>OY294071.1:15564215-16888226 GCA_958510875.1 Endomychus coccineus | reverse complement strand
TTCGAGCTAGTTTCATTTTCTCAGATGGCTAAAAAATGATGGAAATGCATGAATATCGAATAGAAGGTGTTCAAATAAGATCTTTCATGATAAAGTTTGGTCTCCGGATGATTCCGCGTTATTATAGACCGACAGGACACCTGTTTGCTTACGTAATACATTTTGTGGCAAACATCCATTGAAAAATATAGGGAATCTTTAGCTGAATCATTGAATATTTCAAGCAAATGACCGAGTTTGGCACCAAGGCCTTGAGAAACTTCTGAAATATGGTTCGCCGTCCCAATTTCGTTGTTCACTTTCGAGTTATTTCTTAGATAGATCACTCTTTATGGTGGTTGGCGACCTGTACTTTCATACAATGGTTATCTACCCTGGTATTCCACAGGGTTTGTTTCTGCTCAATATTCACAATATGTGTTGAAGGGGCTGATCTAGAGCCCCTATTCCACAGGGTTTGTTTCTGCTCAATATTAACGATATGTGTGGAAGGGGCTCATTTAGAGCCCCTATTCCAAAGGGTTTGTTTCTGCTCAATATTAACGATATGGGTGGAAGGGGCTCATCAAGAGCCCCTACATCATCCAATATAGCCGGAGAAGCTAGACAGAGACAGGTCGAATGAAGATTGGCATGAATTTTGAAATGGGGATTTGATAATATAGTAGACTAATGCAATCAAAACTTAAGCTTGTATTTTTTCCAGGAAGGCATTTTCAACAGATGCGATATAGCGGAAAACTCAAAATAAAAGATCTTCTTTGAACACCTTATATACAAATACACTATATAAGTAAAAAAAATACACATACTGTTTGTTTTTGGTGACATGTTTCCTTTGTAGAGCTTTCCTCCGGGATTGTTGGGCTTGGTGTACCAAATGACCTGGTACCATCCACAAATTCTCACCTACTTTCAACAAGGTTTCCATAATGCAACAACATACTGCGGCTCCGTTAATATGATTCATCAATTCTTCTTTACTTAGGTCTTTTATATTTAAATAATATTGTGTCTACCAAAAAAGTGTAATGAATTTAGCACAAGGTTACCACTTCTATACGACATTGTATTTCAAAACAAATGGGTATCACGGTATGAAGCATAACAATCGGGACTGGAATTTGCATCCATGTACCTCTTAAACGCTAAGTCAGCATAGGCGTAGTTAAGACTTTGTTGGGTGCGTTTGAGTTACAGGCTACTTTTAGTAGGACCTAGGGCAAAACGTCGTAGACGAAATTTACAGTGACACGGCCAACTTTCTGAGGAATCTATAGTAAATAGTTAAAATGTTAATTTCGTTACAGCATCACTGTTCTTTATAGTGTGTTTTGGAATTAACATTTTGGTAATGATCGATTACTGACTACGCCTATGTAAGACAGCGTTTGCAGAAGCTAGATTGGATCGACCGTAATATCATCTGCTCAAGAAGAATAGAGACCAAACTCGCGTCGAGGGGACGAGACAAATAATGGGCGCAGTACGACTATTGCTTGGTACTAAACTGTATGAATACTTATAGTGCGGCAATGTACTCCACAATACTTAGGAGTCATAACAAATACCAAGATACAATAACTCTTTAGTGTACCGTAATATCTAGTAAAGTCTCTATTAGAGTTAATGCAAACTATTAACAAACGTTATTGCAATTTTACATCCACGTGATTCATGCGCCATAGACGTGATTTAGGTATACCACGCATGGTGTACTGTAACCACAGCCCAATTGGGTTCATGTTCTCATCTCGCTGCACAAGCTGGAAAGAAAGTTTGGGCGCTAATCTGTATATTTTGCTGCTCCTACACCGTCTTGTGGACTTCCGTAAACCAGGTAAGTATGTAAAACTGAAGCAATCTTGACTTATGGGCTCTCTTAAATGATCTTAATTTGGCGATTGCTGATACATTAATTCGCCAGTGCCCTCAAAATTAGCCATATCCCATTTAAGTTTTTATTTACGAATAATTAATAAACCTCTAAAAATATATATTATAATATTCTTTAACCTTGGTATTATTTCCAAAGCTGCAACAAATACCGAAGAGACACCTAGTGTAAATTCAAATTAATACTTCCTCAGATAGTAATTTCTACAGCCAAAAAACGCATTTTTCTGAGTGTACTTTTTGAGATGAATAAAAAAAACGGACTCGAATTGGTTTCTTGGTGATTTTTGGGGTCGCTGAACACGAATATGCCATCAAGAAAATTTCCTGAGATCCCCTTGGACCTACCCCGGGGTATCCGGGCGTCCTGACGCCCTAGATATCGATGGAATTAATTTAAAAATTATTTTTAATGTTTGTTAACTGTTCAAGAGGTGATATAAAGGTTGCTAGTGATGATTACGACGTGAAAAAACTCTTCTGCAATACCTGGTGTACCCAGAGTCCGGGTAACCACGTCATATTCTAGGAATTTGTTAATTTTTCTTAATTAAATGTAACAAATTCTAGCTCTCGGGGTTTTCAAAGTCGCCGATCACAACTATGACACTCGCAAAGTTCTGCAAATTACCTGGGGGTGTTTCTGAGTCCTTGGAGCCCTCTGTATCAACGTCATCTTTTAGGAATTTGTTAATTTTTCTTCATAAAGGTAACAAATTCTGGCTCTCGGGGGTTTTCGAAGTCGCCGCTCACGATTATGATACTCAGACAGTTCATGCCTAGAAGATGACGTAGATACACAGAGACCCGGAAACATCCCCAGGTAATTTGCAGAACATTGCTGACAAACACCTAAATATCAAACAATGGAAAAATATTTTTACTTACTTCTGTAACAACAGTCGTGGAGGGAAGAAAGATGGTGCAGAAATCATGGCGACATTGTGCAAATTCATTCTGTTATATCTTTCACAACTGATAATATTCAAACAGAAACTTCAACACTAATTGAAATGTGCTTCTATGCTGCACTGGTAATAGTAAAACGAGTAAATTTAAAGCTTTCATTCGATCTTGAGGATCATGAATAACTGAAAATGAAAAATAGTTCAATTAAGTTTATTTTGTACAAGCTCTTCCAAGTCAACAAATATTCCCCACAATCGAGCAAATCTAAATAGCCTTGATTGCGCTGCAAAATTTGGGCAATCTACGAATAAAAAAATTGTTCTATTGCAAATTAAACTATCAAACTATCCAAATTCAGACAGACTCTAAGGGAATGTTTGTTGATGAATACCTGAAGATATCGAAGATCATTTCAAGCAAATCACTCACGGTTAGTTTTGTAGAACATATCATATAATTCCATGGTAAAAATCGGATCTGGTAATTCTCTCAACAGCTTTTTCAGAATCCCTGTTAATTCGTGCACATTAGCCTGCTTGATAAGATCTTCAACGATTCTTCTATTCGCATAGAAATTATCTTCGATATTGTCACTCAACTGTTGAAGTTTCTGTTTCTGTCCCGCTAATCGGAGTATGCCTCTTCGTTAATACACTGGAGTTGAGTTGGTCGATTACAACCTGGAAAACTTCTGGTATCATGGAATCATGCATATCGCGTATTATCAAAGTCGATAGATTTACGCCAAACACATTTTTACCTGGAAAACAGGAAAAAATTCGGAATAGTACAGTCATTATTTCAAAAGAAATACAATATCTCAATACAACTTAGATACATGACGAAAAAATGATTTTTAATAACAAATCATTCTCCTTGTCTATCAGTACATTTTGGAAAAATGGTTGGGATCTCATTTCTTTTTGAAACACAACATATGTTAATACGAGGGCAAGGTGAAAAGTCCCTGAAAAATAAAACAGATGGTGCCAAAATCGTAAATCCCATGTGATATTTGTGATGTACCATCGTTAACTACAACGCATTAAAAGTTTCAGACTGATATGTCATTCAGTTCTGTTTTGACACCCATCGAAAACAACCTTGAAGATTTTTGTAAACATGGAAAAAAGTGAATTTCGCGTCTTGATTAAACATTATGCAAACCAAAGCATCGCTTGTTAAACATTAAGGGGACTCTTCACAATCGATTGGAACAATTCACAAGTGGTTTACTGATTTTCGTTGGTCTTACCGGCGGTGAACATTTTCGATTAGCTGCCCATCTGATTTATAAAATGGGTTAAATATACTGATTTGAATAAAAAACGCAACACCTAGCGTTTGTTGAGCAATATGCCTGAAATTTTCACAGAAGGAATACTTCAATATAATCAAAAAATGATTAAAATTTCATTAGAAAACTCCAACGTTATCTCAGTTTTTTATGTAAAGAAGAGGAATGTTTTCAAGCCCTAATAGTTAAAATGAACATTTTCTACAATTCCATTTTCACATTTCTGTCGTAAACATTATCCACAATGCCTAGAGTTCGACAACGTCAAAATTATCGCCAGTTAATTGAGTTTGAACGTGGACGGATTATTGGTAGAGAGAGGGTGGATTTTCATTTCGTAAGTTTTTTGGGCGCCGTTCTTACCGACCATTTTTATGATGCCTTCCCCTTACCCCACGTCATCTCGCCCGTAGGCTGGAGTGGTGTAATGAGGGAGTGAACTGGGTGCAGGAATGGCATCATGTGGTGTTCAGTGACGAGTCGCGATTTTGTTTGTTGGCCCATGATGGGCGAACGAGTTGGGTTTCAGAAAGTCGGTGATACAGGTTTCTATTATGAAAGTTTCGGATATTTAAACCCACCTCACAAACTAGTGGATTATTTCAAAAAGTGTAAGATATTATTCAATCACTACAATTTTCAGCAATAAAACACCTATAATTGTGGTCAGTTATGTTTGGAATTCCTCTATAACTCTTCAGTTGCAGTCGACTAGAAGAAGGAATTTAAATTGGATGTATTAGCATACAAACAATCATGTCTCACGACATTCTCTATCACAGGTAAGAGCTCCCGCTTGTCTGTTGAACAATGAAGGTTTAAATAAATTTTATTATAAAAATGGGAAGGGTGAGAAGGTAGTAACTATACTACTATTTCATACAAAGATCGGTTTGTGGACTAGAAGTGAAGCTGACTGATCTATAAACAAAGTTCAAACTATTAGAGTGGAGTGTAACTTAACCGCTGGACCATATTATAACAATAAGTTAGCTCATACGATATACAAGTTTTCGCCTCTTGTACCACCTGGTTTTTCCATTGATATAGAGCCTAAAAACCTTATTTACCTACCAGTCATCAACAAGACGTCCTTCGATAATATCACACTGAATATTTTAGATCAGAATTGGAAACGGGTAAATTTTCGTGGAGAAGAAATCATTATCCGGTATGAGGAGAAAAAGGCAGCTAGAGATTATGGCTTCCAAGAATAAATGCAGCATTCATTATATACAACGAATTCATCTTAGCAGGTTGTGCAACCGACGTCACTAGAGAACATGGGATTGGATTTCAGCAATAAAAGTTATCCTCATATTTACCATCAGCCATTACCTACATCGAATTCAAAGGAGAAGCTTGCTGCTGCAGCACTATCATTAAATAATTTAATTTTTTTTTGAAGACTTTTGGTTACCATGACGGAAAAACTTTAAATATTCAAACTTCAATGAAGACATGATCCGAGAAGAAACTCACACCTACTATCCACATACAACATCTTTCAGCAACAGCGTTGAAATTGATATTAATCAATCAACAAGATGTGTTGGTAGATTTAGCCTCGTCTGATGTACTCATCGAGGCAGAATTCGAGCAAGAAGCAGGTGTTGATGGTGAATGTACGCTAACCAATAATTTTGGAGCGTTTCTCTTTGAATATATCAGTTATGAATTGAATGGAAAAGAGATAGATAAATTATGCAATCCTGGTATTGTCAACAGCATTAGAGCTTATCTAACATATGACGAACATTAATCTATACCGGATGGTCGCAAAATAGGAAGGTAAATTCTGTCTTCAACAAAAAAGAAGGCCAAAACTTGTAAAAGTTTCCGATACCTGCGTTTTTGTATGAAAATAGAAAAGAAATAAAATGTCATGTCAGATTTTACTATACAGTTTAGAGAGAAAGCGCTACTCTTGAAAAGTGAGTCCACAAGCCGACACCAAGGCTACACATGCTTTAATCACTGAAAAAAGGGGCTAATACCGTTCGGGTTCGTACTGTTATTGTCATTTTAGTTTACCATTTCAAAACGTCAATATTTCAGAAGATTGTCGTCAAGGGTTTATCATTTTGGAGCAGGAACAAGAGGATAATTCGCATTGAAAGATTACAGCAGCCCTCGGATCACTTCGAAATCATGCCCTCTGTGGCGTGCTCTCACTGGTTCGGACTCAACCTCTCCAATGAAAGGAAGGCCTAAGAGAATTGGAACAATCCTGAATTAGTAACAGAGCTAGTGGTAGAAATTCTGGATCATCCTTGATTTGGAAGCATCGGAATTCAAATCAACCAATTTTGGAGGTAAAAAACAGGACCCTATTAACGACCTAAGGAATACTATATTCCACCTAAGAATTAAAATCCAGAAAGACCTCCTCTACCCAGAATGTTCTTCTGCATAACTGTAGGCGTTCTATACTATATACCAATCGAGTATTTGGTCAGATCCTTGCCAGTATGGGTCAAAGAAAGAAGCTTACAGAGCTTTACCAATTTGGATCAATATTCCTATGGTATCTGCAGAAGTTTTCTAAAGCCTGCAGTTGCATGAAGAAACCATCAAATTGCAATGATCTCTGCAAGTGTTTTTGTAAAAATAAGTGCAACTGCGTATCCTAAAGTTATAAATCTGTGGTATTTATTAATTTCTAACCAAGTAATTATGCATATATTAATATTATGTTGTTGTTACTTACGATGTACTATAATTTCCTACAAACTAACGGGCCATCGACTAAGAATTGTGAAGCATTTTTCTCTTAAACTATTAATGGCCGCTATTATTTTTGCAAGGCAAGATTAGCCCCCCCCAGTGCCATTTAAGAACAACCAAAAGAATAGTTACGATCCCGCGGTCAAACTTCATCATGACTTGTAACTCATATTGAGGAGGATTCGTAAATACTACCGCTGATATATTGGTTTGAAAATGAGCTACAATCCATTACGATAAAACTGCCTTTGGTATGTTATGAAAGCTTCAATGATATTGAAACTTTGGGTAGTAAAAGGAAAATAGGATTCTTCATTTAAAATCAAGACTTACCCTTATGTTTACTACTGGCTTTACGTTTTAAATAAGATATTTTGTACTGGTCACATATGGCTATCAATTCTACATACAAGATTGGTTTTAAATATCTATATTCTTCATCAGTCAAATCGTCCACGTGTCTAATGTCAGGACATAAATTATCGTCCCACTTCTGTAATGCCGAAAAAAAAAATAAAAAGGAAAAATAGAAGAATGCAAAAAAATACCAACCTTTTCGGATTCGTTACCGTTTTGTCTAACAAGACCTTCAAAACTCGGAAGGTCTGAATCAGAATTACCTGTTGAGTGCAAACTATTATGGCTTCTAGACACTTGACTCCTTAAACTAGGCGACTTCTGACTAAAAAATATTGATTATCTACTAATTCTGACTTTCCGACATTACGTCTTTATTTAGACATGTTCATTCTCAATTTTAACAATATTTTACCAGTAATTCCTATCTCATCAAGTTATTATGAATAAGGAAAATAGAAATATTTTCTCGAATACAAGTTCATTCAAGTTTTATCTTGTAAACTTTAACTGTCATGTTTCTAGTGGTCCTGATTTGTTACATGCCTATTACAAAGATACAGTGTATATTGCCATAACTCTTAGGAGGAGGCGTACATTTAAACAAAATTTGGCATGCACACCTTCTATATGAACGTTATTTTCTGATTATTTTTTGAAGACCCACCAGGTATCAGTAATAGGGTCAGTTATTATTTCTTGAGAAATTGATTCTTTATTCAATTTGGGTAAGATTTGCTCTTACGAATCACCGATTAAGGTCTTAGTACCAGAGATGTCGCTCCTTTAGTGCCTGGTGGTGGACAGCTTGTTGGTCGAGCTGAATGAGGTTGGGTTTTACGCCCTACGCAGACGTCTTGGCAGCTGTAACCCTCGGAAGACACGCGGCTACCTTGTGCGAGCTCCAGAACACTGCACTTGCCATCGTGGCTCGCTGATGCCAGGTCGAGGGACTCCTGGTGAATCCTGAAAAGACCGAAGTGGTTCTTTTCACGAGGAAACGGAAACTGGGACCCCTACCAGACATTTGTCTGGTCCCTGCACATGAAAGGCTCAGTGAGTTATCTTCGATGCTAAACTGGGCTGGAAAATGCACTTGGAAACCTGGGTGAAGAAGGCCGTTGCATCCTTATGGGCATGCAAAAGAGTCTTCGCGAACACATGGGGTCTACGGCCATAAGTTCTGCATTGGATCTACACGGCCATGATCTGCCCAATCATAACCTACGCAGCCGTCGTGTAGCCGGCGACAGAAACGGTTCTGTCCCGCCTGGTGCTGAACAAGGCTCAACGACTTGCCTGCGTGGGGATAACGGGGGCTATGAGGACCGCCCCCACCAGGACTCTGGAGGTTCTGGTGGGTATCGTCCCTCTACAGCTCCATATCAAAACAGTGACCGCGGGTACGGCGTATCTGCTGGCTGGTCTGGGCCAGTGGGTCGGTGCGTCTGTGCCTCGCGGTCATGGCAAAATTTAAGACTGGGCAGCAGACAACTGCCCGATCCTCCGACTGACGCCTGCTGCCAGGTATGAAACACCAGACGTCCTCATAACACAGGGGACGGACTGGGAGAACAAGGAATCTGGGACTCGTGTGGTTCACGAACGGGTCTAAGACTGGCGAGTCTAGCAGAGCCGGAGTCTACTTGTGTACACCCAGGAGGGAGATTTCAGTTCCTCTAGATGTCCACGCAACCGTTTTCCAGTCTGAGGTCTGTGCAATACGGACCTGTGCCCTGGAAAACCTTAGATTAAACTACCGAGGTAGGTGCACTGACAGCCGAGCGGCCCTGGGCGCACTTCGCGGCCAGAGTGAATTCTAGGCCTGTCTTGGAGTGCAGGGAAACTCTGGTTGAATTAACCAGAAGGAACACACTCCAGCTAGTGTGGGTTCGCGCCCACTCTGGCGTGAAAAGAACCGAAGTGGCCAAAAACGGGGTTCCTTGAGCGCCCCTGGCCCCGATTAAACGATCGGAATTTCATCGACCACCCTCCACGCCCTCAAGGAGCTACTGGATGGACAGTGGCTCTCGGTCTGGCGTGGTGTCCCCGACATGAGGCAGGCGGAGCTTCATATTAGGGAGTTCTCGCATAAGCTCTCTAAAACCCTACTCTCTATGAGCAGGAGAGGCCTAAAACTGGTGACAGGACTCCTCACAGGATAGTGTCATCTGAATAAACATCTACACAATGGGCATTGTTGAAGACCCAGCTTATAGTAAATGTGGAGAGGCGGACGAAACTGCCTCTCACATCCTAGCAAAATGTCCAGCACTGGCTTCTCTTAGGCTACAACACCTCGGCAGCTTGAAGCCATAAGAGATTTCAGTCCATGCAAAATCTTAGCCATCGGTACTGCCTTAGGCCTGCTGGACTGATTCTTGTATCAAGGGGCGATTGATTGATTGATTGATGTGTAATAGGGTCAGTTATTATTTCTTGAGAAATTGATTCCTTGTTCCATTTGGGTAAGATTTGCTCTTATGAATCACCGATTAAGGTCTTAGTCCCAGAAATATAAAAAAAGTACAGGCTTGACAATTGTTTAGTTTAGTTGTAAACTCACTATGGAATAAAATTTATAATTGAGGAAATTTCTTAGAACAATCCACGGACACCCAAACTTTATTAATTTTTTGTATTATTTGTCCCTTTGTAGTGCCGTCGGAGTTTAAACTGTGATGCTAACATATTATTTTTTTATTCAACTACCCACTTCTGTCTACCCTTCAGATGCTGGGAAATCTAATTCTGCAGCTAGAAAGTACTGAATTCTGTCCGAAAATAAAAAATTTGCTACCTAAGACCCTTGTATTATTTGACCCTTTGTAGTGCCGTCGGAGTTTAAACTGTGATGCTAACATATTATCTTTTAATTCAACTACTCACTTCTGTCTACCCTACATATGCTGGGAAATCTAATTCCGCAGTTAGAAAGTGTCCGAAAATAAAAAAAAAAATTGCTAAATAAGACCCCTCAAAATTTTGTTAATTACCTACGAAGTCTTCCACCGCTTCCACCATTATAGGTTTTCCTGCCGTATGAAAGTATAGACAAAATACAGAGTTAGAGTTAGAATTCCTCCTATGGATGTCTTAAAAATGATGCTCTATTTATTTACAACTTTAGGAGTGTAGATAATTTTGTCATCTTGCGAATGCTGTACTGCACTTACTTTGTAGGTGAAAAAACACGTTTATTAAATTGAATTTAATTTTGACCATCAACTCTACTTCTGGGCCATTTCATCCACCTATAATGGTATAGTATTGGTGTTCCGATATCAAAAAAGTTGGTTTCGAAAATCGGCGAATACCACATTAAGTTCAACAATTCATAATAATTTGTCACCAAAAGTTATGAGGCCTGATTAGAATTATCTCTCTTTGAAATATTATTTATGACTAACATAGCTTCTTGTGAATCAAACGAATAGTGAAGAATATCATCATCTTGTATTCTGGATGGAAAGGACAAGAAAATATTGTTTGTACTCGAGAAAAATATGGTTCAGGCGTATTACGTCTATATAGATAAATAATTAATAATGATTCTTGACCCAGCTATGACTTATATATAAATTCTCGGGAAATAGATCACACTAACACATATACTTATTATTTTCGTCTTTACGTACGTTTCGGTCTCACGACCATCATCAGAAGGCGTATTAGGTCTGAAATTGGATTTTTAAAAACTCAGAGGACCATCCTAAAAATTTAAGAATTGTTCGTAATACACTGGAAATGAATGGATACACAAAAACATTTTTCAATCCCATTATTGAAGAAAGAATAAACAAATCTATATAAATGTTGCGCATAAGCCTACTAACTGTGTTGGGAAATATTTTCAAATCTAAAACCTTTAATACCTAAAGGTAAACAAATCCACACAGTATACAAATTAAATTGTTTAGATTGTGATGAGACTTCTACAGGAATCTCCAAACAATATTTACAAAAAAGAATGTATGGCCATAAGTATAGTACAAGAAACAAAAACTTTGAAAATTCCACCGCACTTGCTTTTATTATAACCATCAATTCGATTAAAAAAATGCTAATATTTTAACTAGGGAAACCAATTATTATAAAAGATCTATTCTGGAGATGATTCACATAAAACGTGACTCCAAGTCTGTAAATCATAGAACAGATATTCAGTCATTAAGTCAGATGTATACTAATTTAATTAATTAAAACCTTTGCAAATTCCTACATGCGTCTTTATAATGTTAAAAGTATATTTTAGGTAGAATGCTCAAATAACAATATTTCTAATAAGGTTTGACAACCTCTTTCTATTACTTCATAAATCCTTGACATCTGGTTCTTAAGCGTTATATTTCTTGGTTTCAGTCGTATATAGACTTTGTTTGACATGAGTTCGAATATTATAAGAAAATTGCTAAGCAGTGGATTCTTTATTATTCATATACTTAAAACATTGATGTTTTAGTTTCGATTATTCGTGTTTCTGTTCGTTACGGAGACGTGGGCATTTTTGATTGAAATGGTGCGATAAGGACGCTTTGTGCTGATACAATTAGTTTCAAGAAATTCCGTTTTAGACATAATACGTCCGCTGATGATGGTCGTGAAACCGAAACGTACGTAAAGACGAAAATAATAAGCGTATGTGTTAGTGACCTATTTCCCGAGAATCAACCACTCCTAGAGACCAGCAAAAAGACACAGACTAATAAGTAATACTAAAAGGTAATATTCAGCACTTACCCAATACTATCGGAATTAAGATGAATTTCAGTTGTTGGATCACTTCCACTTCTCTCACGTCTTGGAATCGTACCAAATTCGTTCAAAGGATGATATCCTTTCAACACTACATTTTCCGAACCCAAATGAGCAACGTCACCACCACGTTCTCTGCTAAACTTCTTCTTTTCTATAGGCTCACTGGATGTCCACTTTATTTTTGTCTTGTGGTTTGAAGGTGCAAATGGGCTATAAAAAAATTGCAGCAGTTGAAGACAATCATTACTTAATGCATAACATGCGGTATCATTCGCATTTCATTTCTAAAGCAAACGAGAAAGAAACGTGAATTGTAAAACAATAGATATTTAGCTGCACAATTACAATTTTTTCAAATATCGAAAACTAAATAAATACCATACCGTTGGAACATTCAGAAACAATAGAATTAATCTGTTGTATGATGAACCCATTGCAATACAATGACAGGACAATTTTTGTCGGTTAGTCGTCGTTGCCTTATCTGCAATTGTCAATTCTTCACCTGCATTTCACAGATTAGTAATATTTAGCAATTGCTTGTAATGCAGTGTAAACTTTAGTTTGAATTTACATTGTCGGTATGGATTTTGTCACGAGAATTAAAGTGCAAAGTAAAAACTATTCCTATCATGCAGTTTCGAAGGCATAGACATAGTGTATAATGATATTATACACTATGTCATAGCTAATATCTTCATGGAAATTTTTGAGCAAGATGCTATTGACTCATCTGTTCTCAAGCCGAAATATTGGTTTAGATATGTCGACAACACTTTTGTTATTTGGCAACATGGTCGCGAAAATCTTGCTCCCTTCCTCAATCATTTAAATTCATTACATCCCAATATCCATTTCACCATGGAAGTTGAGTCGGAAGGTTCACTCCCGTTCCTAGATGTATTAGTCGACATACTGACGGTACTTTAGGACATTCTGTGTAGCGAAAACCCACTCACACCGATAGACACCTCAATGGCCTTTCCCACCACCACCCTGCCCAAAAGCAATCTGTCAACTTATCCCAACCA
Organism: Endomychus coccineus; assembly: GCA_958510875.1. Lineage (NCBI taxonomy): Eukaryota > Metazoa > Arthropoda > Insecta > Coleoptera > Endomychidae > Endomychus > Endomychus coccineus. The sequence continues at coordinate 16,875,251 of OY294071.1, read as the reverse complement.
CAATCCTCAAACTCAGAATTAAAAGAACTTTCATCTGTCTTATTATCAAATAATTTCTGCCATTATAACTTTCAAAAGCCATAAAGAAATACACTCCACCTAAAATTTCAAATCTACCTGAGCCACAAACATCCCGCCTGCTTTATCCACTGCCTATCTTCCATATATTGCAAATACAACAGATCGAATTTCCAAAATCCTTAATTCTTCTACTCGGTTTTCCACACTTCCAAAACTGTCTTCCTCCCCTTCATTTAGAAGGTGTTTATAGCATTCCCTGTACTTGCGGTAAAGTCTACATTGGTGAAACAGGTCGTACAGTAGCTACTCGTGTGAAAGAACATGAGCGCTGTTCAAGGCTTTTTGACACCAGTAGATCTGCACTTGCGGAACACAACTTCGACACTAATCATCATCGGAAATACTAAAATCCTAGCCCAACCCCCAAACTTCTATCAGCGAAAAATTCTTGAAGCGATAGAGATCCTAAAGCATCCAAATAATCTGAACCGTGACTCAGGATATTATCTTCCCAACATTTGGAAACCCATCCTCGAAAATTCCACTTCGCACATGACCACACAACGGCAGGGTCAGCTGTAAGAACGGAGCTAACCACCGGAATAAAGGCAGTGAACGGTGTAGCGTTAATGTTTTTTCCTACAATAAATACCGCTACAGAAACCAGAAGAAACAGTTTCAGTTCAAGCCTCAAGCCTGCCCTGAAGATGCCTGTAATGGTTGGCGAAACGTCGGCATCAAGCAGTGCTATTGTGACGCGGAATCCATCCGGAAGCCAAGAATTATCCCTATGATTCTATTGCTGAAATCATCCCAATCGATTCTGACGAAATTATTTAATTATAGATCTAACATGGGGTCACCTATGTGACTAATTATTATTATGAATTCTTCTTCAGTGTTTCGGGAGTTACTTTCGTGATAGGGTCAAGGTGTCCGATTATGTGTTGAGTCAACGTGCTGTTCCCTCCGGGGTCCCACGTGGGCCTCACCTTGGGCCGCTTCTATTTCTGCTTTCTAATTATGAAGTCACCTTGGCTTTTAAACATTTCATGATTTTATTGTTTCCTGATGAGCTTAAAATGTTTCAAAGAGAATAAGAATAAGGGGATAGGCATTCGAATATTTCTTGAAAGTTTGGAGGTTATAGCCATAGGGAAAAATCTCAGTAGGTAAAGAGTTCCACATCTTCGCTGTTCGATAGAAAAATAAAGTCTCGTAGGTGGTGGTTCGCCTATCTAGAATATCTCGTGGAGCAACAACAGACGAGATTTCTGATGAACACCGACCATGGATATATCTATAGAAAAATGACAGATCTCCCACCTATCTACGATGTTCTAGAAAGGTCAATGAACTGGTAAGTGTGACATCATCATTAAGAGCTCTCTTCTGGAAAGAGTTCAAGAGCTTCAACGTATGTTTGAGAGCCGAACTCCAGGACAGGTCGAATCTGTGCTTTGTAGATTATGAGGATCTGCTGGGATATAAAAAGTACCTTTTGGCACGGAATAGAAAACCAAGTTTTTTGAAGCGGTTTTCGGAATGTACCCCACATGATCGTCCCAAGAGAGGGTGCTGTTGGTGGTGATCCCGAGCATGGATATGGAAGACTTCAAAGGAATAGTTGTACCTGACATCATCATATTAGGGATTATGGGATCCTTCCTGGAGGAGACGCAAGCTTGAGTTTTGGTTGCATTTAACTCTACTAGATTATCAGATCCCCATTTCAAAATCTTTGCCAGATCTTCATTAATTGCGTCAAACTGTCTCTGTCTCGCTCCTCTGGCTTCATTGGATGGTATAGGGGCTCTAGGTGAGAAAACTTTATGAAGTGTACTATGATCTGCAAAGCTGTGGACGGGACAGGTCACTTTCAACAGATCGTTTATATGGAGCAGAAACAAAGTCGGTGTCAAGACAGATTCCTGTGGAACACCAGCGTTGATAGCCATTGTATTGGAGGATACTCCGTCAACCACCACATGGAGTGATCTATCTGAGAGAAAACTCGATAGTAAGCGACAAAGTTGAGGCGGCAAACCATATGACGGAAGTTTCCGAAGAAGGCTTTGGTGCCACACTCGGTCAAATGCTCTGGAGATATCCAATGCTACAGCTAGGGATTCCCCATTTTTTTCAATAGATTTCTGCCATACATGTGTTACGTAGGCAAGCAGGTCTCCTGTTGATCTCTGCTGACGAAAGCCATATTGCCGGTCATTCAAGATTTTGGAGCTCTCTAGGTATTGGATGAGCTCGATGTTGATTGCCGTCTCAATCACTTTAGAGATCACTGATAATAGTGCAATGGGTCTATAATTATTAGGAAGGGTCTTCTTTCCTTTTTTGGAATTGGTTGGACTCTAGCTGTCTTCCAGCTGGTAGGAAACACAACAAGTTTGTATGAGAGGGTAAACGAACCTGCACTTCCCAGTAGCTCTATGAGTACCAATTTACTTAAATGCGTTAATGACTGGACAAAATCTGCAGACAGCAACATTTCCACAGATGCTATTTACCTGGAAGTTAGTAGCACCTTTACCAAAATTCCTATACTATCTTTAAATAACAGTTGAGCATTGTGGAATTGGAGGTGATCTTTTATCCTAGTGTACATCATATCTTTCTGACCATTCATTTGGTGTTCCTCAAGGCTCGGTAATAGGACAATTGCCATTTTAAATCTACACTGCTGATATTCCCTGCCTTATAAACAATAGTGGAGTCATTCTACGGAAAAATGAGGCGAGGTTCGTAAAAATTTGATAGAGATTGGGGAGGTGGAAGAAGTTGTTTCTTGCGATATGAATAATGATATTCCAGAATTTTCAACAAGAAATATTTGGTGCAACCATCCCAAAAATCCCAAAAACTGGTTTTCATCATCAGAAGTAAATTTTGTCGCGTCTTGAATTAGAAAAACCGCAGGTGATGTTGTATATACCTATATATACTATAATAATTATTACGTGTAGTAAAAAAATTTTTTACTATATCACAAGCGGACCTCAAATAAATAATGTATATGTTTTCTCACATATGTATGCAAAAAAAAGCCTTTAAAAACAATATTATAGTAATAAAATCCTATTATAATACAATAAAAGTGGGAAATCTGCGCGCGCATATACAGAGTGTCCTCGAACTGCGTGGCTAAAATAAAACCGAAGATTCTTTGATTCGAAAAAAATTTGATGAGCCTTTTCACTTTTGCCTCAAGTGTCTTGTTTAGCCGGTAGAGGGCTTCAAAGTTGCAAAAATAATTTTGTTTTTTCGGTATAACTTGAGAACGTGATGGGGGACTTTTACAATATTTGGCAGGTGAGTTACTGTCAATAATAGCAGTTTTTGAGAGCGATGCATAGAGCCTTAGAGACCATAGAAATGGCTCAAACTTGAGGATGTAACGGGAAAAGTGTCCAGAACTTTTTTGTGGTCGATGTAATTCACTCTATATTTTTTATGTAGATAGCTTATCTAATTTGAAAACTTTTTTTACTCTTAAAAAATTTTGATAAAATCAACGGATTAGCTTGAAAAAAATAATTTTTGAGTCTCTGCAATTTTGGCTTACTAATTTTACTTGATTAAAATACCTTAGTTGCCTTTGCTTTTCTAATGTCATTTTGGCATTTGGAGAATTTATTCTCAAAACTATCAGTTTTTACTTTGCTTTCCGTAAAAATTTTATAAAATTATGGCTCAAAATTTCACTAACACTGAAATGGTTAATATCTCGGTAAAACACGAATAATAAAAACAATAGAAATGGGGAAACGATGTGATTATTTAGGAAAAACAAATGCTAAATTAAAAGAAACAACAAAACTTTTTGGGAAATCGCTAAGGCATCAATTGTTCGAAATGTTGCCCATTTTCCTGAATACACAAATTAATTCGTTTCAAGAAATTGGATTGAACTCTGGCTAGTACTTCAGGATCATTCTTCAATATATCCGCTTCATGATTAATTCGTTGCAACAATTCCTCTCGTGTGTTTACTGGAGCTGCATAAACTTTCGACTTCAAAGCGCCCCATAGAAAGAAGTCGCAGGGCGTCAAATAGAAATGGGGAAACGATGTGATTATTTAGGAAAAACAAATGCTAAATTAAAAGAAACAACAAAACTTTTTGGGAAATCGCTAAGGCATCAATTGTTCGAAATGTTGCCCATTTTCCTGAATACACATATTAATTCGTTTCAAGAAATTGGATTGAACTCTGGCTAGTACTTCAGGATCATTCTTCAATATATCCGCTTCATGATTAATTCGTTGCAACAATTCCTCTCGTGTGTTTACTGGAGCTGTATAAACTTTCGACTTCAAAGCGCCCCATAGAAAGAAGTCGCAGGGCGTCAAATCAGGGGAGCGGGCCGGCCAGTTCACTGGTGCATCGTGTCCTCTACCTATCCAGCGATCTGGATATTCCGCATTCAAATGTCGCCTCACAGCTAATGTGAAATGAGGAGGTGCACCATCATGGATAAACCAGGCCACGACGAATGTGTAAGGGCAAGTCTTCCAACAGTTAAAGTAGCCTTTGTTCCAAAAAATTCAAGTAGTTCTCCCCGTTCAATCGATCGGGTATAACGGTAGGGCCAATAATAAAGTTATCCACAATTCCAACCCAAACATTGATTTTAGTTTGATTCTGAAAATATGTAACTTCCGTTTCATGAGGATTTTCATCAGCATAGAAATGTTCATTATGGACGTTAAAAAGACCACATCTCGTGAAAGTATCTTCGTCCGTGAACAGAATTCTTCTACAAAAATTGGGGTTTGCGTTTTGTCTTTGGACAATAAGCCGACAGAAATCTAGCCGATGACCTGGATCCATGGGCAATAAGTCTTGAACTGTTTTAATTTGATAGGGATACGACAGTTCTTCTTTCAGTACATTATGAACTAATGATTTTGAGGCTCCAATACGAAGTCCCAAACGTCGTGTGCTTATCCCAGGTTCAGTTTCAACCGCTTCCAGTATCGCTTATTCGAGCTCTAACGTCCTTGTCCGTCTGCGTCCAGTTTCTCTGCGATTTGCTTCAAATTTGCCAGTTTCGCGAAGGTTTGCCGATTTGGAATTCTGCGATGCGGATATCTTTCCCTTCTCGGGCCATTGCGACGACAAAGTCCATAAATCAATAACATATCAACCATTTCAGTGTTAGTGAAATTTTAAGCCATAATTTTATAAAATTTTTACGGGAAGCAAAGTAAAAACTGACAGTTCTGAGAATAAATTCTTCAAATGCCAAAATGACATTAGAAAAGCAAAGGCAACTAAGGTATTTTAATCAAATAAAATTAGTAAGCCAAAATTGCAGAGACTCGAAAATTAATTTTTTCAAGCTAATCCGTTGATTTTATCAAAATTTTCTAAGAGTAAGAAAAGTTTTCAAATTAGATAAGCTATCTACACAAAAAATATCGAGTGAATTACATTGACCACAAAAAAGTTCTGGACACTTTTCCCGTTACATCCTCAAGTTTGAGCCATTTCTATGGTCTCTAAGGCTCTGTGCTCCACTCTCAAAAATGGCCATTATTGACAGTAACTCACCTGCTAAATATTGTAAAAGTTCTTCATCACGTTCTCAAGTTATACCGAAAAAACAAAATTATTTTTGCAATTTTGAAGCCCTCTACCGGGTAAACAAGACACTTGAGGCAAAAGTAAAAAGGCTCATCAACTTTTTTTCGAATCAAAGAATCTTCGGCTTTATTTTGGCCACGCAGTTCGAGGACATCCTGTATATCTATTCTAGGAGGATTAATGATCGCAAACACACCAAATTTGAACCAAAGCTTCCTTGAACATGGACAATAAAAGGGTTCAACTCCCAAACCTTAGTCAGGAGTCAAAAAAATTTAAACTTCAAAAATGACCTAAAAAAGGCCCAGAAACCAGTTTTTGGGATTTTTGGGATGGTTGCACCAAATACTTCTTGTTGAAAATTCTGGAATATCATTATTCTTATCACAAGACACAACTTTTTCCACCTCCCCAACCTCTATCAAATTTTTACGAACCTCGCCTAATTTTTCCGTAGAATGACTCCACCACAAGGAGTGTGTATGTGTATGTCATTAAAAACTAGTTTAGACTGCATAGTCCACTGCCCTTATTGAGATTAGAAATATTTATTTTCCAGTGGGTTGAACACAGTTATTCAATTATAAATTTAAAAAACTTACTATGTTGTGCTTGGAGTGGCAGCAAGTAGATCTTCGTCTGAAATAAAATTCTCATTCTGACGATTCAAATTTGAGTCCAAAGAATCTGGAGTAGCACTTCTGGATCTGTTACCCGTATTAGATGTCTGAAATAGATTTGTTAGAATTGAACCTACTGGGATTTCCAATTACGATTCCTTATCTCCTCATTTCTAAATATACTTCATGCAACACATTCTCCTCTATTCAGAAATAAGAAGATTAGGATCTTTTGGAAAACCTGTACATATATTAAGCAGTGACTTACTTCTATTATCCAAGTCACATCTCTAATATCTTGTCTTTTTCTATGAGATTGTGGGCCCCTTAAAGTTTTATTAAGTGTTCGTATTCTAGACTTTATAGTTTCTGCTTGTTTTTGAGTTAAATATCGTTGACTTATGGAATCATTCACTAATTTTTCTGGTATTTCTTTTCCTTCTTGATATAATTTAGTTAAATGAGGTAAATCCACTTTCTGTAGAAATTCCGTAGCTTGTTCGAATTCTGAAAAATATTTTATTCTCTTTAGAAGAAATAACAGTGGACAACATTAAGAAGTTAAAACACTTTAATGATAAAATTAAATCAGATAATTGTTTTGAAAAATACTTTACCATCGAGAATGTGTTCTTCTGCTAGTTCTATCACATTGTGTGAATCAGTTACTTCATTGATATAATACTTTAAAGCTTCTTCTGATTCCATGACATTAAAGGGAATGTATGCGAAACATTTTTAAACAACTGTAAGAGAGTACAGCAAACTATATATATCAGGTGATTGCATGATATAATTACTAATTTTCTAGTCTACATCAAACTGGGTTGGAAAAATTATATTTCTAATTCTCAAGGAGATAATGAATATAAAATTGCGTTTAAGGCTTACAAATAAATATGTTCTAAATAAATGATTTTGCATCTCCTTTGAATTAGTTCACTAGTATTTATGTACTCAATAGTCAAAAATGAAACCAGATTCAGTTTCAAATTAGACCCACATTAAAACAATTGCCCATTGTTACAGCATACAGATTGTCAAATTCTAAAACCAATCCACTAGCAATTTCTTTTTTAATTTTTGACTCAATTGAAAATTTCTACGATAAACTCATTATTATTTCTTGATGTAACAATCAATTTTCCAGCTTATAAAAACAATTCCGTAGCCACACAACGCACCAATATTACCAAAACTTAATATATTTGGTCACGAGATAACCTCTTTTCGAGAATAAAATAAATCAAACTTCCTGGAGGTCCATATAATATTAAACCCGTTTGTTAGACTATATTCACAATAACTGTTTTTATTAATTAAATTACCTAACTAACGAAAAAATATAAATAAGACCTAAAAAAAATTAATTAGTTTACAACCTACATTGGGCCTCGACAATTGTCAGCAGTCAGCACACAAACAAACAATGTTGCAATTTACAACTTGTAATCAGATTCCCTGAATCTCGGATAATGGTTGCGACATGGTGCAAAAACTCCCAACAGTTCAGTATTTCAAAAATGAACATTTGAGTTTATGTTAATAATTTAAATTCCGTATTTTCAAACAATTACCTAATTAATAATCGCTATTGATCCAACATTGGTCTCGATCTCTAGATATAATATATAGCGTGATCCGTAAAGTTCATATTTCGAATTTTGTTATTTTCAAAATTTATAATTTACAATTTTTAGGTGTGGTTTCGGAGTCCGAGAAATCTAAAAGTTTTCTTCTCTATACTTCGAAATTCAAAATTTCTTCATAGTTATTAAATCGACCTTGGTCTGGGGATATGTAGAACCATGATTCAGTTCACTTTATCGGCAAAATTGATATTTTATAGTTTTCAAGAGTTTTTGATTTGTCTTAAAAATTGGAAACCTTTCCTAGATTTCTCAGATTATTCCTCTTATGATTTCGAAATTGTTCTAGGTATATGATTAATCAATGGTATATGTAAATTGATCGAAGATTTTATATTTTGTTTTAATTTCTGAATTCTTGTCTTTATTTTGGGATTTATATACAGGCTGTCCCACATAAGAACCGACACAGAGCAGTAGTATGTAGGGGGCCCCAAAATATGATGATTTAACGCAACTTACCTCTATAAGAAGTTGCACCCCTGAAAAAATATAGGCCCTCAAAGCGGTACTTTAAATTTTGAAAAAAATTAATATCTCAATTATACTTCAACTTAGAAAAACCAAATTTGGTACACGTTGTATGCGTTCCACGAGTATTAATCGACAGTAAGTAGAGTTCAGTTGGATCATTTTAAAGGGTTGATAAGAGATGGTGCACCCTTAAAATTTGACAGAATTTTTTACCCAATCGCAATTTCAAAAAAATATTAAATTTTTTCATGGGAAATTTTGTTTTAAAACTTTTTTACCCTAGAAATTTTTCAATAAACTTTGTCGTTTTCGAGGAAAACGCGAATAAATAAAAGCATATATGTAGCTATGTTATTTAAAATCATCGAATTTTCAAAAGTTGGCTATCAAATTAAACGTCAAACTTGACAATCAGAAAACTAAGTAATTTATTTTAAATAATAGTTTGTTAAGTGTGTTGAAAATGATCGGAAAATTTTCATTTAGTGAGCAAGTTGACATGTTATTATTGGTATTAGGTTTCTGTGAAGGAAATTTCAGAAAAACTGTTGAAAAGTATCGCAGAAGATCTCCTAATCGTGTGATTCCCCATAGAGACCTTTTCCAATGTTGAGCGACGGGCTCGAGTTTTTCAGCAACTCGAGAACGTGCAATAACAGGACAAGACGAACAAATACTTTTGAATAGAATTGAAGATGACCCACATATCAGCACAAGAATTCTAAATGAAATTTTTCCGGTCATTTTTAACACACTTAACAAAGTATTATTCAAAATAAACTACTTAGTTTTCTGATTGTCAAGTTTGACGTTTAATTTCATAGCCAACTTTTGAAAATTCGATGATTTTAAATAACATAGCTACATATATGCTTTTATCTATTCGTGTTTTCCTCGAAAACGACAAAGTTTATTGAAAAATTACAAGAGTAAAAAAAGTTTTAAAACAAATTTTCCCATGAAAGAAAGTAATATTTTTTTGAAATTGTGATTGGGTTAAAAAATTCTGTCAAATTTTAAGGATGCACCTGCATTACTGTCGATTAATACTCTTGGAACGTATAGGTACAACGTGTACCAAATTTGGTTGAAGTATAATCGAGATATTAATTTTTTTCAAAATTTAAAGTCTCACTTTGAGGGGCTATAACTTCTCAGGGGTGCAACTTGGTATAGAGGTAAGTTGCGTTAAATCATCATATTTTGTGGCCCCCACGTGCTCCTGCTCTGTGTCGGTTCTTATGCGGGACACTCTGTATACTAGAGAATTTGTTTCAGAATTACGGTACTTACTTATCGTTGGTATAATTTGGATTTTATCACAACAAAAATTATTCAACTTAATTCTAAATAAAACAAAATAGTTGATGTTAATAAATATTTTTAATCTCAATAAATCACAAATAATATTGCATACAAATCATAACAGGAATATGTCACTGTCACGCTGACATCATCAATAACATACAAATTTCATACCTATTTATTTCAGTTGTAAAACAGCTTTAAAATTTAAAAATAAAAATGGTCGCAATGTTTACTTTGAACCTTTTACAAGGTTGTGATAGCCACAAACCGGGTCAAAAACCTTTTTAAAATAGTTAATTTTCCGTGAATCGAATGACGTTCACGTCAGAAGCCCGTAGCTCGCGAGTTAGAAAAGTGCAAACTGGTTCTACCTAATACGGCTTTACGACGACTTTTCGCGTGCCGTTTTCGCTCCATGTAGTTAGATTTAGTATCGGACCGTGCCCGACGGCCCTTCTTTTTTCGATAAATGTCCATTAAGTAGGAAAATTTAATTAAAACAATTTTGAGGTATTATCTGATCTCAGCTATACGCGTCTGACGTACCAAAGGGAATTTTCTAGCTACTAAAATATACTCAAAGCGGGTGAAAGCTAGCGGCCCATAGCAAAAAAGACTTTATTACAACTGGCGCCGGCCGCGCGAGGCACGAAACGGCCCCAAATTAACAAGATCGAGGTAAAAAGTATAAACTCTAACTTACGCGCAGCGAGCTCCTAGAGGCATAAACATTTATTTGTAGGTTATTGATGTCAGTGTGACAGTGACATAATTATTTCAAACGTAAAGTAAGACACACGTTTTAGATTCCACAACCACCCTTGACCAAGATAATTTTTGATATCCCGGTACATACATGCTAGAGAATTTGTTTCAGAATTACGGTACCTACCTACTTATCGTTGGTATAAATTGAATCGGATTTTAACACAATAAAATTATTAAACTTTATTCTAAATAAAACAAAAAAGCTGATGTTAATAAATATTTTTAATCTCAATAAATCACAAATAATATTGCATACAAATCATAACAGGAATATATATTTTTATATATAAATATAATTTTAGTTCTAAAGGTGGAAATATTTATACAAAGTAAAAATTTTATGTTACTGATGATTTTTATATCTTTGAAAGAATATTTTCCACTATTGTAGTCTGTTCACAACACCTTCAGAAAAATCAACACTTATAAAAAAATCTTGAAATTATGTAAAAAATCTGTATACACTATCAAAAAATACTGTTCTTGGTCATCTAACAAATCAGACTATTTGGTACATACAAGTGGTTAAGATAGGAATTTATATTCGATAAGTTTACGGTTGTTAGAAATGAAGATAAAGCATAACAATTGAGCTATTTTGATTTAAATCTTTGTATTTGTTTCCTAGGTGTAGCTTGTCTTTGCCTAGCTAAGAAAGATTGCCCTTGTCCAGCACTCAAAGCAGCGATACGTTCATCCATAGCTTCGCGGTGACAAGTCATACCTAACCTATAATAAGCAGAAGATATAAGTTTCTCTTCTACTTCCTTCATACGAGCTTGCTGCAACGACATATCCAAATCACCATTACTTTTGTGTTCAAGATGTTGTGCAACTTCTCTTGCTTTCTCCAAATTTCTCATATATTTGGATTGGCTCACATGTAGTTCATTTTCTTTGGTTGTTAGAGCTTCCTGCAGATTAACTATTTGCTGCTTATAATCTTTGATAACATTTTCCAGAACTTCCGTTGTTAGTTCGCTTTTAGGTTTACTCGATTCTTCGATTTGGTTTTCTAATTTTAGAATAGTTTGGGTACATGTACGATTTTGTTGTTGCAATTTTTCTATACGATTCAAAGCATTATCTAATTGTGTTTGTTTTGCTTCTAATTCTTCATAAGAACTCCTGAAGGTTTTGTTCTCTTTTTCCAAAAACCTCAAGCGTTCTTTCATTTCAGTCGGTGTTAATTCCTGGGACATTGCTGCTCCAGTTTTTTCAGTTGGATTGCCGATTCTTAATTCTTCATTTTCTTCACGCAAAGAATCTCTTTCCAGAAGAAGACGTTCTTTTTCTCCTTGTAATGCGAGAAGTTTACTTTCACATCTATCAACGGTGAAGGAAGCCTTATCAGCTCTTTGTGTTTCTTCATCAAGTTTCTGTTGAATTGCAGATAGTTGCTGCTTATACGTTTCACATTGATTTTTCCAAACGATATTTTTGCTCAATTCTTCTTCATATTCCAAATTTTTTTGTAAATACTCCATGTTTTTCTCCTCTAGTTTCTGTAAATTCTTCTTGATATCACTGTATTTTTCCAGTTTTTTTTTGTAGGAATTGAGAGCTATTTCCAAATCTTTAACTTTAACAGCTGATTCTGACAAAGCATCCACTTCATCCTTTAAACGGGAAGTGTCATTGACAGCCAGCTGTAATTCTTGAATTTTTTCCTGATATCCCAATATTTGTTTTTCTTTCTCAAGTAGTTTAGCTTTGAAATCATCACGCATTATTGAGGTATTATACAATTCTTCGTTCAACAGCTCTAGTTGTTTTCGTGAATCTTGATATTTGGATTCTTTCTCTTTCAAAGATTCATTTTCTGTTATTACTAATTGTTTTTCTTCAATAAGTATCTGTATTTGGGATTCTAATTGTTGGCAATGATTATTAAGAACATCTTTAGCTTTATTCACTGAATCCAATTCTCCCAATAACCGTCTCGAATCACTATCTAATAAAAGAAGACTCAAACCAGTTTTTCCAGAACCAACAGTCATTTCTTCTAATTGCTGTATGGCTTGCATTATATTTTGTTGTACAGATTCTTCCATTTGCATAATTTTGGTTATATATTCATGTTTCGCTTCACAGTTCACGGCACAACCTGAAAGAATATGTATGCTTTTTTGGATTGTAAACAACCTTTAATGGATTCTTACCTAATAATAAACGAAGTAGTTTTGCAAGTTGAACAGCATCATTCTTCTCCCCAAGTATTGTAACATCAGGGTGTACAGCTTCCAACATTTGTAAATTTAGAACATCTTGATAATATTCTATTATAGCTTGCAATATTTTTTTTAAGTTGCTTACTCGCACTCTCCAATTGCAACCAGCATCTTCTCTGACTTTTGCCAGCAATGTGTTGAAATGTTCAGGTGAAATTTGTACCAACGCTTCTACTACTGCTACACTATCACATATTTCAATCATATTCTTAGGCATATTGGGTACAATAGTTTCAAGCCATTTACAAAGACTCTTACACATTTCATTGCTGGGAATGCTGGGATCCATGTTACATGAAACTAACACAATTACAGAGTTTTGTAGATAACGCTGAATAACGATATATTATTATTAATCTATTTTGATAACATATGAACCATTTTCTCTAGAATGTCTAGAGTTTTATTCTCATTTTATCTCATTGCTCATTCACAGATCACAGATGATAGAATAGATAATAGATCCGTATACGTTACGTTGTTACGTATACTACTTACAAAAATCTCATTCAAGAGTTGTTTGTCCCTGTCATAGAAGATACATCTATCAACACCTTAACGCATAGAGACTTGTCCCTACTACTCACAAGTCATATATCATTTTAACTGTACCACAGAGTAGGTTGCACCACTGTGTGCCTGTACTGAGCTCTGTTCTATTCTATGTAGACTATAGAATATAGATAGTGCTATTGTGCCACCACAGTATCATATATAAATAGTATATTTTTGCACAGTATATAAAAATCATAGGAATATCGACTCTGTGCTTGTACTGTAAAGTCCATAGGTTTATTATAATGTCTATGGTGGTACCACATTTTACAGCCTGCTTTTTGATCTATGCATGTACGTAGTGCCAAAGCCTACTAGAGTTCCAAAGACGAATATTCTCTGCAACACCCCTTTTGCGTTTGTTGGAACAAATTTCATAGTAAATCAGCACATCTGACTTTTGACCACTGCACTGACCTCTATTAATGATACAGGTAAGTTCTCTTGATACCTTGACAATCGGTGAACCTTGGATAATATTGTCCAAGCAGTAAACAATGATTTCGACACGTTGTAGTCAAATATTTATTTATTTATTTACATATTTGATACTCCTAGATATATGATTCGAGTATACAATGAAGAAAACAATATCCTGAGAATCTCATTTTTGCAGATAGACTCGTAACATCTGAGTACTGGATATTGGATAAATCATAAAGCATAGGTACTTATTTATTTTTAACCAAACAGGTGATTCGTGCTGCAGTAGTGCACCATCCGAGCATAGTTATTCTGTGGTCCTATCCTTGTATGCTCCAATCATGTTAGGCGTACGCCCAATGTAACAGTCTTTGATAATTACTAACCATTAGAACATAGGTAATTAGACTAAGGAACTATCAACACATTTTATCAGGAAAAACTTCAGAGGGAGATGAAAACGAAATATTCTAGCGCCATATGAATGAATCCTTGTCGAATATCAGCGCTCCTCTTGTGGGGATAATTATAATCACAGCTACAGGCTACAGTTGATATAATCGAAGCCATCTTGTGTTTATGATTGAATTCTCGTGCAAATGTAAGCATTATTCCATTTGGATTTGGATGCTGAATCTCGTGTCGCTTATCGACAATGAATCGAACCACTAACTTTAATGATTGAGGGTACTAAACTTTGTCAATAGATTGTACTAATAGTCATCTTACATTTATTCATGTTCAAATTTAACAAATTAATAGGGAATAACTGGTTTATTATCTGCAAATTTCGATATCTAGTTGAGTTAGAATAATTACTTTGCAAAAAGACAAATATATATTTTGTTTCTCTTGCTTGTAATTCTACCGCGTTATTTTAAATGCATCGATGTATCCTTGACTAGTGCCGATCACGTCAGTTCATCGTGTTTTAAAACATGATCCACTCAAGATTTTGAACTTAGATTTAATTATCATTTACAGTACTCTTTCAGAATTCAACTTGCATTGATTTATTAAATACCGAATATAATGTCATGATATTGTATAGATAATAAATAAAATGATTTTTTTTCACTGTTATTTCTCAAATTTTTAATTGATTATTATAATATTGATAATTATTCCTCACGAAACGATGATATTATGAATAGCCTTGGGTATTAGAGAAGGGATTTTCATAATATAATGCATTTTAAACAATTGGGATACCTATTTACCTATAACGTAAGTAGATATTATATAAAACGCGTTTCGTCGGTAATTCATAGCATGTGTTCTATTTCCGCGTAATCTACTATAAATAGAGCAAATGCTAAATTCACTCTCAAACTCGCGCTATCGGCATTACAGTTTCTGTAATATAATTGTGATGCTTCGTATCATTGCAAAAAAAGGTATAAAGAAACTAAGGTACATTTTAAAATAGTGTAGTGTTTAATTTCAAATTACCCGCATTTGAGTGTGTTTGACAGTTGAGACATACTAACAAAACATTTTGTAGTAGTGTGGTTCGGAAGAAAGTGTTCATTTTGTAGAATTATCCTATGTTCAGAAATTAGGAAGATACATTATTTTTGAAGGTGTTATTGGTATGTTTTTTCATGTCCAGGCAACGTAAGCATTGGGACAACGGTCCTCTGAGAAGATCTGCTGCAGAGTCTCCAAGTACCAGTAAACGAAGACGGCATATAGGGATTATTGACGAAAATATGAGCGATAATTCCGTGGACAGGAACAGAAGGCCAAATTTTTCCAATCTGCCTACTAATGGGTTTAGTAGAAATTTAAATATGGTCCAAATTAAGCCAACTACAGCTAAGAAGATTATTATAAAAAATCTTAAAAGTAGGTATAGATTTAGTTGAATGATTCTTCCAAGTATTAAACAATTTCTTACTCTATTGAGCCATGCAGTGTTAGCTGTGCTAGCTGGAAATAGATCAATGTCTGAAAAACATAGGTAGCATTGATTGATAAATAAGTTATCGATGTAACTGAATACATTTCGGTATCAATTTTTCGATGTTTGGGATGATCAACTAGAAGCAACAAAATCGTGTTCCTGAGGTGCTAAATTATTTGTCTCATCTTTGTTAGTACCATGTACATATTTAGTAGCAAATACTGATATGTACAAAGAGAAATGTCATTATCATTGGTTTTCACTTGATATCTGTATTAATATGAATAGATAAGGTATTACTATGAAGTAACTTCCTAAGATGCGAAACCATTCCCGTTTGCATTTGTGTAAACAGAATGCTTCTGAATCAATATACATTTGTACAATGAATCTCATCATTTCATAATCTGGAGGAGCCTTATCTTCCAAATTAAGTCTAGAATTCATTCTTCATTGTTCTTAGGTGTCGAAGTTAGTATACTGACAGATCACACATAAAGTGAATAGAGACTTTGCCTTTAATATGACAGGAGATGATTATACTGATCACAATGTGGTCCAATATTCACAATTGACAGGGACTTATCTATTATAGATACTTTCTCCAGAAACAGCTGATTTTTAAAAAGTTGAATAGGTAACAACCAAAAGACTTTTATAAGTAATAGTAAGATCAGCTTATAACCTACTGTCAGAAAACGAAGTGGTAAATTCCATGCTTTTCAGTTATTTTGTTGATCTAGTGTTATGATTCAATTCATTATTATAGATCTGCCATAGAAGTAGAAACATATGAAATCATTATTCAACAAGATAATCGAGAATATTCCCAGAAATATTTATGATTAAATATATTCATAATAACATGAAAATGTTACTGTAGTTTCATCACCGAAGGGTCGTTATCAAACAGGTACAAAACTATAGTCACGTTTTCATGTTACTATTAAAGAAATTACTAGAAATAAAGTAATTGTTCATTCATTTAATCATAATGACAAATTATCATAAAGTAACAGATACTATCATCGATTTTTTTAAATAAATTCATAACTATATGTGAACAAAAAATGTCTTTATTAATGACTTGATAATATTCAAAAGAGAAAGGCTTGAATAGTTGCTTTTAGAAAGTTCTAACAGATTTCAGTTTGGAAGCCAAATTAGTTAATTATAAACAATGAAGAATTTCATTTCTCTTCTTTAAAAATTATTTTGTTTAAATGAATTGATAGACATTCTATTAGTTCATGGAGAACCGAGGCAACATGCAAGTGAAGAATGACGATTTCATTTACCGAATTTTTCCAAAAAAAGAATTTCATATAAGAATAATTAGAAGCTACCCAAAATTATAATAATAATAATTTTTTATTCCCAAAAAGTACAGAATGAGTCATAACATAAGAACGTCAGGAAAATAATACTTTTTCTTGATGATTTATCTCGAAGAAATGTTAATAATACAGCTTTTTTTGAAAAATCTTGTCTTCCAGATGGATTCCGCGTCACAATAGCTCGACTTGATGCCGACGTTTCGGCAACTGTTTCAGTTCAAGCCTCAAGCCTGCCCTGAAGATGCCACCTGTAATGGTTGGCGAAACGTCGGCATCAAGTCGAGCTATTGTGACGCGGAATCCATCCGGAAGACAAGATTTTTCAAGATTAGCTGTCCGCGGAAGTCTTCTATCCAAAATAATACAGCTTAGCTTAAACAAACAGTTCAATATGTATATATAAAATAATTTTAAATGAAAGTTCAACAATTAAAATAAATATCAACATATAACGTGGTTTTTGATGTTAAATTAAAGTACAATTACTTTCAAAAGTTCTTATTGAGAATTAATGAAGTTAGAATACGAGAAGAAATAACAATTTTTACATTAAAAAAACTAACACTAAATTTGGAATGAACAGTATGTTTCATAAAGACTTAAACGAATTTAATAAACTACTACAATTCGTAAAAGAATCTAATTCAGTAAATCAATTTAAGTCATCATTAAAGAAGTATACTAATACAGGCTGTGAACCGGGATTTTAGCTGTAATAAAAAAAGAAAAACATGTAAATTCGAATCAAAATATTCTTTTTGCATTAGCTTCAGGAGGTTTTCAGGATCATTCATACACCTTAAAACCTCTTGGGAACCCCAACCCCACCCATTGGGGGTGAAAATGGGCCGAAATCTCCCCCAAATTTGCAACATGTCAAGTCTTAAATTGTATTTTCTACATACTGAATACGATTCCGAAGCCAGACTTACTTAAAATTCATCGTTGGAGTGGTGAAATCGACAAAATTGGCCAATTTTGCACCCCTAATATGTTATTTTGCAATGTACGTGTTTTTGTCATTTCGAGTGCACCAAGGGTTTTTTTTTGGTGGCTGAACACGAGTCCGAAGCCAGATTTTATTGCAATCCATCGTTGGAGTGGTAAAATCAACAAAATTGGCCATTTTAACCCCCAATGGGTGGGGTTGGGGTTCCCAAGAGGTGTATGAATGATCCTGAGAACCTTCTGAAGCTAATGCAAAAAAAAAATATTTGTTTTCCGGTTCATAGCCTGGACTATATTAGTGACAACTTATTGTGATACTTAGTATACTCTCAAATGTTCGTTATATTACATAGTGTAATAATTTCTTTTTTTGTATATTAGGCTTGCCTACTTAAATAAATATTATTATTATATATAATACCAAAGAATTGAGACCATGTTGAAAAACTATAATAACATCAATCATGACGAAAAGCAATAGGTACATGATGATCTGAAATGTTTAACACTGTTAATGTTCATGATTTTGCTTGGTATAATAATTAAAGCCTTCACTCCCCTATAATAAGGTCCTTTTTCATAAAATGAAGAGATCTGATGTGTGAAGATGTTTGAAGCTTGCCCAAATAATAATTTCATATTTAATAATAAATTGCATGCTTGCAAAATAAAATAGCCTACTATTTTCGGTTCTGATCTGATCCCATAGATAATGCATTAGTGCATTACTCTGCACATGCTGTTTAGTGTGGACCTAAGTTGATATATGTGATAACTCCAACTAAGAGATTAGTCGAGAGTAACCCCTAAGAATTTAAAATTGTCTCTATTCTGATTTGACTTCTTTTTATGTCTTATGTAGTGATTCGAACCGCGTTTGTGTATTACTGAATATTAGAAGTCTAGTTCAATAAATTATCTGAAGAGCAAGACTACTTTTTTTTACTAATATAGATTGTTCCATGAGTAATGGGAATGTTCACTCTAGGAGGTGAGTCAGTATTCAATGCCCTTGCCAGAAAACTGAAACAAAAAGATTTCCCACTAAACATTTTATAATCTTTTAAATTGAACTTTATCAAAATTGTCAGTTATTGATTAGAAGGAGATTTCAATAATAATTATTGCTTGACTTCGTTATGTTGTCTTCCAAGTTGAATGTGGTGTTGGATTTGCTTTAGTGGAGAAAATGCGGATAATTAACAAACACCTCATTCACTTTCAAATACATTTATTATTAACTGATCAAATGAGTAAGAACATGGAAATGTATAAATCATTGTAATCTAATCGGCAAAAGTATATTGAGTAATTGTTTTTATTGTTGTTACTTATCATCAATTCAACAATAGAAACCTGAAACACCTGGTAACTGGATAGCTAAACAAACTGTAGGTATAATCATTATTCAGAAGTTCAGTCATTTCATAATGAACTTGATGAATAAATTAATTTCAATTCCAATAATTGTGAATGTAACAGAACAACTGTTAACTACCGATATCTAATTTTCGAGAATTGAAATGCGTAGAGTGCCTTGGCAATGGAATGAAATCACAACATATGATTGCGAGCCTACTATTAGCTGCGCGCGCAAGTTAACAGGTAACATTAGCAAAATTCATGAAGCGATTGTTCATATAAGCTCGTATGTTGTCAGTGTCACTTGTCATTGAATTTAGGCTTTCTTTCTTGGTCTGGGAACCACAGATCGTCCATTTGTTTATTAAAGATGATATTATTTAAACAACTTGAGAGTTCATCATTTATAATCTGTAACATTGAATTTTTATAGGTGAACCTAAACTACCAGATGATTATCGCGATCAAACGTGGGAAAAATTGAGTAGTGCTGTTTTAGCTATTCAACAATCGAAACCGAATCAATATTCGTTAGAGGAACTATACCAAGCTGTAGAAAACATGTGCAACCATAAAATGGCTCAAACTCTTTACACTAACTTATATGGCTTAACGGAAAGCCATGTAAGTCATAACATAGAACAATTTTTAGCAGAGTCTATGGACCGTTTTCTTTTCTTGAAGAAAATGAACGAAACTTGGCAAAGCCACTGTAATCAGATGATCATGATTCGAAGTATATTCCTTTATCTAGATCGTACATTTGTATTACAAAATCCAAACATTTGTTCTATTTGGGACATGGGCTTAGAATTGTTTCGGAAATATATACTTATTAACACCTTGGTGCAAACTAGGGTTGTTGAAGGGTTACTTATGTTGATTGAGAAGGAACGACAAGGTGATAAGGTAGATAGAACACTTTTAAAGTCCCTCCTACGTATGTTAACTGATTTGCAAATATATGAAAGTGCATTCGAACAGAAGTTCTTAGTTTCTACGGAACGCTTGTATGCTTCTGAAGGGCAAAAGCTCATGCTTGATTTTGAAATACCTGATTACTTGGCACATGTTAATAAAAGGCTTCATGAGGAAAATGAGCGTGTGCTACATTATTTGGATACAAGTACAAAATATCAATTAATTCATACTGTAGAGAAACAATTGTTAAGTGAACATGTAACAAACATATTACAAAAGGGTTTGGATGGTCTTTTGGAAGAGAATCGTATCGAAGATTTGTCGTTACTTTATCAATTATTCAGTAGAGTTAAAAATGGCCTTGTAGAGCTTTGTTTGGCGTTTAATGCTTTTATCAAAAAACGGGGGCGTACAATAGTAATTGATCCAGAGAAAGATAAAACTATGGTTCAAGAACTTCTAGACTTCAAGGACATCATGGATAATATAGTTCTGACCTGTTTCCATAAAAACGAAAAATTCGGAAATTCTTTGAAGGAAGCGTTTGAGCACTTCATCAATCAAAGAACGAACAAGCCTGCAGAATTGATAGGTTAGTGAATTTTTATTAAATATAAATATTTTTCCAATTTTAATTCTTTTTCTATATATATTGAAATTGATGGTTAATAAATCATGTTTTCATAACTAATTTATTCTTACGATACATTTTTAAATATTTCCGTTTCCCGCCAAAATGGTTGCGATTAGCAGAAACGCTCGTGACGTCACGATTCTACTCTTCTACTCTGAAAGCGTTGCCTGGTGAAGTAAATAGGGAATTCAGTTGATATAAAAGGAAAGGGCTCAACTTCCGTTTAGCTGAAATTAGTTATGTAAAATATTTGTTTATTTAGTATTTGGAAACCTTTCCAAACAGAAAGTCACAAAAAGTTTTCTGCGGAAATGCATCATTTTCATTTTTCCGACTTTAGAATAGCTGAAACCAGCTATATAAAAATAAGTTTCTGTTTTACATTCTAGACTTTTTTCTAAATATGAACATGCAAAAAACTTTTTGCGGAAACATATCATTTTTATTTATTGATAAAATATTGTAGAATTTAGAATGATTTGTCAAGTGAAAAATCGTTGTACCACAAGTGTCTTTTTGAGGTTATGATTCACATTAACGCATTTCCGCCAATAATTACTAAAGGTGCAAACATTTATATTAATGTTCAATACTTACATTAAAATGATCTCTGCCATAAAAATATTCCTAATTTAGATGTCTAATATCTGCGACGACTTGATTCGAGCCACCTTTTCGGCGGTTAACTTCTCTTGGCACTTGATTCAAAGTTTTGTTGGGCTTATTTTTTGATTTAGTTTTGTAAAGAGGTGCTAAACAACATTTGGAACTAGTCATTTTCTAATTTTACACTTAGTATTAAATGACGTAAATTACGTTTAGATTTTGGTTTATGCCTATTGACTATGTTGTCAAACGATGAATAGTAGAATTGTGACGTAATAGCTCGTTCGGAATATTTCAGGCTTTTCTGGCGCATTTTCGTTTTATTAAAATCATCATATTTTTTTATTAAATTTTTTGACATTGTTGAGATGAATAAAAAAGAACGGGTCTTTTGAAATGATCACCACCAGCTTTCGCTATACCTGACTCTGTCGTTTTCGAAATATGCATAGCCATAAATGAAGGAAAATTAAAACCGCATCGATCTCTCTCAATATACCTATGTTTGATAGTTTCCAAGTTGAGATGGCTTTCATTGACATTGAGGAAAATTTATTTTCCCACAGTTTTCTATGCAGTTGAGACATGACTTTCCACATTAACAACAATAGTCGAACAAGGGGAACTTAGAAGATTTTCATCTGCTTTCCTCAATAATAAAAATCTACATCTTTTTCTTCCTGATACGCGAGAACGATTTTCCGAATATTAAGAAACGACAGTTATTGATTTTCAAAGAGGAAGGTGAAAACTTAAAATAAAACAAGCTGATGAAGATCATCTTCAAAAACCGTGAGGAATCACAACATTTTTTTGAGCTCGTCTAGTCCGTCAAAGTTGAGTTATATGAGATGGGTATACTTAATAGGTTCAAAGTGTTTTAATACAGGAGGACAGAACCTAATTGATTGTAACATCTATTAATGATGCACCAGATTCACATAATAATGATTCCATGATTAATTTCCTCATTTTGTGTTTCCCAAAAGCACATACAGATATTTAAAGTTTATATAAAAATTCTCGGGAAATAGGTCACATTAACACTCTGTTTTAAATTTTCGTCTTTACGTACGTTTCGGTCTCACGACCATCATCAGAAGACTTATTATGTCTAAAATTTGATTACTTAAAACTAATTGTACTACACAAAGCGTCCAAATCGCACCAATTTCACTCTAAGTGTCCACGTCGCCGAAACGAACAGAAACACGATTAAATGAAATTGTAAACCTCAATGCTATAGTAAAATTATCAAAAATCCCCTGCCAAGAAGATTTTTTAATAAAAGCGTACTCATGTCAACACATTAAGTGAACGACTAGAGACGAGCAAATAGAATTTAATTTTTAAAAATTAAAAATAAAAATTATAAATTAAATTCTATTTCCTCGTCTCTAGTCGTTCACTTAATGTGTTGACATGAGTACGCTTTTATTAAAAAATCTTCTTAGCAGTGGATTTTTGATAATTTTACTATAGCATTGAGGTTTACAATTTCGTTTAATCGTGTTTCTGTTCGTTTCGGCGACGTGGTCACTTTGAGTGAAATTGGTGCGATTTGGACGCTTTGTGTAGTACAATTAGTTTTAAGTAATCAAATTTTAGACATAATAAGTCTTCTGATGATGGTCGTGAGACCGAAACGTACGTAAAGACGAAAATTTAAAACAGAGTGTTAATGTGACCTATTTCTCTAGAATTTTTATATAAATTCATACTGGGTCAAGAATCTTTATTGATATTTAAAGTTAACATTCTTTTCAGCAAAATTTGTAGATTCAAAGCTTCGCGCTGGGAACAAAGAAGCAACAGAAGAAGAACTGGAGAGATTGCTGGATAAAATAATGGTACTTTTCCGCTTCATACATGGAAAAGATGTTTTTGAGGCGTTTTATAAAAAAGATTTAGCAAAACGATTGCTAGTGGGTAAATCGGCCAGTGTTGATTCCGAAAAGAGTATGCTAAGTAAGCTCAAACAAGAATGTGGTGGGGGATTTACATCAAAATTAGAAGGCATGTTCAAAGATATGGAACTTAGTAAAGATATTAATATTGCTTTCAAACAACATTTGAACAATGCCCAGGATTTGATACCTTTGGATATGACGGTTAACATACTAACTATGGGATATTGGCCCACTTATATTGCTGTAGATGTGAATCTGCCGGAAGAAATGGTTAAGTTTCAAGATGTTTTCAAAGAATTTTATTTGAGTAAACATAGCGGGCGAAAATTACAGTGGCAACCAACTTTAGGTCATTGCGTCTTGCGTGCACAATTTAAGACTGTACCAAAAGAATTAGTAGTTTCTCTGTTTCAAACTTTAGTGATAATACTCTTCAACAAATACGATGAATTATCTTTCGATTATATTAAAGCGGCTACAAATATAGAGGATGGAGAAATACGCAGAACACTGCAATCCCTAGCTTGTGGTAAAGCTAGGGTCCTCAATAAATATCCCAAAGGAAGAGAAGTGGAAGATAACGATAAGTTTAGATTCAATAATGACTTCACCAACAAGTTATTCAGAATTAAGATAAACCAGATACAGATGAAAGAAACGGTAAGTTGTAATACATTTCTTATCTGCAGTGACTTATGGTTGAATTTTAGAGTGAAGAGCAGAAAGCTACTGAAGAACGTGTTTTCCAAGATCGACAATATCAAATCGACGCTGCAATAGTTAGGATTATGAAGATGCGGAAAACTCTTGGTCATACCCTGCTCATTAGTGAATTATATAATCAGCTGAAATTTCCAGTCAAGGTAATTTACTTTTTTTATATTGGATTGGAGAATGGGAGCTTCATTTTCAAATGTTGATTATCAAGTATCCATTCGTTTTTATGACACTGAATATATAGCATTATGTTGATAAGTATCAAATAATCACCCTTATCCATTAAAAATAAGGTCCTTTCAGCTACCAAATAGCCATCATCAGAGTTTTTTGGGCACCTTATGGTCCTGTTACATCCCATAAGGTAGTGTGGGAGTCCCTGAGTCTCGAACTTAATCACCTCAGATATACCCTCTTAACACTCCACTTCGTGTGGTAGGCTCAATCCTGCAACCAGGGCAGTCTCGATGACACTTGGGCTTAACAGCTCATTGTATCTTGCCGCACCACTTTCTCGGGCCATCGGAAAAATTCCGCAGTCGCAGGATTCGAACCCGCGACCAGCAGCCACAGTGATTAGAAGATCGATTCTTCTACCACTGAGTTGCCCTCCGCTGGAGATAAATCTGAATTTAAAAATTGCTTTTGGGCTTATACATTCCCATCCCTTCTAAATTAGCTAGATATTTGTCTATTCTCTGTTTTAAAAGTTATAAACTTTCTTGAGAAATGCTGGTTTTTTAGTATTATTCTTCTTTATATGGTCAAAACGTTATTTACGAGTTAAAATTTTTCTTTGGTTCATTTACGTTATAGTTTAGGAGCCAGAGCGATATTGATGGTCTGAACATTAACCCGATGGCACTATGGTTAATCGTTAGAGGACGGTTCAATGACCAATTCATCTCGCAGACCGAATTTTCGCCGACTGCTAAATCTCGAGATACAGCCTCCGTAAATTGTTTATTTTCCGACTGGAGGTTAACTCTTTTCAAGTTGCGGTTACTTGAAAAGCATGCCATTCTTATACACTTCCACCATGTGCCATCATTTTTTATCGTCTCCGTTTATCAGGCTGACCAGTTATAATTGGACCGAAAAATGGACTGCAAGTTAACCCTCCCAAACCTGATGGAAAATGTTCATTGGTGTTGGCAATTGTTAAGATACCCTATGCCATTAAAAGTTATCTTTCCATTTCAGAGTAATTGGCTATTATTTGCACCAAAAATGTTTTTCCTCATATTGTGGTTAAATCTTGCGGATTACAAGGTAACATGATGGCACCATGTTAAATAACTTTATTGGAGGTCAAATAAAGATTTAAAATTATTGCCATCACTCCTTGCCTATTTCAACCCCCTAAAACCACTCCCCAAAACAAAATTTAAAAACGGCTGTTTCGATTTCAAACCCAACCAGAATCTCAATAATTGACTAATTTATCATAAATTATATTATTCATATTTTTTTAGGGGGCGGTTTTACGGGGTTTTGGGGGGTTGAAATAGGCAAGGAGTGATGGCAATAATTTAAAATCTTTATTTGACCTCCATTAAAGTTATTTAACATGAGTTATGAGAAAAAATCACATTTAAAAGATACATAACGTTATTAAAAGTGATGATCATCATAAATTTCCCACAATGTGACCAAATTTTCCGAGTTATGGAAAAAAAAAATTTCCAATCATAATGTACGACATATCATTTCTTATGTTTTTTGGGTCACTGATAACGAATTTTGACTTAGTTTTGTTCTGAAAAGTCATGGAAAACAGACATTTTCCAAATTATGAAAATTCTTTTTTTTTCAATTATCGTGTGTGACATATCATTTCTTATGTTTATTGGGTCAGTTATAACGAATTTTTACTTAGTTTTGTTCTGATAAGAAATGGAAATCGTTTATTTGGGAAATTTAGGAAAATTAAGGTAACAAAAGAGACAAGAATAATTTTTAAATCTGATATTAGATTTTTATTAATAAAAAAAAAGTGTATTCGTAATAAAAAATTCATCATTTGATAAGCATGATCTCCGTGTATATCTGGGCATTTTGATTGGTGATGGACCGCTTTCTTCACTGTTTGATTCCTCTTCAGAAGAACTATCGTCCTCGCTCTCACTTCTGGCATACTCGCTACTAGAGCTAATATCCAAATTTTCTTCTATTTGTGCAATTTCTCTTGGATCATCATCATCTTCATCCTCCTTTTCATGCACTTCAATATTTGTACAGTCTGTTCCACAGCAAACTGTACAAAAACTAGAACATTTTATTCTGTTTCCTGCAGCCACATCCATTGCCACACAGTCATATTTTACATAAGAAATTTTCTATGACTTTTCCGAACAAAACTAAGTAAAAATTCGTTATAACTGACCCAAAAAACATAAGAAATGATATGACATACATGATAATTGAAAAAAAAAATAAGAATTTTCATAATTTGGAAAATTTATGTTTTCCATGACTTCAGAACAAAACCAAGTCAAAATTCGTTATTAGTGACCCAAAAAACATAAGAAATAAGATGTCGTACATTATGATTGAAAAAAAAAATTCCATAACTCGGAAAATTTGGTCACATGGTGGGAAATTTATGATGATCATCACTTATAGTAACGTTATGTACCCTCATATACCTCAATCATACGATATTTATCTTTTAAATGTGTTTTTTTCTCATAAAGAGTCATTAATTGAAAATATATATATATATATATATACATGTATATATATATATATATATATATATATATATATATATATATATATATATATTCGGTTTTCCCGCACTACTAGTGGAAAATTCGTAGAAAATTGAAATCTGGATAGTCAATTATTATGGTAAATTTTTTATTTAAAACTTTTTTCTAAAATAGTTTTAAAGCTATTAACGTTTTTTAGCCGAAAAACACGGAAAATTGTATATAATATATAAATAGCGACATTTTCCTACATTTGAGGTTTTCTCTCACTATTTTTTTCGTAATCTACACAAAATTTCTGTACTCTCAAACCATAAGTCGGAAAAAAAAGTCCCAAAACCCACAAAATCCGGTAAAATGACTGTACTATTAAGGGAAGAACAGACTCTTTTGTAATCATTGTGGTCATTCTTGACCCCACGATAGTACTCTAGTGTTAGGTTCGTGATACGACTTCTGAAAAAACTATTATTAACCTATAATTTGCGCAGAATAACTAATGACCACCTGCTCCTGAGTTATATACAATACTAGCCGACAGATATTGCCATCAGATAAACGAAATATTGACATGTTTGTTCTTTCTAGCCTAATGATTTGAAGAAAAGGATTGAGTCCTTGATAGACAGAGATTATATGGAACGAGACAAAGACAACCCCAACCAATACAACTATGTTGCTTAATGTAAAACTATGCACTTCTCAAATTTTTTTTTACTGAACGTATTGTATTGAAATGACAGTTCTAGTCCGTAATTCATGCTCTACTGTTTTAGATTAATTTGCAATAAAACCAGTCATTATTCAATGGAACATTTATCAAATAATCATATTAAGTTATCTGCTAAGGTATCTGGTAGGAATTAATTTCTACTTGTAAATAAAGAATTTCCATCGCTATACAGACGAAAATTGTAAATAGTCTTTGTTTTTGATGAGCAAATGTAAATATTTACTAAAGGTCACATCAACTTATAAAGTGGTTAATTTGGAATTTGCTTTAGCTGTCATTCTAATTTTTTGTAATTAAATAATAAAACATGGTTTTGAAACATTGATTTTATTTATTTTATAGCTTACACGACGATAAAATATTACAAATTTCGAAAATTAAATAAGATAGAAATACAAGAAACTTGAAAATTTTCATTCCATTCCAAAAACACTATGTAACAAAATTCAACATTTTGTTCTGCCTAACCTTTTCGATGTTTGCGTTCGATTCTACATCTATTTCGAATAATTAAAAGCCACCTTAGAAGTTAAAAAGTTTGCTTTTGCGCTCAGGGCGAATTTTAACGTAGAATACGTTTTTACAGAGGCCTTACTAGACGAAATCGTCACGCGGAAATCGACACACGCATGCGCTTGTGGTAGGTGGAGCCATAACGAAATTGTCTAGCATCCTCAGTCAGTAGCTGGCGTTCTTTCAGCAGTGAGTGAAGCGTGTGGAGATATTTGTGCCGCAGGAAGCATTATTAATGAACAACGTTGTCTAATAGTAACAGCCTACATTTCACCCAATTCTTCAATGGAGGATATAGAGTGTTTCTTTCTAGCAAATTTAATGATGTATACTCCAACGTATTCTACGCATTTTGTTTTCGTGGAAACTATATCTTTTTTTTTCCAAAAGTAAAACTTCGCTGTGAATATTCTGGAATAACTTGACTCAGCACCAGTTTATGATATATCAAATTATTCGCAATTGTGTGGAGAAGTCAGATAAACAGTTAGAACTTGCATATGTAAGATTGTTTGGCTGCTATTTGCAGAAAAGTAAAAAAAACGCTAAATTTTCATCAAATTTGAAGTAAAAATCGCCAAATAAAAAATCGTAGAGCCAAATTCAGATCCAAATACCGTTTTTTAGCGATTTGTATCTGTAGAGTGACTCATTACGAAGAGATTGATACCATTCCGAAGTACATATGGACTTTTATTAAAAAGTTATAGCGCGTTAACCGATTAAGTTTCGTGAAAATTCTCAAGGTCCAGGCAAAGCGCAGCCTAATTACAGCCAAACTAACTTCGCAGTTCATAGCATAAGTGGAAAAAAAATTACCCGTTTTTTTTTGTTTGGCCAAATTGTTTGTTTAAACAATAAACAATCATTTATTAATGAGCGTGTTAACAATATACAATTGCTGGGTTTGCGACAAAAAGTTCGTAGGTTATAGTAATTTTGTTCGCTGAGTCGATTGGCACCGTCAAATAGACGAAATTTTGTTGATTTATAACAATTGTTTAAACAATGATTTATAACAATTGTTTAAACAATCAATTTGGCTTAACAAAAAGACACGGGTAATTTTTTTTCATTGATTCTATGATCTGCGTAGTTAGTTTCATTTCTTTGCACTTTCCCGAGCATGGATCTAACGGACTTTTCAACAGCTGAATTGTTTATTAGCGTTTTAACAATAAACAATTATGCAGAATGCGTGGATAAGTCCATATCACGGTCGTACATACAGGTCGGGGAACTCGAGGCTGTTTCCTATGTGAGAAGTGGGTCCGCTAAGCGTCAACTGTCGCGTAGTACCAAAAAGGGTGGCGCAGTAATCGAAGAGTGTTCTCTGACAACTGTCATTCTTAAATAAATAAATTGTAAACACAAGGAATACCTGCGTTTTTAGAAACAAAGTACGAAACCGTGCATTGTGCCGAAACGCAAAACGGGGTACAAAAGTGTAAAGCAAGAAACTTCTGTTTTTAAAGTGCCGAAAGATGCGGAAATGCGAAAAAAGTGGATGCTTGCGATTCCGGATAGAAATCGTTTTAACGAGGTCTTTTATGTGTGCGAGCATGTATAACGAAAAAGGGGAAGTTATTTTTAAGGTGAGTAATACATTGTGACAAGAGTAACAGTTCTATTCCTCTCTCAAATCAGAATACTTAGTAACACTGCTTGCGATTCCGGAAAGAAATCGTTTTACCACTTCGATCCAAGCGCTAGCTAGTGGCTCAGCGAGGGACTAAGAGTTTGGCGACGCGTAAGAGACCCATGTCAAACATACGAGTTCCCAGACCTGTATGTTCGACCGTAGTCCATATCTCGTAGTAATTTGGTCTTCAAGTCGATCGGCACCCTCAAATCGAAAGAATTCCTATGATTTTTACAATTGTTTGAATAATTATTCCTCCCATGGCCTGCACGTTCACCGGATCTCTCGCCGAATTCAACATGTCTGGGATATAATCGGCACAAGACGGAGTAGTTTACGTCACGCCCCTCACATTTAGATGATCTTCGACTTCGTATCCAAGAAGCTTGGAATGGGATTCCTCAAGGCTACATTGATCATCTTGTTCAAACTGTACCTCATCGAGTAAATGAGTGCATAAACAATCGCGGTTGGGTCGCTCATTATTGAATACATTTTTTATTTATGTTTTTTTTCACTTCAACATCTACTACTAGTTACATTAATGTACCTCTTCTGTAAAAATTTAAATTAAATTGCTTAACTATTATTAGGTGTGCGTTTTTTATTCAAATCAGTATATTTACTAAAGGTCAAATCAACTTATAGTGACTATGGTCAGATTCTATTCAAAATTCGTGTGAGGGGGTTTTTAGGGGCAGAGATCATAATTTATTAGTCAAAATTCAAAATTGGTGTATCTGGGTTTTGGGGTCGGAAATCATGATTTTCTTATTTCTTTTCAATACACTAAGATAAAAGCTTGTCTTTAAAACATATTTTTACTTTTAATTTCATTTTCCGATATATTTTCTGTCACTACAATCATATTGATCTGCAAGTGTCCGAAAGCTAGTTTGCTAACAAAGTGAGGAAAGTCATAACTTTTTATAATAAGATGCTGTCGTGCATTAAGTTTACAAGCGGAGCGGAATTGAGCGACTTGACTCTAGATGATTAGCGTAGTTTTCGTAATGCACAAATGCCTGTGAAGTTGATTTCGATCATCTTTTTGCAGTCTATAGAAGCGTGTGAATGATTGATGATTGCACAAACGCCAGTTCATTTCAAATCATTCCTATGAATGTAAACATGCTGGCGAAAAATTTTCGTCAGGTTGTGATGGCTGTTGGCACTAGAGAGCTACCCTGGATTATGGAAGACCATAGACATTTACAACCACTCAAACCCCTTCTGTGGGTGATTCAAAGCCAGGAATACCATAACCGAGATAAAAAACAAGTTGCAAGCGTTTCTCTACACGATTTTCAAATATGTTTAGATCATAGAATGGAGGTATTGAGTGGCCTTTTTCTTGCAACCGTTTAAGAAAACAACTCGGCATTACGTTCTGCGCACTCAAAGCCAGTATTTATGTACATGTTTATTTATTAAACGCTTATACGTGTACATCATTTAACCTAATTATTATAGTGTTTTTGTTTTTATATTTTGATTCAAATTAAATTATAAACCTCTTTTTATTAATATGGTGTATTAAGTGTAGGAGAAATCCTAACTTGAGGATGTAACAATTACAAACAGAACTTGGCGCGGTCTATAGAGTAGCCGGAGCGTCCGAGAAAGAGGGAGTCGATTATTAATCCCGAGATTTTACTTAAACGCTTGCATACAAAATACATTGGCCTCATGCAGCTCAATACCTCTATAGTTTAGATACGACGGATTTCACTTTCCTATACACAGCCAATGCAATAGCTCATGTTCTTCATATGTAGTTTTGACTGCTAGGTAACTGGTACAACGCCGAAACGATATATCTGATACATGTAGATGAGTGTACTGTACAAGTCAGACTATCCAAACCCAACGGACGGACCATTTTAGTCCAAGTGTCTCGACCACGGTCGTATATACAGGTCTGGAAACTGGAGGCTGTTTCCTATGTGAGAAGCGAGTCCGCTAAGCTTCATCTGTTGCGTAGTACCAAAAGGGTGGCGCATGAGTCGAGGGATGTTCTCTGGCACATACTTCGATCCATGCGCCAGCTGGTGGCTGAGCGAGGGACTACAAGTTTGGCGAAATGTAAGAGACTCATGTCAAACATAGTTTCCAGAGCTGTATATACGATCGTGGTCTCGACTAGTACACTACACAAAACATAAATACGTCACAGAAGTAAGTGGTTACGTCTAAGACCAGCGTAATGTGTTCGTGATTAAAACACCGTTTTGGAACATTTGTTTTATTAATTCAATAACTTACATTACAAAAATATCACAAATGTTCAGTTTCGAACAATAAATAATTAGAATGACTAAAGTTCCAGAAACTAGAAAATGTTCGTTCAATTCTCATACATCAATGAATTCGAGAGTAACAGTGGCCTTAAATTTCATAAGGGTTTGTCCAATTTGTTGAAGACGAAAAAATAACGAGTTATACTTTTTATTCAGACTTTAAAAATGTAAAGCTCAACATGAAACGAAATTTTTAAGTTTTTGGGGACAGATTCATGGTTACGAAATACGTTAAAAATAAGGAACCATTTTATATTGCAATGCTATAGCAGACATACCTACTCTGTGAGTATAGTGTTAGTCAGTCTCGACATCAACCTGTATGTCACTTACAGGCGAGTATTAAAGAAACTTAGGAAAGTCCATGAACCACTGTAAGATATAAGATATATTTGATGGGGTAACTGGTATTCGTGACATAACTCACGAACTTTTCCTAACTTGTTACAAATTGCCTTGGTTTAAAATCTTGGTCTTCAAAATTAAACATTTCCAAAAACGCGTGTTTTATTTATCGAAATTAGTCAAAATCTGTTTACTTCCATACTGTAATATGACCAAAATTTTATCACGTGTCTTACAACTCCAAATTCTATTTGTGGTAAATGGAGCGCGAAGAAAATGTTGTATAAATTAAATGTTACATATTAACTTGAAGATGACAGTTCATAATTTTCTGGGTGGAGTTTAAATCATGGGTGATCTTTCTTTCTCATGGAATCAAACCAAATGGGAATTGGTAATTCGTAATTGGTTGACAAAAAGCCCAATGCAGATTGACTGTCAATGTTTCGTTTGGAATAGAGTAGGGTCTCGCCAATTTAGAGGTAGATATTCCTTTACAAGACATCATTACAAATGGTACTTTGAGTAAGAGAGTGTAGGTCCCATTATTCTGAACTCATCACTAAATACATATCTTAATCCATATTATCCCAAAAGAATTTTTTGAATTGGAGGTTTCCGCGGACAACGATTCTTGGATAATTTGATTATCGGAGAAGCAAGAGCGAGTGTTTAGTCATATTCCTGCGACAAGTTATTCGTGCTCCTGTGTAACAGAAACCAGATTATCCAAGAGATGTTACCAATTGTTCTGTATTCGATGAAGGAATCAAAACACAGAAGCTATCAGGGCAATTCTAAATTAAAGGTGATGGCCAAGAGGGGGGTCTGCGGAACTTGCCATTTTTTTCCGTCTCTACATCGTATTTGAACTCGTTTACCGGCATATAGAGATTAAAATACCATTTGAACAGTTTTTTATGAATTTTTTCAATTCTTTGGGTTGTTTTTCAACGAAAATGTCAAAAAACTGTTTTTGACCCCAGAAATAGACATTTTATAATAAATAAACGTCCAAAAAGTCATTTCCGGTCGGAAATTGGCGGTTGATATCGAAAAATAGCCACGATAAAATGAGAATTCTTCTGACTAAATGAATTTTATGGGTCGAAAAATCTAAAAAAAGACAAAAACCGATATTACTGTACAAAAATCTGTCGTCAGGTCGCTGACAAGTCTTTTTTTGGACATATGCCCCCGGAATCGGATTCAGCGGAAAATTTTACGATAAGAAAACAGTTCCCGAACGTCATCCAACAGTTTTTACACTCCAGTATATCATTAATTTTACGCCAAAAACCAGGTAAATGTAATTTTCTTCCAGTTTTTCACCTTTTTCGACCTCAAAGTTGCAGAATTTAGAATTGTAAGTAGGATATTCGGATTACTTGGACAATTTTCGATCGAAAGCATGCAATTACATTAGGTGCTTTGGAAAAGCTGTTTGAAAAAAAGTCTTTTAGTAGCTGCAATTCTAGAGACTTCGTTTTTTTGTAATGTTTGAAGTTTGTTTCTTAAAACTTTAAATCGACTAAAATCGTGATCAAAATGACTGATTTTGATGTAAAATTTCCCAAGTATTCTGATTTTGAACATTTTTCAATCCTACATGATGACCCAGAGCCGCTAAATTACTAAATTACACCAATTTATATTCGGTTTCGTTGTTTTGCCTCCTATTTTTTGAGCTTTGTTGAATTTTGTGGCTTTGGGTCATCATGTGGGATTGAAAAATTGTCAGAATCAGACTGCTTGGGAAATCTTACATCAAAATCAGTCATTTTGATCACGATTTTATTCTATTTAAAGTTTTAAGAAACAAACTTCAAAAATTACAAGAAAACGAAGTCTAGATTTGCTGCTACGAAAAAGCTTTTTTTCAAAATGCTTTTCCAAAGCACCAAAATATTTAAAAAAATAATATAATAGCACGTTTTCGATCGGAAATTGTCCAAGGAATCCAAATATCCTACTTACGATTCTAAATTCTGTAACTTTGAGATCGAAAAATGTCAAAAACTGGAAAAAAATTACGTTTCCATGTTTTTTGGCGTAAAATTAATGGTATACTGGAGTGTAAAAACTGTTTTCTTATCGTAAAATTTCCCGCTGAATCCGATTCCGAGGTCATCTGTCCCAAAAAAAGACTCGTCAGCGACCTGACGGCAGATTTTTGTACAGTAATATCGGTTTTTTGTCGTTTTTTTTAGTTGTTTCGATTTTTCGACCTCTAAAATCCATTTTTTTTTAAGTAGCTGCTCACACCGATATGACACCGTAATAAAAAAGAAATTTTGCCGAAAATCAGCCAATGGATATAAAATGATGCGTTATGTAAGGATTATGGAAGGAAACTGACACCATTTTCGGATTCAGCGGTCAATTTTCGATCGGAAATGACTTTTGTCGACGTTTATTTACTATAAAATATCGATTTCTGGGGTCAAAAACTGTTTTTTGGCATTTTCGTTGAAAAACAACCCAAAAAATTGAAAAAACTTTTAAAAGGGTATTTTAATCTCTAAATGCCGGTAAACGAGTTTAAATACGATGTAGAAACGGAAAAAAATTGCCCCTGCAAGTTCCGCAAACCCCCCGTGGCCGACTCATTTAATTCAGAATTGCCCATCATTCAAATAAATTAATGTAAAAAACATCTGAATTACGGAAATAATCAATGCACCTGCAAATTTTTTTCTAGATCATTCTCAAGAGTATTGACATGAGGTGTCATTTTATATAATACTATCATTAATTTCAAAGAGTTCTATACCTGCAAGAATATTTCATAAACCATAGAATGAAAAGCAGTTTTGATAACCCAAGGCCATCATCTCTGTTTCCAATGCAGGTTTCTTCTGAAATAGGCACCTAAACAAATACATAACACAAAAAAGGAACGAATTTCTAAATCAGCGACAAAACGTTAACAGAGTATTAAATCCAACATTACTGAAGAAAATTATTCAAATATACAACTAATATTTATGATTAGAAAACATCAACAAATTGTAACATCAAAAACAAGACACTTAAAAACCAATTTAGATTTGAGAGAATCATTTAAAAAACTTCAACTTTTCATTATAGTAAGTCATTAATTTATGATGATCACTAATTTCTTTCACTAGAGAAGAGGCAAACACATCTGGTGTTGGGTCAATTCTTAAAAAGTCTGCCACTAGTTTTTGAGGGTTTTTTCCACCACCATGAGCTAAACATTCACTACGATACCTTTCACCTTCTGTACGACTAAGAGGATTGTATTGAAAGTAGCTCTGCCATATCCAATAAGCGAGTGCCTTTGAAACTAAATACGAATAATACTTAGCACCGTAACCAACCAAATGACTGAATCGTAAATGCCAAGTGGTATTTGGAATATATTGAAGACCATAATATTTTTCTTGTATTTCGGCCAAAGTTTCAGTAGTGCTTTGTGGCAATGGGTGTTTGCCATGGAATACTTGATCTAGGGCAGCATAGAATATTTGTAATTGTGTCTCACTAGCTGTGAATACTTTTTTAGAAGCGCATAATCGTTGCAGTTTATCTTCAGGAATAGGTTCTTTTGTCTGGAAATGTTTCGCGAATAATCGAAGAACTCTTGGATCTGAAGCAAAGTATTCCATTAATACTGAAGGTACTTCTGCAAAATCAGTGCTGCAGCGAGTACCTGTCACATGTTGATACCTCGTCCTGGCTAGCATTGAGTGCATCGCATGTCCCATTTCATGAAATAAGTTATCAACCATATGAGGCGTTAACAAAGAGGGTGTTCCCCAACGAGGCATACTGAAGTTGAGCATTAGCACAACAATTGGCACTTGGTACGTCCCATCGGGTAATTTTCTACCCCCTCTAATTGTGAAATGACAATCTTGATTCTGTTTACCACTTCGTTCATAAAAATCACAATAGATATATCCTAAAATACCTTCAGTTTCGTGGACAACTGCTAATTTATAAATATCAGCAGCCCAACATTCCCCAACTTGTGTAGGTGTATCAATAAGACTGATTCCAAACAAATTTTGAAAAAGCAGATTTAAACCTTCCATACAAGCTCCCAAAGAAAAGTATGGCGAGTATTCTTTTTGCGAAACATTGAACCAATCCCGTTTTGCTTTCAGAGTGAAATAAGGAACGTCCCACGCTGCTAGAGGACCCGTTCCTGGGTTTTCTATTTGTTTCATCCTATTCATTGTTCGAAAGTCTGATTTTGCATATTCTTTAATGCCGTTCGATAATATGTCCAGGAATTCCATGACATCGTTGGATTTGTCAATAGTTCCTCCTCTAAGAACCCTTTGAGCGTACGTATTGAAACCACAAGTTTCAGCTAAATCAAATCTTGCGTTTAATAATTCCGATAGAAGGTGATTCTGGTTCTCATCGGGATACAAAAATATTCTATAAGCCATTTCTCGAGTCATTGAATTTGACGAATCCACGAAAAGACCAGAAACAACTATATCTTCGCCATTCGTTGAAAACCTGTAACAATTTCAAAACATCAAGCTTTATAAATCAAGATGACTGGACTCATTTGGAATGCAGAGAATTTTGATTCGTCATTTAAACAGAGCCAGTTTTGTAATATTTGATGGAGCTGTCAAATATGAAACAAAACCGGCTGGCTTTACTCAATTGTTATTTATTTATTTATTTATTTATTTATTTACGGACATGCCAATTTACAAAAAACAAATATTTAAGAGACAATTTTTACGCCACCTTATCTATAATTATAATCATAATCAACTAATACTAAGTTACAACAAATTAATGTGCCTCATTTGATTTTTGAATGAATATGTAGATGTATCGAATAGATCAATGATTTCACTATTTTTATTTGTCAATTTAACTATCCTTGTAATTGGCTCATTCGTACTGTGATGAGTAAAGTGAAGCAAATATGAAGAAAAAAATAGGAAATATGATCATACATACGTCAACAGACGTAATAGGGGCGTTTTTTAAATGTGACAAAATTTCTGGTTCCAATGTAAATGTTTCATCAAAATCTCCAATTAAAGCATTGGCTGCTTGTAAAAGGAATTTGTAGCCATAGTTCTTATCAATTACTGCTTTCAAATTTTTACATATTTGGTTTCCAATATGTTCCGGAACATTTTTGCATTTCTTTTAATAAATTTACCGCCTCTATCAAAGATAATTTGGATGACTCTAATTGGATAATAGTGTTTGAAATGAAATTATAATTGGTTTTTATGAATGAAAATTGTTGACATAAAATGTGATTGGTCAGCAATTTTTTGGCTTGTAAGAGAGGCTGAGAAGAATCATCTTCAAATTCTTATATAACAGTTTTTAATTGCGTAAAGTTTTCGGCATACAAAGAAGCAGCCTCTAACCACGTTCCCCAACGTGTTAAAACGGGTTGAGGTGGAAGAGGAAGATTAGATAAATGCTCTCTATAAAATTGAATTCTAAGTGGAGCTTTTAAAAATATTTTTTTCACGCAAGAAATAAAGAAATCAAATCATTTACAAGGGGAAAGTTTTTTCTAACTTCTTCTGTCACCCTATTTAATGCATGGGCCAAACAAGTAGTATGAATTAATTGCGGATAAAAATTTTTCAAGTTTTGGCCTGTCTTGACCATATAAGGTACTGCATCTGATAGGAGAAGAATAAACTTTTCGTTAGGAATAGCCTCAGGAAGAAAAAAGTTTGTTAAAGTGTCTTGTATAAATCTAGTAACAGTTAAGGCATTTGTTCGAGGAAGTTCTTCGGAAGCAATTAAGTATGATTTTCATTCTTAAGAGCCCCAATCATTAAATGGGCAATGTAACGTCCTGAGGCATCTGTCGTTTCATCTACGCTTATAAAAAAATAATTATTCACTATCTCTAATCTGATGCTATTAAGTAACGAGGAATATAAATTGTCAATTATTGTTCTTCTTAGAGTTCTTTCGCTTGGCATTTTAAATTTACTTTGGAAGAAAAGATTGAAAATTATCGTTTTGATAAGGGTATATTTGACGTCACCAATGCTCGACATAAATCTTGCCAGAATTCTTGATCACTTGAAGTTTTGGCAACATTAGATTGAAAGCACTTTGATATTGACAGTTGAAAAGTCTATAGCTTTGAAAATAATAAATTTGTACTTAAAATTTTGCTGCAGACTGAGCAGAATACTTTTCCCATGTCCATAGACAATTCTGGAAATGATTTAATCCACATAGATACTTTTATACCACTTGCCATTTTAAATAGACACACTGGCACACTTCAAAATCTAAATTTAAATCAACTCTAAAATTGTCGACACAACTTTAAAGAAAACTGTTAATAATTATGTCCCTCCTCATGTCCTTAGTTTGGCAACAAATAAATGGACCCCAACGATGTCGGGTAATTAATTCTTAGTACCTACTTCCGGATCAAGTGAATATTTTAAACATCAACAATATTCTTGGGATTTACCAGTAATTGCCCTTTTCTTAAAATTATACCTGCTACATGCAAAACCAGTCAAGAAACACAAATTGAGAGTTTTTAAATTTACTTTACTCACAAGAATAATAAAATGTTTTGGTTGAATTGTATAGGAAGGAATTGTTTGTAAAATTGCTACAGATATGTTAAAAATTAAAAAATAGTTAAAAATATGAAAAATTTCAAGAGTTCAATTGAATTAAGACAACTTATAGCTCCATTTATAACCTTGTGCAGAAATCTCAAGTCTATTTCAGCTCTTCGATGTTCCAAACTTGATAAATTTAAGATGTTCAAAATGTCAGAATATTCATAGTTTCCCCTTTGATATCCAAGTTTGAATGCACATGACCTTAAGAATTTATTTTGAACTCTCTCAATTATTGATATCCGCTTTATAAAATGGACACCATATCATACAATTATATTCAATAACTGATCGAACAAGAGAGCAGTATAATATTTTAGAAGTGTATAGGGAAAATTTGTCTGAAGATCTTGCAATGAAACCCAATAATTTAAATGATTTAAAAACAATATTATCAATGTGTGTCTTAAATGTTACTTTGGAATCAAATAATATGCCAAGATCTCGAACACTATCAGCCACTGACAAATTAACATTATTCACTTGGTAAGAGTATTGAATTGGATTCATAATTCTCGAAAACGTGATTTGATAGCATTTGTTTATATTTAGATGAAGCATATTTATATCGCACCAATGGGGCAGATTGCTCAAATCTATTTGTAACAGTTCAGCATCACAGACATTGTCAATGATCCTATAGAGTTTGAAGTCATCTGCAAACATCAAATAGCAGCTGTGTTGTATTACTTCTGATATATCATTAATAAATAATAAAAACCGTAGTGGACCTATTTGGGATCCCTGGGGAACCCCAGATGTTACAGAAATTTCTGATGACACAGAACCAGCATATTTGACACACTGAGTTCTACCTCTCAAATAAGATCCGATCCAGTTCAAAAAGTTACTGTCAATGCCTAATGCAGAGAGTTTTGCAATTAGAAGGTCATGATTGACTCTATGAAATGCTTTTGAAAAGTCAGTATAAATAGAGTCAGCCTGGTGCCTTTCCTCCAAACTGTTTAAAAGAAAATGTTGATAACTAACTAAATTTGTGTTAGTGGATCTTCCTGAGGTGAAGCCATGTTGATTTTCATTAATTATATTCCTTGTGTCATGAGTAAGTTTCTTAGTAATCTGTATAGTATTGAGCACAGAACAGAACAACTACTAGTATTGCTGTCGGTGGTCGACGATGGCTTTAGCAGGCATGTGGGCTTCTGGTCTATCTATATAGTTGAAAAATGTATACAATATTGTATTCAGTGTGCAGTAATAATTATTTAAAGCTTAACATAACAAAATGTAGATTATTAGCTTTTTTATAAACTACATGAATCTGTGATATACGATTACAAAATACAGACTTCCATTCTAGAATCGGTTGCAACTATGAATGATTTAGGTATTACATTCATTTGTGATCTTAGATTTAAGAACATATAGATAACATTACCATTAAAGCTTCCAGATTTTTTAAAGTGAAAACTTCTTTAGGCGCGTTGGGATATTTCAGATGAGGGGTAAAACCATGAGTCCGTCACGCTGTAGCTACATATATTAGGTATTATGTATACTGCTGCGTGCGCAACTGCGGCCGTGCGGGACTCGGGTCAGGCGTCAGGCAGTCTCTATATACGCTTACACACGTGTGTATATCTGAGTCGGTGTTGGTGAGCCTGCCTGTGTGAGCCAGTGCTCTCGATTACGGTATACAGGACAGGTATACGTATACACACTATACACTGTATACAGCTACAACAGCACGCATATACTCGACGTTATTCATTTACTCAATCCTCCGTCCTCGTGCAGACTAAAGGTATATTTTTATGCTAACTGAAAAAATGGACCTTTTTTTGCAATACAACTCATACTTTAATTATTCCCGAGTAAAAAGTAATAATTAAATTATGTGTGATCGGTAATAGTAGCCTGTTTTTATATATGAGCACACCTGATTCCACAGTATGTTTCATGCTTGGATCTAAATCTAATAATTTAAGTATCGTCGAAGTTACCGATAATGACGACGCAAATGAAGAAAATGCTGTTTAACATTACTCTCAGAAAAACTAATTATATTAATTTTCATTTAAAAATAATAAAATTGTAATTTCGGATGCTACAATGATTCAAAGATAACATAAACTAAAATGGTTACTTCATAATGTCAGTTTTCACTTGTCAGCAGTGCTGGCCTTTTTTTTTTTTTTTTGAGTAGTTGAAACTGATAGACTTTGTGATATTGAAGCTATAAAATCAATTCATAACCATTTAGTTCACAGTTCACTGGAGTACAATTTCATGATAGGACTTCCTTCACAGAAAAAGGTTAAAAAAGGTGCAAAAGAGTTGATAGTTAAAAATGTGTGAAACTTACAGATTCTGTACTTGCTCAGGAACTGCAGACTTTTTTATTGTTCTGGGAGTATCAGTTCCAGCAACAAATTGTTGTCCTAATAATAAAATTTTATTATTGAGGTTGACCACTTTAGTGCGTTCTTTCTCTGGTAAATGAATACCATTTTGTTCAAAGTCAATGAGAAATAGTTCACCAACCAAACGGTCCACTTCTGTAGTTGGTAAGACATCTCCTCGAGTCACAGCTTCTTTCAAAGCCTTATATAACCTTACATTTGTATTTAACCTGAAATGTCACATAACAATCTATTATTTATAAATATTACCACCAAGATGGCAAATAGAAATCATTCAAGGAATATCACTTGTTAAGTTGAAATTTGCTTACTCTTCTACAATTTTGCTCAATGAAGTACATGTCAGTTCTGCTGCCATGTTGTAGCTTGAAACAGGATGAGCTAGCCTTATAAAATCAGCCAAATCTGCTACTTTACACAAGGAATCAGACAACTCATCAAACACTTCTACCATTTTCCTAGTTCTAGTATCACTTAAAGCTTCACGCATAAGATCATCCGTTGTATGAAAACATTCTTGTTGCAAAGTGAGGAATCCCTTGGCATCTTTCAATTCTGGTACACCAAATAATCCCTAGAAATTTAGGTTGAAGTAATATATAAAATATATTCTAATAGTTAACTTACTACAGTTTCTTTCCTTTTCAAGAAGGCATACTTTGAAGCAGGTCGGGAATTAAAAACTTCAGCCAATGGAGACCAAGACAAATTTTCTTCTTTCAACCCATTTGTGCATAAACGTCTAAATTGACAAAAAAATTGTTGCCGGTACATATTGCTAAATTGTAACTAAAAACTATAATGCATGACCGGGAAACTCTTGTCATAACCTCATTCTTTTCATCGGTAAATAACAAATTGAAAAAATAAAGTAACTGTCAACAACAACATGTTGTCTATGCAACAAGTAGAGGGGACGCTAGACCACATTACTTTAAATGTTGGAATGTTCCAACCATAGATCTGTATGGTTCCAACTCCAAATGAGAGTTCATAAGCACAGAAGTAAATGCACTTTTTCTATAAATCAAACGTTTCTTGGCTGCATTCTGCCGAAAGAGCAGTAGAATCGTTAGTTGCGCTTTAGCTGATACCTTCGCCCTTCATTGTCGATGCTCAAATGTATCAAGTGATCTATGATCTATGTATATTATGAATCAACTTATTACTCTTGTAGCGAGAACTCGTCCAAGTAAGTAAAATGGCGACTGCACCACAAAATTTGTCGACAAAATTTGTCGATATTGCGCACCAAGAATATGATGTTCTTTGTAGCACACTGGTAACTTCATCCTAGTATCAGCAACTT
Source organism: Endomychus coccineus (assembly GCA_958510875.1). Classification (NCBI taxonomy): domain Eukaryota; kingdom Metazoa; phylum Arthropoda; class Insecta; order Coleoptera; family Endomychidae; genus Endomychus; species Endomychus coccineus. The sequence continues at coordinate 16,832,696 of OY294071.1, read as the reverse complement.
TTCCAAAACTGTTGAGTCGTCAGAATGCACTCATAATAGGTTTATGTTTCTGTTGACTTCATAATTGACATGGAAAACATATTTTCTCGATGATTTTAGCAAAAATGCAGCTTAGACGAGGGTAGTTGCACTTTTCAGAAATGAGCTTCTTGGTTAGACTTGAAGATACATTTTTTTTCATTATTATTTTCAAGATTCGCTTATAATGATTATAGTAAATTATTGTTGGATTAATTTTAAATGACAAGCAAACAAAAATAAACAAAATAGGAACGAAGTGATGGTTGTCAACAATCTGGTATAAGTAAAAAAAATATTTATTCGTTGTTATGATCTCAGTTCTACGTGAAAATTAGACTTATTAATCGGAAGTGTATATAACAGATCATGTAAATACATACTCTTATCTTAAATTGAATATTTTTCTCAATACTGAAGCTATGGTGTGCGATGATTTAGGCTTATCAATGATTATATGATATAGTAATACGTTTGAATATTTTTATCAACGGATTGTGCCGAATTCGTAAACTGCATGGAGAGCTTTAAATACAGTACTATGAGAACATCGAACAGATCATTAGTTCCCATATCGAAATAGAAGCAATTATCTATGGTCTAATATTCCTCATATTCATAGAATATAAAATAATTATTTCATATTCATAGATTATATTATTATTATGTTCTGTGTACCCTGTATTTCAATGTTATGCGGTCTCTTTAGATAGATAATAAATCTGAATTAACCTTCAACAGTTAATAGCACTATACTTATATTCTTTCTGTCGATCGAGATAGATCCTGGCAAGCAGTATTAAAGTTTATTATTTCTTTCAAAGCCATTTCTATCCTTTATAATTTATATCGAATTATCGAATAGAAATCTTTACAACGTCTAAATAAGATGGTGTATTCATGAACGTGCCCCCTAACGTATTTATTTATAAATAATGAATGTCAAATTTGACAAGACGATTCGAGTGTGGCGTTTAATGGAAATAGAGTTGTAGTGTAAGTAGTCAGCCAAAATGGCAGAAAACGGTGGAAATATTCCCGGACAACAGAAAATCACAGGTTAGAAACCATCACAGTTTGTTTAGTGTAGTTTTCAATACTATATTCGGGATTGAGTTCGACATTATCAAAGGTTTAATTGAGTCCCTTATTACAAAGTTATGTAAGTGAAAATTATAACCCACCATCTGTATATGTATATAAAAATCAAATATTTATATTGGGTCTACCAAAATTCACATGCTATTGAGCAGTTGAGGCTATATAGAATTTATTATTTTGATGGTTGTTGACCACCCGCAATGTGGAAGTGAAGATTGGACGTTGACATTTACTAAAGTTTTTACATGTTTTTAGTTTTCACGTTTGCCTATCTCCTGAAAAAAATCTAGAATCGTGATTTTGGCTTTCAAAATTGAGGTGTGACATCGAAGTCCTTCTTTTTCTAAAATGGTCAATGACCAAATACGTTGCGGTAGTTATGTTTTGGACCCTTCAAAAGTCTATAACCGTTTGATATTTTTGATTCCGTCACGTCCTAAAGAGAATCAGCTGACTTTACTTTATGGCGAAAAATATCGAATTTTGAATCGTGAATATGAATGTTATAGTGAAACATACTTATGATTAATATGACAGCAATTTTTCATAATTTTGGCACAATTTGCTTTATTTGAACTGAATGCAATTTATTCTTCATGTTTCATAAAATAGATGTGAGTGCAGTAAATGAAACATATTTATAGAACCAGCATTAGCCTGAAAATTTCGTTGAAATTTGACACATTGTTTCTTAGTTGACAGGATGATTTAGAAATATTGTATCAGAAAAGCAATCAAGTAATCGTAGTTATGAGAAATCAGCACAGTCATATTCTAGTTAATTTTATCATGTGTGTAAGGAGGTAATAAAGTACAAGTAATTGGATAATTACATTCAGAGAATGATAAAACATTCATTAACACTATCAGATGATTGTAGATATCATAAACTTTATATATGTAGTTCAGAAACCACTGACATTTTAATAGAGACTCAGAATCTAATTTTTGTGAAAGTTTGAATTAGAATATATGAAACTATTAATCATCTAGTTCAAAATTGTTCAATATAGGGGAACTTTTTTCTGTTTACTTTGAGATAGCACTAAGAATTATGATATTGTTGTTATTCCCTGAGTGAAACCATGGATACTAAATAAGCATCATTGCTAAAATTGAATTATTATTCTAACTGTCTATGAAATATTTGACTTAGATTAGTTGAAAAAATATGGAACTGCCAATAAAAAATTTATATTAGCTACATTTCTTTATATAATTAGATTGTACTATCTAAATAGGATTAATGAAGATTCAATCAATTACTGTATCAAGTCATGAATGTTAATTGCTTAGCAAGGTTACCATTATTTATAACTTCATAAAAGTTGCTTCATATAATATAAGGTTTCCATTATTTATAACTTCATAATATTCAAAATTAATTCATGTAATATATAGTACAATAATCTTTTATAATAATTTATATTGAATAATTTTCCCAACCATTTGTAAACATATTCTGAAAATTGTTGTTGAGGAATTTCATTTATTATAATTTAAAAAGATTAAAAATATTATTTTCGCTAACATAAAGTTACACTGACAAAAAACCTTTGCGGGAAATCAAAAACATGATAAAACATTTGACGGAACAAAGATATTTCGAAAAATATACTCATTTATAAACAAAAATTCTTAAATTCAATCCAGAATATTTCGGAAAACCTCGAGAGTTTGATCGGAATAAATTCTGCGAAAATTGAGTAGGTTTTTTGTTTTTTCAGTGCACAATAACACTATGCCCATTGTCCAAACCGGAAACAGCTGAAACCGCAGAATTCAGCAATATTTTTACATTTAATAAATATCGTGAAAATTGAACGTCAGTTAGCAATAACTTGCATAGAAATGTTAGCTCATGTTTTTAGTACGGGAAATTATTTTATAAATTTTGATGTTGTTTTGACTGGGTTGAAGTTGAATGCCATCCCTAATTAAGCAAATTAAGTTTCGAATTTGTGAATCACATTATATATTTGATAAAAGAACAAATCTGCTATTATAATTATATCTCCCGATTGTTTATTTGTTCAGTGCGTCTTTTAACTTTCTCTAAATTATGAAACAAATGGTTTGATTACAGACATTTTGTCGCGTACATTATAAAAATGTCAAATTGAATGTTATAGAAAAGTGAATAATATCTTCAATTCTTGATACAGCCAGTGAATCCTAAAAAGTCAATAAAAGCCAAATTTATTGGCTGTTCGCTGTAAGGAAGCAATGACGTCATAGTTGAAGGTGATACAGTGTTGTCACATTGCAAAGGTTTTCAATATTTTTGAATACAACTAACAACCTTTTGATTCAATGAACGGTGTTACAAACGAAATTATGACTTCAATTATTATATCATATAATACCAATTATTTGTAATCTTGAATATAATTCACAAATTGTTATAGTGTACCCAAATATTCGAAGAAAAAAGTATCTACACGAAATTGTTTAAAATATAAAAAAAGGTACCTACTTACGTTTTCTACTTGCATAAACAGTAGGTACTTAACTTTTCATTATTAGCAGGCTTCCTTAACCTCAGAAACATTAAATGTAATAAACTATGAAAGAATTCACACTAACGCTATAAATAAGAAAACCGTTTTTCTTGTTAATAACACTATAACCCCCCAGTAGACATTTTCAAGGCAAAATTGACATTTAAAACTTTTTTTTTTTAAATCGCAATTTCGGGGGCTTAAACCGCCCCTAACTTCGTCTTTTGTCCGCCCGCAAACGGGTTAAGTGTAATGAATACTCCTGGGGGTCCAAGGAACACGATGCAAAAAGAATTTTTCAAATCCGAGCTATCTCCCCACTTCGACTTTTGGCACTTTTTCCCGACTTATTTACTATAAATGTAGGTAGAATTATAGTACTAGTACTCCCGTATTCCTGAATTTAGATTTTATCAATATTTAGATTTACAAATATATGAACTGTCAATTCAGTAAATCGACTATATCATATCGGCAACTCTGTAATGTGTTGCCAACTATTAAAATGAAATATTCCTGATTTGACGCAGATAGCGTTCAAGTGAATTAGTTGTAAGATTACTAACAATGACGTCATTTCATAATTTTTTTCTTCTTTATATTGCTATTTGAGTTAAAATCGTGTCCCATTTCATGTTATTCAATACACAATGAATTCAGACATGGTGAACGCTGAACTCTAAAATCAATATTTTTTTGTTTCTGTAACGTACTTGTTTTGGTATTTGCTAAAATTCACTTTAAGCGAATATTATCTCACTACATTTGAATGGCAATAGATAAATTGCCTTCGAAAATATAATTGCTAATTAAGAATGCGGAATTGGAAATAAAAATTTAGAGGAAAAACAATAAAATTACAAATAAAATTTGTAACATCTTGACAAATAAAAAGAATAAACAGAAAGCAGAAATAGGCATAGCAAAAAATCGTTTTAACTATCACTCAAAAAAGACAAAAGAGCTCTTAGATGCTAACCCTCAAATATTAGTTTTGAAAACAAAATAGGAAATCTATTAAATGATGGAACAACTTACAAAAAATTTAAATACTACATTATCAGTACAAAATGACATGAATAAATTAATAAATAAATGGTACAAAAATAAGATAATCCCTATTGAATTGAAAAATAAATTAATTTGCCTTAATGGGCAAGCACCTTATATATGTGGGTTTTCGAAACTACATAAAAGTGATATACCTTTAACACCAATGGTAACCTTTAACACCAATGGTAAGTTATATTGGAGCGCCTACCTACAATTTATCAAAATCTATCAATATAATAGAAAAAAATGAATTTTATGTGAAAGACTCATGGCATTTTAATGAATTTATAAAAAATCAATCCGTACCCGTAGATCATCTATTAATTTCCTTGGACGTTGTTTCTTTATTTACAAATATATGTCATGTTGGCATTCAGCTACTATTATTGCTAACCTTGTTATGGAATGCCTAGAGGAATCTGTAATAAATTCATTAGATTTTCAACCCGTATTCTTTAAACGGTATGTAGCCTAATACTAACTGTGTTGGGAAATATTTTTCAAATCTAAAACGTTTAATACCTAAAGATAAACAAACCCACACAGTATACAATACATTAAATTGTTTAGATTGCGATGGGGCTTATACTGAATCTAAACAATATTTACAAAACAGAATGTATCGACATTAAGGAAATTAATTTTTATAAAAGATCTATTCTGGAAATGATTCACATAAATCGTGACTCCAAGTCATTAAGTTAGATTTATACTAATTTAATTAATTAAAAACCTTGCAAATTCCTGCATGCGTCTACATGTTAAAATTATATTTTAGGTAGATTGCTCGAATACAGTGGCGGCTCGTGAACTTTTTAAGAGAGGAGGCTGGACATAAAACGTTTTTGTCAAAATATACTCTATTCAGCCAATTAATTTAACCTTTGCCCAGCGACCGTACCAGCTACTTCAGTGACAAAATTAATTGTTGCCAAGCAAGAACCAACGTGGAGGTGTAGAGTTTCTCTTGGCAAAAAATTATTTTTTCGTTTTTTTTTTCATTGGATTTTTGATATTTTTCCTATTTTTTTTTTTAAATTTTTCATATTTTGTTTTTTTTTATTATTTTTTATTAACTTTTTTTTATATATTAACAGAATTCTACGGACTTTAGTTTGCGAAAAATGATCAATAATATTATAATAGTCTCTAAAATTTCATAAAAAAAGTTGTTTATAATGTAGTTTCTTGTCTACCAAATTATATGTTTTCCTCCTTTAACAATATTCCGTTTACCGGTTAATTTAAACTTAATACTCGATGTAATATGCTCCTGCGATTTTTCATGTCTGTCTATACCACGAGCTAAATTTTTCAAATCATCATAACCCGAGTGGCTCCAACATGAAGTTGTATCAGATGTAAATAGCAACCAATACCAGCAATATAATTTATTGTGTACCTCAGATCCCGTTAACCATAAATATTTTTTATAATTATCAGTATCAAATGATCGATTTTGAAACATACCTGTCATCACTTATCCTTTCAAATCCGGTAAAGGCCGTTTATTTCTAAAAACACTTTTCTGTCATATGTTAATCCACTAAATGAATTTTCTAAGATCTCAGCAACTAAATCACTACTCATTTTAACGTTTAATAACCAAAGAACTCTTTGTTAATAACTCACCGAACAGATAAATTATAACTTAACCTTACATCGCCTGGCGAAACAAAAACAATAACTAACGGAGCACGTGTCGCTGTCGCAAGTATCGTATTTCATACGACCGACCGAGTTCCTACGAGAAGCTAGCCTACATAGAGTGTTGCCATATTCGCTGTTTTACTCTATTTGGCAATTGAACTGGTTGGAACAACGGCAACTGTGTTGACCACACGTATTTAGCGTTTGAGATATATAGAGAATCTAGCCTCTGGTCACTGTTGCCAGATTAAAAATAACTACTGAGAACGGGGAATTAATTGTAAAATTTAAAGAATTATCAGAGAAACAGGAAATAAAATGGAGAATGATCATTAAGATAAATTGGTGAGGAGGCTGAGCCTCCTTAGCCTCCTTCGAGGAACCGCCACTGCACGAATAGCAATATTTCCAATAAGGTCTGACAACCTTTTTCTATTACCTCATGAATCTTTAACATCTGGTTCGAAAGTAGATACTTGAGCGTTATATTTTTGGTTTCAGTCGAATATAGACTTTGTTTGACATGAGTTTGTATATTATAAGAAAATTGCTAAGCAGTGGATTCTTGATACATGTACATATACTCAAAACATTAATGTGCTACAGTTTCGATTTTTCGTGTTTCTGTTCGTTTCGGCGACGTGGGAATTTTTAATTGAAATTGGTGCGATAAGGACGCTTTGTGCTGATACAATTAGTTTTAAGAAATCCCGTTTTAGACATAATACGTCTTCTGATGATGGTCGTGAGACCGAAACGTACGTAAAGATGAAAATAATAAGCATATGTGTTTGTGTGACCTATTTGCCGAAAATTGATATATAAAAGCAATAGATAATGTCCTATGGTTCCACGATTAAATAACTTTTGAAGAATTCAGTCAATCTATGACGCAATTAATAAAGAAAAAAATTGAAAATAAAACAATGTAATAAATTACCAATTACTGTAGACAATAGTATACACTTATATGATTATAATTAATTTCCGCTTTGCTTGAAGCGATCACATTACTAAACTCACTATCATCTACCTAGTGATAGAGTAAGAATTCTTCGAATTCTGGAAGCGATTTTTAAATTCAACTTACCGTAGTTTCCGAAATGCGTTGTTACAACAGCAATTTTGTATTTTAATAGTTTTTAAAATCTATATTGATACATCAATCCGAATATTTACCTGTTTCGAGCGATGTTACATCCTTTCTCCATCTTGTTTGATCTTCGATATTACACACATTCCATCCGTTGTTTATGCTTTATTCTAGTCTATATTCAGAGGTGAGTTCTATATTTAAATAGACTGTTTCTTGAAGTCTATTCCGTGAAGTTATCCGATAAATGTGGGCGTCAGTAAAAGATGCACTATAGGCGAACCAATTGCATTTTATGATTCATTTAATTTTCCCAGGAAAAGCTAATCAATGTGATCAATTGATATTTCATGAATTATATTTATGATATTCACTCAAATACAATATTCAACTGTACACGTTGGGCTACTGGAAACAGTGAAGCATTTTGCCTCATCAATATCAAAATGACAAAAACGTTTGGACAGGTCTATTCTGTTTCCGAGGGGAACTTGATAATTCACTTATATCGAGGGTGTCAATAAAATGAATCGCGATCGATCGGTCAATCGTGAAACCTTCTTGAGGTGATCGCGAAAGTTTTGTATTCCTTATGTGTTAAATAGTTTTGAAAGGTAACTTTTCTTTTACTTCGGAAGCTAGGTCTTTTTGTGCATTATACTAGGCTGTACTAGTTTGTACAGGTTGCACCAATTGGCCGTTATACTCCTCGGGGGGATAGTCTAGGATGCCCCAATATTGTTTGTCTTTTGCAATTAAATGCTTCTCATTCTGACAGTATATGTTCGGTCGTTTCTGTTTTCCGCATTGGTCTTTAGGAAAAATCTCCATACTACTGCCCCATTTTGTACAGGTGTCCTCTCATTGGGCTGTGGCCAGTGGGGAGACCTATTATTGTTCGTACCTGCTTCCTGCTCATGTTGAGTAGTTCTTCAATTCTGTTTTTCGGAGGTTCTCCAGTAAATGTTTTCACGTGGTTCATGCGAGGATGTTCATTCCAGCGCTTTCTTTGCTGTTCTTTGACCCAGTCTCGGATACGTCTTCGGACAGGTTCTGGGCCAATATATGAGGTTGATGAGTCCATCCTAGTTAGTTCATCGGCTTTTTCGTTGCCCTCGATGTCACAGTGTCCTGGGACCAACATCGAAGTCATTTTCTTGTATTCTGCCAGAGTTCAAGAATGCCTTCAATAACTTCCGGACTGTCTGTGTATATTCTGATCTGATGCGTTACGCACTTCCATCATGTTGTTTTCTTTCTTCCCTTGCGGTATATTCCAGCACCAGTTCCTTGCCTCATTCTGAACCCGTCTGTATACCATGTTCATCATCATCATCATTTGAGGGTAGGGGGCTTAGTCCCCTGATGCACTTAGGCCACTTAGTTGGACCCATTGTGCGCCCCGTGGTCAGCATCCTATTCTATTCTAGCAGGTTTGTGACCCGCCCGAAACCCAGAATATTGCCAGTGCTGGCTTCCATAAGTTCTTCTGGGAGCAGCTTTAATTCCCCGAAGTGTCGGTGCCTGAGGGATGCTAATGCTGGACATTCCAACAGGGTGTAAGAGGCAGTTGTATACTAGGTTCACTTGTTAGGTTTGTACCTGAGGTTGTCGGTTGTCCACTCCTTTCGATCTTGTATAATTACCTTGATGGAGTGGTTCCGTTGGTTTTATTCCACGAATTTTACCTCCCACAATTTCCTTGATTCTGTGTTGACCCAATCTTCTTCTCGTGTTTTGTATTATCAGAAGTCCAATTCTTGCATGATCGTAATGTCAATAACGGAGTAATTGGAGTAGGTCCGATAGTACTTCTATGGCTGCTGTTCGTGTTGTTTTCATTGCTCCCATTATACTGAGGCAGACGCGACTGGCTAGATTAATTTTGCCACGGTCTTGTTCTTGACTTTCGCCACATGTTGGTTCCAGGTTAGTTTAGAACGAAGCTGTCAACTGGATGTTAGTCTCTTGTAGGGTTAGATAACCTATTCCTCTTGTTTACTCCTTCCGGTAAAAGCAACAATGGTAGATTTGTTAGAGTCTGCATTTTCTCATATGAATATAAATAAATCAAGTATCGAAGTACATTAAACAGATTTACATTTACAATCTGGTTTAATGAATTGTTTAAGCACGTAGGTTCTGAATTATAATAATATTGTGGAATTGTTGCAGTGTAGAATCAGTCAAGGCTCATCATCTCAATAAAAATAAAATAAATATTTGCTTGTATTTATATTTCTTGAATCATGTGTTTAGAAATAGTTTAGTTTTGATGCATTAGTTGGTTAAATGAATGTAAATAAACATTTTAAAATTTTATGTGTGTCGATGGCTTGAAAATTATTTAAAGAAAAGTCTAGTCTCTACCCCATAATGCGGTTTTGCCCACGATAAAATGTTCTTTTGTGGGATATGTATTTGTTTTTCAATCCAAATTGTACATTATCGTTTTCACATCTAAAGAACAGTATATAAAAATAGTTCGTTAAACTGCCAAATGATTCACCGTTATTTATGATAATGGTATGTGCTTTGTTGATTTCGCTAACATAGTCTAAAGGTGATATCAACTTAATTGAGAGCCCTATGAATTTTCTGTGAGTTCAAGATTAACTTATTTCTTGTACACAATTTTTTATTCCTATAATAGTTACTGTTGGTGAAGACATTTAATGCATAAATATTAGAAATATAAAGGGACCTGGAACATACCCTGGTAGCTGGTAGCACACCCATATTTAAAAGAAATATGTATAAAACGATCTGGTACATGAAAAACCTTGGTTACGTATTGCTTTGATAAAAAAAGTTCATAGATATAATTTTGAATATTATCTGCACTCTTAGTTGATCTATCCTTGGTGTATCCATGTTTCAATACTGGGTAATATGAACTTTTTTGTAATTAAGGTTAATCAAATTGGCAACAACATTAACCTCTATCACATAAAATATAGAGCAGGCGAAACGATTGTTGTCACTATGAGCCAATGTCCGTTAAAATATTATCCCTACTAAACACAATTTAAATGAAGCTTTCAAACCAAATCAACAACAATGAAAAAACAGACGAACCATCTAAGAACACGTGTGTATGTATGTGGAAAATATAATTAGTTATATGTCAGTAGAATAAGATCGTTCGAAATTTGATCTAAAGACTTATAATCCATTTAAAGCAAATGTTTTGTTAATCACTTTGTAAAATCTCTGCACATATTTCTTCAGATTTACAATCTACTATTTAACTTGTAAGGGTTGGCTTAGTAGAAACGATAGAAATATATGAGAATAATTTACTTACTTTCCGTAAGTTAATTCACACTAAGTCCCCGTTACTCGATAAGATTTAATAGAAAAGCTGGAATATTCTTTTTTTATGTTTCAAATGAATATTTGGTTGATCTTTATAATATATAGTGAATTGAGAATAATTTTTTAAACATGGTTATTATAAATATATGTTTAGAGCTTTAGCTTCAATCAGGACGACGGTTAATTAATGCTAAAAATTATATCACTGATACATTTTAGCATTTTTGAAGAGATTTTATCAGACCTGCCGAGGTTTTTTAGTATTTCAATCATGTTAGCATTTCAAAGCATAATAAGGAATGTCATCAATTTCAACTAATTGGCAATATTGAATTTCTCTCATATAACGAAACGAATGACTGTTGATGTGGAATTGTGGGAAGTTTGGAGGTAACAGTAGTACTGGGATAAAAGAAAATGCCTGTGTGATCAATTCGTTTGCAATTGAAACAGTTTTGTTTTTCTTAGGGTGTAAAATTCAATGGAAGAAAGGAGAAATATTATTCATATTTACTAAAATATCGAATATTTGTATGTATCGCGAAAATTACGAGTTTCGGAAATAGACTAAATTGAAAATATTTATCTACTTGCTTAATAGCTGAATTATTGGTATAAAGACTAAAGTTCACTCAATATATTTTGCTATAAATTTCCATAACTATGAATATGAAAATAATTGATATCGGCCTACTAACCGTCCCAGTGGCAGTTGTGTTACGGCGACCTATCTGTCTACCACCCTTCATGCTTTCAAGTGTTGACAGTTTGCTCCTTTTTTCCCAATTTTCAGTGACCCATCTTGGCCAAACGACATAACCTGGTTTAATTGTTAGAATTTTTGGCACATCTACAGTCTAGTCCCTTTAGAACCACAACCCTACACTCTGTACTTTTCTCTATCGAACTGGTACACTACGCTATTGATATATAAGATTGTTGGTAAATTCATAGTTTTTTAGCAAATGATTAAGTGGAGCTTGTCATCATCTTCTCCCACATTTTCACCTGCTCTCTTGGATCCAGGCAAATTTCAACTATTTCGTTAATTTCCTTCTAGTGACTTGCAAGTGCGCTGAAGACATTGCGACCACGATTGGTGGAATAACCACGTCACAGGGAGAAATGGGAATTCTCAAGCTTGTTATTTGTTTGCGAAGAGGGAGTGAGGAAAAATTTGTTAAAAATCAAAATAGTTCAGTTTTTTGTACTTTTTTAATTGAAGATATCTTGAAAACCTGTCTTTTCAACAAGGGAATGTGTTGTTCCTAGCATTATTTTTAATCAATCCCCGTTACTCATCCTAACGGTTTCGCATCAATTGTCCTTTTTCGTCGTAGGGTTACTGGCCTATAATTATAATTAAATATTCTATTCGCCATTCTTGAAGTCACGTTGATTTCATAATGATATGTCGTATGTTAATTATTTATGATTGGAACCTGTACGTTGAGGATCGTTCCACAAAGTAGTTCTACCATACTCAATTTCAGATTCATTAGTTGTATACATCGCCCACAAGTGTTCATTCTCCAGACATTATTTGAATAGTACGTCAATTCACATAGTGATGGTGACCACTTATTCTTGATGGCATTGCCATCTTGAATTCGGTTATTTACCACCACGGCTGTTTCGTATACATCTCTGTGTTGATCTATAGGTATGTGCCATAATTATTACGTATTTACATTTTAAAATATATATTAAATTTCATAATATATATTGAATTATACAGTGAACCAACATGGATCCCTGATAACAACTACCATTGTGCCAATACGCTTGACTTATTCCTCACTAACAATCCAGATCCCCAAGAAGTAAAGGTCCGTGCACCATTGGGAAACTCTGACCATTCACTCTTCACTACTTGTCCCTCAATCCAACACCTCCGCGCACACTTTGGCATTACAACTCGGCCGACTGGGATGGTCTTCGCATGTTTTTCTTCGAGTTTCCCTGGAGAAGCGTATGTTTTAAATCTGATGACCCAACGCAATATGCCACAGAGATCTGGATATGGCTTTCGTCAGCAGAGATCAACAGGAGATCTGCTTGTCTACGTAACACATCTATGGCAGAAATCTATTGAAAAATATGGGGGATCTCTGGCTTTGGATATACCCAAAGTATTTGACCGCATCTGGCACGAAAGCCTTCTCGGGAAACTTCCGTCATATCGTTTGCCGCCTCAACTTTGTCGCTTACTATCTAGTTTTCTCTCAGATAGGTCACTCCATGTGGTGGTTGTCAGAGTATCCACCGATAAAATGTCTATCAACGCTGGTGTTCCACAGGGATCTGCCTTGGCACCCACTTTGGTTCCGCTCCTTATCAACGATTTGTTGGAAGTGACCACTTGTCTCGTCCACAGCTTTGCAGGTTATGGTACCGCTTTCTCATCTAGAGCCCCTATACCATCCAATGAAACCAGAGGAGCGAGACAGGTACAGGTTGAGGCAATTAATGGAGATCTGGCAATGATTTTGGAAATAGGGATCTGATAATATCGTAGAGTTTAATGCAACCAATACTCAAGCTTGCATCTTCTCCAGGAAGGGGATCGCACAATCCCTAATATGATGTCAGGTACATTCCTATGAAGTCTTCCATATCCATGCTCGGGATCACCACCAACATCACCCTCTCATGGGACAAACCCTTGGTTTTCTATTCCGTGCCAAGAGCTACTTTACATCCCAGCAGCTCCTCATTATCTACAAAGCACTCATTCGACCTCTCCTGGAATACTGTTCACATGTTTGGAGCTCGGCTCCCAAACTTACGTTGAAGCTTTGCATTATATCCAAAAGAGAGCTATCCGTCTGATTGATTTACGAATTCATTGACCTCTCTAGAACATCTTAGAAAGATGGGTCATCTCTCCCTTTTCAATAGATATTACCATGGTCGGTGTTCATCAGAAATCTCGTCTGTTGTTCCACCAGGAGAGATTTCAGATAGGCGGACTAGACGAGCTCAAACTAGTCGCCCTTCATTGTCATGCTTGAGACCTGCCGAACTTCTTCCCACCAGACTTCATTACAGATTCTTCTAGAATGGAACGTCTAAAAGAATTTGATTTTCAACCCGTATTATTCAAACGGTATGTAGATGAGTTCCCAAAGATAAAATTCAGTATGTAATAAATAAATTTAACAACTTCCACTGTAAACTTCCATATAACTCTAAATAGAACTGTACGTATTACCGTGGAGTGGTTTTCTGATACATATTCATATTTCGACGTAGACATTTTAAATTGAAATTAATGCGATAAAGGCGCTCAGTGCTTAGTGCAATCAGTTCAAGGATTTCCGTGCTTTAGTGATGTGAATTAATTTTCAAGCGTCTTCTGATGATGGTCGTGAGACCGAAACGCTATATATGTATGACACAAACGGTGCCTCATACATAGGGGTCGAATAATTAGTACAGATAGTTCTCCTTGCACTCGACCTTCGTATTGTAAAAATGAAGCATTTTCGAAGCTCCCAAGCAGAGCATCCACCAGAAATACGGAATGCGTAGTTGAATGCAACCCAAACTCCAGCTTGCCTACGTAACACATATATAGCAGAAATCTATTGGAACATATGGAGAATTTCCAGCTGAAGCATTGGATGTCCGTCCCCAACACATTTGACCGAGTCTCTCACCAAGGTCTTCTTGGAAACTTTCGTCATATGGTTTGCCGCTCCAACTTATTCACTGTCTATCGAGTTTTCCCTCAGATAGATCACTCCATGTGCAGGTGAACAAATTCCTCCTCCGATGCTATTAACGCTGGTGTTCCACAGGGAACTGTTGTTATCACCAACTTGGCTTCTGCTCCATATCAACATCTGTTGAAAGTGATATCCTGTCTCGTCGATATCTTTGTAGATAATAGATAGTCCACTTATATTCATACCGCTTTCTCATCTAGAGCCCCTGTATCATCTAATGAAGTCAGATGAGCAAGACTCAGACAGGTCGATGCAATGAATGAAGATCTGGCAAGAATTTTGAAATCTGATAATCTAATAGAGTTTAATGCATCTAAAATCTCTTCCAACATTCCATCGCTGGCTCACATGACGTGCTACGAACATTATACGTTTTCTTCTCGTGTAGTAAGACGACGACCACCGGGCTCCACGCCCTCAAGGAGCTACTGGATAGAGAGTGGCTCTCAGTCTGGCGTGGTGACCCCGGCTTGATGCAGGCGAAGCTCCACATTAGGAAGTTCTCTCCTAAACTCTCTAAAACCCTACTCTCTAGGAGCAAGAGAGGCCTGTCACCAACAGCACTCCTCACAGGACATTACACACAATGGGCATGGTTGAAGACCCAGCTTGTAGTAGATGTGAAGAGGCGGACGAAACTGCCTAGCAGAATGTCCAGCACTGACTTCTCTTCGGCTACAGCACCACGGAAGCACACATATGCCGCATGAAGCCATAAGAGATATCAGTCAATGCAAAATCTTAGCCTTCGTTACTGCATTAGGCCTGCTGGACTGATTCTTGTATCAAGGGGCGCACAATGGACCCAATCAAGCGATCTAAGTGCTCCAGACTTGTCCGCCCCCGTTTTGATTGATTGATGAGGACGAAAAAATCATGAACCGTCTATCTTATTCCTGCATTGGTCATTTTGTTGTCTTATCTAAGATACTGGTTTTTGTTATTTTTTCAATAAATATGTTTAAGGAACTGACTTGGGTACGAGCACTTTGAGGAACCAAATTTAATGTCCTGAGTATCAGATAATCCAAACCTCAGTAGTGATTAGTTTAAATGGTTATCCAAACACAATACATTTATATGTCTCGAGAAGTTCATATTCATTTGGTGTTTCTACACATCAAAGTCAAAGCATAAGCCCAACCTCTCTTTTATATGGGCTTGAATCGACTTTAAGCGAGTGCGGTAACAATATAGGAAACGGATGCGAGACTTGCGCCTCCATTCCCTAAGGGGCTAACGCATCGCATGCGAATAAGCACTCTGCAATGCGCTTTCTAGGTGCGTCTTCTTTGTAGATACATATAAAAAAATAGTATATAATAGTCATATTGTCAAAAAGTAGCATACAAAGTTTTATTTAACGTTTTATTAAGTAGGTAAGTAATGTCATATTAATATTCAGAACAACTAGTGAGCCCAGCCATGACTTTTTGCATTTGTTGTGTTGGGAAAAAAATTTGTACTCAATGCTCTTTTCTTCTTATCGACTTTCGTCCTCAGTTAGGTGTTAGCTGGTTCCCAGTCGTGACTGCATGCAAGTTCTCTTTTTTTATGGTGCGCAATTTATGTTGGTTGGACTTTGATCCGTCTCCCAGGCCTTATATTTTTTATCGTTATACAAATTTCGTACAAATCTTGTTCACTTTCAGAACCGTTTACCTTTAAGTTTAGTTCCTATATGTTCTTCAGCATAAATTTGGAAGGATGAGACGCTGCGGAGGTATTATCCTGAAACGATATAAGTTCTGCGTTAAACTCCTCAGCTATCTCATCAGAAGAATTATCTGACGGTTGCACTCCTTCAGTTCCAACAATATTATCATCTAGTTCACTTCGCATAGCTGTTTAAAAGTTGAAATAGGCAAGGAGTGATGGCAATAATTTTAAATCTTCATTTGACCTCCAATAAAGTTATTCAACATGATGCCATCATGATACCTTGTAATCTGCAGCGTTTAGCCACAGAATGAAAAAAAAACAATTTTTGGTTCAAATAATGGCCAATTACTCGGAAATGGAGCGATAACTTTTGATGGCATAGGTTATGTTAACAATTGCCAACACCAATGAACAATTTCCACCAGATTTAAGAGGGTTAACTTGCAGTCCATTTTCGGTCCACTTTTAACTGGTCCGCCTGATAAACGGTACACGATAAGAAATGATGGCACATGGTGGAAGTGTATAATAAGGGCATGCTTCTCAAGTAACCGCAACTTGGAAAGGGTTAACCTCCAGTCAAGACATACACAATTTGCGGAGGCTGTATCTCGAGATCTAGAAGCCGGCGAAAATTCGGTCTGTGAGATGAATTGGTCATTGAACCGTCCTCTAACGATAAACCATAGTGCCATCGGGTTAATGTTCAGACCATTAATATCGCTCTGGCTCCTAGACTATTACCGCAGGATGGCGATTGTATCATCTAACTTTTTGTTTCCTTCATACCCATAAAAAAGGTGCTATCAAAATTGTTCCAAATTGCCAAATTGGCAAGCTCAACGCGGTCAGAGAATAGCAGATGTGGGGTAGTTAGCAAATTAACACCTGTGTTGTGAACTGCACAAAGATGTTGGCAGATTTTTCCTCCTGCTCCAGCTGACAATCTCATTGCTCAATTGTTATGTGAACTGTATATAAAAGATTGCTAGCTTCTGAAGATGCAATTGTAAAGGTTAAGTTGTGTATGTCCTTCTATTCAAAGCAAACAGCAAGAATGCAGGCTTTATGGCAAATTTGTTGAAAGTAAAGTTTCATATCACGTTCATTCACAAATGAAATTATCTTTTGCTCATAAAATTATTCCACTGAAACGCAAACAAAATCGGCCAAAGATATTGCCCTGAAAGCTTTGCACCTCATTAAAACTTGATCTTTGAATATACGGATGGAAACCATCATAATGTTGTTTGTGTTATGTCCTCTTGTTGTATATTCTTTGCGAAAACAGTGGCACCACTCAGATTTTCTATTCTGGTATTGTTTGTTGAAATGATCAAGAAACAAATTATATTTTTCAACTATAGGGTGACTGCATAACATTTCTTTCTTCAATTCACAGTCAATTTCGTTCTGAGCTAACAGCACGTCGCGGAATATGAGCATCAATGTTCTTTGGTCATCAGTTTCAATGTTATTGGAACTCTTCCACAGCCATCGCCACACAGCTTGTAGGATGTGGAACGTGCACAACTGCACAGTAGTAGGACAGAATTTGGGAAGCGCACTTGTCGTAGCACGATAATAATTGCATGTGGTGCGCTAGCCCCTTAGGGAACGGAGATGCAGGTTTCGCTTCCGTTTCCCATAGTATTAGCGCACTCGGTTGCGCTAGCCGAAAAATGCTCGCGGGTATGAACTTCAACACCACTTTATATACATTAAATTAGACATGGATTATGGCACTTTGTGGAGGGGTAGGGAATCGTATGAAACCATAATTGTGCCTAAAACGAGATATAAGATATGGATTTTCATATTCGAAGGGATTTAAATTACTACATCAATAATTGAATTACCGTAAATATCGAATCGAGGAAGTTGCAACAATGTGACAAAGCTTTATCCATAACGTTTTATGGTGAGTCAATTATTGAACCGTTCATTCATGACTTAATTGCCCATATCAGCTGATCAAGCCGAAATATGACAAAGCGAGGAAGGTAATTGATTAATGCTACACTCATACTGCCGTATTTTGATGTCCTTGCCCCTCCTTCGTCCGCTCGTAATACACCAAAGATACTTATCCAAGTGGGAGTTTATGTTAGTCATTCCTCATTCATTTGATTAAAGAGTGGTTTGAATAGTCCTACTCAAGAAGTACTGTTAAAATTTTTATATTAACGTCATTTATAAACAAGGAAGTGTTCAAGCACATTTAAATTATTAATTTTGGTTTGTCGTAAGTAGCCGTAAGTTCATTTAATGAGAACGAATTACGAGGTGAAGAATTCATTTACCGTGAAATATAGAACGAACTATTCGCGCTGTTACTAATTTCATTTAACACTAGAATATACAAGGCATTCAAAAGCGCTTAACCGGACTAGATGTGTGATTTTTCGCACCATTTCAATACAGAAGAAACAAATAAATATGCAGTGGCGGCTCGTGTAAGTTATGAAAGAGGGTGGGCACGAGAAAAAACTTACCTATTTTTTGTACATAAAATCCATTCTCATATTTTTCATGCTGGAAAAAACACTTTGTTGTCAAAATTCGGGATAGACTGGACGAACTTTTTTTCTATTGATAGGACCGCCAATGCGTTCAGTCGATCTTCTGACATTGTGCTTCCCAGAAAAGTTTTAATGCGTTTGAGGGTGGAAAAACATCGTCCACATTCTATTGTCGACATGACGTTGTACAAATAATATCCAACAGTTTGTATGTTTCCGTCAAAACCTTTTTTAGGTTGTTGTCTGTTATAAACACTAAAATTGGCAAAATACCACCTACGTCACACATGTCATTGCTGAAAGTTCACTTTTCAATTTTACACTGTCCAACATAGGATAAGATTTCACAGTTTCATCAAGATGTTTTTGTGGAAATGCATGTCTATAAGTTTTAAAATTTTGAGAATCTAATAATTTTGCTGCACTTGAGTGATCCCTAAAATCAAATCGGTCGCTAATTTGGCTTGAAATAGTGTCACATACTTCCTTTGCAATAACATCTCTGTTATCTCCAGCTGTCGTTTTTTGTCTTTTCCTAGCATGTTCTTCATTATTGCGTTCTTGATTGTCATTAGAATTTCTAATTCGAATACAGCAATTGCCTTTTGCAGTTGAGCACTCCAATCCCGCGCATTTGAGTCTGATTAAATAATATTTGAACATGTGGCATGGTGAAATGCAATATTTTCAACCAGTAGTAGAGAAATTCCGGGCAATTCAAATGTTTCATGTGAACATTACTCCAGGACAGGTCGAATCTGTGCTTTGTAGATTATGAGTAGCTGCTGGAATATAAAGCAGCTCTTGGCACGGAATAGAAAACCAAGTTTTTGTGAAGCGGTTTTCGCATTGGACCTCACAAGATCGTCTCATGAGAGGGTGCCAAGACAGATCCCTGTGAAACACCAGCTTTGATAGCCATTGTATCGGAGGATACTCCGTCAACCACTACATGGAGTGATCTATCCGAGAGAAAACTCGATAGTAAGCGACAAAGTTGGGGCGACAAACCATATGACGGAAGTTTCCCAAGAAGGCTTTGGAGCCAGATTCGGGCATATTCAATGATACACAGCTATAAATTCCCCAATAGATTTCTGCCATACATTTGTTCCATAGGCAAGCAGGTCTCCTGTTGATCTCTGCTAACGAAAGCCATATTGCTTTTCCACTACTTTGCTATGATATGAAGCATTATCCATGATGTTAAAGCAATATTTGCTTAAATTTGGGAGCAGTTGCTCTTGAAACCATTTATGAACGTTCTCTTGCTTTATTTTGCGATTATAATCTGGATCTGGAAGTTTTAAACAATATATAACTTTCATAAAATTATTATTTCACTACCATCACAAAAAATTGACTTCCCATCGACTTTTTGTGCTCCTGTCCAAACGGCCAATAATCCCATTTTGGAATATCCAAGTTTCATTCAGAAATATATGGCCTGAAAAATATTTTCTTCCAAAACTTGTTTAAATTCCCTCTAGAACCGAATTGTCTTTTTGCACTGGAATCCTGTGTTACACAAAATTTCCCGTAATGACTCGATATAAATAAATAAAATGCTTTATTTGTGCAGTATTGACCAAATTGAATTTTCATCATATTACTCCCAGATTAAATTTACACAAGAAAGGTACCCCTTGTGATTTGCCATAGCTTACCGTACACGGTGAAAAGAGGTTTGAAAAATTTGCTGCAAAATTTGATGAAAACGCGTAATTTGGAGAAGGAACGAATTAGGCTTATTTCGTTTGACTAATTAACGGCATAGTTTGAAATGCAAGGTTATACCAGTATAGGAAAGGTTGTTGAGCATATTATGGAAATGCTAATGGCTGAAGCGGGAATGTTATATTTAGAGAGCTTTTCATTTCGTCATATCAACATGCGAAAAAATCCTTTGAAAAGAGTAAGACTTCGTTCCACTAGAACTCGAAGAGTGGAAGATAGAATTCTTGACAGAGTTGCTCATAATGACGCGTTTATAATCAAGTTTTGCAGAAAATCTTTCAGATCTTTGTTTCTATGAAGTTTTTTTTATAATCACCAGAGGAATCAGATCCTGGAGTATATTAACATTATTTTCGGACATCCTGTATAGTATTAATGACATATAATGACATTTGACGTCTTTCCATGCCTTCATCTGTTTCCAATCATCTGCAATATACGAGTATATTCGGTTCCAACGGGCGAGGGAAGTTAATGAAGCGTTATTGAAGCACTAATTTTACTGCGTTTATTTAATGTAAATGAATTACGAGATAAAGAATGCACTTACCGTGAAATATAGAACGAATTGTTGGCGCTGTTGGTTATACGGAACATTTCCAAGCGCTTGGCCAAACTTGAGGTTTGATTTTAGGATTATTCAATGCAGAAAAGAACAAATAAACAACATCTCCAGTCGTTCGGTTATTTCGAAATTGCTATTAGTTTGGGAGTCAAAAGTTGTCTTGATTCCAATTTTTTAGTGAGGCTGGTTGTGGTAATACTGATCCAAATAAACAAGACATATTTAGGTAATTTTAGAATGGAATGTATGTGGCACGGCCAACTTAAGATTCATCTTTGACAGAGAAGAATTATCAATTCAGTATGTAATAAGAACAAAAGATCTCGAAAACGTCTCTAATGATTGTTAACAAATTGCTATATTAGTCATAAGTAACGAGACATTATTCAAATGTAACTAACCGCCGACGAATTACAATCGAGGATAACCTGCGAGGATGGATCGATTAGAAAAGCTATGTGTAGTCCTAAAATTCCGGCGTTTACTAATTGTAAATTCATTCATATTTAATATTAAAATATGAATAGAAATGTACACTTTAATAACTTTCAATTAACAATTGTTTTACCACATAGAGGCATCCTCATAATGAGTTTTAACTGCATACTAGGGAGCGAGAACCGTTGGTCATTTATTTTTTTATATAATATACAAGGTGTCTCATATAGTTTTCCACTTTTATTTTTTCTATAATTCAAAAGACTGCTAAGATACAATGGCCTAATTTTTGTAATGAGTGAAGCAAACCCTGGGATTGACAGAATTGATATATATCAGAATCCAACGGTTTGACGTTCACCAATGCGCGTGTTGTATTCGCACTCCCAAAAGAAACATTTTCCGGATTTTCGCAGATATATCAGTTTTGAGCCTTTCTGAATCGATCTAGACTATTTTTGAAATGCATTTTTCTGGTTATAAATATATATCGCACGCATATGTTTAACCTGCAGAAGTGCCAGAGATTCTCATTTTAAGATTCAAGTGACGTCATCGAAGTGTAAAGATGCGGTCTACTTTCTGTGTTTACTCTGTGGTGTAATGAGTAAATAGTTGAACTGTCATAATAAATGAAGGTTTAAATAGTTTTGATACAATAACGTAAATCGTTACGATACACCATTGATTTTTAGGAATTCTTTTAGAAAAAACAGATTTGAATTGTGCGACCTTAAAATTTTATTCCAACTACTACTAACCGTTTTTATAGTTGTAACTTTACAAATAATGATTATTTATGTGATGGTCTAGAAATATATCGCAAATAGCTAAAACCAGATGCTGTGTTTAGGTGGTCGTCAAAAGCACAATTCTGCAAGGCAAGTTCAAGCTCCAAATGTTCACTGTAGTCGAGGAAGCAGAAAAGGTCGAAAAAAAAATCGGCACAACCAATTTTGATGATTTTTTTTGTAATCGATTCTAGAAGTCATTTAAACAAAATGTTACCAGTTTATTTTTTCATGATATGCATTTTAGCATTTCTACAGGGAAAAATGCATTTTCATTTTTCATTTTCAATGTTGAAAAAATGGCCAAATATAGCCAAAATAGACCAGAATTTCTTACTCGGGGGTTTTTGTGGTTGCTGATCACGATTCCGGTGCCTGATTCGAATTACCACGCACTTGGGGCTCAGGGCACCCTGTTATCATCGTCGTCTTCAGGGAATTATCTTTTGGAATGGGATGAAACTTGTGAGGGAGGTTCGTTTGAGGTTGCTGTGATGTCGTCAACAAAGAATTCAAAAAATACCGTTTGCACAGTAATCAAACTTGATTGTTTTTTTCAAGCGCGGAAAAATAATAGTGATATTTTTGATTTTAAATGTTGAAAATTTAATAATTTAGTTTGTTTTTTTAGAAACAGATAAGGAATTGCAACTTTTTGAATTATTTATTAAAAATATTATATAAGCAAAAATCACGTAGTTGTTATTATTATTATTTTTATTATTCTTGATTCCTACTCCAGAATCGTGATCAGCGGCCCAAAAAATCCCCGAGAGACGAATTTGGTTGCATTTCAAAGCACATTAGAAAACAATCCCTAGGGACGACCTAGGTCATCAGTGTATCCTGACCACCAGGTGACTATTGAGACAACCTTAAAAAAATACCTCCCTCACAAGTTTTATCCCATTTGTATCCATCAAATGATATGTAAGAAACTGAATATAGCTTTACAATTTTGTTTTCAAAAATTCATTTTATTGAAAATAACAATGAAAATCAGGAGTTACTTGTTTTGTCAAATTAGAAGAATAAATGAATCTTCTACAAGAGAGTATCTCTCGAGGAAGCTGGGTATCCAATGTTCTTTTTTTTTTCTTGTTTTAAATAATTACATACTTTTTCCTTCGAACACCACAACAGTGTATTACTTTTAAAATTACAAATAATTTGAAAAATCTTGGCTTCCGGATGAATTCCGCGTCACAATAGCACGACTTGGTGCCGACGTTTCGCCACCCATTACAGGTGGCATCTTCAATGCAGGCTTGAGACTTGAACTGAAACTGATTCTACTGGTTTCTGTAGCCATATTTATTGTATTAAAAAATCATTCACGCTACACAGTTCACTGCCTTTATTCCGGTGGTTAACTCCGTTCTGGCACCCGACCCTGCCGTTGTGTGATCATGTGCGAAGTGGATTTTTCGAGGATGGGTTTCCAAATGTTGGGAAGGTAATATCCTGAGTCACGGTTTAGATTATTTGGATGTTTTAGGAGTTCTATAGCTTCAAGGATTTTTCACTAATAGATGTTTGGGGCTCGGGCTAGGATTTTAGTATTTTCGAAAAGGATTTGTGTTCCGCAAGTGTACATGTACTGGTGTCACGGAGCCTTGTACAGCGCTCATGTTTTTCACACGAGTAGCTACTGTACGACCTGTTTCACCAATGTAGACGTTACCGCGAAAACAGGGAATGTGAACCTTTTAAGTGAAGAGGAGGAAGGGGATCTTTGATAGGTTTGTAAAACTGAGATAGTTTTGGAAGTGTGGAAAACCGAGTAGAAATGTTATGTTTTTTAAGAATTTTGGAAATTCGATCTGTTATTATATTTTCAATATATGGAAGACAGGCAGTGGATAAAACAGGCGAGGGGTTCGTGGCTCAGATTGATTTGAAATTTTAGGCGAAGTGTATATCTTTATGGCTTTTTGAATGTTGTAATGGGAGAATCTTTTGATAATAAGACAGATGAAAGATGTTTTAATTCTGATTTTAAGGATTGGGGTTGAGATAAGTTGACAGTTCTGTGGACAAAGGAGTTTATGATTAGCAAGATTAGCTATCCGCTTAAGTCTACTATTCAATGGTTAGTTGTATTCAAAAATATTGAAAACATGCTCAACGTGACAACCATGGCTGACCTGAGCCTTGGCGTCATTTCTTTCTTAACGTGAATAGTGTTAATTTCCATGTTGGTGAGTTTTGCTCGCCTTCTAGACTATAACACTTTCTACAATGTTTCCCGAATCGGTTTGCTGATAATGTATTGCATGCATATTGTTTGAAGGTTCAAAATTGGGAAAAGCCCCGGAAGATTATCTCTTTGAAACTGCTACAAGTTTTCCTCATTTCCGGATATATCATTTTCTGTAAACTTGTAATCCTTGCAATATATGTTTCTTATCCCACATAAGGTATCCAGGAAGCTGGCATTCCTCTGGGGCTTGCCGCTCGTTTTATGGCGTTCTTAAATAAAGACACATTCGTGGACGCTTTAACAAATCCATGAAAACTTTATGAGGTAATGTTTAATGTGTTTACTTTCACAGTTCATGGGTTAATTGACAATTTGTTCATATTAACTGGCTCTTGTTTCTAAACAATGGATATATAACGATATGCAAATAGAAGATTATGTGTGACATTCGGAATATTTACAGAATGTCAGTCTGCAAGATGTGTTGGTCCAATATAAATAATTCGTAACAATTCAAAATCATAAACAGTTGAATAAACGCTGGTTGATGAAACTTTATTGGCGAAATTGTTTGCATTGTGTTCCTCGAACGAGATAATCCTGCTTGGTGTTCACGTGGCGAAAAATAAACCGATTTAAGAACTGTGTCTTCATGTTTTTTTTTATATATGACTATGCGAGGGGGAAACCTATAATGTTCGAAGAACATCGTGCGAGCCAGCAGTGGAATGTAGTGAAAATTTTGAACATATTTTTCATAATGATGGAAGATGATGGCTTATGTTTTCGAAGAACTTTTATCAAATAATGAAGGTCTGCGAAATGTTATAAACTAGTTCTCTGAGTTTTGAAACAACAATTGGAGTCCTTTTATTCTAAATTATTGAACACAGTCTCGGAAAACCAATAGAAAAATTGAATCAATTGATTGTTGCCAAAAAACACCTAGAGAAGAAACTAAGAATATTAACATTATAAACGCTAAAATTGATATTAAATTCAATGAAAGGGAAATGAGTTTGTTAAATAAAGGTTTGAATTTTGCAATTGATTCTAAGAAATTACCTACGTAGGATTTAAAAAATAAAATTGAAAATACGACTTGGTCTCTCAACTTTGAAGATAAAGCTAATATTCGCAACAAGGCAAGAACAGTATTCAACAATCAATCAAATAAATCAAATAAAAGTACATTCTATAATTTCAATAATATGTAAATCATTAAATAAAAAAACTGCAGATAAAAGAAATCCCATTGTAATTAGGTAGAAAGATTAATATAACAATTCGACCAATACCTTGATGAATCATGGTCCCTATGAACATATTTCCCGAAATCCTTTATCTAAATGCGTGAAATTAGTAAATCAATAATTAAAATCACTGTAATCTTCGATAATTTAGACTTTCGAATCCTAATTTCCCTAAACTGTAATGCTTACCTAGGATTAATAAACCAGGTAATTCCATGAGACGAATCATTTCAAACATAATTTGTACACGTATAATATAGCAAATTTGTTAGGTAAGAAATTTAGCAGCTTGCAAGCCGCACCAAGTTTGTCTGTAAAAAAATCGTAGGAAATAATTACAAAATTGAAAGATTTCGAACTTGAAATTGGCGATACTCTCAGTTAATTTGATGTTGTTCCACTATTTACAAATACCCCAATCCCTGATTATCGAAACATTCCAAGGAAATGGCCTTCAATTATTAATTTCCCCGATACAAACCAAAGTAGTCAAAGTATAAAAAAAACAAGCAGTCTCCTTTTTTGGTCAATATTTTTCTAAGGGAAATTGTAATTGAAATTAAATCAGTTTGACATAGATATGTCGAGGTTATTTTCGCGATTATAAGTAGAGATAGCTTTTGAACTCTCTTAATAGCCAATTTGATTCACTCAAATTCACTTTAGAAATAAAAACAGATAAACAGCTTCCTTTCCTTAATATTAACATCATTATTACGATTTTGGAGCTCTCTAGGTATTGGATGAGCTCTCCATCATAATAATTATTTTTTGGAATTGTTTGGACTTTAGCTGTCTTCCAGCTGGAAGGAAAGACACCAAGCTTGTATGTAAAGGTAAACAACCTGCAGAAAATTGGTGTTTATTCAGGCGCACATTCCTCGAGAACGACAGGAAATCAGTCTGGCCCCCAGACTTTTTGGTATTGAGATCAAGGATAATGCTTGTGGGTTGACGAAAGATAATTTCAGGCATATGGCTATTGATGGCAGCAATATTAGGAGAGTACTTACTTCCCTTGTGGATCCAAAGTGGAATTTACTGCAAACATTCCAGCAAAAAGGTTGGCTTTTTCTTTTGGTGTAGTAACCAGTGTGCCATCATTTTTTGGTAGCGGAGGGAATGTACTGGAAGTGAAATTTGTACCAATTGCTTTGGCGAAAGTTCAAAACCAACGGGAGCCATTCGGGCATTCGATAAGGTTTGATCTTATTTTGGCATTGTGTGCCCCCTTCGAAGCGTTTATTGCTTCATTACACGTATTTCTGGCTTCAACATATTCTGTTCTGGTCTTCAGGCATGGGTTACCGCGCAGACAGCGGTATGCGACGGTCCTAGAACAAATTTTATTGAGCCGTCGCTCACTCTCCAAAGCTGTAACTGAATGGAAGTGTAATGTGAAGTCTTCCATATTGTAACATGTAAAAAATGGTAATCACTTGGAATTCAATATATAAAGAAAATCCACTCAAACAAATATGATAATTCCTGCTGATTCAGTAACACTAATTAAATAGTCTTGGTCATAGATCGCCAAACGTCCCTTTAAGCCAGCAAAATTAACAACGAAGTTGAGAAACTTCAGCAAATAGCATTGGACAATGGTTACGAACAATCTCCATTAATTGCGTCAACCTGTCCCTGTCTCGGTCCTCTGGCTTCATTGGATGGTATAAGGGCTCTACATAATATGTATGCAGTGTACCATTATCTGCAAAGCTGTGGGCGGAAAGGTAGTCACATCCAGCAGATCGTTGATATGTAGCAGGAACAAAGTTGGTGCCAAGATAGATCCCTGTGGAACACCAGAGTTGACAGCCATTGTATCGGAGGATCTCTCCGTCAACCACCACATGGGGTGATCTATCTGAGAGAAAACTCGATCAGTCTGGTCAAATTAGACGAAAAAGTATAAAAGCTGGGAAAATTTGCGGACAACTCCGATCGACTCCAGGGTTTTAGCAAAATTTTTCTGAACGGATTTACAACATTTCCGAAAAAAAAGTAATATGTGCTTTTCCATTTTTCAATTGTTATAGAGGAATCTAGAGGAAAATGGCTAATTTTCATGGCCAAAAAATTAGGAAATTTCTAAAATTTGGAAATCATGCCAACAATGGCTGGAAATGCTCACTTCCAGTTGTAGGAAAAAATTCAATTTGACTATTGTTATATCAATTTCCGGTGTTGTTAATAATGGTTCTGGATTTGAGTATATTACCAACAACTTGGCTACATTCTCGTGAAAATATGATTCAATATTCACTGTTGAATGTTATCAAAAAAATTTTGTAATCTTACTATTTCGATGCTTTTATCAGTATATTTGATGACTTGAAAAAACTTGGATACTACTGATAAATGACTGATCCGTAAGAATGATTTTCTATTAAGGACTGGCAAATAATTAAAAACAAAGAAATTTTGTAATAAATTTTGAATAACATAAACAGACACGTAAAAAATTTGAAACTAATTTTTTACTTATTATCATTAACATATATTAACATTTTGTTTATATAAAAAATATTTTAGTCTTTTGAATAATTAACTTGAACATAATATCTAACTAAATAATAACTAACCTAAAAAATATATATTCATACTTTTGCAATAAATAGAATATTTTTTTTTATTACCATATTTACAATATTTTACATATGACTAACCATTTATATCAATTATTCGCTTTCCTGATTTTCATCTTCATCAGCATTTCCAGCCATTGTTGGCATGATTTTAGAAATTTTAGAAATTTCCTAATTTTTTGGCCATGAAAATTGGTCATTTTCCTCTATATTCCTCTATAACAATTGAAAAATGGAAAAGCACATATTACTTTTTTTCGGGAATGTTGTAGATCCATTCAAGAAAATTTTGCAAAAAACCCGGAGTCGATCGGAGTTGCCCGCAAATTTTCCCAGATTTTTTGCTAATATGACTAGACTAGATGGTAAGCGACAAAGTTGAGGTGGAAAACCATATGACGGAAGTTTGCCAAGAAGACTTTGGTGCCTTTTTCCTTTTTTTGGAATTGGTTGCACTCTAGCTGTCTTCCAGCTGGAAGGAAACGCACCAACTTTGTATGGAAGGGAAAACGTGTGTTAATTCAGGCGCACATTCCTTGAGAACGACAGGTGGTATTCCGTCAGGCCACATAGACTATTTGGTATTGAGATCAAGCAGAATGCGCCTAATTGTACGAAAGACAATTTCAGGCATACGGCTATCGATGATTTTAGGCAACACCTTTGATAAAATTTCCGACACATTTTGTTTTCTAATTTAGTTTACTCTGATGATGGCTACTTGGTAGCTAAAAGGTCCTCACTACTTTAGTAGTACTTGTAGTAATAATGACTCAATGTTCAATAATTTGCACAATATAAGATAGTGTGAAATGGATTGTTGTGGGCCAATAGTCAAAATTCTAGACAATACCCCAATTTTTGCACATAATTTCCGCACACCCAGTATTACATTTTAGTGTAAACAAGTTGTGATTAATAAAACCGCGCGCACCTTGTTTAAAATAGCAATGACACTCGTCATAGCAAATTCCGGAGTGTGATGCAGTTGTGCTTTCTACTTTCACATTGTTGCCACTTCTCAATAGACAATAGAGAAGCAAGGAACCGAAAAGTTTGAGGAGCGCTGTTTTATATGCTATTAGTGTCATTAATCGAATGCAGTCAATGTCATATTGATCGCGTGTACGAGCCCCTCTAAGATATTACATTATTACAAATATATTTTTAACACTTTCATCATCGATTAATTAATATGCATAAACATTCCATAACATAAATACTTAAATAGCCAGGGTCATATTGTTGAATCATGTGCGCAAGTTTTATTTCACTCCGAACTGATACGTAGCTAATACATTATTTTATTCAGTGTTTAGAGTGAGATAGTAACCAGTGAACATGTGCTTATTATAGTGCAATGAAACGGGAAGGATTATCCAGCGACTGCATAGACTATTTAAGAACTATTCTAGTCAAAACGCTCTCTTCCGAGAACGTGAGCCATAATGATATACTGAAAGTTAAAAAATTTAATAAGAAAACTGTACAAATTGAAAAAGTTGGTAAGGGAATGCATTACACACTTACTTTCTTAGTTTATGAAGGGCGGCGCGCGTCTATTCTGATAACAAATGATAAAAATGTTTTCTTTAGGCTAACATTCGGAGAGAACGAAAATATAAAAAATGATATAATCGTTAACTTGAATATCGAATTAAATGAAATACTATCATAAACTAAATATTCACAAATTAAATATGATTTAATATTCCAATCAATAGAAGTCAATTGATCTGGATTGATTTGAGCCTAATTTGATTCGTCATTGGTTGAATCAAATTACTCAGCACATAACAAATGAATTGTGTTGATTGTTTCTTAACAATTGTAATAATTAGTAACCTTCAAATATCCTCTAGATATTGACATCATTTAATAACCCAGATGAAGTCATAGCGTATTTACAAACAGGAAAACTTTCTTAAGTTAATTCCAGGAAATGTTATTTCCACATTCTTAGACGTCAGTTTTTACCAATACAGTGTAAGTCTAAATTGAGGCATACCATTTTATAATCGAAGGCAAAATACCCTCGCTGGTCAATTTTGTTGTTCTGCTAATATTTGATTTTCATTTCACACCTTCCTGGATATTTTTCTCTTTGACGTCAGTTTTTACAAGTACAGTGTAAGTCTACATTGAGGCATATCATTTTATAATCGAAGGCAAAATACCCCCGCGGATTAATTTTGTTGTTATGCTAATATTTGATTTTCATTTCACACCTTCGTCCATATTTTTCTCTGTGACGTCAGTTTTTACAAGTACAGTGTAAGTCTACAGTGAGGCATATCATTTTATAATCGAAGGCAAAATACCCTCGCTGGTCAATTTGGTTGTTATGCTAATATTTGATTTTCATTTCACACCTTCCTCGATATTTTTCTCTGTGACGTCAGTTTTTACAAGTACAGTGTAAGTCTACATTAGGGCATACCATTTTATAATCGAAGGCAAAATACCCCCGCGGGTCAATTTGGTTGTTATGCTAATATTTGATTTTCATTTCACACCTTCCTGGATATTTTTCTCTTTGACGTCAGTTTTTACAAGTACAGTGTAAGTCTACATTGAGGCATATCATTTTGTAATCGAAGGCAAAATACCCCCGCGGGTTAATTTTGTTGTTATGCTAATATTTGATTTTCATTTCACACCTTCCTGGATATTTTTCTCTTTGACGTCAGTTTTTACAAGTACAGTGTAAGTCTAAATTGAGGCATATCATTTTATAATCGAAGGCAAAATACCCTCGCGGGTCAATTTTGTTGTTCTGCTAATATTTGATTTTCATTTCACACCTTCCTGGATATTTTTCTCTTTGACGTCAGTTTTTACCAATACAGTGTAAGTCTAAATTGAGGCATACCATTTTATAATCGAAGGCAAAATACCCTCGCTGGTCAATTTTGTTGTTCTGCTAATATTTAATTTTCATTTCACACCTTCCTGGATATTTTTCTCTTTGACGTCAGTTTTTACAAGTACAGTGTAAGTCTAAATTGAGGCATATCATTTTATAATCGAAGGCAAAATACCCTCGCGGGTCAATTTTGTTGTTATGGTAATATTTGATTTTCATTTCACACCTTCCTGGATATTTTTCTCTTTGACGTCAGTTTTTACAAGTACAGTGTAAGTCTACAGTGACGCATATCATTTTATAATCTAAGGCAAAATACCCTCGCAAGTCAATTTTGTTGTTATGTTAATATTTGATTATCATTTCACACCTTCCTGGATATTTTTCTCTTTGACTTCAGATTTTACAAGTACAGTGTAAGTCTAAATTGAGGCACATCATTTTATAATCGAAGGCAAAATACCCTCGCAAGTCAATTTTGTTGTTATGCTAATATTTGATTTTCATTTCACACCTTCCTGGATCTTTTTCTCTTTGACTTCAGTTTTTACAAGTACAGTGTAAGTCTACAATGAGGCATATCATTTTATAAACGAAGGCAAAATACCCTCGCGGATCAATTTTGTTGTTATGCTAATATTTAATTTTCATTTCACACCTTCCTGGATATTTTTCTCTTTGACATCAGTTTCTACAAGTACAGTGTAAGTCTACAGGAGGCATATCATTTTATAATCGAAGGCAAAATACCCACGCGAGTCAATTTTGTTGTTATGCTACTATTTGATTTTCATTTCACACCTTCCTGGATATTTTTCTCTTTGACTTCAGTTTTTACAAGTACAGTGTAAGTATCAGTGGCGGCTCCTCGAAGGAGGCTAAGGAGTCTCAGCCTCCTCACCAATTTATCTTAATGATCATTCTCCATTTTATTTCCTGTTTCTCTGATAATTCTTTAAATTTTACTATTAATTCCCCGTTCTCAGTAGTTATTTTTTATCTGGCAACAGTGGTCAGAGACTAGATTCTCTATATATCTCAAACGCTAAATACGTGTGGTTAACACAGTTGCCGTTTTTCCAACCAGTTCAATTGCCAAATAGAGTAAAACAGCGAATATGGCAACACTCTATGTAGGCTAGCTTCTCGTACGCACTCGGTCGGTCGTATGAAATACGATACTTGCTGCGACAGCGACACGTGCTCATTCAGTTATTCAGTTGTTTCGCAACGCGATGTAAGGTTAAGTTATAATTTATCTGTTCGGTGAGTTATTAACAAAAAGTTCTTTGGTTATTAAACGTTAAAATGAGTAGTGATTTAGTTGCAGAGATCTTAGAAAATCCATTTAGTGGATTAACATATGACAGAAAAGTGTTTTTAGAAATAAACGGCCTTTACCGGATTTGAAAGGATTAGTGATGACAGGTATGTTTCAAAATCGATCATTTGATACTGATAATTATAAAAAATATTTATGGTTAACGGGATCTGAGGTACACAATAAATTATATTGCTGGTATTGCTTGCTATTTACATCTGATACAACTTCATGTTGGGGGCACTCTGGTTATGATGATTTGAAAAATTTAGCTCGTGGTATAGACAGACATGAAAAATCGCAGGAACATATTATATCGAGTATTAAGTTTAAATTAACCGGTAAACAGAATATTGTTAAAGGAAGAAAACATATAATTTGGTAGACAAGAAACTACATTATAAACAACTTTTTTTATGAAATTTTAGATACTAATAAAGGTCAAATTGAGATTCGATTTTCCGATTTACATGAATTGAAGTTTTTCGACTTGACGGATAGAAGATTTTTCGAATCTTTTTCAAAAGAGTTTCCCAATACACTTTTAGATAACTTAGTTCTAAAATATAAATTTTTTGATAAAATAGCACTGCACAATGAATTATGCGTTGTATACTCGGATAAAGATATTTTAGGCCAGTACGACATTCACGCCGATATGATAAAATATATGATAGACAATGATTTGCAACAAGTTTTACCTCAGTTTTATAAACTACTTTGTTTGACAGTCACCATTCCTGTCACGTCGGCATCGGTGGAGAGATCATTTTCTACTATCAAACGAATTAAAACTTACATGCGAAATACAATGGGCCAAAATCGTTTATACAATGTTAGTTTGATATCTATTGAAAAAGATTTAGTAAAACACTTAAAACAAAATGATACATTTTATGATAATATTATTGATCATTTTTCGCAAACTAAAGACCGTAGAATTCCGTTAATATATAAAAAAAGTTAATAAAAATAATAAAAAAAAAGAAAATATGGAAAATTTCAAAAAAAAGAAAAAATATCAAAAATCCAAAGAAAAAAAAAACGAACAAAAAATTTGTTGCCAAGAGAAACTCTATACCTCCACGTTGGTTCTTGCTTGGCAACAATTAATTTTGTCAATGAAGTAGCTGGTACGGTCGCTGTGCAAAGGTTAAATTAATTGGCTGAATAGAGTATATTTTTACAAAAACGTTTTATATCCAGCCTCCTCTCTTAAAAAGTTCACGAGCCGCCACTGGTAAGTATACAATGAGGCATATCATTTTATAATCGAAGGCAAAATACCCTCGCGAGGCAATTTTGTTATGCTAATATTTCATTTTCATTTCACACCTTCCTGGATATTTTTCTCTTTGACGTCAGTTTTACAAGTACAGTGTAAGTCTGAATTGAGGCTTATCATTTTATAATCGGAGGCAAAATACCCTCGTGGGTCAATTTTGTTGTTATGATAATATTTAATTTTCATTTCACACCTTCTTCGATATTTTTCTGTGTTTATTCTTCATTCCACAAGTAGCTTCAGTTTATTTTTACCCACCTGAACGAAAATACAGATTCCGCTTTTAGACTACCGTCTACGGTAAGGGATGAAATTCTTCGAAAGATGTGGTTAAATCCTTTGGATACGACAACGCCGTAAAAAAATTTCTAATTGTCCAAAATTAATAGATATCTATGCATTCGTTGTTTTTTCTCATTGGTTATCATTTCACAAACAATAAAAACACACTAAAAGCTACCATCAGGTCAGTATCCATGCCCAACTTCGTTTTATTCATTTGACTTTGTGGTTGTTTTCTTTCAATCGATAACTAAATTAGGCACTACAAACATTTCGAGCAAGTGGAAACATTAATATTCGCACGAATGTCCTGTTGCTGCGCACTCGGTTCCTTCTGTTCGTTGGGGCTGAAATGTTCAAGATTGGATGCACAATGAATGGAAGTTGGACACATTTGTTTAATATTGTCAAGTTAAGACTAGAGTATACATATTAAGACATGTCAATCAATTTTTCTCATTGAATGGGATCTTTGGAACAGTCAAATCAGGTAACAGACAGTGTAATATCGTTCAATCGTCCTTGAAAACTCATTAATATGCCGTCTGTCACGCTTCATCTCCTGTCATTTATTTTTTTAATATCAATACGTTGAACTTTGCGAGTAGAATTCGTATTTATTATATATAAGCATTTAACACTGAATCAAATACTACTAGTGCTTGGCTCATATCTTTGATTAAAAGTTCAGTCATTCATATCTAGATTAGATAATATTAGTGTTGTTGGTACCCTTAAAATACTATTGAATCCCACTTTCGGTCCTGTTTTATAGTACGCTGGTAAGTTTTAGATCCTTCTTTCTGGCTTCAATGGTGTAATTTCCCATATAGTCATGTTGTTTGGCCCGAAGTATTAGCTTCTGTGGAGGAGTATAACTTCACAAGTCCACATTCAAACGTATCGGTGATTCTCTGCAGAATTACACCTATCATTCACTTGGTTAATCTTTCTCATATATACGTTGAGTTTGCAGTGTCCTGTCAGAATCCTGTTGATTCTCAGGTTATTTCTGCTTCCCCTTGTGCTATCCGAAACGTTATTTTACCAAAATTTATCGAAGAGGATCTTAAACTGTATGTCCCGGAAGAGAATTCCATCGTCTATTACAGTGTTCTTTCCCTTCTGCTCTGAAGAGTGTCTGTATAGTGTGTATTCACACAGCAGAAAGGTTTCGGTCCTATTAGGGGCGATTCAGCACCATTTCTTGCATTCCCTCAATTCATGTATGTCCTTGGTCCCAGTGGATGGTGATTCTGCTCTGCACTATCAAGGTGTTTAGTTTGGTTTCGTAGTTAAGAACATCTTAGAAATGGTGATGTCCTTTTTTCTATATCCGTTGTCGAGGTTGAGCTCTTATTTGCAAGGCCTCCCGCTGGATAGATACTGTTATATTCACAACCTTCTTTCCACTATTCTTTGTTTCCATGGTGGGTTTGGATGTTCTGTGTAAACACGTACACCCCATGTCGTCCATTGGTGTAATGGGTGTTCCATCTTCATTTTGTTTCTTTCTTTCAACTGGCTAATAATAATTAGTTTCTCCAGATTGAGCAGTGGCAACACTTCGTATCAGTTCCGGACAGCTGTTTCACTCTCTTATGAGCTCAGACGGAGAAGTCACTAAGTTTAGAGAACCAATGCGTTCCAACACCATCTGACACAAAAGGAGATGTCCCATTGAGGGTGTAATTCACATTTCCACGCATTGATAAATATGAAGAACACGATGTGTTTGTATACTTTGCAATGAACATTTGTAACTGAAGTCGCTTAAAGATGTAAACAAAACCGTTAAGGATTGAGAGTTGCATCGTCAGAACCTTGCACCCACCCATTGCCCAAACTTATCTGTAAATATACCTATAGTTCAACAATGTATGTAATACACATTGTAAATTAATTCACTTGGCCAATAACCAGGACGCGTAACTATTAGATTGCAGTGGTGTGCGAGGCACCTGACCTATGTGAAATTGTGCCCCCAGTCCTTTTCAACTTTAAAAGTAAAACAACTTGCAATGGTTGCTTTCGCTGGAATTGCGTATCTAATGCGTATCTAATGCCAAACGGATGTTGGGACCACAGAGATATAGAAATAGTGTGAGCGATCCGAAATAGCTATAAGCAGATAGAAGGGACGCTGTAGAAAACAATTTCGTTCAGCCCCAAAAAGCTGTTCTAAAAACAAATGACATACTAGTTGCGCCGCTGCCCTCTATTATTATATATGTATGGTCTATGGTTAGGACCCCACATCATTAACCTCTTCACCAATCAACATTACATTACTTGAGTATCCGAATGAAAGAGCGAATATGACTATTAAATTAAAGTTCGGATGGTGAATAATGTACTGTTTGGCATGGGACGCTTCCAAACAAAATAATAAAAGCAGTTTTTCTAAAATACAATATAAAGAAAATCCAAACACGGAGCAGATTTCTAGAATATGGTTATGCTATCGTCATATATTGGATAAGGCATAATGTGAAACTTGCTGTCATAATAACCGACGTATTTGCCGAAGCAAAGACGAGAAAAAAAGAGTTTTATCAATAATTAATTATTGACAATACAATTACTGCCAAACTCTTTCTTTTAGTTACTGTTTCTGCAATATTTTATTTTAATATTCATTTTAAATAATCATAATACACAATATGTGCTATAATACAATCTTATAATGTATTTTTTATCATTACAAAAACCCCACGAGTAACATCGCACTCGGGCCCTTTCGACTGGTTGGTACGCCACTGCCAATAACTAAAAATTCAAACTTAGTGGGTGTCGTCAAATTGCCACTGAAAAAATATGTTTACCGCATTAGACCCGCGTCCTTTGCCTTTCTGCCCAAATATTTTCCCTGAATTCCTTGTGTTTTGCTGACATTTTGAGACGAGTATGTTAAATTAACGAAGTAAAATACATTTAGAGATCTACTTAATTTCAAGATTTTCGTCATCTAGGTTCTGGGCTATACAGATAAGGGCACGAGTATATATTTTTCCTAATTCCGTTTATTTGGAAGCATTCAATTTTCGCTATTAAGCAAATATCTAGAATGTCATTTGTTAATATCCTATTATGTTTATAAAATAACATAATCAACAAAAAAATGTCAACAACCGTCAGCATTCACCAATCAATCAATGTTGCCAGAGGATTAAAATAATAATTTATTTTTCATGTCTGTATATGTTAGTTGATTTATGAAGTATTGGAGATTCCTGTAAATAATCTGAAATTCATTGGGTTATATTTTAGTTATTATTGATTGTCTGGATATTATAATATGGAAGCAAAGCAGAATGTAACTGCCTTTTTTCACCTGTTACCACGTAAATGTGTCAATAAAAAAATAAAATATGCGTCTTGATGACTTCCTCAATGGAATAATAAAAGTTGTTAACAGCGCACGCTCAGTGAGTTTTTCATTCTAAACTTTCAGTTGTTTTATATATAAATTTATCGGAGACAAAAGAATTCTGTAATAAACATTCATCATAGTTCATTCTTCTTGCATTGATGATGGCATTTTTATTGTCTCAAGATAGTTTACATTCAAGTTGTTTGATTGTGTAAGACAATGTGAGAGGTTTTTATTACATTGGAAGAAATTAACATTTGTATTTGTTGGTATTTCTGACTTTTTAAATACAATTCAAAGCATTCTTATCGCTTTATTTATACTGAATTTGAAACTAAAATTATCTTGAACGATTTGGCGTAGTTTTTCAGTATTTAATTTCAAGGTACATTATTATAGGAAACTGCTGACTCGATGAGTAAATTGCGCAATCTAATTATATTGATGAGTACTACGCACATAGTTTTGTGTCGTAAGAAAATAGAATAAATTTGATAACTTAAAGTTAGTGATACTGCCGTCAGTTCATCCCTGACTTCTGGAACTTCCAACGTCTAGAAAAACTCTCTTCGCAACATAATCAGTATTGACGTGAAGGTGATTAGATCCTTAGCAATTGGTAAGTGAAGAGAATGTCGGAGATGAAATTTGATAACATTTTTCTTCCTCCTCACAGCCTCTACATTTGGGACTTTTATAATCCCTATTCGATGCAGGTGCCTTACCGTTTTACGTATTCTTGAGATCTACTCATTTTAAGTTTAAGTTTCTGTATTGTTTACCACTAATCGTGTAGTTTCGACAGTGCTCAAGCCCTCATAGACATCTGTAGCTCAGACAAAGACTTCTAGCGCATATAACGCTTTCTACATTGTTTCCGCAATAACCCAATTTAGTAGACCTAGGTATTTCGAAATGTATGTAGCTTTCAATACTTCATGTATCATGTGATTGTAGGTGGCTCCCGCATAGAACGATTTGCACGCTATAATATAGCGGTACAGCATGCACGAGAAGCGCTTAACCGACAAAGAAAGCGCCAATAAAGATACAGTTGGGCTTATACAATATAACACAAGGCCTAGGTGCTGATCACCAGAACGTTATGGCAAAATGCTGCAATTAAACAAAAGTTTTATTTATTTTTTAGGACATATATAAGGACTTCCTGTTTAAACAGGATCGCCAGACGTGAAACGAGTCCTTAGTTGCATCCCATTTTCTTTTTGTAATGTGAAAAATTTTGATTTTAAGGAGGTTTCAAGTTCGGTTAAAAAAATATTGGCCAAAAAGGAGAGAGTGGATTGCCCATTGCACATCCGCTTGTTTGTTTATAGTGATTTTTGTTAAAAGTGAAATAATTTTGCTCCATACATAAAAATGTATTCTGTGCAGTTTGTATCGGCGATATTAATATTTGAAAGTCATTTCTTCAGAATTTTTATCGACTCAGGGATTTGGAGTATTGGTAAATAGAGAAACAACATCAAATGAAACTTTCGTTTCATTTCACCTCCTTAACATCAAAATTGAATCAGTTTCCAAAAGTTTGGTATAGATACTTTGACTACATTTTCGCAATTACAAGTAAAGATTTTGATTCACATGGCTGTTATAATATATCCACAGTGTGAACTCTATAGTTTATTAGGTAAAACTCTGATTAAATTATAATATTTATCACCTGTCACTCAATACTAGCTATACCAATAAGACTAACTGTATTGTCGCAAGCTCTAAGCCTTTTGTTGATGACGTCAGCGTCCTGGCCTTGTGTTATAGAGGGTATTGGTTCATAGCCTATAATACTAGATATGTTAGCTAACCTGTCATCAAGAGCTGTAATATTACAAAAATCTTTCACATTAGGGCCATTCTGCGTTAGCATGCATGCGTATGTCTAGTATAATCTAATTATGGACGTAATAAGGGACTCTAAAAATAAACCAGCCGAATTGTTCTAAAATTCCATATGTTGTAATTCAATGTGATGTGTATGCTATTTTAACGCCCGCCCTGTAGCTTTCAAAATTGACACCCCTTGTTCTGTTACTTATGTTACAGAAAATATTCTTTTAGTTGACAAAGAATTGAGGTTAAGAAATTTGAAAGAAAAACAAAGTGATGAGAGGCAAAGAAAATTGGAAGAAATCAAAGCACAAGCAATGGCAGCACAAAGATTCAAAGAACAGAAAGAATACGAAAGAAGGCAGAGGCTGGAACACATGAGGGTCAGGGAAGAAGGAAGAAGAATGCAAGTGGAAGAAAGGAAAAGGGCGATAAACGACGCAGAACGTGATCGCTTAGAATCGATTATAAGGAGAAACCAGCAACGGGAAGTTAGACTTGAAACGAAAAAAAGGCATGAAAGGAGCAATCTCG
This sequence comes from Endomychus coccineus, assembly GCA_958510875.1. Lineage (NCBI taxonomy): Eukaryota > Metazoa > Arthropoda > Insecta > Coleoptera > Endomychidae > Endomychus > Endomychus coccineus. Next base: position 16,792,963 of record OY294071.1, on the reverse strand, counting down.
TCTTTGCTTTTGGTTCATCGACACCCCGTAATTTGGATCCTCACGATGTATCTACTTCGTTTTGGGGATACCGCCGGGCTACTTCGACCCAGAACATCCCTACTAGCACCTCGAATTCACTTACACGAAGACAGTCCGAACGAGATCTTGATAATGGTGGTAAGAAGCGAGCTACATCTGCGGGTGGTCTGGAACGAACTGGTGAAGGTATTTATTTTGTTAGTAATCGTTGGTTTTGTAATTTATTGCCTTATCATTTTTATGAATTTGGAATTGGAAAGGTACTCTTTAAACACAGAGTTCGGGAAGGTTCGTTAATACATTTGTGTGATTCGACGACATGTCCAAATAACGTATATTTATCCATACTGATACCAGCATGCAAAATACATTTAGTGGAAAATTCAATGCTGTGTCAAGCCGGTGGATAATTAGTAATTATTACAGTGGAAATAAAGAGCAAATTGAATTTTCTGCGCAAACGTTTTATAAAGTATAGTTTAAGAGATTGAGTAAAGTGACTGTGCCTATTTGCGATAGCAACACTTGGAAGAACACAAAAACCTTACCCATATCGTCCATTGGGTTAATGGGTGTTCAGCCTTGAGATAATCTCTATCCTTCCATCGATTCATGAGAAATATTACAAATATGAACATATAGGGACAAAGTTTTGTCTCACCAGATTGAAATGTGACAGACAACACGTCCATTGGTGTAAAGAGTGTTTCATCTTCAGATTGTCTATCCTTCAACCGGCTAATACCTAGACGAGTATTGAATTACAAACTATAAATTCATGAGAAATATTACAAATATGAACATGTATAGACGATGAAAGGCTCAGTGAAGTAACTTGGAGTTATCCTCGATGTTAAATTGAGCTGGAAAATGCTCCTGGAAACCCGGGTGCACTGGATCTACAAGACCATGATCCGCCCAATCATAACCTACGCGGCCGTTGTGTGGTGGCCGGTGACAGAAACGGTTCTGTCCCGTCTGGCGCTGGAAAAGGCTCAACGACTTGCCTGCGTGGGGATAACAGGGGCTATGAGGACCGCCCCCAGCAGGGCTGGAGGTTCTGGTGGGGATCGTCCCTCTACAGCTCCTTATCAAAACAGTGGCCGCGGGTACGGCGTATCGGCTGGCTGGTCTGGGTCGGTGCGTTTGTGCCTCGTGATCATGGCAAAATTTGGGATTGGGCAGCCGAGAGCTGCTCGATCCTCCGACTGACGCAGGATGCGATAGCGCTTGCTGTCAGGTTTCAAACACCAGACGTCCTCATAACACAGAGGACGGACTGTGAGAATAAGGACTCTCGTGTGGTTCACGGACGGGTCTAAGACTGGCGAGTCTAGCGGAGTCGGAGTCTACTTGTGTACACCCAGAAGGGAGATTTCAGTTACCCTAGGTGCCCAAGCACATCCGTTTTCCAGCCTAAAGTCTGTGCAATACGGACCTGTGCCCTGGAAAACCTGAGATTGAACTACCGAAGTAGACGGATTTACATCTGGACTGAAAGCCGGGCGGCCCTGGGCGCACTTCGTGCCTAGTGACTTCCAGGCTTGTCTTGGAGTGCAGGGAAACTCTGGCTGAATTAGCCAGAAGGAACAAACTCACGCTCTGGCGTGAAGGGAAACGAAGTGGCCGATGAATTGGCCAGATGGGGGTCCTTGAGCGCCCCTGGCCCCGATTCAATGATCGGAATCTCATCTACCACCGGACCCAACGCCCTCAAGGAGCTACTGGATAGACAGTGGCTCTCGGTCTGACACCACGCCATGAGACAGGCGAAGCTCCACATTAGGGAGTTCTCGCCTAAAGTCTCTAAAAACCCTACTCTCCTCTCTATGAGCAGGAGAGACCTAAAACTGGTGACAGGACACTGTCATCTGAATAAACATAAACACAATGGGCATTGTTGAAGACCCAATTTGTAGTAGATGTGGAGAGACGGACGAAACTGCCTCTCACATCCTAGCAGAATGTCCAGCACTGGCTTCTCTTAGGCTACAACACCTCGGCAGCACACATATACCGCTTGAAGCCATAAGAGATATCAGGGGGCACACAATGGACCCAATCAAGCGGACTAAGTCCTCCGGATTGAATACTAGGCAACCAACAGGGCCCACAAGGTGTTTTGAGATGTTTTCATAGCCTGTGCCGAATTTTCTCAATTGTGTCCAAATGTCTTTCTTTCAGCACTGGTTTCAATCTGCGAAACATGTAATGGTTTGCTAGTGCTAGCCGAAGTGTAAGGACGTCGGGATATACTTTATTATTTTATTCCAGTTAATTTGGGAGCTACAAACCGATCACACTAAGTCGGTCCATTGGGTCTAATTCGTGATAATGGCACCCGTTTTTGAAGTGTTATTGATGATCCTCCTATTTATCAAGTATTGAGACATGGTACGAATAATTGTAACATTCTTTTTTGTATTTAGGCAGTATACCAACAACTCCTGCAGGTTGCGCGAGTGGATACCTTGGTCGTCGCCGGACCGATCTGGTGCCCACCATTCCAACTCGAGATTCCACCCATACCTCATCACGCAAATCACTAAGTCACTCTCCAGGTAGGGCTTATTCGATGACACGTTTAGATCAGCTTTCTAAGCCACGCAAGAAGCCTGATTTACCTGTATTAGCGGAAAATACCTCCTATCCCTTTAGACTATTATCCTCTCCACGTCAGTCCTCGGTCACTCGTAGCATGAGCCACCTAGCCGTAAGTAAATTAGGAGCATCGTCGCAAGTTAGGAAGCCCCTAAACAAGTCAGATAGTCGAAGTATGCACCAGTTGTGTCTAGATGGTCCTTTGGTCTTACCTCGTCCCACCCGCGCTACTCAGTTACGCCAGCAGAAATTATTGGCTACCAATGCCAGCGATGGTATGTTAAGTTGATTATTTGTAGAACTTCATTCATCGACATTTGGTGGAAAAAGATAGCATCTCTTACCTCTTCTCTTCAAGTTCTAACACATTGTCATGGTGGACGGGGAACTTGGTAAATTTATTAATTTATGCTTGGGTATTGACTGTTAGCTTATCTTTATATAATAAGTACTGCAGTTTAGCAGCAATAACATTGGATTAAAATGTGTAATAATAATATCTCGTTGAAATGTTGGTTATACTAAAGTTCCCAAATGTAATTATCGATTTACCGATTGAACATGCCAGACGTGTCCTTTTATGCACGTTTTCAGGTGATCATACATTGGGCAGGTCTCAAATATCAACCCAAAAATACTTTCTAGTTGTAGCAACTAGGATATTGTTGAAATGAAAGATTTTGATGATTTGGTTTAATTTCAATATGACCAGAAGATATTTGCGGATTGACCCCTATGACGATACGTAATCATTTGGTAACTGCTCTGGTCACGACCACTAGACTGCAGTAATTGTGGTTTTGATAGCAACTTGCCAAACCAATGAAAACACTATTTTTGGCATACTTTGACCACACGAGAGGGGAACCTATAATGTTCGAGGAACATCGTGTGAGTCAGCAGTGTAATGTAGGGAGCGGAGATAGACATTCGTATTTTTCTTGAAGGTTTGGAGGTTATAGGCTTAGGGAAAGGCCTCACTAGGTAAAGAACTCCACAACTGATAAACACCGACCATGGAAATATCTATAGAAGATATACAGATCTCCCACCTTTCTACGATGTTCTAGAGAGGTCAATGAACTCGTTAGTGTGACATCAATCAAACGATCAGCTGTCTTCTGGATAGTATCCAAGAGCTTCAGCGTATGTTTGGGAGCCGAACTCCAAACATGTGAACAGTACTCCAGGACAGGTCGAATCTGTGCTTTGTAGATTATGAGGAGCTGCTGGGATGTAAAGTTTTTCTGAAGTTGTTTCCACAATGAACTTCGCATGATCGTCCCCTGAGAGGGTGCCGTTGGTGGTGATCCCCAGCATTGTTATGGAAGACTTCATAGGAATAGTTGTACCTGATGTCATCATATTAGGGATTGTGGGATCCGCCTTCCAGAAGAATACGCAAGCTTGAGTTTTGGTTGCTTTAAACTCTACTATATTATCAGATCCCCATTTCAAAATATTTGCCAGATCTCCATTAATTGCGCCAACCTGTCTCCGTTTCGCTCCTCTGACTTCAATGTATCTTCATCATCTGCAAAGCTGTGGACGAGATAGGTGGTCACCTCTAGCAGATCGCTAATATGGAGCAGAAACAAAGTAGGTGCCAAGACAGATCCCTGTGGAACACCAGCATTGATAGCCATTGTATTAGAGGATACTCTGTCAACCACCACATGGAGTGATCTATCTGAGATAAAACTCGATGGTAAGCGACAAACCATATGACGGAACTTTCCCAAGAAGGCTTTGGTGCCAGACTCGGTCAAATGCTTTAGAGATATCCAATGCCACAGCTAGAGATTCCCGTGTTTTTCAATAGGTTTCTGCCATACATGTGTTACGTAGGCAAGCAGGTCTCCTGTGGTTCTCAGCTGACGAAAGCCATATTGCCGGTCATTCACAATTTTGTAGCTCTCTAGAAATTTGATGAGCTCGATGTTGATTGCTTTCTCAATTACTTTAGAGATCACGGATAATAGTGCAATGGGTCTATAATTATCAGGAAGGGTCTTGTTTCCTGCTGGAAGTAAACACACCAGGTTTGTATGAAAGGGTAAACAACCTGCAGTAAACTGGTGTTAATTCAGGCACACATTCCTTGAGAACGATAGGTGGAATTCCGTCTGGCCCAATAGACTTTTTGGCATTGAGATCAAGCAGAATGCACCTAATTGTGCGCTGACGAAAGACTATTTCAGGCATATGACTATCGATGGCAGCAATATTAGGAGGGATCCCTTGTGGATCCGAAGTTGAATTTGCAAACATTCCTGCAAAAAGGTTGGCTTTTTCTTGTGGTGTAGTAGCCAGTGTGCCTTCATCTTTGGTTAAAGGAGGGAATGAACTGGAAGTGAAATTCCTACCAATTGTTTTGGCGAAAGTCCAAAACGAACGTGAGCCATATGTATATTTGCCCACAATACTTGTTGTTATTAGGAAGACTATTTTTAGTATAACCATAGTGGAAAAGTACTTAATTAAGAGTAACGGTCTTCTTATAAACAGGAGAATCATAATGAACGCCAAGAAGTTTGAACACGATAATAGGAGATTTATGTTTGAACACCTGAGCACGCATGAGGTCGACGTCTATGTTTGGAATGTAGGCTATTTTTATCTTTATTAGATCATAGTTCCGTATATTTGGAATAATCTTAGAGGTGTTGGGTCTTACTTATATAGGCTAATGAGAGTACCTAATAAACTGAAAGATTTTATTAGCAGAAGTGAAAAAATCCAGGAAATAATGTACTATCTCTTTGATTTCTTTATGTTGCTCGTGCCGCCACGTTTTCTCAGATACTTATTTCAATTTTCTCTAGTAAACGGAGTATTATTATGTATAACAACCTAGATTCGCACCTCATTACTTGATTGGAATTTCAGTATTGATTGTCGATTATCAAAATGAATCGAAAATGTGACTAACGTGATTTCCGGTTTTATTTAAATGTGTTCATATGGAAAACATACCTAAAGATACTTACGATATTGTTGCTATTAACATTTGTCCAGCTTAAGGTGATAATCCTATCATTCTCCTTTTGTTGGTGGTGGTTTAATCCATATTTCCATTTTCCCAGTTATTAACACGTTGACTGCCATGAGACTTACAATTGACGTCTCAGGTTATTATGCCTAACAGCCACGAGACTCCACTATGGTTGCTCATACATACTTTTATAAAAAAGCCGCGTGAAACTCAACTGCCATCATGATCTACTATAAGTTGGATGGGATTGATAGAACGTGCCTACAAGAACTGGAAATTGTACTTGACCTAGGAAATTGAGACGCACCGACGGCGTCTCATGGTCTCAAAAACTATGTTGGTAAATTAAAAAATTATGCAAGATGTCATTTCTTTCAAAGAATGTTGAGGAGAAGCACCAACATTCTCTTGTTGCATTATGTCCAATCCTAAAAGTTGTGTCGCAACTTCCTCTTTGAATTTCGTGATTGTCATTTTTTCATTGACCACTTCTTGGTGCAAAATAAATACATTTACTAATGCACTACCAGCAAGAAGCTCAATGGCTAGTTTGCGGTACCATTTGACCCCTCTACGTCGCATAAGCTTTCATCTGGTCTGATAAAGCTATGTAAGCCTTATGTTTATTGTAATCAACAATCACAGCTGGATTTTCTGTTTCTTCACTACCACGGCTAGTGATTTTCGTAGAAAAGAAATAAAACGTTCCTTTCATCCTTCCATTTTTGGACAATTACAACGGTGTTTCTTTCGGCAGTCTCGAACTCTCCTTTCTTGAGTTTCTTATCAATAATTTGCTTAGGATTCAATTTTCGATTTGAACGGAGAGTACCCACCAAGTGGGTGTTTTTCTCAAATAAAGCGTGGGCTGAAGTTACACTGGAATAATAATTGTCTACTGCTTGGGATGAAGACTGTCCCTTTATCTCATCTTGTCCACAATAGACCATTATGTTGTAATTGAATCCCTTATCAATGCACAATTTATACAATTTGTGCTTTTTGTTTTTTATGTATTATCGAAAAGATAGGCGTCCTCTGAAAGGAACAAGGGTCTTGTCTATGCCCACGGCTTCTCTTGGTGTGACAAAACGTTGAAATTTTTGGATTATTTCATTTGTTAGGGTATCTTCTGCAATTTGTCCGTGCACACAATTGCATTATTGTTAAAATGCCACATTTTCAGCAATAATTGAAATCCATTTCGTGACATTTAGATTTTACCCCATTCAAATCAATTTTGACCAATATGACTCAATACTTGGATATTGAACAAGACCCATCCAAAGTAGGAAGCCAATAAATATTTTAATTTCATCCATATTTGTGTCCTGCCAACTATGAATTGTTGCCTTTGGTGCACTTTCATTTGTCTTACATTGAGCTGCGATCTATTGTTTCGATAACCATCATAGTGTGTACATCTTCGTACTATAATAATATGTAGAATTCTATTGGTGATTTTTTATAAAAGTCTTCATAAAGTTGAGCACTTACGCCAGGAGAAGGTTCAGTAAATAAAAACTGCTTCAAATTTCCTATTACGACATTCCAAGTATTGTTATGAATACTGTCATTAATCGTTAGGTTTTCTCTGTCACTACTGCTGATATCGTCATCTCCAATAATTTGTTCAATGGTCTCTGTGATTGAATCAGGAGTATTTAGATTATTTGCGAAGCTTAGTTTTGGCGCAGTTGTATCGTCCAAAATTTAATCAACAACTTTACCACGTTTTGGTAAAGATGGTTCACTAAGCAAATTATCATCTTCGTAAGATACATTTTCCAATAACATTTGTTTTACCGGTTCAATTTTTCAGTTTTTTTTCATGCCACAACTGCAGTAATCGATGTTGTTCTTTTTCATAATACAATATCTGCAGAGACACTACCAACATGTAAGCCAGAGTAGACAAGTATGGACAGGCTAACACGTAACACCACGTTGGGTACATGCGGCTATTAGAACCAAAGTATGCATTAGGACCGCGAGACCCCTTAGCTTAGAGGGTCTCATAAAAAATAATATTATAAACAATTAATGTTATCAAACGAATGTTTACACGTATTATCATTATACAGGGTGAGTCAGTTTTTTGTAGACAAACTACAACAGGAGATAGAACAAGTGTTTTTAAGAAGAAAAGTTCTTATAAACATATGTCGTAGAAGGCTTCGTTTTCGAGATACAGGGTGTTGAAATTGAAAAAAAAAATGCGTTTTTTGCGAATATCTCCGGAACCGTTTATCGTACAAGAGACAGCTTTTGTAAGCATTTTCTACTCATAGTAAGCTATGCTCTGTGCTATGAAAAAAAAATTTTTACTCTCAATTTGTGAAGATTTTGAAGGGGTAGTGGGTGTTTTTCTCCTCAACTTCTACGCCACTGAAAAAAGTGTGGTTTTGAGACAACCATTTGAACCGCCAATGTTTTCTACTCAAAAAAGGTACTCCTGGTCATAAGCTCTAAACTTGACCGTTTTCGAGAAAAATCAACTTTTATGTTGAAAAACATGGTCAATTCTTACTAATTCAACAAAATTTATTCAAACGTTAGAACGAGTAACAAAACCTTTTTATCACACAGAACATAGCTTACTATGTGTAGAGAATGCTTACGAAAGCTGTTTTCTTTACGATGAACGGTTCCGGAGATATTCGCAAAAAACGAATTTTTTTTTCAATTTCAACACCCTGTATCTCGAAAACGAAGCCTTCTACGACATATGTTTATGGGAACTTTTTTCCTTAAAAATATCTGTTCTATCTCCTGTTGAAGTCTGTCTACAAAAAACAGACTCACCCTGTATACAGGTGTCCTCGAACTGCGTGGCTAAAATAAAACCAAAGATTCTTTGATTCGAAAAAAATTTGATGAGTCTTTTTACTTTTGCCTCAAGTGTCTTGTTTAGCCGGTAGAGGGCTTCAAAGTTGCAAAAATAATTTTGTTTTTTCGGTATAACTTGAGAACGTGATGGAGGACTTTTACAATATTTGGCAGGTGAGTTACTGTCAATAATAGCCGTTTTTGAGAGCGGAGCATAGAGACTTAGAGACCATAGAAATGGCTCAAACTTGAGGATATAACGGGAAAAGTGTCCAGAACTTTTTTGTTGTCGATGTAATTCACTCTATATTTTTTATGTAGATAGCTTATCTTATTTGAAAACTTTTCTTACTCTTAGAAAATTTTGATAAAATCAACGGATTAGCTTGAAAAAAATAATTTTCGAGTCTCTGCAATTTTGGCTTACTAATTTTACTTGATTAAAATACCTTAGTTGCCTTTGCTTTTCTAATGTCATTTTGGCATTTGGAGAATTTATTCTCAAAACTGTCAGTTTTTACTTTGCTTTCCGTAAAAATTTTATAAAATTATGGCTCAAAAACTAACACTGAAATGGTTAATATCTCGGTAAACACGAATAATAAAAACAATAGAAATGGGGAAACGATGTGATTATTTAGGAAAAACAAATGCTAAATTATGAGAAACAACAAAACTTTTTGGGAAATCGCTAAGGCATCAATTGTTCGAAATGTTGCCCATTTTCCTGAATACACAAATTAATTCGATTCAAGAAATTGGATTGAACTCTGGCTAGTACTTCAGGATCATTCTTCAATAAATCCGCTTCATGATTAATTCGTTGCAACAATTCCTCTCGTGTGTTTACTGGAGCTGCATAAACTTTCGACTTCAAAGCGCCCCATAGAAAGAAGTCGCAGGGCGTCAAATCAGGGGAGCGGGCCGGCCAGTTCACTGGTGCATCGTGTCCTCTACCTATCCAGCGATCTGGATATTCCGCATTCAAATGTCGCCTCACAGCTAATGTGAAATGAGGAGGTGCACCATCATGGATAAACCAGGCCACGACGAATGTGTAAGGGCAAGTCTTCCAACAGTTCAAGTAGCCTTTGTTCCAAAAAGTTCAAGTAGTTCTCCCCGTTCAATCGATCGGGTATAACGGTAGGGCCAATAATAAAGTTATCCACAATTCCAACCCAAACATTGATTTTAGTTTGATTCTGAAAATATGTAACTTCCGTTTCATGAGGATTCATCAGCATAGAAATGTTCATTATGGAGGTTAAATAGACCACATCTCGTGAAAGTATCTTCGTCCGTGAACAGAATTCTTGTACAAAAATTGGGGTTTGCGTTTTGTCTTTGGACAATAAGCCGACAGAAATCTAGCCGATGACCTGGATCCATGGGCAATAAGTCTTGAACTGTTTTAATATGATAGGGATACAACAGTTCTTCTTTCGGTACATTATGAACTAATGGTTTTGAGGCTCCAATACGAAGTCCCAAACGTAGTGTGCTTATCCCAGGTTCAGTTTCAACCGCTTCCAGTATCGCTTCTTCGAGCTCTAACGTCCTTCTTGTCCGTCTGCGTCCAGTTTCTCTGCGATTTGCTTCAAATTTGCCAGTTTCGCGAAGGTTTGCCGATTTGGAATTCTGCGATGCGGATATCTTTCCCTTCTCCAGCCATTGCAACGACAAAGTCCATAAATCAATAACATATCAACCATTTCAGTGTTAGTGAAATTTTGAGCCATAATTTTATAAAATTTTTACGGAAAGCAAAGTAAAAACTGACAGTTTTGAGAATAAATTCTTCAAATGCCAAAATGACATTAGAAAAGCAAAGGCAACTAAGGTATTTTAATCAAGTAAAATTAGTAAGCCAAAATTGCAGAGATTCGAAAATTAATTTTTCAAGCTAATCCGTTGATTTTATCAAAATTTTCTAAGAGTAAGAAAAGTTTTCAAATTAGATAAGCTATCTACATAAAAAATATCGAGTGAATTACATTGACCACAAAAAAGTTCTGGACACTTCCCGTTACATCCTCAAGTTTGAGCCATTTCTATGGTCTCTAAGGCTCTGTGCTCCACTCTCAAAAATGGCCATTATTGACAGTAACTCACCTGCTAAATATTGTAAAAGTTCTTCATCACGTTCTCAAGTTATACCGAAAAAACAAAATTATTTTTGCAATTTTGAAGCCCTCTACTGGGTAAACAAGACACTTGAGGCAAACGTAAAAAGGCTCATCAACTTTTTTTCGAATCAAAGAATCTTCGGCTTTATTTTGGTCACGCAGTTCGAGGACACCCTGTACAATCAAAAATTGGCAAAAAAAATTTGCCAAGGTGAACTTTATTTTTACATTGCGGCAGTCAACGTGTTAATTAATTCGTATCAACATCTTAATGGTTATTGTGAATCTAAAAATAATTGCATAATACAAGGTGCCAAATATGTATCAAAAGCGTAAATAAGTTCTTCAGTTGCAAAAATGCAAAAACTATATGCATCTCTTGAATTTGAGTTTCTGCGGACAAAAATTCGTGAATAATCTTTCTTGGTTTCTGAGTTACAGGAGAACGATTATACGTCGATATATTCGCTTTTGTAATTTTTGGTTGATTAGAAAGATACTTGAGAAAAACGATTCCATCAATTGTCCTTTTCATGCATTGAAGATCCTCTAGTTCGCAATTATTTGCAAACTATGTACACTTTTACTCCACTACTACCTACTTGGAAACTACCATGCAATAAACCCGACAGAAGACAATTTTAAATTTTTGAGTTACTACTTATCAAAGGAAAACCGCATTTCTTCACTTTTGAATTGATTCAATACGAATTAGGCACTTTGTATAATGCTTGTCCATATTGCCTACTTAGTCACTATAAACCTTTATATTTAGCTTCATCAAGGCCAAGCAGTTCATTGAGCCAGCAAAGCACTACAAGCGTGACTAGTTCAGTAAGTGTGCGACATCGTCCTTCTTCTGGTCAAAGGAAACAGAGGCCGGCAAGTATTGCAATAACGGGTATCTCGCATGATCTGAAACATGTTGAAAACAAGAAGAGTGAAAGTAAGCCGCCTTTGCCGAGGACGCGAAAACTGATAACCAAGTCAACGGAGAAAGTGTCGCGAAGCAAAACGTCTTCAGGTGATAGCACTCCTAAAACTGTAATCTCGCCTACTACTACTGCAATAACTAGTATAGCCGAGAGTAAAGTAAATGGTCACAATGGTATCCTCCCGAAAAAGCCACCAGATACGTCAGAAACGTTAACAGACCCTCCTGCAGTCACTACTGTAGAGACGCTCACTCAAGTTCTGAGTGAACAAGTAATTGAAGATAAGAACGAGAAAAATTTGTTGATCAAGGATATTGTGATGACTGAGTAAGTGTTCCTACTTATTTTGTCATTACAAGATTTTTAATAAAATGTGTTATGTAGTTCTAAAGAAACTTCTTCATTCCAGAATTATCCCAAGTGAAGATGTGAAAGATACAGCGGACATAGGTGAACCCGAGCCAGTTTGTACCAGTGATATTGTAAAAGTCACAACAGAAGAATATCAACCAGATATCACCACGATTGAAATTGTGCAAGAAATAGCAAAAAAGCCAGATCCTGAGCTCACTATAGTTGACAATGTGAATAATAAATTTGATACATTACAACATGAATTTGTAGTTACTACAGAGGTACCAGAAGAAAAGACGATGACTCCAATTGTCAGTCTTGCTGTAAAAAGTGAAGTTTTAGTTGAAATAACCCCAGAATCAACTTCGGAAAATTCCACAATCCCAGTGGACATTTCCTTCGAAAATAAAGTAGAAGACACCGAAAATCAGTTACAGAATGTCTTGTCAAATAGTCTTCTAGATAATAGCGATATGACAACTTCTTTCATTAAAGCTAGGATCAATACAGAAGAAGAAGCGAAAGCTGCTTTAGCTGAGAGGAGGAGAGTGGCTCGTGAAGAAGCTGAAAGACGCGCTGAACAGGAACGGCAGAGGATTGAATTGGAGGCTAAGAGAGAATTGGAAAGACAACAGCAAGAGGAAGAGCAGTTGAGAATTTTGATAGAGACCCAACGACTTGCCGAACAGCAGAGATTAGATGAAGTAAGTAAACTTTTCTTTCCACGTGGTATCGATTTAACATATTTTTCAACTTAGGCAATAAAAGAGGCACAACAGAAAGAAGAAGACGAGAAGAAACGTCGAGAAGAAGAACATAGGTTGAAACTGTTGAAAGAGGAAGCTGATAGGAAAGCTAAAGACGAAGCCGAAAAACAGAAGCTGGAACAACAGGAGCGATTGAAGAACGAAGAGAAAGAAAGGGAAGCACGCCGAAAACGTGTTGAAGCAATTATGCTTAGGACTAGAAAAAAGAATAATGCTAATACGCCAGAGCTGCAGGTGAGTTTGCTTTGGAAGCAACCCTTTATATTTTCTTGGAAATCCAATTCGCCACGTAGGCTATAAATTGTAGATTTTATTTTTGATTTACTTAAATTGAATTGATGGAGCTGTTTTTGTTACTTTATCAAACACTACTAGTAAACGCTAATAAATAAGAAATGATCACCCTTATTCACTGAAAATACCGTTAAGTACTGAGGATCTTTGAGTACCAAGTAGCAGTGAGTTATGAAAGAGGGTGGGCACAAGAAAAACTTGCCTATTTTTTGTATGTTTCCTTCAAAACCTTTTTCAGGTTGTTGTCTGTTATGAACATTAAAAGTGGCAAAACACCACCTACGTCACATGTCACCGCGCTCATAAATTGCTGAAAGTTCGCTTTTTAATGTTACACTGTCCAACATAGGATAAGATTTTACAGTTTCAAAATGTTCTTGTAGAAATGCATGTCCAAAAGTTTTAAAATTTTGAGAATCAAATAATTTTGCTGCACTTAAGTGATCCCTAAAATCAAATTGTCGCTAATTATGCTTAAAATAGTGTCACATACATACTTCCTTTGCAATAACAGCTCTATTATCTCCAGCTGTCGTTTTTGTCTTTTCCTAGCAGGTTCTTCATTATTGCGTTCTCGATTGTCATTATCAGTAGGATTTAAATAATATTTCAACATGTGGCATGATGAAATGAAATATTTTTAGTCAGTAGAAAAATTTCGTGCAGTTCAAATGTTTCAATAAACTACTTGCTTCACTAATAGTAACTGAATCCATCCCATCTTCGTCAATAATTTTGCCTAAACATTCTTTGGAATAATCCGGAACAGCGGGTGGTAATCTACGTTTGACTATTTCATCAAGAATTACCGTTCGTTTTGGCGATCGAGAAAAAAGCTTGAAAATGACTGCAAATTTCCAAAGAATTTTTACTTTTTTATTGCATTGTGCCGCTCGTTCATAAATTAAATTGATGCGCATAACATGAATATAATGTGCATGTGGATATGTTCTTTTGATAATGGTTTGGGCATCATTTGTTTTACCACTCATCACGGACGCCCCAACGTAATTTTGAGAGTTTAATTTATTGTTACAGACCCAGAAGGAGAATTTAAAATAGTTTGCAATTCATTCAGCAATGTTTTTGCTAACACATCAGCATTATGTCCATCCAGCTTAAAAAAAGACCAAAAGCGTGAAAAAATTTGTCCGTTAAACATGTATCGAATAATAACAACCATTTGCTGATGATTGGAGGTGTCTGTAGTTTCATCGACCTCCAAAGCAATGAAGTTTGCAGATTTAATTTCTTTTAATATTTCCTGCTTGTAAATTTGAATCATTGCATCTGGCAGTTCGTTCTGAATAGTTTAAGAGACGCCTTTAAACTGCTTACAATACTCTGTTGTGAGTTCGGGTTTTACTTGTGGAAGTGTAGTTTATTTGAAGATCAGGAATAGGCCTTCTTTTCTTCAGACTTCAGACTCCACGTCTTCGAATTGAATTCACACACTGTACACTATGAAGGCAAGACGTTGCTGGAGATAACAATAGTCAGCCGAATCATACTTAAAATAGGTACACTTCAGAACGTTCCCCGGAACATAGTTTTGAGCGTTAGCATTCCGCCTAACGCGGTATAAAATAATGCTCTGAATTACAAGAGAATTTCTTTCTGTATTTATTTTGCTGGTTGGGTGGGCACATGCCCTTGTGCCCTTTAGTACCAACCGCCACTGCCAAGTAGTCATACACAGAGTTAACTAAATTGGGAAACAAAATGCCTGTTTGAAGATAAATCTGAATTCATTAAATTTTTTCTTCAAACCCTAATATTCCTAAACTGTATTGTTTACCTAAAAGTCCATGAGACTAATCATTTCAATCATTAATTGTCCTGCGTATAATTTAGCAAAATGGTCAATATTTTTTTTTTTACATGAGAGGAAAACTGATTATATTCGTATAATATCATGTGAGCCAGCGGGAATGTTGGGAGAGGAAATCAGCATTGGTATTTTTCTTGAAAGTTTGGGAGCTGAACTCGAAACATGTGGACAGTACTCCATACAGGTCGAATCTATGCTTTATAGATTATGAGGAGCTGCCGGGATGTAAAGTAGCTCTTTGTACGGAATAGAAAACCAAGTTTTTGTGCAGATCGCCCCCATGACAGGGTTCTGTTGGTGGTGATGGTAAGCATGGATATGGAGGACTTCATAGGAATAGTTGCAGAGTGTGGACTGATACCAATATATCGGCCGATATACCCAAAGTATATCGGCTATATGAGAATCTTCAATACACACACTAACCTAAAATAAATACTTTGTTTTAAGAAAAATTTGGTCGTTTTTCTGCATGTGGTATGGCATATTTGAAGTATTAGCAGATTTTCCGACAACTCCAAAAGAAATTGTTGCTTCCCACAGTTTGTATCTAGTACTAGAGGTCTTATCTGTTGGAGACATATTGATAAAATATTTCCAGTAAATGCTTTTCCCTGGAACTATACTGCACTACTCCTTAGAAACAACATTATGGCACTGACCACTGGTACATAATATAATAATCCAAATCTTCTTTCTGTGGGACGGGGATTCACGCGAGATGCGATAAAGGTATCTTCGGGGAAGTACAGGAACCACCTCACCAGCATCGCTATTGAGCCGGGTAATTACCGAAGCCATTTTGCCTATGCAATGTCGTAATTAAATAATATTTTGTTTGATTGCTGGAGAAAATGCAAGCTTGAGTTTTAGTTCCGTTAAACTATTGGATTATCAGATATCGTTTCAAAATCCTGCCTGATTTCATTCATTGCATCGACCTGTCTCTGCCTGGCTTCATTAGATGATATAGGGGCTCTAGATGAGAAAGCGGTATAAAGTGTAATATTATCTACAAAACTGTGGACGGGGCATGTCACTTTCAACAGATGTGTATATGGAGGAGCAGAAACAAAGAAGGTACCAAGACACATACCTGTGGAACACTAGCGTTAACAGCATGGGAGGAGACTTCGTTCACCACCACATGGAGTGATCTATCTGATAGAAAATTCCATAGGAAACGACAATGTTGGGCGGCAAACCATATGACGCAAGCTTCCCAGGAAGAACTCGATTGGTGACAGACACGGTCAAATGCGTTGGAGGAATCCAATGCTTCAGCGGAGATTCACCATGTGTTCCAATAGATGTCTCCCATAAATGTGCTATGTAGACAAGCAGGTCTCCTGTTGATACCTGCCGACTAAAGTCATAGTTAAGGCATTTGACAACAACACCAAGTTTGTCTGTAGAAAATTCTTTGGAACTATTACAAAATAGAAAGATTTTAGAATTGAACCTGCTGATACTCTCGTTTCATTTGATGTTGTTTCACGATTCTCAAAAGCCCCAATCGCTGAGTCCATCAACATTATAGAGAAATAGCTTTCAAATATTAATATCCCCGATACAAACTGCATTTATGTATTTTTAAACACCTCATATGTTAGTTCATTATTTTCCTTATTTGGTGAATTTATAATTGATTTTCTTTTATAGAGTTTTGAAGATACAAATGAGAATAAGTCTGAAAATAAAGTAAATGGTACTAAACCAGTAGAACAAAATAATGGTACTAAGAATGGGAAAGATCAAATAGTTGATAACATGTAAGTGCATATTTATGTTTTAACTTTATCCTACATATTAAGAGTGGTTACGAGTGAGATTGACAAATAATGTCGGGTCGTAAACAATATTCATTTATATTTATTTGAACAACTAATATTCTAAAACATAATTCATGAAATGAAAAGAAAAACCTAAAATTTATTTTAACTTGATTCTGATAATGTACCTATACTCATACTACAATGCATCAATCCAAAATTATGATTATAATTCAAAATATTCATGCTTAAATAATTCAGCTAAGATTTTTTTCTCTACTTTGACTACACAAGAGGTGGAATGTTGGGAGAGGAGATAGGCTTTCGAATTGTTCATAAAGGTTTGGAGGTTATAGACATAGGGAAAGACATCACTAGGTAAAGAGTTCCACAACTTAACTGTTAAATAAAAAAATGAACTCTGTTAAGAACAAGTATGGCAGTTTTTGCAACGAACCTCACATGTATCCCATGAGAGGGTGCTGTTGGAGGTGATCTAGCATGGATATGGAATAGTTGTACCTGACATTATATTAGCGATTGTGGACTCCGTCTTCCTGGAGAAGACCTAAGCTTGAGTTTTGGTTGCAATAAACTTTACTAGATTATCAGATCCCCATTTCAAAATCAATGACAGATCTCCATTAATTGCGTCAATCTGTATCTGTTTCGCTCCTCTGGCTTCTTTGGATGGTATAGGGCTCTAGATGAGATGGTGGTATGAAATGTACCATCATCTGCAAAGCTGTTGACGAGACAGGTGGTCACTTCCAACAGATTGTTGATATGGAGCAGAAACAAAGTTGGTGTCAAGACATTCCCTGTGGAATACCAGCGTTGATGGCCATTGTTTCGGAGGATACTCCGTTAACCACCACATGGAGTGATCTATCCGAGAGGAAACTCATATGACGCAAATTTCCCAAAAAGGCTTTTGTGCCAGACTCGGTCAAATGCTTTGGAGATATTCAATGATACAGATAGAGATTCAATAGATATTGCTGTTCCAATACTTTGCTATGATATGAAGCATATCCATCATGTTACAGCACTATTTGCTTAAATTTGGAAGCAGTTAGCAGTTGCTCTTGAAACCATTTATGGATGTTGTCCTGATTCATTTCTGGATTGCAAGTTTTAAACCAAATATAAATGCTGCTACAGGTATAAAACCTTCCCGATTGCCTATCAATTTCAGGCATATGGCTATCAATGGCAGCAATATTAGGAGGGTCCTTCCTTTG
The DNA here is from genome assembly GCA_958510875.1 of Endomychus coccineus. NCBI lineage: Eukaryota > Metazoa > Arthropoda > Insecta > Coleoptera > Endomychidae > Endomychus > Endomychus coccineus. The sequence continues at coordinate 16,775,194 of OY294071.1, read as the reverse complement.
TGGATCCGAAGTGGAACTTCCAGCAAAAGGTTGGCTTTTTCCTGTGGTGTCATCATCTTTGGTTAGGGAAGGGAATGAACTGGAAGTGGAATTTCTACCAATTGCTTTAGCAAAAGACCAAAACGGGAGCCATTCGGGCATTCGACAACCTTTGATCTTATTTTGTTGTGGGGGACCTTTACTTCATAGGGATCTGGATGATAATTTCAGCTGCTGGATGAGGGATGAGGTCAAGTTTCAGAGAAAGAATTTCATCGTGAGCTGGTTCATTTGGTAATGAATAAAGCCAACAGAGAAGTTTTGTCTGTTTGTGATTATCAATCTTGAACCACATTACATCGAATTCTTGTGGTTCTAGATTCTCTTCTCGGTGGCATAAGAGATCATTTCTGGAATAGAGACAGATATCTTCTTTTAATCTGAAACGAGTGCTCGTAGCCAGGGCAGAGCATATAGGTGTTGTTAGTGGACGGATTAATCTGAGTCTCAGTTAAGGCCAGTATGTCTGGTCTGTCTGTCTGCACCAGAGACCAAAGAACAGTCGTAACAGTGGAATCGAAGCCGAAAAAGTCCAAAGTGGGTTTATCGGCCAACAAACTCATGGCTACAGTTTTTTGGGATGCACACGGTATCATCCATATCGAATACCTTGAAAAGGACAAAACGATCACCGGCATATATTATGCAGAGCTGTTGGTATCGAAAATTTAGAAAAACGTTGGACGAAGTCTATCGGGTTACAAGGAGATGTCCAGAAATAAAATAAGTTTTGAACAAATCAATCATTTGCAATTTCCAACACCATCTGCCGGAAAGCAGATGTCCCACTGAGAATGCAATCCACAATGCTACGCATTGATAATACAGTTCCTCGTGATTCAAAGAATCGACGGGGAAACTGTTGGAAATACTGCCACCAGGTGACGGTCCCTCAACAATGCAAAGTGAAAAATACAAACACATTTCGTGTCAAAGTTTTTGGTTCACCATGTTTAATTCCGACAGATGGTGTTGGAATTTCTGGTTCGCCAAACACTTTGAAGGTGATTTATTAAAATCACTTTCGGAGCTGGTCGATCAGTGACTTCACGTCTGCCTCGTCTCACTGACGAGCCCAATGAGAATCGGCTGTCTGGGACTACAGGACGTGTTGTTACTGTTCAACCTGGTGAACCAAAAACCTTGTCTAAGATGAACGAACGAGTTATGAATTTAATTAAAAATGATTTTGTATATTTTACATTATTGTGCTTGTTTTATTTGTGAAATGATTCAGTTGAACAGTGAACTATCATTATTAATTTTTCAGAATTCCAGACGAAACATTGAAGAATGCTAATGACGTTTCAATAGATACAATAAACAATACGACAGATTCAATAAACTCAAATAACTCGTGGCAAGCCACTCAACAGTATGGTAATTTTGTATGTAATAATAACAGTTAAAGAAACAATTTATCATTGTTTTTTCAGATTAGTTGACGTGAACATCTCGATCTAACTAATGTTTAATAATAGATTTGCCTCTATTCCATATTTAAGTAAAAATAATCGATTTAATTTCGTTCTGGAAATTTAGGTTTTGGATTCGAGTTAAAGTAACTTTTGTTAAACGTAAAATACGTTTTGTATAATTATTGTGATCTGATTATTTCAGACAACAGAAAATTGAAACAAGCCTTTTGTGATCAAATCTACTTTTGGATTGAATTGAATTGTCACGAGGTTGAGCTCACAATGTGTGAAAATATTTGTAACCCAAAACATTTAAGTCGGAATATTGTCCGAAATTCGAACCTTTTTTATCATAAGTATGATTCCAACTTAATATTTAAAGTGCTAGGCGAAGCTTATTTGTTGCTGAAATATTCAGTCCATACAATAATTTATGGTAATTTGATGAATTATTTATAGTAATTTGATGAATTATTTATAGTAATTTGATGAATTATTTATAGTAATTTGATGAATTACTTATAGTCATTTGATGAATTATTTATAGTAATTTGATGAATTATTTATAGTAATTTGATGAATTATTTATAGTAATTTCATGAATTATTTATAGTAATTTGATGAATTATTTATAGTAATTTCATGAATTATTTATAGTAATTTGATGAATTATTTATAGTAATTTGATGAATTATTTATAGTAATTTGATGAATTATTTATAGTAATTTCATGAATTATTTATAGTAATTTGATGAATTATTTATAGTAATTTCATGAATTATTTATAGTAATTTGATGAATTATTAAAAGTAATTTCATGAATTATTTATAGTAATTTGATGAATTATTTATAGTAATTTGATGAATTATTTATAATAATTTGATTAATTATTTATAGTAATTTGATATTACTGAAATTAACGATTTAATTGATTCTTAGCGACATTAAATTAACCTTCATAAAGTAAGGGACGGTATAGAAATTTTTTCCTGAAATGAAGGAAATATTAGTTTTAATTTGAATAAAAGCTTAAATTTCCAAGAATTTGTATCCAAATCTTACTCTTATAAATATATATTTATAGCTAAGAATAATGTAACTGACATAGAAACATTTTGATAATATTACAAATAAAACTTTAATGTGTGAGGTAATAGGTATATAAATGTTTATATTTAAATTATAATTCAAATTTTACAAAAAAAATCCATGTAGATTCGCTCGAAAATATATTGAAAATAAAATTTGAATGATTGAATAGAATTGAAAGAATAATTATATAAATCAAGATTACATCCCCAAGAATTTTATATCTAATTGTATCACAAACAAACATTTAAATTGTGGGACTTTTTTCGTCAAAGTTGCAGGACCAATGTAAGTACATACTAATTACATAATTATAAAAAATCTTGAAAATTTCGATTTGAATTTTTGCTAATTGTTTTGAATTTAGATGTTTAAAAATCGTTCAAAGCGATTTATAAAATTGAAATATATATTATATCGCAGGGGTCGCATTTAGAATTATATTTGTCATCTTTCAAATTCAACCATGTCTCCTGGATTGTAATCGATGAAAGAAGAGACAAATTTGCTGAGTGAAAAAAATATAAAAAACTGATAATGCTAATAATATTCTTATCTTGTAGTAACTACTTTTTTGAAGGTTATTTAATTTAGGACCGAAAAACAAATATCCAACAATATTCAATTGTTTAAATTTCACTTTAAGATTATTGCATAATATTTGAAATTTTTCAAGTGAGGTTTCTTATAATTGAGAATTTTTTACTGTATTAATTTGTTAATAAAATTATCAGATAAAACAGAAAAAAACAAATAGTCTGAATAATAAAGTATTTAAATTGCCTTCTCCAATAATTTTGTAGGTTAATTTTTTATTATATATATAATTTGGGGATGTATGTTCAGATTTGATGTGATAGATCAGTGCTATTATGTAGAATTAGTTGTTAGATGTTTAATGTTTCTGAAATGGCTTTGTAATTTTCGCTATTGAGCTATTGTATTCTTGAATTTATATGGATCCGAGACTTGTATCTATAAAAATAGTAGGTCTGTCCTCTATTCCTGCACCTGGGAAAAGAATTGGGCAGATCTGAGGATTTATAAAAATATTTTGATTTCTCAGTATTCCAGAAGCAGCTTTGTTGAAATTGAAGTCCGTCCTGCATTTGCTTATTGGATTGTGACGAAATATTTAAATTAAACTATGTAACAAAATTCAACTTTTTGTTCTGCCTAACCTTTTCGATGTTTGCGTTCGATTCTACATCTATTTCGAATAATTAAAATCCACCTTAGAAGTTGAAAAGTTTGCAATTGCACTCGGGGCGAATTTTTTTCCAAAAGTAAAACTTCGTTGTGAATATCCTGGAATAACTTTTTATAAACTTGACTCAGCACCAGTCTGTGATATATTGAATTATTCGCAATTATGTGGAGAAGTGAGATAAACTGTTTAAAGTTGCATATGTAAGACAGTTTGGCTACTATTTACAGAAAAGTAAAAAAAAAACCTAAATTTTCATCAAATTTGACGTAAAAATCGCTAAATAAAAATCGTGGAGCTAAATTCGGATACAAATACCGTTTTTTCGCAATTTGTATCTGTAGAGTGACTCATTGCGAAGAGATTGATACCATTCCGAAGTACATATGGACTTTTTTTTTAAGTTATAGCGCGTTAACCGTTCAAGTTTCGTGAAAATTCTCACATATTCAAGGCCCAGGCAAAACGCAGTCTAATTACAAGCAAACTAACTACGCAGTTCATAGCATAAGTGGAAAAAAAAAATACTAATTTTTTTGTTTGACCAAATTGATTGTTTAAACAATAAACAAAACAATCATTTATTAATGAGCGTTTCAAAAATATGCAATTGCTGGGTTTGCGACAAAAAGTCCGTAGGTCATAGTAATTTTGTTCGCTGAGTCGATTGGAACCCTCAAATAGACGAAATTTTGTTGATTTATAACAATTGTTTGAACAATAAATGTTTAAACAATTTGGCTAAAAAATAAGACATGGTTAATTTTTTTTCATTGATGCTATGATCTGCGTAGCTAGTTTAATTCTTTTGCACTTTACTGAGCATGGATCTAACGGCCTTTTCAACAGCTGAATTGTTTATTAGCGTTTTAACAATAAACAATTGTGTAAAATGCGAGGATAAGTTCATATCTCGTAGTAATTGGTCTTCTAAGCCGATCGGCACCTTCAAATCGAAAGAATTCCCATGTTTAAACAATTATTACGGCATAAAAAAAACCCGGGTAATTTTTTTTCCACGTATGCTATGAACTGCGTAGTTAATTTGGCTGTAATTAGGCTGCGTTTTGCCTGGGCCTTGATGGGTTAAAGTTGTGAGAAATTAAACGAAACTTGATCGGTTAACGCGCTGTAACTTTTTAATAAAGGGCCATATTTACTTCGGAATGGTATCAATCTCTTCGCAATGATTTACTCTACAGATACAATTTGGGAAAAAATGGTATTTGGTTCTATGATTTTTTTTTAGCGATTTTACGTCAAATTTGATGAAAATTTACCGTTTTTTTTTTTTTACTTTTCTGCAAATAGCAGCCAAACAGTTTTACATATGCAACTTTTAACTGTTTATCTCAATTCTCCACACAATTGCGAATAATTTGATATATCATAGACTGGTGCTGAGTCAAGTTAATAAAAAGTTATTACAGGATATTCACAGCGAAGTTTTACTTTTGGAAAAAAATTCGCCCTGAGCGTAAAAGCAAACTTTTTAACTTCTAAGGTGGCTTTTAATTATTCGAAATAGATGTAGAATCGAACGCAAACATCGAGAAGGTTAGGCAGAAAAGTGTGTTACATAGTGTTTTCAGTCTGCTCAAAATTCAAGACATGCTTGGTAAAAATGAAAGAATTTTGTTCCTTTGCGGCCATTTTTCGGAAACAAGTTCTTGTATGTTGTTATTGTATGAATATCAAAATGGTCGAGGTATAAATATTCTCAATGATTAATTCATGAATAGTTAGTACTATTCATATATAGCTTTCATTGAGTAATGTGTAAAAAATAGGTGAGTCGACAACTGTAAATAAAATTTGACATAAAATGTTTTGTTCAGTTACAATTTTTTTAGCAAACTTGTCTGTGTGTATATATATGTACTTGTATTTGCCTTGAATATACAGGTTTTCTATAAAACAGTCTCTTTATTGGCAATCAATTAATTGGAAAAAAAATTAAAAAGCCACAAGATAGACTTTTGATTAAATATTAATAAAAAGGAATGCCAACCCATTTTGTCTTAAATCATTCAAATTATTTCTTGATGATTTGAGAGAATCTAGGCATGTTCTCAAATTTGTGGCTGGCCATATATGAACTAATTAACGAAGATATGTAAGAATCTGAGACTTTTGCAAATTTGAAGTTGCAAAAACCGTACGCTTCTCCTTTACGTACGTTGTTAAAACCTAGCTTGCTTCGTCCCGGAATTCTGGGGGATCTTCTTGTTTTTGCTCCTAATTGCTGTCAACTTATAATGTTGCCACATACAAAAAGGGCTGTTCTGGAGAGGCTTTTATTAACAGCAATTAGAACGTAAAGGAAAATTTGATTTACAGATTTTATACCACGAATGATAAAATTATTCCTAAAGTTTTCGCCATTATTTAATAAATTCATTACAAATAACAAATTTCGTAGCAACTTATATAAAAAGGATCTGAATTCAAACATAACCTTTATCAATGCATTGGATGAATCACAAACACATTTTCGTGTCGGCAGTCAAAGAAAGAATTAAGACTTCTCTATGACCAATGACAACATGTCTATCATTCTCTCATGAGCTCATCAGTTGAACCGAGTTTATCACTTGGGGAAAATCGAGCCTCGAATTAGCATTTACATCTAAAACAAAGAAGAGTGTCATACCAAACACTATTTAGAAGAACTGAAGGGTTGAATTCAAATCAAATATGTATATTGAATGGTAAAAAGTGAATAAAACACGCTTTTTGTAACAAAGTTGATTCTATTACACAGTGACGTCTTCAATGAGTTATTAACTAGTTTATAAATCATCTGATGATGTCACTGTGTGGTAGAAACTCTAGAGTTGGAGATGTATGTTATTGAATCGATCAAATTTACTTGTATCAACGGGGCGCCATTTTTTGTAACTGAATGTTTTCACTTTAAAAAAGTTATCCAGGCTTCTGGGAAGAACGAAATGTTTCGCATTTGTTTGGTTTTTTTTGAGAATATGTATTGAAGAAAATCTTGGGAATTCAAAAGACACCTAACATCTGTCAATATGGTAATGGGTGTTATTGTGGATTATCCAAAGTCGACAAGTTTCTATGTAGTTGTCTTAACGGTTACGTAGATATAGGTATGGAAAATAGCCCGATTTGCGCTCGGAACTTGTTGGAGCCAGCAGTTGACATTTTTCGGATACTTTTCTTAACGGCAATATCAGGTTAGCGTGTTATGAAAAGGTAACTTTTATAATAAACCATACATTTCCATGATAATGATGATTTCTGAATATTATGGAAATGTTATACTGTGCATGCGCATATGTGACAGTTAACAGCTGGGCCAGAGAAGGCGAACCCGATCATTCGACGGCAGTTGTTTTTCGAAGACATAATTTAATTGGTAGAGCGTTTTATTTTGTATTTGCGGTAACATTATGTCACAATTGGCAAAGACAAGTACATAAACACATAGATCTATGTATATTGGCGCAGACCTCATGGCAACTCTATAATTAATTGTAGTATTCTATTGTCATTAATTGACTGAAAGTTTCAATTTCAATCCATAGATCAGAACTGACCAACAGTTTTACAATGATAATTTAATGTGGCAGGATATGATATTATTTTCGAACATTTAATGAAATGTGGTGTAAGACTTAGATTGGTCAGTTTTGATATAATAACCATTCTTCCAGTTATCAAACTCAATCTGTACTAGTCATCTTGATTGCATGTTGAATTGTTGTGTAATGTTATATTCTTATCTAGGTCGTTTGTTGGCTAAGATTCGAGATTAAATGAAGTTTTTTTTATGGCAGTCTTATCTATGATATAGATCGCATTTTCTAAGTTGTTTAAATATTTGTTCAGTAATTTTAATGAAACACGTTAATTGTATGGAAAAGGGTCATTTTGTTATTATCAAATGCTGTTTCACTGTGTATTAAATCTAAACTGTTAGAATATTTTTGTATAGATTAGATTAAAACTGTTAATATTTTCTATTTTCCTGACGTAAACTTTAAATTCGTAGTATTTCAGTAATTTTCATATTTATATTTTAATGAATTTATAATCGACGTATTTTACTTTTCACGGCAATATATAGAGATTTAATATTGGTTAAAATGTAACCTCAATAATGAAATAAATACCTACGATTCTGTAAATGCTTGTTAAAAGTGCTTAATAAATGTAAAATTTATTTATATCTAGGCCTTTTATTCTCCTTTCATCACCTATTCATCTTGAAGTACACCATGCTGTCAGAAAAACGGAATTATTTTACCAAAATATGGTTGATAGTAGTATTTTTCGGATATTTGATGATATATCATCAGTACAGGGATGTCACATGATCAGTAGCCTATTAATGTTAGTGACACTGAGTCCCTCTGCAAGCAGTTCTGCTTTACAGAAGTAACAATACGTAAGGGATGCCAAAGCTGAGCATTCCAACAGGACGAGAAAATCATTTTTCCACCTCTTGACATTTCCTACATACAGTATCGGAAAGTATTTATCTTGGGTATGGTGGTTTCATGAGAACGTAAAGAATAGCTTGATATATGTTGGGAGAGCATTACAATTTCAGGGCGATCAGCTCAGGACGTAGGACGTCAGAATCATACCAGCAGCAGTCGAGAGAATGTGCGAGTTGCTGTGTACGCGTCGGGCGGGGAAAGAGGAGGGGCGCACAGCAGTGCGTCTCTCTCTCGTTTATGTGGTATTATCATATCATCGCGTTCTTTGTTGCTCGTGTAGATTTCTGTCTATACCCCAGAAGAATTGTTTCCCATACTATATAGTCATCTACAGTGTCCCGTAAGGATTCCTGTTATCCCATAATGTCCCTCCCATTAAGAGGAGTTTCTATGAGAGTCTAGGCGCAGACTCTGATAAAGAGCTTGGCCTATCTTGTGCCTAAGTTCCGCCTATGGTATAAGAAACTGGTTCTGCCATAAGTCAGACCACTATTTGTTCAACTGGATTCGAAGGACGAGATCTCCAACACAGTTTGACACTACCATAGACTCTGACCCGATAGGGGTTCCTAAAGACTCTCCTGCCCAAAGCGTTGGTCATTTTATTACCCTCGACTCCACTGTGTCCTGCTAACCCTGCTGTGTTGGACTTTTTAGCCATGGCTTATTAAGACAGTGCTTCTCGGCACTCTTTGATGGGCCTTGATGTGACTAGGGAACTAGAGAGCCGACAAGCAGTGCAAAATATAGATTTTTGTCCAGTTATCCTAAAGTAGAAGAACAGGAAAAAGTATAGTCAAGTCGATTTTCTCGTTATAATTGATGTAGGAACATGTCAACAAGGATAATCTCATCCCGTGGCAATGTATATATTGAAATTCGGCAGTGATAATTATTATAGAAACACCCAGAATGATTTTCTTCGCAAGTAAAAACTGGGTATAAGAAGTAACAAAAGTCTGGGTATTACAGATAACAATCAATTTAGGTCAACCCGCAAATCTTAGAAACTATAATATAAGACACTTTTTGACCGAACTTATGACAAGAACACAAATACCCGTTGGTCTCTTTCTCTCTCGGCGCTTAGTGCAGCTAGAGCACGTTCCAGCATTACCATATTTCAGTGATGTATCATTGAATTTTTGGTTAATTCTCAGTACCTAGTCAATTAGTGCATTCACTACTATGGCTGGAGAAGCTTTAAAAACGAAATCCATCCGCACCTATGACAAGGACAGCATGAAAAACTTGATCTTTTCCTTTTTTTGTTTCACTAATTGTCTGCAAATTTAATTTAAAATGTGAGGATAACTTACGCCACGTATTAATGAATACGTAAAAGACTTAGCTGCACAGTGAAAGATACAGTGTACTGTAGTGAAAGACGACTACTAGCGCCATCTGTTAATGATTTACTAGTACTCATTACTGTTACTCAGATTTATAAACAGAGATGGCTCTGAACAATCAAATTATGTAGAGATACCTTTTTGCTATTCAAGAAAACTTTTCCGAACATGCCAATGTATTACATAGATGTCAATATAGTTACTTATGAAATTGCTAACTTAGCAAATTCAATATTGACAATTTTGATCCTGCCAACAGTAAATTATTTACCTCAAATTCTGCGGGAGTCTTTTCAGCACAGTCAATAGTCAATAAAGCTGTACCAAGTTGGTTGCATGTACCATATCAATATTTAGAAATCTAAATATATGTTTCGTTAACCAACTTGCCATCTCCAAGAGAGTACTATACTAATTTTCGTAACCTTGGTTGACTAGTTAATAAACAATAAAGTTTCCCCATATGAAGAATGATCCGAATTAAACTAGGATGTGTTTCTGGATAAAAAGTGACAGCTTTTATTTTATAAAAACAAATAACATAGAGTACATTTTTCTGTAAACTGCCTTATATGGATACAGTCACTTAAAGTATAGATCGAAACATTAGAGATATACCAGATGTTCATAACATCTTAATATCTTTCGAAAATTAAATATTCTTTCAACAACTCTGTTTGTTGAAATCATGTTTCAATACGACCACTACAGTATATCCTGATACGCCATTATTACCTTTCCCTTGTCGTACTGGCTAACTCTCATGTCCAGTCAATACATAGTACAAGGCCTGAATGCTCGATCGAGGAGTCACAAGCCAGAGACTACGTAACAGCATAATGCGGCAATATAATACAACCTTGTACTAGCACCTGCTGTCGTATACTATCAAAATTTGCCACAGACTAAATTGTAGTATAGGAATCTTCCATTCCTATACGAGATTACCTAAAATCCCTAAGTTATAGAATGCGACCTTATTTATATTTAGTAATGTTATTAAGTATATGTTTAGATCTCGGAGCTGACCCACAAGCAATATGTTTATGTTGTGTTAATATATTAAACATATTGTGTGGCACAGATACCTTGAATTCTTAGACTAGATAACTAGGACATAATAACAATAACATCACATTAGATTATAATATATATATATATATATATATATATATATATATATATATATATATATATATATATATATATATACTTATGTAGGACATGCAATCAATTCATATAGATATAGTATTCATATTCATATAAGATATTGATATAAGATATTCATTCAAGTGTACAAGTTATTATTATGTAGAGCGAGACATTAAGTCGTAATGGCGTCAAGCTCTACCTTAAGTAAAGTAACCCTTTTCTAAGTATTGTGTTTCAATCCACTATGCCTCCACCAGGACCACGGGTCAGGTTAAGGCAAACTGCCCAGCCTTAAGACCTTTTCCCCACAGGACGACCGTTGCCAATTATCTAACTTTACAAAACACTCATAAAATAGACATCACATCAATGACGTCACCTGATTCTTAAAATGAGAATTTCAGACACTTCTACAGGTTGAAGCCACCGATCACTGCTGACAGAAGTGAAAACTGACATTATGAAGTAACCAATTTATTTTGGAAATTTCATCCAAATTCGTATGATTTCACCAGTATCATCTCTTTCTACATGACACAATTTTCCGAAAGTGCCATTGGACAATCCATCCCCAACATCTATGTTAATAGTAATCATGTATGGTCGGTTAAGAACTAAAATTAACTCGTATGGTAATCCACCCGTATCATCGGTTCTCATTTTATGCAACTTCGGCCTGACGAAATTTTGTTGCTCAGCATTATGACAACCAACGAAGACATCCGATACCACATATACTATTGTCTACAGAGTTTAGTATGGAGTTGTTGTACTCGTTGTAGCATCCGAAATTACAATTTTATTATTTTTAAATGAAAATTAATATAATTAAATTTTCTTTAGTTTTCACAACTGTCAGCATTTCAATCAACAATTATATACATTCTTGTATTTAATAATAGAAAACGTATAATGGGCGGTACAATCCCTGTAAAGAGTATGCATGTAACCCGATAGTCATTATAATAAATACACATTATTTTATTTTCAAAATTGATATTTACATCGAAGTAAATGAAAGTAATGTTAAACAGCATTGGTTCGAATTGAAGATGTCTACGGATGGTGGTAAAAGTAAACATCTTCAATTCGGACCAATGAACAAATAATCTAAAAAGAAAAGCAAAATGTAAACATATAAACATTTCCGTCAAATGTCAGTATGAGCGTAAATTACACCACAAATAATTATTTGAAATAAAATGTTGTACTTTCGTATTAGTAGTATTAAAAAAAACATCAAGATGATGCTCACTATTATATTTGATGCTGTGATCCAACATTCGAACAATGAAAATAATAAACTAGATATAACACAACGTCATCAATGTGTAGTACACTTGCAAAAGTTCTCACTTATACACATCACTAATGTTATATTCTTATGACAAGAATTATATTCACAATATTTAAAACCTTGCACGTAGAAATGATATTAAGTACACAATGTACAATTAATAAATTCAATAAAAATATAACTTTCGTCTGCACGAGGACCGATGATTGAGTGAATGGATAACGTCGAGTATCCGACTCAGATATGCACACGTGTGTAAGCGTATAGAGAGACTGCCTGACGCCTGACCAAGTAGTTGCGCAGGCAGCAGTATACATAATACCTAATATATATAGTTACAGCGTGACGGCACGTAACGGACTCATGGTTTTACCCCATCTGAAATAGCTCAAAGCGCCTAAAGAAGTTTTCACTTCAAAAAAATTATCAGCTTATCATTGTTCTCGCCGTTTAGCTCCTCTTACATACGACGGTAGCGACCCTGCTGCAAGAGTTGTAAGTTCACAACACTTTCGTCATGTATAACAGTATACGAGACGCATTAACATTATATTATACCGTTGCTCATACCCATTTGACTACATTAAACTGAAAGCCCTTGTGCATAGGATGAATACATACAAAAAACAATATTAAATATTCTGACCGTGGAACGTTTTTTTCTCTACTGAACATTTTATCCAAATGGACTCGTTTATGCATTGAGACCTTCAATTACAAACTCTCTTACTTAACAGTTTTTTCTGAACGAATTAATGGACTTCTAATTAGGATAACTACTCCAGTTTGTAGATATAATACGCAACAAGTCGTTGGTCATCTGGAACAGTTTGATTCAAATGCCAGTGTTATGGTACGAAACTTTGCACATTTAAAAATTTCAAATTATTTATTTCAAAAGGTAACTTCTTCGATTATTTTTCACGTCATTTCAAGGATAACGTTATTGTAGTTTGAAGTTGTATTTCAATGGCACGAAGGGTGAGAGAATTTATTCCATACGTACCAGCCAGGGATGTCTCTAACCGTAACTACCCTATATCATTGATGTGAAATAGGATCGAGTTAAAGCAAATATTCCTCTGTGTAAATTCATGAAATACACACCTTCTGTTAGTTTTTGTTGTTGTTCTGAGAAGTAAACGTCATGGAAGCCTGCTTCGCTGCGTTCGACAAAAATAGGTAGTTAGTTTTTCATTCCTTTTGTGGTCTTTTATTATATTATCCTTTTGTATCCCAGCACATCTCCTTTATATTCTTATAAGAATGATGAATGTGGGAGTGCGTCTAGGACTATTTGTATATATTCACACAGATAGATGATTTGAATTTGTTACGATTCTTTCAAACAATAATTCCTTTATGAAGAAATACATTAAATATTAATTACCTGAAAATACTAAATGTGTTTGAGATTCAAGTAATAAAACTTGGAGAACTGGTGGTCCGTGGTGGAATATTAATATTTTTTGATCATTTAAAACTACGATAGCATCCTATTCAATGAGACCATAATTCCCACTACAGGGTGACAATTTGAACATGAGCAATGGGCTATAGCTCCTGAAATAGAAAATATATTTCAAATGCAGAAGACCGTTTCATTATATGTAAATTCTCGGGAAATAGGTCACACTAACACATATTCTTATTATTTTCATCTTTACGTACGTTTCGGTCTCACGACCATCATCAGAAGACGCATCACTGTATAAAACGTAATTTCTTAAAACTAATTGTATCACCACAAGGTGTCCTTATTGCACTGATTTCAATAAAAAATGTCCACGTAGCTGAAACGAACAGAAACACGAACAATCGAAATTATACAACTTAAAAATTAAAATCTGACCTTACATTATCAGTACAAAATGACATGAATAAATTAATAAACAAATGGTACAAAAATAAGATAATCCCTATTGAATTGAAAATAAATTAATTTGCCATAATGGGCAAGCACCTTATATCTATGGGCTTCCAAAACTACATAAAAGTGATATACCTTTAAGATCCATTGTAAGTAATCTTGGAGCGCCTACCTAAAATTTATCAAAATCTATTAACAATATAATTAGAAAAAATGAATTTTATGTGAAAGACTCATGGCGTTTTAATGAATTTATAAAAAATCAATCCGTACCCGTAGATCATCTATTAATTTTTTCTTTGGACATTGTTCCTTTATTTACAAATATACTAGTCGTTTTGGCACTGAATAGCATTAAAACATGTTGGGCACAGATAAAAATCACACACCTCTAGATCAATCTGATTTTATAAATGCAGTAAAGTTTTGTCTAGAATGCACTTATTTTCAATACGGTGAGCAATATTTTGGGGAAATATTCGGCATAGCAATGGGATCTACTATTTTAGCTACTACTTCTAACCTAGTTATGGAAAGCTTAGAGGAATCTGTAATAAATTAATTAGATTTTCAATCCATATTCTTTAAACGGTATGTAGATGATGCCTAATGTGTGTTCCCAATGATAAAATTTAATACGTGATTAATAAAATTAACAATTTCCACTGTAAATTTCAATTTATTTGTGAAATAGGTGTGCAGTAGAACATACATTTCCTAGATATGAACATTAGGCATGATGTAGATGGAAAAATAAACTTCGTGGTTTACTGAAGAAGTTTGGTCTCAACGTTATCTTCACTTTAATTCCGTTGCACCAACAAGTTATAATAAAAGTGTTAAAAACAGCTTTACAGATCACGCGGTTAAATTGTCCCACCCAGAGGACCCTCCCAAAAATTTAAAAATTGTTCGTAATACACTAGAAATGAATGGTTACCCAAAAACATTTTTCAATCTCCATCATTGAAGAAAGAATAAACGAAATCTATAATGGAACGTCATATATAAATCACATAAACAGTAATACAGATTTTTATAACATTACCATACATTCCGGAGACCTCAGAAAATTAAGAAATGTTTAAAAAAGTATGATATAGATATTGCGCATAAACCTACTAACTGTGTTGGGAAATATTTTTCAAATCTAAAACCTTCAATACCTAAAGATAAAAAAACTCACACAGTATACAAATTAAATTGTTTAGATTGTGATTATACAGGAATCTCTAAATAATATTAGCAAAAAGAATGTATGGCCATAAGTATTGTTCAAGAAACAAATACTTAAAAAATTACACAGCCCCTGCTAAACACTGCTTTGATTATAACCATCAATTCGATTACAAAAATGTGAATATGTTAACTAAAAAAACCAATTATTATAAAAGAACTATTCTGGAGATGATTCACATAAAACGTGACTCCGAGTCTGTAAATCATAGAACAGATTTATACTATTTTAATTAATTAAAACCCTGGCAAATTCCTACATGCGTCTCTATGATGTTAAAAGTATATTTTAGGTAGAATGCTTAAATAGCAATATTTCTAACAAGGTCTGACAACCTTTTTCTATTACCTCATAAATCTTCAACATCTGGTTCGAAAGGAGATGCTCGAATGTTATATCTTTAGTTCAGTCCTTCAGTAGTATTACGTACTGTTCGATATGCATTTAGAGTTTATAAGAATATTGCTTAGCAGCAGTTTATACTTAAAACGTTAATGTGTTATAATTTCGATTGTTCGTGCTTCTGTTCGTTTCTTTCGAAGGGGTTGAAGCATCCTCATAGCCACGCCCCCCCTCATGGAAATATGGGATGGATAGGTGGTCGTTGGAATCATACAGAACATATGTGGAGGATATAGACAAAAATCAGACACTAATCATCAAATCCTTTTCGAAAATACTAAAATTCTAGCTCGAGCCCCAAACTTCTATTAGCGAAAAATCCTTGAAGCTATAGAAATCCTAAAACATCCAAATAATCTGAACCGTGACTCAGGATATTACCTTCCCAACATTTGGAAACCCATCCTCGAAAATTCCACTTCGCACATGATCACACAACGGCAGGGTCAGGTACCAGAACGGAGTTAACCACCGGAATAAAGGCAGTGAACTGTGTAGCGTGAAGTATTGTTCCTACAATAAATACTGCTATAGAAACCAGTAGAACCAGTTTGGGTTCAAGCCTCAAGCCTGCCCTGAAGATGCCATATGTAATGGTTGGCGAAACGTCGGCATCAAGTCGAGTTATTGTGACGCGGAATCCATCCGGAAGCCAAGATTTTTCAACATAACTTATGACCAAATAAATCATTTCTTGTTTGATTTTTCAGGGACTTTTCATCTTGCCTCGTATGTAGTTGATAACTGATTTTAAGGATGTCACTAGGCTAATATACACACATCAAAAGAATCTAAGGGTCAAGCATATTTTGGGATTGTTTGTTAATTCTCGGAGACCCACGTGGCATTATCGCGTTGCAGATGTTTGTTTGTTATTTACACAATACTTTTTTATCATTTTGAACATCATGGCATGTGTTCCTCTTTTTTCCAACGACAATTCATTTTCTTCATGTCGTTCCTTGTTTGATTCATCAGATCAAATCAGATGTTATCCGACCAGCGAATGGTAATTATTGAAAATTTTTAGTAGTGTTGTTTGTCTAAATTATGGAACGTAATCACCTTCAGAGAGACGTGCACTTAAGGGCCATTGGAATGCTTCAAGCTGGAATGTCGCAGAGGGTTGTTGCCAATGAATTAGGGACTAACCAGTCCGCCATAAGTCGTTTATGGATTCGTTATAATCAAACTGGTGATGTTAGAGAGCAACATACTGGCCGTACCAGAATAACAACGGCGGCACAGGACAGATTTCTGAGAATTCAAGCTCTGAGAAATCCAATCCACACGGCAGGTCAACTAAGTTTGGAACTCAGAAACGCTCACCATATACAGTTAAGTGACCAAACTGTGAGAAATAGACTACACGAGTCCAATGTACGTGCCAGGCGTCCATAGAGAGCTCCACCATTATCCAGAGGAAATCGCGAGGCCCGAATAGTCTGGGCTAGAAATCACATCGAATGGGGCGTGCAAGAATGGACTCCTGTGTTGTTTAGTGATGAATCGAGATTCTTTACGTCCAGATACTAGACGTACTCGTGTATGGAGACAACCTGGAAATGTTTGGAGACTTAGGACTGCACAGGAAGTTCACAGCTACCAAGGCGGAACGGTGATGGTTTGGGATGGTATCAGCATTGGCGGAAGAAGCGACCTCGTATTGCTGGAGAGATTTGTAAATGCTCTTAGATATAGGGACCTGATATCAGAACCATTTGTCGTTCCGTATGCAGCTGCAGTAGATGAAAACTTCATCTTAATGCATGACAATGCGCGCCCTCATACCGCCGCGATCCTAAGAAATTACTTGGATGAGAGTGGTATAAGTGTTTTGGATTGGCCTGCTCAATCGCCAGACCTGAATCCGATTGAGCATGTGTGGGATTTGCTTGGCAGAAGAATTTTAAGGCGTAACATTCTCTTCCAGACACGAAATCAATTGTTCCATACTCTGGTTGAAGAATGGAATGCGATTGATCAGGAAAACATCGATAACCTTATTCTCAGCTTACCAAATCGATGTAGGGCAGTTTTGAACAATCGCGGTGGACACACTCTGTATTAGACATTGACCAGTGACAATTTTTTTGCTCAGAATCCTAAGTGCATTGAATTCGAATTTTTCACTTTTTTCAGTTAGATTGAAGCTTTCAATTGATTTGCAAACTTTGTATGAAATTATAAATAAATTATGTGGCAAAAGATTATGTTCTACGTGAGTAACAAAAATTGTATTGAATTTCCCATTACCAAGTGACGAAACCCTAAAAATATCGCTGACCCCTACATTTTTTTGAAGTGTTTATTAAAGAGTGAATCTACGTTTTCTTCACATTTTACTATTCTATTTAAATTGCATTATTAAATGGTTCCAAAGGAAATAAAGAATTGTTTAACGAATGTTTTAGTGATGGATACATAGACATTGACGAATTTAGATTGCTAAGTAGAGCACTATTTCGCAACGATAGAGGTAAAATATATAATCTGGACGAAGATAAATTATTAGAAGTGTTCAACGTATTTGATAGTAATAGAGATGGCTTTATTGATAAAACTGAGTTCATTTTTTGTTGGAATCACTGGATTAAAATAGTAAGTATCATTTTACTACTACTTTATAGTATCTTACTTTCAATACCTATTTAGTGACTCGACCCAACGATAGACACATACGTTAACATTTCAATTATGTTCTATTTTAGATTGTTCGCCCTATATCTGCATTTTTAATTGTGGATGTGCAAAACGATTTTGTAAGTGGAACGCTCAACATAAGCAATTGTTCGGCTCAACAGAACGGTTTTGAAGTTATAGAACCAATTAATAAACTCCTGGATACTGTTCAGTTTGATGCAATATTCTATTCCCTAGATTGGCACCCCAGTAATCATATTTCATTTATTGATAATATAAGCGATAGGGAAATACACCATACCAGTACAATAACTGCAGATAATGTACAAACATATGATACTGTCATTTTTGCTGGAACTCCTCCCATTAAGCAACGATTATGGCCACGACATTGTGTTCAAGATACGTGGGGTTCTGAACTGCACAAGGATTTGAAGGTAAGTGTTACTGTTTTGGTCCCAAGTATGTGCTTCCTTTCAGATTGAAGATCTTAGAAGTCTTCAATTCCGTAACAAGCTCAACTTAATCGCAGAATAATTTTTTTTGCGTAGAGGAGGGGAAATCTTTCTTAGACGCCTCGGGTGCCCGTGCCACCAGGTGACTTAAGAAAACCCCCGTGACGTTGGTTCTCCTCCTCAGAGCGAGCTCCACTGCACTGTGGTCATTAGTGTCCTATTGTGTCATCATATTTTGCCATCTCTTCATCAGTTTGGTGTATTCTATGAACTATCATTGTTAATACAACAAAGTATCTATTTGATACCCTAATCAACATATTGAATCCGTTAATGTTCAATTGCAAAGCATCACAGTTACCATGAAGTACATTTCCTTTCTGCAGGAGCTATGCAGAAGAAATGAAACATTAAGCGATGCACTATTTGTATATTTCAGGTTTTCCTATTGTGGTAATCAAAGTCTTAGTTTTTCAAGATTTTACAATAAACATACCGAAGATAAAAAAATTTTATACCTTGACTTCACGAGGAGGAAACCTTCAATATTTGTAGAACATCATGTGTGCCAGCAAGGAATGTCGGGAGAGGAGAAATGCATTGCAATTTTTCTTAAAAGTTGCCTCTCTAGGCAAAGAGTTCGACAACTTCGCCGTTGGTACCAAGTTCTCATAAAGCATGATCACATGATGTCCCATGAGGGTGTTGTTAGATGGAGGTGAAACCAAGCATCGATATTGAGGACTTCATAGGAATTATAGTAGCTGACATCATCATTATAAGGGATTGAGGGATCCTCCTTCCTGGAAAATACAAGTTTGAGTTTTGGTTGCATTAAACTACTGGATTATCAGATCACCATTTCAAAATTCTTACATGTCCTTTATATATTTGATCGACCTACCTTGCACCTCTAGCTTTATTGGATGATTAGGGTCCCCAGATGAGGAAGCAGTGTGAAGTGTACATCATCCGCTAAGCTATGGACGGGACAGGATGTCACTACCAACAGATCCTTGATATGTAGCGGAAACAAGGTTGGTGCCAAGACAAATCCTTGTGGAACACCAGCGTTATATGGGAGGAGGTTCCAACAACTACATGGAGATCTATCTAAGAGAAAACTTGAAAGAAAACGACAAATTTGGGGCGGCAAATCATATCGGAAGTTTCCAAAGAAGACATTGATACTAGACTCGGTCGAACGCTTTGGACATATCCGCTGCTGCATCTAGAGATGCAAGAAGGTCCCCTGTTGATCTCTGCTAATGAAAGCCATCTTTTCGGTCGTTCTCACGATTTTGGAATTCTCAGATATTGGATGACCTCGTTAATGTTGATAGCTTCCTCCATCATGTTAGAAACCACATATGGCAATGCAAAAGGTCTTTAATTATTACGATGGGTCTTCTTATCTTTTTTTGGAATTGGTTTAACTGTAGCTGTCTTCTTGCTGGAAGAAAACACCAAATTTGTATGCAAAGAACTGGAATTAATTCTGGATCACATTTTTTGTGTAATTATTCGCTGACGGATGAAAGACAATTTCAGGGATATGGGTATTGATGGTAGCGATATTACGAGGGTCCTCCTCTTGTGGATTTGTGAAATTATTTTTAGTGGGACATCTATTTTCTTGTGCTTCAGCATCTCCAAATTGGTTTTTCTATACCTCTAGCGGGGAAATTCGAATTGTGACTTCATCGTCTTACTCGTTCCACTAATGAGCTCATGAGAAAAGCGAAACAGTTGTCTGATACTGATGGGCGTGTTGTCACTTTTCGATCTAGAGCAACCTTTACACATACAAGTTCGAGACATTAGAGATCACCTAACAGCTCTGTTTGCTGAAATCATGTTTCAATACATCCGCTACAATATATCGTGATACGCGATGTTACTTCTCTCTTGCCTCACTGGCAAACTTTGATGTCTCGTACTATATACATATTGGTAACATTTTTCTCCTTTCATGAAATAACTGTTAATGTATTAGCCAGAGAGTAGTTGCATAATAATTATTCATGAGTCCTATGTTAGTTGAATACTATATGTGTAATGTTTGTAATTTCAATTCCAGATATTAGAAAATTCTCTCAAAGTATATAAAGGAACCAATCCAGATGTAGATTCCTATTCGGTATTTTGGGATAACAAAAAAATGACAGATACGACCCTCTGTGCACAATTACGGCTTAAAAATGCTACTGACATTTACATATGCGGGTTGGCATACGATGTATGTGTAGGTAGGTATGTAGACACTTCTAAAGTAAATGTATAAATTATGACTTTTTATTCTAATTAGGGATGCCTTAATTGACATACAACTATATGTGAATGGATGAGAGAAATAACGTCATATTGTAATCGATTCATTTGAAAAATTTCTCTAATAAATGTCGCGCTATCTTTGTCAAACAGTCGATTTTATGCAATTGATTTGACAGTTGATATATTCAATTGTAAATCTAAATTTTAACAGAATTTAACGTCAGAAGTTCAGAAACTGTTGTAACGAAGCTCTAAAATCTTGAATAATTATTTAATCGGAAACACGTAGATTAGTAGTAAATTTTAGATTTCGTTTATATTAGTATTTCGAATTGATAATTCCGAATGATTATATTGTTGTATATGAAGATAGATAGTACCGGGCATTGACATCCGTGTAGTTTAAGTGTCAGATATGCATACGGTTCCATTCATAAGTCGCGTATATTTTGGTTTCATTCTGTAACGTGCATATTTCGTGTACACAAAAGATATCGGAACAGATGTAACCATAAAAACGGCACAAAATCGAGGAACTGGTGGACCATCATGAGCGCAAAATTTGCAAAAAAAGGGCTCGGCTGGAGCTGGTGTAGGTGACTTGACCAGCACCTCAATTGCTATAAAAGAACGCCTCGCAAGCGTTGAGGATCATTATTAGAGTTATTACGAACATAGTGAGCAAGCAACTAAAGTGTGAGTTAACCATTTAGACAGCCGAGATCAAAAAGTAAGTGCTCCACCAGTTACCTTTGAGTATTAGTGCATGAAAAGCAGGTTTTAATAACACTCACATGATTATTTGTTGACAAGGCTATAATAAGGAAAATAGCCTGTTTGGACCGCTTCCTTGTGCTCCCTTCGGGTCGGGATAAATTATTATACAGAGAGAGTCAAATATTTATTCATGTTCAAGCTATAAATAAACTTTTTATTGGGAAATTCCGTGTTTGTCTAACATACCTAACTTTCTGCAACATCATTTAAGTGGTCAAGAAGTAACCAAGTATTAATTGCAATTAAAGCCTGCGATTCTAATCCTATTCAGTCTGCCTTATTGACCCCTGGTTACTTACTTACTTCACTGAGACTACCCTGGGACAAGGCTATCCATAACTAGCACAGTGATACGCTTTGTGGTGAGGGCTCTAGCAGAAGCGGTCAACGAGGAATAAACCTTGACAAAAATCTGGCGCCCGAAAAACCAACATAAAAGCCAATCGAATTCAGATCTGGTAGACTTGAAGGAGTGTTGAAGTCGTCGTAAGTAAGAATCGCTAAAAGTAGTAAAGTACGTCACACTGTACAAGACTGTAACTGGGCTATTATACAATTAACGTAGCTGTATCTTCAAATGAAGATGTACAATATGCTGATCAATTAGCTTAACATTAGCACCATCAGAAAACCTTGATTTAAAACATTTGAAGTATTAAAGAAAGCTGAACGGTGGCTCACCGAAAATAGCTGTGGTATCGGACCACAGATACTCTTATATGCGTTAATAACTATGCTTTTCTTGGTGTAACAATATATCATAGGCTCGACTGGAGGGCACGAGTAGACAAAGTAGCAAAGTCACTATCCTGATATTGCTTGTTGTTGTTTAGAATTCTACCACAAATGATTCTACATATGAATGAAATTGAACTAGCAAGTTTTGTTTTCACTAATTCTTCAATGTAAGTCTAACATTGGAATAGTACAGTCATTTTAGACGAGAAAACGGTAACTATTGAAATATCTTTGTACCGTTGATCTTTGTCTGAAACTTGTTGCAAAAGTTTATGATCTCCTAAGAATCATTGGTCACCCAGTCTCGCCATGGGAAATTGACACAACAATTGTTTCATTAACAAATTGACCGCTTATAAACAATTTAAATTAACAAATTTTCCAGATCCCAAAAAATTTGAGACAGAAATACCACCTTGGGGGTTTTTTGCGATTCCGAAGTCAAAAATAACAGAATTATTCATCATCACCTGGAAATTGGCCAATTGGTACAGGAAGTTGATGATATTTAACATACTTTATACCTTTTTCTTGCAAAAAATGGACACAATTGGTTTTTTTGAGTTAGCAATCACTATACCGAACGAATGTAACGACGAACTGTAAAAGTAAAAATAATAATAATTAGTAACTAAAACTTTTTATTTACTTATTGCCCTCAAATGGTGTATGTTATCATTAAAATATGATTATTACTGATTTTTTTAATATGTCATCGAATCTTATGCACTTCATCAACTTCCGGTTCCAATTGGTCAATTTTGGGACTGTTATAGATTAACATATTATCTTTGAATTTGGTGTACTGATTGTTAGCTCAAAAAACTGATTGAATCCATTTTTTGTAAGAAAAAGAGCTAAATTTTGGTAAATTCCATCAATTTCCGGTTCTTATTGGCCAACTTCCGGACGATTATGAATGACCTTGTCATCATTGGATTCGGTATAGTGATTGCTAGCTCAAAAAAACCAATTGAGTCCATCTTTTATAAAAAAAAAGGTATAAATTATGTTAAATTTCATCAACTTCCGGTGCCAATTGGCCAATTTCCAGGTGGTGATGAATAATTCTGTTATTTTTGACTTCGGAATCGTAATTAGAGACCCCAAAAACCCCCGAGTGAGTATTTCTGTCCCAAAATAACAATTTTTTTGGGATCTGGAAAATTTATTAATTTAAATTGTTTATAAACGGTCAATTTGTTAATAAAACAATTGTTGTGCCAATTTCCCATAGTGAGAATGGGTGACCAATGATTCTTATGACATCAAAAACATTTTGCAACAAGTATCAGACAAAGATCAACTGTACAAAGATATTCCGAAATAAAATCTTTAAATGACTACTAAAATGTATAATATCTAAATCATCCAGTAGCAAAGCTCATTTAGTCAGATTGGATCATAAAATGAGAATCAAACGTAAAAGATCCTTTAGTGGATGCATTTTGAATCGGTTGCGATACTTTGATTCAAATGGTCTCTCGAATACTGGTGGAAATTATATTATTCTATCATTTTCCCGTTATCTGTAAATTTTACATATCGGTAAATATTTATCCTACCAAATGGCAGAAAAAAATTAATAGCATTTCCAGGGACGCAAATTAAAAACAGAGATATTAATTCTGCTTTAGCGGCTGCCAATCAAAAATTTATTAACATTTTGCATGAGTATCTGAGTTTTATTTGCAAATGCATTATGGAGGACAGTCTCTTTAATTCCTGCCATCAGTTAATTATTGAAGCTTAGTGAATCCTCTATAATTGTAAATATCCAAGGTTGGATGGTTCAATCTCATTTATGTGTGATGATTCAATATTTTGCTTCTTATTACGTTCACTGTAGCATGTGTTTGTAGATTCGTCCCCTTCGTGAAGACATCACTTTCGCTGCAAAATTGACAGCCCTAGGGAGTATATATTTTATTCTCGTTCAACATATCTTCAAATGAATCAATATAACTTTTATGAGATACATATTGTGCTTTGGTTGAGTTATAAGCGTGGTACTAAAATAATTGAGAAGACGATCCCACCATTTGTTTATCTAGTCAATGAATGTCAACACACATAAGCACGAACTCTCAGCTTGAACACGTGCGTAAAAGTAAGATATGTTTCAATGACGAATTTGAAATTTTGTTAATGGCAACAGAATATAATTAATTTCTTAATAACTAATCCAGAAAATATTGAATTTTTTCAGTCAGTTCGTGAAAAATGTTGGAACGTTATCAAAATAGTTTTTGAAAGAGTGAAATATCTTCTGATGATTTTTGGGAAGCCACATTGTTTCGAAGATAAAGGGCGATAAAATTTTTCGTATGTGATGTTATTATTTGGTAAGAGTATGCATGTTGGTGTAAATAAAACATTGGATTTTGTCACCAAATATTCAATTACATTGAAAGCTTCTTAATCGTCTGGGACGGTCTTCGCATATTTTTCTCTGTTTCCTTGGAGAAGCGTATGTTTTGAATTTGATGACTCAACGCAATGTGCCACAGAGATCTCGGATATTATCAGGCTAGGAATGGAAACTTACATACCTCATACCAACCAATGACCGTCATCTGGTGAACGATGGTTCAATAAAATCTGTTCTAGGGCCGAAGCTTCAAAACAAACAACATACCGTCGTTGATGCAGAAACCCATGTCTGGAGACCAGAACAATATTCGAACAAAGCATATAATGCCAAAATAAGATCAAAGCTTATCGAATGTCCGAATGGTTAACGTTCGTTTTCGACTTTCTCCAAAGCAATTGGTACAAATTTCCCTCCCCTAACCAAAGATGATAGCATATTGGCTACTACACCAGAAGAAAAATCCAACCTTTTTGTTGGAATGGTTGCAGCAAATTCAACTTTGCTGTTTTTCATACAAACTTGGTGTGTTTCCTTCCAGCTGGAAGACAGCTAGAGTGAAACCAAATCCAAAAAAAGGAAAGAAGACCCTTCCTAATAATTATAAACCCATTGCACTATTATCTGTGATCTCAAAGTGATTGAGAAAGCAATCAACATCGAGCTCATCAAATACCTAGAGAGCTAGAAAATTGTGAATGACAGGCAATATGGCTTCCGTCAGCAGATATTAACAGGAGACTTGCTAGCCTACGTAATACATGTATGGCAGAAATCTATTGAAAAACATGGGGAATCTCTAGCTGTGTCATTGGATACCTCCAAAGCATTTGATCAAGTCTGGCACCAAATATGCTATAATTTTTTGGGGTGACTCTACAGACATTTATAGAATCAAAGTACTGCAAAAAAGATGTATAAGAAATGTCTTCAAACTAAAATATCGAGAGTCATGTAGACCATATTTTATAAGACAGAATACTAACCATATCTTCAATTTATATCTTAGAGTGTGCCTGCTTCATTGAGAAACATTATGAAGAGTTTTTTCAGGAACATAGTTTGTTGCACAATTATGAAACTCGTCATAAACACATTCTCTTACAAGACCAAACTGCACTAATTCAGATCTATAGAACCACGAAAAACGAATCGATCAGAATTTATAACCATTTCCCGGAACATTTAAGGAATCTCGATTACAAGGGTTTTAAAAACACACTAAAATCACGTCTCATAGAGAAATGTTATTACTCCAAATCGGAATATTTTAATACTCAGCTATAACTATTTAAAGATACAGAGTGTCCTCGAACTGCGTGGCCATAATAAAACCGAAGATTCTTTGATTCGAAAAAAATTTGATGAGCCTTTTTACTTTCGCCTCAAGTGTCTTGTTTAGCCGGTAGAGGGCTTCAAAGTTGCAAAAATAATTTTGCTTTTTCGGTATAACTTGAGAACGTGATGAAGGACTTCTACAATATTTGGCAGGTGAGTTACTGTCAATAATAGCCGTTTTTGAGAGCGGAGCACAGAGCCTTAGAGACCATAGAAATGGCTCAAACTTGAGGATGTAACGGGAAAAGTGTCCAGAACTTTTTTGTGGTCAATGTAATTCACTCGATAATTTTTATGTAGATAGCTTATCTAGTTTGAAAACTTTTTTTACTCTAAGAAAAGTTTGATAAAATCAAAACTTTAGCTTGAAAAAATTAATTTTCGAGTCTCTGCAATTTTGGCTTACTAATTTTACTTGTTTAAAATACCTTAGTTGCTTTTGCTTTTCTAATGTCATTTTGGCATTTGGAGAATTTATTCTCAAAACTGTCGGTTTTTACTTTGCTTTCCGTAAAAATTACATAAAATTATGGCTCAAAATAATTTCACTAACACCGAAATGGTTGATATGCTATTGATTTATGGACTTTGTCGTTGCAATGGCCGGAGAAGTGTAGCAAACCTTTGCTAATATCTAGAGGCGACTTAGCGAAACTGACAGATTTGAAGCAAATCGCAGAGAAACTGGACGCAGACGGACAAGAAGGACGTTAAAGAACTCGAAGAAGAGATACTGGAAGCGGTTGAAACTGAACCTAGGATAAGCACACTACGTTTGGGACTTCGTATTGGAGCCTCAAAATCATTAGTTCATAATGTACTGAAAGAAGAACTGTTGTATCCCTATCATATTAAAACAGTTCAAGACTTATTGCCCATAGATCCAGGTCATCGGCTAGATTTCTGTCGGTTTAATGTCCAAAGACAAAACGCAAACCCCAATTTTTCTAGAAGAATTCTGTTCACGGACGAAGCTACGGGATGTGGTCTTTTTAACCTCCATAATGAACATTTCTATGCTGATGAAAATCCTCATGAAACGGAAGTTACACATTTTCAGAATCAAACTAAAATCAATGTTTGGGTTGGAATTGTGGATAACTTTATTATTGGTCCTACCGTTATACCCGATCGATTGAACGGGGAGGACTACTTGAACTTTTTGGAACAAAGGCTACCTGAACTGTTGGAAGACTTGCCCTTACACATTCGTCGTGACCTTTGGTTTATGCATGATGGTGCACCTCCTCATTTCACATTAGCTGTGAAGCGTCATTTGAATGCGGAATATCCAGATCGCTGGATAGGTAGAGGACACGATGCACCAGTGAACTGGCCGGCCCGCTCCCCCTGATTTGACGCCCTGCGACTTCTTTCTATGGGGCGCTTTGAAGTCGAAAGTTTATGCAGCTCCAGTAAACACACGAGAGGAATTGTTGCAACGAATTAATCATGAAGCGGATTTATTGAAGAATGATCCTGAAGTACTAGCCAGAGTTCAATTCAATTTCTTGAAACGAATTAATTTGTGTATTCAGGACAATGGGCAATATTTCGAACAATTGATGCCTTAGCGATTTCCCAAAAAGTTTTGTTGTTTCTTTTAATTTAGCATTTGTTTTTCCTAAATAATCACACCGTTTCCCAATTTCTATTGTTTTTATTATTCGTGTTTTACCGAGATATTAACCATTTCAGTGTTAGTGAAATTTTGAGCCATAATTTTATAAAATTTTTACGGAAAGCAAAGTAAAAACCGACAGTTTTGAGAATAAATTCTCCAAAATGCCAAAATGACATTAGAAAAGCAAAGGCAACTAAGGTATTTTAATCAAGTAAGACAAAATTGCAGAGACTCGAAAATTAATTTTTTCAAGCTAATCCGTTAATTTTATCAAAATTTTCTAAGAGTAAAAAAAGTTTTCAAACTGGATAAGCTATCTACATAAAAAATATCGAGTGAATTACATTGACCACAAAAAAGTTCTGGACACTTTTCCCGTTACATCCTCAAGTTTGAGCCATTTCTATGGTCTCTAAGGCTCTGTGCTCCACTCTCAAAAACGGCTATTATTGACAGTAACTCACTTGCGAAATATTGTAAAAGTCCTCCATCACGTTCTCAAGTTATACCGAAAAAACAAAATTATTTTTGCAACTTTGAAGCCCTCTACCGGCTAATCAAGACACTTGGAGCAAAAGTAAAAAGACTCATCAAATTTTTTTCGAATCAAAGAATCTTCGGTTTTATTTTGGCCACGCAGTTCGAGGACACCCTGTATATGTAGCATTATCTCAAATTTGTACCTATCCATCCTGACGCATTCTATACCATATTTCTCTTGGTCTCATGAATAAAGATTACTCATTATTATTATTATTATTATTATTATAATGACTATCAACGCTGGTGTCCCACAGGGATCTGTCTTGCCACCAACTTTGTTCCTGCTCCATATCAACGATCTGCAGGAAGTGACGACACCTGCCCCGTCCACAGCTTTGCAGATGATGGTACACTTCATATCGCTGCGTCATCTAGAGCCCATATACCATCCATTGAAGCCAGAGGAGCGAGACAGGGACAGATTGACGCAATTAATGAAGATCTGGCAAAGATTTTGAAATGGGAATTTGATAATCTAGTAGAGTTTAATGCAACCAAAATTCAAGATTGCGTCTTCCCAGAAAGGCGAATCCCACAATCCCTGATATAATGATGTCAGGAACAACTATTCCTATGAAGTCTTCCATAACAATGCTCGGGATCACCACCAACATCATGGGGACGATCATGTGAGGTCCATTACGGAAACCGCTTCACAAAAGCTAGGTTCTCTATTCCGTGCCAAGAACTACTTTACATTCCAGCAGCTCCTCATAATCTACAAAGCACAGATTCGACCTGTCCTCGAGTACTGTTCACATATTTGTAGTTCGACTCCAAAACATATGCTGAAGCTCTTGGATTCTATTCAAAAAAGAGCTATTTGTTTGATTGATGATGTCATACTTACGAGTTCATTGACCTCTCTAGAACAGAGGATGCGATATCTCTCTCTCTTTTCTATAGATATTTCCATGGTCGGTGCTCATCAGAAATCTCGTCTTTTGTTCCACCACGAGAGATTCCAGATAGGCGGACTAGACGAGCTCAAACTAGTCAAACTCGAGACCTGCCTAACTTCTTCCTACTAGACTTCATTTTTTTCTCGAACAGCGAAGTTAGGGAGCTCTTCACCTAGTGAGGTCTTTCTCTATGCCTATAGCCTCCAAACCTTCAAGAAAAATACGAATGCCTATCTCATATCCCTACATTCCACTGCTGGCGCACATGATGTTCTCCGAACATTATAGATTTCCCTCTCGTGTAATCAAAGTTAAAAAAAAGGAAAACAAAAACAATTGATGAAAATGACTACCACCAGCAAGAATCCAATCCTCTTCTCATTGATTGCCGGACTCTTTCAAAAACACCAGGGTCGTGTGTCTCATTGATTTGAACCCATTAATTATCCGATTTCTCAAATCTTCCATATTTTACACTATACTACTGTAAACTAATGACTTCAGATAGCCTCATACTGAATAATCAAGGGGATTTAAGTCCGGGGATATAGCAGGCCATATATAAGGTCCACCTCGACCAAACCAGCGATCTCCATATGTTGCTGTTGAAAACTCTCGAACAACCACACTAAAATGCGGTGGTGCACCTCCAAATAACATTTTTGGCGTATATATATGGCTCTTTGAAACGTGAAATTTTCAAATATAGAAACTTAAACTCCTTATTTGATATTTTCCAAGTACCCATATAATTTAGTCATTTATCAATATGGTGGTTTCGATGGAATTCTTTAATTTCTAAACATTTTTTGATCAACCAATCAACAAATTATTTATAACAAAGGGTAGATAAAAGTCGATAAAAATCAAATACCGGAGAACATTGAAGAACAATATGGTCGAATTAAACCGCTCATAGATAGAGGTACTATGTTTGATGTAAAACAGAGCAAGTCCCCGAAGGGCACCCCGGAATCTTTAGGAACCAAGTCAGATCCTCGTCCGGCTCGCGTCCTTGTTAGCTTACCTTTGCATCTTCTCCAACTAAGCCCTGTGCCAAAAATCAAGCAGTGTCCTTGAGGAGGCGTTTGCGGGTCGATAGAGGCGGCCCTCAAACTGTCATAATGACGAGAATAAGGCTTTTCAATCGCATTGTAT
Source organism: Endomychus coccineus (assembly GCA_958510875.1). Classification (NCBI taxonomy): domain Eukaryota; kingdom Metazoa; phylum Arthropoda; class Insecta; order Coleoptera; family Endomychidae; genus Endomychus; species Endomychus coccineus. The sequence continues at coordinate 16,744,837 of OY294071.1, read as the reverse complement.
GTGCAGTCGATATCATTCCCCATAACAGATAGGTGATACCCAAACCCTCCATGATTCGCTGTGTCGTTATGAAGCAGTTATTAGTTGGATAAAATGTTTTTACAGCTAAGGGGCGATGGAAAGCAATCCACTGTTGCATTTTGATGAAACTGTATCTCACGGACAACAAAACAAAAATGACAGCAGCCACCTGTGATTTTACTTGAAAAATAAAGCGCCATTTAAAAGCGTCCAGTCCCGTGGTGCACCATACCTTGTACATCAACCTTTAATTTAGGTACATTGAGAAATATTGTTTACAATTAATAGATTTCTATCTAATTCATTTCCGGATTAGGGAAGAGTGAAGTTTCATGACATAAAACCGCCAAGAAAAACAGCTTCCAACTTCTCACATTTAACGTCTACATTAATCGATTGTTTTATCTTCCAGATTTCATACGCACGTGGAGGTACACACTAGGTTTCTCTATTCCAGATCATTGAACATTATATAAGATAAAAGTAATCAGGTAGCACAGACGTTTCATTTATTTGACATTTAATTCAACACTTACGATCTGAAGTAAAAGAACTTTATTTTTCATTCGATGTCCCAGATCAAAGATTTTCTAAGACTATTCGTTCACTCCTACGAAAATAATCTTATTAATCCCGACTTTTTACTTCTTCCGACATCACTAAAGTAATTGAAAGGTCATAAGTACACACTGAAATATGAAATGTTCGACAAATTTGAGAAATAATCCAAACGAACGGCTTATGAAATAGTTATTATATCATTTACCTACTAGTCATAGCAATTGAGTGTTATTTATCAGCCGTTTAATTATTAGTAATCTAATTAAAACATTGAAATGGGTGAACTACAGAAAAAATCTATTAGAAAGAAGTTCGACAGGTCTCGAATCTGAAAATGAAGGGGTGATCAGTCTGAGCTAGTCTAGTCTGCCTACCTGGAATGGCAGCTGTAGAATAGCAGACGTAATTTTCGATGAGCACCAAGTATATAAAAAAGGGAGGGGTCACTCACCTTTCTACTATGTTTTAGAGAGGTCAATGAATCCGTAAGTATGACATCACCAACCAGAGAAATATAGTCTAAGAGCTTCGGGGTATGTTTGGGGAGCTGAACTCCAAGCAAGTCAACAGTATTCCAGGACAGATCCAGGTCAGGTTGTAGATCATGAAGACCTGATGGGGTGTTAAGTAGCTATTGGCACGAAATCGGACACATCTTCCGTTGGTAGACCTATTACACTCACATCACCATTGGTCGTTTTTCTCGAGAATCTGAATCAGTTGTTGGAAGAACAATTAACAGCCAGCTACATAATGTCAGAATGATTGGTATTATAAGAGATTTATTATCAGAAGCAAACTCGAGAAGGTTTCAGGCCATTTTGAACTAGGTGCATCCAACTAAAACTCAAGTTTGTATTTTCTCCAGGAAGAGAGAATCAATATGATGATGTCAGCTACTATGCCTATGGAATGTTCAATATCCATGCTCGGTAACACCATCAACAGCACCCTCTCAAGTGAGGTCCATTGCGCAAACTGCTTCATAGAAACTTAGTTTTCTATTCTGAGCCTAGAGCTACTTTACATATCAGAAGCGATCTACAAAATACATATTCTTGCCTCCCAATGCCCTCAGCGCCAATCTTCCAGATCAACCCCTCTTGTAAATACTGTGGTTAATTTATCTTCACATATTCTGAAGCCAAACAATCAGTTCTATCTAAAGGTACTAATTTCGTTTTTTCCCCCAAAAATAATCCTACGACGTCCATTATTTCCACTGTAGAAGCATCCCTTCATAAAGTTCCCCATCTCGCAACAGATGAAATTCTTTTCGAAACTGCGAAAATTCTTCGTTATTCCAATATTCCTAAATCAAATTGCCCTAAACCTTTAATCCAAGCTCTTAATTTACTCAAATCAAATCCTGATTTAGCTATTTTAAAAAGCTGATAAATGAAACTCCACTGTTGTCATGATCATGAATCGTTCAGATTATGATTACAAAATCCTGCATTATCTCCAAACTAATTCTTATGAACTTCTAACAAAAAATCCCACCATCGCTATAGAGTCCAATTTCACAAATTATCCGTCATTCTTCCCTTCTTGATAAGAAATTTCTTAACCCCATTGTTCAAGAAGCCCCCGATTATATGGTTTGTCTACAATTCATGAGCCCTCAGTTCCCCTAAGACCAATTGTTAGCACTATCGGATCCCCTACTTATAAACTCTCTCGATATCTGTCATTTACTCTCAAACTCCTAAATTCCTTTCATTTCGTTGAAAAACTCCAAACACTAAAAGTTGACCCAATCGATTTGCTCGTCAGTTTCGACGTCGAATCACTCTTTACCAATGTTCCCATTCCAGACATGCTTTACATAATTTCGCAACTGCTACCTGCCAAAAACATGTCAATGGACTTACTACCGTTAATTGATTTTTGCCTATGTTCCATATATCTTCTGTACAATGGCAAGCATTGCGAGCAGTCCTCGGGAGCTGCTATCAGTTCCCTACTTTCTCCGGTCATAGCTAATATCTTCATGGAAACTTTTGAGCAAGATGCTATTGACTCATCTGTTCTCAAGCCGAAATGTTGGTTTAGAAATGTAGACGACACTTTTGATATTTGGCAACATGCTCGCGAGAATGTTGTTCCCTTCCTCAATCATTTAAATTCATTATATCCCAATTTCTTTCTCACCATGGCAGTTGGAACGAAGGTCCCAGATGTATTACTTAGTCGCTAGACTGCTGTCCTACTTCGGGACATTCTGTGTATCGAAAACGACTCACACCAATAGATATCTCTCCTTTCCCGCGGAATCCATTCGGAAACCAAGAATTTTCAAGATTAGCGGAAGTCTACTATCCAAGATAAAACACATATTCGCCCTGTCCTGCTGTACTGTTCACATATTTGGAGTTCAAACCCAAACATAAGCTGAAGCTCGTATACTCCATTCAGAAGAGAGCTTTCGTCTTATTGATGATGACACACTTACGAATCTTTATAAGAATAGTTCCATGGTTGGTGCTCATCGTGAATCTAGCAGACCAGACCAGCTCCGACTGATCCTTCATTGTCAAGTTCGAGACCTGCTGGATATGTCATTTCTGAGGAGTAGAATATCGACCAACCTGTATAATAGAAATTATGAACTGCAGATAGCTCTCTTCGAGAAACGACTGTCATGAAAGTAGATAAGGAAAATGGCACTAAATACTCAAAACATTCTGTACAAATGACATATTTATGGTGTGAGAGAATTTCGATTGTCTGCATGGGACATTTGATTGCCGAGTATTGCTCATGTATTTTGATTAGATTCTTGTGCAGTATTATTATCATGAAAGTTCAAACACATGCTGTGAAAGTGAAGCGTAACTCGAATCTATTCACAATATTCAACAATTCGACACGTGTTTGTCTGACGTAGGTGTTAATGATTTTATATGTGTGAAAATGGCGAATACGCCGGGGGAATCTCTTGTTTCCGAAAGCTCAAAGGTTTCTCAAACAAGTGACGTAATTAAAAAACTTTACTACATATAACCTTCTGGTAATAAGACTTCGCTTGAAATATAAGTATATCTTCAAGAATTATTGAAGTCTTATAACGGAACTTCAAATTCGCGTCAGCAAACAATAAACGTTACATATTTCATATCAAAAATGATACAGGAGCTGCTCCCAGGACACCATGTTAGTTATTAAGGGAAGTAAGGGAATTAAAACTCTAATCGATACTCAACTTCTGGTTTCGTAAAACTTGCACCAACTTAGTTATGTCACATAGCGCTTTGTATATTTTCTAGCAGAATTTGATTATGAGTGAAATTGTCTTTCCGACTATATGCGATGCTGAGAAAACTCAATTTACCGACGTAGTTAAGCACAGTTGACCTGTTCTAGACGTAATTGGCAGGAAATGACGCCTTTGGAAAGACATCCGCTGTACATAAATTGTGTTATATTTACTAATGGTACTAGGAAGATCATGCATGATCCTGATTCAAGTAATAACTGTTTTTATCTTAACTGTAAAAAAGCTGTTGTTACCAAAATAGCCTTCGCACTACCCTGTGGATCAAATGTAGATTATATACGAGACGCTATAATGCAAAAGTGGTACCTCCCACCCGAATGTACATGCAAGCTTGATAATCACAAACAGACAAAATTTCTCTGTTGTCTTTATTTATCACCAAATGAGCCAACTCATGGTGAACTCTTTGAATTTCTTTCTCTGAAACTTGACCTCATTCAGCAGAACTATCCAACAGTTGAAATCATCATCATGGGTGATTTCAACGTTCACAACTCCGCCTGATTCAAGTTCTCAAGCAAGACGGATGACGCAGGGCAACAGGCTGAAGTCTTCGCTATTACTTATGGTCTCGAGCAGTTAATTAATGAACCAATACGGATCCCTGATAAGAACTATCATTCAAATTTTTTAATAAGCTGCCTCTACATATCAAAGCCCTACCATATAGATATTTTAGAGATAAACTAAAAAAATACTTTATTGAAAAATCTTTTTATTCTGTGGAGGAGTATAATAATATACAAAAAATAGTGATTTAAATCCTCTTAACAAATGTTTTTTTTAATCATAAATAGGTACGTGATTTTGTTTTATAATTTTACAATTTAAAATACATGTAATTAGTGTTTAATATGTAGTTTTCATAACACAATTATTTTAAAGTATCTGTTCCATAGTTTTAACAATATTTTCTTGTACTTATGTCCTAATTTTATTCCTTGTTGTGAGACTTGTGCAAATACCATTGTATATTATCATGAATAAATTACATTTTGGCATTACAACTCAGCTGACTGGGACGGTATTCGCATGTTTTTCTCCGAGTTTCTTTGGAGAAGCGTATGCTATGAATTTGATGAACCAACGCAATGTATCACAGAGATCTCGAATATTATCAGGCTAGGAATGGAAACTTACATACCACATACCAACAAATCACTATAATCTGGTGAACGATGGTTCAATAAAATCTGTTCTAGGGCCGTCGCTTCAAAACTAATAGCATACCGTCGTTGGTGCGGTAACTCATGTCTGGAGATCAGAACAAAATATGTTGGAGCCAGAAATATGTGCTATGAAGTTCGTTTTGGACTTTCGCCAAATTAATTGGTGTGAATGTCACTTCCAGTTCATTCCCTCCTCTAACCAAAGATGATAGCACACTGGCTACTACACCACAAGAAAAAGCCAACCATTTTGCTGGAATATTTGCATCAAATTCTATTTTGGATCCACAATGCAAGGACCCTTCTAATATTGCTCTCATCGATAGCCATATTCAGCACACAATTAGGCGCGCTCTGCTTGATGTCAATACCAAAAAGTCTATGGGGCCAGGTAGAATTCTGCCTGTCGTTCTCAAGGAATGTGCGCCTGAATTAACACCAGTTTTCTGCAGGATGTTCACCATTTCATACAAACTTGGTGTGTTTCTTTATAGCTGGTTGACGCAATTAATGAAGATCTGGCAAAGATTTTGAAATGGGGATCTAATAATCTAGTAAAGTTTAATGCAACCAAAACTCAAGCTTGCGTCTTCTCCAGGAATAGATCCCACAATCCCTAATATGATGATGTCAGATACAACTATGCTCATGAAGTCTTCCATAACAATGCTCGAGATGACCACCAACAGCACCCTCTCATGGGAGGATCATGTGAGGTTCATTCACAAAAAGTTGGTTCTATATTTCGTGCCAAGAGCTACTCTATATCCCAGGAGCTCCTCATACTCTACAAAGCACAAATTCGAACTGTCTTGGAGTACTGATCACATGTTTGGAGTTCGCCTTCCAAACATACGCTGAAGCTCTTGGATTCTATCTAGAAGAGATATCCGTTTGATTGATGGCATCATCCTTACGAGTATATTGACCTCTCTAGAACATCGTAGAAAAGTGGGAGATCTCTCCCTTCTCTCTAGATATTTCCATGGTCGGCGATCATCAGAAATCTCGTCTGTTGTTCCACCACGAGAGATTCCTGATAGACGGACTAGACGAGCTTAAACTGGTCACCCCTTCACTGTCAAGCTCGAGACCTGCCGAACTTCTTCTTACCAGACTTTATTTTTTTATCGAAAAGCGAAGTTGTGGAACTCTTCACCTTGTGAGGTTTTTCTCTATGCCTATAACCTCCAAACCTTCAAGAAAAATACGAATGCCTATCTCCCCTAGCTACATTCTACTGCTGCCTCACAGTGTGTTCTTTTTATTCTTCGAGCATTATAGGTTGTTTTCCTCTCGTGTAGTCAAAGCACGAAAAAAATGTTAAAAAAAATATCAATCAATTCAATTACATTTCAAATAACCTACTAACCTAGTACTACCAAAAATATATAAAAATTAAAGAAAACTGACCTTGCCGAAATCGGGAAAAATGCATTCTCGATGCAGGTTGAACATTGCATTCGGTATATCAACAGTTAATTCGCTCGCCGCTAGGAGCATATATTAACTATGTTGGTGGGATGTACCACTTTTGCCTAATAGACGCTCCTGAAAAACATATTGGAAATGATTTAGAAGCCGCTAATGAAAGACGTTAAATTATACTACATATTAAAATTTGAAGTTTTATGCAAATGGTTTGAACAGTTCCAATTTTTTTGATTTATTGATTGATAAAAACATATATATACATTTAGTTTTTTTTATATTCTCGAGGGGCGATTATGACCCTTGTGACATCTACCCCTCGTGGATCCTCCATTGTCTTCATTCTTCATTTGTCCATCCAATATACTTGTGAATTTCCTTAATAGAAAATAGACGTTCATGTAATATTGTGTGTATGTATTAGAAAATAAATTGGATTTCATGGTTTCAAAGTTCACCCTTCATTGCATTATTGTTCCATTTTAAACTCATGAGCTACGAAATTAGTTCCTACATGTAGGCGGATGCGGTAATATCTAGTGACCTTTCTAGTATCCTTAGTTGTTTGCATTGCAGGGGCAACGGCTGTGGATGCATTGGCTATTGGATACAGAACGATTCTACTTGACGATTGTAGTCGAGGAGTGGATCTAAGAGACATCGAAAGAACAAAAAATACAGTTATAAAAAATAATGGTGTTATAATAAATTCAGATCAAGTTAAGGGAATGGTGGAAGGAAGAGATAGAAGACCTGAATTAGGTTACAAATTGGCCATGGAGTTGAAAAACAACATAAATACTATCCAGTAATGTGAAGATTCAAGATTGAAGTTATTGGAATTGATATTAGCTATCAATATTATTTCATAAGAAATTGTTATACTTATTGTAGAAACCTGAGATATGCAAATAATAATCATAGAAGCTTTGTTTTAGGAACTTGTATGAGGATATACAATGTTATGGAATATTTGACTTTTCTTTATACAATAATATTTCAATGCAATATAAATGATTTCGATTCAAATATGTAGACTATGGAGGAGACAAGAAGAGAAGCTCTATGTATGGTTGTTAGTTATAACAGAAGTTATTGAACTAGTTTACACAGTCTGTGCAGATGCGTAACCCTGATCCCCCAAGACGCAGAGGAGTTTCTGTAGAGCTATGCGACACTGAGGAGATCCAGAGACTAGATAGGAAAAGGGTGCTAAGCCTCTGCATAAGCATTAACCACCTAACCGGTCCGATTGGGTGTTGAATAGGAGGACGATGGCCCACTTCGGGAACCTGGTGAACACTCTTGAGTGGGAACCGATTCCCTCTACCTCTGGAACTCGGTGAACCCTCTTGAGTGGGAACCACTTCACTCTACTACTGGAGATCGGTGAGCACTCTTGAGTGGGATCGAAAGAATTCTTAGATGCTAACCCTCAAATATTAGTTTTGAATGCGGATAAGTGTAATAAAACCGTCATAATGCATAGAAATGACTACGAAAACAAAATAGAAAACCTTTTAAATGATGAAACAACTCACAAAAAATTAAAATCTGACCCTACTTTATCAGTACAAAATAACATGAATAAATTAATAAATAATTGGCACAAAAATAAGATAATCCCTATTAAATTGAAAAATAAATTAATTTGCCATGATGGGCTAGCACCTTATATCTACGGGCTTCCGAAATTACATAAGAGTGATATACCTCTAAGACCCATTGTAAGTAATATTGGTGCGCCTACCTACAATTTACCAAAATCTATCAACAATATAATTAGAAATCAGGCTGACCCCTAAGTAGACGGGATTGGTCTGCACCTTATCTCTTTAGGGAGCCATTGCAGCTAATCCTGTAGACCGCCATCATTGCAAGATACCTCATCGTCATTGATAAGGATAGCACGCTCAGAAAGGCTCTTAATGCTGCGGTTGGTGTACTCTTCCTCGTGGATGTAATGCCTTTGAGGAAGAGTCCCTGTATTCTGTCCAGAACTTTCTGGGCTGTAACCGGTTCGGTTCTTTTTATCACCATCCAAGAACTGCATGATTGAGTCTTGGGATAATAATAGCTGCTAAGGCCCCCAACACCACTCCATTCAAATTGCTATCTTACTACACTGCCAAAAGATTATTATAGCATTTTGGCACCTAGTCTCCAGTTGCTTCTGTCAGAGTAGTTTTTTATTCAGGGTCACTCCCAGACATTTCACCGTCTCGGAAAAGTCAACTGACTTGCCCCCGATTACCATTTTCTTCAGAGGCTCGATTTTGTACTTTCTGGAGAAGGTGATGATGGTAGTTTTCTTCGGCCCAATGGAGAGTTTGTTCTCTCTTAACCAGACTTCCGTAACTATCAAGGCTTGTTGAACAAGCTCCAGCAAGTTACCCTCGTAGCCTCCTGTGGAGAGTATGGTGATGTCATCCGCATAACCTAACGCCTCAACACCAGCACGGCTTAACCTCACCTTTCAGAGTATACCTTCAAGGGTGTTCATAATCCACCCTATTAGCTCTCGTAGGATACCATGTCTCTCCGCCGCTAGTTTTTTTTTTGTTGGGATGTTGTTGAAACTCTTCATGGGCACCTTATGGTCCTGTAACATTCTATAAGGTAATATGGGAGTTCCTCCACTTCGTGTGGTAGGCTCAATCCTGCAACTAGGGCAGCCTCGATGACACTTAGGCTTGACAGCCCATTGTTACTTCCTTCCCCACTTTCTCGGGCCATCGGAAAAATTCCGCAGTCGCTGGATTCGAACCCGCGACCGGCAGCCACAGTGATTAGAAGATTGATGCTTCTACCACTGAGCTACCCGGCACCCTCCGCCGATGTTTAATAGAGTTCCTAAAGAGTTCTCTTCCACTCCCTTGGCGTGTATCCTACCACAATACAACCTCTCAACTCCCCAGTCCGTGGAACCAGGATTGAGTCCAGACCCTTTTGCAGAAGTACTGGAAACAATCCATCAGGGCCCGGTGACTTGAACGCCTCAACGGAGTTGATAGCTCTAGAACTAGAACATGATTGTTAACATTTGGATTTTCTTTGAATTTAAGAGCAATCTATCCTACAAATTTGGAACGTCAAAATGTTAAAGTAGCCCTTAAAGTGCATGACTCTACTTCAATTTGGTTCAAATATGGATCATTCCAAATCCACAGCCCAGTATATAAATATTATTCTAACTTTGTGGAAAATAATGAATTTTAAGACTCTCCTCAAAAGGACATTTTCCAGGAACCTATAGTCAAAGGTAACTTAGATGATGACTCAAAAATCAAGTTTATAAGAAAATCATCAAATTGGTTAGATACTTGGAATTTTATGAATAATTCCGTATAGTTTCATTGGGTTTAATTTCAATTACATTTTGTTAGAAAAATTTCAAACTGAACCATCAGAAGACAGGTTGCTTACATAATAAAAGCAAATGGGGTGCAACTAAGGACTCAGTTCACGTGTGCCAATCGTCTAAACGGGAAGTCTATATATCCTAAAAATCGAGCGTTCAGGCCTTGTACTACAGAGGGTAATGCAACAGCACCTACTCATGGGACGATTATGTAAGGTGCATTGCGAAAACTGGTTTTCTATACCGTGCCAAATGCTACTATACACCCCAGCTGCTCTCCATGATCTACAAAGCACATATTCGGCCAATCTTGAAGTATTGTTCATATATTCAACTCCCAAACATACGCTGAAGCTCTTAGATTCTATTCAGAAGAGATTTATTCTTCTGGTTGGTGATGACACCCTTACGAATTCATTGGCCTCTCTAGAACATAGTACAAAGGTGTCGAACTCTCCCTTTTCTATAAATATTTCCATTGGAAATTCCGTCTGTTATTCCCTCACAAGTGATTCCAAGTGACAGACAAAACGAGCCCAGGCCGGTCAGATCTGCCGAACTTTTTTCGACCAGACTTCTAATGCTGACTCGCATGCTATTCTATGAAAATTGACTTTCTGCTGAAATTATGTTAATTATGAAATAATATCTCGTTGTTACTCAACCTCTTTGCTATCAACATGAGAAGACTTGATAATTTCACGTCACATTAAATGTATGCTCCACTTCCTCCTCGCAAGAATTATTTGATTGCAGCTGTAAATAAGAGATGGGTAATAGCTTCAAACTGTATCATGAATGCTTCATTTTCAATGTCAGGTTCAAACAAGCGTTCCTAGAACTCAAAATTAATTTGAAACAAGGAATTAGAAAATGATTACATTCTAGGTAAAGCATTGCTATATTCCCCCAACAATATTGTAGTTACTTTATTTTCCTATTCTCAAATATAAAACGAAACGATGAAACTATAAGTAAGGAATAATCACCCTTATTCACTGAAAATACTATTAAAATACCTACTGAGGACCATCAGAGTAAATTATAGTGTTATAGGTACAGGGTGAACTCTTTTATAGTTTATTAGAAACAATGAAAGTTAAATTAAATAAAAATGTTACTGTTCTCAAACCTCTTGTAGGTAATTCCAACAATTTTATCCTAAATTCCTATGATTTCGTCGAAAAACGCTAAAAGTTGACCCAGGGGATTTGCTCGTCAGCTTCGAAGTCGAATCACTCTTTACCGATGTTTCCATTCCAGATATCCTTTCCATAATTTCTCAACTGTTACCTGCCAAAAACATTTCAATGGACTTACTATCGTTAATTGATTTTTGTCTATGTTCCACATATTTTCTGTACGATGGCATGTTGTACGTGCAGTCCTCGGGAGCTGCCATGGGTTCCCCACTTTCTCCCATCATAGCTAATATATTCATGGAAACTTTTGAGGATGCTATTGACTCATCTGTTCTCAAGCCGAAATGTTGGTTTAGATATGTCGACGACACTTTTGTTATTTGGCAACATGGTCGCGAAAATCTTGTTTTCTTCCTCAATCATTTAAATTCATTACATCCCAATATTCTTGTCACCATGGAAGTTGAATCGAAAGGTTCACTTCCGTTCCTAGATATATTAGTTAGTCGACAGACTGACGGTACTTTGGGACATTCTGTGTATGGAAAACCCACTCACACCGATAAATACCACAATGGCCTTTACCGCCACCACCCTACCCAGAAGCAGTCTGTCATAAGCTCCTTGGCCCACAAAGCTGTCAACTTATCCCAACCCCAATCCTTGAAATCAGAATTAAAACATCTTTCATCTGTCTTATTATCAAATAATTTCTCCCATTATAACATTTAAAAAGGCATAAAGGAATACACTTCGCCTAAAATTTCAAATCAACCTAAGCCACAAACTCCCCTGCCTTCTTTATCCACTGCCTATCTTCCATATATTGAAAACATAACAGATCGAATTTCCAAAATCTTTAAGAAGCATACTATTTCTACTCGGTTTTCCTTACTTCCAAAACTATCTCAGTTCTACAAAACTATCAAAGATCCCCTTCCTCCTTTTCATCTAGAAGGTGTTTACAGCATTCCCTGATCTTGCGGTAAAGTCTACATTGGTGAAACAGGTCGTATAGTAGCTACTCGTGTGAAAGAACATGAGCTCTGTACAAGGCTTCGTGATACCAGTAGATCTGCATTTGCGGAACACAAATCCTTTTCGAAAATACTAAAATCCTAGCCTGAACCCCAAACTGCTATCAGCGAAAAATTCTTGAAGCGAAAGAAATTCTAAAACATCCAAATAATCTAAACCGTGACTCAGGACGTAACGTTCCGAACATTTGGAAGCCCATCCTCGAAAATTCCTGCCCTGAAGAAGCCACCTATAGTGGTTGGCGAAACGTCAGCATCAAGTCATGCTATTGTGAAGCGGAATCCACCCGGAAGCCAATAATTTTCAAGATTAGCTATCCGCAGATGTCTACTATTCAATATTGGACTTTTCCTTAAACGATTGGAGGTTATAGACATCAGGAAAAACCACATTAAGCAAAAAGTTCCTCAATTCCGCAGTTCGATAGAAAAATGAAGTTTGGTAGATAAAATTTCGGCATGTTTCGATCTTGAAAGCTTGACTGCCAACGTGGAATCGCTTCTGGTGAAATAACAGACGAGATTTCCATTGAGCGCCGACCATGGATATATCCGTAGAAAGGGGACACCTCTCTGGTATGGTGTAGAGAGGTTAATGAATTCGTAAGTGTGACCAATTAGACGAGTTCTCTTCTGAATGTATCTAAGGGCTCAAGCGTATGATTGAGAGCTGAACTGCAAACGTGTGAACATTACACCAAGACCAGTCAAATATGTGCTTTATAGATCATGATATTGAGGAATTTTTTTCCTGGCAAACTATTAGTGAAAGTACCCTCTAAGAGTTCTGAAGAATATGTGTTAATTGATTTTATTGGTATACATAATCTACTTATCTTTCTCCATAATATTAGTTAATCTGTTGTTACTGAATATATTAATTAGTTCTTAATGTTTGTCTTTACTGTATACATGGGACAAGAAAATCAACTTATTCAGTGTTTATTTAAACGTTGTGTGGTGTGATTTAGTTTTTGTTTTTTATGTCAAGATGCCTCCAGTACCTAAAGGTAAAGCACCTTTAATAAAAATATGGATTCGTGATTTTGCAGATGATTTCACAACCGAGGGTATAATAATGTATCGCCAACATTGTGAAAGAAAGATAGTGTGTATTTCGTGCAACATTCCATTTAATAAGCTAAACAATAAACGTTTTAACAGATTTATTAGAAAATATTGTTGCAAAAGCGGAGAAACGGTTCCCTCTGATACTACTGTTAGAAGAAAATGTGTTGACGTTATTTTTCGGAAGACTATGTAGAAAATTGAAGCCGAAATCGGAAACGAGTACGTTTGGATATCCGCAGACGAAACAAGCAATTCTTGTGGACGGTACATAGAAAATTTAGTCATCGGAAAGCTTTCAAAAGGAGAGCCGTCGAAGCCTTACCTAATAGCCTGCAAACTACTAGATGAAGTTAACCACGCTACGGTAGCCCGTTTTATTAATACTGCTTTAAGTGATATATTTGGTGCAGCAATAAGTGAAAAACTCCTACCGTTAATTTCTGATGCAGCTCCTTACATGGTGAAGGCAGGACACAAATTCTAAAAGTGTTTTATCCTAACATGCTTCACATTACTTGTATTGCACATAGCCTTCACAGAGTAATGTAAGAATTTTTTTCAAATTGTCCCAGCAGAGTAAATGCATACAAAAATGAACTACCTGATTTGCCGCTTCCTCCCCAACCTGAAATTACACGGTGGGGTACCTGGCTAAAAGCTGCTGTTTTTTATGCAGAAAAATTTGACCATATAGCTAGGTTTGTTAGTAATCTTGACCAAAATGATGCTACTTCAATTTGAGCAAGCCAAAAAGCATATACAAATGAATAACAGCTACTTCTAATCAATAACCATTTTCGTTTTTTACCTAAGTCAATCACTTATTTTCAAAAGTAAGATTTGTCAGTTAATAGCTCATCAAATGAAATTTTAGAGGTTCAAAGTAAGTTTCGGAATTTCCAGAAAGAATTCGAAATAAACTTAATATTGTAATAAATAAAAATCCGGATTTCGAAATCATTAAAAACATTAACAGTTATATTAACGATAGTAGTACCACGCTAGAAATAGCAATGTCATTAAATGCATACGCTTTAAATGTTGTTCATTAATATTTGTTAATGTCGAGCGAACTTTTTCTGCGTACAAGTTAGTGTTAAACGATAAACGTCAAAGTTTTTCAACAGATAACATAGAAAAAGTTTTAATTGTATATTGTTATCAAAATTATTCTACTTAATATTTGTAAGCAACAAATAAAATTATGTGTCCATTGAACTTTTTATTTTATTTACCTATTCTGAACATGTATGCTATTGTAAAATAATTGATCTAATCAAATCACATAATTGGAAAATTGATAGGAATATTTGCGGTTTGTTAGCGCATATTTTATCGTTTTTTAGAGCATATCTATTATCATAAAACAGTAGTTTGATAGGGCATATCTCCCGAGGCCTAGTCATAATAATGTTTATTGAATATAAACATATAACATATTTTTTATTTGTATTATATACCATAACAAATGAATAGTACAGGAATTTCGAGTGATTTTCGAGCTTTCTTAACATATTTTCCAATGATTTCCATCCCCCTCATTTTCCGGAAAATCGCGATAATAGTTATGTTTGTTCGGCCGGTATTTCCTTTATAAACATTTTGGAAAGCAATCTAGCTGCTGTTGTTTGGTATTCCAAAACATAGTTTGCGATGGCTTCCAGATATCGGAGTGGGGCAATTTTTTGTGTGTCGATCCTAAAGAGTTGACTATTTTGAATAAGCCAATTTCTTCTACCTTTGATCAATTAAAAGCCACATTCACGTGATCTAGATACGCGATATGAACTATTCGGAAAACACTATCGAAAGCACGCGTATTTGCTAGAGATATGTCTTTTCCTTGTACGTTGGACGCTGGAGCATCTTTTTGTTGCCATTTCTCGTAATGCAAATTCATTTTTTTAGTGTATTTGAATAATATGATGGTGGATCTTCTTTATATGATTTGATTTTTTTGTTTTTGGCCCTTTAGAATCTGTTGATCCTAAACCTCGCCAATCTTCATTGATATTTTTTCGCAGAATACATTCACCCTGTTCAGGGGATGTTTCATTGCATTTTGCACACATCCTTATAATATGACAACCATCATTCTGCCCTTTAACAACGAATGAATAGAGTTCCATTGGGCGAACAAAACTTTCACATACAACGCAAACATGATCGTCCCCAGGTAATTTCCCTCCCTCCGTAGAAATCACATTTTTCTTGGATGGTACTGGAATATTTTCTTTTTCGAATATTAATTAAGTAAGAGAACTGGAGTTTTGGAAACTGGATCTTTTTGATCATTGGTATTCCGCATTGCTCGATGGCATCTTAAACAATGCCGTTTCTGCCCGTACCCTTCTCCTGGTAAAGGAAACGAACACGGTTCAATTGCATGCACAAACTTTTCGCAATGAAGAGATTTATGGGCGCCTCCAGGATGATCACCATTGGCACATACTGGACATGGTTCAAAATTCTCTTGTGTCTCCGAAAACGATTCATCATGTTCTTGTAAATTAACATCAATTGAATCTTCTCTTTTTTCTTGCAAGTGCGATTCAGGTTGATGTTGTGAGTTTGGAGGAGTTCTGTCTCCTTTTTCCGGAGAAATTACACCATGTCCTTGATTTACCACATTCAATAAATCTTCATTTTTTATTATTGGATTATCTACATCAGATTGTGCCAAACAATTTTCAGGATCATACAATTTTCCTTTTAAATGATTTAGATGAGCAAGAATAAATTGATCTAATCGCATCGGCTTGGACATATTCCGACACATTCGATTCTTCACGTCATTAAAATCTGACTCAACAGACGCACTAGTAGACTGTTTATAATCGTAATTAAATACATCGTGAACTAGACATCCCCAAAAACGTATGAGTGATATATTTTTGATTAGATAATCTGCATACTTAGGCATTTCATATGTATTGCCTTTATCTCCGTTGTTATCTTCTAGTCCAATCGACTCTTCAACTTCTGTCTCTATCTCGAAGGCCCACTTACACCAATTATCATTTTTAATTTCGGCCTCAGTCAATATAGAATCTAATTAAACTATTCATTTCGGGGAAAACAAACTCCAAACTCTGTTCGTTTTTCTCTCTCCCTTTTATTTGCTGAGTTTGCTGCTTAGATAATTTATAATAGTTACTCAAAACGTTTTTTTATTTTCCGCAAAATTGAAAACGATAGCATCCACTCGTAAATATGACCAGAAAGCTTGAAATTCACTCGAAATTCCTGTATTTTCAGATTTTGAAAACCTATTATTGAGTAGCTAGAATATATCACCTAATAAATTGCCCTATTTGAATGGACAGTAATCCGATTATGGTTCTAAACTATCTAAACACAAACCAAATGGAAAACTTCCTTAGAATACAAACTAACAAGGAACATTCTAAGAAATTTGCTTATTTGCTTATTTTGAACCAAGCTATTTTGATGCCTTTTTATTCAAAGAGGAATAATGCAAATTATTTATGCAGGGTAAATACAATTTACTATAATGAGACTGGATCACTATAGTAACGAAGAGCACCGTCAATGACGTCATAGATGACGCCTGCGATCGTCTTTCTCTTAAGGGAAGGGAAGAAACAGTCCAGCTTCAGAGGTACAGCATAAGAGTTAGTGCTATGAAATAGTATGTGTTATCTAATTTTGCTGGCGCTTAGGTAGTAAACTATTTAATAGTGCAATGTGTGATTTTATTGTGTTTAATCACGGCAATATAATTGCTAAATTACTTGTCGCGCGAAATAATATTCTTTTCAACCGCGCGACATGCAAAAATAGAAGCTAGTAGTGCGCGCGAGCATTCCGGCGATCAATATAGCTTCATCGTGTGTATAAGTACTCGTTCGCGACGACGTGCCCGTCAACAATCTTGTGTCCTCTCGAAGAGGACAGAAAAGTTTCATCCACGATAACCTATATGTTGTCAACTTTACGAGTTTATTTCAGGTCGTGCAATTTTCATAAGTGAATTTTGCCTTCGACTGGAGTTGTTCATACTCATTCAGACGGATCCTTTGAAATGTTTACATACACCTTGATCGTTTTCGTAATACAACTGCTCCACGTGACTACGTAAGTACATCATAGGGTTAGGATTTTTAAATTTTTAATTCAACCAATCGACGTTTACTTATTCTTATTTTTGTCTAAGGTCCACTAATGTCAAAATCAATTTTCGAGAGAAAGAAAAAGAGGTGTTGGATCAAATTCTTGGACCAGGTAGATACGATGCTCGGATAAGACCATCTGGAGGAAATGGAACAGGTAAGAAATGTATATGAATTTTTTTCCTGAAAGCCTACGGGGACGCTACATGTGTGTGTATTGGTCAAACGTCAAGACCGGGATAGATAATCTGTATACCGTGTTCGACGTTCTGTAATATGTTGCCTTTGCTTGTTGTATATATATGTAATGTAACTCGTTGTCCGTCGCTCTAGATGGGCCAGCCATTGTTCGAGTAAACCTGTTTGTCCGCAGCATCGCTACCATTAGCGACATCAAGATGGTAAGTGGGTCCATCACCGTTTATAGTCCAGAAACTGGTTAATTTCTGGAGCAGCGTTTTACAACCGGCGAGAAATTCTGTTGTCCATTAAAGTTATCAGTCTAATCTGGACTCCGAGAACCCATAAGATTGAAGCCTTATGGAGGTGGCCAGGTTTGTTTGACATCACAATGTAAAGTCAGGTACCAAGAATATCTGAAAATAATTGCAGAAACTGACAGTATATGGTGGGTGGTGTGTTGTTGGTATATCTAAATACGTGGCAAAATGTTTCGACTCTTACCACGTGCAATCTCATTCAAACTCAATGATGAAATGTGAATAAAAGAGAATAATAAACTTCATTAACAATTTATTGACAACATGTCTGGTAGTTACAAAAGATCTAAATGCTTTATAATGCAAAGATATATGTACGCGTAGCATTGACGTTGAAAACCTGAAACTACTGAAAAAAAATATTGGACTCGCTCACTTAAGCATGAAAATGAATCAACTAGTTTGCTCTTGGATGAAACAAAAAAGAAGACAAGAACCTTTCATTACAAATTATCTTAAATTATTAGAGGTTTTTGGCCCATAAAATCTAGGTCTGTAAAAAATTAGTAGATATTAAGACTAATAGCCACTGCTAAGTACAAACGTCTTGATCCCATATATCTTCTGAACGAACGTTTATTATTCCTTTAAAGTTAATAGTCCAGTCTATAAGCCGAGGATTTTGAACGACTTTCTAGAACAAAAGCAAGAGGTCGTATCAAAAAAAATATTCTTGAATAATGTTCTGTGGCCCATTTGAATCATTCATAAGCTAAGTGGACACAGCCTCCCATTCACTCCTAAACGCTAAATTAACTCCATTTTGACCCTATTTTTTAAGGTAACTTTGAATTTATGAAAAAAATAATTTTTTTGTGTCGCTGAATATGAATCCGCTGACATTTTCCCGGAAAACTCATTCAATGTGCTGAAAATCAGGAAAATTTCGTCATTTTCATACAAAATTGCTAATTTTTCAAGCGATTATCTTTTTATTCATAAAAGGTGTTGCCAGTCGCGTATTTCGATCCAAAGTAGACCAAAACTAGGAAAAATTGCGGCAGCTGTGGAAAACCTGAAAAGAAAATCTTTCCACGTCATTAAGATTATCGTGTGATAAGTCGCTATAGGGGTTTTTGTGGACGATAGTTACGAATTTGAAATCAAAAACGTTTGAAAATAACATTAGGATTATGTGGAAAATGAAGGAAAAAAGCATCTTTGTTATAATTCATACAAGTTTGTAACTGCTCATTTGAAGCTACAATATTGAAATTTGTCATTTTCTTCTATTTTCCGGAATTTTCAAACAATTGTTTTTTTTACATTACTTTCAATTTTTGTAATTTAACATGCACATCGAAAACACAAATACTAATCAACACGATACTCAAAGAATTACATCCAAAAAAAATAAGATTTCATAAAAAAATTTCTTCGTTTTTCCGGAAAATGATATTTTCAATTTTTTAATTATCAAATTCGTAATCAGCGACCACAAAAACCCCTAGAGCGACTCATCACACGATAATTTCAATGACGTGGAAAGATTTTCTTCCCAGATTTTCCACAGTTTTCCGCAAATTTTCCTCGTTTTGGTCTACTTTGGATCGAAATACGCAACTGCCAACATCTTTCATGTATAAAACGATAATCGCGTGAAAAATGAGCAACTTTGTATGAAAATTTCCCCTGATTTTCAGCCCATTGAATGAGCTTTCAGGGGAAATGACCTCGGATTCATGTTCAGCGACCCAAAAAACCCATTTTTTTGTATAGATTCAAAGTTACCTCGAAAAAGAGTGTAAAAATAGGGTTTAGGGGTGAATGGGAGGCCGTGTCCACTTGGCACAACCCTTACGAATGATTCACATCGGCCACAGAACATTATGCAAAAAGAATTTTCTTGATACGACCTCATGCTTTTTTTTGAGGAAGTTCCCCAGCTTATTGACTGGACTATAACTACAAAACGTAAATAGAAATACAAATCTGAGAAACTCGTTTGTGAGTGTTGCTTTCGGCTGCCAATATCAATTGCATGCACTATACATTTCATAACTAAACCACATTATTTTGAACACCAAAAAAGTCAAAATAAATTGAAGCTCTGTAATACACACATGTGAACTTTTCCACTTAGAATTTTAACTAATCTGAAGCATTTTTGGGCTGTGAAGTAGTCATTATCAAAGACATATAAACTGAATTTAAAGCTAAGATTCGAAAAACGCGATGTACTTAAGTTTCGCTATTCAATTGAACGTAAAATTAGCAGTCAAAATTATATAGAAAGGTTTATTTCGACTTTTTTAACAATAAAATAACTAAATTACTTAATTCATTTACTTTAAATAAAAGAACAATTACTTCGTTTTTATACAACTTTTAATAATAATATGGAAACGTTAGGAAGCTCTAACTTGATTGATTGGTTGCGTTCCAATTTCTATTTTTGTTTAGATGTTTTGATTCCTGGATCAACCTTTTTCGATACAAATTGATCGCTTTATGAAGTTTGTTGTTCTATATATATTTATTTATATAGATAAAATTTTCTAAATTATAGTAGTAACTTAGACTTAGACTATTTAACATAGGATTATCAAATTGCATAAACGAAAAACATTGATGAGTTTCGAAAACACATCCCCGTATGCGTAGTCCAGTGTGTTACCAGTTGCAGCACTTTAGTCCCGCCAAAGGCTTAAGAGGGCAGTGTGAAAAGTCCCTGAAAAATTAAACAAGAAATGATTTATTTGGTCAAAACTTATTTTATTTCTCAACATACGATTTCGGCAATCCTTCAAAATAGGCGTTTGTTTCAGCGATGACCTCATCGTTGAGGCCATATCTTTTTCCGCCGAGTCATTTCTTTGGAAATAGATAAAAATCGAAGGGGGACCAAATCTGGAGAAAATGGTGGATGACGAACCAATTCGGAGCACAATTTACCCAATTTTGCCGTTGCTTCTGTGGACCTGTGCGTTGTCCTGGTGGAAAAGCAATTTTTTCTTTGCCAAATGCGGCCCTTTCGCTTCGAATCGGCGTCGAATCGATCCAACAACTCTGCATAATATACGCCGGTGATCGTTTGCCCTTTTCAAGGTAATCGATATAGACGATACCGAGTGCATCCCACCATTACTTTGTTTGCCGATAAACACACTTTGGCCTTTTTCGACTTCGATTCGCCAGTACAAGTCCACTTCTTCGAATGTCCTTTGGTCTCTGCTGTGTTGTGATGGATCCATGTTTTGTTCACGGCTACTAAACGGCGCAAAAAGTTCTTCTTATCGCGCTTGTAAATCGCGAAACACTGCTTCGAAGTTGTTAAACGGTTTGCGATTTGTTGTCAACAGACAACAAATGCGGCACCCATCTGGCAGATAGATTTCTCATATTAAAAACTTTATGCAAAATGTTCTGTACTCGTTCGGTTAGGATGACCATAGCCTCAGCAATCTCGTACACTTTAACCAGCCGATCGTCCAATATCATACCATGGATTTAATCAACGATTTCTGATGTTGTAACCTCAATTTGACGACCAGAACTTTCGGCGTCCTTTGTGGTCATACTATCACAACGAAAATCAGTAAGCCACTTGTGAATCATTCCAATCGATGGTGAAGAGTGCCCATAATGTTTAACAAGTGATGTTTTGGTTTGCGTAATGTTTTTTCCCCGCAAGAAATAATGTTTAACCAAGACGCGAAATTCACTTTTTTCCATGTTTACAAAAATCTTGCCGCATTTGCTCTCTGTTGACAACAAGCGCGATCGTGTGACAACTTCAAAACAGTGTTTGGCGATGTTTAAGCGTGATAAGAAGGTCTTTTCGCTCCGTTTCTTTACCGTAAATTCATCACGACACATCAGAGACCAAACAACAGTCGAAACAATGAAGTTGCCCTGGCGAATCGAAGCCGGAAAAGGCCAAAGTGGGTTTATCGGGCAACAAAGTCATGGCGACAGTTTTTTGGGATGCACACGGTATCGTCCATATCGATTACCTTGAAAAGGACAAAACGGTCAGCGGTGTATATTATGCAGAGCTGTTGGATCGATTCGACGCCGATTTGAAGCGAAAGCGGCCGCATTTGGCAAGGAAAAAGGTGCTATTCCACCAGCACAACGCATTGGCGATCAAGTCCGCAGCCGCGATGGCAAAATTGCATGAATTGCGCTACGAATTGATTCGTCATCCACCATATTTTCCAAATTTTGCCCACTGCAATTTTTATCTATTCCCAAACTTGAAGATATGGCTTGGAGGAAAAAGATTTGGCGTCAACGATGAGGTCACCGCTGAAATAAACGCCTATTTTGAAAGATTGCGAAATCGTATTATTTGGAAGGGATCGAAAACTTAGAACGAAGTGTATCGGGCTACGAGGAGATTATGTTGAGAAATAAAATATGTTTTGACCATATAAATCAGTTCTTGTTTAATTTTTCAGGGACTTTCCAACTTGCCTTCGTATCCGTGTTTAGAAATATTCATGCAACATCTCAACCATCCGTACTAGTTGCAATGCCTTTGATGTGGTGAGGAAGAGGAATCCTAATATTTGACGGAAACTTTTGAATTCATTTCTAAAAATTGAGGTCTATCTGTGCATTTGTATTTTGTAACCTCCGGTATTCAGTTCACAATGAAAATAACAATGTTTTCATGAGGGAAAGCCCAAAATAAATGCTTCTTGTTTCAGCGGATCTGAAATTTAAGTAAAACATATTAAAAAATAATCCAATCTTATTTTGAGCTGCGACAATAACAATCAAACAACATCTGCCTATGAGTTACACCTTGCTTGCGGCTACTATTTAGAATCAGTTGATATACTAATTTCCTGCCTTTACCTCATGTTACATTGTGGCGTAAAAAACCGAACACTTTCCTAGGGTTTTAATATTAGGGGCCTAGTGTGACGATTCTACATTCTAGATTAGTGATTTAACTGGACAATACGATTTGCCGCAAGTAGTCCAAGCAATAGACGACGGCCTAATGTTAAATTTGCAGAAATCAATACCTGTAAAAAAAATTTGAGCGTATAGAAAATTAAATTTAAAGGTGAGTTTCTGTTTCATGCAACTCGACTCAAAATGGCGAACATAACCTAAAAAATTGGCAAGTTGCAAAAATCGGTTTTTCTTAAATAAGTAAAAAACGATAGCTTGGATCGAAAAAACTTGAATGAGAAAGTTGTAGGTATCAAATATATCTATCGATCTGCTCGTATGATAATTATCAATATCTTCCATACTTTTCGAGTTATATTGAAAAAACCGTTAAAAATTGGCGTATCGAGAAGTCGTTAACTATTACGTTTCCATACTTGTTATCTGATGTACTTATAGCCTATGGCAAGTTTGAGAAGCAATTCTTTTTTTAATTTGAAATGTTAATAATTTTTCGAAATATATCGATTTTTCATAAAAAAAGGCGCTCTCATAAATTGGCTAGATCTTCTCAGCGGATCGTCCTAGAGCAACGATTTTGGGGTTATTTCCTTTTTGAAGAGTTGTGTTATAATGTTGTCAAAGAAATATAGCGATTTTTAAAATTTTGAGGATCAAAGAATTACCAAAAAAAAATGTTTCATCTACGACCTTCTGGACCAGAGATAATTTTTTTATTTCAAAAAAATCTGTAAGGCGCAATAAACATTCTACAGAAATGTACGTTATGGATGTTAAAGCCGAGATATTGAAGATTTTGCAAGCACTAGCCACTTTGAACGCACGAAATCAGTTTTTCCCACTCCGCCGCACGCTCCGGCAGCCGCGTACGCTTCATTTTGTTACTCAATTCCTAATACCTTAAATCAATAAAACATATCCTAGTATTTTTTTATTGGAAATGTAGGTATTTAACATTAACATCCATAACGTACACTTCTGTAAAATGTTTATTGCGTCATACAGATTTTTTTAAAATAAAATATTATCTCTGGTCCAGAAAGTCGTAAATGAAAAATTTTTTTTTGGTAATTCGTGAAAAAATGTCAGGAATCGATGTTCAAAAAAGGTGCAATTTTTTCAAAGTAATGTTTTCATCCTCAAAATTCAAAAAATCGCTGTACTTCTTCAATAACATTATAGCACAATTCTTCAAGAAGGAAATAAACCCAGAATAGTTACTCTAGGACGATCCGCTGAGAAGATCTAGCCAATGTATGAGAGCGTATTTTTTTCGAAAAATCGATATATTTCAAAAAATTATTAATATTTTAAATTTAAAAAAATCGCTTCTCAAACTTACCATGAGCTATACGTACAGCAAATAACAAGTATGCAGGCGTTATAGTTAACAACTTCTCGATACCCCGATTTTTCAATATAACTCGAAAAGTATGCAAGATGTCGATAATCATTATTATGGAAGAAAATCGGTAGATCCATTTGATACCTACAACTTTCTCATTTAACTTTTTTCGATCCGAGCTATAGTTTTTTACTTATTCAAGAAAAACCACTTTTTGCAACTTTGCCAATTTTTTAGGTTATGTTCGCCATTTCGGATCGAGTTGCCTTTAAATTCACTTTCCTATACGCTCATATTTCTTTTTACAGGTATTAATTTCTGCACGCATTTCTGTCTATTGCTTGGACTAAAGTTGTAAAACGCCACTTCAAAAGCTTACCAATTCTAGACTATTAGTAAATTAGTTAGCGAGTTTTCCGAGCCAGCATGGGCGGCAGCGATTAGCGGTCAGTCGCCAGCATCTGAGAGGCGACAGACCTCTAGTCACTAGTTTGATTTGAATGCAGTTTGAGGGGCCATGCAGGCACTGCACTAGTTAGTCGTTTTTTGAACGACAAGTCGGTGTCAGCAGCTTCGGCGGTGACGGTGCGGGTGCCCCATCACCAAAAGCTTGAAAGCCACTGGTCGGATCACTATTTAACCAACAGATAACTTACCAACACTATTCGATCTGCAAAATTCTTAGCAATGTGAGATCTGGAGAAACCTAATCGTCGATCTTAGTCTGGCGAATCACAATCTCATCGGCGAAAGCCTATTCATCGATTTTAGCTTCTGATTGGCTCAAACTGTTTTATCTGCGTCTGATCGGCAAAAGCTCAGCCGTCGATCGAAAGACTATCTGCTCGGAAAAGGTTTATCCATCGATTTTAGCGTCTGGTCGGAACACAGTCCGATCACACACGCTCTATCTTGAACCATGCTCGCTGTACATCCGGTAACACATGAGATACATATTTATCTCAACTAATCCAAGTCGTTTTCTTTAAATACTTAGATGGTCCCGCTATTGTCCGGGTCAACATATTTGTAAGGAGTATCTCAAAGATAGATGACGTGACAATGGTAAGTGGTTGTTGCCCCAGACTTTATATCGATCTATGAATGTGTTGTAGTATTGGATGGTAGCGTAGTTCATTTTATTTCGAAGATTAGGCGGTGATTAAGACGGACTGTGTGCTTTTCGTGTCTGATGATGATGATGAGACGGTGTGCCGGCGGCTGCGTGCTTGCATGCGTATATGACCAATGCGAGATGTGATTGGCGCTGCCGCCGCTACAGCCGACTCTTAATCTACCACATAGTAATTTCTTTTATTCTGTTCTCACGCACGATTTAGGAGACGGGCCGGCCATTGTTCACATCAACTTCTTTCTACGGTCTATCAGCAAAATAGACGATTATAGAATGGTGAGTGGCGCGGATTGCCAGTCATGTCAAGTATTGGATGGATGGTGGCTGTACATCTACTCGGTTGCGTTGCGTTCACTTGAACACATGGCCTAGTGGTAATGTTACGATTGGGGCACCAGCACCAGCGTGAAATGCATGTTGGATGGAGCTGCGGCCCCGGGCTTTTCACACGAATTTTTATCGAAAATAAATAAATTCCCACCGGTCGTAGTAATGCATGTTGGTGTCATTCACTATGGATCATTTTGAAGACGCAATTTTGGCGTTTATTAGTCAGTAGGTATGATGTTATGCTCGTATGTACTACATATCAGTGGCGTGTCAATACTTGAATTTTGGAAAGTTAAGCAAACTCAGAGCGAGCAAATCTGTTTCACTCAACTTTCAACAAATGGTGATACAAAATTACTTATATTTCAGTAAAATATCGCTAATACCTCAGTAACACCGGAGGCTTTCAATTTATTGATCCTGTCTGATTTCATAGTCCAGTAGCTGAATGGATATATTTGGACACCAAAGAAATAATTGGCGAAAATTTTGACAGGGAGATATGAAAATGTAAAAACGGTTTAATTTTCAATTAATTCGTTTTAAGACAAAGTTTGATTGATTTTGTAAATCCCGGATTTGTGGAAATAGGAAACTTTATCAAAGGTGTTGCCTAAACGGTTTTTTAGCTTGTTTTTACATCTGTAAACGGGTTGTATTGCAAATTTAGAAAACAAACTATGGAATTTATTATTCCAATTTCCTTTTTTGTTCCGAAATTAAATTATTGATCAAAGATTTTCGGTAACCATAGTCCAACGCAATTTGCTGAAGTTTCTCCACTTCGTTGCTATAATTTTGCTGGCTCAAAGGGAAGTTCAATAATCTATGAACTAGACTATTAAACGGGGCTATTTTATATCTAAATAGTATTAGTTTAGGAGCCAGAACGATATTGATGATCTGAACATTAACCCGATGGCACTATGGTTTATCCTTAGATGGTTCAGTAGCCAATTCATCTCACAGACCGAATTTTCGCCGGCTGCTCAATCTCGAGATACAGCCTCCGCAAATTGTTTATTTTTTGACTGGAGGTTAACCCTTTTCAAGTTGCGGTTACTTGAAAAGCATGCCATTCTTATACACTTCCACCATGTGCCATCATTTTTTATTGTGTACGTTTATCAGGCTGACCAGTTAAAATTTGACCGAAATTGGACTGCAAGTTAACCTTCCCAAACCTGGTGGAAAATGTTCACTGGTGTTGGCAAACCTTAAGATATCCTATGCCATCAAAAGTTATCGGTACATTTCTGAGTACTTGGCCATTATTTGGACTAAAAAATTGTATTTTTTCTCATTTTGTGGCTAAACTTTGCGGATTACAAGGTAACATGATGGCATCATATTAAATAACTATATTGGAGGTCAAATAAAGATTTAAAATTATTGCCTCCTTGCCTATTTCAACCCCCCAAAGTCCTCTAAAACCACTCCCTAAATAAAAAATGAATAATATTAATAATATGACCAATTTTATGATAAATCGGTCAATTATTGAGATTCTGGCTGGGTTTAAAATCGAAACTGCCGTTTTCAATTTTTGTTTCGTTTTGGGGAGTGGTTTTAGAGGGTTTCGGGGGGTTGAAATAGACAAGGAGTGATGACAATAATTCTAAATCTTTATTTGACCTCCAGTAAAGTTATTTAATATGATGCCATCATGTTACAAAATGAGAAAAAATACCATTTTTGGTGCAAATAATTGCCAATACTCAGAAATGGAAAGAAAACTTTTCATGGCATAGGGTGTCTTAACAATTGCCAACACCAATGAACATTTTCATCAGGTTTGGGAGGGTTAACTTGCAGTCCATTTTCGGTTCAATTTCAACTGGTCAGCCTGATAAACGGACATGATAAAAAATGATGGCACATGGTGGAAGTGTATAACAATGGCATGCTTTTCGAGTGACCACAGCTTGAAAAGGGTTAACCTCCAGTCAAAGAATAAACAATTTGCGGAGGCTGTATCTCGAGATCTAGCAGGCGGCGAAAAGTCGGTCTGTGAGATGAATGTTCAGACCATCATCTGGCTCATAGACTATATTTGTTTGAGTTGGTTTTCTGTATATGTCGAAATCCAAGTGATTACCATCTTTTATTATGTTAATATCAAGGAAAGGAAGCTGATTATCTGTTTCTATTTCGACAGTGAATCTCAGTGAATCAAATTAGCTATTAAGCGTGTTCAAGAAGCCATGTGAATCAAAACCTTCACTTGTAATCGCGAAAAAATGACGTCAATATATCTATACCAAACTTTTGGAAACTGATTCAATCTTGATTTTAAGGAAGTTTCAAGTTTGCTTAGAAAAATTTTTGCCAAAAAAAGAGAGAGTGGATTGCCCATTGCACATCCACTTGTTTGTTTATAGTAGTTTATAGTTCCTATTGGGGATATTGATGTTTGAAAGCCATTTCTTAAGAATGTTTATCGACTCAGGGATTGGAGTATTTGTAAATAGTGAAACAACATCAAATGAAACGAGAGTATCACCATGTTCAAGTTTGAAATTTTTCAATGTTTCAATAAGTTCCAAAGAATTTTTCACAGACAAACTTGGTGCGGCTTGGTAGTTGCTAAATTCCTTCACTGACCATTTTGCTATGTTATACGTAAGACAATTACTGTTTGAAATGATTGGTCTCATAGAATTACCCGATAAAAACTGCACAGAATACGAGATCCTTACATCTTTATGTATGAAGCAAAATTATTTCACTTTTAACAAAAATTACTATAAACCAACAAGCGGATGTGCAATTGGCATTGCACTCTCTCCTTTTTTGGCCAATATTTTTTTAAGCAAACTTAAAACCTCCTTAAAATCAAAATTGAATCAGTTGGTATAGATATGTTGACGACATTTTCAGAATTACAAGTTAAGGTTTTGATTTACATGACTTTTTGAACACGCTTAATAGCCAATTTGATTTACTGATACTCACTGTAGAAACAGATAATCAGCTTCCTTTCCTTGATATTAACATTATAAAAGATGGTTATCACTTGGATTTCGACATATACAGAAGACCCACTCAAACAAATAGGTATACCCCGGCGGATTCAGCTACACCATTTAGATATAAAATAGCTAAGTTCAATAGTCTAGTTCATAGATTACTGAACGTTCCTTTGATCCAGCAAAATTATAACAACGAAGTTGCGAAACTTCAGCAAATTGCGTTGGACAATGGTTACAAAAACTCTTTGATCAATAATTTAATTTCGAAACAAAAAAGGAAATTGGAACGTATCCAATTAACCAAATTAGAGCTATTACCTTCAAATACTTTAATAAAATTCGAAAGTTTCACTTATCATTCTTTAGTAATTTATAAATTCCATAGTTTGTTTTCTACATTACAACCAGTTCATAGATGTAAGAACAAGCTAAAACACAGTTTAGGCAACACCTTTGATAAAGTCTTCAATTTCGACAAATCCGGGATTTGCAAAATCAATTGTGAGTCGTGTTCAAAATGCTATGTGAGTCAAACTAGAAGGAACATTTTAACTCGTTATAAGGAACATTTTGCTCATATAAAGAAAAATAATGCGGAAAAATCAGCGGTAGCCGAACACATTTTCTCCAGCTGAGGGTAATCCTTTGTTTACATTATTATCCCCAAATAGTATTTAAACAGGCACATTTTGATTTTTAATTTAGTTCATTCTGATGATGGCTAATTGGTAGCCGAAAGGTCCTCAGTACTTTAATAGTATTTTTAGTGGATAAGGGTGATCATATTTTATCAATAGTGTTATAATATATCCACAGTATGAACTCTTTATAGTTTATTAACTTTGGTCTGGCTTTGATATAAAATACATTAGGCAAGCTTTTACTCACATTATGGTCACCTAATGGATCGGTTTTTTCCGATTTAAAAGGATGAACATTTAGTTGAATAACAAATGAAATTGCGATCTGTTCAATATAATAAAGCTAGAACACAAAGACAGGTAAATATTTCTTGGTTGGATTCATATTGTTGACAAGAACGTAATAACTCGATATTGTTTTCGCTCTCTTCAATTCTCTATAAAATTGAAACATTTTCTACTCCATTAGTCTCTAATCACAACGTTCGAATTCAATTCCTCTTTTTATCTCCTGATAATTTTTTCACGTATTATTAAACATGACATTCATTATTATTGAAATCTAGAAAATTCAGCCTAATAATCTTTATTCTTCCAACTCTACAAAACTTCCAATTTTGAAATAGATTTCCCCATCAAGTTAACTTAATAGTCCAGGCAACGAACCAGAAAAAAAAAATATAGTAAGCTAGAATTTCAAAAATTTTTTTGCATTTTGTTCCTAATACCCCATAGATCGATCATTTATGACTATCAAGACCGCGGGGGTCGACCTTTCTACCTCCCCAAAACGAGGTTTCAACCCCTCAGAGGAGCATTCTTATAAAAACAATCCAAAAGTTTAGAAAATTAATGAATTAAGAGCCGAAAATGACCCCCAGTGTGTTTTTTGGGTCGCTGATCACGATTCCGCAGTTAGTTTTCTCGGAAAACTAACAGCGGAATCGTGATCAGCTACCCAAAAACATACTAGGGGTCATTTTTGTAACAAAATTATACTTTATTATTCATAACCGTCTCAGGAAAATCTCAAATTTCCCGAATTTTCCATCTGGAGAGACTTTTTTGGAAAAAATTACAGCGGAATCGCGATCAGCGACCCAAAAGATCTACTAGAGGTCATTTTTGCAACAAAATTATAAGTTATATATTATATATAAATTTTCCAAATTTCCCATCTGGAGGGAGTTTTCCGAGAAAACTAACTGCGGAATCGTGATCAGCGACCCAAAAAACATACTAGGGGTCATTTTCGGCACTTAATTCATTAATTTTGGACTGTTTTTATAAGAATGCTCCTCTGAGGGGTTGAAACCCCGTTTTGAAGGGGTAGGAAGGTCGACCCCCGTGGTCTTGATAGTCATGAATGATCTATGGGGTATTAGGAACAAAATGCAAAAAAAAATTGAAATTCCAGCTTACTATATACATACATTTTTTATTATGGTCTTTTTCCTGGACTATAAAGTTCATTCATTGAAAACGTATTTTATTTCGGATAGGAACTTTATTTTCGAGTTCATTTTCGAAGACATTTTGAATTGTATGGCTCTATGTATTATGGCCACAGTACAGATCCGATGGAAAACCTGAAATATAGGATAGAATCGAAAGTATTGTAATGCTTCTTGCGCTACTATAAGTGAGTTATACCATTCTTCTTTCGTTTTATGGTCTGTAAGCAATATGCATGATATTAATTTTAATTTCACAATGTAGAATCCATATCTTTGATATATAAATACGTGAATCCACTTAAATTTATATTTCTTTATTTTGACTATACGGGAGAAAAATCTATTACGTTCATGGAACATCATATGAGCCACCGATAGAACATACGAGGAGGAAGTAAGCGTTGGATTTTTTCTCAGTTCAATAGAAAAATGAGAAGTTCGACAGGAAAGCCTAAGAGTGAAGGAATGATCAGCCTGAGCTCGTCTAGTCTGCCTACCTGGAATCATTTGTGGGAAATAACAGACAAGATTTCGGTAGAGCACCGTTCATGGAAATATCTATAAAAAAGGAGAGCCCACTTTTCTGCGATGTTCTAGATAGGTCAATAAATTCGTAATTGTGGCATCACCAACTACATGAATAGCTCTCTTCTGAATAGAATTTAAGAGTTTCAGCGTATGTTCGAGACAGTGGCATAACTATCCCTTCCGGGGGGGGGCCCGGGTCAAAATGTGTTTCGTTTTCATAGCAAAATATAATTTTTTAGCCTTGAAAACTGAACTTGGGGGTTCAGGCAATAGCACCGGCGTTAGTTGAATTAATCAATCAATCAAAGTGGGGGCGGAGCAGTTAGACCACTTGATTGGGTCCATTGTGCGCCCCTTGCAACAAACTATCCAGCAGGTCTAAGACAGCGCTGGAGGCTAAAATTCTGCATGGACTGATATCTTTAATGGCCTCAGGCAGCATGTTTGTTGCCGAGGTGTTGTAGCCTGTGTTGGACATTCTGATAGGATATGAAAGGCAGTTACGTCCGCCTCTCCGCATTTATTAGAATCTGGGTCATCAACGAGGCTTATTGAGTGTAGTAGTTGTCTATTCAGATGACAGTGGCCTGTGAGAAGTCCTGTCCCCAGTTTGATGCCTCTTCAGCTCATAGGGCTTACGAGCGTTTGGGCAAGAACTCCACAATATGAAGTTTTGTCCGCCTTATACCGGCGGCTCCACGCCAAACCGAGAGCCACTGTCTACCCTCTCTGTGAGGGCATTTAGCCCGGTGGTCGATGACATTCCGATCTAGGGAACCCCGTTTGGCCAATTCATCGGCCACATCGTTTCCTTTCATACGCGTACCCATACTAGCTGAAGTTTGTTCCTTCTGTCTAATTCAGCCAGGGTCTTCTTGCTCTCCCAAACAAGTCTGGAAGTCATTCTATGTGCGCGAAGCATGGCCAGAGTCGCTCTTTTGTCAGTGCAAATATAAACCCGCGCACCTTGGTAGTTTAGTCTGAAGTTCTCCATGGCACCGGTCCGGACTACACAGATCTCGACCTGCATAATTGTTACGTGAGCACCTCGGGAAACGGAAAGATTCATCCTGGGTGAGCACAGGTAGACTCTAGACTCCTTGGACCCGTCTGTGAACCACACGCGTCCCCCTACGTAAGTGCTCCGGAGTCCTTGCTCTCCCAGTCTGTCCTCTGGGTTATGGGGCCCTCGGAGAGTTGAGAGCTGGAAGCAGGTGCTATCCCAATCCCAGATTTTGCTATCAGACGTGTGAGCAGTAAGCCAGAATATATTGAGTCTATGCTTTGTGGATTATGAAAAAGGGCTGATGTAACTTTGGGCAAGGAATAGAACACCAGGAACTCCAAACATAAGAACAGCACTCCAGGACAGGTCAAATCTGTGCCTTCTAGATTATGAGGAGCTGCCGGGATGTAAAGTAGTTCTTGGCACGAAATAGAAAACCAAGTTTTTGTGGAGCATTTTTGGCAATGGACCTCACATGAGAGGGCTCACTACTAATTGGTCACTCAAATCAGCCAACGAAATAAAGCTACGTTTGAATGAAAACAAAAATTGCCACATACTTCTGACGTGTCGTTCGAGAAGGTCGAAACAGTTGTAACCAAGATTTGAGATCTATTGTAATATTTCTCTCCGCCCATGGATATAGTATTTGTATTTTATAGACATCAATTGTACCTAGTCAATTTGAATGTAATGCTCTTAGCAATTTCATTCCAAAAGTTCGAGAGTAATTTGCGTTCTACAATTATTTGATTGTTACATTTTCTCAACAATGCTTTTTGCGTTCGAATAAAGCATCATACGAATCTAGTTTCATATCCCTATACCAGTTTGAGCTCTCAATTTACTCAATTCATTTGAAAACAGTATTTCGATAGCAATATCGTTTCTCTTCGTTTTTCGCTAGTAATTAAACAATGTTCAGGAAGAACACAATTATCCGCCGCAAAAAGAGCTTTTATAGCAACTTTTTAATGATCAAATCCACACCTAGCTTGTCCATTAAAATAAATAGTATCAGTTCTAAACTAAACGCTTTTACTTTGATGTTTGATGTTTGAGTTTTTGATCGTACTAATTAAACGCTTCCTGAAAGCCTGTTATGTTTCTCGTTGAAAAAAACTGATTCATCTCGCATACCGAATTTTCCCCGGCTGCTAGATCTCGAGATACAGCATCCGCATTTTTTCTTTTTTTTTGACTGGAGGTTAACCCTTTCCAAATTGCGGTTACTTGAGAAGCATGCCATTCTTATACACTTCCACCATGTGCCATCATTTTTATCGTGTCCGTTCATCAGGCCGACCAGTTAAAATTGAACCGAAAATGGACTGCAAGTTAACCCCCCCAAACCTGGTGGAAAATGTTCATTGGTGTTGGCAATTGTTAACATACCCTATGCCATCAAAAGTTATCCATCCATTTCCGAGTAATTGGCCATTATTTGGACCAAAAATGTTTCTTTTATTCATTTTATGGATAAAACTTGCGGCTTACAAGGTAACATGATGGCACCATGTTGAATAACTTTATTGGAGGTCAAATAATGATTTAAAATTATTGCCATCACTCCCTGCCTATTTCAACCCCCCAAAAACTCCCTAAAATCATCCCGCAGAATGAAAAAATAAATAAGAACGAGCCGTTTTGATTTGAAACCCAGCCAGAGTCTCAATAATTGACTAATTTATCATAAAATTGGTCATATTATCATATGATCCATATTTTTTTGGTGTGTGGTTTTAGAGGGTTTTGGGGGGTTGAAATAGGCAAGGAGTGATGGCAATAATTTTAAATCTTTATTTGACCTCCAATGAAGTTATTTAACATGGTGCCATCATGTTACCTTGTAACCCGCCAGTTTTATCCACAAAATGAAAAAAAGAAACAGTTTTGGTCCAAATAATGGCCAATTACTCGGAAATAAACCGATAACTTTTGATGGCATAGGGTATATCAACAATTGCCAATACCAACGAACATTTTCCACCAGGTTTGGGGGGGTTAATTTGCAGTCCATTTTCGGCTCAATTTTAACTGGTCGGCCTGATAAACGGACACGATAAAAAATGATGGCACATGGTGGAAGTGTATAAGAATGGCATGCTTCTCAAGTAACCGCAACTTGGAAAGGGTTAACCTCCAGTCAAAAAAAAGAAGAAATGCGGATGCTGTATCTCGAGATCTAGCAGCCGGGGGAAATTCGGTCTGTGAGATGAATTGATGATTGAACCGTCCTCAAACGATAAACCATAGCGCCATCGGTTTAATGTTCAGACCATCAATATCGCTCTGGCTCCTAGACTATTACACGTGGTAGTATTTATAAGATTTCATATCTTGGTTGCAATGATGCATTTAAAGCTTTGTAATTATTATATTTGAATAGAACCAGGTCAATGACAAAGTGATTACTTATATTAACTCGTACCTCCTGGAGATAAAAATTAATAGGGTCCCTGGAATTGTCTTTCGTCAGCCCACAATTAGGCGCATTCTGCTTGATCTCAATACCTAAAAGTCTCTTCACAAAAACTTCATTTCCTATTCCGTACCAAGAGCTACTTTACATCCCAGCAGCTCCTCATATTCTCATATTGAGGCTTGAATTGAAACTGGTTCTTCTGGTTTTTGTAGCGGTATTTATTGTGGGGTTAAACCTTAACACTACACAGAATTTTCGAGGAGTCACAGTTCAGATTATTTGGATGTTTTAGAATTTTTTCGCTGAAGTTTGGGGCTCGGGCTAGGGTTTCAGTATTTTCGGAAAGGATTTGATGATTAGTGTCAAAATTGTCTTCTGCAAGTGCAGATTTACTGGTGTCACGAAACCTTCTACAGGGTGTCCCATTTTAGGTACTTTTGCGGGTTATCTCCCTTATTTTTAAAGATAGAGAGTTGCGGTTTTCGCGACACTGTGCTACTTTTTCGTAAAACTCAAGATGCCGTCAACAGAATTTTCATAGCCCTTTTAGTTTTTAAGATACAGGGCATTTCTGAAAATGTTGCATTTTGTGACCCCCCTCGTATCTCCGTTATCCTTCAACTTATCGAAAAGGTAAAATAACATTCTTGTAGTTTTTTTTTCCGTAGAATGCATTGGTGTAGATAACTTTTGTTGCATATTCACTGTTTTTGAGTTATAAAGCAAACTTATGTTTTTTTAAATGGAACATCCTGTATATTTATAGACTATAAAATTTGTCTTTTTCTTACCTTTTCAAAAACATATGATAGTATTAACTTATTTTCAGAAACACGCAAATAATTGACAATTTTCAGAAATTAAATACATATTTTAATAGTAGGCCATTGATATTGTTTATGACAAGAAACAGAAATAAACGTCAAATCTCTATCGCATTTAAGCTGTTTATTTTCGTTCTTTTGGTATCATTATTCAATAGATGTTTATCATTTTTTTTTGAATAATGGCAGTTTACGAAAATTATGAGAAATATGATATGATGGTATGTTTTATACAGAGTAATGAAAATTCTGAAGAAGCTTCGGAATTATATTTTCAAAGGTGACTAAGCTATCAAAATCTCTATTATCATTTTAATTTTTGCTTGTTAGATATCCAGAAAGAAGGCAACCGTTTTTTGGGATATTTGCCCGTTTAAAAGCAAATTTAGTTGAGCACGGATCATTTGTTCATCCGCGCCTAAAACATGCAACAAAGAGAACAGGGAAAGAAAAGAGATAGATACTTTAGGATATACAGAAGCAACACCTTCGTCCTCATGTAGAAAAATTGAGAAGGAAATTGGTGTGCCAAAAACTAACGCTCACAGGATCTTGAAGAAATATAAGTATCATCTATACAAATTTAATATACTACAACATTTGCATCCTGGCGATGCTGAGCGCCGGGCACTGTTCTGCCAGTGGTATTTGCAACAAATCGATGCTAACGATTTATTTGGCAACGCTTTGGAGTTGGGGTTTCATGTTTTATTTTGGGTAGACATATAGTTTATAGGATTTTTGAAGGAGTTATTCCAGAACTGCTCGAAAACATTCCATTAGCCCAGTATAATGCTGTTTACCTACAGCAAGATGGTGCCCCAAGTCATAACTCTAGGCTCTTAAGGGCCTTTCTTAATAATAACTTTCCTCAAAGATGGATAGGTACCAACAGACCTCCACGATCACCAGATCTCTCAATTTTAGATTTTTTTAATGGGGCTATATACAAAATGAAGTATATAAAACTTGATATGACGGCATTGCAGAACTTCAAGAGGCAATTCATTTAGCTTTTTGAAATCTGCGAATGAGAACGATGGTTCTTTTGAACGCTATTCAAAGAATCTCAAAGATGTGCCAATTTTGCATTAGAGAAAATGGTGGTCAATTTGAACATCACATTTAATTTTTTTTAATAATGCTATTTTTTGTGTTTTTGTTATATTGTCACTTCACGCCACAAAACTGTTGTTACAAACTTACTGTTAGAAAAAAGATCTATGGGAATTTTTTTTAATAGATACTTATATACAAGGTATCCAATTATTTGTTAGTAATATGTAAGTTGTTGTTTATTATTGTTATCCATAGCCTACTATTAAAATATGTATTTAATTTCTGAAAATTGTCAATTATTTGCGTGTTTCTGAAAAAAAATGTATACTATCATATATTTTTGAAAAGGTAAAAAAAAGACAAATTTCATAGTCTATAAAAATACAGAGTGTTCCATTTAAAAAAACATAAGTTTATTTTATAACTCAAAAACAGTAAATATGTAACAAAAGTTATCTACACCACTGCATTCTACGGAAAAAAATCTATTAGATTGTTATTTTACCTTTTCGATAAGTTGAAGGATAACGGAGATACGAGGGGGGTCACAAAATGCAACATTTTCAGAAATGCCCTGTATCTTAAAAACTAAAAGGGCTATGAAAATTCTGTTGACGGCATCTTGAGTTTTACGAAAAAGTAGCAAAGTGTCGCGAAAACCGCAACTCTCTATCTTTAAAAATAAAGGAGATACCCCGCAAAAGTACCCAAAATGGGACACCCTGTACAGGGCTAATGTACCTCCACACGAGTAGCTACTGTACGACCTGTTCCACCAATGTAGACTTCACCGCAAGAACAGAGAATGCTATAAATACCTTCTAAATGGAGAGGAGGGAGGGGATCTTTGATACGTTTGTAAAACTGAGATAGTTTTGGAAATGTGGAAAAACGAGTAAAAATATTATGCTTCGTAAGTGTATTTTTTTATGGCTTTTTGAATGTTATAATGGGAGAATTTATTTGATAATAAGACAGATGGGCAGGGTGGTGGAGGCAAAGGCCATGCCCAAAAGCAATCTGTCATAACCTCCTTGGTCCACAGAGCTGTTAACTTATCCCAACCCCAAGTCTTGTAATCAGAATTAAAACACCTTTCATCTGTCTTATTATCGAATAATTTCTCCCATAATAACATTCAAAAAGCCATAAACCTGTGATACACCACCCCCTTCCTTATCCACTTCCATATATTGAAAATATAACAGATCGAATTTCCAAAATCCTTAACAAATATAATATTTCTACTCGGTTTTTCACACTTACAAAACTATCTCAGTTTTACAAATCTATCAAAGATCCCCTTCCTCCTCTTCATTTAGAAGGTGTTAATAGCATTTTGATTCTTCGGCAGAGGCGAGGGTCAGTCGAGTCTTAATTCCCGAGTCGAGGCTCTACTATATACAAGTATATTTGGAAGTGGGTGTTTGCTTGGAAGTTAGCGTTGAGGCTTGAGGCGATCCTTTAGTCCAGACTCAAGGAAAGGCTTCTGCATATCCTTGCACCACTTTCATCCTAAACACCGGAGCAAATAATATTCAATTCTCTTTGAATGCCCAGATATTCCGGTGATTTAAAAATATGTTATGTTTGAACCCCTTGTTCTTTGTTCCGTGGATAGCTTTTTGTTAAGTTTCCATGGAAACCATATGATTCAAGTTCATTCGAAGCTATCTTGAGTTTGACCAGTTTTTATTAATGTGTAGCTTCGAAACAGCAGGTAATAAATGCATACATCAATCTAACTGCATTTACATAATCGAAATTCTTATTGCATTGGTTAACCGATAAAATATGTAATTCTCCAAAATATATATAAACAAATCATCAAGTATATTCACACACAGACATAATTCCAAAAATTGTCTAGATGGATTCAGAAAGAATCAAAACGGATATTTCAGCGGAAATCAGGAACATTTTTTTCAGGCTGATTATGAAACTTCCCTTATACTACGTATAGTGATGGAAGTAAAAATTAGAGCTTCCGTTGCAGGATGATAAACAAAGCTCATGACAAGATGCAAAATGAATCAAAATAACCCTCTACTGTCGACAATATTATATTTTTCATAACATTACATTGTATGGCTATTCGTATTGGTATTGGTTGAGGTGGTAGAGGGTTTAATAAAAACTTCAGTGCACTTAGCCAAAGACCCTTCTACACTATCCCCTGCTACGTTTTTCAGGGGGTATTTGGATATCCCGCTGCTCGCGACAGAATCCTAAGATTACGCTTAGATCCTTCATGTCATCGGCCGTGATGATCCCGGACCTAGTCCGGTAAACCTGGTTTGAATGAGGGCAGGACATTCACAAGGAAAGTGGGTTGACGACTCCACTTTGTTTCCCTCGTATCTCATATAGAAGAGAGTGTCACTTTTCCCTACTGTATGTTTAAATTTCATCAGATTTCCGTAACCTGTAAAGTTCTCGGTGATTATCCTGATGCTTTGCCTACTCAGCAAGAGTATCTCTCTTGCTCTTAGGCCTACATCAATTGCCAAGCAACGCTTTGGCAGTTCGGCAGCCGTCAATGCTTCTCCATGCTGAGGCATGTTGATCAATCATATAGTTCCGCAAGATCTGTATACCCCCGTTATAGGGGATAACAGCAAAGGGATCTCTGGCCAGTTTGTCCGCTCGCTCATTCCCTCTCCAACCTATGTGACTCGGGATCCAGGTCAGGTTGAGCATGTTTTCACCGGTTAGCCTGTTAAGGATCTCCTTGGTATCCCTAACAAGCCTCGAGGACACAGTCGGGCTTGTCAGTGCGTTGAGTGCCGCTTGACAGATCCAGATGGTCTCATTTATCTTACCATAGCCGAATAGCTTCTCCGCACATCTGTAGATGGCAAGTATTT
This sequence comes from Endomychus coccineus, assembly GCA_958510875.1. Lineage (NCBI taxonomy): Eukaryota > Metazoa > Arthropoda > Insecta > Coleoptera > Endomychidae > Endomychus > Endomychus coccineus. Next base: position 16,705,673 of record OY294071.1, on the reverse strand, counting down.
CGGCTTGGAAGACTATGTTGAGATCGCTCATTCGCAGGGAGTATCCTTCAATACATCTAGGACCGCAAAAGTCTGCTCCGACTCTTGTGGTCTTGTGTTTGTTCTAGACCCATCCGTATACCAACTTGTGTCGTGCTTTGACGTGCGGCCATTTTCCCATTCCTCCTTTGACGGGATGATGACATTGTATGGCTAGGTTCTAGGTTTGACCAATTGCTGGGAGATATACATTCGAATTTTTCTTGAATGTTTGGAGGTGATAGCCATAGAGAAAGACCTAACTAGGTAAAGACTTCCACAACTTCGCTATTCGATAGAAAAATTAAGTCTGGTATGAACGAGTTTTGCAGGTTTCGAGCTTGATAATGAAGAGGTGACTAGTTTGAGCTTGTCTAACCCGCTCATCTGGAATCTCTCGTGGTGGAACAACATACGAGATTTCTACGATGTTCTAGAGAGGTCAATGAACTCGTGAGTGTAACATCATCAATCAGACTTATATCTCTCTTCTGGATAGAATCCAACAAGAGTACCTGAATGCATTTTGTTACAACTCTCACTGAAAAAAAACACACACAGACAACATGTCAAAAATAGTCTGGATCGATTCAGAAATGCTCAAAACAGATATACCCGTGAAAATCCGGAAATTTTTTTTCGCTCCAATTACAATACTTCGTTTATACTATGTATAGTGAGGGAAGTAAAAAGGAGCAGTTATCAATGACAATTTCTTAGTTCAAACCAGTGCATTTGAATATTCATACGTTACTATAGAAGTCATTATTAAATGGGCTTGAAACAAATGATTTCCATGGAAATACAAGAGATTCAATAGACAGTAAGTTACTTACGGAACAAAGAAAGTAGGGTTCAAACAGATGATATTTCAAATCGATGATGGAAATGGAGATTAGTTGGAAAAAAATCTGTTTCACAAAATCAAACTGCAGGAAATGAAGGCTTGCAAAGAGGATTAAATATTATCCAAGTGCTCCATTGTAATGATGCGTTCAGTAAGGCTGTGGTAATTGAAAGTGGTGGTATAAGTTCGTATTTCATAATCCCGAATGGTATTAAAGCTTGAAAGCTTATTACAGATATTTTAAGCAAGTTGTCAGTCGATGCTTTCAAGAATTAATATAGTTCAACTCTTACAAATGGAACATGGAAGTTAAAATTAAATGCACTTAGTATAAAAATGTGTGCAAAAATTCGATTGATTTGACCATTAAAAAGTCTTTAATTCATAGGAATAGTTGTACAGCGCACAATTAGGTGCATTCTGCTTGATCTCAATACCAAAAAGTCTATGGGGCCAGATGGAATGCCACCTGTCGTTCTCAAGGAATGTGCGCCTGAAGTAACACCAGTTTTCTGCAGGCTGCTTACCCTTTCATACAACCTTGGGGTGTTTCCTTCCAGCTGGAAGACAGCTAGAGTCTAAGAAATTTCAAAAAAAAAAGGAAAGAAGACCCTTCTTAATAATTATAGACTCATTGCACTATTATCTGTGATCTCTAAAGTGATGGAGAAAGAAATCAAGATCGATCTCATCAAATACCTGGAGAGCTCCAAAATCGTGAATGACCGGCAATATGTTTTTCGTTAGGAGAGATCAACATGAGATCTGCTTACCTACGTAACATATATATGGCAGAAATCTATTGAAAAACATGGGGATTCTCGAGCTGTATCATTGGATATCTCCAAAGCATTTGAGTCAAATGTAAACTAAGTAAACGCCGAAGACCAACCAATAGAGATATGAAAAGGAAACAATATGAACTTGACTTGATAAGAGTCCATTCTCTTTGATATCGAAATGAAGAACTTTATTCATGTATGTAGGTAACAGATTGGTCACTGTGAAGTACCCAAATTCCGAGCAACCATGACATATCACAATTGCCGAACATGCCACCGACATCCATGAAACTTCCTCTGGTTTTACCGTGCGACCTCCTCCCCATTGGGCTATTTTGCTTTCGATATCAGAACGTTCCTCCCACGTAATTTTAGGATGTTCTGCCGGTGTATCATGAATAAAAAAAACCATAAGAAGGACCATACTAAACCTATCGCTCTTGCTACGTAGAAAACACTAGTCTGAACGTACCAAGAGATCAACATACCACAAAGAGACATAGTTAACACTTATATTGGGTATATGGACAAAAAATGGCTATCCAAAATAGAAACAATATACAAGGTGCTTCATTAAAAAAAAAAGTGAAATTAGTACGATAAGGATGCTTTGTGCTGATACAATTAGCTTTAAGAAATCACGTTTTAGACATTGATACGTCATCTGATGATGGTCGTGAGACCGGAACGTACGTAAAGGCGAAAATAATAAGCATATGTGTTAGTGTGACCTATTTCTCAAGAATTTATATATAATTCATACCTGGGTTAAGAATCATTATTACCCTACTGTTTAAGTGCATAATAGTAATATTCAATGATATTTTAAAACATTGAATTTTTTTCATCTGGAAAAACTCTCTCGGCATTATTTTAGACTATCCATAAACCGATCACCCATCTATCACTCACAAGTGCATTGTATCAATTAGAATGATCGAACACGACGTCTACTTCCACTACAGTAGAGGTCTAACCATAATCGTTAAATCTTCCGGAAATAGACACTGTAATGAACATTTCAATATTACGGCTCTTAACGCTTGTACAATACCGTGAAATTCTGGCTAAATAATTACTTTTAGAATAGTATTGTGAAGTCTAGATATGACGTCAGGAAAGTGGCACTTTCCGCCCTTCGAAATTAGGGCTAATCGAATCTGTACGTCGCGTTTACAGGTTACATTTTCGACCAAAATATTAGTGGATTCAATCTAGCAATTTGGAATATGTTTCAAAACACCCGCATACACGCATCTTCTTACTCGATTTCACTTTCTGAGGTCAAGAAACGTTGAAATTTCGTTTCGCTTTTTTGAGTGATTACAATCGATAACTTTTATTATAAGAGAAATATATATGTAGATGTATGTTACATTTTCTTGATATTCTGGTTCTTTAATATGACTTGAAATAAAATAAGATTGTATGTATTTTAGAAAAGAACGAATGACTTTGATTCCCAAATCTTGTGGCCTGAGTAGTCTTATTGAACTCATAATGACTGCTTTCTGCATCCGGTCTATCAAGATCTGCCATCATTCCTAACAGGCCGGAATGATCTTCAAGTTCGAACGCAGCGAAAACCGAATTCCGCCCAAAACAACAGAACAACTAATACGACCTTGTGGCCTAGGTATAGCGTGTGGAGCTGCCCAAGACTATGTTCTTCTTTGCTGGAACAAACAATTCGATGACATACATAGTCTTGGTTTGTTTATCGAGGAGAACAACGTCAGGCCTATTTGCTTGTATGGACCTGACGGTCGGAAACGAGTAATTCCTAATCTGGCGTTTTTCGTTTCCGACAACTCAATATCTGCTGGCATGTAAGGTAGCACCGACTCTTGGTCTATCCCGTATCAATGCCTTAGATGGTAATACAGCACCCGTAGGGCCGCATTATGGCGATGGGTGTACGCCGAGGCCGCTTTTGCCGGACATGCCGACAGAAAGTGGAAAAGCGTCTCAGGCGCTTTTCTACAGGCCCAGCAGCTAACATCAGGAACCTGCATACCCATCCCGTTGCGGCTATAGGCACAAGTGGGAACCACTCCACTAAACTAAAGCTCTATTTTATCACTTGGTTGCCGACAGCTACAGTGAAGATGGTCGTAGGTTATATTTCAGATATTAAAAATTCGGGCGCCAGAGTATTTTAACCAACCAATGAATTATGTATATAACTAGGGGATGCAAATACTCAAGTCCCCAGGTTAAATTACCCTGAAAGAAAGAAAATAAAAGTACCCAGAATGATTGAAATTTACTTTGAAATACTAATATTGATATAATTTATGACAAACTTATATTAATGAGATATGAAGTGAATGATTAGAAAATATGGATGAAATTAGTTACTTAAATCATTTAAACAAGTGAACAGTTGATTGAATTTACATAATATACAATACTCAATGATTATTAAAATTGTTACACAAAACCACAATCGATAATCTGACCTGGTGAGAGTTGATGTTGTATTTGCTTGATGATGATTAATTACTTCTACTTCATGTAGGGGTCCCTGCCACAATTATGATACCGTTTCCACGATTGTACAGCACAAATAAATCAGTGACTCCTAAGTGATCTCCCCACAGCAGATTCCAAACAATCCTCATCACACTCCTTGTTGAACTTTCCACAACATAGACAAAATTATAGGGAAGAAGAAGAACTAGAAGTAGAACCCTCTAACACGATAGGGTTTTCCTTCAAATAAGACTAACTTCACGTTCGTTCACAACCAGTCACGTAGAAAACTAAGCTCTGATCCCCGAAGGCACATTAATTACCCTATTAATCACAATGGTTCCAATCCAAATTGGTAATTGATGTCTATGTTTTCAACGGAAGGAATATTCCCATAGTCTGGTTCCAATTACAAGCTTGGTATCACCTCCCTATTGAAATAACCTAGCAAACGTACGTCCCGTCTGAACGAATTGACCAGAAGTAACATTTTCTCTTCCTTTCCGGCGTCTCACAGAACACCCTCGAAAGAGAAGCGGTAACTGACACCGAGCAACCAAGACCCTTAGAATATAGGTACGGTCCATGACTCTCAGAATATACGGACCATGACTCTTAGAATATACCGAATATACGTTCTAGCATAGCTGACGTCACAGGAGTTGACCGATTGTCCTACAGCGGTCAATTCTAAGCCGTAAAGTGGAATTTACACGTTACAACTGGTTGACACGGGGTGCAAAGGGTTTCGGTCTAGACATTAAGGGATCGAAATAGTCCTCCCCCCTCTCTAAAACATTTGGAAAAAATTAGTTATGAGTTCTTGAACCTTTCCCCATATTTGAGGAATTTCTATTTGTTTATCTCCAATAATAAATATCCCGAAAGATGTATCTTTTTTATTTCTTATGCTGAGAAACGATTTCGAAATATCAAAAAATAAGTGAGTTATTGATTTTCAAAGAAAGAGGAAGGTTCAAACTCATATTTTCTAACAAGTTTGGATATTTCGGAAACGATTAGACTTAGGTATAGGGAAAGCTCAAAAAACCATGAATCTGAAAACAGAATAACAAGTTTGGCTAAAATAACGAATTTGTTGTCTACTTTCGGTGTAACTGGAATTGCGGACATTTTGAAAACATTTTCATTGAGCAGCAAATAAGCGATTATGGCTGGGTACAAAATTTCAGATTGTTATTGTCATCAGAACTCAAAATACATCTACTGTGCGTCTTAAACGGAGCAGCCTGTATATAGATCACGTACAAATTTGTGAATTATAATAAATTGAAAAATAATTGATAAAAATAGTCAAATACAGCAATAACATAAAACATTTAAAGAAAATAGAAAAGATATTTGAACAGCCTAAAGCTAAAATGAAATATAAATTTCCACTAATACAAAGTATAAAATAGTCACAATAAATGATAAATGATGATTACGTAACAAAAAATAAATATAGCCGAGCTCTGTGGTCCGTTAATAACACGAATATGATATCGATACGTCTTCATTTACTATCGTAATTCCAAACAGGCAGAGGTAGCAATTGCAATACTAAGCCACCGTATGAAGATCTTAGATTTAATGTTGCTTAGAAGGAAGGAACAATATCTTCATTGAAGTATTTGGTTCAGACTGAACAGTGGCAACACGTCTATTAATTTCAGCTAACTGTTATCTCATTAGCTCATCCCTCGTCTGTAAAACGAGCCAGACGGTGGTCACGATCAACCACCTCCGGCAGAGGTCTAACTACAACATTAGGAAATATTTGGAGAACCGTAGTGTTCTCACACCATCCACCAGAAAACAGATGTCCCAGTGATAATGTTATTCACAATGCCACCTATTGTAAAAAGGAGTTTCGCGACTTAAAGAATTGACGAGGAAACAGTTGGGAACACAACCGCCAGGTGACGCCCCCGAAACAATGCAAAATGCAAAGGGAATACAAATACATTTTGGTTTAGAATCATACGATAGACAACACGAAATGTGTTTCGAGACCGTTGTATTTCCAACTGTTTCCTCGTCGATTCTTTGAATCGCGAGACCTGTTTCATCAATGCGTTAGAATAACCTACTCCGTGCGACATCTGCTTTCCGGCGGATGTTGGAACATTTCCTAATGCGAAGATGGTTGATTAGTGACTTCACCGTTTGGCTCATTCTCCTGATGAGCTCATGAGAGCACCAAAACAGCTGTCTTGAACTAATAGACTTGTTGTCACTGCTTAAACTGGAGAACCAAAAACTTTGTCTATCGTATGATTCTAACACGAAACGTGTTTGTATTCACTTTGTTTTCTTTGTTGTCACAAGAAATAAACGGGTTGTAGTCGAATGCGTAAGCGTAGTCTCATTCAACACATTTTGGGTATAACTAACTACTACAGGGATCACGTTGGCACACATGGTAGTTTGGCGGAAAAATCCGTGGCAACCTAGGAAAACCAAGACCAGAAATATGGGCGAAAACTATTCGACTTGATGGCTGGATTCCGCGTCATAATAGCACGACTTGATGCCGACGTTTCGCCAACCATTACAAGTGGCATCTTCAGGGCAGGCTTGAGGCTTGAACTGAAAGTGGAATCCATCTGGAAGCCAAGCATTTTCAGGATTAGCTATCCACGGGAGTCTACTATTCAAGATACTATTCGACCTATTGATAAAGTGGATAATTCTGTTTCATTGATAATGTGCATTGTTCAAAGGCACAATAACCTTCAGTTATTCAAGGAAATCTTAATATTTCCAACAGCAAATTTACAAATAAATGATATCGATTTAAAGCTATACTCATCCTCTTTTGAAGTTTAATTTTCATACCTATATTTGAAACTGTTAGTTATCAACTTCTTGTTGAATATAAGCAAGATGTAACCTAAATGAATTCTCTCTTAATATTTTCTTTCAACTTTCACTCGGTTTTCGTTCAACTAATGAGTACATTCAATAAACAATGTGTTACAACAGTAAGTAAGCTCTTTATTCATAGAATGTTGAACAAAATTTTATGGAACAGGAAATGAAATACAATACAAACTTGTATGGCTCCAAAAATGGATTCTAATTGAATATTTGTTGAGGGACATGCAACCTACTAAAATAGTGGTACTACTGAGATTATCGAAACTAGATTTGAAAATCGTACATTCATTTGAAGATTTTGATGATCGGGTATTTCGAGTGTTTGCTTCCATAATTTCAATATTTAATTATTGAATTTGGATTCGATGCAAGCAGAACCAGTTAGTAGTACTCTATTTTTGGTAAAGACTACAACAGTTTGTGTATTACATTTAAAAATTACAAATAATTTGTATTATTTTATGGAATAAGTAAAGAACTTCTAAATTTGTTTGTAACACAGCTTATAGAATCAAATGGTTAGTTGTATTTAAAATCATTGAAAACATGCTTAACCTGACAACCATGGCTGACCTTGAACCATGACGTTATTTCTTTTTGAAATGGTGAAAACGAGTTTTTGCACTTGAATCTGAACAGACGATATCTTGGATTTCGCTTGTTTAATCTAATCAGAATAGGTGATGAAAAGTTTCCTTCATTCATGCGTGGTAAGCTGCCTGAAAATTCTATCAAATGTTTTGAGTAGCAAAGTATTATTCCAAAGTCTTGATTTTCGAAGTACCTACGATTTTCATCATTTATTTAATGCGGAAAAGGTTTACTCTGAAAATACACGAAAATACACTCTAATAATATCCTCATAATCAATGTTTTCCTTAACAAAAATATGGTATTTTCCGGCTTAACTCATTGTTCTGATACTTTATACGAGGGCAAGGGAAAAAGTCCCTGAAAAATAAAACAGATCGCACCACAATCGAAAATCTCATGTGACATTTGTGATGTACCATCTTTAACTAGAACGTATTAAGATTTTCAGACTGATATGTCATTCAGTTCTGTATTGATACCCATCAAAAGCAAGCAACCTTGAAGATTTTTGTAAACATGGTAAAAAGTGAATTTCGCGTCTTGATTCAACATTATATCTTGCGTGGAAAAAACTGTATGCAAACCAAAGCATCGCTTGCTAAACGTTATGGGGATCGGCGATTTAAAGTGCACTAGATTGCTGAGGCTATGGGCATCTCAACCGAACGGATACCGGATATTTTGCATGAATTTTTGAATATGAGAAAGTTTGGCGATGTTCAAGCGGACTTATTGCGCAGTTTCGTAACCGTGGACGAAACATCAGAGACCAAAGAATAGTCGAAACAGGGGACTTGTCCTGGAGAATCGTAGCAGAAAAGTCCAATGTGGGTTTATCGGCCAACAAAGTCATGGCGACAGTTTTTTGGGAATGCACATGGTATCGTCCATATCGCTTACCTTGAAAAGCGAAAACGCTCACCGGCGTATATTATGCAGAGCTGTTGGATAAATTCGACGCCGATTTGAAGCGAAAGCGGTTGCATTTGGCAAAAAAAAAGTACTCTTACACTAGGACACCGGCAGGTACATGTTCGCAGTCGCAATGGCAAAATTGCATGAATTGCGCTACGACTTGGTTCTTCATCCACCATATTCTCCAGATTTAGCTCCCTGCGATTTTTTTCCATCTCCAAACTTGAAGAAATGGTTCGGCGGAAAGAGATTTGGCCCTAACGAGGAGGGCATCGCTGAAAGAAACGTTTGTTTTGAAGGATTGCCGAAATCGTATTATTTCGAAGCGATCGAAAAATTAGATAAACGTTGGACGAAGTGTATCAGGCTACAAAGAGGTTATGTTGAGAAATAAAATAAATTTTGACCAAATAAATCATTTCATTTTTCAGTGACTTTTCACATTGCCCTAGAATGTTCCAATATTCGCTTTATTCAACATATCTCGTGTTTATAATTCCGAGAACCTTGAGCCGATACCTATGTAGACTCGGTCATGTATGAAGGAATTTTTGTCGTTTTGAATGCGTCTATACTTTTATTAAGTCTGAGATTCTCAGCTCACTACTTCTACTCAATTACATACACGGTTACAGGTGGATGCATATGAATTGCAAACTGTAGTGCGAGAAATACTTCTTGACATTGATCCCAAGGGCGTAGAATGTCTGAGAATGAGAAGATTATGACCATATAGCACCAAATTGACGTTCGCATGTCAATCCCTACGACGAATTGAAAAGATACGAGATTTGCATAAACTGTTGTATTGAGATATAGGTATAATATGACAGGGAGCAAGCATAACGTCTAATGGTTCGAAAGTTTTCGCAAACTATTACCTGACAGCTATTGCTGTCTTGAACGGATGTCCACTTACCCTAAGAAGTGATTGAGAAAAGAAAATGTAATCCTGGAAACTCTGCAAACTGTTTTCAGGGATTCCTTTGGAGCCGTAAGTGGACCCTCGCATACAAAAGAAAGAAGTACTACGAATCAGCAGATACAGAAAATGCCCAGTACTGGATCAAATTATTTCAATCTATTCGAGATGAAGGTTTTTTCACTGGAAGTGAATAAAGCTTTCATCCAATTTTGCTTCATGGAAATAATACAATGAAATTCGTACCTAGTCAAAATATAAAATTGGTCACCATTCTTTAAATTTTTTTTGCGTAGAGGAGAGGAAATTTGGTGTATTCGATGAATTTCAGTAGCCTGATGTAGGGGATACTTCTTACTCCCTCGGGTGTAGCTTTATCATCCCCAAATATGTGTCGACCAACGGCGTATACCGTGCACTGACACAGCACATGCATGGGTATTTCTTCTTCCATGCCGTAACTTCTGCATGTGGGCTGATCTACCAGAGATGTTTGTTGCATGGAACGTGTCCGGTCAGGAATGGAACAAGGTTCCTTATTTCTTGAATGCTTGATGTAACTAGATTTTTCACTGGTTGCTGCTGAATGTCTCCCATTAGTCACTTGGAGTGAGACATACGAGACAGTTGCCTTCATAGCATAGAGTAAAGGGACAAATAGTCCTCAACTTTGGGCACCGTTCATATAACTCATATAATATTGGTCATGGGAGAACTGATTCATTATTTTCGGTCGTCTGGATAATAATTGTAAATCGAACCTACAATTGTACAACGGATGTACAATCGTTTAGTAATCGAAATAGGATGTTAGGCAAAGTTCCTTTCATTTATGCGTGGTATGTTGCCTGAACATTCCGAGAAGCTGATATACTGGGTTCCCCATAATAGACTACCCATTTTATATTATTAATAAATTCCCTACGAGATAACTAAATAGGTTGTTCTCTGTGGGATTATCTTCTGTAGTCTTTGGGATTTAAGTAAATTATTAATCAAGTAGGCGCCTGTCACAAATAAATTTTAAATTAATAATTTCATGGAACGCCATTTTTCTACGAGAAGTTTGTTAGTTTTCATCAATAATTATTAAATTTTTTTGCTTTGAGACATTATTTCAACATCCGTCTAAACTTTCATGGATTACTCAGTCCAACAACGTGTGTTTTGTGTAGGAACTTACATAAGAAGCAATTCGATAGAAGAAGTTAGGCGTGCATTCCGGCTTCAGTTTAATAACAACAATAGGGGTCACGCGCCAAATCGTAAAACTGTTAAGTTATGGGTTCCTCATTGGCGTGAAAATGGTTCTGTACAAAATTTGAAGAAGCCTGGACGTCGAAGAACAGTTCGTACACCAGAAAATATTGAACGAGTTAGAATTGCGTTTAGGGGAAGTCCTAAAAGGTCTGCTGATCGACAAACCCTTATCCTAGGAACATCGAAGGGAAGCTTAGATCGAATTCTTCAAAGGGATTTAAAATTTCATCCCTATGAAAACCAAATGGCACAGCACCTTAGCAATCAAGATAAAGAAGCAAGGTTAGCATTTTGTCAAGAATTTTTGGATTTACGTCAAGGAGCAATTCACAGTCTCCTAATGACCGACGAAGCAAATTTTTATTTGAACGGCATGGTCAATAAACAGAATTTTAGATACTGGTCAAATGAAAATCCTCGTGAAATCTTTACACATAACCTCCATAATTCAAAAGTTGTTGTGTGGTATGGAGTAGGATCTTTTGGTATTATTGGCCGTTATTTTTTTGAGGATGAAAATAACCGCGCTGTAACAGTAAGATCCGAGCGCTACATTAATATGCTAGAGACATTTCTCATTCCAGAATTAAATAGACGAGGATTACTAAACAATGCCTTACTATTCCAACAAGATGGGGCAACAGCTCATACCGCCCGAAACGCAATGAGGGTCCTGCGAGAAATGTTTAATGGCCGATTCACTTCTCGATTCGGAGATTTGCCTTGGCCTTCGAGATCCCCCGACTTAACGGCACCAGATTTTTTCCTGTGGGGATATTTAAAAGCCAAAGTGTTTGCGAGTCGTCCATGTACAATCGAGGAACTGAAAGTCAAAATTCGTGAAGAAGTTGAAGGAATAGACGAAGGTTTGCTACGCCGTGTAATGAACTACTTTTTATCTAATATTGAAAAATGTGTTGAAGTTGGTGGAGGTCATTTAGAAGATGTGATTTTTAAAAGTTAGAATTAAATTAGCCAAATATTTATAAGTTATCATAAATCCCAAAGAGTTAGCTGTAATTAAGTAAAATAAAAAGTCTGTTTTGTTAACTAAAAAAATTTTAATTCAAATATTAAAATGGGTAGTCTATTATGGGGAACCCAGTATTATGACAAAATATTGATTATTGAAGTACCAATTTCTATATTTGCATTTTTAGTATGTATTCTCATACTGAAAATGCAAATAAATCAGTTTATTTCTTACTTATCACGAATATGTGTTTATATTAAATTCTTAATCCAAATTCCGTCGTATTCTATTTCATAGAGAATTTTGTTTATTCTCATGAATTACCTCCATTAGTTTAGGATTTTGTCTGAATTATACGAAGCTTCAATTTCTTATTCGAAGCATCAAAGTATATTTCATTAATGATAAAGTCGGATGTGATTTAATCGAATTTCATATCAAATTCACTCAATAATGATAGTAAACAATACGAATTAAAACGGAAAATGTTTTCTAATGAAACACGACGAAAGAATACTTTGCACAATCAGACTGAAAGTAAAGTGAGCCAAGTATCAATATTTAAACTACATGAAATCTGAGCTCTATTCAAACAATTCAACGTCACATTTCAGATGTCTGCTTGTATCGAACTTCTCCTTATTGACACAAGGATTCCTATAGTATTTCTAAATTATTTGTCAATACGACTTACATAACAAAAATGTTGCTGTTATTAGTTCTTCATCCTCTGTGCAGTCGCAAAGATGCATATTCCTTGTATTTTTATATTCAAGGTTGTGACTCAGTCACAAAGGCTTCTAATATCCGAAACCTCGACAAATATGGGAACAGAACAGTCGTTGTCGTCTTGAAACATAAAAATCTGCTACGTTTGAATATTTCTACCTATCCTATAATAAAAACGCAATTGCAACTTGTACATGGTGGACAAATTTCGATGTTTGTATAGGGTAACTGGGTAACTATAGGAAATATAAAAAATTGGAAGTCACATTCTCTTGTTTTGAGATAAATTCCCTGGCGGAAATAGAAATTTAGTATCGTCTTTTGTTTTTGAGTTATAAAGAAAAGTTCTATTTTTCGATTTTAGACACATGCAAATATCTGGTTGTTCGTAAAATTAGGGGAAAAAGCTTTTACATTCTGGAGGCAGTTTTCTCTGTATAATCCAGTGGCGTCGAGAAAATTTGAAAAATAAAATACGTGTGGCACTCGGGGACTGCCGCGGTAAAGCTATTGCATAGCATTTTTTATCAACTTATGCAATTATAATTATTTATTCATTTTTTATTTATGCAGTATTTTTTTCTTTGATATTAATTCAAGTTACACTCTTTGAGCGTGGTGACCGATAAGAAAACAATTTTTTTTCTTTTATTGAATAAATGAGAAGTTAATATCGTTTAAAATATTTTCATTATCTTACAATACATGTAGGTTATTCAGGAATTCTTATCATTGAAACTATAGGTTTATGGTAACTGAAATAAGAAACATAAGTTTGAGACTTGATATCCTCTAAATATCTGGAAAATACCGCGTCAATGGTGGTCCCATATTTTGTTGTGGATTCTTGTGGATCATTATTCATTTTCAAATTCAATTTTTCCGAAAGAAAAGTTGACAACCGCTCTGATTTTTTATCAGCGAAGTTGATGTTGAAATCTCCAGCCAAGATAAGTGGAAATTTATTACCATTTGTACCAAGTATTTTCGACCCTTCTTCAGTGTTCTCCAGTATAGTGCGATGAATAAAATGCTCTACCTCGTCCAATTTTGGATTCGGAGAAATGTAAATTGCTACCATGACTATGTGTAGGCCATTTCTAAGTTTGCATAAGCACGCACAAATATCTCCAACAAATGAGCGCCTAACATTAACATCGCTAACGTGTGCAATATTTATTTCAATATTCGGAGTCATAATATTAGTAACATTATTATTATTTTGGTAAATAGCTACCCCACCTTTTGGAACAGCATCTACAACAGTATATATACCTACATGTATACTTACGGGGCGCACATGCGGTGAGTGTGGCATTATAAAGATATGATAGATACCTATACACCTATATACTTTCTCACAAACAGCTGCTTACGTATTCGTCCGATTTCGGAGCAGCTCGTCTCGATCCGTGCGAGCTTCGTATAGTCTTACCATATACATACACGTTAAGCGAACGCTCGGCCGAGCTACATGGTAGGCGGAGTGGGGGGTGTTTTATTTTCGTTACGAAATTTTTTGATTCGGTCGCCGCGCTCAAAGCCCGCGATAAAAGCTATGCAATAGCTTAAAAAGTGCAATTTCGAGTTATGTCGTAAAGCTGTATTTTTTCAAATGAGTGTCATTGCTAGCTATGGTTAAGTTTAGACGGATTTTTTCTCTCTTTCTAACCATGTCGGGTCACTTCCGACGTGTAAGTCTTTAATATTTTACTATATTAGTTTTTGCATTTTTTGATATTTATTCCAAGTAGGCAGGTCATCTATGGCAATGTTTATACGTTTGCAAGTATATTGCATATTAAAGATTTTGTTTCCGTCATAATAATAATTAATTTGCACACCCTGAACTCATATTTTATGTTCATTCTATTCGTTGGATAAATAGGTTTGTGAACTTAATTTTAAGCTGTTTTGCAATACTGGTTTCGGATCTCCATTGTGAAAGATCTGCATGGGGCTCACTTGTTTATATTTACATACTGACGTCAGGAGAGTGAGATTTAACCTCTTAGTCTCAGACTCAGGTGATTCATCCATCGCATTTCCCAAGAACGGCTTCTATACGTTCTTGACCACAACGCTTAGATGTTGTGAATAATGGACGCTGATTCTTGGGATTTTATTGTTGGATTACCTTTTCTCTCTTTGTTAAAACAAACTCCTGTGATTGGTTGTATCTGCTCTGGTTAAACGTCCAAAGACAGTTACGTCTCTCCCACGTAGATCTCTCTCACCTCATAGATTGTAGTTAATGCTCTGTTTCTCTGGTTAGATACTCATCAGACAATATTGCCGGGTATTTGTTGAAGTGAAGCAGGTATTGATGTTGCAGATCTTTGTCAGTGTTCTCATATTCTATAATACTCCTTCGATACATACATGTGATATACATATGTTGGTTGTGGCCTCATTTGTCTGAATTCGAACTGTTTCGATATCCATATTGATGTAAATCATCCTTTTCAAACCTAGGTCCATAGCTAGTGTTTCGGAACGCTCCATATTCATTAATTTTCCCACTCTTTACTTGGTGAAAATTGGATGGTTTCACTGGAAGGACTCTATGATGGGTGTATATTTCCTGTACACTAACGTTTTGAAACTCCTATCAAAGAACTGAAATCTCGCATCAACTCAGATCCTTCTCACTATTGTAAATTGTACGTTCTGATCAAAAATCTATCCTTGCAGTGATAGTTTATCCTTAAGCGATGCCCCTTCTTATTTCCACAGGCACAAACTATCTTTAATAAGAGCCTCTGTTCAAAATTCGTTGGTTCAGTTGCAGTCAATATGATGTACTAGAAGGCTTCATCATGAATGGCCTACAAGTTATTGTACTGAAATGTAAATGGGTACATAACTGGAAGAGCGTCCCATGTCGAGTCGTTTCCTTCCTCCAGCTCCTAAGAAAGATGCCGGTCTTAATTTTTGTTTAAGATTCTCCTCTACTCCAAAACCATGTATTTTACTCGTTCACAATTGCTTTCGTCTCGCATCATTTGGAACACGAATACGATTCCGCATGTTGCCTCCAAAATAACATTATTTCTGTCTAACAAACCAATCTTTTGTCATTGCCCAAAGTTCTGATATGATATTAACTCTTGAAACTTACGATATATACTGACTGAACAGGCTGCATTCCAATTGCCTCAAAGGAAAACTAAAGGTCACCTAGTACCAAAACACATTGCACCCCAAACTATCACTCAACTTGTAAGGGTATGGCGCTCAACAGCTTGTTGTGAATTACTCCGTTCTCCTCGTGAACGTCTCACCCTTTTTCGTCCATCATGAGCCCACAAACAGAATCAGGATATATCACTAAAAACCACATGATGCCATTCCTGTACGCAGTTCATTACACTTTTCCAGGCTTCAGGCATCATGAATTGGAGTAAGGCATAGAAACCGTTGGTAAAAACGTCACAGATGACCTTCCTCGCGATCTTTACTCACCCTAGGACGTCTTCCATCCGCTGCAACGCCCATTAAGACCTTCTTCAGACCATCTGAACCAACATCTTGAAACAGTTTCAAGATACAGCCTGCGCGGTTGGTAATTTCGTCAAGACAAAAATCCGGCCTCCCTCATACCAACAATCTGGCCAAGTACAAAATCACTTAATAAACGATAATTTTGAATCCTGACATCGTAGATAATGTTTACTATAGAAATGTAAAAGAGGTCCTGCCAATAATTTATTTCTTTTTAGCAAAACAGATTTAAAACCTGCACTTTTTCACGTGAAAATCACAAAAAATACTAATGGCTTTCTAATTCTAGTAATTCCTGCTTTTCAACTGAAATCTAATAAGTAATTAAGGAAACAGTTATGCTACATAGCTCCCTTCTAAAAGGAAAACATATGATATGGCCAGAAAAAGAAATGATTTTCAAGGAAATAAATAAAATTTAAGGTGAAGATTATCCCTGAGAAGAAAAGCTTTGGTATCTTTCTCTTCATCTTTCCAGGCCGTGTAGGTCGTTGCAGATGGATGGCGCGATGGATGTAGGAGGTACATCTTCTACGAAGTTTCTTTCACCACGTTGTTGTCATCTTCTTCTTTTTCCAAATATTCGTCTGGTGTCCTCGTATTGTTCTCTGCGAGTTGTAGTTTTGACTATCTCGTTGTTGTATTGTACTTCGCCAACTAATAGTTTACTATTTGATACTCTCCTGTTCTCTTGAAAGTGTTGCCAATACGTTGCTGAACGTCGACCCGGCATGTGAAGACGCAGCTTCCGACGTAGGGCGTTTTCTAAATCAGTTTCTTGATATTTAACTGAAATATAATTAGTAATTAATAAAACAGCTTTGCTACACAATTTTAATATAGTACCCACATTTCCACCGAACCGTTTGTTACACGTATAGGGGTTGAATTTATCGAAAATAGGGGTTGGAAAACATTATTCTTCATTTTTCTCAAAAATCCATATTTCAGGCGTAAATCACTTTTTTTAATTTACTAGCATTTTCGGTCCAAAAAGACATCCACTATTGGATCTGCCAGTTTGAAATTTGGATTTTCAAGGTCGGATTCATAATCAGCGACCTCAAAAAAAACCTTCTAGGTAACATTTTCACAGCAAAATTTTATTTTATTTTGGCAAGTACCAAGTGGGTGATGAATGATCCTTAGGGTATCCGAAAAGTTTTGCAAAAGACAGACAAAAGTCACCTGTACAAAGATAATCTGATAGTCCATAGTATTTTTGGTTACGTTGACTGGACTATTTCTAGTATACTATTATATTGTCATATTTTCGAGCTCTGAGGCTATTTGCATGTTCATTACCACCTGCAGATAGACAATCCAGACCTACTGGCCTTAACTGAGACGCAGGTCAATCCATCCACCAATACGACCTATATGCTCTGCCCTGGCTACGAGCTCCACACTCGTTTCAGATATCTGTCTCTATTCTAGAAAAGATCCCTCAATCCACAGAGGGGAGAAATTCGATGTAATGTGGTTCAAGCTTGATAATCACAAATAGTCAAAATTTATCTGTCCTTATTTATCACCAAATGAAGCAGCTCGTATTGAACTCTTCGAATTTCCTTCTCTGAAACTTGACCTCATTCGGCAGAACTATCCAGGAGCTGAAATTATCATCATGGGGGATTTCAACGTTCACAACTCCGCTTGACTCAAGTTCTCAAACAAAAATAATGATGCAGCACGACAGGCTGAGGCCTTCGCCATTACCTATGGTCTCGAGCAGTTAATTAATGAACCAAGACGAATCCCCGATAACAACTATCAATATGCCAATATGCTTGACTTATTCCTCACTAGCAATCCAGATCTCTATGAAGTAAAGGTCCGTGCACCATTGGAAAACTCTGACCATTCACTCATCACTACGACCTTCCCCTATATCACTCCACGAACCAATCCAACACCTACACGCACAGTTTGGCATTACAACTCAGCCGACTGGGACGGTCTTCACATGTTTTTCTCCGAGTTTCCTTGGAGAATCGTATGTTTTGAAGCTGATGACCCAACTCAATGTTCCACAGAGATCTCTGATATTATCAGTCTAGGAATGGAAACTTACATACCCCATACCAACAAATCACCGTCATCTGGTGAACGATGGTTCAAGAAAATCTGTTCTAGGGCCATCGCTTCAAAACAAACAGCATACCGTTGTTGGGGCGGTAACCCATGTCTGGAGACCAGAACAGAATATGGTGAAGCCAGAAATATGTGCAATGAAACAATAAATGCTTTGAAAGGCATATAATGCCAAAATATGATCGAATGCCCGAATCGCTCCCATTTATTTTGGACTTTCGCCAAAGCAATTGGTAGAAATTCCACTTCCAGTTCATTCCATCACCTAACCAAAGATGATGGCAGACTAGCTTCTAAACCACAAGGAAAGGCCAACCTTTTTGCTATTCGTCTGATTGCTGATGTCACATTTACGAGTCCATTGACTAATCGAGAACATCGTAGAAAGGTGGGAGATATATGCCTTTCTATAGATATTCCCATGGTCGGTGTTCATCAGAAATCTCGTCTGTTGTTACACCACGAGAGATTCCAGATAGGACTAGTCAACCCTTCATTGTCAAGCTCGAGACCTGCCGAACTTCTTCCTACCAGACCTCATTTTTCTATCGAACAGCGAAGTTGTGGAACTCTTTACCTAATGAGGTCTTTCCCTATGGCTAGAACCTCCAAACCTTCAAGAAAAATTCGAATGCCTATCTCCTCTCCCAACATTCCACCGCTGGCTCACACGATGTTCTTCGAACATTATAGGTTTCCCTCCCGTGTTGTCAACGTATAAAAAATACAACGATAAAATGAATGAAAAAAATACTTCAATAACCATTCCCCTAAAAATCTTCAAAGTCAATAATAAATTGATGTAATACCAGACTAAATCTGGAATAAGTTAAATTCAGAGTGGGAGGGTTCGGCCACATTACATTAATCAACAAATTTCAATTTATTATCAATGTATATCAATAGCGTAAGTTATGGTTCAATGTGCCAGTTTTTTTATAATTTAATTTAGCAAGCTTTTAGGTGTTAGGGTAATGACTAGTTTGATTGAATGTTGAGGTTGGCTTAAAGCAATAGATTTGTTGCGCACTGCAGGCAATACCTCTGCTGCCCACTGGTTTCGGCCGTTTGTTCATCAAGCACAACGGTTCCTGTTTTTATCTCGTTCGTATTCATTTAGAAGGCGGAAGCAATTGTTCCTCGTATATACGAAGATTTCAGTTAATCGGTAACGCATGTTTATCCCCAGCACGCCACTGATACTGATGAACTGCTATTGTTTGAAATTTGAACGTTGTGGATATAATGCACCTGCTAGTTCGCCTTGCACGCAGCCTGTTATGGTTTTACATGATTGATTGAAATATTCTCTATACTTCCTGGAAATTGCAGGAATATAGCGTACAACTTACATTTCGGGAACAATGGTTAGATGAAAGACTGAAGTATAATGATTTCGGTGGCAGGCTCAAATATCTTACCCTCACAGAAGCTAATAGGGTATGGATGCCAGACCTCTTTTTCTCCAATGAGAAAGAGGGGCATTTCCATAACATAATTATGCCAAACGTTTACATTCGAATTTTCCCTTACGGGTCCGTTTTATACAGTATCAGGTGAGATTATGACTCTTGTAAATTGATTAAATAATATTTCGTTCTTTTTATCGTTTCAGAATTTCTTTGACCTTATCTTGTCCCATGAATCTCAAGTTGTACCCACTGGATAGACAAACTTGTTCTCTCAGAATGGCTAGTTGTAAGTATACAATATTTATAATTGTTCGAACATTTAGCATGCACAGAATTCAAAACGTTCACTTTCAAAAAGACGACGAAAAATTTGCCCATATTTCGACTAAAACGTGCATGACATCATCATGCGACTACAATTTTCAATAACCACCATAATATTCATGTGATGGAGATGTTTATCTCACATTTCATCGACTGTCGGAAATAAAACATCGTTGCTAAGTACAGTTGCCGGGAAAACATTTAATAGATTTGGAAGAGCGTAAAATAAAGACCGCCCACTCTCATGAAGAGGTGACAAAACATTTACGCCAATATATAATACTTGAACATCGGTATTCGAACCGAGAACTGTAATCAAGATTCTGGCATCACAAACCTTTTGCTTTTACTGAGATTCCAATTTTCAATCGCTCGTTCATTAAATATATTTACAGGAATGAGTAAGGCTTACCTGCCATGGCATCTGTTTTACTATGGAAATGTTGAAAGATAATACAAGTAGCAAACGACTCTCAGGAATTGTAATACTTTTCTAAATGAGTAACGTTTGCAGTCGCATTGATTTACTTACTGATATGTCTCCCACAGTTTCATAACAAACAATATCTAGGAGTCCTGAACAACATATTATATAGGAGTTCGGGACATACGAACTCGTTCGGGCACGACACTGCTTAGCGCGGACCGGCGCGCGCGACTTGTACGCAACTAGAGCCTAGACAATAAACGAAACAAAAAATCAACTCAAGGCGTATACTTTCAACTCCCAATCCACATATAGATACTAGGAGATTAATAAAAATTGGAATAGATAACTTTATTAAGCATATTATAAATGTCAAAAATATACCATATCGAGCTTCTGATTGTTCTTTTGTGAAATATTTGGAATTATTACCTCATCTAAATTAACAGGAGCGAAGTGAATTTGATGTCAATTCTGAGATGTATTATATAATATTTGCAATCCCTGAGTCGATAAACATTCTGAAGCAATGGCTTTCAAATATTAATACCCCCGATAGAAACTGCACAAAATATGTGATTCTTACATCTTTATGTCTGGAACAAAATTATTCCACTTTTAACGAAAATTACTATAAACTAACAAGCGGATGTGCAATGGGCAATCCACTTTCTCCTTTTTTGGTCAATATTTTTTTTAGCGAACTTGAAACCTCCTTAAAATCAAAATTGACTCAGTTTCCAAAAGTTATAGATATGTTGATGACATTTTCGCGATTACAAGTAAATTTTTTGATTTACATGGCTTTTTGAACACGTTTAATAGCCAATTTGATTCACTGAGATTTATTGTCGAAATAGAAACAGATAATAAGCTCCCTTTTCTTGATATTAACATTATAAAAGATGGTAATCACTTGGCTTTCGATATATACAGAAAACCCAGTCAAACAAATAGATCAATAATTCAATTTCTAAACAAAAAAGGGAATTGGAACGTAGCAAACTAGCCAAATAAGAGCCATTACCTTCAAATACAATAAAATTCAAAAGTTTCACTTATCATTCTTCTATAATTAAAAAATTCCATAGTTTGTCTTCTAAATTTGCAATACAACGAGTTTATAGATATAAGAACAAGCTTAAACACCGTTTCGGCAACACCTTTGATAAAGTTTCCGATTTCGAGAAATCCGGGAGTTACGAAATCAAACGAAATCAATTGTTCAAAATGCTATGTGGGTCAAACTAGAAGAAACACTCGTTATAAGGAACATTTTGCCCATATAAAATAAAATAATAGTGAAAAATCAGCGGTAGCCGAACATATTTTGAATACAGGTCACACCATTTCTCATGAAAGCTTATCACTTTTAAAACACAGTACAGACAAATATCTAGGTAATTTAGAAGGGATGGAAATGTATAAACGAAAAAGAAATTCATTAAATTCCGATTTATCTCCAGCTGAGAGTAACCCATTGTTTACATTATTATCCTCAAATAGTATTTAAACAAGCACATTTTGATTTATAATTTAGTTGGGTGATTATTTCTTATCAATAGTGTAGTATATAGGAGTTCTGTACATTCGAACTCGTTCTTACGACAGCCGGTGATCTGCACTGTTTAGCTCGGACCGGCGCGCGCGACTTGTACGCAACTTCAGCCTAGAGAATTTTCGAAACACAAAATCAGCCCAATATGTATTCTTCTAACTCCCAATTCACAGAGATACATACCTGGAGATTAATAAAAATTGGAAGAGATAACTTTATTGTGTAAATGTCAAAAATACGTCTTCTGATTGTTCTTTTGTGAAATATTTCGTATATACTATAGATAACTCATCTAAATTAACAGGAGCAATGTGAATTTGATTAGAAATGTGCGATGTACTAGTAATATGTTCAGTTGGAATATCCCAAAATATTCTTAAAAACTTTTTATTGTTTTCTTTTGATAAAATATTGAAGTTCCCCTCAATATATCGTAACATGATGAATCAAATACTAAATTGACTGATTTCCCCACCTGGAACGCCGAAATTTCAGACAAAAAATGTAGAGGATAACGTTTTGCATATTTTTTGTCGATATCGCGAATCCATGTTTTTCGGGCGTCAAAGGACGCAAGATTCGCCAAAGATCATTTTTCCTCCTTCATCGCCCCATGGGAGTTGTTTTTTCGAGAACTCGAACAACTCTACCAGAATCCGTTTCCATATAATTCCTGTAATTAGTTCCCGAGTTCCAAAAGTCGCAAAGTTATTATTTGGCAAAAGATGTTTCACAGTCCTGGTTCCTAGCTCCTAGAATATACAACAAATCATCACCTAATTAATATAAAATATTGCAATTCTATCAAATGATTCAAAAGGAAAATCAAAAAATGGTTATATTAAAAATAGACCAACTCATTTCGCTAGATAAAATTATGTCAAATCTTTTCATTACCTTTAGTTGATCCAATCTTCTCTTTTCTTATCTATAACTTTTAAATATATTTGTCCCCTTCTTCTTCTTCTTAAGGTGTCTTCTGGTTAGGGTGGCTCACCGATTAAAACAGTTCCCCCAATCTTACAGTTCTTAGGAAGTTCAGGATATTGGATGGCTTCAGGTTATGTCAGTCTTCCTCTTGTGGGAGTGTATTCCAGGTGTTGTGTCCTTGGGTTTTGCAAGGTAATGCATTCTGGGATAATATGGATACAAGTTGCCCTCTTTTTCGCAGAATTTGCAATCTTCCCTTCTCCCCGTTAGGATTCTCATTAGCATTCTGGGTCTAGTTAATAGATTTCTGCTAGTTATAAATGTCCAGAAGTATCTTTGCCTGCCTCAATCCTTATAGTTGTATCCAGTAATGGGACCTTGTTTGTCCACTTTTTTCTTCTAGTTCTTCCAGTATTGCACTGGTCCAATTTCTCTTTTGAAGATAAATTATACAAATTTCTGATATAACACAAACATACTGTAAGATCTTTCATGATTAATGTTAAATACTATTTTAGATGGATGGACTACAGATGATTTGGTGTTTCTTTGGAAAGAAGGCGATCCAGTACAGATTGTCAAAAATTTACACCTACCACGATTCACATTAGAGAAATTTTTAACAGATTATTGTAACAGTAAAACCATCACAGGTATTCATAGTTTTTCATATTTTAAAATTATCAACTTTAAAACTTTCTAATTTTATAGGTGAATACAGTTGCTTGAAAGTCGATCTGATGTTCAAAAGAGAATTCAGCTACTACCTCATCCAAATTTACATTCCATGCTGCATGTTGGTCATCGTTTCATGGGTTTCCTTCTGGTTGGATCAAGGAGCTGTACCTGCTAGAGTTTCCCTAGGTGAGTCGAACTATTCTTACTATTATAAAATTTATATCTCGTCAAACAATTCATTTGAAAAATAAACCACGGTCAAAAAAAGTATTCTGTAATGAGTTGCACCACCGTGATTGATTATGCACGGTGAAGGAAATTCTAAATCAGATGATCAATCTTGCTTTGGGGTATATCATTCCAAGCATCTTGTTTGTGAAGAACGAAGATCGTTGACTTTGTTTGGGGGTGGGGTCTATTCCCCGAACTGGTACTGATCATATCCCAGACATGCTTGATCGGTGGGAGATTAGGGGACCGTGCACGCCATGGACATGCATTTCTTGTGAAAAATATATTATAGCTCTTGCAGAGTGATATCGTGTGATTACACACGAACAATAGGTTCAATGAACCCCCTGAAATATGGCACTGCAACTGATTATAAAACATTGGCTAATTCAAATATTCCCGGAGGAAGAATAAAGTTGACCTACTGTCTAAATATATTGCGCCCTAAACCATCAGTTCAGTTGTGAGGGCAGTATCGCGTTCAACAACTAGCGAGTAGTAAATTCCTCCGTCCCCCACTCTTCTTCATCCATCATGGGCCCACAAACAATATCGGGACTCGTCGTTATAGACCACATGATACCATTTCTGTCTCCAATATGTTCGTTGATTCCATTTCAGGCTGCGGGCATTATGAATTTGTGTAATTGGTGGGTATAGAAACGATCGGTGAGGACAGAGTCCTTGGGATCTCATTCATCGTTATACGGTCGCCATAGGCACTCTCCGTTCTAAGGTTTCCCTCCAATAATTTTGGACAGCTCGTGTTATTGAAAATCTGTCTCTTACCGCCAAGATTCTCAAATGACGTTCTTTTCGGTCTGTAGTCACCCTTCAGTGTCCTGATCCGCGGCGACGCCCATAAGCACCTTCTACAGATCAGCTCCAAGATGACCTGTGTATAATAAGAGAAATTAAACTAACTAAGCCAGAATTACCCTTCTATGGACATTCATTTCTGGAACCTGAACCCTTCTATGGAATAAGCACTAGCACAATACTGGAAGAACTCAAACAAGAAGTATACAAACAGGATCTCTTTACTCGATAGAACTGCAAGGATTAAGGGGAACTATAACCAGAAGAGATCCAATGACTACACCTATCTAAGAAAAAATAAACTCAGGATACTAAAGGGAATTCTAACTGCCGGTTGAGAGGACAACTTAAGAAGCTCAGATCAGTGTACGAAAAAAAGTGAAGATTCTGGGAAGAAGTGCAGAATGCACTACCCTGCCCAACCCAAGGGCACGACATCTAGGCGCTTTAACTAGAAGAGAGACAGTTTTTTTTATATTTTGGCCATACGAGAGGAAACCTATAATATTCAAAGACCATCGAACCAGCGGTACAATCTTCTTGTAAGTTTGCAAGTTACAGACTTAAGGAAAGACCTCACTAGGCAACTTCGCTGTTGGATATACAAATGAAGTCTGGTAGGAAGAAGTTCGGCAGATGAAGGGGTGATAAGCTTGCTCTCGTCTAGTCTACCTGGAAACTCTCATGGTGGAATAACAAACGAGATTTCTGATGAACACCGACCATGGGAATATCTATAGAAAAAAAGAGATCGCCCATCTTTCTACGATGTTCTAGAGAGGTCAATGAATTCCAATCAGACGAATAGTTTCCTTCTGAATAGAATCCAAGAGCTTCAGCGTATGTTTGGAAGCTGAACTCCAAACATGTGAACAACACTGCAGGACAGGTCGAATATGTGCTCTGTAGATTGTGAGGAGCTGCTGGGATGTAAATTAGCTCTTGGCACGGAATAGAAAACCAAATTTTTGTGAATCGGTTTTCGCAATGGACCTCACATGATCGTCCCATGAGAAGGTGCTGTTGGTGGTGATCCCGAGAATTGGATGGAAGACTTCATAGGAATAGTTGACATCATCATGTTAGAGTTTGTGGGATCCGCCTTCCTGGAGAAGACGCAATCTTGAGTTTTGGTTGCATTAAACTCTACTAGATTATTAGATTCCTATTTCGAAATTGTTGCCCGATCTTCATTAACAACCTGGTACAAATTTTACACTGGAAACAAGATTGGTTGGATATAATTATATCGAACTATTCAGGAAATGTTTTCCGATGAGTGAGAATTGAAGTGAATGTAGAGAGTAAGATTTGCGGATATAAAAATTGAAAGTGATATTTCAATACCCAATAAATCAAATCACACCTTACATAAATGTAAGCTTGATGTTTATATATACCCTCTTTCTTCATCGAAACTGCTTTCAATATTAGTTTCATATTCCAAACCAAACCATGTCATATTTATTTATAAGAATTGTGGACCAGCATATCTTCCCGAAGTAACAGACAGGTCAATTTGGTCTTTTCAAAGCCTAAGAAACCAACTTCGCCAGAAGTTATTTATAAGTCTTTGGGTGACGGTTCCAGGCATGAATTATCTTATAACTCGTTATATAACTGTCACATAAATAAATTGAACCTGAGCGTACAGGAAGGAGACCAATATATTTAGATGAGATAATTTTCTTATTCGTATAGGATGGTCACTGGAGCTAGTAATTTGCTTTAATTGAATAATCACTTGATTCAAATTCTTTCCGTATGTCTAATGCGAACAGCATTTATTTCGTTCAGTCCAAACATATTGTCATTCAATTATATCACCATTTGTTCTCACTATTTATTCATCACTGAAATGATAGTCGAGGAAATAAAGCACAACAAGGTATAACATTTTTGCTCCAAGATAGATCGAGATGCCATTTTTTGCACTATATTCTATAAGGTATCTGGAAACTTTGTCCGCTTTTTGTTTTTAGAAGAAATGTTGAGTTGCATTTTTAAGTGCAAAAATGCATTTTTTTTACGTATGTTAATATTTAATAAATATTCACTAAAATTAGTTCAAATCTGTTACACGGGGGTTTTTGGGGTCGCTGATCTCGATTCTGAAGTCTGAATAGTGCTATAATACATCTGGGGACTCGTGCAACCAGGGTGTCTTCAGGAAATGCTCGTCAATTCTCTCTAAAATGAAATAAAACTTCTTATCCGGGGGTTTTTCGTACCTCTGATCACATTTAAATTATACCTGGAGTCCATGATATCCTAGTTACCTAGGTCATCTTCAGGACACTTCCTTAAAATGTTTTAAACATGCACTTGTTATATGGGGGTTTTTGGGATCGCTGATCACGATTCTGATGTCTAAATAATGCTATAATTTACCTGGGGAACAGCATAACCTGCTTGTTACCTCATCCCTGAAAAATTTACGGTATAATTCGCTCTAAAATGAAATAAAACCTGGAACCTAGGGATTGTTAGGGTCGCTGATCACGATATTGTTGAAATCGTATTGAAATGTACTTGGAGGTAGTAATCCACAAGTTGTGCAGATATATATATATATATATATATATATATATATATATATATATATATATATATATATATATATATATATATATATATATATATATATATATATATATATCCAGATCTTCTGGAATTATCCGTTTCCGACCGTCAGGTCCATACAAGCAAATAGGCCTGACGTTGTCCTCCTCGATAAGACTATGTATGTCATCGAATTCTCCGCTCCGGCAGAGAAGAACATAGTCTTGAAAGAGGAGGAAAAATGGACAAAATATCAAGATCTCCTGTTCGAGCTCCGCACGCTATACCCAGGCCACAAGGTCGTATTAGTGGTTCTGATCATCGGTGTTTTGGGCGGAATTCGGTCTTCGCTGCGTTCAAACTTGAAGATCATTCCGGCCTGTAGGAACTCGGCGCAGATCTTGATAGACCGGATGCAAAAGGCAGTCATTCTGGGTTCAATTAGAATACTTAGGGCACACGATTTAGGAACCTGAAGCTACTTACCGACCGGTGGGGAGGAGTAGCTTCGGTTAACCGCCTTTTAGGTTTTTCTGGCGCGACTGCTGCGATGTCGTCGGAGCTCGCAGCAGCCCCGACCAGGTTTGAATGTAAAAGTATATATATATATTTTACAAAATTTAAAGTTATATAATATATTTTTTTCAAAATTTTATGAATAGTATAATTACTCAGTTTTAGCAAGTGGTGTTGAAGTGAATAACTTTTTTTCCTATTAAGAATGAAAATATTGTAATAATGATCTTTATAAACGATCTTTGAGTTTGAATATGAAAAGTATAAAAAAATAATTGATTGAAGGAACTTGGTAAAAGGGAAAGGAGATGCAAATAAATGCATACTAATAATATGTTAATTTTAACCTATTGTGATGATTTTTGATTTACAGATGATAAAAACAATTATATACAATGATCATCATTATTTTACAAATAAATCTACTAAATTATAATCAATATTATTTTCATCATACTGACATGGGGCTCAATCGTGAATTCTCAATTATCAGACAGCAGTCAAAGAGACAATAAAAATTTTCAAAAGTGTGAGATAAGATGATAATTTTTGGGGCGTGTCACATGATGGGTCCTTTTTATCTGTGATTAAACTGTATTTTTGTTTTACCGTGACTAATGAGTAGCTGCCAGTAGATATCAAGTCTGAATTGTTTTCATTCCATTTGTTTTAAAATATTTATGAATTATTTTTATTATTTCTATCTTTATTTTGTGGGAACAAATAACATTATTGCTTAGGGGTTTTATTACGATGAATATACCTAACTCAAGGTGCATTTTATTAC
The DNA here is from genome assembly GCA_958510875.1 of Endomychus coccineus. NCBI lineage: Eukaryota > Metazoa > Arthropoda > Insecta > Coleoptera > Endomychidae > Endomychus > Endomychus coccineus. The sequence continues at coordinate 16,677,433 of OY294071.1, read as the reverse complement.
GGTTTGTTACAATTGGTTTTAAAATTTAATGTCATTTTAGAGCGAACTATAACATACATTTTTCAAGGATGAGGTCACAAGCAGGTTATGCTGTGCCTCAGGTGAATTATAGCATTATTTAGACATCAGAATCGTGATCAGCGATCCCAAAATCAGATAACAAGTGAAATTGCATGTTTAAAACATTTTAAGGAAATGTCCTGAAGATGACCCAGGTAACTAGGATATGCTGGACTCCAAGTATAATTTAAATGAAACATATGTGATCAGAGATACGAAAAACCCCCGGATAAGATTGTAGTATAGGAATCTTCCCATCTCTATACGAGATTACCTAAAATCCCTAAATTATAGAATGAGACCTTATTTCTATTAGTAATGTTATTAACTATATGTTTATAGCTGACCCACTGAGCAATATGTTTACTGTATGCGTTATATTAAACATATTGTTTGGCACAGCTACCTTGACATCTTAGACTAGATTAACTAGGACGTAATAACAATAACATCACATTAGATTATTATATATATCATAAGTAGAACATAAGCAGATCATTAATCATTAAATCATTGTAATCATTGTACATTAGTATTTGTACTATTATTTCGTAGAGCAAGACATTAAGTCCGTAATGATGTCGAGCTCTACATTAAGTAAAGTATAGTTTTTATAAGTGTGTGTTTCTATTTCTGTGCCTCCACCAGGACCATGGGTCAGCTTAGGGCAAACCGCCTGACTTTAAGAGCTGATCCCCACAAGATGTTTTACTTTATTTTAGAGAGAATTGACGAGCATTCCCTGAGAATGACCTGACACCCTGGTTGCACGGGTCCCCAGATGTATTGGAACACTATTCAGACATCAGAATCGTAATCAGCGAGCCCAAAAGCCTCCAAGTAACTGATTTGGACTAATTTTAGTGGATATTTATTAAATATTATTATACGTAAAAAAAGTGCAATGGAAAAAATGTATTTATGGACTTAAAAATGCAACTCAACATTTCTACATCTCGAAGCAAAAATTTTCTAGCTGGAGGTCATTTTTTGTACTTCATTTCCTCGACTATGTTACTTATTGCATTAAATAATTCAGCTTTAGTGTTACTCAGAAACAATACCCGGAACACCCATTACTGATGCCTAAATCTATCTGTCTAAATCGATTATGCTAATTTTTCAGAAGAGTCTTAGATAGTTTATTAGGTATTCGGGTATCCTAAGCATTACAAAATTATTCATTTTACTAACAGGTGTTTTATGACTTTGACTTTTCGGCACCACCTGCATATAGTTCCAAAACCTACATTTGAGAAAACTTTTGGCCAATATCCAACATTGAGTTAACAAATGTCTGCTCCCGTTCGAAACTTACATTCAAATATCTTATAGCTTGATCTATTCAATGTTATTTTTTCTTATTCACTTTCAGGTGTCACGACTCTACTAACAATGGCAACACAGACTTCTGGCATAAACGCTTCTCTCCCTCCAGTTTCTTACACCAAAGCTATCGACGTGTGGACTGGTGTATGCCTCACATTTGTTTTTGGGGCACTGTTGGAATTTGCCCTTGTAAATTACGCTTCTCGATCCGACATGCATAGAGAGAATATGAAGAAGCAGCGGAGACAATGTGAACTCGAGCATGCTGCTTCCATGGACGCTACATCGGATTTAATTGATACTGACAGTTCTAACACCTTTGCTATGGTAATTCAATGTTTACATCATAATAGAACAACGCTACCTGGGATGTTTTGAATTCAATCAGATCAGAGCGCTTTTGTTTCAAAATGGCCGATTTTTAACAAGTCTGCTCAAGATATTTCCTTGTGTTACTTTTGGAACGGGTGAATATAACCTGAAGGCATCAAATGTTGAATGCAATAACAAAGGCAACATTGAAATCGATAAGGTGTTGTCTAGAGCAGCGGTCTCCAAATTATGGCCCGCGGGCCAAATCCCGGCCCGCCAGTGTCATCAATCCGGCCCACTGCAACTAATGGCTTATTACTGTTGTGATAAGTTGGGTAAAAAGACACAGAATGATAATAGCTCTGTTTTATTTACTTACTAGGTAAAGCTTAATGATAAGTATAATACTCAGTTCGTTCAAATGTTTTGTCAAATCAACATAGAATGCTAACTTCCACAGCCATTCGCTATTTTGTAATTCGGTAAGAGGGCGCGATGCTTTTCGTTCAAAGAATTTCGATCAATGCTCAACTTCAAAAAAAGCGCCGAAGGACTTTTTTGCAACTAAGACAGCGTACTGCAGTATGATATGGTCAGTCATTTTCTCCAATCTCTTCAATAGACTCGCGGAATTGTCGGTTTTAGAACTTCAGACATATCCAAATATTTCTAGCACTCGCACCACCATCATTATCTACAGCCTTTGACACAAGAGCAGCCACTCCTTTATTGTTACCACACATGTTTTTGCCTCCAACAGTTAGTAATAGATTTCAAGTTTTTCCATCGAAGCTTCATTTTACTAATGGCCCTTAAAAATATCTTCTCCAGTAGTCGTGCCGTGAATACTAGCAATATCAAGAAGTTCTTCATAGCTAGCGAATTCAGCAAGCGTATGCTCGCTCAGGACGCGTACTCGGCGACTAGTCTAGAAATTACAGAAAATGGCAGGAAACAGTATGGCCTTAAGACTGGATAGTTTGGAGGCCCCTGGTCTAGGGTCTAGACCATAGCCAACCTTTAATTTCATATTTCCGATTTCAATGAAGCGAATCCCTATCGGAAATTCTGTTAGCCTGAAAATTTGGACAAAATGGCTACCATCTGCTTTAGCAGTTTCGTTTTACGAAGATCTAATACTCCTTGAAATTTAAACAAGGAGGACTACATTCCTCATATCATGCCATAGTGGACTTGCTTCCTAATTTTATCATGCAATAGATGTATGTATACGTATTTGTACGTGGCCTAAAACACCTCGTATTCTTTCAATGTGTTCCACGATAATAGATCATTTCTTATTCGAGTAGAATCCCTTCCTTTCTCTTTGGAACCAATTTGATTGTCAGCGTCCCAAAGTGGCATCAATAGTATGCCTATTCTTGAAACGCGCAAAAGATTGCAGACATTCTAAATAGAATAATAGTTTCAATACATAAGTAATGCAAGCTGATTTGCCAGGTAATTTATTGATTCGAAATATTTTGTTCATATGAAAGTAGAATATTAGTAGATCATTGATATACAATGTTACTTAATTTCAAATTTGATACGTTTCAGAAACCATTGGTTCGACATCCTAATGAGCCAATGAGCATGGAAAAAGTTCGTCAATGTGAGGTTCATATGCAGCCACCAAGACCTAATTGCTGTAGATCTTGGTTATCTAAATTTCCAACGAGATCAAAGCGCATTGATGTGATCTCTAGAATCACATTTCCATTAGTCTTCGCATTGTTCAACGTCATATATTGGTCAACGTATTTATTTCGGGAAGAAGCTGAAGAATCTTAAGCAGCCCTAAGTTTTCTATCATTTTATAGTGGTATGTATTCACTGATTTATCAATTGAAATTAATACTAGAAGGGAGCGAGATGTTCAATTTAAGGAGCGCCACCAGGCTAAATATTAGTTATTTCGCATATAAATGGTAAATATTGGTTTAAAATTCTGAAAGCACAATTCTCACTATTAGTTGACTGATCGAATTATTCCATCTAGTACGAACTTTTGAGGTGATTGAAGAATATGTAATTCTTGAACCAAAAACTACTGATCCTCCATACTTCCACTAAACAAAGACGATGAGTCTTTCATTCTTAAATGGACAGTTTTTTGTTTTGATATTTCCATAACTCCTCAAGCTTAGTATGAAGAAAAATAATTGAAGCATTTTAATATTTTACATTTACATAATATGAGAACCAAAACTCAAATAATACAGAGCCAGAAGACCGTGAGGCTCGTCTTAAGAATTTCAATTATATACAACTGAATGAGAATTTATGATAACTTTGAGTGTTTTTAATCATAAATTTAACTCGAAAACTATTATACAGGACATTGAGCGCAAAGCACCTGGGAAACCAAGTACAGAGCAGGAGTCCGTGAGGTATTTTCCTGACCACAAAAAAGGCACAACCCATCTCATACTTGGTTTGATTCATATGTCAAGAGGAAAAATTATCTGCAAAAGATCAACGGCAGATCGGTTGAAGCTGGAACTTGAACCAGTACAGTCCTAAATAGTCAGTTCAATCATAAACTTCCATGTAAGAAGGAAAAGGCCATATCTTCCATTGTTCCCTTTGCTGTTTCCAGACTTGTTCGACTGTGAATGTAACAAGATAGGTGATGAAATGCAAGATGTTCAAGTATTTTGAACTGCTGTCCGAAGACAAACCGCATCTACGATGCATGTACTTATGACTGGGACGAAAAGTGAAACTCCTCATGCTTCATCCTCATGTTTGGAGAGGAGTCGAATATTCATAGTTTGCAAGAAGAATTAAGGACGGTGGAAATGGGTGAAAGGTAAGGTATTGACTGAGAGGGAGGTTACTGCCTCTCACATCCTAGCAGCATGTTCAGAATTGGCTTCTCTTGGACTACAACACCTTGGCAGCACACATATGCTGCTTGAAGCCATAAGAGATATCAGTACATGCAAAATTTTGGGCTTTTGATTAATTGATTGATTAAGAGGGAGGTTACTGAATCAGTGTCCAACTATACGTGAGTGAAATGCATGATCTTCTAGGTTGATTCCGTTACCAAAACACTGAGTGATTAGTTTCACAGTATCGACATAATTCGGCCACCTCGACTGGAGGAACATGTTAGGACTCGTAGGGAAAATTGACAGAGCAAACTACCATCTCCCTCTCCAAGTTCCCAGAGTTATACCTTAACCTGACCTCTACTAATCCCGGCATGGGGGTCATATTAAGCCCCTAGGACGGTCTACAGTTGTACAATAATGTATTGGTTTGGATCATGCCTCCGACTTGACCTTGGCAAGCCCATGGTTTCTGAATCAGCGACACATTAATTTTTCAATGAGCTTTTTACAAAGCACAGCTTACCGTCCTGGAGGTTGATTTGTAAAAACTTTACTGACAGGCAGCAAAACATCTACAAATCTTAAATTTGGAGGAGTAGCAGTCTCATGGAACCTCGCTAGGTAGCCCCCTTTTGACAACCGCCTCCGGCGTTTATTGAGCCGCCCTGTTTTTCTCAAGGACCCTGAGGGGCTCCCTGAGCCCTGGTAGCCTTGATGTAAGGCTGGTAGTCCATCTTCTTGAGGAGGTTGACGAACCGCTCATCCAGCCATACTAGTATTAGACCCTGAGGTTCCTCCTTCCTTTCGAGTACTCCCCATTTAGAAGAAAGAGCCCCTGGTTCTGTTTTTTAGGTAGTAATGAACGATGAATGATTAGTTTCACTGTTCACTCAATTGTTTACACATCTCTGTTATCGATGCATATGTTGTTAGAACCCTAGATTCCCATAAACAAACTGGGGATTAAGAACCTCTTGTGAACGAAATTGCTTCATGATATGTATTATAAACGGAAAGTAAATGTTGAAATGTTCTAACTTTGTTTCAGGTGATAGTCACCAGGTCAGATCGAATAGTAAGGAAAATGAGCCAAGCAAAACAATACTCATATAAGACTGGTGCGTTGCACGAAAACACTCAAAACTAATTCCAACTCTTAAAACTTGTTATTTTGTCGAAAATTTCAGAGTGGTGTTCAGTACCTACAACATGGACACTCAACATGTTATTAGAGAGTAAACCATTTTCGTGAAAATGACGTCGTAAGGGTTCTCTTCGATTAATTATCGCGAAGTGTATGGTGGTGTTAGCTCCTCCTCTAAACTCAATTAGGATAAATCACAAGTGAATCGGAATAAAAAAGAGATTTTATATAGTATTTCATGCCTGTAGAGTACCTAAAAAGGACTTGTAGAATTATTGAGAGGTCTATAAATTCGTGCTAATGAAATTACATTTCACCTGAGCTTATAGAATTTGAATACCTCAAAAGTATACCATCCAGTACATGTAATGCGACCTCTCCGCAACAGTGCCAATTTTTATCCAGCGCGATGTAATTTTTCTACGAGTCCTTATTGAAAAACATAGAAGATAAGTATAATTTTTTTCCACAAAGAAGAATAGATGAGGCATTTATAGAGATTCACGTCGCCTATGCATGAGACACACCAGTAAATAATTCTTGAAATAATGAGGTTGAACTCATTACATAGGTTATCCTCCATGTTTAAAAATTGTTATCTTAAATGAAACGATTTTTATCACCGTTTCCAACCATGCAAACAAGATTTTGATAATTAGTTGGAATATCCTAAAGGACTCTATTCAGAAGTCGGTGTTTTTTATCTCAGGGAGAAGCCTTATTTTAATCAATTAAATTGACGATCATTTGAAATCACAAGAAGTATTCTTCTTGAGCTTTTTATGGATTTCAAATCGCTCCTTCATGCTCCCAAATCAAGGTGCGTCAGGTAAGCCTACTATTAACGCACATGCAAATGCAATACATCGTTGATTCGACACAAAACGTAAACCATTTAGCACAAATACACAATACATTCTTAGAATATCAATTTCTAATAAAGCTTGACATCAAAGCCCCCGGTGGGTTTCTTCAGCTCTATCACACAATGGAAAACTCAACGCTATTATGTAGGGTTCGAGTAGTTAGATTCTATAATGGACCACAAAACATGAATCATTGAGCCCAAATACATGATACAACCTTTAGAATTGAGCACAAATACATCTTCAGAATATCAATTTTTAATGAAGGTTGTCATCAAAGCCCCGATGTGGGTTTCTTGAACTCTATTCAATGATGAAACACAAATACGGAAAATCAACAACACTATTATGTAGGGTCGCGATAATCAGATTATAAAATGGAGCACAAAACGTAAACGATTTAGCACAAATGCACAATACATTCTTAGAATATGAATTTCTAATGAAGGTTGACATCAAAGCCTGTAACGTGGATTTCTTCAACGTTATTCAATGATAAAACAAAAAATGGAAGACCGACAAAGCTATTATGTAGAGTTGGAGTAATTATCTTCTATAATGGAGCACAAAACGTGTACCATTGAGCGTAAATACATAATACATTCTAAAAACATCAATTTCTAATGAAAAGGCTCCGACGTGGATTCCTTCAACTCTACCACACAATGGAAAATCGAAAAGACTATTATGTAGGGTTCGAGTAGTTAAATTATATAATGGACCACAAAACATAAACCATTGAGCACAAATACATAATACATCTTCAGAATATCAATTTTTAATGAAGGTTGTCTTGAACTCTATTCAATGATGAAACACAAATGGAAAACCGAGAAAGCTATTATGTAGAGTTGGAGTAATTATCTTCTATAATGGAGCACGTAACATGAACCATTGAACACAAATACATAATACATTCTCAATATCAATTTGTAATGAAGGTTGACATCAAAGCCCCCGAAGTGGTTTTCCTCAACTCATTCAATGATGAAATACAAAACAGAAAACCGACAACGCTATTATGAAGGGTTAGAGTAATTCGATTCTATAATGGAGCACAACATGTGAACCATTTAGCACAAATACGTAATACCATCTTAGTATATCAATTTCTAATAAAGGTTAACATCAGAGCCTCCGATGTGGGTTTCTTCAATTCTATGAATGATGAAACACAATGTAATATGGAAAACCGACAACACTATTATCTAGAGCTGGGTAATTAGATTCTATAATGGAACAGAAAATGTAAGCCATTTAGGACAAACAAATACATTGCAATAGAAACTTTTTCAAGGGATCGAGTTGAGACTTCCAAAGAAAAATGTCAAAAGAGGCTTTTACCGAGTAGTCTATCTTTAAGAAAACTCAACATAGAGCGAGCCCAAATAAATTACGGCATATATTTTCCGGAAACACCAAGATAACACCAGCATGTTTGAGCCCAAATTGGGCATCATTCAACAAAACTAATAATATATACTGACGGAAAGGCTAACGTGGCGCACCTTTCATATCGAGTAGAAATAGCCCGATAGTGACGAATAAATGAGCAAGAAGAATGGGTAATACCGCTTTGTTAAAAAATCCAACTTGGAATGAATGTCATATTTAAATTTCTCGTATTTCTATTTTTATGGGGAGTTGATCATCCATATCTTCAATAAGATGTATGTACAAGTTCCGTTCATTCGCAAGGTTATACAATTAATTTACTATTACTTTTCATCTTGCATCATGGCCAAAACCCAATCGCCTAAAGCTTGAATACCATCTTATTCCTCCCGAACTATTCAGCGGTCTTGAGATAGCTCTATATCTGGAAAGAATCACGGTTCAAAAATTAGTCAAAGAACATTAATCATTATTACATATTCCTATAAGTTTCTATTGAAACTGTAATAGTTGGCTCTGATTATTTCGAATTTACATTAATTTATTAGATTGTTGTCTAGTATCATAAAAACCACTAGGAAAATAAGGACTGAAGTTCATGCAATGATTGAAATCTCCAATGTTCTTGTAGAAATAAATCTGCGGTTGTCAAAAAAAATGTTGTTTATTTGGACTTTAAGCGTACTAAAGTAAAATTAGTATCTGGTAATACTAGTTTGTCGTAAATCTGCACAAAAAAACTACCACGTTCTTAAGACATATATAAATTCTCCTGAGTCCATACAAAGATATTCTTATTGATCTTTGATATCTCAGATTGTTTGATGTTTGATGATATTCTGGAATTCAAGAATGATGAATGGGTGTTAGATCTTGGATCTTCTCGTGAGAAAAAAAAAGAGTTATTATTATCTTCCAAGCGGTAATTGAACAATGAATGTTGCACTGAAGGCATGTCTGGGAGTGTCCAAATGCTCAAACAAGCTAGTCATAATGAATGGCATTAACTAGATATGGGTTCTAGAAGATTAAAAAGCTCTTCGCCTCTACAAAGAATTTGATTCATGTTGGCAAACAAGAAGTGATCTAAAAACGTGTATCAGGAAATGAAAATGGAAAGAAATCCACATGTCCGGACAATGTTTCAGGACAAAAGATAGACTATAAGTTTATGTTTGCAACAGAGGATGTAATATTTCCTCCCACTCCGCAAAAATGAGTAAAGACAGATAACTGGACTGTTTCCCAGGTCCTTCCTGGATATGGAAGAACTGAAAGCAATGGAAAACATGTTTTTTTGAAGCCAAATGGTGCAATAGTTTTGCAAAAACCTTTTGAAATGCAGCCATGTACAAAATCAATTGCTCGTTATTGGACCCATGACCAACAATCTCTCTTTTCCTGGTTAACAACTCAAACTGACAAAGTTTGTTCATTTTCACTTGACATACCGGTACTAACCTTCAATCCATAATAAACTCAACAACAAAATGTATTTGAAAGTTTAAATGAGTGCCACTATTGAGTATAACAATCATATAATTCTAATTCGAAGACCGCCTATATTGCAAGTGTACTCGGTGCTCATGATGCAAGCCTATAGTTCTCTTGTTCTAAACTTTTGCATATAAAATTTGACTATACCTCTTTGGGTTCAGGTAATAAATTGTCAAAAAAACTCAAATGAATGAAATAATACAATTTATTAATCTTGAATATGAATAATTGTCATCAAAAGGAATCTACGAAACTTTCATCCTCAAGTCAAGGCTTTTGGGGTGACGCCCATGTTCCTGTATTCTATATAATGAAAAAAACTGGAAAAAATTCCAAAACTCCCAAAAAGTGGTCTAGAGGAAATACCGTTCCTTCGGTCGCTCTGCAATTTTTATGCCCCATTCGTTCGATTCAGAACATCGTCAAATAAATAGGTATATATTTTAAGACAACTTGAACCAAATTTTGTCAAAATACCGGGATATCAAAAATTATCTTGGTCAAGGGTGGTTGTGGAATCTAAAACGTGTGTCTTACTTTACGTTTGAAATAATTATGTCACTGTCACACTGACATCATCAATAACCTACAAATTTCATACCTATTTATTTCAGTTGTAAAACAATAATGAACTACAAATTATGAAATAATTATGTGAACTTTGAACCTTTTCAGAGGTCGTGATAGCCACAATCCGGGTCAAAAACTGTTTTGAAATAGTTAATTTTCCGTAAATCGAATGACGCACGAGAGTTAGAAAAGTGCAAACTGGTTGTACCTAATACGGCTTTACGACGACTTTTCGGGTGCAGTTTCCGCTCCATGTAGTTAGATTTAGTATCGGACCGTGCCCGACGGCCCTTCTTTTTTCGATAAATGTCCATTAAATGGGAAAATTTAATTCAAACAGTTTGAGCTATTCTCAGATCTCAGCTACGCGCGTCTAGCGTGCGACGTACCAAAGGGAATTTTCTCGCGACTAAAATATACACGAAGCGGGTGAAAGCTGGCGGCCCATAGCCAAAAACACTTTATTACAACTGGCGCCGGTCGCACGGGGCAAGAAACGGCCCCAAATTAACAAGACCGAGGTGAAATGTATAAACTTTAAATTACGCGCAGCGAGCTCCTCGAGGCATATGTCAAAATGATTTCGTTTGTAGCTAATTACATAGGACGTCTGGCATTCATGCAATTACGTTTTTAGATAATTCGAACCTTCTAATTTCGATAGGCCACGTGAAAATCCCGGAGTCCAAAGCGCTAAAGACTTCTGAGTGTTACAATATTCGTATAAAATTGCGAAATTTCGCACTTTTAGAAACTTCAAATTAATTATGACATACTTATTTCAAACGTAAAGTAAGACACACGTTTTTGAATCCACAACCACCCTTGACCAAGATAATTTTTGATACCCCGGTAGCAGCAGCGCTTAAAAAGCGTTTCTGAAATGCATGTCAATTTATTTTTCGATTGGACTATCGACTGATAAAGTTTGAGGCACATTTTTCAACACCCGCTGTAGATAAAAACGGTTATTTCCAGAATTTTAGGAAATGCAATTATTATACAAGAAGCTATTAAGAAATGGCAGGACACAATTACTTCATCTTAAATTTAAAAAAACATAATTTTATTTCCTAAATTGTATTTAATGTAGGTTAATCACGCCGCATGACATTTTTTTAATTAATAATAAACAGACAGTTATAAAATGCGTCAAAATTAGACACACAGGGTGAGAAAAATTTTAAAGATCCAAGATGCTGGAAAAAAGGAAAACTATAGGCTTCTATTCTGGCCCTCTTACCTTATACACTAAGTAATTCATACATACTACGATGAAGTATTTCAACAAATTTCAATATCAGTCGCTTATAAACAGGGTGATCATAAAGACTACATTGAAATTTTTTTCATCAACCAACTTCAAATCAATAAGTCATTAATACATACCTATCGTTTAAATGTTGATAATGCATTTTTAACAACTATGTAAGTGATTATATTTATGAAATCCAAACAATAGAAGAGATTTTTGTATATACCTAGTTGTTAGAATATATAGTAAAACGAACATTATGTTTGTCCCTAGACTCTTTTTCATATTAATACATTTTCCTCATGCTACATGTCAACGTGTTAAGTGATATTATGTTATAATGTATTATAAAGTACGTAAATTTTGACTATATTGTAAATGTACCTAATAAAGTTGTAGAAATTTATTAAGAGTAATTGTTGTTTTCTTTATCACATCCCCAATTTATCAATCTTTGAGTCAAGAAAACTGTTTGATCTATAGTTCGGCACTCATTACCTCTGAATTTATATTGCACTTTTTGGGTAATATTTACAGATTTTTTTTAGATACTTTTCATTCTCAATGTTTCAGAAAATATATTTTTGATTGATATTTCACAAAACCTAAGTAATACACTCATAGTATTTGATAGTTGCGTGTTCACAAATATAATGTAAAAAAGCACAAACAGGCAGATATATTTTCACTTTATTCATTCGTCTCCTAGATATAGATGAGAATGACATATTCGACTCTACATATCATTTCAGTACTTTTCTCAGCAATTGTTGAAAATAATAGTTAATAAAGAAGGGACGGAAATGGATAAACGAAAAAGCAATTTATTAAATTCCGATTCATCTCCAGCTGAGGTTAACCCCTTATTTGCATTATTATCCCCAAATAGTATTTAAACACGCACATTTTGGTTTCTAATTTAGTTTAATCTGATGATAGCTACTTGGTAGCCGAAAGGTCCTCAGTATTTTTGGTGGATCAGGGTGATTATTTCTCATTTATAGTGTTAGTGTATTCAAAGTGAGAACTCTTTTATATTGTATCAGTGATGACCAGGATGACTTCCTGGTCAGGTGATTCAACCAATTTATTAAATTGAAAACCAAAATTACCTGTTTAAATAAAAGAAGATTTAGGTTTTCTTAAAGATTGATGATGAGATCCGACAGCACTTCCGTACCGTTCACGAATAAAACTTTGAATAGGCGGGAGAACGCTGAGGGCAATCCTCATATGATACCAGGGGATTCCGTATGGTTTACGGAAGGTACCAAGACCGAAAAAAATGCAGGTGCTGGAATAGTCGAGACAACAGACCAAGGAGGAATAATTTATTTGAACCTAGAGACACTTGCGACAGAATTCCAAGCAAAAATAGTAGCAATTACAACATATGCTTGAATTATGAGGGAGAGAGCCTATGAGAATAGACAAATCACAATCATAGTGAGCAGCCTAACAGTGCTTAAGGCACTGGAGTCATACACAATCACCTCACAATGTGTACTCGATTGTGTAAAAGAACTAGACACTAGTAAAGAACCCCAATAGAGTGACACTCGTATGGGAGTCTGGGGAAACCAGACGAGAATGGACTGAAACTGTCGTCGCACTTGCTAAAGCGGGGGTGGAACAGCCACTGATTGAACCAGAGCCAACCTGTGGCATTTCTCATGCCACAGCGAAATCTGTAACCCAAAAATGGCTCGATACAGAGCACCATGCCTACTGGAGGGAACTGCCCCATATGTCGCACTTCAAGCGACTAATGGTAGATCTCCAGCAGCAACGAGTGAAAAATCTGCTGACGTTCAGAAGACATGAAATACGGAATCTTGTTGCATTCCTGACCGGAGACCCCCCAGGCAACAAACATATCAGTACGATGGGACCGGTAGATCAGATCACATGCAAGGGTTGAGGCGTGGAAGAAGAGACACCCATGCATGTGCTGTGTCAGTGCAAGTCATACGCGGTTGGTCGTCGGACATACCTCGGAGACGATAAAACTACACCCTAGGAAATCAGAAGTATCCCCTATATCAGGATACACCGAAATGATGAGGAGATAGCAATATGTGAGGGCACAATAGGACACTAATGACTGCAGTGCAGTGGGGCCCCCTCTGGGAATTAGAACCAACCTCACGGGGAAGGGGTTTTAGTAGTAAGAATCCGGCACACCCGGGGGCGCGAGCCCCCGAGGCGTCTATGCAAGATTTCCCCTCCTATACGCAAAAAAAAAGATTGTTTATCAAATGATGTTCTCCCAAAATTCATCAAAATATATAACCTCATTTTCTCTGCAAAATAATGATGGTTAAAATCAAAAATCAATAGCAAATATCATATACTAGACCATTTACAACTTTTAGCTTATATTTTACATTTAAAACTAAGTGTTGAAACAACATCATACGAATTCGAGTCATTTTATTATAAATTATTAAGCACAGTTTCGGCAAAAAGCAATAGAAAAACCAATGTACAATAAATTTTAATGATTGTTACCAAAAACTGCTAGAGAAGAAACTAAGAATATAAGCATTATTCGGAATAAAACAGATATTAAATTCAATGAAACGGATTTAACAAACAAAAGTTGAAAATACGATTTGGTCTCTCAACTCGAGTTGCCAGGTGGCTTCGCCCAATAACCCCCAGATGGCGCTGCAAATCCCAAGAAATTTTGAAATCAACCCCTAAGCTTTTAAATAATCTAAAAATAATATACACATTATAAAATATGAGTCTTAAACTTCCTGCTTGTGATTCCTGACACACGTTTCCAGGGAATCGTGTGTCACCCTCTACTTATCTAGGGTTATGACGCAGATAACCGCGCATATTTGAATGACGGAAATGATGTTATGCTTTTTACACTCTTGTAGTAAATACTGTTATTGCAGAAGAAAATATACAAATAAAATCTCCCAACAAAAACCCCTAAGTAAATTTCCCCCTAAAATACCCACCAAAGCCAAAAAATCCCCAAATTTAGGGGGATAACACTTAACCTGGTAACACTGTCTCATCTTTCAAGATAAAGCTGTCATTTGTTACAAATGCATGGCAATTCTTGGACATTCAAATAAATCATATAAAAGTACATCTAATAACTTCAATATCTTAAATCATTGAAGGTAAAATACTGTTATTACTTGAAAACAGATAAGGGGAATTCCATGGTAATTATTCAGTAAATACCTTGTTGACTGATGGTCCCTATAAACAGATAACCTGGTACTTTTATCTAGAAGGGTTAAAGTAGTAAATCATTCATTAAAATCGTGAACCGCTATATAATCTTCGATAATCTAAAATACAAACTTAGACCCTTGAATCATAATGATCCTAAACTGTATTGCTTACCTATTTCTTACCTAGATTCATAAACCGGGTAATTCCATGAGACCAATCATTTCATTAATTGTCTCAAGTATAACATACCAAAATAGTTAGTTAAGAAATTTAGTAACTTTCAAGACACGCCAAGTTTCATTTGATGTAATTTCACTATTTACAAATACCCTAATCCCTGACTAAATAAACATTCTGAAGAAATGGCTTTCAAATATTAATATGCCCGATACAAACTGCACAGACTACGTGATCCATCTACGTGGAGCAAAATTATTCCACTTTTAACAAAAACTACTATATACAAACAAGCAGATGTGCAATGGGCTACACCATTTTAAAATAGTTCCATTTAATAGTGTTGTTCATAGATTATTGAACGTCACAACGAGCCAGCAAAATTATAACAACGAAATTGAGAAATTTCAGCAAATAACGTGGGACAATCATGACGACAGGTCTTTGATCAATTTAATTTCTAAACAAAAAAGGAAATCGGAACTCTACCAACTAACCAAATTACAGCCAAATAGTTCAATAAAATTCTTCAGTAATTCATAGATTTCATAATTTGTTTTCTAAATTTGCAATACAACAAGAAGCTAAAAAACCGTTTAGGCAATACAAAATGTTATGTTGGTCAAACTAGAAGGAACATTCTAACTCGGTATAAAAAACAAATCAGCTTTAGCCGAACAATATTTTAAATGCAAGTCACACCATTTCTCAAGAAAGTTTATTACTTTTAAAACACAGTACGGACAAATATCTAGTTAATACATAAGGGATGGAAATGTATAAACGAAAAAGCAATTCATTAAATTCCAATTTATCTCCAGCTGAGGGCAACACCTTGTTTGCATTATTATCCCCAAATAGTATTTAAACAGGCACAGTTTGATTTATAGTTTAGTTTACTCTGATGATGGCTACTTGGTAGCCGAAAGGTCCTCAGTACTTTAACAGTATCTTTAGTGGATAAAGGTGATTATTTATTATTTATAGTATCTGATTAGATAAAATATTTTAATTAATAAGGCATTTCAATGTCGCCGATAGTGAATCAATCTTCTTCATTCACTGAAAGATGTAAGATTGCCTCTGTGGTTTTTGCATGGAAGATTGTTTATTCTAGAGTTTCGGCAGGTCACTAAGGGTAAATTTATTTAAGCTTGAATTGTTGGAATTTAGAAATAAATTTACAATTTGAGGGTGTTAAATGGGGTTTTTAATTCAACTTAAATTGTGCATAAAACAGTTTCTTTCTTTTTTCCATATTTAATAACCGACCCGTCTTTAGGTTCAACAATGGATTTGAACATCGTTTGCAAGCAACGTAGTTACGTCAATATTCTATGAAAAATATGAAACATATAATGTGAGGAGTGCTCGAAATTTTGAGGCATATTGAAACAAAACGAATAAAAATATAACTTGTGTTTTATATGTAGATTCTTGGGGAAAAGGTCACATTAAAGCTTATGTCAGAAGACGTTTGAATACCAATTACTAATTCACATTCAAACGTGGTCAAGTCCTCGACATACTCTACATCTTCAACTATAGAAACAATACTGTGTAGTGGTTCTCTGATACACATACATATATTTTAAACATTAATGTTGTACAATTATTTGTGTTTCGTTTGTTTTTGCGACGTATGCATTTTTAATTGAAATTAATGCGATAAAGACGCTTAGTGCTTAGTACAATTAGTTTGAGAAATTCCGCGCTTTAGTTGCATGTGAATTAGTATTCAAACGTCTTCCAATGATGGTCGTGAGACCGAAACGTACTTAAAGGCGAAAATGTCATAGACCTAAGCGTTGATGTGACCTATTTACATATAATTCATACCTAGCTCAATAGTCATTACCTACTTGTACGTTTCTGAAAATTGCAACCGATTCAATAAACTTTGAGATATTTAACTGTGTTATTATTATTATTATTATTAATTTCGCTGAGAAACTTACCTGTATTGAAACATTCAAGTTCTGACCACACAACTTAGCAGAAAAGCTTATCGCTTTTCAAACAATCCAGTGAACGTAATTAAAACAGATTAGAGGAGATCAAAATCTATAGAAATTATTAAAATGTTTTTAATAATGATCTGACCCTGGCGGAAGAAAATTGTTTTGTTCGAAGTTTAGGAAGTCCTAGATTCCAGATGATGCCAACAAGGCTAGCTCAAGGTCCTCAAAGTGATTGAGAAATTTAGTGTTCAAGGGTGGTGGATGAAACAAACTCTAACAATTTCAACCATAGAAAGTTATTTATAAATTCAATATGCGATTGTTCTGAATAATGAATGTTTTATACAAGTAAGCTGGCATTCAATTTACAGGAAAACTTCGATAAACGACAATAAAGTCAATCAAGTTACCTCGAGTATCCCAACGCTACTTTTTCTTGAATGTACTCATAGGCATTTTTGAAGCAATTCGGCAGATCCATATTCCATTTTATTATGCCCTTGTTTTGATAAACCTACCTAAACGTAGAACCTAAGCGACTCTATAATGCAAATTACAGAATGGTAAGAAGATAGCCGTCTTTACTAGAGGCCATCACCTTGATCACGTGACGCCCGTCTCACATGACCAACTTAATCCTAATAATACGAAATATAATTCAGTCAACACAGATAATTCCTTTTATGAGTCAGTCGATGAATATATTCGTGCTAATTACAGTAAAAATGAAGTGTGATCATTTGATCACGTGACTTTCCTCACTTTTGCACGCAAAATAGGTTTCGGACACTTCTGCGGGTCAAATTTATTGTAGGTATAGAAAATACATTGGAAATAATTTAGAAACCGCAAATGAAAGACGTTAAAATATTCTATGTTACATTGAAATTTTATCCAAATAGTCTACATAATGTATTTTACTTCTCTATGTTTTATACTGACCCTTGCAGTCAGGTTGTCTTTCCAATTATTGACACTATGATAGAACATCGTTTTACACTGACACCTATTGTCACATGAATTACCAAAATTTGCCTAGTAAAAATACTGACCTATGTCGTTAGTTAACGAGTACTGACATGCGCTTTATAAAAAACGGCTTAATCTATCCTGTCTGAACAAAAGGAGGAAACGCGGTCGTGCTATCTTAACTTACCAAATCCTTAACAACACCTTTTCACTTTGACTTATGCTACTTGTTTGCATTGAACACTGACTACCAAAATACCATTTTAAAATGGTGCGCGAAAATTTCAAAACTACGGTGCGACAAAACACATTTAACAACAGAGCTTTCAACACTTTGAATCCACTACCTGAAGAAACTATATCAGCTTCAGCTACAAATAATTTCAAAAATAGATATAATGTTGTGGTTAGCCTGATTGTGCGTGTTGTATTCGTGTTCAGTGCCGTTTTATTAACCTTCCGGGCCCTAGGGCACATACGTTTTATGGGTTCTAAAATGAAAATATGGAAGTCACTGAGAGGCGTTAGTTTTTGATCAAAACGGGGCGTGGTTTCGTTCAACGAATTTCTCGCATTTTCAGGAAAATGCATGTGACATTTTTTCAGTTCACCAATTTGACTTAAATCAAATACGTACATATACATCAAAAATTCCAAATACGTACATTTCTGCACTTTTGTGTTGCAAATCCACTTTTTAAATATTTTTTTTAGTCTTTACGGGCCCTAGGCCATGGCCTTGTGGACCTATTGGGTAAACGGGACTGCGTGTGCGTTGTTAACCTTTTAAGCGCTCGTCTGATCTTATGCAAAATTTTGATTCTTCTCTCTTCTTAAACAATTAAAAGAATATTTTCTGAAGGTAGATCTCATTTAATTTGTAATCAGCCATCAATATCCAATTCAAAACCATTAATATTTCAATATTTTGAGCATCTTTTTTTTTGGCATAATAGGTTTAATACTCCTTACCCTTGTCATCATGTAATAATAATAATAAGAGGGTTTAATGGATTTTTTCGTCTTTTTTTGTTGTTGCAGGTTTGGGTTCAAGTTCTATGAAGATGGCAACTGAGTTTAAATATTATTTTGAGTTACTGAAGTTATTGTAATCTTCGAATATATATTTGATTTTACATCAAATTAATATTATTGCAGGTAAATATAAAACCATAAACAAAGACTTAGAAGTGGTTAATAACAATCTGTTGACGGGATTTTTTCCAAGAACTGCTTGTCCTGTTGTTCTGTGTCTATACAAAAAAAGGAAAAGTAGAATAATCGAACAGTTTTCCCGTATGCCTTTATTGAAAACAATTTAAAAATCTATAGAAAACAAAATAAATAACAGTCTTGGCATAATAAAAACCCTTTACAATTAAGTCGAAGTAAACATAAGTACGATTAAATTATGAATGGTATAATCGATTTTCTACTTTTGGGATAATTTGGGAATTCCTTCTTGTAGTTCCTGTGTTTTCCTAACGCCCAAACAGTCATTTGATATAATCCAGCCAAAGCGAATATGAACGCTGGAAGAAAATAAAGCAAAATTACACCCAATCAAAAGTATGTAATAAAATATAATATACCTGGTAAGCATCCACTCATGAGTGAATATCCAAGCCATGCTCCAAATTCATATGTATAATTTGGACAGGACACGAAGTTGAAAAGAACAGTTAAAATATTCCCATTTTGATATGGTATTTTACGAACTGTACTACCAACTGGACGCAGATCTCGCAGCAATAAATGAATACTCAAATTTCCCAATTCGCAAATCTGAAAACAATAATTATTGTCAAGTTATTAGCAAATAAATAAACATGTGTTTCATTTATTTCAAAATTTAAATTATACTAGTTAAAATAAAAGAAGCCACATTTTTATCAGAAATGTTGTAATTTTCAATAAAATTATTCATAAATAAAGTTTTAAAATTGCAAATTTAAAAATTTCATTTAAAAATGCTGAAAAGGATAATTTATTACTGTAACAAAATTTTATTAAAGTTGGATAAAAAATAAACAAATTTTTTTTAATAGAATTAATAAACTAATTAATTAAAGTATTCATGTAATATTAATAAATAATTTACATTTAATAATAAAAATATAAAACTATAATTATAATTGATATATGAATTTAAAAAAATGTATTCCAATTCTCATTTTTAAATCAGTTTTCTATGAAATTAAAATAACTTTAAAAATTCCCTAAAATATTTAAAGAATAGTTAAATAAAATTAATTCCCTAAAGCTGCTACATTTAACTGAATATTTTAATGATAAATAATTTATTTAATTAATAATAATTCCCAACAAAACAAATTTTTATAAATAAAATTAATAAACTAATTAATTGAACTTTTTAAATATTATTAAATATAAAACTTAATTATAATTAATAAATAAATAAAAATCTCATCATCTCATCTCATCTCATTTCCTTTCTGCCTAACATTTTTCATAATTCCAATTTTCGTATTCAAAATAGTGTTGAATGTTCACTCTTTAATGTAGTTAAAAATTGCATTAGCATTAGCGGTTAGTTAATTAGGCTTTACATGCCCAGTAACTCAAATTATAGCTCAAAATGTATCTTGTATTTGTTTATTGAGAAAACTGTGGATGAGTATATTCATGCAAAAGTTTCGGATTTTCCAGTAACGCAGAGTATGAAAGTGAAAAGATCTCAGGCTCGCCAGGTGAAGCAAGTGAAGCACTGATTTACTTTTAGTTTGTTCAATTACAGAGATTACATGTATCTCTTCTCTGATTATTCGCGCAAAAATAGTTGGAACTTAAAACTTCAAATTTGTTTTGAGTAAAATTTAAATTATTATATATTTTCACATTTTACAACCATTTTTATATGGGAACGTTCCAAGAGTGAATCAATTTCCAGACAACAGTATTTTCATGCACGTGTTCGGCGGTTGCCATGGTGAATCAGCGGTAAGGAATGATTCAATGCGATTGGGAGTGGGAAGAGTGATAAAGACGAGGGTGGATGAGACCGCGTGGAATTTGTCTATTATTTTCTTTACGAATTACGATGTGCCTAGTACTGTTCAGGAAGATTTAAGAAAAAATAGTAGCCTGTCTCTTCAAAAATATAATGAAAAAGTGCAGCTTAACAGGCGTTTCATGCAGTTACCTATTCATACAACACTTTACTTTTGGAAAAACAAGCATTATTCTTTCGTGGACATCGTGAAGATCTGTTCTTCAATATTCGAGGGAATTTTAAAGAACTTTTAGATACTTTTCTAGCATTAATCACATCCTGACAAACGGTAAGTAACTATTATAGTCCAAGGGCCAGTGTATGGATCAAAATCGGCATTTGGTAACTATCTGGCGTATAGCACAAGTCATTTAGAGCTCTTTAACGAGTATTAAAAACAAAAATCTCTTGGTTCGACCGGGCGCTCTCCAGATATTACGTCATTTGCATAAGAAAAAATTGAATGGTTTGGTAACCTTCTGGCAATTATGATCTGGCATCATAAAATGTATAACAATGTTCATGCGCCAGAAATTTTCAACCAAGCATAATGTTCTTTTTTTATGGAAAGTACATAAATCAAAAGTGCGGTGTATGGTAACCACTTTAAAATAATAAACAGTGGCGGCTCCTCGAAGGAGGCTAAGGAGGCTCAGCCTCCTCACCAATTTATCTTAATGATCATTCTCCATTTTATTTCCTGTTTCTCTGATAATTCTTTAAATTTTACAATTAATTCCCCGTTCTCAGTAGTTATTTTTAATCTGGCAACAGTGCCCTGAGGCTAGACTCTCTATATATCTCAAACGCTGAGCATGTGTTGTTCAACGCTGTTGCCGTTTTTCCGACCAGTCCGAACGCCAACTGGGTAAATCAGCGAAAATGGCAACACCCTCTGGAGGCTAGCCTGCGGCAGCCGCTAGCAATCTATGAAATACGAGACGTGCGTTCTGTCGATTGCTGAGTAGGTCAGTCAGTGCTTGTTTACGTGTTGTCACGCCACGCGAAGTAAGGTTTGATTGTTGTCTGTTGTAAATTTAAAATGACTGTTAGTGAGTTAGTTGCTGCCTTTTAGAAAATCCATTTAGTGAATTAACATATGATAAAAGTGTTTCTTTTAAATAAACGGCCTTTACCGGATTTGAAAGGATTAGTAATGTCAGGTAACTATCAAAATCGATCATTGTTAATACTAATAGTAGTATTGACAAGACGAAGTTTAAAAAAAAATCATTGATTTCCCTGTAATGCTCCAACTCGATGGAATTTTACATCACGTGCAGTATTTACCATCCATAAAAATAAAGACAAATTAATTGAAACATTTGATTTTGTATTAAACAGTGATGACTTTTCAACAGATCAGGTTTTATTAAATGCTGCTGTTGGTTTAAAATCTTATTTAGAAAATGAAGAATTTTTGTTTTTTCTTGATAATTTTAAATTAATATTTGAACAAACTGATCTTATTTTTCAAATTTTACAACATAAATTCACTGATATAATTTATTCAAGAGATCGTTTGAAACATCTCATTGGAAAAATTTCAAGTTTCCGTAATACAGAATTTCATTTTAATATTTTATTTGAAAATTTTTCAACTGATGAGGCTCCTCCCGCGAAAATGAGGAAAATACATGATTTGGTAGACAAGAAACTACATTATAAACAACTTTTTTATGAAATTTTAGATACTATTAAAGGTCAAATTGAGATTCGATTTTCCGATTTACATGAATTGAAGTTTTTTGACTTGGCGAATAGAAGATTTTTCGAATCTTTTTCAAAAAAGAGTTCCCCAATACACTTTAAGATAACTTAGTTCTAAAATATAAATTTTTTGATAAAATAACACGGCACAATGAATTATGCGTTACATACTCGGATAAAGATATTTTAGGCCAGTATGACAGTCACGCCGATATGATAAAATATATGATAGACAATGATTTGCAAGTTTTACCTCAGTTTTATAAACTACTTTGTTTGACAGTCACCATTTCTGTCACGTCGGCATCGGTGGAGAGATCATTTTCTACTCTCAAACAAATTAAAACTTACATGCCAATGGGCCAAAATCGTTTATACAATGTTAGTTTAATATCTATTGAAAAAGATTTAGTAAAACACTTAAAACAAAATGATACATTTTTTGATAATATTATTGATCATTTTTCGCAAACTAAAGACAGTAGAATTCCGTTAATATATTTAAATAAGTTAATAAAATTAATAAAAAAAAACAAAATATGAAAAAATTCCAAAAAAAAGAAATAATATTAAAAATCCAAAAAAAATAAGAGACAAAAAACGAACAAAAAAATTTTTTGCCAAGAGAAACTCTATACCTCCACGTTGGTTCTTGCTGGGTAACAATTAATTTTGTCACTGAAGTAGCTGGTACGGTCGCTGTGCAAAGGTTAAAAGGCCGTGAATAGAGTATATTTTTACAAAAACGTTTTATGTCCGCCTCCTCTCTCAAAAATTCACGAGCCGCCACTGATAATAAAATGTGTTAGCTTATGCATCCCAAATTTCAAAAAAACAAAAGCCAGAAAGGTAGAGCCGGTATTCTTCAAAAGAATTATTTAAAGGAGAAAAATGTATATTATGGCTCAAAACTGCACATATGAATAGTTTGCGACCTATAAAACAGGTTTTTTTATGACGCCAGAAAGCTAGACCCATCTCCACCCGCTCTAACACTCATTAAAATTGCTCAAAATTTGTACGAAAATTGACTGTCGTATCAAGTCTTTTGGCTTTGTAATTTAATAGGATATCCGTTGCTAATGATGGGGAGGGGGGTCTTCAGCCCCTAAGCCCACCCTGTATCCGCCGCTGACTGTGAGAATCGTGTGCCTATCGTTTTTGTTCATTCGCAATCCAGTAGATGTGTTTACAACCATTTATATCTACAATATATAGCAGTTTACTTGTTATCGAACAGTCGGATATTTTTTAATTCACCGATAACAATACCGTCCAATATTTCTGATCTAGTTTTATAAAGGGCAGACACGTGTCATTCAAATTGGTAGCTAGTATGAATGCACACTCGATGAATACGTGCTTTCATCAAAATTGTTGTGATTCCCGTGCAGTTTCCATGGATAAATGAAATCCCGGGAATTCTATCTGTCTGTATAGGTTTTGAACGAATTGAAATTTCTGTGAAATACAAGGTATGCAACTTCCAATGAGTACTCTAATATTTATTCAGACTAATACTCATATATACAAGTGAATTAAATCGGTATCCTAGGAATTGGTATTATAGTCCAGGCTGTGAACCGGGATTTTAGCTATAATAAAAAAAAAACATGTAAGTTCGAATCAAAAATTTTTTTTTGCATTAGCTTCAGGAGGTTCTCAGGATCATTCATACACCTTAAAACCTCTTGGGAACCCCAACCCCACCCTTTGGGGGCGAAAATGGCCCGAAATTTCCAAGTCTTGAATTGTATTTTCTACAAAAAAAGGTATTTTGGCATTTCGAGTGCACCTAAGAGGTTTTTTGGGTCGCTGAACACGAATCCGTAGCCAGATTTACTTACAATTCAACGTAGGGGTGGTCAAATCGACAAAATTAACCAATTTTGCACCCCTAATATGTTATTTTGCAATTTACGTGTTTTAGTCATTTCGAATGCACCTAGGTTTTTTTTTGGGTGGCTGAATATGATTCCGAAGCCAGATTTACTCGAATATCATAGTAGGGGTGGGAATTTTACAAAAATGGCTAATTTGACACGCTTCTAAATTTTTATTATTTTCGCATTTTAAAATTACTTCGGAGTAAATCCGGCTTCGGCATCGTATTCAGCGACCCAAAAAACCCCCTTGGTGCATTCGAAATGCCAAAACCACGTAAATTGCAAAATAACATATAGGGGTGCAAAATTGGCCAATTTCGTCGATTTTACCACCCCTACGATGGATTGCAAGTAAATGTGACTACGGATTCGTGATCAGCGACCCAAAAAACCTGCTTGGTGCATTCGAAATGCCGAAAACACGTAAATTGCAAAATAACATATTGTGGGTGCGAAATTGGCCAATTTTGTCGATTTGACCACGCCTACAATGGATTGCAAGTAAATCTGGCTACGGGTTAGTGTTCAGCGATCCAAAAAACCTGCTTGGTGCTTTCGAAATGCCAAAAATACGTAAATTGCAAAATAACATATAGGGGTGCAAAATTGGCCAATTTCGTCGATTTTACCACCCCTACGATGGATTGCAAGTAAATGTGACTACGGATTCGTGATCAGCGACCCAAAAAACCTACTTGGTGCATTCGAAATGCCGAAAACACGTAAATTGCAAAATAACATATTAGGGGTGCGAAATTGCCCAATTTTGTCGATTTGACCACAATGGATTGCAAGTAAATCTGGCTACGGATTAGTGTTCAGCGATCCAAAAAAAAAAAACACTAGGTGCACTAGAAATGCCAAAATACCTTTTTTTTGTAGAAAATACAATTCAAGACTTGGAGATTTCGGGCCATTTTCGCCCCCAATGGGTGGGGTTGAGGTTCCCAAGAGGTTTTAAGGTGTATGAATGATCCTGAGAACCTCCTGAAGCTAGCGCAAAAAAAAAATTTTGATTCGAACTTACATGTTTTTTTTTCCGGTTCATAGCCTGGACTATTAGTATTGGTCGAGATGTTAGCGGGCTTAATAGAAAGTTCAGTGCACTTAGCTAAAGTCTTTTGTACACTATCCTCTGTTACGTTTTTCAGGGGGTATTTGGATACCCCGCTGCTCGACAAAATCTTTTTTACGCTTATATTCTTTATGTGATCGGCCGTATGATCCTGATGCTTTGCCTACTCAGCGAGTGTCTCGCTTGCTCCCTGGCCTACCTTATAGTGTAGTCCGCCTATTTTTGGCCCCATGTTAATTTTTCACTTCGGAGATACAGTAAACAAAAATATGTAAAAATCGGACATTTTCCGTAGAATTCAATAAACCAAAATACAAACAGCTGGCACCTCGGGGGCCCATAGTAAATTGGGCCCAAAGTTGTCCAAAATCGGTTTTTCCATTTGACTCTGTCATGGTGCCATAAAATGGAAAAAAAAATTGGAAAAAATTTGTTGAACTATCAAGTACGAATCGATCTGTGGACATCCGTTGTCAAAAAATTCGAAAATAAATTATTTATTTGCAAGAAACCGTTAAAAATCGCGTTTTTTAAAACGCTCATATGTTCGTCTAAACGAATCATTTTTTCACGAAACTTGGTGAAAGTGTAGCTCTCTACTAACTAAAAAAGATCGTTTCTAAAGTTAAAAATATTATAAACTTTTTGCAAAAATTGATGTTTTCGAAAAAATCACGTTTTTTTTTCAATCTCGATAGCTCATACACGCTATTTAGAGTCAATTTTAAGCTTAAAATTTTCTTGAAATGTTGTACTAACATTTTTATTTATTGCGCGCTTCTTAAATTGATCGTTAATATGCGAAAAATCGTTTTTTTAACAACAAAAAAATTTTTTTTTCAAGGAAAAAACGTTTTTCTCCTTTTTTGATAGCAGCATTGAATAGTTATTATTTTTTATAAATTTACAATTTTTTTTTATCTACGACCCTTTGGAGCCGACATCATTTTTATTTTTAACAATCTAGGGCCGCTATCCTTCAAATATTAAGTTCTGAAATTTACAGAGTTTGTAGTTCAATACTTGTATTTTACATAAAAAAATACTACAATGACAAATTCGCTCTCTATTCTTTGGAAATTTAATGGCAAGCGGAGCACACCCCGGCTCATACGTTCGTTCGCTCGAGCGGTGTCGTGGGCGAGACGGTGTTAACGCGGATAGATCTGTAAAGCTGTATGCTCTTATCATACATACCGTATCGTAGTTTCAACTGCACACACAGCCTTCATACGATTATGTCTCTGGAACGTTATGCTGAGTCTTAAAGACATATGAGTTGACAGGTAAATAATAATTGTTAAGCAACATTTTCCGTATAAAAATAAAATATTTATTTTACATGAAAGTTCAAAATATTGACAGTGAATCTTATACTTAATTGATCCGTAGTTTTTTTTATCGGATACCGCTCCCCCCTCCTCAATGTCACTGGTACGTTCTTCGCTGTATGCGAGTACGGAAGAGTTGGCTTCGCTTTCGATCTCATCATCATCAGCGAAAAATATTATTGCAACGTACCTTTATTTCGTAACGACAATGTGAAAACGATAATGAAGCACCAATATTGTAACGGTTTGCTGACAATGTGCACTGCACAGTATACAGTTGAGAAAGAAGCAAACGCAAACGTGGAGTTCCCGAGGACCCCGAATCGGCTCCCCCCCCACACACACACACCGGTACTGTGTGCTCCGCTTGCCATTAAATTTCCAAAGAATAGAGAGCGAATATGTCATTGTAGTATTTTTTTATGTAAAATAAAAGTATCAAAGTAAAAACCCGTAAATTTCAGCACTTAATATTACAAAAAAAAACGATTTTTCGCATATTAACGATCAATTTAAAAAGCGCGCAACATTTCAAGAAAAATGCAAGCTCAAAATTGACTCTAAATATGAAAGCGTGTATGAGCTATCGAGATTTAAAAAAAACGTGATTTTTTCGAAAAAATCAATTTTTACAAAAAGTTTATATTTTCAAATTTTTTGGAAACGATCTTTTTTAGTTAGTAGAGAGCTACACTTCCATCAAGTTTCGTGAAAAAATGATTTGTTTTCACGAAGATATGAGCGTTTAAGAAAAACGCGATTTTTAACGGTTTTTGCAAATAAATAATTTATTTTCGAATTTTTTGACATCGGATTTCCACAGATCGATCCGTATTCAATAGTTCTATTACTTTTGTATGAAACTTTTTTTCATTTGATGGCACCATGACAGAGTAAAATGGAAAAAAAAACGTTTTTGGCCAAACTTTCGGCCCAATTTACTATGGGCCCCCGAGGTGCCAGTTGTTTTTATTTTGGTTCATTGAATTCTACCGAAAATGTCCATTTTTTTACATATTTTTGTTTACTTAAGGGTCCAAATCCGTAGGCAAACTGGACTATTATACGTTTTACATTCTTTAAATCCTAGCCTACTAAATCGTTACAATTTAGAAGAAATATTACCAGAAACGCAAATGTTCATTAATTAAACCTTCAAATCTAATCCATATTAAATATATCTGTGACACGTTTCGCAATATTACGTTCCACAGCTCTGCAATTAGCGAATAGCATTCAATAGTCCGGAACAATCCTCAGGGAATTCATTTCAGCATCGACATAGGATCAGACTTCCGGGTAAATATTGCATTACGCGTCGAAATTAAACGTCGCAAAAGCTATTCTTGCTTGCCACTACAATATGATGGACCTAGCGGACTGAGCGTCGAGGAAGGTCAAAAGGTCGCACACGTGGAGATCGCCTACCGAGCTACCACGAGGTTCGATAATGAAATAGTGTAAATGTTCCAGGTGCAATGTTCTTTTCATTTTGACTTCCATAAAAGGTAACATTTGCCGTTTTATTATGTTCAATTTTAAAGGTAGAATTCACATTCCTGATGTACAGGATGTTCCAGTTTATAATAACAATAATTTACCAGCTTTATGTAAGCATTGTTACAGAAAAAAATTGTACGAATTGTGATGAACAAACAGAATCGGTTTTCCAGTAATAAAATATTATGTGGCGACGTGTCAAAACTCGAAATGAGAAAAGTATAGATTCAACCATCTCACCCTGTATAAAAGGCATCATTTATAAATTGCCCTCTTATACGGTTGTTGGCGTAGATTCTCGTCAAGTAATCAAGAAATGATTTTTCGAGGACCTCTAGAAATGGATGTTTTTACATTTTCCTGACAGTTTCGTTCCATAGAAATATATAGTTTTCATTTGGCTTGATTAATTAATATCAATATAACTTGCAGTACGTATACCGATAACCAGGAAGTGACCCGCATCACGGGTTTCTCATTAGCTAGGCAATCAGGCAACAATATGGTCAATTGATATATGTAATACTCACACTTCTTTGGTTGAGAGACTAACACATAAATTAAGAACTGTGTGATCGAGGGTTGCTTATAAATTACGCTAAGTAGAAAAACTCTCAATCAAAACAAATATAAAATATTTAATAATAATAAAGGAAATAAACAATTATAAAAATGAATTAAAAGTTAAAAGATTAAATATAACTAAAGTATTAATCAAGAAATTATGTTAAATTTAGAAAATAATTAATCAATCCTTAATTTTAAATCAAACTTATTAGAACCTAAATATGAAATAAAAACTAATTTAACTCAGCCCGGATGTACCAGGTTAAAGAGTTAAACAAAACTATTATGATTTAATTATTCAATCCACACTACTTTTTCGGCGCTAGAACGAGCCAAAGTGACCCCTTTTTCAGAAATATACACCCCAAAAAACTCGCCATTTTCCGATTCTTGTCATTTTCAATATGGTGTATCACAACATCATTTTGAAGAATCGCACATTTGACTAATAACTCGGAAACAGAAAATCGGATCGCCAAAAACAAATGACCGTCGGCTGCCCCCAAGTATTGCCTAAAAACGTGCCAAATATCAAATTTCCACTCCAAGCCTTTTGCGAAAATTTTCGATAACCACAGTAACAAACGCGGCAAATCATTATCAGATTATTATATTTATTATTATTCGACCAAATCGAGTTCTCTAAGGGCACCAGCCAGTGGTCTTTCGGTCCCCCGGATCACGTCACTTAGACACTGAAGTCCATTGCGACCCTTGTTTCCATATAACTCTTAGCTACACTCTACGATGCCATTCCTGTTCCGAAAGCCTAGCAGGCTTCATCTCTGGGTCCTAGGTCCTAGGTTACGCCTCGAAAGCAGTCCCATTTGAGGTTGACAGGGATTTCCTCCCCTTCTCGGGCAACCTACATTTTTGGTTCACATTGTGGTCCATTTTGGTATGTTAGGCCTCATGTTCGGTAAAACTACTAGTGAGGAGACCAATCTCCCGTAGAATCAAATATATTGGTCGTAGAAATTTTACAAAGATACTTCCCTACTTCGTTAATAATGGCTTTCGATCGGAAAATATAAAAAGGACTTAAAATATCATTTTTATAGAATTCAATCAAAGGGTTCCAATTAGTATCGCAACTTTATAATGGAAATCCTTTCTAATATATCGTTAGTGGCATCGATTGTGAACGAAGAGCTCAATGAGGAGAAATTTAATAGGATTTGATATTTTCATCA
This sequence comes from Endomychus coccineus, assembly GCA_958510875.1. NCBI lineage: Eukaryota > Metazoa > Arthropoda > Insecta > Coleoptera > Endomychidae > Endomychus > Endomychus coccineus. Next base: position 16,647,579 of record OY294071.1, on the reverse strand, counting down.
AGGTCGAAAACATCAATTAGAATTTACGTGGAAAATAAGGCGATCTAAGGTTTCCAACAAATGGATCACCACTGCTGTGTAAAAAAAAACTGAGAAACAAACAATATTTTCTTATAGATTCAGGTCAATACCCTTTCAAATTTGCAACGAATTACCACTTATGTAAAGAATACATCATTATCATGCTTTAAAGTTCTGTCTACATGTGAGTGGTACATTGTTGCCATCTCATTTTGCGAGATAATTGTCTTCAATATTGCATGCCATGTGTAGCATGTTGTAACAAGCGTTTAACCTAATTCCATCGAACTAACTAGATCATTATCTGGCGATATGTTTTTCATAATAACCCCAAGGTCCGAGATGGTATAGAAGATAACTATAAGTTGATTGCCAAAAAAAGACCTGCTTGTCTACGTAACACATGTATGGCAGAAATCCATTGCATCTCTAGCTGTATCATTGGATATCGGAGTATCCTCCGATACAATGGCTGGTGTTCCACAGGGATCTGTCTTGGCACCAACTTTGTTTCTGCTCCATATAAACGAGCTGCTGGAAGTGACCACCTGTCCCATCCACATCTTTGCAGATGATGGTAATTTCATACCGCTTTCTCATCTAGAGCCCCTATACCATACAGTGAAGCCAGGGGAGCGATATAGAGACAGGTTGACGCAATTAATGGAAATCTGGCAAATATTTTGAAATGGCGATCTGATAGTTTAGTAGAGTTTAATGCCACCAAAGCTCAAGCTTGCGTCTTCTACAGGAAGGCGGATCCCACAATCCCTAACATGATGATGTCAGGTACAACTATTCCTATGAAGTCTTCCATATCCATGCTCGGGATCATCATCAACAGCACCCTCTCATGGAACGATTATGTGAGGTCCCTTGCGAAAGACGCTTCACAAAAACTTGCCAAGAGTTACTTACATCCCAGCAGCTCCTCATAATCTACAAAGCACATATTCGACCTGTCCTGGAGTACTGCTCACATGTTTGGAATTCGGCTCCCAAACATACGCTGAAGCTCTTGGATTCTATCCAGAAGAGAGCTATTCATTTGATTGATAATGTCACAATTACGAATTCATTGACCTCTCTAGAACATCGTAGAAAGATGGGAGATCTCTCCCTTTCCTATAGATATTTCCATGGTCGGTGTTCATCAGAATTCTCGTCTGTTGTTCGCCACCAGCGATTCCAGATAGGCGGACTAGACGAGCTCAAACTAGTCACCCCTTCATTGTCAAGCTCGAGACCTGCCGAACTTCTTCGTACTAGACTTCATTTTTCTATCGAACCGCGAAGTTGTGGAACTCTTTACCTAGTGAGGTTTTCCCCTATGCCTATAACCTCCAAACCTCTAAGAAAAATCCGAATGCCTATCTCCTCCCCCAACATTCCATATTACATTATAGGTTTCCCTCTCGTGTAGTCAAAATATTTAAAAAAAACGATGGTTGTACAACAGGTTTTACTCCTGAACTAATATTTTGTTCAAAAACAAAGGATGTCAATCATCATGGTGAAATGTATCACAGCAACTTCTTAAATTGGTTTCAATTTCAACTTTTGGTGAGTTTGAAGAAACGCAACCATCGTTGTGGATATTGAATAAACTGGCCCCGAGAACGAGAACCCCCAAGTAGTGTGATATACCATAAAGGTTAAGTAGGAATAATATACCTACATTAAACACCTTCAAACCACTGTTGTTGATCTTGGTAAAAATGAATAAGCCAGCCACAACCATTATACGTAGCAGATAATTATGTTAGTTGGAAAATATGGCCAATGGAGTAGTTAGTCTACCCCCTTACCGTTACATTTTTAACCCCATTCAACACATTTTGGGTATAACTAACACTGCAGATATGAAGTTGGCACAGGTGGTAGTTCCGCGGAAAAATCAAGGCTATGTGTAAAGAGGATAACCAACATTAGAAATATGGGCTAAGACTATTCAACATACTGATAAAGTGAATGATTCTGTGTTATTGTTAATGTGCATTGTTAAAGGAACTATAGTGTTCAAGGAAGTGTAATAATATTCATTACTTTCATGGGCTAGTGCAATAAGTTAAAACAGCAATTTTAATACTCACAACAACAAATTTAATACAAATAAATGATATCGATTTAAATCTATACGCTTCCTTTTATGAAGATTAATTTTTATATCTGTATTTGAAATTATTAGTCATCAGAAGTTTTATTTTTTTTATATCGTTTATGAACCTCTTGTAAAATAAATAGAAGATTTAACCGAAATTAATCTTGTCAAGAATATTTTCTTGTAACTTGGACTTTGTTTTCGTTCAACTAATGAGTGATGAATGTGATGCTACCAAAGTAAGTAAGCTCTTTATTGCAAAGTGCGTTGAACAAAATTTACCCATATCAATATCATTGATACATAAATATGCAAAAGAAAACGAAATTTACTTCAACATGATCCAAAATAAGTAACATGAAAGATAATCTTCCAAAATGACTCCAAAAATGGTTCTAGCTAAAATATTTGTTGAAATATTATATTCATTCTACTAATCGAAAGTAGCTGTGGAAATTGATTTGAATCGTATTTTGGGTATTTGTTTCCATAAATAATAATGCTTACTTTAATACTACAGTATGGATTAATAATATTGACTTGAAGCTGAAGGTAAATTGTCCATATTTTTATCTAAATCTTTCAGGTGGAAGTAGAAACGGTATATAGGTTATGCAAATCAAATCGTTAGTTGTAATCAAAAACATTGAAAACCTGCTCAACCTGGCAACAATGGCTGACCTTGATCCATGACGTCATATTATTCTTAACGTAAATGAACCATAGCCGTCCTTTCTCTTCGCCCAGTGACAGTTGACTTACAGGTAGTGTACCATCCGCGATAAATGTTACAATTTTTGGCACATCTACAGTCTACGCTCTTTCGAACGAGACCTCAACCACCACCCTACCCTATGTACTTTCAATATGGAACTCCGGATAGCCCTTTACACTACGCTAGTAATATATAGATAATTTCTAGGGAAAAAAGGCTGAAAGTGTAAACTAAATTATACATTACATTCCACAGTGGTACCTCATACAGTATAATAATTACTTGTTTCAACCGAAATTAGTCTGCGATCAGTGGCAGCGGGTTTTCTTCATTCCGAAAACCACCCCCAGTCGCCAGGGGCTTGATTCATGTCGCCTTGTCATGTGCCGAGATGGGATGTACCCCTGGCATCAACCAACCTGCAATTACCGACTAATTCTCGAAAAGCCGCTGTAATCGCATAGTTATAACTAAATACATGACGACATTATTTGACACGCTGAATTCTGTCAAAAGGTAAGATGCTTCCGTTATAAGACATGTTGGCACTGGTTTCCAAAGTGTCGTTTCTATGAGATTTTAACAAGAAACAATGGATTCTATTGCTGGGATACTGGTCTACCTAACCATCATAAAAAATGAAAGTAGAAAATAACTCACCAAAAACAACGCAAAACCAAAGTACGATAGTAGTGCTGGCGGTTGAGTCCATAGAGGATGATTCACATGATACGCAACATAAAACGTGAAACCCCAGTAGTAAGTACAATTTTTGAATAAATTCCTCAGAGGCATGGTTACATGGGAAAATCGATGAACGAATAAAGTCTCGAGGATTCTCTTCACATAATGTATTATCCATGCAAAATAGATGAGACTAAAAAAACAACAAAAGGATTAACAATATATTGACTGTCGAAATGTCAATCGAACAAGCAATAATATGAAAACTTTGTATATTACAATCCAAGTCAGGCCCGCCGCAAGGTGGCGTGCAAGGCGTGAACCGCACGCGGACGCCACCATTAAGGAGCGACAAATCGGCACCAAATTATGATTTATAAAAATATAAACATTATTTATAAAATAAACTACGAGGGAAAGTTGAAAAGTTCCTACAAAATGAAACAATAAATGATTTATTGGGTCAAAATTTGTTTTATTTCTCAACATAATCTTCTTGTAGCCCAATACACTTTGTCCAACGGTTTTCGGCAATCCTTCAAAATGTTGTAGTTCAGTATGTACAAAATTTGATAAAGATGAAAAATGTGGTAAGTCATTTAAATTCAAAATAGCGATTCTTTAATTTTCCAGTTTTTGCTATAACTCTGAGCCCTTTTATTATTTTCAACATTTCAGAACGGAGGATATTAGGCAAGATGGCTTTACAGTCCAGCCTCACGGTCGACGAATCCCCTGAGAACCCAGCAAAATTTGATATGGCTGGAATGTGATCAAATTCTTTTTTTTTACAGATTAATGAATAAAAAGCACTTTTATCACATCGGAAAATATTGCTAGAAAAGTTATGGCCATTTTGTCGAAAACAAACTGGAAATTTTCCAGGTTTTTTCATTTATTTAAATTAATTTTGAAATAAAGCCTCTAATCGAAAAAAAAAACAAATTGTGAGGTTACAATTTTCGAAAAAAAAACACAAAATTTGAGATACTGTTAGAGCTCTTCAATACGCGTATTTTGAACTATTGTAGATCAATTTTGTCTAGATATTCATGTAAACGTGTTTGAGTCTGTAGCCGGCCCAATTTTGGGCCCAGCGTGAAGCAACAAAATTCAATCTAAGTCTAATTTAATTTCTATCTAAATCCAAAAGTGTGACCTCTTAACCATCATTAAAAAAAATCTAGAGCGAGTCAAAGAAAAAAATTATCATGCAAGCTATTATTTTTTATGTGGGTAAGAGGTCACACTTTTGGATATAGATAAAGTCATCTCTCCTTTCCATTGAATTTTGGATGTTGACGATGGGCCCAAAATTGGGCCCGCTACAGGTCCAAACACGTTTACATGAATATCTAGACTTCTACTTAAGCAAAATTGATCTACAATAACTCAAAATACGCGTATAGGAGAGCTCTAACAAAATCTCGAATTTTTTTTTTGTTTCGTATTTTCTAATTTAAAAATTTCTACAATTTTCCGAAGTTACAAACTTTCAAAGTCCCGCCAAAATTCAGCATAATATTTGTCAAAATCTACAAAATGCATTTCGTTTTGAGTCAACATATGCATTTTTCAGCTAGCAATCGCACTTTAGCGATAAAAAAATCCAGTGAAAAGTAGAATAAAAATGCCAATTTTCCACGCAAACAAAATATTTTTACAATCTTTTTTCTATTTAAAAAAAAATATTTTGTAAACCGTGAAAAAATCACAAAATGGGCCTCATCTCGGACCCATAACCTTCAAATTACTTCTACCTTGACTCATTCGACGCGTATTCAAATTATCTATGACTTTGATCTCTTGTGTTTTTTTGATTGGAGACTTTATTTCAAAATTAATTTAAATAAATGAATAAACCCGGAACATTTCCAGTTTTTCCGCAATAAAATGAACATAACTTTTCTAGCGGCACTCCAGGAATTTTTTAACTATTTTTCCCGTTTTTAGAGCACCCAAAAACATACAAACAGATAACATACAAATTAGCCATATTAACTTGTGACCATGCGACTAAACTACCGGGATATCAAAAATTATCTTGGTCAAGGGTGGTTGTGGATTCTAAAACGTGTGTCTTACTTTACGTTATCAAAACTTGTGTCAAATTAATTAATTTGAAGTTTCTAAAAGTGAGAAATTTCGCAATTTTATACGAATGTTATAACACTCAGAAGTCTCTAGCGCTTCAGACTCTGGGATTTTCACGTGGCCTGTCGAAATTAGAAGGTTCGAATTGTATAAAAACACAATTGCATGAACGCCAGACGTCCTATGTAACTAGCAACGAACGTAATCATTTCGACATATGCCTCGAGGAGCTCGCTACGCATCAGTTAGAGTTCATACTTTTTACCTCGATCTTGTTAATTCGGGGCCGTGCGCCAGTTGTAATGAAGTGTTTCGGCTATAGGCCGCTACCTTTTAACCGCTTTTGAGTATATTTTAATAGCTAGAAAATTCCCTTTGGTACGTCGCACGTTAGACGCGCGTAGCTGAGACCTGAGAGTACCTGCTTCTACTTTAATCAAATTTTCCTATTTAATCGACATTTTGGGGCCCGAGACTATGCTATTTAGTTGGCCCCATTCATAAACTAACGACATGGAGCGAAAACCGCATGCGAAAAGTCCTCGTAAAGACGTTCTATGTTCCGAAGATTTGCACTTTTCTAACTCGCGAGCTACGCGCTCCTCACGTGAACGTCATTCGATTTATCGAAAATTAACCAATTTAAAACAGTTTTCGACCCCGTTTGTGGCTATTGCGACCTGGTAAAAGGTTGAGAGTTAACATTTCGTTTTACATTCCACAACCACCCTTGACCAAGATAATTTTTAATTTGTAGTTCATTATTGTTTTACAACTGAAATAAATAGGTATGAAATTTGTAGGTTATTGATGATGTCAGTGTGACAGTGACATAATTATTTCAAACGTAAAGTAAGATTCCACAACCACCCTTGACCAAGATAATTTTTGATATCCCGGTATTAGACCTATTTGAGTAAGAATTACAAATTGGTAATTCAAACTAATCGGGTGGATATATTAAAATGAATTTTCATTGTTGTCTACATGTAACTTACAATTAATATGTTGGACTACACAATTGAAATATGTATTCTATGAGAAATTTTGTTATGTCATGTGGCAAAATTCGGTGTTATGGGAACTTAATTCTTCATAAACAATAAATGAATTAATTTATACTTTCATTAAATTCCCAAACCCACTTGATTCGATCACAATAACATCATGTAATTTAATCTGGGTTTCTTTTGGAACATGATTATGTTGGGAATGAAAACGAATTTATTTCGTACAATTGGTCTAAATATAAATTTATTCGTACTGTCTGTCTGTCACTTTTACCGTTACGTGGAAAGTTGTAATGAAATGTTATTATACGGATAATAATATAATTTCAATACCGTGAGAATTGTAGGAAGTTAAAGTATGGAAAACAATTGATGCTATTTTGAGCGGCATTAAGTGGTCAAGTTACCCGCCACATCGATCACCGGTATCCGCTGAAATACTTCCCGTTGGCCACCGGTGACCGCTAGAAAGCTGAACATATGTCAAGCTGGTTGGGCCATGAGCAGGACCGGACTGGCCATATAACAGTTTTCGGGTGGGCGTTTTAGGAGGATGTGAAGTCATAAATAATGATTCAAGTTAACACCGAAATTGCAATATAAGAATTATAATTCTCCGAGTTCGACTGTTTTTTTTTGTAATTCATATATTATTTAGAAATACTTACTAACAGCAAATTAAAATAAAAAACCTGGTTATCTAGATTCGTGTTTCGAGCTTTTCTTCCGATAATGAATGAATAAGTTTTAAATTATTCGTCCGGTAATCCGTGCGTAATTGAGCGGATCCAGCATTTCTAGTGGATAAGGGTGATTCTTTCGTATTTATATTATAGTGTTTCGATCAATCTGCATGTGCACAGGTTGTTTCAAATTCGAGCCACATCATTGAGATCTCGGAAACTATAAGAGGTGGTTAAATTGGGGCAAAGTTGCGCATTTTGATGCTTAACAAAATGCCGCTTGGAAATTTAAAAAATTGCGAATACTTCAGAAGACACTTTTTCTCCTCTACAAGATGCTTTTGGCAAATACAAAATCCTACGTTTGGTTTTTTAGAAATCATCAACTTTATTTTTTTAAATGCGGACCTGGAACTTTTATTTTTAATTAGAATTCTCTTTGTATTCTAAGAAGATTGACGTATCACATGTTTAATTTTTTCAACGTTTTAAGGTCAAAAATTGACTTTTCAAAAAAATCTTAGTTCCGTTTTTAACATCACCGGTGCATCAATGAAAATTAAAGGTGGCTTTGAATTCAAAAACAATCGGTGGACGCCTGTCAATAATAATTATGAGTTTGCAGTTTGGCTTTCATGATATTGTGTCAAAGTAAACATGAATTTTTGGAATGCAGAACAACGAGATATGCTCCGAATTTATTCTCTGCATAAATTCGCAACTATCGTGCGAACAATATCTTGTGGATAGAAATCTTAACCTCTATGGGAGTTTTGGTAAGCCACGAAATTTATATGGAAATCGAATGAAACTGAGCAAGGTATTATTAATGCGGTAACTTAAGACTTCATTCTTATAACAATTTTCACATAGCTTTGATCACAGGTTACCGCAAATCCGCAAGGTTCAACCAGGCAATTTTTCCAAGAACTGAATTTGTCAGCCACACGTATTCATAGTGTTAAGAAAAAACACTACACATCAGTCAAGAACTTAGGCCTAGTCATAGCGATAGATCTTGTATTGTACAAACGTCATTTTAACGGTTTTATGCTACAGGCTTATAACTATATTAGAGAGTCGGGAGTTTTAACTTTGCCAAATTGGCTTGCTGTCAACGTTTAGTAACTCTATTCACACATCGTTTTGGCCTCCACTTATTAAATAACGGTATATGTTTTTCCCTTTCTAATACAGTTTTTATAATTATCTCAGAGAATTTCACACCAACAATTTTCGACCAATGAAATACTTTTATTTTGACTTGTGCCATGCCAACGAAAAAATGTCAGCGGATATTTTTTCTTTTAGGGTAGACAAGCAAAATTATAGTGGATATTGTTTGACGTTTAACAAATGAGTTTGAAAGTGATACAATACATGACAAAACAACAAAATTATGGCATTCCTTCGTAATGTCTCATATTTTCATGACAAAATGTCAAATAATATCAAATTGAAATTATTTTAAACTAATTTTTCTTCGGTGTGAAATTCTCTTACCGAATATCCCGAGTGCACAAATTAATTTCCGGAAATTTTTTCAAGATGGCGATTATTTTGAAAATTCTCCCGAGTCGAATAATTTTGCACATGGGATATTATAAGTGAATATTAACCAGGGAAGTAGTTAAATGGTTATTCACAGGTCCAATGAATTAACTCACTTAAAGTTTGGATTCAAGGAAAATTGAACGGATTAATATGTATTAAGATAGATTTTTGGAAAAAAAAAACTTCATACGAAGTGCATGTATTGATATAATCATCATCTCCCACGAAATATAATTTTTACAAAATGCAACAACGTAAAATGAAAAACATACTTAATTGGAGTATTATCTTATCTATTTGAGATAAAGGTAATGCTATGTAATTATCATTATCACGATTATTAACTATAATATGGCTCAATTATGAAGAACATTTATCTTATTTTAATTGCAATTAGATCTACCAATGACGTTGAGAGGTTCAAGAATTTTCAATTACAAAAAAAAAGAGAAAAAATTAAAAGTCTCCAAGTATTGGATTTTTAGTGTAATATTATTCTGAATACTTTGACCTGGCAGCTTGCTAGTTGGTCAGTGGAAAGATATAGAAACTGAGTTTTTTTGCCTTGTTTGCTGAACTACTTTCGTGGGATTTTAAATGTTCAGCTAATTAATTATGATCATTCAAATGATGAATAATGTTGTATTTTCCTTGGCATCTTAGATGGTAAAAAACCGATCAATTTAACGCAACCGCTATGACGTAGTGGTTTTCCAATTGGCACCAACAAACAACAAATAATAGTTAACAAACTATAAAAGAGTTCACAAATGTGGATATATTATAATACTAATAAGTAAGAAATAATCACCCGCATCCTCTAAAAAGGACCTTTCAACCACAAAGTAGCGATCAGAGTAACTTAAATTAGAAAACAAAATGTGACTGTTTAGACAGTTTTTGGAATTAGTAAATAAATGTGATTGCGTTAAAATAGATTTTTGAGCCAGAAAAATTATAACAACGAAGTTGACAAACTTCAGCAAATAGCGACGGGCAATAGTTACGACAAATTTTTGATCAATAACCTAATTTCTAACCAAAAACGGAAAATGGAACGCAATCAATTATGCAAATTAGAGTTTCAAATAATTCAAGTCTCACTCATCATACTTCAATGATATTCAAATTAATGTTTTGAAGAAAATGTTATGACTAAAACAAATTTTCCGTTTCTGGGAATCGAACCCGAGCTTACTAAGTGGGAGCCAAGTATCCTAGCCCCTCGACCACACCTTTGCTTCACTGCCATTTGTTATTAACAGTTAAAGTACGATGCAAATTTAGATTTACGTTTTTGTTGTAGAACGATTTGTGCTCCCATGACGCGAAATAATATCAGATTTGAAAATGCAGAAGAGTTATAAAGCAAAAAGAGGTTATTCGTTAATAACTAATTGAAATATTGAGATAGTTTATGGAACTTGCCATGAAACTTTTGACTTTCCAAGATGCTAATTTCTGAAAGGTGTACGATCTTCTCTTAAAAGAAAACAGTTTTCATGGCTTAAAACCTTTATAATTAATAAACTCATAAAATGAGATCTCTTCATATTCACAGTGATTTGATTTCATTAAATGAGTCAATACACTCGACTTCTAGTTCTTGCTGAAATAAATCTTTTTTAATGCTGTATATTCTGCAAGAGATTATAAAAGTACCTTACACGGTCAGTTTCTTTATACTTAAATTTGATGTTAATATATTAAATGTACTACTAGATTTGGATGAAAAATAATAATACAACTTTTTTTAACCTTTTTAATCTTGGATGAAGCAATTATATCTTCAACAATAAATATGCTAGATGAACTGTATAAAACCCATGAATACATCAATTCCTTATTAAATACATAAATAAATTTGCACTTGTACCTTTGCCCTGAAGAAATTAATGCAAATTAATCAACAATAAAGCATAAAAATTGTATAAGTACACTAAATAATATTGAAATTAATATTAAAGATCTAAAACTTAGAACTAGGTACTTACTTGGAAATAACAGTGCACTTGCGAACAGCATTTGAACCATATAAAATGCTACCAGCACTAGCAACTAACACATACACAAAAATTGGACCAGCATATTCAGCTAAAAAAACTGTTTTCCAACCCACTTGTGGTCCTAAATCTCTCACATATAATTTTGGAGAGGATCCTAAATTTAGAGATTGAATAGTTGAAGAATTACTTTGATCTTTGCCTCTACTGTCAAGACGTACTGACTGTCTGACAATAGATATTTTTGAAATTTTAGCAATTTTGCTTTTAACATCATTGATCGTATCGGAATCTAATACATCTATTTCTCCCAAACTGCGGTTTTTAGTATCAAGAATTTCAACCTAAAATCAAAACAGTTATTCCATAAACTGTAAAAAGTAAAAAACACAAAAAAAGTCTATTTAAAATACTTACAACTTTGGCCATGATTTAGCAGTTATTCAGGAACAACTCGGGTTAAACTACAACCTTGAATGAATACCCAACGATGGTTCATTGAATTGTAAATATATCGCTACTCCGCAACATAATCAATCATAAATAAGTTTATAATTACCAAATCAAAATATTCCACATAACATAGAGCAATGTTACACCAGATTTTAATGTAATAGCACAGACCATATAAATCAAATCTGTGGTCCTGATGTGATTTTCTTTTCCGTTCTCTCTGAGACATTGTACCTGCTACAAATTGTTATGTTGTTACTCTCTACTATCTACCAAGGATTTTACACTATTACAGGCTTGTCTCAATCTATCGAATTGGAATTTGTCTAAACCTACCACGTGATGCGGCTACGTAAGGTCATCGACGGACATTGCTCGAACATTTCCTATATCCTATACTGAGATCTGAACTTCATCGAGACATTTTAATTCGTACTTCAATTATATTTCAGTAATAAATATCAATTTCTGTATTTACACAAATTAATTTTTTTAATATTTAATAATTAATTAACTTTTTCTTTCATGTAGAGATCACATGATTTAATTTTTACATTAACAAATCACACATGGATTTTCATACCATTTTGTTATTACCTATTAATACCCTTGTAGCGATTAATGCAAAAGAATTTGAAAAAGGAACATCAACAAACTAAAACAAACTTTCAAATGACCTACTAACCTACTATTACCAAAAATATATAGAAATTTAACTAACAAAAATTGCTGCTATGAGTTTCTAAATCAAAATCCGTATGGATTGTATGGCGGATGAACCACCTCGGCCTCAACCGCCAATGCACGTTGAATATTGAATTCGGTATATGAACAGTTTAATTCGCTCGTCCGCCGTCGGACGTGGGGCTAAGTGATATTAATATCCTCGTCGGACATGAAGACGGTAATTTTAATATCCCCGTTCGAGCGTGGACGTAGGGGGTCCCTATATTTATTGAAGATGAAGTCGCGTAGTTACCACGGTACTGAAGGGGTAGTTTCTACCATAGTCAAAGAATAAGTGCCCCCCCCCATTTTTCACTTGGCGTTTCTAAGTATAACTAGTATAAAGACAAACAGATGAGATATTGCAATAATATTCATTCATTTGTGTGAGAAGATCATTGAACTACGATTAAATTAATAAAATAAACCGAAAATGTAAGAAACTATTACACACAAGTAACATATAATGTTATTGGAAGATGTGTGTTAAGATACTCATACATATTAAGTATAATAATTATATTTACTGCGAAGGCCCGTTTAAATAAGTCAAACCTGAGCCCCCTTCGTCGAAGCTACGCCTCTGGCAGTGGGACCCTTTCTTTATATAACTTGAATGAATACATTTTACTTATCTAACAAATGGCAAAAACCTGAACATTTTCTATACTTCAATACTGTTATTGAATTTTATCCAAAAATAGAATGACGCCACAGTAAGCAAATTGTATATGCTTTAATCCCAATATATTTATGGATTTGCACTCATTCACGCTGGAAAAAATTGCAAAATTGTGCAAAATCCCAAAGTAAAAAGATTTACTACAAATGTTCAGCCTCAAAAATCAATTACCCATCTAATAACAAAATAACATTATAGACCTAGCAAAAAAGCATTATATACAATAGATCACTCGATATTAATGAAAAAATTTGAGGCAATTACAATTATGGAATTTTAAGTAACCCAGAGATGATCACATACGGAGTGCCACAGGGAACTTCGTTCTTCCCGATATTGTTTATATTATATATAAACAATCTATATAATATAAAATCAACTGGAAGCCTAATAATTTCTGCTGACGATAGATATATAAAAGATAATTTATAAAAGAAAGCATGGAAATTGCTGAGACAGGAAGGGCCTCAAATAATAAATATTCACCTCCAAGGTTGGGCTGTACTAGTCTTCGAGATATTTCACATTTCTTACGCCACTGTGTTGTTGATACCATGGTTAAAATTTAAAAAATATATTTGCCAGCTCAAAATTCTGTTTTTCTTCGAACATAAATTGTCCCTAATTACAAACTAGTGTCATTTAACCATATCTTCACTAATGGATCTGAAACCATAATGGTGCCGGTAAATACTCCAGCGATCTAAACCTATCCCTAACAATCCCCCCAAGTATTCTGAACTACAAGATCAGTGCTGCAGCGCTACCAGCAATAAATAGGAATAAGATCACCTCCAAACTAGTATTGGAAAGCCACAATACCCTAAGCTAAGCAACAAACGCTCCCCAATATTAGAGAGTCTATATTGGGTTAACCCTGGCCGAGATAGCATTAGGGATAACTCTGCTAGTACTGTGTGCTGTGCTGTTATTCTTCCAACACCAAGGCCTAGGCCTACAGAAGTACAGACACACCGGAGAGTTGTCCCCTATTGAAGAGGTACAATGATCCTAATGAAGTTTAAGTAGTGTGACCTAAATTGATCGGGAATCTAGAAGATATTGACCTATTGTTCGTGGCATTAAATAATCACCAATTGAATAAGTAAACTAATATTATTAATACCTGATAAGTGGAGAATTTCTGATGTTTACCTTCTAGATTTCCACATTTCTTTCTATGTTGCTTGTTATGTTTAGATTAGCTAAAGTGCTAAAGTTAAAATCATTTATTAGTCATGTATATGTTTTCCAGGCGCTATCTATTAATCGATACCATAAAAAAGCCCACAATATTGAGAGCGTCCTCTCTGAAACGATAGCGGAACTTATAACAAAAGCAAAGTGAAACACATCTCGTATTGCATCAATAGACAAAGTATGGGTTCTCCAGGTTGACCAGTGATAACACGTCTATTAGACCCAGACAGCTGTTTCGCTCTTTTCATGATCTTGTCAGTGGAACGAGGCAGACGATGACGCAATGATCAACCATATCCGGCAGTTATAATCAATAGACAAACTTTTTATATTGATTGTTTCGAGGTCGTCACCTGGTGTTATTATTTCCAACGGTTTTCCCGCCAATTCTTTGAATAGCGAGAACTGTACTATCAATACGTGGCATTGTGATTAACATTCAGTGGGACATCTGCTTTCCGGCAGATGGTGTTGTTCGCCAAACAATTTCGAAGGTGGTAGTATATCACTACCAGAGATAGTTGATCAGTGACTTCATCTTCTGCCTCATTCCACTGACGAGCTCATGTGAAGAGCAAAACAGTTATCCTGGAAAACAAAAACTTTGTCTAATAACAAAAGGTTTAACATACATGAAATCATTGTAATTGACCACTCAATGACCCGAAAACATCTACAGTCTATACACTTCAATAACTAAATCTTTTTACTTCTTTCTCTTATTTTGAAAATAAATTTGACTTTAACCAGAGACAGGTTTGATTTAAATTTGTACCGGATATAATAATTTGTTGAATTATTATAGCACGACATTGTGAAAAATCGTAATTTAAATTGATCCAGGAAGCGATAACAAATCTCTCGATAAATTGAAATTAAGACAGGTATAATAATTCAACCCTTTGATATTGCAATATGTTTCTGTCAATAGTGACTTATTATAAACATCGATGGTGCATTCTATGGTTTGGAACACATAGACAACTTTTGAGTAAAAGTCATGTATACAATACAGTATAACCAAAGAAATTTTTTTTTTTTCCAATTTCTTTTTCTTGGGTAAACTATCGTATATCGTCGTAATTAAATAGTCGAATACTTATCAGTTTCGAAAAGACAAATTGGAGAAGAATATTTGTGTTATTTGAAATATGAGATATAATGACAGAGAATTGATTAAACTCAGTAGTGAGACTTCTTCAACGTTGGAAGGCGTTCTTCAACATATGAAACCCTTGACTAATGAATGGTATCAACAAACCACTTTCAAGGGAAGGTACTTCAAGCTTATATCCAATATGCTGTTTTATTTTAAAGTAAATGAGCCTGAACCTGTAGGAGTTTTAGTATTAGAGAATGCACATATAGCTTATGAAAAACCTGTATGCAAAGGTTTATCATTTGCTTTTTCCATTACATTTAAAGTGAACAACAGATTACATGACAATGATTTCAAGCACATTTTCTTATGTCGATGTGAGGATGATGTCAATAAGTGGGTGTCAACCCTTAAAATGGCATCCTATGAATATTTGCGATCTCAATATATGATACTAAAAGCTAAAATAAGTATGAAAACAGGAAAAGATCCTATTTTAGACTATATGAGGAACAAAACTATCCCAACAATCACCATGACTATTGCAAAAACAAAAATGACAAAGAAAGCAACGTTTCATAGTCACGTTGAAACTTCATATCAAGAATGTAGTAGTTCAAACAGTTCATTTTACACAGAAACTAAAAATGATCATGTCGGTAACTTGATAGATTTGTAAATAGTTCACTAGTATTGAAATTGTGTGATAATAATATGTATATATATATTGTTTCAGAAATAAATTATTTTTTTGAGGTATTCTTATTCAGATGCTTTCATTACAGTTGTGCATAATACCAATTCAATTCCACGATTGAAACAAATGGTTTAATATAATATTCAGTTAAAAAATTTCTGTGTAATGAACTTTTTGTAGTCTATTATAAAAAAGAATATACTTACTCTTAGTCGCATTTTATTTAACATCGTTTCATAATTGAATAACAAAATTTGTATGAAGAAATACACTAATTAAATGTTTAAATCGGTGGCCATCCACATTTCATTATTCAGACTAAGATTGATACATACAAGTTATGGCTCTTTTTTTCATAATGGAAATAACAGAATTAAGTTAAGAATGTGATTCACAAACTGAAATATCTAGTCTCCAGGTGTTATCGATAATGAAAACAACTTATTTGTGATGTGATAAATCTGTTCTTTCATTTGGTCAGACATCCTTAAAAACCAATGTTCTAAGACTGCAACCAAAATGATGGCATGACTGGTAGTGTTTGTGTGTTTTGGTAGACATTCTTGATTCCATTTAATTCTGGTAAATAATTTTCAAACCAGTACTGCGGTAAACGTCCCAAAAAACACCATTTCAAGGTGGGGCATCTCCTGTCAAGAAAACAATCGATGATCAAGCAAGAACTCGATCCACGATGAAACCATCTGAATCTGTTCCTTCTCAAAGAAATAAATCCCCAGAACGAAGACCCAAATATAGAAAACCAATAGTCGCCCGAAAACCTACACGCAATTCATCCCCCGAAAGCAGTTTCGATGAAGATGTAATAGTATACACCACGATTTTTGCAGGAATCTCGCGACACCAAAACGACTCGGGATTTATCTACCGGAACCGATCGAAACGAGGACGTTGAAACTGAAATCAGCGTACGTCGGGTCGAGGAGATCAATGAGACTAACTCAAAACCAGTGGAGGAACCTCTGATTGTGACAAAGTTTGTGAATCCTCTATGCAGAGAAGATGAAATCGACCGGGAAAAACACGTCAAAGAGGTCACTCAAACTCTGACCAAGGAGTAGAACAGGTGAAATCGACGAAAACCCAGAAAGTTGCCAAAAAACCAGACAAAACAACTGTCAATACCACGTTCATCGCCAAAGAGAAGGGAATTAAAGATGTTACCACCAAGTCCTTTAACATTGAGACAGTTAGAACTGATAGAAAAACAGTTACAACTACCAACAAGGTGTCTCCAACAAAAAGCCTCTAACAGAAAGAAATGATAATAAAACTCCAAAGCCAAAACATGTGGAAGATACGGTGCATACAGATAAATGCTGCAGAAACAAAATTCATGAAAAACCAACAATTAAACCACACGCCATCAAGAGTCCCAGCGATAAAATAACTTTGATGGATATTGAAAATGAAAATAGGGATCAAATTGATAATAATGCTCATATTAGAACTCATCGCATAGACACCACCATTGTTGAGAAGAAGCAGAAGAATATTCCTAATCGTGACGTTCCCAAGAAACCCTACAAACCCAATGAAGAGGTTAAATAAACCACTAAAACAGCTCAAACCAATAGAAATAGATATACAACAACTCTTAAGCAAAAAGTGGAAAATAAGTTCACCAGTAAGAGTACAATAGATGTTAAGGTTACTAATCATTCATCTCAACCATGTAAACATACAGTGAGCACTACAATTACTTTGAAACCAAAACGACCTAAACCAGTCACCTCGGTTCACTCCAGCACAAGTACTAAAGTAAGTCGAATACATAAAGAGCCCCATTCGCCAATTAAATCAAAAATAGCCAGTGACATACCTTCTGATACTGATGAAGAATCTGAAGTTGATAGTTTGGATGAGCGATATGTGAAAACGTCCACCGAGAAATTTACTAAAACCGATGAAACCACTTCTAAAATTACCAGGACGAACAGTGATCAAATCCTCGGGCGCCAAATTTGTCTAAAGGTTTACTCCTTCTTGAGGACTTCTGCTAGGGTCCTCACCACAAGGCTTGTCACTATGCTATCTATAGATAGCCTTGTCCCTAGGGTAGCTACAGTGAAGTATAACCAGGGCCCATTGGGCAGAAAAACAGTATCAAAGTTGTAGGCTTTAATTACAATTTATACTTGGTTATAACTTAGCTCGTTAAAAGATAGAGCAGAAATAACAGAAATAAAACGGGGAATTCCAAATATTAAATATATAATAATAAAAAGTACACTTTCAGAATAATCAGTGGAAGCAATTGAACGGTATATGATACAAGAATCCACTCAGGTGGAAAATGTAAAGAAGCTCAATCGGTATAAGAAATCTGTTGCAACACATAATTTTTTACGATATGTTGGGTCTTTAATTTCTATTCGACGGTATGGAATCGGTTGATAAATGGTTTACATTTATCAATTTACGGAAAACACAAATCAACCAGGTCCTAGAGTAATAAGCGGTGTACGGTAATTATCCAGATAGCATCACTTGAAATTTTGTTAACACACTACAATATATAAAACGGTTAAAATTCAGTCGGATCGGAAAATATTGGCCTGTACTAGGTTTGCGATTGTACCATATCAGATTTTTACGGTATATTCGGATAATTAATTTAACTGAGTTTATTCTGTCATGTCACCCACCATTATACTAGCTATCAACGGAGTGCCCGGTAATTGTATGACAGTGTCAGATTTCACCTTGCACATTCAGATTCTAGACAATTAGGGCTTATACTTCCGGGATTGACACAGCGTGCACAAACTCCAACTATCGTATCTGCAATAACCCCTACACCCACGGCCGCGGCTTCACATTCGGATAAAGGGTTATTACGATTATCAAACACAACCACCCCAGCTTATACTTCCGGGATTGGCACAGCGTGCACAAGCAGGTGGCGGTTTGGTCGTCTAGGATATACTTATACTTCCGGGATTGACACAGCGTGCACAAATATATCAAAGACGTCCCTGTCATCGATACACACCTGTACACACCGTACAATTACTTGAATATTTCAATTCACGTGCGGATTCAAATCGTGCGCGTTCAGACTTATGACGGAATAAACTCAAATATAACAATCTAATTTACTGAAAGCAACAGGATCTCAGATATTATGCAAACGTTACCAATTACAAATCACTGGAACCAATATATCGTAATGCCAGAAAATAATTAAGCTATCATTTACCTTATGTAAAATTCACTAACATGGAACACTATTATTAACTCTTTTAGAGTGACACAATTCAAATTATTAACCTCAATCTTCAAAATTCTGATTAATAATAATCTCAAATTCTAATTCTGATTAATTTCAAATTTTAATTCTGAAAATTAATCTAGTCTGTCACTGTCTTTTATATGCTTTCGAGGTTCTGGTCAAGTCCGTACCACCAATTCCTTATTTTGTGCCGGGGCACTTTTTATTTATGTGCCGAACAATGCTTGAAAGTGACGCTACTTTTTAGATCTAAAATTTGCGCTCATGATTGTCCGGTAGTTCCTCCACGGCGAGGGAAGCGAATGTTATCGAAGTTTTTTGGTTGTACGCAGTTTTTACACATAAGGCTGTTCAAACTTTGATGCGTTAATTTACCAGATCCCCGTTTTTGCAACATAAGTTAATCGGAATGAATGCAAATCTTTTTTTTAAGCGGGCATGAATGCACTATATTGAAATAATTACAAAGATTTAGAAAAGCGACTATCACGGAATGCATATTCGGAGTTCACGCATACCTGTTGAAATGATAAATTTTTTAACCGGAGTTTACGTGTAATACTTGTATTTTCTGCCTGATCTATAATAAATGATATTTCAAAATTTAAGCTTCGTTACAATACAATAAAATATAAAGAAATATTTTATTAAAATATAAAAAAAATGATTACATTTTTTCATTATGGACAAAAGAAATATAAACAGGCATCATTCAAGTTTTCATTCAAATTATAATTGCAATACTATCTGGAAGTGGTTCAGATTGTTTTCATCTGTGCCATAAGTTCTTCCAAACTGACATCTTTATTCCCACTATCTATTTTTTCTTCTGTGTTGTTGGAGGGTATTGTATAAGCAAATGAAATGCCTTCTGCAACTGCTTTCAGTTCTTCAACAATAACACTTTCATCTACAAGACTAATTCCCCATTCGTTATCTGCATGAACTGGTCCAACATCTTCTTCCTTTGCTGTTACTGCAGTGTCGACTGTTGGTGATTCACGAACTAATTTTTGACGTTCTAAACAATACCGATCATCACAATTTTCATTTGGTTTTAATGTCATTGTAGGGAAGAAATCTGTTAAAGCACTGTATCCCAGATAGTTTGTAACTTGTCCAAATCCCAGTAAGTGTTTCAAGGTATTTTGGACCAGGAAACCTGCAACTATACCCATTGTTGTTGGCAAACTAGCTGCACATACACCATCTCTTTTCAATGTCTTTTCATCTATATTGGAAGCTACTATCAAAGGTGGAACACACTGAAAACATCAGTTTATGAGACACAACAACAAATTTCGAACAGATAGCACTAAATTGAAGGAAATATCCTAAAATTTTGAATTTGAACACAATAAAATATATATTGGCCCCATAACATTGTGAAATCTTACTCTCAAATTTATTGGAATTGAAAAAACTGAAAATTCTATAGTGCTCAAACAGAAAAGGAACAAAACCAATTCCAAATCACATTTGCCAAAATATGAGGTTGAAAACTTACCGCAAAACAAGCTGTTTTTCCTGGACTAATGAACTGGATATGTCCAGACACAGCATTTTCTGCTACTCCCGATTCAAACCATTTGAGATCACATTCATTGCATATTGTATTGATAGTTAATCTAGCTTCAAAATTATCTACACAACTCAAAACCAAATCTACCTCTTTGCCATTCATTCCATCTTTTCTGGAATAGACATCAAGCTAAATTAAGTTATCTACATAACTAGTTATATTTGAAGCAGAACAAAATTACTGAATAATTACCAAAAATTTCCAAACAGATACAAATTTTAGCAGTTCATCAAAGTAGGTAAAAGAATTGCCCCAGCAAACATTTCACTTTGGGTCATTGAGTAAAGTTGTTCAAATTACAATTAACCAAAATACTCACAAAATAGCATTAGTAAATTGTTCAAATCCATCAACAGTAGTAATATTGAAGTTATAGGAGGATATCTCAACATCAGGATTTATGTTATGTAAAGTTTCCGCAGCTGCTTCAACTTTACTCAATCCAGACTGGTGAGGTTGGAAGAACAATCTATTCATGTTAGCAAGCTCTACTTTATCATAGTCGAACAACAACAATTTTCCTATTCCACAACGAGTCAACATTTCTGCAGCGACACTTCCCACACCACCAACGCCCACAACAGCAATTGCAAATTGTCTAATTTGCTCATAGTTATTCACAATGCCCATTCTTTTAAGTGCCATCAAACGACTGCAAGAAAAAATCATTAGATATCTTATTCAATAAAATAACAGTTAATTCAAATATTGTACATACATTCTGAGAACCAATTTATCAAAATCAATAGAGATTGAAGTACATTTGTCAACTCATCTTTGTATTCAATATAACACATAAATACCTGTAAGGGTTTGAATCTACTACTTGTGAAGACATTTCAGCAATCTTATCTCTGCTAAATGACTCTTTTTTCAAAGCTACATCTAGTTTAGCTTGTAGCTCTTGATTACATTTTAATAATGCTTCAACAGTATTCATTTTGTTAGGTATTTCTGAACAAATTAAACTACATATGGAGAGCAGAAACTTATGATAAACTTAGGTTAATGGTAGGTTGATGTGTCAGTGTGATTTCAATTTGTCAATGAATGACGTAAAGTGCATACTATGCTATGACTATACTAGTGTTAGCTAAACATCGATAGACTATCGATAGTAATGCATTATTATTATCGATAGTAATATTTATAGAAGTTAGTGTCGGTTCATTTTCCTGAATCTGGTGACAGAGATCTGCCTACCGAAAGAGACAATGGACACTTGGACAGAGTGACCGTCATAACGGTAACTTTCGTCTCTCCTCCGACATAGTCAATTATGACAATGTGAAGTGGGCCATACCCGGGTTCGCACCGTACAAATCACCAGGCGAAGATGGAATCTTCCAGGCTCTCCTACAAGATTGTCAGGCTATTGGTGAAAATCTTTCGATTTTGCATAGCCACTGGCTTTATTCCAAGCTATGGCGAGCAGTGAGTCGTGTTTATTCCAAAGGCGGGCTTTATCAAACTACTTGGGAGGTCTCGCCCTTCTGGGCCAACTGAATAAAGAGTGACGAGAATTACCACGCATGAGGCAGGCCAAACTCTCCATCAAAGAGCCTGTGCCTAGGCTCTCAAAGAAACTTCTTTCTCTGAACAGAGGGGACATCAAAGAGATGACTGGAATCCTGACCGGTCACTGTCGTCTTAACAAACATCTCCACACTATGGGCATCACAGATGACCCAATATGTAGGAAATGCAAAGAGGTGGAAGAAACTGCCTCTCAGATCCTGTTGGAATGCCCAGCATTAGAATCCCTCCAGCACCGACACTTCGGAGAATCAAAACTGCTCCCAGAAGAACTTATGGAAGCCAGCACTAGCAATATTCTGGGTTTCTGGCGGGCCACAAACCTGCTAGAATAGAATAGGCTCTGACCACGGGGCTCACAATGAGTTCAACTAAATGGCCCAAGTTCATTTGGGGGCTTAGCCCCCTCCCCTCAAATGATGATGACGTTTGTAACAACTCTGCGTTGTCGAAATTTCAAACCAAAATATCTCTAAATCGAAGTTTCTAATCAATATTTTATAAGAGAAACTTCTTCAGTAAATAAATCGTAGCTTTCAGAAATATTCCATTATTTTGGAGTCTAAAAATAGAGGGGGGAAAGGGGGGATGCAGTTCAACGAATGGTAATTTCCACAAAAATAGACTCACTTGAAGAAGACAAATTGTGTCCAAAGAATGAACGTGAATTCGATGTATTGTAGTACCAATTTAGTTATTTTTATGAAAATTACGATTTCGTTTAATTCTGTTCCATATATTAATGAATTATTTTCATCAACTCCATTAAGTGTACTATATTACACAATGCTAAAATGCAAATATCATTCATGATTTCCAGTACCATTACCTAATTATTGTTGTATTGTTCATACTTCTTGTTTTTCTCTATGCTGTGATAAGCAGATTGACATAGAGTCAAATCATTATATTCACTACCTTACTTATTTGATTTGATGTTATTTTCTATTGTGTTGAAACTTTAATAGTTGGTTTGGTTAGCTTGAGGTATTTGTTATGAATAATTGTTTATGTATTTGAGATTACAAGTTCTTGATAATTCATTGTAGTGGTGACGTTCGGTTCACATAGTGCGAGATATATTCCTGTAATAAGAAGTAATCAACAATAAAATGGATTTCAGATATTACTTCCAGTTACAATTAGAAAAACTGCGGAAACCGAAAGTGATGAATTCTTTATTTCAATTTGATGGAAATATCATCTTGAACCACCCATCCATAGTAGAAGTTCGCAATCATCTACCTGTCACCCCAGATGATTTTTGGGAAACTGTTGTGGAAAGTATTCATCACTTTGAAGAACAGGCAGATTTCTCTATAGACGAATATTTGTTTGATTATATATTGGGTTTAATAAGTTGGTATACAGCACCCAATTTGGTAGACATAGATGTTAATTTCTCGTTCGAAAGTGTAGCCTATGCTTCACAATTTTATTATGAATTATTGAATGTTGTTGGTTTTGATCATTTCAATCCAGTAACTTATAAAAACACCCTTGTATATGCAACATTAACGGCAGTCAAGGCTCCCAACACCCATTTTAATTTGACTTTATTGAAATCGTTACATAGATTATTGAAAGAACATAAACTGCCGACACGATTGGAGGAAGCTACTCTAACAACATTATGCAATATTATTCAAACCACATCATTTAAGATACATAAGGAGTTTACAAAAGGTGAGCTTATAGTTATATCACATTATTATATTGGACTACATTAGTCATTTCAATTCTACATTTTGTCTGTTACCAATGAAGAAATATTCATAATTGAACTATGTCATCTTGCTTTCAAACTTCAGTTTTTCCAAGTTAAAGTGCAAAATATCATTAAGCAATTTTTTTCTAATGAATATGTTTCAATATGTGACATAGTTTTTCAAATCAAGTTAAGGAAGAGACTAAATGTGAAGCGATTAAATAAGAATTGTAATTTCATTTAATAAATACTCTTTATCTAGGATGTCGGGTAACTAATATGTGTCATGAAGCACTTCTAACCCTGAAAACGATGACAACAAAAAGTTATGACAATGGACGAAAATATGCATTTCATGCATTACTCACTGGTACTAAGACAATAGATTCAGATAGTCTACCAAACGTACTAGAAGCTGCCGCAATTAGTAAAACAAATTTTAGGAACCTAATAGTATATCTGAAAGACTTACTTTGTGGTGATGATTCTATTCATTTCTCTAATTCCCTCCTGTATATGGTGTCAATCAAAGAAGAAATTGATGTTGAGGTAAGTGATTTGATAAATTTACATACTTATTTGGATCTTTTAAAGTATAATTAAATTTACTTTTCTATCATCAAATAAAAAACCTGAAGTGATAAATAGTAGATGATTTTTGATAACATTTTGTGTTTGAAAAGCTAGGAGATTTCGATGTGGAAATCTTTGTTGATATATACAGGGTGTTTCAGTTTTTTCGTTCATAACTTCGCTAAACCATAGAACTCCTAAAAATAATAGGGATCTTTCATATAAAATTTTTCTCTAAATCACTTCACTTCCGAGATACAGGGTATTGAAGTTTTGCAAAATTATTAGATTTTCTCCATTATCTTCTAAACAAATGAAGATTTTCAATTCAAACTTGGTAAACTTTAGTTTTACTGGATTAGAAATTTTGTTGGTGAGAAAATGTTCTTGAGACAAGTACAGTAGCATAGTTATGGGTTTTTGTACGCATTTAAACCCTTTAAACTTCTACGCCAATGGTCGGAAATTATTATTGTGTACAAATTTAAGAACTTTGATTTATTTTCTATAAAAAAGTATCCTTGATGAATTTCACTTGGAGGTTTCCTGTTCGAGCTATTTTCATTTTTTAAATCAGGGTTAATTTTGTTTGAAAGGCTATTTAAAAAGTAAAAAAATATTTAAATACCTATTTATTGGTAACGATACAAAATAATTCACAATTAATGCTGAAAATGAATCACGAAGATATGTGGGAGGAAACACCACGCGCAATGAGGGAACAAATACATTGATACAATTGGATGACTCCTGCCCATTTTGGAAGACAAGTGTGAGAATGGCTAAATAGGAAGTACTGTGATAGATGGATTGGCAGAGGTGGTCCAGTTGCATAACCTCCTCGATCACCTGACCTTGATCCTCTGGACTTTTTTGCTTTGTGTTATTTGAAAGATGAAGTTTATGCCACGCCGGTTCATAATAGAGAAGATCTACTGGATCGTATTCGAAGAGCTTGTGGTGAAATAAATAATAGAATGTTAATTCCAACAAGAAGGTCGTTAAGAAATCTATATCGCCGTTGCGTTGAAGTAAATGAATCATTTTGAGCCTTTATTATGAATTATTTTTTATCGTTACCAATAAATGGGCATTTAAGTATTTTTTTAGTTTTTAAATAGCCTTTCAAAAAAAATTCCATGAGATAACCCTAATTAGAAAAATGAAAATAGCTCGAACAGGAAGCCTCCAAGTGAAATTTATCAAGAATACTTTTTTATAGAAAATAATAGAGTTCTTAAATTTTTCAAAACTTCAACACCCTGTATCTCGGAAACGAAGTGATTTAGAGAAAAATTTTATATGAAAGTTCTATCGTTTACCGAAGTTATGGACGGAAAAACTGAAACACCCTGTATATTGGGTCTAATGTCTAATATATTGGTATACAGCACCTAATTTGGCTAAAGTGGATTTTATCGTTTGATTAAAAAGTGCAATCTGTACCTTACAATTTCATTATTTATAATTGCATATGGTTGTTTATGATTATTTCCGTCAAAATCTGGACAACAAATTCAATTTGACTTTATTAAAATCATTACCAAGATTATTGAAAGAACAAAACTGCAGAGACGATTGGAGGAAGAAACTATTAACATTATGCATTATTAATAAAGCTACCTATAATACACATTTGTACCGGGATATCAAAAATTATCTTGGTCAAGGGTGGTTGTGGAATCTAAAACGTGTGTCTTACTTTACGTTTGAAATAATTATTATGTCACTGTCACACTGACATCATCAATAACCTACAAATTTCATACCTATTTATTTCAGTTGTAAAACAATAATGAACTACAAATTAAAAATTATCTTGGTCAAGGGTGGTTGTGGAATGTAAAACTTGTGTCTTACTTTAAATTTTGGAATATGTTTCGTTGTGTCAGAATCTGTTAAGTTATTGTGCTGAAATTTTCTAATCCAGTTTTTGAATCATGCCTCTCACCACACAGAACAAAATTTTCATGATTGAAGCCTATTTTCGAACGGGTGCGCTAGTTAATGTGCATCGAACATAACGGGGGACCTTTCCAACAATTACTGTAATTTAGTTTTTCTTGTTACTAAAACCGTTATTTCATAATTTGTAGTTCATTATTGTTTTACAACTAGGTATGAAATTTGTAGGTTATTGATGATGTCAGTGTGACAGT
Source organism: Endomychus coccineus (assembly GCA_958510875.1). Taxonomy (NCBI): domain Eukaryota; kingdom Metazoa; phylum Arthropoda; class Insecta; order Coleoptera; family Endomychidae; genus Endomychus; species Endomychus coccineus. Next base: position 16,621,043 of record OY294071.1, on the reverse strand, counting down.
GACATAATTATTTCAAACGTAAAGTAAGACACACGTTTTAGATTCCACAACCACCCTTGACCAAGATAATTTTTGATATCCCGGTACATTCATTCTGAGTGATTTGAACGATATCTTACATGTTTCTCTATTTAAGTATTAGAACATTGTGATTAACCATAGTTTTTTTCTGTGATAGGTTGCCTTAAGAAAAATGTTATTATATTTTTAGTTTGTATTTAGGCTGTTTCATAATCATATGCTGAACTTGACAATTTTGTATACTCTATCACTATTTTGTGAGATAGTAGATGATCACATTAGCTTTCTACAGATGCTCATATATTGGATACATATTTTCAATTGATGAAGTTAACTGAGAACATATTTTAAATTCATACAAAATTTCACGAAACTCATGCTTAATATTATATAATTATATATTGTCCTAATTTTAGGAAATCCATAATATAATGAAAGCCCTTGGTGAAGATTTTTATAAGACTGTAATGTGCAAACTTTCATTTATGTCAGTTTCGGAGGAGTGTCCACACAGAGCTAACGTTATGAATTTGTTCTACACTATGCTGAGCGATATACCTACACAGTTTTATACCCTAGATAAATTGGACGTGTTTGTCCAAACTATATTGAGAAACTGTAGTATAAATTGTGTTCAAAACGATTTGGCCATTTCCATTATGGCTAGAATCATTTTGGATGGAGATGTGGTCGTAATGAAACAGCTTGAGGTAAGACTTTTAACTCATTCAATGAAAACAAGGTAGACATCATTATGGTTTTCCGTGGGTATGCTTTTTTCAATACGAAATAATATTTGGTGTTAAACTATACATTAATTGGTCGTTCCTGTACATCACGAATCAATTGCAGAACTTGTTCATAACCTTGAAAGGATGCGAATTTTCTGTGTATATCTAAGAAAACGTAGTAAATTTTATAACAATTTCTTAATATCGAGTATATTTAATATATGTATGAAAAAGAGGTAGTCCTGTCAACCTGTACCAAAAATTTATTTTGGAAGTAATCGTATTTTTAATTAATTTGTGGATTTAATCGCCACATATTAGTCATGAATTTTACACAATTCAATAAATTAACAAAATCGGTTTTTTAAATGTAGTTCTTTTTGTTTTAATTCATAATAATAGCGTAATAAAAATGGAAAATCAGTTTTAATTTTACTAATGAATATTTTACATCTAGCAATTTCTTTTTCAATTAATACCATGATGTTGAACTTCGGGGGAAAAATGTTATAACTCCAGTATTATAGATTAAAACAAAACAAATACGAGTAGGTATTTTACAGAGGGATTTTTTTTCATTTCTATAAAAAATCAGGGGTAGTGGTCTATCTATTGACTAAAATCGCTTCTAGAAATACTTAACAGCTGTTGAGGTAAAGTTGCTTATAAATATCGAAAAAACATTGAAAAAATCTGTATTTTTAGTTAAATAACTCCTGTTCACATAAACTTTATATCATGAAAGTAATAGAAACCACGAATTAAAAAAGTATCAATTATTATGCAACAAAAAAAGTCAATTCTTTGTGCTATTTACTAAATAAACTATCAACGCTTTGACTAAATGAGGTCTATTTGGTCTCAAAGAAGCGTTTTATGGAGACAAACAATTATATTTCTAAAAGCAGTTTTGTTAAACAATCGTTAATTATAAAAAATGGAACAACTTTTCTACACAAATCTACAAATTAAGAAAAAAATAGGTGGTTAGTTATTGCTGCCAAAATAATTTTTTGCACAGGTTGACCATGAAACTCAATCAACCAGGAGATGATAAAATGATAGAATTGGTTGCTTTGGGTCATGCGTAGTTTGTATCGAAGAAGTTCAACTTCATTTTGAAATTCTAACATGCCACTACTTACACCCATAAGTACTTTGTTCTCCATTCCCCGGGACATGTAAAAAAATTACTCCCAGAATAAATGGTTACAAGATTCATAAGTCAAGAACGTTGTCCACTTGTTGTCATATTGCTACTGCTGGGAACTTCAAAAATGAATACTTCTAAAACGAAGGTTTTTTGTTTCATTACAATTTCCCAGAAAGTGTCTATTTCTGCCCATTCGGGGAAGGCGTCATGGAGAACGTAAGTTTTGTTACTTTCTCATATAAGCTTTTTTACAGTTCAAGAGAGAATTGTTACAACCGAGAATACGCAATATTCATTGCTAAACAATCATAACTAACATTTGCTATGCCACAAAATTAAATTATTAATATTCGCATGCTGCTTCATGAATGGGACATGAACTTTCATTATCTTACACCTGAAATTATTTTAATGCAGGTTGGATTTATGTTCAAATAAGGGGAAAGGTTTTTTAACACGTTTAATTTGGCGCTACGACAAAACTCTTGAAAGGATGGGAATTGTTTGTGCGTATCTAAGAAATCATAGTTAAATTTATAGTGAGCAAAATATGAAACGCGTTCGCACTCGCCTTTAGCTTGCCTCGAACGGGTGCGATTTTTGTTGCTAGATTGCATGCGTGCTGTTTTGCAAGGTACGCTATTCATTGGGCAAGATAATATTTAACCATGCGTTCCTTCGGATGGGAAGTGAAACAGCCGGTCCCGTCAGGATTTGGCGAAATTTCCAGATTGGAAATCTAAAAGTTACAATTTTCATATACTGAGGAAAGTCGGTCATGTTGTTACTGTCTGAATTTATGAATGCTTCTGAAAGTGTAAGTTGTTTTTCATGTTCGATGGCGACAGGTTGATCATAAGCTTCTTACTTTGCCTAATATTCATTGTTCAAACAGCCATAACTACCACTTCAATACTTGCTTATCCAGAATATGAAATTATCAATATTCGCATGTTCCTTTATCGAATGAGACATCTTATCTTCTTTATCTTGTACCTGAAATCATTTTTACTACAGGATGGCTATTGTGTTACAATATAAAGAAAAACGTATATTAATAAGTTTCTTTCAGGTATTGTTCAACACTATAAATGAAAGTGTAAACTCTAAAGCAGCTTTTGTAATGTTCGCCTCAAAGTTTTGTAGACGATCGCATGGCAGAACGATGAATAGAAATATAATGATAATCTTGTTACAAATAATGATTTCTGCAGATACAGCTCTTACTAAAGAATATCTACATGTGAGTGTTCCAAACATAATTCCTTGTCTAGCGGTTGAAAGTCAATTCCAATTTTCAATCAAACAATGTCTTCATGAATAGTAGACTTCCGCGGATAGCTAATCTTGAAAAATCTTGACTTACGCATAACTCGACTTGATGCCGACGTTTCGCCAACCATTACAGGTGGCATCTTCAGGACAGGCTTGAGGCTTGAACTGAAACTGGCCTCAGTTCCCAGAGATGAATTGTCAGTACTATCGGATCCCCTACTTATACTCTCTCGATCTGTGGCGGCTCCTCGAAGGAGGCTAAGGAGGCTCAGCCTCCTCACCAATTTATCTTAATGATCATTCTAAATTTTATTTCCTGTTTCTCTGATAATTCTTTAAATTTTACAATTAATTCCCCGTTCTCAGTAGTTATTTTTAATCTGGCAACAGTGGCCAGAGGCTAGATTCTCTATATATCTCAAACGCTAAATACGTGTGGTCAACACAGTTGTCGTTTTTCCAACCAGTTCAATTCACAAATAGGGTAAAACAGCGAATATGGCAACGTCTATGGAGGCTAGCTTCTCGTACGCTCCCGGCGGCAACGAGGTATAGACCTCGTCTCGCCGCCGGCGGTCGTATGAAATACGATTACTTGGCGCGGCTGCAAACTTCGACACGTGCTCTGGCAGTTGTTGTTTTTGTTTCGTGAAGCGATGTAAGGTTAAGTTATAATTTATCTGTTCGGTCGTTTGGTGAGTTATTAACAAAGAGTTCTTTGGTTATTAAACGTTAAACTGAGTAATGATTTAGTTGCTGATAAGATTAGTGATGACAGGTATGTTTCAAAATCGATGATTTGATACTGATAATTGTAAAAAATATTTAAGGTTAACGGGATCTGAGGTACACAATAAATTATATTGCTGGTTAAAAAATATTTAAGGTTAACGGGATCTGAGGTACACAATAAATTATATTGCTGGTATTGTTCGCTATTTACATCTGATACAACTTCATGTTGGTGGCACTTGGGTTATGATGATTTGAAAAATTCAGCTCGTGGAATAGACAGACATGAAAAATTGCAGGAACATATTACATCGAGTATTAAGTTTAAATTAACCGGTAAACAGAATATTGTTAAAGGAGGAAAACATATAATTTGGTAGACAAGAAACTACATTATAAACACTTTTTTTATGAAATTTTAGATACTATTAAAGGTCAAATTGAGATTCGATTTTCCGATTTACCTACATGAATTGAAGTTTTTTGTATAACTTAGTTCTAAAATATAAATTTTTTGATAAAATAGCACTGCACAATAAATTATGCGTTATATACTCGGATAAAGATATTTTAGGCCAGTACGACAGTCACGCCGATATGATAAAATATATGATAGACAATGATTTGCAACAAGTTTTACCTCAGTTTTATAAACTACTTTGTTTGACAGTCACCATTCCTGTCACGTCGGCTTCGGTGGAGAGATCATTTTCTACTCTCAAACGAATTAAAACTTACATGCCAATTACAATGGGCCAAAATCGTTTATACAATGTTAGTTTAATATCTATTGAAAAAGATTTAGTAAAAGACAAAATGATACATTTTTTGATAATATTGTTGATCATTTTTTACAAACTAAAGACCGTACAATTATGTTAATATATAAAAAAAGTTAATAAAATATATTAAAAAAAAAAAAAATATGAAAAATTCCAAAAAAAAGAAAAAATATTTTAAATCAAAAAAAATAAAAGACAAGAAACGAACAAAAAATGCTTTGCCAAGAGAAACTCTATAAGTACCTCCATGTTGGTTCTTGCTGGGTAACAATTAATTTTGTCACTGAAGTAGCTGGTACGGCCGCTGTGCAAAGGTTAAAAGGCTGTGAATAGAGTATATTTTTACAAAAACGTTTTATGTCCAGCCTCCTCTCTCAAAAATTCACGAGCCGCCACTGCTTCTCAAACCCCTTGTAGGTAATTCCAATAGTTTAATCCTAAATTCGTTTCACTTCGTTGAAAAACTGCAAACGCTAAAAGTTAACCCAGGCGATTTGCTCGTCAGCTTCGACGTCGAATCACTCTTTACCAATGTTCCCATTCCAGATACCCTTTCCATAATTTCTCAATTGGTACCTGTCAAAAACCTTTCAATGGACTTGCTACCGTTAATTGATTTTGTCTATCCGCCACATATTTTCTGTACGATGGCATGTTTTACGAGCAGTCCTCGGGAGCTGCCATGGGTTCCCCACTTTCTCCGATCATAGCTAATATCTTCATGGAAACTTTTGAACAAGATACCATTCACTCATCTGTTCTCAAGCCGAAATGTTGGTTTAGATATGTCGATGACACTTTTGTTATTTGGCAACATGGTCGCGAAAAGCTTGTTCCCTTCCTGAATCATTTATATTTATTACATCCCAATATCCTTTTTACCATGGAAGTCGAATCGCAAGGTTCACTCCCGTTCCTAGATGTATTGGTTAGTCGACAGACTGACGGTACTTCAGGACATTCTGTGTATCGAAAACCCACTCATACCGATAGATACTTCAATGGTCTTTCCCACCACCACCCTGCCCAAAAGCAATCTGTCATAAACTCCTTGGTCCACAGAGCTGTCAACTTATCTCAACCTCAATCCTTAAAATCTGAATTAAAACATCTTTCATCTGCCTTATTATCAAACTATTTCTCCCATTACAACATTCAAAAAGCCACTTCGCCTAAAATTTCAAATCGACCTGAGCCACAAACCCCCCCCGCCTGCATTATCCACTGCATTTCTTCCATATATTCAAAATATAACAGATCGAATTTCCAAAATCCTTAAGAAACATAATATTTCTACCAGGTTTTCCACACTTCCCAAAATTATCTCAGTTTTACAAACCTATCAAAGATCCCCTTCCTACTCTTTACTTAGAAGGTGTTTGTAACATTCCCTGTTCTTGCGGTAAAGTCTACATTGGTGAAACAGGTCGTACAATAGCTACTCGTGTGAAAGAACATGAGCAATGTACAAGGCTTCGTGACACCAGTAGATATGCACTTGCGGAACCAAGTTTGACACTAATCATCAAATCCTTTTCGAAAATACTAAAATCCTAGCCCGAGCCCCAAACTTCTATCAGCAAAAAATCCTTGAAGCTATAGAAATCCTAAAACATCCAAATAATCTGAACCGTGACTGAGGATATTTTCTTCCCAACATTTGGAAACCCATCCTCGAAAATTCCACTTCGCACATGACCACATAACGGCAGGGTCAGGTGCCGGAACGGAGTTAACCACCGGAATAAAGGCAGTGAATAATGTAGCGTGAAGGATTTTTCCTACAATAAATACGGTTACAGAAACCAGTAGAACCAGTTTCAGTTCAAGCCTCAAGCCTGCCCTGAAGAAGCCACCTGTAATGGTTGGCGAAACGTCGGAATCAAGTCGTGATATTGTGACGTGGAATCCATCCGGAAGCCAAGATTTTTCAATGTCTTCATAACTCATCAAATTCACAATCAGGCATGCAACAATTGATCAATAGATCATCAATCCTTCTCATTAGTTGTGATGATAATTTAGTACAAATTTCCCTCAGGTTTTGGATATCTTAACGAGTGAAGGAGATCCTAGCGACGTAAAATGTGCAATCGGTCTGCTATGTCATTTATACACCGCGATGATGAGGCGAGAGGTACCTTCTGTGGCTAATAAAGTTGTACAGCTTATTTGTGCCATGTCTGTGCATCCATCCCAGGCTTCTGGGGAATTCTTAAAAGTAAGTACCGCTTGTTATCATTTTGTTTACTTTGTGCAACTTCAATATTAGGTCAGTTTCCAGTTTACACTTGTTTATAATGAGATTGATTCATGACTTTGTTGTCAAAATCTCTACAGCTCTATTATTCTCTGATGAATATCGGTCGGAGTAGATTATCGTTCTACATTTGGACAATTAATTCAGTACGACCTATTTAGTTCCCCCCTTAGAAGAATGAGAGGAAACATGAAAGACCATCTGTATTGTGCCTTTTTATTCTTCTATACTAATCGAGAGGGAAACCTATAATGTCCGAAGAACATCGTGTGAGCCAGCGGTGGAATGTTGGGAGAGGAATTCATATTTTTCTTGAAGGTTTGGAGGTTATAGGCATAGGAAAAGACCTCACTAGGTGAGTTCCACATAGTCCAGGAGCCAAAGCGATATTGATGGTTTGAACTTTAACCTGATATGGTTTATCGTTAGAGGACCAATTCATCTCACAGACCGAATTTTCGCCGGCTGATAGATCTCGAGATACAGCCTCCGCAAATTGTTTATTTTTTGACTGGAAGTTAACCCTTTCCAAGTTGCGTTTACTTGAAAAGCATGCCATTTTTATACACTTCCACCATTTGCCATCATTTTTTATCGTGTCCGTTTATCAGGCTGACAAATTAAAATTGGACTGAAAATGGACTTCAGGTCCCAAACCTGATGTAAAATGCCCATTGGTATTGGAAATTGTTAAGATACCCTATGCCATTAAAAGTTATCGGTCTATTTCCGAGTAATTGGCCATTATTTGGACCAAAAATTGTTTTTTTTTCTCTATTTGTGGCTAAACCTTGCGGATTACAAGGTAACATGATGGCATCATGTCAAACAACTTTATTGGAGGTCAAATAAAGATTTAAAATTATTGCCATCACTCCTTGCCTATTTCAACCCCCCAAAGCCCCTAACACCACACCCAAAACAAACAAAAACTGCTGTTTCGATTTTAAACCCAGCCAGAATCTCAATAATTGACTAATTTATCATAAAATTGGTCATATTATCCATACTATTCATATTTTTTTGGGGGTGGTTTTAGAGGGTTTTGGGGAGTTGAAATAGACAAGGAGTGATGGCAATAAATTTGAATAGAGAAAAAAAACATTTTTGGTCTAAATAATGGCCAATTGAGTTGATGTTGCCTGATTCAATATGATTCCTGATTCCATTTGGCAAATCGAGTTCTTCACATAAAAAACAATCATTAACCTGAGTTGGCAGAAAAAGCGTCGGGACTGCATCTTTCTTCAAAGCATCATTTGGTCCAATATCTTCTGGTGAAAAATGCCTTGAGCACACCCGGTAATTGGTGTATATCTTTCCGGGAGTATACTTCAGAAGAACCAGATTCACAAACTTCAGCCATAAATTCAATAAGCCCATATCGAATTTGGGATTCGGAAATCTGTTGCGTTTATGGTTCTTAAGTGGCTGACAATTGCATATAGCACAACCGTGTTTTCCCATGATAAATATTATGCAAAAATAATATTCTAGAAATAGCGTATATGATAGCAAGCAATAAGTCGCATGGAAACAAAAGCCACAAATGAATTAAAAATGGCTACTATTGAACAATGAACAACAATAACAATCGCATGCCCATTATAATTTCTATTAATTTCGGACGCTTGACGCGCCCTCCCGTGTTTTGGAAGCGAAATATTTTCGCCGGCCATGACAGTTTAGGTCCCTACCATAAGACATTTCATTCTACGGTAGTAGAGTTATCTATGCTACTTATTCTTCGAACGGCTATTATTGGGCATTTGACAGTCCTTTGTGTAAATTCGTTTTTGTTACGTAAAATAATACTATTGTTGGTGATTTGACAAGTTCAATCGCACAATAATTGCTCGTAAAGCAAAACAATTGATTAATAATAAGTATGACGTATCTAACCAAATATATATAGACAATTTTAATCACTGATGACGTGCGACTATTATATATTGTTTCCAACTTTGCTTTCAGCGAGGTAACTCCAAAGTGAACATTCAATTTACGATCATCTCTGATGTTATTTTTTCGCAGGTACTTTATTTAATGATGGTAGAACCAAGCGAAGCAATGAAGCCTTATAGTCGACAGTTTCATAATACTCTCAGGTCTGGGTTCCATGACTACAAAGGTCTTGTCAAAAAATGTGTAGAGTCTGGTTTAGTGACGTAAGTTTCTTTGTTACTTGTTGTTGTTGTTGTTGAAATGTTTTTGATACATAATTATAACTATTTAAAGTGATATATACTTTCTGGTAGATGGTGTTGGAACACCTTGGTTCTCCAACTTCTCCAAATAGGGGTTCTGTAACTCCGAACAGTGACTCCATTGTCCTACTCATTCCGCTGATGATCACATAAGAGTGCGAAAAAGCTGTCCGGAACTAATAGATGTGATGTCAATGTTCAACCTGGAGAACCTATAGTTATTTTGATACTTGTTTAAAAGTCATTCATGGAGACCAATAATTCTACAGTTGTTAAAATTCCACTAGAGACAGCATATCAACGAATGCGTGAATATATTACTAGTCCAAGCAATAGAAATGCAGAAATTAATACCGGGGAAAAAAAATATGAGCGTATAGGAAATTAAATTTAAAGGTGAGTTACTGTTTCATGCAACTCGATCCGAAATGGCGAACATAACCTAAAAAATTGGCAAAGTTGCAAAAAGCGGTTTTTCTTAAAATAAGTAAAAAACTATAGCTCGGATCGAAAAAAGTTGAAGGAGAAAGTTGTAGGTATTGAATAGATCTATCGATTTGCTTCCATAATAATTATCGGTATCTTTCATACTTTTCGAGTTATATTGAAAAAACCGTTAAAAATCGGGGTATAGAGAAATCGTTAACTATTACGTTTCCATACTTGTTATTTGCTGTACGTATAGTCCATGGCATGTTGAAAAAGAGATTTTTTTTTAAATTCAAATTATTGATAATTTTTCGAGATATATCGATTTTTCGAAAAAAAAGGGGCTCTCATAAATTCTCAGCGAATGGTCCTAGAGTAACGATTCCGGGCTTATTTCTTCTTGAAGAGTTGTGCTATAATTTTATCAAAGACATATAGCGATTCTCCGAATTTTGAGGGTAAAAAAATAGCTTTGAAAAACTGCACTTTTTTTGAACATGTTTCTTCAGATAAGTCTTACAATTCTTATTTTAGGGAAATGTCAATGTCTTCGACGGAGATCGATTCCTGAAATTTTTTCACGAATTACCAAAAACGTTTTTCATCTACGACCTTCTGGACCAGAGATAATTTTTTTATTTGAAAAAAATCTGTAAGACGCAATAAACATTTTACAGAAGTGTGCTCTATGGATCCTAATGTTAAATACCTACATTTTCAATAAAAAAATACTAGGATATGTTTTATTGATAGTATAAGAAATTGAGTAACAAAGTGAAGCGTACGCGGCTGCCGGAGCGTGCGGCGGAGTGGGGGAAACTGATTTCATGCGTTCAAAGTGGCTTGTGGTTTCAAAATCTTCAATATCTCGGCTTTTGGATCACGTACAAAAAACCTACTATACTTAATCTGGGGAATATCGTTTTTTGCTTAGTGAATTATAGTGACGTTACGCTTGTTGTGAAGGCATGAAATCAGTTTCCCCCACTCCGTCGCACGCTCCGGCAGCCGCGTACGCTTCACTTAGCTACTCGATTTCTAATACTATTAATCAATAAAACATATCCTTAACTTTTTTCGATCCGATCTATAGTTTTTACTTATTTAAGAAAAACAGCTTTTTGCAACTTTGCCAATTTTTTAGGTTATGTTCGCTATTTCGGATCGAATTGCATGAAACAGAAACTAACCTTTAAATTTAATTTCCTATACGCTCATTTTTTTTTTCCAGGTATTAATTTCTGCTCGCACTTCTGTCTATAGCTTGGACTATAAAGCCATTCTGTCACACACGTGCATATTTCACCTATCGTACGTCTTCCGGCTATGAAACGTTGACAGGTTTTGCTACATTCATTTTCCTTAATACCATGAGTTGAATGTCTAGTTTCATATGTGATAATACATTTATTCCAAAAAAAATTAATCTTCAATGACTTATACAAAAAGTGGTCTGCTGATAGCATTAGTAACTTAGTAAGCCTCTATGTAGTAAGCAAAGAAATTTGGAAATACGTCAGCTTAAATCTGTGGTGATCAATTGGAACAGAGTTCGATGTTCCCGTTAATACATCAATGTATCCGATATATCGATTTGTAAAATTTTTCGAATTTTGAGTCCGATGTATTGATGTTTTTAAAACATCGATGTATCGTTGCCATCCCTATGTACATCCCCTATTGGATGGCATGAATGTGGAGGGGATGCATGTCAATTGGCCAACACGATCCTGAGACTTGACGCCTGTGGATTATTTTCTGTGGGGATATGTCAAAGAGTTCTATATATAGAGTAGACAAGTAGTGTGTTAAGCATAGGAAAGCGCTGGTAACTAGTCGGGCATTCTGTCCTTATCGCACATGTTCGTGTGCTCTCACTCGCAAGGTCTCCCCTTCTATCACAAAGAGTATGAGAATACAAGAATAAGTATAACCCGTGCACATCGTGCGAGTGAGAGCGCAGTACATGTACGAGAAGGACAAAATGTCTGTTCAGATACCAGTGAAAGGCTTACTTGTCTACTCTATATATAGAACTCTTTGAGATATGTACATTTTTTTGTGTGAGCAGATAAACCAGCGACGTTGAGTCATTTCGGAGCTAACATTTTGCATGTTTGTGAAATACTAGAAATAAACATACGATATGTTAGATATGTCTATAGGCGACTGTAATCTGAAGCCCTTTCCTGTAGCATTGACTCCATGCTTAGCAAACGTAGCAAAGTATGCGGTCAACGGTACTTGTTTTTCCCTGAGTCAGGAGTCCACGTGGATTTGAGACGAGCTGTCATTTAGGATTCTTTCGCCTAGCTAGATTTCTATTGGCTGTGTTTATAACTTATGGGTGGGCCCTGCTCCTGGTATTCTAAGTGAAACATATTTTCTAAGCTTCGCGCGTGGGGTGGCCCCCGCTTCAATGGTTTCACAAAAACTAATTACTTTTAGAAAAAAAGACAGTTCTTCACCACCAACTCGGTAGTTCTCCACCACCTACTCGTTCGGTAAGTCCAGCCAGCTTTATGTCCACAGGGATGTTCCATTGTTGCATTAATTCAAGTCATATATTTTATTTAGATTTCATACTCACAATAATTAAAATAGTTTAATTTCTTTTATTGTGGTTGAGATAATGTCCTTATAAAGTAATAGAGTAATTTCACATTCTAGTCATGTAGAACCTTAATCCAGCTTTATTTTTGTTATAAGATCATATTTTTTTTCAGATCAATTAACATCCCGTTTATCAAGGTCGTGACAAAATTAAATTCAAAAAATTTATATAGATTAAATTAATTTATCGAATTGTGTTCAAATAAGTCAACAAAGAAATTATCTAAATTCAACCTACGTTAAATTTTGCTTGTAGTATTGTAAAAGTAAGAAACCCGGAGCTGTATGTAGCTTGCGTAGGGGTAGTTTGGAGCATTGAATTGGCTCATAGTCAGAACTCAGTTGTGTAGCAAAAGTAAACGTAGGATTTGTGCAACAAGGGGTATGTTCCCTAGGGCTGAAGCAGTGCTGGACTTGGTCGCGTTTCGCGGAATTGGTTGAAAATTGGATGCACTATATTAGAGCCAGTCGTGGGGGTTATATGCCCGAAATAATATCGAAACAAATGGCACAAAAATTTTAAATAAAGCCAAAATTTCGTTCATTTTCAAATTGAATATTTCGTTCCAATTTAAACTTTCATCACCCTAAAGAGCATCCGTTCAAAACTCTTAAGCCAGGCTATTCACTCCACCTGAATTAAAGATTCAATAAACGTATAACTTTAACATCTGTTGCAGCCCACGTCATCGAGAGCTTTTGATTAAAAACTTTCTTTTGGGGGATCATGAATATTTAAAGATGACTTGTTCCATTTTCGAAAAAACAGTTTGCCCAAAACTCTTCGAATTGATCGTCTATGTCACTCAATACGATGAATTAGTAAGTAATCTTGTCTAATTGATCAAGTATATACATACTGATGAACTTTATTTGCATTCCTAGATATCTCAAGAGCATCACGTTCTCATATACTACTTATTGAATAACTCTCTGATCAAGCTTATTGCTGATCGGCGTGAAATAAATTATGATGAACGGAACAGTATCCTGGAACTGGAAATGTTAGTGAAATATAGACTTTCAACCATGAGCCTTCCTCATAATGCAATATCAAATGGTGTTATTTTGTTGAATAGCATTGCAAAATTATTTAAACGTACATTAGACTCCAGAATTCTGACACAGGTGAGGTCAAACATAGTTACTTACGTTAATTTATATTCTTTGCTTTTCGTTGGATGTACTGTTTATGATGTTATGATTGAAAAAATAATAATAGAATCAGCTGTTATGTGATGAAAATCCATACGAAACTAACTATTAAAAATTGATTTTCATAAATTGAATAAATAAAACTAGTTTCGCCGTAGCTCTCCATACTTTGTAATATCTGTTTGAGGAAGCTACGGTATTAGAAAAACTAGTATAGTTATTTTGTAATAATGATTCTTGACCCAGGTATGAATTATATATATATGAATTCTTGGAAAATACGTCACATTAACACATATGTACTATATTTTCATCGTTACGTACGTTTCGCTTTCACGATCATTATCAGAAGACGTTTGAAAACTAATAGATTGATATAAGTAGCTTTTTGGAGTTTTTAATTCTAAGTTCGGAGAAAAAAATTGCCATAAGTAGATAATTATGATACAAATTGAAGAAACTAAAATCGAACACTTTTTGATCATCGCAAATGGTAAAAAAAAAATGGTAAAAATAGCCAAAACCGGTTTTTCGCGTCGGACATCGTCGGGTTGAGTTGAAAAAAAAAGTTTTTAATAAGCTTATGCGCCGTAAAAGGACGGAAAAAATGAGCTGCATATGAACCCGATTGGTCCAGCGGTGACCCCGCAAATTGCAAAAAACCATTGATTTTACTCGAAATTTCAAAAATTCATAACTTGTTCTTTTAAAGATAAAGAGCTGAAATTTTAATAGGTAGTAGGTTTTGTGCCCACCAAGTACCACACAAAATTCCAGCAAGATCGGATAAAGCTCTTAATCTTTAAAAGAACAAGAGTTATGAATTTTTGAAATTTCGAGCAAAATCGATGGTTTTTGCAATTTGCGGGGTCACCGCTGTACCAATCGGGCTAATTTTTTCCGTCTTTTTACGGCGCATAAGCTTATTAAAAGCTTTTTTTTTAACCCAATCCGACGATGTCCGACGCGAAAGGTTTTGGCAATTTTTACCATTCTTTTTGAACCATTTGCGATGATCAAAAAGTGTTCGATTTTAGTTCCTTCAATTTGTATCATAATTATCTACTTGAGGCAATTTTTTTCTCCGCACTCTGAATTATGCTAAAATTACCGACTTTTTTTGCTAATTCTATCACACTATAAGTTACATCAACTAAAGCGCGGGATTTCTTAAACTAGTTGTGCACTGAGCGTCATTAATGTTTAAAATTTATGAATATGTATTGGAAAACCACTACACAGTAATGTTTCTATAGTTGAAGACGTCATACTCGAGGACGAGGCAAAACAGTCTGACAACCAAAATCCCTTTGCGCCAAGCAGGTAGAATGTTAATCAGAAATATTATAAAGAAGTACGTAGAAAATTGCAAGTGTTTGATTAATTAAATTTGTATAAATTTGACTGAATGATTGTACATCGGTTAGCATCACGTTTTATGTGAATTATCTCCAGAATAGATCTTTTATAATAGTAGTTGGTTTCTTTAGGTAAAATATTAACATTTTTGCAATCGAACTTATTGTTATTATCAAAATAATGTTTAGCAGGTTTTTGTTTCTAGTACTATACTTATGGCCATGCGAAAATGTAGTACACATATTGTGTTAGTGTGACCTATTTCCCATGAATTCACATATAACAGTTATTTTATTGAAGTTTAATGTTATTATTACACATAGTAAAATTTTACGTGTGTACGTGAATGCGAATTTCCACTTAACCAATACACTTGAGCAGTTTTGTTTCTAACAAATGAACAATTTTAGCAAGGACTCCCTATACCTAAAATCAATAATTTCTGAGAAATTTTGAAATCATTTGATTATGAACTATATAGCCATGCGAAAATGGGAGTAAGACAAATTGTTATAGAAAAATAAAACAATTATTGAGGTAACCTATCATTTTTCTCTGTTATAGTAGAGGAATGAATGCAAGAACCTATTTTTTTTGTGATGGGATGGATTTGACTGAAACCTTTTGCATTCGCTTCATTTTTGGACCAATAAACCTTGTTTACCTTTAGATTTTGGCGGTCGCACCGCCTCTTTTAGCTAGAGGGGTTGTTAGCAACCCCATTTTCTATCTCGCCGAGTTCTTAACCGAATTCCTTCAGATTTACATATAGGGGTTTTGAGGGGTCAGCGATTACGAATCCGACGAGAAAATTTGAAAATTCAAAATGGCGGCTACAAAATGGCTCGTTAAAATATAAAAATGCATTTTGTAGCCTAACTGATGATTTTAGAGAAAAATATCAAGAGTCCAAAAGGGTTTAGAATTCAATTTTACGTAATAAAAGTATATTCATATGTCCACTTTCAACCCATTTTTACCTTGAGAGGGTGAACATCCCTACTCATTTCGTAAAAGAGCCGGATTTTTCCATGTAAATAGGAAAATGTTATATAAAAACACGTGAAAATTATATTTGAAGAATATCCCTTCATTCTGCACCCTATCAGATAGATCTCTAAGGGGTGGGGGTGAAGTCACATGCTGCATCGCCATATACAAGACGAAATAAAATGGCTATTTTTTTCATATTTTATCACGAAAAAATCATCAGAAATTATAAAGTTCATATATAATACAAATTATTGTGCCTTTAGTTTTTTGTACAATATAAATAAGTTTGTATGGTCACTCACGTACCCTTTAACACACTAAGAAGGTGAACATCCCTCTGTACTAGTGGAGGGGGTGTAAATATTTTATTTAAAATAAATACTATCGAGACACAAAAAGTGTTCTGAATTAAATTTTACACCCTTAAAGGGTGAACTTCCCTGCCTCGAAGGTTCATAAGCCGTATATCTGCATGAAAATACGAAATGCTATATAAAAACGTATGACTAATATTAAAAAAAAAAAAAATTTCTGCACCCGAGGAGATTTTATTTCGTCTTGTATATAGCGATGCAGCATGTGACTTCACCCCCACCCCTTGGAGATCTATCTGATAGGGTGCAGAATGAAGGGATATTCTTCAAATATAATTTTCACTTATTTTTATATAACATTTCCCTATTTACATGGAAAAATTCGAATCTTTTACGAAATAGGTAGGGATGTTCACCCTCTCAAGGTAAAAAGGGGTTGAAAGTGAACATATGAATAAACTTTTACGTAAAATTAAATTCTAAACAATTTTTGTGTCTTGTCAATTTTGCCTAAAACCAATAGAATGGCCCGAAAACGCATTTAAAATCTTATTTATTTTTCTCTAAAATTATCAGTTAGGCTACAAAATGCATTTTTATATTTTAACCGCCATTTTTCGTCGGATTCGTAATCGCTGACCCCTCAAAACCCCTGTATACCAATTTGAAGGAATTCGGTTGAGAACTTGGCGAGATACAAAATGGGGTTGCTAACAACCCCTCTATCAAAAACAGGGAGTGCGACCGCCAAAATCTAAAGGTTAACAAAGTTTATTAGTCCAGTAATGAAGCGAATGCAAAAGGTTTCATTCAAATCCATCCCAATACAAAAAATAAGAGGTGAAGGTCGTTCTTTTTATGCATTCATTTCCTCTATTATTAATTAGTTACAATATTGAAATAATTTTTAAAAATATTTTGGTCGATTTTTAATCTCAATTTGCCATGTTTATAATGGAAAATTAAATATACAGGGTTATTCACGTTTGAGTAATGTCTGCTACAATGTTTTCAAATGGAACCCCCTATATATTATTCAATATTTGGAATCTCCAGGGAAAACTGAATTCAAAAATATATCACACATAGGATTTGTATACAGTGCGTCCGTTAAATTCAGTGCTCTCGTAAAGTAGTGGATAACTTCGTAAAAAATTAAAGGAAAGATTTTTGGAAAGAACGAAGCCGTCAAATTTTATTTTCATTTGGGCATTCTTTCACATTTAATTGATACATATAGAATGATTGTGTAGGAGAAATGACGTCATCGGTATTTTTTGATGGCAACCCCATTTTCCATGACGGAATGTGAAAGGGAACCTTTTTGACATACGCTAAGGGAACTTGAGTATGGGTCGCATGAAATTAAATAGGGTTGCCGTCAAAAAATATCGATGACGTCATTTCTCCTACACGAATCATTCTGTATGTATTAATTAAATTTGCCCAAATGAGAATAAAATTCGACGGCTTCGAGCTTTCTTCCCAAACCTCTTTCCTTCATTTTATCCAATACTTTACGAGAGAAGTGAATTTAACGGACGCACTGAATACCAACCCTATGTGTGATAAATTTTTGAATTCAGATTTCCATGAAGATTCCAAAAATTGAATAATATTTATGGTGTTCCATTTGAAAAAATTATCGCGAACGATGCATTACTCAAATTGAGATTAAAAATCGAATTGTTTCCTCAGAAATGGATAGTTTGTCTAAAAATGAATTTATTCAGTACTTTACGAAAGCACTGTATGAAACCATATATTAATTGCAAATACGGGTAAGATGAGCATAATCCAAATTCAGAAAAATGCATAGGAACTGCTTGTGTGTTGCAAGCAACATGTGTTTCGTATTGTTCATCTGGTGGAAATCCGCATTAATAATGACTTTTGCAATGATTGGTGTATAGTGGAGGGTAGTTATGATTTTTTGTGCAATTTTCGCGCTCGTTAACGGGACCCGGCTCAAAATGTTCGCGTTGATGGCCCAAACAACATACTAAAAAGTTGAATTACCAAAATGGGTGCCACTCAGTTTAATTGGCCAAAAACTGTTTTTTTGCGCTTTTTGAGAACTACTTTTTTGTTTTATTTTTTTTTGAAGGCCTTAGAGGTTTGGCTAAGGTTTGGGATTGATATCCTTTTATTATGGATGTCCGAGAAACCCATTGGTTCAAGGTTTTTGAAAATCGGTTCATCCCCCCTCCCACAATATATATATATACCTGTATTTTAGGGAAAAATTGGAATTGCTCTGCAAGAGCCAATGATTGATCAATTCAGCTGAACATTTAGGTGAAGGTAGTTCTTTTTACAGCTAAAAAAATGGTCGAAGATTTGGTCAAAAATCTTTGATGGTTTCCCCTAAAACCCAATTTTAGCCCATTTTTTTGTCCAAAAAATTCAAATCCAAATATCTTTTGTCATTTTAGGGTTATCGAGGTCTACTTGGTCTCAAATGAAAGCTATTTTTATGTAGTCTAACTTTGCATATTTATTTCCAAAATTTGGACTAGTTTTAGACATTTAATGTATATGTATATTTGGATATGATTTATGACTTTTATGGCGCCATTACGCTTATATTTGCATATAAATACATATACATACTTATATTTATGCATATTAAACACAAATATATATTAATATACATAGGTTATGTATAGGTGTCCAATGGACCCATGTCCATCGGGTCTGGACTACCCAATTGTTTACTAAAATGGACATGCGACTAATGAATTCCGAAGCAAAATGATACTTTAAACAAATTTTATTGCTTACATTTTTTCGAGAAAAGAGTGAAAAATTTAAGTTTGAAAAAAAAACATGATTTTTTTGTATTTCTTATCAAAATTATTCTATTTTTTCTTTAAACAAATAAGATCATCATTATAGTAATAACTTATGTTATTATTATTAAATAATATATCTATATATTATATAATATATATATTATATATTAAATAATATATCTATATTATTATAAGCCGCCGTGTCCGATAAGTCTCTCAACGACACGTAATAAGTTGCAGCTGCTCCTTTGATCTTTTTTTGACGCGCTGGGTATTATGGGCCTTTTTGTTATATATATAGATAAAAATCGGGTTTCAGGAGAAACCATCAAAGATTTTTGACCAAACCTTCGACCATTTTTTTAGCTGTAGGAAGAACTACCTTCACCTAAATGTTCAACTGAATTGATCAATTATTGGCTCTTGCAGAGGAATTTGAATTGTTTCCTAAAATACAGGTATATACAGGGTGTCCTCGAACTGCGTGGCTAAAATAAAACCGAAGATTCTTTGATTCGAAAAAAATTTGATGAGCCTTTTTACTTTTGCCTCAAGTGTCTTGTTTAGCCGGTAGAGGGCTTCAAAGTTGCAAAAATAATTTTGTTTTTTCGGTATAACTTGAGAACATGATGGAGGACAATATTTGGCAGGTGAGTTACTGTCAATAATATCCGTTTTTGGGAGCGGAACATAGAGCCTTAGAGACCATAGAAATGGCTCAAACTTGAGGATGTAACGGGAAAAGTGTCCAGAACTTTTTTGTGGTCAATGTAATTCACTCTATATTTTTTATGTAGATAGCTTATCTAATTAGAAAACTTTTCTTACTCTTAGAAAATTTTGATAAAATCAACGGATTACCTTGAAAAAAATAATTTTCGAGTCTCTGCAATTTTGGCTTACTAATTTTACTTGATTAAAATACCTTAGTTGCCTTTGCTTTTCTAATGTCATTTTGGCATTTGGAGAATTTATCCTCAAAACTGTCAATTTTTACTTTGCTTTCCGTAAAAATTTTATAAAATTATGGCTCAAAATTTCACTAACACTGAAATGGTTAATATCTCGGTAAAACACGATTAATAAAAACAATAGAAATGGGGAAACGATGTGATTATTTAGGAAAAACAAATGCTAAATTAAAAGAAACAACAAAACTTTTTGGGAAAACGCTAAGGCATCAATTGTTCGAAATGTTGCCCATTTTCCTGAATACACAAATTAATTCGTTTCAAGAAATTGGATTGAACTCTGGCTAGTACTTCAGGATCATTCTTCAATAAATCCGCTTCATGATTAATTCGTTGCAACAATTCCTCTCGTGTGTTTACTGGAGCTGCATAAACTTTCGACTTCAAAGCGCCCCATAGAAAGAAGTCGCAGGGCGTCAAATCAGGGAAGCGGGCCGGCCAGTTCACTGGTGCATCGTGTCCTCTACCTATCCAGCGATCTGGATATTCCGCATTCAAATGTCGCCTCACAGCTAATGTGAAATGAGGAGGTGCACCATCATGGATAAACCAGGCCACGACGAATGTGTAAGGGCAAGTCTTCCAACAGTTCAAGTAGCCTTTGTTCCAAAAAGTTCAAGTAGTTCTCCCCGTTCAATCGATCGGGTATAACGGTAGGGCCAATAATAAAGTTATCCACAATTCCAACCCAAACATTGATTTTAGTTTGATTCTGAAAATATGTAACTTCCGTTTCATGAGGATTTTCATCAGCATAGAAATGTTCATTATGGAGGTTAAAAAGACCACATCTCGTGAAAGTATTTTCGTCCGTGAACATAATTCTTCTACAAAAATTGGGGTTTGCGTTTTGTCTTTGGACAATAAGCCGACAGAAATCTAGCCGATGACCTGGATCCATGGGCAATAAGTCTTGAACTGTTTTAATATGATAGGGATACAACAGTTCTTCTTTCAGTACATTATGAACTAATGATTTTGAGGCTCCAATACGAAGTCCCAAACGTAGTGTGCTCATCCCAGGTTCAGTTTCAACCGCTTCCAGTATCGCTTCTTCGAGCTCTAACGTCCTTCTTGTCCGTCTGCGTCCAGTTTCTCTGCGATTTGCTTCAAATTTGCCAGTTTCGCGAAGGTTTGCCGATTTGGAATTCTGCGATGCGGATATCTTTCCCTTTTCCGGCCATTGCAACGACAAAGTCCATAAATCAATAACATATCAACCATTTCAGTATTAGTGAAATTTTGAGCCATAATTTTATAAAATTTTTACGGAAAGCAAAGTAAAAACTGACAGTTTTGAGAATAAATTCTTCAAATGCCAAAATGACATTAGAAAAGCAAAGGCAACTAAGGTATTTTAATCAAGTAAAATTAGTGAGCCAAAATTGCAGAGACTCGAAAATTAATTTTTTCAAGCTAATCCGTTGATTTTATCAAAATTTTCTAAGAGTAAGAAAAGTTTTCAAATTAGATTAGCTATCTACATAAAAAATATCGAGTGAATTACATTGACCACAAAAAAAGTTCTGGACACTTTTCCCGTTACATCCTCAAGTTTGAGCCATTTCTATGGTCTCTAAGGCTCTGTGCTCCACTCTCAAAAATGGCCATTATTGACAGTAACTCACCTGCTAAATATTGTAAAAGTTCTTCATCACGTTCTCAAGTTATACCGAAATAACAAAATTATTTTTGCAATTTTGAAGCCCTCTACCGGGTAAACAAGACACTTGAGGCAAAAGTAAAAAGGCTCATCAACTTTTTTTCGGATCAAAGAATCTTCGGCTTTATTTTGGTCACGCAGTTCGAGGACACGCTGTATACAGGGTGTCTCAGATTTTAACCGGGAACATTTAATAGACGATAGAAAATTTGATTTTGAGCAAAACATTTCTAATAACATATATGCAGAGACGCTTAGTTTTTGAGATACAGGGTTGTTGAAATTGATAAAAAAATTTCGTTTTTTGCGAATATCTCCGGAACCGTTTATCGTACAGAAAACAGCTTTTGCAAGCATTTTCTACTCATGGTAAGATATGTTCTGTGTCATAAAAATTTTTTTTTTAGTCATAATTGGTGAAGATTTTGAAGAGGTAGTTGGTGTTTTTCTCCCCAACTTCTACGCTACTGGAAAAAGTACAGTTTTGAGACAACCATTTGAACCGCCAATGTTTTCTATACAAAAAAGGTACTCCTGGTCATAAGCTCTAAAGTTGACCGTTTTCGAGAAAAATTAACTTTTATGTTGAAAAACATGGTCAATTTTTCGGTTTTGTTACTTGTTCTAACGTTTGAATAAATTTTGATTAATTAGTAAGAATTGACAATGTTTTCCAACATAAAAATTGATTTTTCTCGAATACGGTCAACTTTACAGCTTATGACCAAGAGTACCTTTTTTGGGTAGAAAACATTGGCGGTTCAAATGGTTGTCTCAAGACCGTACTTTTTCCAGTGGCGTAGAAGTGGGGAGAAAAACACCAACTACTCCTTCAAAATCTTCACCAATTATGACTAAAAAAAAAATTTTATCACACAGAACATAGCTTACCATGAGTAGAAAATGCTTGCAAAAGCTGTTTTCTGTACGATAAACCGTTCCGGAGATATTCGCAAAAAACGAAATTTTTTTATCAATTTCAACACCCTGTATCTCAAAAACTAAGCGTCTCTGCATATATGTTATTAGGAATTTTTTGCTCAAAATCAAATTTTCTATCGTCTATTAAATTTTCCCGGTTAAAATCTGAGACACCCTGTATATTGTGGGAGGGGGTTTGAGCCGATTTCCAAAAACTTCGAGCCAATGGGTTCCTCTGACACCCATAATAAAAGGGTATCAATCCCAAACCTTAGCCGAACCACTAAGGCCTTCAAAAAAGAATAAAGCAAAAAAAGTTCCTCTCAAAAAGCGCCAAAAAACAGTTTTTGGGCAATTAAACTGGGTGGCACCCATTTTGATAATTCAACTTCTTAGTATGTTGTTTGGGCCATCAATACGAACCTTATAAGCCGGGTCCCGTTAACTGGCGCGAAAATTGCACAAAAAATCATAACTGCCCTCCACTAGTATTCCTAATGGTTTTGAAAGGTGTGAATACACTATAACACTAACAAGTAGGAAATAATCACCCTTATCCACTAAAAACACTATTATAGTACTAAGGATGTTTCAGCTACCAAAAGTAGCCATCACCAGAGTAATCTAAATTAGAAAACACTATTTGGGGTTTATATTGCAAACAAAGGGTTACCCTCAGCTGGAGATAAATCTGCATTTAATAAATTGCTTTGTCGCTTATACATTTCCATCCCTCCTAAATTACCTAGATATTTGTCCATGCTGTGTTATTAAAGTGGTAAACTTTTTTGGGAAATGGTGTGAACTGTATAATGTTCTGCTAATGCTGAATTTTCGCCATTATTCTTCTTTATATGGGCATAATGTTCTTCATAACGAGTTAAAACGGTCCTTCTAGTTTGACTCACATAGCATTTTGAACATGACTCGAATCATTTTTGTAAATTCCAGATTTGTCGAAATCGGGGACTTCATCAAAGGTATTGCCATAACTATTTTTTTGGCTTGTTTTGTCTTTTATAGATTCAAGAACAAGCTAAAATACCTGATAAAGTTCCGGATTTCGACAAATCTGGAATTTACAATTTACATTATTGAAAATGTTATGTGGGTCAAACTAGAAGGAACATTTTAAATCGTTATAAACAACAGTATGCTCATATAAAGGAGAATAATAGTGAAAAATCATCATTAGCAGAATATGTCTTGAATACAGGTCACACAATTTCTCACTTTTAAACACAGTAGGAAAAATATTTAGGTAATTTAAAAGGGGTGGAAATGTATGAGGGAAAAAGCAATTTATTAAATTCAGATTCGAGTATCTCCAACTGAAGGCATCTCCTTAGTACTTTGAAAGTATTTTTAGATGATAAGGTTGATTATTTTGTATTTCTTAGTGTCATAAATAGCTGGTAGTGCGCATGTAAATGAAAGGCTTAATCAGAAGCATGCACAATAATTTGAAAGCTTTATTTTGGTACTTATTGAGTTGGTATTGTAGAACTTAGACGAAAATCTACTAGAAGCATTAACATACTTGCCAAATATTGAAAATCTTTCGCCTATCCTTCATGCAAGTGAATATTTGTTATTCACGGACTACGTGTTGTCTGAGGCTGTGATAGCCCAATTGGTGGAGGGCTTGGAGAATTGTATTCTTGGTTCAGATGGTGAAGGTAAATTTTATTTCTAGTCTTTCTTATTTTGTTTTGGAGTTTAAATCTTTTTGGAAACATGCACGCTCATACGATTTTAATAAACGCATGTTTGGAAGAATGGTATATCATCTAAGATCGTATTTCTATAGTACTGCATAACGGGATTACAAAAGTTAAGACAAGAGACCTATTTGTTTTTCTGTACTCATATCTTGCAATATTGGTTGTGGACACTGGAATCTGCGTATACAAGTCAGTTGGATTTTGAAATTGATTGATTTTCCTTGCTCTTACACATGCATTATCAAAGTGCATTTACACATTTTCGCCTACATTCGTGGGGTCCCATCTTACTTCTATCCACAGATGCCAGTCTTATTGACGAAGCTAGTGGGGGGAAAAGTGCTCATGCGCTGCAGCGACAGGCGACTAATAGCTAGTTGAGTAGATCGTCTCTGGTTAAACGTGAATTACACGTTCAATATTTGTCTCCGGTAGTGTGACGTCACAACCTCACCTTTCACTATCGTATAACGTCACGATTCCGCTTTTTACCCAATGCACTATACTTTTCTTTATTATCGTAAATCATTTTTATTCCATTATAATCTTTCAGATATTTTATTTCAATGACCATTTCCAGTCAGTCGGTGTTAATTTCATTCTCAGATACTTTTATATTGCAAATAATAAATAATGCTTATCTGTCAGCATTGTGTTCATTAATCTGCCGGACAAATTCAATACCGTGTGAATTCTACATTGCAAGATTTCATCAATAAAGCCTGTATAAGCGATCGACTGAGGAAAACTGGGGATTTTAACTTCACTTTCGCGTGTGAACAAACACATCGATCCGAATAGTGTAAGTAATGTTTTTTATTCTCATCAATGGAGAATTAATTGAACTTGTTTTCAAATTATTTATCATTATGTTTCATTAATTAATTTATGATTACTAAATTTCCAGTACTTTATTTCAATTTCAATTCACAATCAACAATTCAAACAGAATTAATTTCCAAATTATTTATCATTATGTTATACTTTATTGGTTATATGTTTAAATAATTTTTATTAAGCTTTAATTTTCTCATTGCTGCTTATCTCATCACATTCAACTCATCTCTAATAAGGAACCTCAGGGATACGCCATGTTTCTCGCCCCCAAACCAAACTTCATCTAAAATCATTTCTACTAAAAAAATTGTGCGTGGCATATTTAAGCTTTGAGATTTATTAAATTTCTTATGACGGTGGGTGCTGGCTAAATATGAAGGAAAAATATGAAGAAACAAAAAAGTTATTGACTTTTAAAACCCCATTATGACTTATGAGTCTCCCAGTACTAGATTAATATAATGGGGATAAAAGATTACATCTTAGGAGTTTATACAAAAAAATTTAATTTTTTGTGAAAAAGATTCTATTGAATTTTTTTCATTGGTGCTATCGTGTTGTCTTTCCAAACCGGTTTTTGCTCCACAAATTCTTATAAGTTACTAAAATATTATTTGTATCTTTCAGATGACCCCATTGAAATGGAATCGAAATCCGTTTGCCTAGTGTTATATACACGTTTAGCTATAAAGAACAACAAATATGCTCGAAAGGTATTTTGTTTAGCAAAAGCTGCTTTTCAAGCAGACAGTTTTCACTATCAATACATTTTAATGGACGTCATGTATGATTTATGCACCTTGTGAGTATGCTTCATATAAAATTATCACATCACAACAATTACTGTTATTAATTTTTTATTACTGACACTTTTACACAATTTTGGCTTATCGAAATTTAAAAATTTTTGCAAAATTCGCGTTTGATATTGTGAAACAAAAATTTCAGTCCCAAAAAAACAAATTAAAATGAAACTAAAATTTAATGAATAATTGAAATAGACAAAAAATCAAATTTAGGGAATCATATAAGGCGCATTCCAGGTCATATTAGCACTAGAGAGTCTTTGGATTGCGCTGGAATTTTACAGGTTGTTTTCTGCCTCAGGAAATATTGGGTTTCCCAAAATTTCAAGCCATATACTTCGATAATGCGCCGCCTAGACTATTTTTTTTTTTTGGAATTTTATTGATTGAAAATGAAAAAACGGCATTTCTTCTGTAGAAACGCATTACCGAGGCTATGGATTTGATGGGAAATTTTCCAAGGAATCCAATGCCGCCTTCAGAATTGGTCTATCGTATCGCGCGTGCGTGCAAAATAAAAAAAACTGATTGTTTCTTCAAAAATTCCTATCTCAGGTGTTGCTACTCCGATCAGGCTGAAATTTTGTGTGAAGGCAGTTAAAATTGAATACTTCAAAGGGTGTATGAATGATGCATAAATTATGAAACAAAGCCGCTTGAGTCGATTATCTGTATTTTCAAAAATTCCTAGCCCATTTCTTTCAAGTTCATGCTGATGGGTGAATATTAGGTAATTCAAATCTGACACCAAATTCGGATTCCTCGGAAAATTTCCGATTGATTGTGTACTTTCTAAAATGTTTTTAAGTCGATTCAATCGATATTGCAGGGGCCATTTAAAGGGTCCCGCGAGCATGTTTTTTTTTTCAATATTCAAATTTGTTTGAAAGCGCAGTGTACATTTCTTAATAAAAAATTAATTTCTTCTTAAAAAAAAAATAATAATCAAACAAAATGAGTTTTAATACTAAAATTTATTATTTTTTTTAAAGGAAAATAATATTTTTTTTAAATATAATAATTAAATAAAATGAGTTATATAATAAAAATTATTATCAAATAATAATTTAAAAAAATTATAATAGTTAATTAAAATGAGTTATAATAACATTGCGCTATTCGATCTATCCATTATTACTATTTATTATTTAGCGTACTTCCGTCATTAATGGAAGTTTAACAATACGCGCAATCTTAATATTATTGAATGGTAGGACGGATTAAAAAAAAATCATCGAATTTCGAGCAAGGGTTCCCGAGATATTGTTGTTTTTCACGAGCCTAGCGCGGCGGCTCTCCCTTCCACCCGCGCCGCACAGCCAAGCGCACGAAATACCATTATTTAAGATAATTGTTTTAGCAACTTTTACGAAAGGAAAAGAGGTTGGAAATTTGGTAAGTTGTTCATTAACTATTGAAGAAGATGATCTCGTAAAAAAATAGCTCGTTACCGCACCACAACTTTTTCAGGGCCATTCTACAAAAGTACCTTTTTTTGCATTAAGCTGCGGTTTGCAAAAAGTGTACATCCGATCTTGCTGAAATTTTGTGTGGTACTTGGTGGTCACAAAAGCTACAACCTATTGAAATTTCAAATCTTAATCTTCAAAAATACATGCGTTATGAATTTTTGAAATTTCGAGCAAAATCGATGGTTTTTTGCATTTTTCGGGGTCACCGCTGGACCAATCGGGTTCATCCGCAGCTCATTTTTTCCGTCTTTCCACGGCTCATAAGCTTATTAAAAGCTTTTAACTCAATGCGACGATGTCCGACGCGAAAAACCGGTTTTGGTCATTTTTAACATTTTCAATTTGTATCATAATTATCTACTTGAGGCAATTTTTTTCCGAACTCAGAATTATGTAAAAATTACCAACATTTATTGCTAATTATATCACACTATTCTGGCTAATTCAGCCAGAGTTTCCCTGCACTTCAATACTAGCCACTGTGGGCGTGAAGTGCGCACAGGACCGCTCGCCTGTTAATGCATATGTAAATCCCCCTACCTCGGTAGTTTAGTCTCAGGTTTTACAGGGCACAGGTCCGTGTTACACAGACCTCAGCCTGGAAAACGGATGCGTGGGCACCGAGGGGAAGTGAAATCTCCCTTCTGGGTGTACACGAGTAGACTCGCCAATCTTAGGCTCGCCCGTGAACCACACCAGCCCCCCTGAAGGAAGCGGCCCAAAGTTCTTGTTTTCCCGGTCCGTTCTCTGTGTTATGGGGACATCTGGTGATTGAAACCTGACAGCAGGCGCTATCGCATCCTGCGTCAGTCGGAGGATGGGCAGTTCTCTGCTGCCAAATCCCAAATTTTGCCATGACGGCGAGGTACAGATGCACCGACCCACAGGCCCAGAACAGCCAGCCGATACGCCATACCCGCGGCCACTTTTGATATGGAACTGTAGAGAGACGATCCCCACCAGAACCTTCAGAGGCCTAGTGGGGCGGTCCTCATAGGCCGTGTTATCCCCACGCAGGCAAGTCGTTGTGCCTTGTCCACTGCTAGACGGGACAGAACCGTTTCGGTCGGCGGACACCACACAACAGCTGCGTAGGTAGATCCAGTGCAGAACCTGTGGCCGTAGACCCCATGCGAAGGCTCTCCTGCATGCCCATAAGGATGCAACGGCCTTCTTTACCCGGGTTTTCAGGTGCATTTTTCGGCTCCGTTTATCATCGAGGATAACTCCAAGGTACTTCACTGGGCCTTTCAAGTGAGGGACCCAGTTTCCGTTCTCCTTCATTGAACAAAGTTGGATATTCTCACACAGATTGGTTGAATGAAGTGGTCGATTCATGCTTTTGAACATAAATAAAATTGATTTCTTCAACACTGACTAATATGGAAACTCTTGGAACAAATACTCACAAAGATTTAACTAACTTGAAAAACTACAAAATGTATCGAGACTGTCAAGATTTATTCATCATGTCATAAGCAATCTTTGATTTGTCATAATACTCCAATAATTCCATCATTGTTAAAAATGAGTAAAAACTGAGTGGTGCTGTAATTTCAAACTGAAGTTTAGAAGACTGATTATAATACTTCTTTATCTAGATCTCAGTTAAGTATTTGAATAAATTGTAATATGATTTTCGTATTTTTGTAGTGTTTTGCATAATTTTGATGAATTTAATGTTATGGCTTTCCAACAAATTAAATCCATCAATTATACATGCAAAAAGCAATCTGCTGAATTTATTGAAGAAATGGTTGCCAGTGAATACATAAAACTGGATATGCAGCAGTATTGTAAATTCATAAGTCTACTTGGAGATACGTCTAACGGCTTTGGCATTTTCTTCAAGCACCTTGTGACTAATTTTGCTATATCCAATACGAGGGATATTGAGAAGTATTTTTTGCCGTTGATTGTCCACATTAATCTATACGTGGTGAGTATTTTTTTCTTCTTAGAAATCATCGTATTCTTCATTGTGACTAAAAAATCTTTCTGTTTCTTTTGGAGTGATAACTTATTTGTTTCATTCCATTCAAAGTCACTGTAGAGGAAGGTATACAAGTCTGATATTGATTAAATGCAACAAAGGGAGCGACCATAAATGGCGTCGCAGCCCCTATGGAGAGAGGTCCGCCAAACTGAGACAAGGGAATTTTGTCATATAACAAATGAAATATACACACCAGAACTCATGGTCGATAGAAAAAAAGATGAATTCGAAAGTATAGAGGCAAAACATGTGGGTTTTCATGAACTTGCCATGAACAAGCTAATCTCCCGGGGCAAGAAGAAATAGCTATTATTTGAACACTTGCCATGCCTGAAATATGAACAAGTAGTTTTAATTTCCTTAAGTTATAATTATTTGTTAGCACTTGTGAAAGTTACGCAACGCAGGCACCCCGAATTTGAGGCAGGGTTGGGGGGGCGGTGTAAGTAAAAAATCTCCGAAAAAACATTATTTAAGGACGCTCTCAAATCCAGACAAGTGTCTCATCTTTATCAATGCCAAAAACTGAATCAGGGAAATCGAAAGTTAAAGCAGTGATTGTGTATTGTAGTGTTATCAATTTTTTTAATGGAATGGAACAGATATTTCGCCCATTACTCTTATTGCTGGATTACCGTATTAACATTTTTACTGGCTTTTTCTGTACACATAGCTACCCAGACCCCCTATCCCAAATCCGAGAATGTGACCCAACGTATTTTCTTCTGGTCCGGTGAGCATGCGCTCACCGCTTTTATTAATCTCTTACTATGACGCCATATCAAGCGGCAACTCAAACTGTATTTGGGTAAAATTGTTGAGTATGACGTCGTATAGTAAGAAATATCCTTATAGCCCAATTTTTCCAGTAGTTTGGTTATGATTACTGTTTGTTATCATTATTAAACGCTGCATATGTTCTAGAAACACGAAAAGTATCCAATGGATCAAGCCTATATAGCTGACATGCAGTGTCTTGTAAAGCCAGTATTCAACAAATGGCATATTTACTGCTTTCTGTTTCGATCACTGTCGAGAAGATCCCAGTTTTTAATTGCG
The DNA here is from genome assembly GCA_958510875.1 of Endomychus coccineus. Classification (NCBI taxonomy): domain Eukaryota; kingdom Metazoa; phylum Arthropoda; class Insecta; order Coleoptera; family Endomychidae; genus Endomychus; species Endomychus coccineus. The sequence continues at coordinate 16,590,775 of OY294071.1, read as the reverse complement.
AAAGAAATATGCACCGATATATTTGGTACGTTCTAAAGTTTTTGAAGTATAAATATTATTTGACAGTTAACAGGGACATAACGATATCATTTTAAATTATTTGGAATTTTTGGATGTCTACTTCTAGGTTGATCTCTTTCACAACCTTCTTCTAACAATTTATGTTCTGTTAACTCATTATTAATTGGTTGATTAGATTTCTGTCAGAATATCTTGGACGTCAGGTTTTCTATTTGCAGAACAATGAGCTATTTTCCTATTTACCAGTAAGCATTCCAGTTTATTTTCTCCTCATATTCGATTCTGCATCTGGATAACTCAATTAGTTTTACCCCGTAACAGTTTATGCTGTAATCTAACGGTCGGTACAGTAATCGACTAAACTATCATAAAGGAGGAGAATATTTGGTCCAGCCGATTTTTTTTCTATACTACACGACTACACGAGAGAAAAAACTATAATGAAGAACATCGTTTGATCCAGCGGTGGAATGTTGGGATAGGAGATAGGGATTCGAATTTTTCTTGAAGGTTTGGGGGCTATAGGCATAGGAAAAGATTTCACTACGTAAAGAGTTCTACAACTTCGCCGTTCGATAAAAAAATTAAGTATCTTCGAAAGAAGTTCGGCAGGCTTGACAATGAAGGGGTGACTAGCTTGAACCCGTCTAGTCCGCCTCTGGAATTTCTCGTGGTGGAACTTTAGACTTCCGGCTAAGGTTTTAAATTGGTACCCTTTTATTGTTGGTATTTAAGAAACCTTCAATTCAAACTCCCCCCTCCTGGAATATACAGGGTGTTTCAGTTATTTCGTTCATAACGATAGAACTTCTAAAAATAATAGGGGTCTTTCATATGAAATTTTTCTCTAAATCATTTCGTTTCCGAGATACAAGGTGCTGAAGTTTTGAAAAATTATAACATTTTCTTCATTATCTTCTGAACAAACGGAAATTTTCAGTTCAAACTTTATACACTCTAGCTTTACTGGATCAGAAATTTTTTTGGTCAAAAAATGTTTTTGAGACAAATACAGTAGCGTAGTTACGGGGTTTTGTACCCATTTAAACCCCTTAAACCTTTACGCCAATGTCAGAAACTATTATTATATACAAATTTAGAAACTTTGATTCATTTTCTATAAAAAAGTATTCTTGATAAATTTCACTTAGAGGCTTCCTGTTCGAACTATTTTGATTTTTCTAATCAGGGTTTTCTTATGGAATTTCTGTTGAAAAGCTATTTAAAACGTAAGAAAATATTTAAATACCTATTTATTGGTAACGATGAAAAATAATTCATAATGAATGCTCAAAATGATCCATTTAATTCAACGCAACGCCGACATAGATTTCTCAACGACAATTTTCGACCACTGGCGTAGAAGTTTAAATGGTTTAAATGGGTACAAAACCCCATAACTACGCTACTGTATTTGTCTCAAGAACATTTTGTCACCAAGAAGTTTGAACTGAAAATCTTCATTTGTTTAGAAGACAATGGAGAAAATGTAATAATTTTCAAAACTTCAACGAAACTTCGGAAACGAAGTGATTTAGAGAAAAAATTTATATGAAAGACCCCTATTATTTTTAGAAGTTCTATCGTTTGCTGAAGTTATGAACGAAAAAACTGAAACACTCTGTATATAAATACGTTTTTTGGAGCAAAAATTCAAATTGGTCTATTTTGGCCAAATTGCAACCAAATTGCAACATTTGTTAAAAAGTAGGTTGTGGCGGTCACAATAAGTCGTCAATATAGTCTAAAAATATGAATACTTTTGCTTAAAATTCAAGTTTGGCCAATTAGGCCCAAATTTTAAAATGGCTCCCCCTTTTCTCAAAAAAGTCGGAGCGCACTCTACTTAGGCTCAAATTAAAGGTTATTTATGTACTTTATTGTGGTATATGTTCGTATCAACTTTTTTTCACGATTCATCAATTTTTTGGCCATTTTTCAAACCCTAGACGGAAGTCTAAGGGGTAAAAAAAAATAAAACTCCAAAACTGACCTAAAAAGGGGCAAAATTCCAGTTTTTTGAAGGTTAGACATGGTTCCACTCAATATTGGTAATAGAAATTTTAGGATCTTATTATTTTTATCATAAGACCATTTTTTCCAGGTCGCTAACCTCTATCAAATTTTTACGAACCTCGTCCTATATTTCCGTAGATTGACTCCACTACACCTTTTTACGATGTTTTAAGAGTTCAATGAATTCGTAAGTGTGACATCATCAGACGAATAGCTCTCTTCTGGATATAACCCAAGAGCTTCAGCGAATGTTTGGAAGCCGAACTCCAAATATGTGGATAGTACTCCAGGACAGGTCGGATCTGTGTTTTGTAGATTATGAGAGGAGCTGCTAGGATGCAAAGTAGCTCTTGGCACGGAATAGAAAACATAGTTTTTGTGAAACGGTTTTCGCAATGGACCTCACGTAATCATCCCATGAGGGGTGCTGTTGGTGTTGATCGCGAGCATGGATATAGCAGACTTCATAGGAATAGTTATACCTGACATCATCATATTGAGGATTGAGGGATCCGCCATCCTGGAGAAGATGCAAGCTTGAGTTTTGGTTGCATTAAACTAGTAGATTATCAGATTCCCATTGCGGCAACTTGTCCCTGTTTCGCTTCTCTGGCTTCATTGGATGGTTTAGGGGTTCTAGATGAGAAAGCTACCCCAGATGATGGTGCAGATGCATGATATGGAGTAGAAACTAAGTTGGTGCCAAGACAGATCCCTGTAGAACACCAGCGTTGTTAACCATTGTATCTGAGGATACTCCGATATTCAACCACCACATACAGTTATCTTTCTGAAGAAAACTCAATAATAAGCGGTAAAGTTGAAACCATATGACGGAAGTTTCCCAAGAAGGCTTTGTTGCCAGACTCGGTCAAATGCTTTGGAGATACCCAATGATACAGCTAGAGATTACCTATATTTTTCAATAGATTTCTGCCATACATATGTTACGTAGGCAAGCAGGTCTCCTGATGATTTCTTCTGACGAAAGCCATATTGCCGTTCATTTCCGATTTTGGAGCTCTTTAGGTATTCAATGAGCTTGATGTTTATTGCTTTCTCCATCATTTTAGAGATCACAATAGTGCAATGGGTCTTCTGTCCTTTTTTGGAATTGGTTGGATTCTAGCTGTCTTCCAGCTGGAAGGAAACACCAAGTTTGTATGAAACAGTATAGTCCAAGCAATAGACAGAAGTGCGGGCAGAAATTAATACCTGGAAAAAAGAAAAATGAGCGTATAAGAAATTACGTTTAAAGGTGACTTTCTGTTTCATGCAACTCGATCCGAAATGGGGAACCTAACCTAAAAAATTGGCAAAGTTGCAAATAGCGTTTTTTTTTAAATACGTAAAAAACTATAGCTCTGATCGAAAAAAGTTGATGGAGATAGTTGTAGGTATCAAATAGATCTATCGATTTGCTTCTATGATAAATATCGATATCTTCCATACTTTTCGAGTTATATTAAAAAAACCGTTGAAAATCGGGGTATAGAGAAGTCGTTAACTATTACGTTTCCATACTTGTTATTTGCTGTACGTATAGCCCATTGCAAGCTTAAAGAGTGATTTTTTTTTAAATTTAAGATATTAATAATTTTTCGAAATACATCGATTTTTCGAAAAAAAAGGAGCTCTCATAAATTGGCTAGATCTTCTCAGCGGATATTAGAAATTGAGTAACAAAGTGAAGCGTACGCGGCTGCCGGAGCGTGCGGCGGAGTGGGGGAAACTGATTTCGTGCGTTAAAAGAGGTTTGTGCTTGCAAAATCTTCAATATCTCGGCTTTTGGATCACATACAAAATCCTTTTGTACTTAATCTGGGAAATATCGTTTTTTGCTTAGTGAATCATACTGACGTTACGCTTTTTGTGCGACACTTGTGAAAACTAATATAAGACTGCTGTATACCGCTACTTCGCTTATAAGGATTTTATAAATATTTTGTAATAATTTTGTGAATGAATGAAATTTCAAACTTATCTTAATATGTTGCATTTATTTAATTTTGTATCTTGAAAAATTATTTATTTACTGAAATAATTAAATAATTGTTAAAGAGATCAGCAAGCATAACGTCACATGATTCACTAAGAAAAAATTTGAGGTATTACAAGGAAAATACTGTTTTGATGATAGATAATAATTCAAATGATGTAGAAGTAAAACAAATTAGAAAGGTAAAAAAAAATATTTCCGAGTCTATTTTGCTTCTAAAGCGAAAATGTATACAATATTCGTGTTTATCTCGATTTTTGTACGTGATCCAAAAGCCGAGATATTGAAGATTTTGCAAGCACAAGCCACTTTTAAAGTACGAAATCAGTTTCCCCCACTCCGCCGCATGCTCCGACAGCCGCGTACGCTTCACTTTGTTACTCAATTTCTAATACTTCTACATTAACATAAATAACGTACACTTCTGTTAAATGTTTTTTGCGTCTTACAGATTTTTTTGAAATAAAAAATCATCTCTGGTTCAGAGGGTCGTAGATGAAAAATGTTTTTGGTAATTCGTGAAAAAATGTCAGTAATCGATTTCCGTCAAAGACATTTCCCTAAAATAAAAATTGTAAAACTTATGTGAAAAAAATTTGTTCAAAAAAAGTGCAATTTTTCGAATTAATTTTTTACCCTTAAAATTTGAAAAATCACTATATTCTTCAATAACATTATAGCACAACTCTTCAAGAAGAAGATAGGCCAAAAATCTTTAGTGAAGGACAATCCGCTGAGAAGATCTAGCCAGTTTATGAGAGCACCTTTTTTTCTAAAAATCGATATATCTCGAAAAATTATCAATATTTTAAATTAAAAAAAAAATCACTCTTCAAACTTGCCATGGACTATATGTACAGCAAATAACAAGTATGGAAACGTAATAGTTAACGACTTCTCGATACCCCGATTTTTAACGATTTTTTCAATATAACTCGAAAAGTATGAAACGTATCGATAATTATGATGGGAACAAATCGATAGATCTATTCGATACCTACAACTTTCTCATTTAATTTTTTCGATCCGAGCTACAGTTTTTCACTTAAAACCGCTTTTTGCAACTTTGCCAATTTTTTAGGTTATGTTCGCCATTTCGGATCGAGTTGCATGAAACAGAAACTCACCTTTAAATTTAATTTCCCATACGCTCATATTTTTTTCCAGGTATTAATTTCTGCAAATTTAACATTAGGCCGTTGTCTATTGCTTGCACTAGTAAACAACCTGCAGAAAACTGGTGGCGGTAGTGACAATTGCAATTGTCTAAGTGTAAACTTGTTAAGTTTCCTAAAATAAGCATATCTCATTATAGAACCTGCAACCAAAGGATTATTGAAAATAGACGATGGCGTTTGGCGCATGATTAACGACGGAATAATGATTTTCAAAATAATGGGATATGATTCGCTAATGAACATAAGTTATATGGATTTCTATCTAAACACGTTGAAAGATATAAAACTATACATAATTGACAAAGGAAACTACAAAGGAAATTTGAAACAACCTGTAAGTAGTAGCAAAAAAATGTAGTGAGCGCTATAAATAATTTCGGGTGAGCTTTATTAATGATTAATGTTTTTTTTAGGACATGTCATCAGAAATTGCAATCAGTCTTTATACGTTGTTGCATTTAATGTTTTATACTGAGAACGATCATATTCTAAGACATTACAAATATCAACTATTTGAATCAATTATGTTTTGGACAGCCGAATTATTTCCAGACGTGAGTAGACATTTCATAATATTTCATTACAATCTTACTCAAAATTGTATAAGTACCTATTAAGTTATAATTTAATGAGGTTTCTTAGCCAGAGTTTCAAAGTAAAGTTCCAAGATCTACAGTTGACATATTCACTGCTATAAACTTTATTAACACCAGCTGTGAAGGCCGTTCAAAATCTGCTGCAATAAATTCCGACATTCTCGAAAACCCCAGACCGGGGTGGTTCAAATTCTGAATAATTTAAATATTTTAACATTATGAACCTTCATTTTATCTATTTCCCTGTTATCCTACTTATAGTAGTAAGTTATATATACAGGATGGTCCAGTTTATATCATCAGGATTTCACCAGCCAATAGTTTATCGAAAAATAAAGGTAGTTTGTATGATAAACTATGGTTGAATTTTGTTTCCCTTTTGATGTACAGGGTGTTGAAGAAAATGAATTATTTTAAATAATTTGTTATATTAATAATGAAAAAAAGGTAGCACAGATCTTTTTCTTTGTATTCTTCATTGAATAGTGGTTGTAATTATTTTATTTACAACACAGAGGCGTGCGAACGGGTTTCCTCAAAAATACAATAAAACGTACGCCACTGTTTTTTCAGAACACCAACTGCAGAGAGGATTTGCCATTCAATTTAAAACCTATCTTACAATTTTTTGATAACTCAACTCAAAACAAAAAAATTTTTTAAAAAGAATCATGTGACCAATTACTGAATTTGTGAATAAAAAACTTATCCACTGAGTTCAAAATAAATTTATTTTGCTTAAAGGGAGAACAATATTAAGCACACTTCAAATATCAACTAGACAAGATTCTCAATTAAATTAAGTAATGTAAGAACTGTTCGAAATGGGAACCATTTTGCTGGATGCACAATCGACAGCGTCTTTTGATGGAAAAATTTCATAAGATAACCCTGATTAGAAAAATCAGAATAGCTCGAACAGGAAGCCTCTAAGTGAAATTTATCAAGAATACTTTTTTATAGAAAATGAATCAAAGTTTCTAAATTTGTATATAATAATAATTTCCGACCATTGGCGTAGAAGTGTAAGGGGATTAAATGGGTACAAAACCCCGTAACTACGCTACTGTATTTGTCCCAAAAACATTTTGTGACCAAAAAATGTCTCATCTAGTGAAACCAAAGTGTACCAAGTTTGAACTGAAAATTTTCATTTGTTCAGAAGATAATGAAGAAAATGTTATAATTTTTCAAAACTTCAACACCCTGTGTCTCGGAAACGAAGTGATTTAGAGAAAAATTTCATATGAAAGACCCCTATTATTTTTAGAAGTTCTATCGTTTGCCGAAGTTATGAACGAAAAAACTGAAACACCCTGTATAAAGTTCTCGGGAAATAGGTCACACTAACATTATTATTTCGTCTTTATTTTATTTATAATTCATACCTGGGTCATTTAAAAAAATACTATTAGTATTGTAGTCAAATTTGGTTTCTATTGAAGAACGATATTATTATTTTGTGATATTATTTTATCTTAGCGAAATGCGTTGAATTTGCCTCGTACTGATTTCGTTATTTGAAAATTTTGTTTATACAGGGTGTCCTCGAACTGCGTGGCCAAAATAAAACCGAAGATTCTTTGATTCGAAAAAAAGTTGATGAGCCTTTTTACTTTTGCCTCAAGTGTCTTGTTTACCCGGTAGAGGGCTTCAAAATTGCAAAAATAATTTTGTTTTTTCGGTATAACTTGAGAAAGTGATGAAGAACTTTTACAATATTTAGCAGGTGAGTTACTGTCAATAATGGCCATTTTTGAGAGTGGAGCACAGAGCCTTAGAGACCATAGAAATGGCTCAAACTTGAGGATGTAACGGGAAAAGTGTCCAGAACTTTTTTGTGGTCAATGTAATTCACTCGATATTTTTTACGTAGATAGCTTATCTAATTTGAAAACTTTTCTTACTCTTAGAAAATTTTGATAAAATCAACGGATTAGCTTGAAAAAATTAATTTTCGAGTCTCTGCAATTTTGGCTTACTAATTTTACTTGATTAAAATACCTTAGTTGCCTTTGCTTTTCTAATGTCATTTTGGCATTTGAAGAATTTATTCTCAAAACTGTCAGTTTTTACTTTGCTTTCCGTAAAAATTTTATAAAATTATGGCTCAAAATTTCACTAACACTGAAATGGTTGATATGTTATTGATTTATGGACTTTGTGGTTGCAATGGCCGGAGAAGGGAAAGATATCCGCATCGCAGAATTCCAAATCGGCAAACCTTCGCGAAACTGGCAAATTTGAAGCAAATCGCAGAGAAACTGGACGCAGACGGACAAGAAGGACGTTAGAGCTCGAAGAAGCGATACTGGAAGCGGTTGAAACTGAACCTGGGATAAGCACACTACGTTTGGGACTTCGTATTGGAGCCTCAAAACCATTAGTTCATAATGTACCGAAAGAAGAACTGTTGTATCCCTATCATATTAAAACAGTTCAAGACTTATTGCCCATGGATCCAGGTCATCGGCTAGATTTCTGTCGGCTTATTGTCCAAAGACAAAACGCAAACCCCAATTTTTGTAGAAGAATTCTGTTCACGGACGAAGATACTTTCACGAGATGTGGTCTTTTTAACCTCCGTAATGAACATTTCTATGCTGATGAAAATCCTCATGAAACGGAAGTTACATATTTTCAGAATCAAACTAAAATCAATGTTTGGGTTGGAATTGTGGATAACTTTATTATTGGCCCTACCGTTATACCCGATCGATTGAACGGGGAGAACTACTTGAACTTTTTGGAACAAAGGCTACTTGAACTGTTGAAAGACTTGCCCTTACACATTTGTCGTGGCCTGGTATATCCATGATGGTGCACCTCCTCATTTCACATTAACTGTGAGGCGACATTTGAATGCGGAATATCCAGATCACTGGATAGGTAGAGGACATGATGCACCAGTGAACTGGCCGGCCCGCTCCCCTGATTTGACGCCCTGCGACTTCTTTCTATGGGGCGCTTTGAAGTCGAAAGTTTATGCAGCTACAGTAAACACACGAGAGGAATTGTTGCAACGAATTAATCATGAAGCGGATTTATTGAAGAATGATCCTGAAGTACTACCCAGAGTTCAATCCAATTTCTTGAAACGAATTAATTTGTGTATTCAGGAAAATGGGCAACATTTCGAACAATTGATGCCTTAGCGATTTCCCAAAAAGTTTTGTTGTTTCTTTTAATTTAGCATTTGTTTTTCCTAAATAATCACATCGTTTCCCCATTTCTATTGTTTTTATTATTCGTGTTTTACCGAGATATTAACCATTTCAGTGTTAGTGAAATTAGATAAGCTATCTACATAAAAAATATAGAGTGAATTACATTGCCAACAAAAAAGTTCTGGACACTTTTCCCGTTACATCCTCAAGTTTGAGCCATTTCTATGGCATTTAAGGCTCTATGCTCCGCTCTCAAAAACGGCTATTATTGACAGTAACTCACCTGCCAAATATTGTAAAAGTCCTCCATCACGTTCTCAAGTTATACCGAAAAAACAAAATTATTTTTGCAACTTTGAAGCCCTCTACCGGCTAAACAAGACACTTGAGGCAAAAGTAAAAAGGCTCATCAAACTTTTTTCGAATCAAAGAATCTTCGGTTTTATTTTAGCCACGCAGTTCGAGGACAGCCTGTATATCCTTAATAAATAATTAATTCAGAATGAAAAATAAGTACTTCAATTTCATATAAAATAATGCATTATTTTTCTTTACCTGATCAATTCTTTCTTTTACTTTTTCTTATTTTATATTATATTGATTTCAGATTGTTGAAGTATTTAAGTCAGATGAGATTCCACATGTCAGAAAGCAGCTATTGGTATCTTATTTCGCTAAACTGCAGACATTCTTTGATTACCACAAAGAGTTCATTCAATCTAGAACATATGTATCTGAGTACAGTGCTTCTGAATTCCAGAATCTCACTACTGGTTTAAACCGTAAGTTTATAAAGAATATTAATTTTGTGATTTGTTTAAATTTTTAAGAATAGATTTTTACTTTATCAAGTTAAAATTGCATTTTCAGTGTTCAAATAAAATTTTAATTATTATTCTTTATTTTCAGATAACTTACTCCAGATTTCCAAATATGCACCACCGGAATTCTAGGAACATTGAAGCTTTTTTTTTAATTGTGCTTATTGCTTATTTTATCATATTTTAAACATATTTTTATCATATTATTGTCTCATTAGTCTATTATATAATCAAAGTTTTGTATACAATATATATTTCAAATAAAATTTTAAAAATATTTCTTTTTAGAAATTATGTTATTACGAATGAATGTCAAAATTTACTATTGAACTAAAATCTGTTCATTAGCAATACATGAAAATTTAGAGAAAGCGAATATCTTGAATATTTGCTCTGGTGCATAATGGGTTTATCGCAACACACTATTGGCTAATTCTCGTGATTTCTAACCTGCCAAAAAATGCGCATACAAATATAAGCAATACCATCAAACACAATTCGTTTACCCTTTGAAGTGGAAATGTAATGTACCATTGAGAAGGTAATATGGAGAATGTATTGCCTCTCATTCATAATCTTAACAAATTCAATTTGAATATAAAGCACTAGAGTTCATATGCGCATGCGCTTACAGCCTAAGACGGTTCGCTTACTTATTAAAGAGGTATTACGAAAAAATTATTGATTTGATTTGTGATACACCATTTCCAAACATATAAAATTATAATTACTCAATATCACCACATTTTAAAAATAGTTTGCAATGTCGAACTTCAATTGATTCAGTGATTCGCCCTGTATGATAAACTATTGGCGTTCAAAATTGCAATCAAACAATCTAATATATTAATAAAGTAGTGAAATTCAATAAAGTGATTGTATTTTTATGTGTTCTGTGGGATTCTTGCGTACCTACAAATTCAATGGTAACTGTATGTTGGGAATCAATCATATTCTTTACAGGCAGCACCTGTAACTTTTCTACAGGTATCGGGAAGAAGATAGAATCTCCGTCTATATCACTAAATGAAAAATAGTTTTGAAAACTGACTTCACACATTTCAAAACACGTTGCGAATAAACAGTGAATATCTATGATATTTGATGGTCGTCAGTTGTACAGGTAAACTGTGTTCCCAATTTTCTTAAGAAGAATAAGATTTGTTCAAGAATTCATGCTCCACCATAGGAAAAGAAATATTTGTTGGCTTCCTGTGCTATACTAGTTGACCTAAGGTTAATGAAGATGATTTTATGCAAATATGATAATCTAACTTTTTGTTTTACAGGTGCAGAAGATAAATATTAGCCGTTCCGATCGACCATCGGAGGATAAACTAAGCCGTAGTAATTTTTCTTCATATAAAAAACGTCGATTTTTGCTTCAAAGTACTAATAAGGTCGGTTATCGCTCGAAAAGTTCGCATGACTCAAAACAAAAGACAAGTAGGCGCTTGCCATTTAGTTGGGTAAATTACTGGTAGTTAGTTTAATCCATATTGTAAAATTCAACTCTGCCACGTTGATACCATTTTTATTAAAATGATATCAACATAGTAGTTTCTAATTTTACAGTATCGATAAAATTTCACATCACATAGTAAAGGCTGAAACGATAGACTTTTTTAGTTTGTTTGAATAAATGATATCCTCGATTAAGATGGTCAAAATGCCCCCCTCCGCGAAATCTAAATCGGAGTTATTACCTGTTTTGAACTGTCAAATAAACATATTTCTTGGGGTGGTATTGTACCACTTGGTTTGGTGCTATAAAAATCGATTTTAAAGGATTAAACACGTTTTTGGAGCCTTAGATCGGGGTCAAAAAATTTGTGCTTCGAGTGACCATTGATACCCACACTTTTGCACGAGGGATAAAATTTAACATATACGTGACGATGAGAAAAAAAAATGTTGCTAATTCAGGTTTTTATTTTTAGTGATAGATTTAGTTTAGTTATATTTTGAGTACATAAGTAAGTTTAGTTTCTAACTTATTACTTTGCAATATGAGTAGAGTTTGCATTTCATGCCCGAAAAAAAATACAGGTGAATAGTTATTTATTATAAGTATATATTCTTTGATGGTCGAAGGCTACTATAATCCTCCTCTTTAAAAGTGAACAAAACAATCGATTATTGTAAAAACTACCGATTGAACAAGCCATGTGAACATATCAATGCTTGTGACCGCGATGTTTGAATTAAATATAAACGTTTTTTGTCTCTAAATTGTCTATTTAAAGTGACCTCATACTAACTGATAGTAAACTAATTTTACCTTAAAACTTGTTGATATTTAGAGTCTAGTTCCGAGATTATGTGAATAAAATCATGATTTCTTTGTAGTAAATGTTTCTAATTCCAAGAGTAAATATTTTATTTTTCATCATAAAAAAATTCATGAATCAATAAAATGTATAAAATAAAATTTTCAATTATTACAGTTTATTTATTTATTCAAACCCGTTTAGTAACACTACAATACGTATTCCGCAGAGATGCGCAGCATCTGTACGCAGACCGGTGCTAAAACAACTGGCAAACTAAATTCACTTGTTAAACCGGCACCATACATTTCTCGTATGTGTCGGATTATTGGAGACAGCTGACTAGTGGATATTTAGAACAAAATAGGCAGTTTTGATAGTGTATGTATTTACTATGTATTTATACAATACAGATATGCTCTCTCGGCCCTTATTTCTAGTTAATAATAATAATATATATACCTATTACATAAGGTTACATGAAACGAAACCCTAAGCATGATTTCTCCGCTGAAAAACTTACAGTCTTAAGTTTGACTGAAAAACGTATCAATTTTAGATTGTTTTTTAAAGTTGTGAGCTCCGGTATTAGGGGCAAAAACAGCGGATTACTGAGTTTTTCGGATTGATAATTGTGTACTGTATATAGTAATTTTTCTTAAACTACGTTATATATTTTTTTGTGTTTATTACTTTAATATGATTATTAAACTTATGGAAGTACTTAGTATTTCTTTACAAACATGTAACCGTAGCTCTTTATTTCTTGTACATATTAATCAATATTCAAATTTTTCTGAGATCAGGTATCATCTAATTATTCTTATTCTGGTGCTATTAATAGTGTTGGGTGTTAGCTAAGCAGATATCTTCATTGGTTCTCTAGCTTCTAGCAATAAAAGTCATCTAAAGTAACCCTCTTGTACGTTCCAAACGACATTTTCTATTGTTATCAGCTGTGTGGAAGTCTTGTCTCTTGTCTGGGACAGTGGTTCATGCTAATTCTAAGCGTAAATGTTTGATTTTCATCAAAAAAACAATTGATTAATCAATCAAATGTGTAAAATCGATTTCCAAATTATAACAGTTTATTTATTTACTAAATCAAACCGGGTTGTAATAAGTAACATAACGGTACAATGATGTACTATCGCATTCCACAAAGATGCGCGTCATTTGTACGCAGACTGGATCTAAAACAACTTACATACTAAATCCAGCCATATTTATTTAATATATAGTATTTTCTCTCATATATTATAGTTTTTTGTGTTTAATACTTTCAAATTTGTAATCTTATTAAGCAATTGATGCTTCTTTACGCCCACGTTGTTGCCGTATATATGTTATTTATTACTCAATGTTCCAATATTCTAATTTGTCTAAGAGGGTTATCATTTAAGTACCCTCATTTCAGGGCTATTAAATGTTGGCAGTAGCCATTACAGTTGCTCCAGTTTCTACCAATAAATGTCATTTAAAGCAACCCTCCTGTACCCCCCAAACACCTTCTCTTTTGTCATCAGCGCCTAGCTGTGTGGAAATCTTACTCGGGGTAGTAGTTTATGTGTAACGTTGCAAACTGCATCGTCATTTTATCTCGTTATGATTCTGAATCTAAATTCTAATGTAGTGGGAAAGCTTCTTCAAATTAATTCCACTATCACACACAACTACAATAACCTTTTCATTATGTTACTTTCAGGTAAGTCATAACATGATGTATTGTTTGCAAATATCTCTGAAGTGAGTTCTGAAAACCAAGCTTGATGATGCAATATTATCGAAACATCTAGGTACTTATTTATTTAATTATTCAATATTTTTTGATGTGGGTTTGACGTTAGTTCACCTATGCGATGTATTTATAATCAATACTTTTGTAGAATAATCATGTTTTACAGCAATTTTAAATTTCAAATCGGTAGCAAAGGTACAATTACTAACCTGTTATTATTTTATTGTATCACAGTATCACGTAACATTGTTCTTGTTGAATGGAAGTTCGGAGAAGCTGCGGAATTTTTGTGTTGAGTAGTAGAACATTTATTTCTATTTTCAAATCCAAGTTTCATACCTGGTCCAGATAGGAATAACTAAATGAGCCATTTACAAGAGCAAACTTTTCATAAATAGTAAATTGACATGATAGGAGCTTAAATGTAATTTCCTAACCTTTCCATAATTGTTAAAGATGCTACAAATTATTTGCCAATAGCGTAAATCGGAATTAACGATTATATTCGGAATGTTGTTTCATTTTCCAAGAGATTCATTTTAGGGATAAATTGAAGTGTTGCTTGAGGTACATACAAGCAAAATATTCCCAGATTTCAGGTACTGAGCAAGCGCAACTTTTCGGGACTTTCATATGTTTCTAGTCTCGACATTATTTAAATCAAAAATGTATTGATTCGGAACACAATATGTCAGTAGATTCCGGGTAAATAGGTCATCACCGACATTGAATTGAATTGAAATGAGGGACCTCATATTTCGAAATATTTTTGTCGTTGTTGAATGATACGACCAACCTTATTCAGTACACAGTGTTTGAGGCTGTATTGGTAGTTTAGATAACACCCCTCGCGCTATACAGAGTAAGCATTTAAGTGTGTACATGTTTGTTCATGCTTTTTGTTGAAATTTGCAAGCTATGTATCCATGAAAGCTTTTTATGTATGATTGAATCTCATCACATCAGTTCTGTTGTTTATCGTTTTATGTTTATTATAATCCTTTCCATTCTAATTCGCTCCACTAGTCAAAATATTTTAATAGCCAATAAATTAATCAATATAAAATGAATTGCATAGTATCTTCTAGCTATTTCCCAGAAAAATCATTGACATTTTTGGTATATTGAATACAACAATCTAAGAAACATATTACCAGGTTGTCGGTTCTTTGGTCCAGTCACTGGAGAGACTGGAATTTTATACAAAAATGTTGATAATATTTTGTCCTGCAGCTGCTATTGTCAAAAATTACTTCTCCAGCCTTTATGTTTAAATTTCTAATCGACTGTCAATGGAGATACTAAGCAATGTTTGTAAATATGCAAAATTTTGATCTTATTTCTGTAAAACTTCACATCTTTTATTAAGAAAAACCTACGACTGGATAGACTCATGTAATTATACTATTGCAAGGTGTCTCGACAAGGCGAATAAGAGAATTATGTCGGATTCCATATTTGACTAGACTTTCCTATTATAGTCATTTTTTTCCATTAATTTTGTGAAAATCTGAATTTTATGTTTGCTTTAATGGCACCTGCATACACGCACATACTAACGTCAGTTTTGGCGGTTCTACAGCAGCCGGAGGGTAACCAAATACTCTATTTTGTGTTTAGCAGGGCAAACATAACTTCCCAAATTGATAACACTTGCTGAAACACCGTATTCAAAAACATTGACATTACCTAGTGGATAATTGGAATTATTCATAAATAATTCAAAAAGTCACAATTTTGCACTTATTCAACAGAAATGGAATATTTTCGTTTTCAAAATTACTGGACAGATAATTAGATAACCGATTTGTTTGCATTGAGTATTAAAAAAATAATTATTGAACATTTAACATGTTTATTACGTTTTCTTGGTATTTTGGTTCTTTAATATGACTAAAAATAAAATAAGATTTCTCTTTTTGACGTTTCGATATCAAAAATTGTTATGTTAATTAGTGTTTCCATGTACCTAATTTAGAAAACAATAGATGACTCTGATTAATGAAATGCGTCTGCAGCCGACTTGTCTTTCAAAATCCAATTGAAAATGCAGAAAACATTGGATCGGTTGTGTGTGAAATAGTAATTTATTTTTCACACACAACCGATCCAAATTGGACATACTGTGAATATATTAAAAATGTGTTCAGCTGATCGGAGATGATTTACTTTGAATCTGCCAAAAGTTAACCCGTTTTAGTCATCAGCAGGTGGAAAAGTGTTGATTCAAATCAATCATATATATTATCTTTCATAATCAATAATTTTTGCGATTTTCAAGAATGAAAGTTTTTTAATTTTTAGTATGTACAAAGAAAAGATAAAATTGAAATGTCACTAGAAACTTTTTAGAGTTTGATTTCTAGTACTGTGAAGTTCAGCTTAGTTATGACCTAAAACTCGAAAGCGTGCATGCCATGAGTAAAAATTGATTTATTGAATTAACTTCAGAAATTAGTTTCAAACATCCCGCTCAATGCACAAAGGTTATGAAATTCGCCGCTTGCTATTCTTACGTTTTCTTAGAAAGTTCTATACCGGATCACGGGCTTAGTTAGGTTTGACACAAAACGCATGTCGGAATTGACTGAATGAAAATTTATTAATAATTTCTAATATTATTGCAAAGACAGTACCTACTTTGCCGACCTTGATTTTTAACGCATTATTGTGGGAAGTCATCTTAGAACTCTCTTAGAATCTCTAAGTCCATTTCGATCTCACTATATTTTGCAGCTAAATTCAGCTTAGTTATGACCTAAGCCTCCAAAGCGTGCATGCCAATGAGTAAAAATTGATTTATGTAATTAACATCAGAAATTAGTTTCAAACCTCCCGCACAATACACAAAGGAAGGTTATGAAATTCACCGCTTGCTATTGTTACGTTTTCTTATACAAATTGCATGTTGGAATTGACATTCAGAAAAATGAAAATTCATTAATAATTTCTAATATTGTTGCAAACACATCTATTTTTTTTCGTGTTAAGTTAGGTTGAATGATTGCTTAAAGTGCAATGGTTGACATGAAAACTCACTGTATACTGTATAGTGTATACCAAATTATTCCAAGTTAACGCTCGCTCATAGTAGTTGTAGTTGTTCTGTGCTCTTAGTTTGAAGATCAATGTATAATTTCTGCTACAAATGGCTTGTGTTAGTAAACTAAAGTTAGAAATAAATCATAATGCTTCAGAACATGTATATAGTCGCTATTGATAGATGGCATCACAGTTGCTCAAGCATTATCGTTATCTTTTTCTTTAGTGAAAAATATCTGTAGCAAACTTCCCTTGTACGAATTATATCGCATCCGAAAGTTGGCCAATAATATGTTTGTACTTTCATCCAATAGATGGCAGAAGCAACATAATTCAGTTGATATCTACAATTTGTATTATTCATATGTAAGACTATAATGCTAAGCTTCAAGTTTTACCATATAGATGGCAGTTACAATACAATTTAAAGGAATCTCTGAGTGTTAGGGCTATAATTGAACTTTTATCCAAGAGATGGCAGTTAAAATGTGAGTTTTCTGAAACTTACCCTGAATAGATATTCCTTAGTGAATACTTATTTGTTGTTTTGATGTGTGAAAATCTGCTAGATTGCGGCAAAAGTTCCTACTTTGCAGACCATGTTTTCTAACGCATTGTTGTATGAAGTCATTTTAGAACAATCAATAATTATACTCAATTATGTATTGTCTTTATGTCCATTTCGATCTTACTGTATTTTGCAGATGGTTTATTTAAGGAAAACCTTAATTGATTTATGTTAAGTGTTAAGACAAGGAACTATTTCACTGAAACTGAGAGAATTACATCGTTCGTGGCAATATTGGCAAGATAAATTGACAAGTGCCAATTTGAACATGACTAATGCCAATATGATTTTGATTATTGCCAAATTGCATTTGATTAATGCTAGTTTGAAATTGATGTTGCCAATGTGATTTGGACTAATGTCATTTTGAATCTGATTAGCGCCAATTTGAACTTGAAAAGGAATATTTCTGCCATCGTGAACTAAAATTCACATACAAAGAAGCGATCTTCTCATAGTCACAATGACGAATAACAATCACTTATTATTTGGAGAAATATCTCTCGTGTGTGATATTGTTCAATAATTCGCTGAAGAATATGCTAGTACCAATATTATATCACATTTTTAAATCGATTACATATTTATAACCAACTTTCTACAGAGTTTGCGCGGTATTCTAATTCCGGATCGGTAGTTTCTACTTACATTAAAAAATTTGATAAAACCAGTGAAGCATCGTTTATTTCTGTTTCGAGTAATTAAAATCAAACAAAAATCACAGAAACAAGTGTTTATAATTAATTCATAAAAATATATTTTTTATTTCTTAGATTTCAAGCATTACTTCACATATATAACTTTCATGTACAATTTTATTTTTTTGATTGATAACCCTTAGTTAACAATATCAAGTGCCATTCTATTTGCCTGCATAATATGAAATTTGATAAAACAAATCAAAATTGATCTTCACTCAGTCGGATTTCTAAGAGTATCCAACTATTGATGCTTGATCTCTCCTTTCAAAATACAGCTGTAAAGAAACATTTTCGGATAAACAGTTGTCAACAAATACTTCAGCCTAGAGGATTATCGAATAACAAAAAAATATGATTAGTTGAACGTATAACATTGTGAAATGAGGAATTAAATTCCAAGATTTTCACGTATCGGAGGAAACTGTTCCTTTTTGTGTGTTCTCTGCTGCTTAAAACAACAAAAGTTTATCACAGTATTCCCTCGTTAGGTCTGAATTAAATTTCGTTAATAAAATACAAGAACATTGCAATTCAGATGATCGAAACTTACTACTCATCAAAAACATAGACTTCATTTGTGCAGATAATATTATTGCTTCTTTAGGCACAAAACAAGTTGATAGGTAATACTAAAATATCAATTGATGAAAGAAAATGATACATTTTGTGACTTTTTTCTGGAATTATGATAAAATCTAATTAACGGTATATCCGTACAATTTTCCTATAAGATATTTGTATCGAGAAGATAAGATAAGTGGAAGCTGGAAAGTGTAGCAAAAAGAAGATGACCTCCATTTGAAAAATGTAATTGGTCTAAGGTCTAGTAACAGTAGTTATATGTGTATGAGTGTGGGTGAAAATAGGTACTGTTTCAGTGTTTCCGTGTTTGGTGAATATTCAATGTTACAAACATAAACATTAAGTGAGTTTAATGACGAAAATTGTTTCTACTGAACGAATAAACCCAATTACGTCTTACAAAATAAGCCCGCATCTTCTGAAATAATTTGTAGGAAGAATAAAAATATTGAGTGTTTCTTCAAATTTGGATATGCCATTTTGACATGACCAATTGCTGAAAGCTACAATACATTAACACTTGCAGCTGGAAGAGGTGTAGCCTCATAGAGAAAAATGTAATTGGTGAATATCTCCTTGGCTTGTTGGTATGGGAATGAGGTGGATTTTTTGATAAAATAATTCCAAAATTTACAAGGTTGTTTTTCCCTAAGGGTCAAAATACAACAGGTCTCAAGTTCCAAACAAAACCGAATCGAAATAGTCAATATTAGTATTTTTAGCTCTACGATTATTGTATCAAAGAGAGGATACTGGAGGAACATGGAAGAAGAACCAATTTCATTTCAAATAATCAGGCTACATCTTTAGTCACTATGAAACAAATTGTACAACTGTACATATTTTTAAAACTTCACTTACAAATATTAAAATTACTTTTTAAAAACTTGTAATCTTATAATATTATATTATACGACGTATTTTTATAAATTTGTACTTTAATATTAATATTTTCCTGTTCAATTAACTACAGAGTGTTTAAAATATAAGGAAATAGGCATGCAGAATAACATTTATAGTTTATTTATCTTTGTTATCGTTTATAAATTTATTCTAAAATGTAGTTTCGGATTACAGTATCTAATGATAATAATGTTGCAAGATGATAAGACCTGATGTCTGCCTCTGAAGCAAGGAACGAAAGTTCATGAGAATTATCTTATTTTCATAGTGACAGATGATCAACTCAATCGGCCAGTTCGGTTTATCATGTACGAAGAAAGCACAATATTTGAAATTATCTTCCAAATATTAAATTTGAATATAATAATCATGATCTTATGTTAGATATTTTAGTAATAAAAGTAAGATAATGATTTCTTTACCTCATTTACCTACTGTACGAATATGAATTTTTACTGTTGAAACAGTTCAAAAAAATTGCAGATTTATAATTTTTCTCTTAATATCTGATTTAAGACGTTTCTGATGAACTCCGTTGGAATTTTAAACATTTTCAGTATCCTATAAGACTAGTAGAACACTTTGTAAGATATGCCATTATTATAAAAATGTGCCAAGGTACTAAAAATGTTCCATTACAAAAGAACATATACTATGTATATGTTGCACTGTTATGTTAACATTTGATTTCAGTATATCTACTTATCTACATAACATGATATTTAGATGATGATGAACCTCTGGGGCATAGAATAAATTGAACAATGTCCAAATAAAATTGAAATAATTCAAATAGGGTACTAGTGGCTTAAGATTATTTTATTAGTAAGTCACATAACATGATTTATAGATTATGACAATGAACATTCATGTAACAAACTTTCGGTTGTTTGATATAAAAAAAAGATTAATAATTTTTAAACCGTGAACGAAATGAGTGCATCTATGGAAGACCAAGACATATATCAGATTCAACTTAAGATTATCACATAAGATACGAAATTCGAGAATGTGTAAAACCCAACCAACAGTTCAACCATACTATCAAATAATATTTATTTTGTTGAGAAATCTGTCAATCCTCAGATAATACTTACATTCCATGAAGACCTTTCATTAAGTGCTTCCTGGAAACTAAATTTGCTGGAATAAAATCAACAGTATTCAAATTTTCGAATATTAATCTAGGACTAATATTTTTATATAACTGAGCCAGAGCGCTCGGGAAAGTGTAGATCTAAAGAAAATATGTTACACTTTCAGTTCAAGGATTTCGTAAGAAAGCAATATGAATCAAAAATAGAGAAACTGGATGAATTTGGGCCTCCTGATAACTGGGAACTGTACAATTATGTCAAATTTCGTTTCCATTCAAAATAAAAAAATAAAGGAATACTGAATAGGTATCCCGTACTTTTGAATTTGGAAGATTTAGGGTATTATACCCATTTTTTATTGAGCATGACTGATGATTACCTAAATTTGAACTCAATTCATCTAATGATTTAATAGTGTTCTTCATTAACAAGTGTCGTAAATAATAATTTTTATTTACAACTTCTAATTATGACATAAAGTTCCAATAAAGGCCCTGCACATTTTGCACAATTTTGCCCAATATGCGTTGTGCTAGCGGATTTTAGATATAATCCAGGAGCTAGTAAACAAAACTTTCGATGATTTGATGCCGCCTTGAATTAATTATTTTACTGAAAAAAAATAACAGACAAATGAGTTGGAGTCTATGGTAAGTGACAGTGGCGTAGATAGCTTTTTGCTATGGGGGATTTGACTTAGTACTTTTAGTATTGCAGTTAGTGGTATAATTATAACCACAATAAATATAAACTCATGTGGGGATTGAACCTCTTGATCCTTCTACAATCTACGCCACTGGTAGCTGAAATAATACCTTGAATACTATGACATACGTATGTACTGGACAGGAATTAAATTTGTGAAGTGTTTTCTGTACATTTTTGTTATAAAACATGTGGGCATCGCAAAGTAAATAGCCAACATGTCTTGCTAGAAAAATGAAATACATCTTAAGTGATATCAAATCATCAAGATTTTTGTTCACCAGGTCTCGGATCAATACGAAAAGCTTAAGCTCACTAAACGAATGGCAGAACAAACAAGGTGTCACAACAATTCAGTTCACTGGAATTAGACATAAGAATCTTATCAAACGTAAAAATTATGACCATGAAACAGACCTGTTTTTTTGGGGAATTTTCGACTTTCACAACCCGCCATAAAATTGCAATTTTTCATCACAGAGACTTTCAAAAAACACCGTTGCTTAAATAAAAAAAATCTCTATCCAAATATCGAATAACATACAGGGTGTTTCATTCGAAAATCAAGTTGATGTCACTTGCAGTTACGTTCGGAAGTGAGAGCAGCTTCATGACTAATGCAAAAAGTAGCAGAAGTGGTCACAAATGCACTATTAAAATTTCAAATCTATACATCCCACAGGAAAAAAGTTATAGGCTGGTGCCTAGAATTGTGATATGATTCAAATAAACTTTTGATTCATTGGATATTAGGAATTTCAAAATCAAAAATTCAAGAATTCCGATTTTGTTATTGATTGCCTTTAACAGATACATCATTTGAAAGTTGGTTTTCTTTTACGAACAAGCATACAAACATTTAGCTTTACACATATAGATAGGCACAATATGACATTATAAATATTTGTGGTGGGTATAACAAGTTTCTCAAATATAATTAGGTATATTCAGAAAATTATTGCTGATTTAATACATACTCAATGTATTTGTGCGATTGTTTTTATTTCATCTGAACATCTCAGAGTGCTTTGAAATGAATATCTAGTGTCAGTCAGCGGTGCAGAAATGTCAATGTGTATAGAGCCTTTATTTATTATAACACGAATTTATCACAAATCAATTTGAAATATCTACCTGATTTTTCTTTGAAAAGCTAAGTTATTAAAATATTATTTTATCTACGTACCTACTTAAATGCTTTTAACAATATATTATCACCCACATATTGATATGTAGTAAACGTACGAATAATTAACAAATACAGTATCAATATTAACATAACAGTGCAATATTAAGGGGAAGAAGATGTGAAACAAACGCTTGAAAGTTGGTGTTCTGGAGGCTCCGATAAAATCAGAATGAAACTGCATTAGTCATGATTACGCACTAAAGTGAACGCTGCCTTCTAATCGGTGCGCACTGCGTATAAAGCGAGAACGTACCACAATTTTGAGGCGAAATACGGAGCCGATGTAGGCGGAACCTCGTCGGTGACGCAAACATCTAACGTGCGCACAAAGTTACTGCTTCGCCGAATAGGTGAGACGCATACGTCGGCTCCGTATTTCGCCTCAGACGACCAGCATGGGCTGGTGATTCGACGATTTAGGCTGCACAAAGAAACGGCTCTTGTGATCAATTTAAATAATAATTTGTGACTTCAGAAATCACTTAGATGCACCTTTTTAATATCTTCATTAAGTTGGTAATTTGTTTATACCGGAACCCTTCGCTGGGAACTTATATTGATTATTTACGTAAATAATAGATCCGATGTATCCCGTTTGGACCATAAATAGGCATACCATCAAAGTTGCTCACGCTTATACGAAATCCGAATACGAAAGAAGACAGCGTGATATGAAAATATACAATTAACTGTATAAAATAAGTCATAGCGGTTAAACAATATATATAAGTTAGTGTTTATTATTTATTGTTTTTCGATTTGGAACAATATTTTAAAAAGATGCAAAGTCAACAAAGTTAACATCTGGTACAACAGTTTCTTTAAAATTGCTCCTAAATTTGTTATGTACCAAATTCAATATATTTAAAAGATAAAAAAACAGATTATCACAAATCGGGTGTGATAAATTGTAAGCATTAATGGAATTCTCTCTCTCTTTCTCTAGAACCTACTGCTCGTACCACCTCCAAATTTTATTCCCCCCAAACTTTTTCCAAAGATATTTCCAACTCTACCGGCTAACATGTTGCCAATATTTGAGACATAGTTCCCATCGTCTCCACTCAGACTCTCCAACATAGTTGCTTTCGGTTTACTTCGGGTGTCAGCATCTTCATCTAAGCTTTCTCCACTGAAAAAATGATCTATTTAACTAAAGCAAAATTGAACAGCGGATCTTTGGACAACTTGACAACAGTGTTCCTTTCTGAGAGTATTTTGGTTGATTTTGAGTTTGGGAAAAGTAGAAGTGACCAAATCGTTTGCTTTTAATTATACATCGACAGCTCCGACCTTTCTTTATTCATTCATTCAAGGGGAAAATTATAGGATCAGATTCAGAATATATGCCAAATCTTTAATTGGTAGGATAAGTGTCACAATATTATCTGCATATTGTATGTATAGACAGATGCTTTGTCCTCGATTAATCTTTTTTGGTTACGTCAAAAACACTGGAAAAGCATTAAGACCATACAACAACGTGAATTGACTCACCCTCCATTCAGAACCTGACCTAGACAATTCAACTCAGTTTTAGAGAAACACATGTTCCTAGGGGAAAAAGTAGTTGATCAAAAAACATCTTCTCGATTTCAATTATCTCTTGACGAACTTCTCGAGTGAAATTTCATATTTGGAGTATCATTTTAAATTGACCTGGCTAGTTGGTTGATGAAGGAGTGGAAATATTTTGAATAGCTCTTGGTAGGAGTTAGTCCAGATCACTTATCGCTTTTGTTTCCTCATTATCCATACATTCCTCAGTTATTTATACACCAAATGGATGTCCTATTGTTTGTAAGGGCTCCTTATATTTTCGGGAGTGACCATTCAGGACAAGCTTTTATAACTCAGCCCTTTCATCATCAAATTTACTAGGGATTCCATTTAGTTTAGTTTTTGTCTTTTGGAAATTCAGGCAGGAGAAGTTCATGCCAACACTAGAAATTTGCTGGGAACTCAAACCGATCAAGGAATAATGAGGGCTAAGTACTGACCACCCTAACTCAATCACCGAGAATAAAATATCAGTAACACATGATATAAATTGTACATACCCTTCTGACTGTCCTATGGTAAGAGCACATGTGGCTTCTTCAGTTTGCATTCTTTGCGCTATTGTTTGGTAAGCTTTTGAGTTAAGTTTGTCTTCCATTACGCCTTGAAGTTCAAAGTCTGAGTATATTTTCTGCGAAAAATTAATTAATATTAATCTAGAGTAAATCTACAGGGAAATGGAATGGTGTTAATCAAATAAGAATGGTCCAATTCTTGCTGAATATCTGGAATAATGTTTATGGAATGATCCAAACTTACCTTTACAATATGAGCAAGGCACGTACATTGGTATGGATGTAATGTATGATCCAACCTTTCGGATAACCAATTACAAAGCATATTTATTTGACTAGTATACCATTGTTCAAAAAAAGTTAAAATCCACAACTCATCAGTCACTTTCCCTGTAATTTGGTCCATGCAATTACGGGTAAAATTTACATAGCCCTGGCCCATGTCTTTGCCAGAACCTGATACATTCTGCAAAATTAAATCGAAATTTATAAAATTAGGAGATTTAAGTCAAAATCGTTTTTTAATGACAATATCAAGGCTCACTCTGGAAAAAGTATCAATTTTTGCTAGGATTTCAATGAGGTTAGATTACTTACCGTAAAACTTAAAATTGAACCTATTAAACTTCCTTCATCATATCTAGATAATTTTGATAATGTTGCTTCCAACACTGACATCAATTTACTTATCATTCTATGATTCATGGCTGCTAATGTCTTCTCTATCTGATCATCAATTTTGGTATGGTATTGATGCTGCCAATCAAAATTATTTGCCATGAAAAAGTGGCCATAGCTCATGTTGGATGTGATTATATTATGAATGCTCGAATTCCGTACAATTTAGTTTTTTCTTAATATTTTGACTACACAAGTGAAAAGCATTTTCCTGGTTAATAGCGTGAACCAACAAAGTTGGTGCCAAGATAGAGTCCTGTGGAACACCAGCGTTGGTAGCCACTGTTTCCGAGGAGCTCGAGAGAGTACTATTCTTGCGCCTATTAATAGACAGTAGCTTCAACAAGCAACGCCCTTTACGCTGGTTTCCAGATAAGTAACCCCTCGGGGTGAAACTAACAGTTGCCACTGCAAAAGATCCGGTGAACTGGGCACCACATACATTCTACCTCTAAAACCACGATACCGTGCCTTCTTATCCCAGAGTGCTGGTCGGAACGGATTCACGGACTTGGTAGACACATGCGGCAAGCCAAACTTGAGGCCGGCGATGGCTCGTAAACGTAGTTCAGTCTAACACAAGGAGGCGAGTGGACTATACCTATCGAAAGGATCGGTATAGTCAGCAAGCACGGTGCCACACTGCGACGAACTGTATGTAGGTACTCGCTTAAAGTAGCCTTTGCCAGCCGAGCGGGGCGAAAAAGGGTGCCACTGCCAAACGTCAGGTAAACGGAGGCGAGTGGACTATACCTATCGAAAGGATCGGTATAGTCAGCAAGCACGGTGCCACACTGCGACGAACTGTATGTAGGTACTCGCTTAAAGTAGCCTTTGCCAGCCGAGCGGGGCGAAAAAGGGTGCCACTGCCAAACGTCAGGTAAACGGTGCACCACATAACGTTTACCCATAAAAACCACGGCACAGTGCCTTCCCATCCCAGATAACTGGTCGAAACGGATTCACGGCCGTGGTAGACATATGCGATAGGCTATTTGAACGAAGCCGAATGGTAACCCATCCACGTTTCTGGTAAAACAGGTAACACAGGGTAAGCGAGACTTGGCTATCGCCCAGAAAGGGTAATAATATAGTCTAGCAAGCAGCGCCCTTAGAAGGCTCCACCTAAAGTAGTCGCTTGAGATTGGGGGCGAAAAAACAGCTGCCTCTGGGTGGGTAAATGCTGCACTACATGGCTTTACACCTAAAGTCCGGTGTCTGTGCTTCATATCTCAGGTTTCTGAGTAATGGATTCGCGGCCAGAACAATGTGGTAGGTCGATGAAACGAGGTCGACGACTACTCGTCGAACGGAAGCTGTTTTAACACTACCCGAGTAGGCAGGGGAGAGGGGTCCATATGGTTCAAAAGACCGTCTCCTCTCCAGATAAGGCGTTGGTCTCTGCTGGGCATTGGTGTGCTGTTAAAAGTGGGCAAGAGCTAGTCAGATGCTTAGAGTTCACTGGACAGGCAAGCAGGGGGTCTAGACCCCCCAAGTTCTTATCTTGTATCCAAGGAGACTCCCTCAACTACAACAGCTTCAACATTGAGGTGAATTATCTGACAGTAAATATGAAACTAAACGACAAAGGTAAGGAGGCAAACCATATGACGGAAGTTTCCCTAGAAGTCTTTTTCGCCAGACATGGTCAAATGCTCTGGAAATATCCAATGCTGCTGCCACAGAGTTCCGATATTTTTCAATGAAAGTCTGCCATATATGTGTTATGTGGACAAGCAGGTCTCCTGTTGATATCTGTTGACGAAAGCGATATAGTCGGTCGGCCATGATTGCGGAGCTCTCTGGATAATGGAGCTGTTCATTGCTTTCTCCATTACTTTAGTCCATAATTATTAGGCAGGGTCTTCCTTCCCTTTCTGTGAATTAGTAGACTCTAGCTGTCTTCCAGCAGGAAGGAAACATATCAAGTTTGTATGGAAAGGTAAACAATTTCTTCTTTGTTCTTGAGAACAATAGGCGGAATTCCCTGTTCTCTGATAGGTGCTTTTTTGGCATTGAGAGGAAGGATAATGCACCTGATTGTGAACTGACGAAAGACTATTTCAGGCATATGCTTATCGATGGTAGCTATATAAAGAGAGGCTTTTCCTTGTGAATCCAATGTGGACTTTGCTGCAAGCATTTCAGCAAGAATTTTGGCTTTTTCTTGTAGTGTGATGTGTGCCATCATCTTTGGTTAGGTGGAGGGAATGGGTTAAAAGTGAACTTTATTCCAATTGCCGCCGCCAAAGTCCAAAACGAACTCATTTATATGCTTCTTTTGATAAACGTCGATGGAGGTCCTTCATCGACATGTCGACGGATATTTCCGAACAATTGCCTGATTAATTTTTATGTTTTCCAGACTTCAAAAAAAATAACAATCTGAATATCCAGGCAAAACTAGATTTCACGGAATCCGGAAAGTATCACGTACAAAGGTTGATGAAATGAAACTACTCACCACGTCAATTCCATCAACAGCACAAAGATTGAAAGACTGATTTTTTGCATCTAAAATGACATTTACCATTGCACATATTTCTGAAGGCATTATGTAATCTGTGGATATGAAAGTAACTGATTTCTTCAACCATTGCTGAAAGGCCATTTCCGTTCTTTGGATACACGATTCAATCATGTCGCACGCCATTAATTTTAATCGTTGTTCTAAATGCTGTCTAAATTCTGTATCAGGCCAATGTAAATCCCTAATGAACGATTGCAAAGCGTCTAATTTCCAGAAAAGATCTTCTGATGTAGCACAACCATTACTGAAATCGAAGTGTCATAATTATTTTTACCAAGTTACATTGCAACTCAGTGACGGTTTTGTGAGATGTTCAAGAGATACAAGTCTTATTGGTACATGTTCAGTAGTTTGAGGAACAATTGAATTACCCTTTGATCTCCCATCTTTCCTTTTCGAATCCTTTATGTATCGACTGAGCTATAGATGATTCCATAAGATCGACATAGCGAACAACTAGAGGGGCGAATGTATCCCTTAAATGTTGATGAAAGCGTCCATTTTTCAAATTATCTGTAACATAACCGCTTAACGTTTAGAAGAATAACTTTATTATACTCACCATCAGCTCGTAGATAATCATTGAGAACTTGGAAAAGAGGAAATGAATCCCAAGTGTCAGCCGGTTGTTCAGCAAGAACTCTGTCCATATCAACGGCAAATAACGACCAAAATATTTCAGCATGTTCAACTAGCAGGTCGCTAAACCATGCGAAGGCCTGTACGAGGAAAGATTATCTATCAAAGTAGGTCACAGAATATGAATACTAGTTCTATTGAACGATTACAGGCATGCATCATGATTCAGGCGCAGACTGATTTGCACACAGAAAGATTTGCAGAATACGTTTTAGGAATAGGTTTTCTTTACAAACAAAAGCAAGATGAAAACAAGTAACACAACAAATAACCCGAATCGTATGTGACTTATAGTCGAGGCAATATAGCAAAAAACCTCGAACTTATTTCAGGGAAGATGGATTGAGATGGGGTTTTCGGTATTCGATTCTGCAAGAGAAGTAGAAAAAAGTGGTAACTTCGTTAATGGTGCAAATTTGAAATTGTCAAGAAAAATGCATTTTCTTGAAGAATTTTTTGAGCCTGGTTTGAAAGTTTTATTAATTGCTGAATTTTAGTTAAAATTAATATATTTTTCTTACTCGGGGGTTTTTGGGGTCGTTGAAAACGAATATGATGTTTGAAAAAGTACCTGGTGCACAGGACATCCTGGTGCACTACGACAACTCAGGAACAATGGTTCAATTGCATCCAAAATGTACAGAAAATGCTCCCTTGGGAGTTCTCAAGGTCGCTGAACTTGAATATGTCATTTAAAAATGACCTCCGTGTACCTGGAGATCCGGACGTCCTGGAGTACTACGTCACCCCTGGAAAATTCATTCTAATTGAATGCAGAATGCATCGAAAATGGTTACTCGGGGGACTTTCGAGGTCGCTGAACACGAATATGTCATTTAAAAATAACCTTCGTGTACCTGGAGGTCATGACGTCCTGGAGTACTATGTCACCCGTGGGACATTTATTCTAATTCAATGTAGAATGCATCGAAAATGGTTAAACTGGAGTTTTTGAAGTTGCTGATCACGAATATGTCATTTAAAAATAACCTCTGTGTACCTGGAGGTCCGGACGTCCTGGAGTATTACGTCACCTCTGGGACTTTTATTCTAATTGAATGCAGAATGCATCGAAACTGGTTATTGTTGGGTTTTTGAAGTCGCTGAACACGAATATGTCATTTAAAAATGATCTCCGTGTACCTGGAAGTCAGGACCTCCTGGAGTACTACGTCACTCCTGGGAAATTTATTCTCATTGACGCAGAATCGAATGCCGAAAACCACATCTCAATCCATCTTGCCTGAAAAAAGTTCGAGGTTTTGTCAAATTTGTGTCTATAGCCTCGACTATTAGAACCTAGCGATTCTAATGCTATATCTAGACCTTATGTCTCCGGAAAATAGGACGATACATGTATTCCGAAGATCTTAGTTGCATTGGCTTAACGAAGGTTTTGTTTTGATAATTGAAAATTTGGTGGGTATTTTTTAATTGCCGATTGATTCTCTGAACTGGAAAAAAAATAAAACTGATTCATATTTCACTACATTGTTAACGTAACATAAAAAACTTAAACGTCTTTTACAAGAACAACTCAACTGTCTATGGTTTTTATCTCCAAAAAAATAATTCGTTCTACCTAATTGTCCAGTCTATAAGCTGAGAAACTATCGAAAAATGTTGTAGACGGTTATATCGGGAAAAGTTTTTTGCATGATGTTCTATGGACCATGAAGGTCATACAAAATCAACCCCTCTCCTTATGATAAATTTCAATCTATCAAAAAGTGCAAATTAAGCCTCCAAAATGGGTTGGATGAGGTTTTTTGGGTCGCTGATCACGAATCCGAGGTGATTTAATGGAAAATTCATTCAATGGACTGAAAATCGGGGAAATTTGATCATTTTCACGCAAATGTTTCGCACCATTTGCGTTTTCTACTTAATAGAGGTTGACAGTCGCGTATTTCGATTCTAAATAGTAAAAACCCAGGAAAATTTGCGGATAACTGTGGAAAACTTGGAAAGACAATCTTTCCACGTGATTGAAATTATCGTGTGGTCATTTTCCGGAAAAATGAATTGAATGGAATTTTTCGAGTGTCGTGTTGATTTAAGTTTATGTTTTCGATGTTAATTTCGTAATCTGCCACCAACAAAACCCCTACGACGGTAATTTCAATGGAGTTATAATGTTTTTCCCTGGAATTTTCTTTGATATTTACGGAATTGTCAAACCATATTTTTTTTGGATTCATGATCAGTTACCCAAAAACCTCCTAGAACCAATTTTGAAGACTTAGTTTTCATTCTTTGATAAATTAAAAATTATCTTAAAAAGAGTGGTTGAGAATGGGGTCAATTTCGAGTATGGGGGTGAATTGGGGACGATTGGTATATCACTCAGTAGTGACAAATTACCTTCATAGTCCATAGAATATCATGCAAAAATTTTTTTTCCAATACGACCTACTACAACATTTTTAGACAGCCGGCACATTTTCTCACTTTATTGACTGAACTATAACGAGGAGGTTTTCTACGAATCGAGCGGTAAACTTATTTTATGTTCAAAAATATGTAGGTAGAATACTGAATCGAAATTTGAATTTAAACGAACTGCAAAGTTTCCTCGCAAATTACAACTAAATTGTGATGATTGTAGTGCTGCCTATGGGACCATGGAAACCGAGATTTCTGATGAACACTGACCATGGAAATATCTATAGCAAAGGGTGAGATCTCCCACCTTTCTACGATGTTCTAGAGAGGTCAATGAACTCGTAAGTATGACATCATCAATCAGACGAATAGTTCTCTTCTGACTAGAATCCAAGAGCTTCAACGTATGCTTGGGAGTCGAACTCCAAACATGTGAACAGTACTCCATGGCAGGTCGAATCCGTGCTTTGTAAATTATGAGGAGCTGCTGGGATGTAAAGTAGTACTTGGCATGAAATGGAAAACCAAGTTTTTGGAGTGGTTTTCGCAAAGAACCTCACACGATCGTCCTATGAGAGGGTGCTGTTGGTGGTGATCCCGAGCATTGTTATGGTAGACCATAGGAATAGCTGTACCTGACATCATCATATTAGGGATTGTGAGATCCGCCTTCCTGGAGAAGACGCAAGCTTGAGTTTCGGTTGGATTAAACTTCACTAGATTATCAGATCCCCATTTCAAAATCTTTGGCAGATCTCCATCAATTGCCTTAACAGGTCCCTCTTTCGCTCCTCTGGATTCATTGAATGGTATAGGGGCTCTAGATGAGAAGGCGGTATGAAGTGTACCATCATCTGCAAAGCTGTGGGACAGGTGGTTACTTCTAGCAGCTCGTTGATATAGAGCAGAAACAAAGTTGGTGCCAAGACAGATCACTGTGAAACACCAGCGTTGATAGCTATTGCATCGAAGGATACTCCGTCAACATGAAGTGATCTATCTTAGAGAAAACTATATAGCAGCAACAACGTTGAGGCGGCAAACCATATAACGAAAGTCTCCCAAGAAGGCTTTGGTGCCAGACTCGTTCAAATGCTTTGGAGATATCCAATGATACAGCTAGAGATTCCCCATATTTTTCAATAGATTTCTGCCATACATGTATTACGTAGGCAAGCAGGTTCATCTCTCCTGACGAAAGCCATATTGCCGGTAATTCACAATTTTGTAGCTCTCTAGGTATTTGATGAGTTCGATGTTGATTGCTTTCTCCATTACTTTAGAGAACACATATAATGGGCTTATAATCATCGGGAAAGGTTTTCTTTCCTTTTTTTTTGGAATTGGTTGTACTCTAGCTATCTTTCAGCTGGAAGGAAAAACACCAATTTTGTATGAAAGGTTAAACAACCTGCAGAAAACTGGTGCTAATTCAGGCACATTCTTTGAGAACGACAGGTGGAATTCCGTTTGGCCCCATAGACTTTTTGGTATTGAGATCAAGCCGAATGCGCCCAAATGTGCGCTGACAAAAGACAATTTTAGGCATTTGGCTATCGATGGTAGCAATATTAGGAGGGGGCTTCCCTTGTGGATCCAAAGTTGAATTTTCTGCAAATATTCCAGCAAAAAGGTGGGCATTTTCTTGTGGTGAAGTAGCCATTACGCCATCATCTTTGGCTAGGGGAGGAAATGAACTGGGAGTGAGAATCGTACCAATTGCTTTCGCGAAAGTTCAAAACGAACGTGAGTCGTTGGGGCATTCGATACGCTTTGATCTTATTTTGGCATTATATGCCTCTTTCGAAACGTTTATCGTTTCATTGTACATATTTCTGGCTTCAACATATTTTGTTCTGGTCTCCAGACATGACTTTCTGCGCTTACGACGGTATGCTGTTTGTTTTGAAGCGACGGCCCTAGAACAGATTTTTTTGAACCATCGTTCACCAGTTGATATTGGTTTGTTGGTATTTTGTAGCGAAAACAACTTGGTCATACAAATTTTAAATTTGGCATCTTCGATTTCATGGGAGACTGGACTTTGCGGTAATTGAGGAGGGAGCAAATTGTAGATTTCTACTTTTGCATTTGGCGGTAAAAAATTACAAACTGCACACCCCTATCTTTCCTCCTTTAAGGTCTAATTTTTAAGAATAGTCTGTTGATTTCATTAGTTCTCCAAATTTAGCGGAAAAAGAATATTTATTAACTATCAATGAAGTGCGTGTTATTATAATATTATATGTTATATTTTCCACAATTTTTTGTAAATATGAAAAACGCATTTGAATTTATTCAAACGGCAGAAGAAAAACCTTCTACTCTGAAAAATAATAAGAATAAAGAAAATACATTTGAACATAACGAATTTTAATGGGATTCCATAGACCCAAAATTTCATAACAGCAAAATCCAGAGGTTCCAGCTAGTTGAAAAAAATATTTACCTCTCGATTCACAGTTTTTTCGTTCTACGTTTTTTCCTATAATCTAAATTTTCATCGCGGCAAACCGTTATTCTTATCTAGTTTAGTTTCCTTGAATCTGGCGCTTTTCCCGGAAACGTTGGAAGATCAGTCGGCACCTGTTTGAATCTAAATCGACAGTTTTCTATAGCTTTAATGATAATTAGAGAGTGTAATCTCGGCAGAAATCTTGTTCCATGATATCGACTATCGACTAGAGAAAGCTGTTGACGAAATTTTCGTAAGACTTTTAATTCATATTCATAAATCATTTTTGAAAAAGAAAGAACATAGTCTTACGGAAAATCTGAACGAAAGTAACACTATAACAAACAGGAAAACTTATGACAGCTGAATTAAGATGACCTAATATGTTTTCTGTATTTCGTTGATCGCAGTATATTTTATAGAGTACATAATAAAATCAAAAACTAATGCGTTGGTCATATAATTGAAGAATGTTCACATTGTCTTGGCCCGTGGTAAAAAATTGGTATGCCTTTGGTTCATCTCCAACAGAAATTCCGTATACTATTCAGAATATTAGGGAATTGTCATCCATTCCATTTGTGTAGTCAATTTTGGAACATTTCGAACTCATCAATCAAGATAAACTAAACTTTGTGCTTATACTTCCATTTTCCAGCTTCAGCGTTCAGATCTTGATGTCCTGGCTATCCAGGTTGTTGCTATTTGTCAGTTATTACTTCAAAATAAGACTCGTGATCGAAGGCATGTGTCTTATTGTAATGGATAGATCCTCTCCAAGTGATGTGTCTTTCTTTGGGTGATTATTACTAAGATATCGTCTGAGATTTCCCCAATATTCCACGTCTTAAGTCGAGGCAAAGGATCCCAAAGGAAACATTTGAAATTAAACCCTTCCCGATTTTTTTTTATTGAAATCCTTGGAAATCTTCTATAATATCTTCTGTTTCTTTATTTTATTTCCTGTTCACAGTCAGTATGAGTTTGGTGTCTTGTTGCTAGATTACCTTCAAGGTGCTGCATAAGACAGCAATTGAAAAGTGGATATCAAAGAACATCAATATTTTCCAACAACCATTATGATTTACTTTTGAGACGATTTGCAAAGATTGCCAAAATACGTTACAGAAAGTCAGCGAGTATATTTTGTTGTATATTTAGGTAACATATTATGTAATATAACATAATGAATGATTGATGTATGTGAGAAAAGTGATTCCTGCTTGTTATTTTGCAACGTATGAACTTAAAGAGAATTAGAGAAGAATAAGATGTACGTGCCGTGGGGTCTGGTGGGGTGTAAGTGGCATGCTGAGGCATGCAATAGCGGTACACAGAGTTTTCGTGCTTGGCGTCCCGGCCACTAGGGGGGGCCGGAGCGCCGGACCCGGCTGAACTAGCATTCGTGTTCGTAGTCGGGCCTGCGCCTTGAGGCGACGGTTGCCGGTCAGCCTTGCGCAGTTGCTACATATACACACAAAATTACACACAACATTAAATACATGGTATATTAACATACATTTACAAAATCATTATTCCCAAGTATAGTTACTCATAATATTCATTTAGATAATGAACTATGCCGGACAAGTTTGATAATTGAATTATGGAATTCAGATACGCGATATTATGGGAATATGATTTTCTAATATGTACTCTCGAAGGGATTACATTGACATCAATAAGTAAAAAGATGTATATTTGGCATAAAATTAACAAATAAAACTCGTTTTAACTATTGATATCAAATATACAGAGCATAATGTAGACATTTGGAAAATCCATATTGTCATAAATTGATCCTCTAAGAAAATTGGTTTGATATGAATGAAATTCTGAAAGATTTTTATATAGAAGCAAATATTTTTAATGATATTCCCCCTTATCTACTGAAAATACTGTTAAAGTACTGAGAACGTTCCAGCTACCTTGTAGCCATCATCAGAGTAAATTTCGTTATGAATCCAAATGTGCCTGCTTGCATACTATTTATGTTTAGGATTGAAAGTGTGAATAATGCATTACCCTCAGCTAGATCTACAAGGAAAAGGCAGTCCTGATATTGCTGCCCTCGGTAGCCATATGCCTGAAATTGTATGAGTATCCTCCGATACAATGGCTATCAACGCTGGTGTTCCACAGAAATCTGTCTTGGCACTAACTTTGTTTCTGCTCCAAATCAAAGATCTGATAGAAGTGATCACCTGTCCCGTCCACAGCTTTGCAGATGATACTTCATACCGCTTTCTCATCTAGAGCCCCCATACCACCCAAAAAACCAGAAGAGCGAAACAGGGATAGGTTAACGCAATTAATGGTTATCTGGCAAATATTTAAATGGGGATCTGATAATCTAGTAGAGTTTAATGCAACCAAAACTCAAGCTTGCGTCTTCTCCAGGAAGGCAGATCCCACAATTCCTAATATGATGATGTGAGGTACAACTATTCCTATGAAGTCTCCCATAACAATGCTCGGGATCACCACCAACAGCACCCTTTCATGGGACGATCATGTGAAGTCCATTGCGAAAACTGTTCCACAAAATTCCGTGCCAAGAGCTACTTTACATCCCAGCAGCTCCTCATAATCTACTGTCTTGGAGTACTGTTCACATATTTGGACTTCGGCTCCCAAACATAAGCTGAAGCTTTTGTATTATATCCAGAAGAGAGCTATTAGTTTGATTGATGATGTAACACTTACGAGCTCATTGACATCTCTAGTACATCTTAGGAGGGAGGAAGATATCTCCCTTTTCTATAGATATTTCCATGCTCGGTGTTTATCAGAAATCTGGTATGTTGTTCTACCACGAGAGATTCCAGATAGGCGGACTAGACGAGTTCAAACTAGTCACTCATTCCCTGTAAGCCTCGAGACCTGCCGAACTTCTTCACAGCGAAGTCTGGTAGGAAGAAGAATATGACTGCCTATCTCCTCTCCCTACATTCCACTACTGACTCACACGATGTTCTTCGAACTGTTCTTTCCTCTCGTGTAGTCAAAGTATAAAAAAAATGAGAATTCATTGAATTGCCTTTTCGCTTATTTTTTCCATCCTTTCTAAATTATCTAGATATTTGTCAACACAGTGTTACAAGAGTAATCAAATTTCTTGAGAAATAGTGGGGCCTGTATTCAAAATATGTTTGGGCAACGAAAAAGCAATTTAATGATTTCAGATTTATCTTCAGCTGAGGCTAATCACTCATATATCCTATTAATCCAAAATAGTATTCAAACAGGCACATATTTAGATTTCTAATTTAGTTTACTCTGATGATGGCTAGTTGGTAAAGGTCCTCAATATTTAACAGTATTTTTAGTGGATAAAGGTGATTGTTTCTTATTTATATTGTTATAGTGTATCCAAGTATGAAGTCTTTTATTATTACCGAATAATAGGGATGGATTTTTAGTTGTAAGATTAATTGTAGTTATCTCCTTCAAGAAATTATAAAATGGGAATCACAAGGTTGTGATAATTTAATTAATAATGTAATAATTTTCAGTCGGATTCGTTAGAAAGTTATTTTGTATATTATTCATATTTAAGGTAACAACATAATTCCTGTTTATAATGTTGATTTATTTCTGTTTATTGATCAAAGCGAATCACTGAATTTGTATAGGTGATATCAGTGGCGTAGCGCAGGTTTCTACCAACTCTGCCTCCCCTTCACAGTTCCCACCTTTTCAAATCGTAAATAATCAAATATATTAGCTAGAATTTGAATCACCCAACAAACAACTTACCACAAGCGCAGTTCAATTCGCGTTGCATTTAATTAAAAAAACCTTTTCAACATTCAACCTAACCATTATACGAAGTTTCGGATATTCAGGTTGATTAGTGGCAACACATCTATCAGTTCCAGACAGCTGTTTTGCACTTCTCATGAGCCCATCGGGGGTACGAGCCATACTATAAAGTCACTCATTAACCATCTCCATAAGAGCTATAACTACCACATTAGAAACCTCTTTGGAGAGTGAGTTCATCATCTATACAATAGTGGTAAGATAGATTGAGACCATCCTCTCAAGACGTGCGACGAAAGCGCCCCATAACGAATGCCTTGTACAAATCACCGGCTCCAAGAGGCTGTTCACAGGGAGAAGTATTATATACGATTCTGTGGGGTCTTGCGGTCTTACGAACTCTTGGAGGAGTTGGAAGAGACCGCTGGTGTCGCACTGAGGGACTCAGGGTCAACCTTGACAAGACGGAAATCGTACTGTTTACCAGGAAATGCAAGCTAGGCACTACGAAAGGTTCCTTTCTCTGACAGGGTCTTGCAAATCAAGGGGTCGGTAATTCTAGATTCGAAACCAACACGGATACAACATTTCGAATATCGAGTGAAGAAGACTTCTGCATCCTTTTGGGCATGTAGGAGAGCTTTCAGTGGCACATGAGATGTATATGGTCTCAGATCTATGATCTCCTATGCCGCAGTTATGTGGTGGCCAAGGACGAGGACTGTATGTCTCAACGCTCCTTGGATCGACTCCAGCTGCTTGTATGTGTACGTATCACGAGTGATATGAGGTCGGCTCCAACGAGGGCTCTTGAAGCCCTCGCTTGAATACCACTTCTACACTTATTCATAAAAGATGAAGCCATGAGAATGACGGTTGAGGGGCCTAGGTCACTGAACTATTCTCGTGGTCACTCAGTTATTTGGAGTGAGGCCACCTCCAAGTGCCACATACTAGAAATGAGGCAAGATAGCATAATTCCAGCTATCTGTCTCGCTTCTCCGAAGATCCAATCCCTGATAGGGGAGATTGGAATAACGAAACTCTCATCCTGTTGCTACCAGACGGGCTCGTATGGTTTACAGACGGGTCTAAGATAGGTCCGGCTTCAGGAGCAGGAGTGTAGCTGAAAAAGCCTAGGATCACTATATTAGTGGACCTAGGTACGTACTGCACGGTTTTTCAGGTGGAGGGCTTCGACATTTTGACTTGCGCCTTGGAAAACCTGAGAAGAAGCTATTTAAATAGGCGTGAATACATCTGCACAGACAGCCGGTCGGATCTGGGGGCTCTCAAGTCCAACAGAGTCTCATCAAGGATAGTCAAAGAATGCAGAAATGCACTGGCTGAACTAGTCAGGACAAACAAAGTTCAACTAATCTGGGGGCCAAGACACAGAAGGGTTGAAGAGAATGAAATGTACCGACACGCTGACTAGGTGGGGTTCGTCTGGTAACCCTGTTGAGTCACTTCATCTTGTCTGACTTGTGGCAGGAATTGCCACGCATGAGGCAGGTCAAGCTCTTTATCAAAGAGGTTGTGACTAGGGTCTCAAAGAAACTCCTTTCTCTGAACAAAGTGAGGGAGATGATTGGAATCTTCACGGTTCACTGTCATTTTAACAAACACATTCATATCAAGGGCTTCCCAGATGACCCTATATCCAAGAAGTGCAGCGAGGTGGAAGAAACTGCCTTACACATCATGTTGGAATGTTCAGTTTCGATTTTCATCAAGCACCGTTACGTCGACGAAGCAAATCTGCTAGCAGGGAAGCCAGCGTAAGCAAGCGGGCTACAAATCTGCTAATACAGAATAGTCTTCTCATCAAGGGGTGCATAATAGGCACAATCAAGTGGTCTGAGTGCATCTACAGGTTGAACCCCTGCCTCTCAATGATGATGATGATGATGATGACTTCTTTGTCTGGCTTGTCCCACTGATGAGCTCATGAGAAGACCGAAACAGCTGTCTGGAACTAATCGACGTGTTGTCGCTGTTCAATCTGGTGAACCAAAACTTGGTCTATTGATTCTAACACGGAATGTGTTTGTATTTCACTTTGCTATCCATTATGATTAGGTTGAATGTCAAGAAAAGTTGTTTGAATACTGATATGCGAGTTTGTTGTCGCGTATACTTTCTACGATCTATGACGTCGTTGGTAATCCGAAATTTCGCTTTCAAAATATGTTAATGTCTCTAAAGCCGAGAAGAAGTTTAGGATAAGTTATACATAATTATTCATTCTCAAAATAGTTTCAGGTTTTACCAAGTTCTTAACAAATTGTTTGAAGTTCGAATCTGAATCGGGCATGATTTAAACCTGAAAATGGTGAACATTCTTAGGACTCAAGGTTTGCATATAATAAATATTTTTTGTATATTTGCATTCTTAGCAAAGTGCCGCCCGGGGCTGCGCACAATTTGCTACCCACGCTACGCCACTGAGTGGAATGAAAAAGTATAACTATGTTATTAAACATATGACGTACGCGTACAGTGTAATGTAGAGTGACTATGCCAATTCTTTAAGTATCCCTGCTTCTGCTTTAGAAGAGTTAAAATATTCTATATAGAAAAATTAATCTTAATTGAGGTAAAATAGAATAAAGAACTTCTCTGGAATAGAGTTGGATAAAAATTGTTGTACACTATAGAATATAATACATTTACACAATTAATTTCAATCTTGTACAACTTAAAATATAGAAAGAGGCTTTATTTGTGAGTTTTAAATATTTATTGTATTTTGAACGTTACAATTTTTTAATCTAAACAATGAATTTTGAACAAGTCTGGAAGTATATTTAGGAAAGAAGAGTACAGAAGGCCATTCTAGAAACACTCATCACAATGAATACAGTTTATGACAGAGTAACATTTGAAAATGATTCGATCTTTAACCATCCTATCTGATCTTATACATATATTCATGATGAAAATTGGAATGGCACATACCTCAGCGTAATGTTCTTCATTCTGTTGAAGTAAATCAACACAAAGTTCAGCTAAATGAATTAAATCATCTAATTTTTTACTAGGTGCTACCATTGTCTCTCCTCTTAAATCCTCTGCAATCAAAAATTTAACGTTATGAGCACGTGAAAATGAATGTCTTTATGGTTGGGGTGTGCCGAGTACGAATACGTTTTCGTTATTCGACTCATACATTATTCAATCGGTTTGAGATATTTAACTTTGTTCTTTTGATCAGAACCCACCAGCTGGTTATCTCTAGGAAGTATCACAAGAAATTCCTCTGTGAATGAATGGGGTCATTATATTGCTCCACATTCTTAGACTATGTTTGACGGAGTTATTTCTTTTTTCCAAACAAAACCTGCAGATTCTACTGACATCTTTCTTCAGACCTCCATTTCCTGTTAGGAACCCAACTTGTGCTTAACTCGAATATCATATTGAGTTGAATAGGCCTTGAAGCATTTTTCACTCCGTGGTTCCCGTTCCTACCATGAGTCTTTGGTGTTTCCTCATATCTTACCTTGGACCTTTTGTTTGACAAGGTATTCCACTGTGTCCAGGGACCCAGATGAGTTGAACTTTATTTCTCCTGGCTAGTTCAGCTGGTGTATATCTGCACAAACCTTGATGTGATTCTGGGTGATTTGAGAGCTCCCAGAGCTGACTGACTGTCTGTGCAAATATAGGTGTGCCTATTTACATAGTTTCTCCGCAGGTTTTTCATGGCACAAGTCAATATTACGTAGATCTCCGCCTGAAAAACCGTGCAGCCTAGAGTCACTGAGATAGTGATCTTTGGCATTTGTTGGTACACTTCCGCCCCAGGAGCCTTACCTACCTTGGACCTGGTGGCAGTAGGGTGAGAGTTTCGTTACTCCAGTTTCCTCTATCCGGGATGAGGATTTTGGGAGAAGCGAGACTCAGATTAGTTAGGAATTGAATTTCTACAGCTGAGATAACACACATTTCATAATGGATATTCATGTACCAGAGGTCTTTCATTGAGCAATTTTCCTTTACCAAGCCAAAAGAACGGTCTGTGGAGGGAACATTTTCATGACTTTTGAATGTGGCTCCAGGTGGAACAAGTTTGATTTTAAAATTGTTGAATGAACTAGTCGAAAACCTAGCTGCCTCCGTTCAATTTTGAAGGAATTTTTGCTAATTCGTGTTCCTCCAGTCTTTCAGACTGTTCATTACTATTTCGACCAGAAGATTAATTCAAACACCAAATCACTTATGAAATCATTTTATACTTTCCACTTCAGATATCTATGAAATATATGAAAAATGGAGACAGATTTACTTACCTTCGATTTTAGCTTCTGACGATAACCTTGTGTAATTAACTAGAGCTGCAGTTTCTAAGCTTTTCTTAATCATACCACGAACTTCTTCAGGAGGCACTGGTGTAACGATATCTTTCATTAAGACCCTTTCTAATAACGAAAGAGTAGCTTTTAAGGCGCCTTCTGGTCTTCCAAAAGGGAAACAAAATCTGTAATGTCAATATTTCATTCAATATCTATTGATAACATGTTAAAATACTCAAGTACAAAATTTGTAGTATGTTATTCCATATTGAATGGAACATGTTGTGTATTACAGATAAACAATTAATGTATGAAATATTTTGTATCACATGAAGGATGGATAATAGAACTGTCCTCATGTAGTAATTGGAAAAATCAAGAGAATTATCTAATTCATCAAACGATTATTGATTAATTAGTGATTCAAAAGATGCACCTTTTACACAAATTATGAGGAAGCTGACAGTTTCTGCAGAACTCATCTTCTAAGCTTTATATTAGTTGGTTTTGGTTTTAAAGCTGCAGCTTGATACTGCCTTTTTGTAGATATAGTATGATTATTTATTAGCTCTAAGGTGTAATTTCCTCTATGGTCGTGGTGTTTTTCCCAAAATATTACCTTCTGCGGAGGAGTGTAGCTCCGCTACTACACCAGTTGAGCTTGCATTGTCTCGTCATGAATCCTATTATGATTCTTGCTTCCCATTATGTTTTCCAAAACGTCCTCGTACCCAGTGGCGGGTGATTCTATTCTGAAATCTTAAGATGTGTAGTTTGGGCTTGTAGTTGAAGAATCATCATTGAACTAATGATGTTTGAACCCAGCGCTTGTATGGCTACTATGTTCTTCTTTTGGTAGATATCCTTTGTCTAGATTGTGCTGTTCAATCACTTGCACGCTTCAAAGATACCGGTGGATTTCTTAGTATTTGGTTTTGCTTCCAATATCTTCTGCTGTTCTGGATCCATCGGTATAACAACAGATTCCTCCTTTCGTAACAGGGTGCACTTTACCCTAGGTTACTCTTAATTATTTCCCTCGTGGGTTTGGACGTTTTTTGTAATTATGAACATCTTGCCCATGTCGTTCCTTGCTACCATGAGTAATGGATTTTCCATCTTCAGAGAGCATTTATCCTCCCATTGAAGCTTTATACCTCACTGAGATTCTTCTTTGCATATTAGCCATGGTCTTGTTCGCTTGTATTACTATATGGAAGGGAGTTAGTCCCAGTATTTGCTGAATGAATAAAGTTCAAAGGTCTTTGACCTTTATGCCGATGCTCTGCACTAATCGGCTTGCAAATTCTATACTAGTAAATTGAGCACA
The DNA here is from genome assembly GCA_958510875.1 of Endomychus coccineus. NCBI lineage: Eukaryota > Metazoa > Arthropoda > Insecta > Coleoptera > Endomychidae > Endomychus > Endomychus coccineus. Next base: position 16,548,027 of record OY294071.1, on the reverse strand, counting down.
TGGCAAGCCAGTAGTTCTATGATATTTGCAATATTCACAACACCTTACATGCAAGACGCGATAACATTACCTCTTTAGTAGAAGCATGGTCCTAATGTGAGAGATTTTCGTGCTCTTGGTGACAGGTTATCAAACTTATCTAGCATTATCACTACTAGTATAAAACAAATTCGCTTTCTCTGTCCCTATATCCCTATGTATGCTTAAATCTTTAAAACTACGCAACGGATTTTGATGCGGTTTTTTAAAATAGATAGAGTGATTGAAGAGGAAGGTTTATATGTATAATAACATCCATTAAATAGTGGAGAAATACTGTTATTTTTGAGGTTTCTAATGTCGTAAATAATCACATTTTTTCCGCTTACATTGCAAACGCAGGCTGAACCCTACGAGATATATCAAAACAATGTACTAAGTATTGTACACATTGAAAAGGTCTACAGAAAACTCCGCGATGGTATATGTCTATCTATTATGGTTATCCCACAATATCATTTTTTTGTCATTTACTTTTTACGACAAATAATGGCTAATTTTCGAAGCGATTTTAACCAATACAGCATTAATCCTTATCCAATTAAATACTTTAAATACATTGTTGATTCAATATAGATCTATATGGCCCTTACAGCATATGATTCAAATGAATATTTTCGAAGATATTACAGATTTAAAAATTGCGGGACGTAGCGTTTGCGGCGGTACCGGCCGGCCGGGCGGGAGCGTGCCTATAAATAGCGCGTCGGAGGCCGCGGTTCTCCCTATAGCACTTTGAATTTATCAGCATTGCACCCGTGTGAAGCCGGGGCGGGTCGCTAGTACGGTATAAGCCCAACAAAGATCTCTGCCTATAAAAAGCTTCACATATATTCTGTTCCACTAGAGTAAATCTAGACTTTTCGCCATTGTGTAACAAATCACTGTCTATGCAGACCGGGAAAACTGTCGCAACTACACAATTAGTGGAAAGCAATGTGGAAACCTCTTTTGTCGACTTGTCGCCACTGCGCAACAGATGGGGTATATTCGTATGCGGGAGTCTACCAACCAACTACGAATTACCATTATCATATATAACTGTCAGCGCGTGGGCATACACTCACTTATTTCCGCCTATTGCTTATGCAATATTTGAAGTGTGCTACTACTCTTACCAAGTTTACTTATGATAAGCTTGGAAGCTGAATGCAAGAGAATTGTAAGAAACAATGAAATGAGCAGAGTAATCTAGATAGAGCATTATAATCTAGTATGATTGGATCAACTATAGTTGTATAATTTAAAGAATATGATAGAGGACGTGTGGATACATACTGAGAATAACAAAGGCACTGAATGAATAATTATAACAGAATTTTAATTATTCAATCTTCTAAATGGTAAAATATCTGTGGATGTTCAATCATTACCTGAAATTAGTAATTTGGTTTTCTAATAAAACTCGCAACCGTTCCTTGACGTCTTGGAATTTTTCTTTCTCCTCGTGCGTCACACTTCCAACTCCATCCGGTCTAAAGTCATTACTGTTGTTATCAATTAATCGGAATTGTCTACGTCTAGAATATATTGTACTAACCTGTTTCCATGTACATGACTGGCACAAAAGGCAAAACTATAATGTATCAGAGTTGGATCAATCATAATATTCTTCTCTGCTTTGTCTAATAAATCAGATAAATAACATAAATGTCTATAACATCCTCGAACTCCGTATCTCGCACAATATTCATCTAAAACAAACACTTGACCTGGACTAAACCATCCCTGCAACCAAAAATTGACAATATGTAAAGAACGCCATTCGTGGTTCTATCTTGAACTCTTACTGAAATTTACCTACGGTCATTTTCCATACTATTCTTTGTCTTTTTTCGCATCATATTCAATTCAACCCCCATACATATTATGAAATCTGCTTTTGCAGAAAAAAGTAGTTATAATTATACATTTCGATCTAATTTCTACTGCTTATTGAGTGGTTGTTTTTATTATTATTCCAGCTTCTTTTGGCAACCGTTTGTTATTAATAGTATTCGCTTTTCATTTTATATTTTGTATAAACATGTTGCTGGGAAACGCAAATAATTAACCCCCCCCCCCAAAATTTTCTCAAAGTTATAGTTGTATATACTAAAAGTATCTAACAAATCCCCTTATATCTAATTCCTTGATCGAAACTATAAATCCCGATGGGAAAGGTTTCCAATCTGCATCACAATGACTTTTTGGACGCTTGTTGAAGACTTCCTTCATTGAGAAAACATGGAATAAAGATACCCCAGTTTCTCAATTTTAGTGATTTTTCATATTCCACTTACCAAAGAACAATATGGATCATTCAGTCTATATTCTAAAGTAAGATTTTGGAGAAGTCTAAATAAAGAGGCGTGATCAAATTGGCAAGGATCTGCCGAAATGAAATCTTCCATCCCATGTTTTCTTGCTCTATCGGCATCTAGAATGTTATAGGAACATGTAATGTTTTTCATTAGTGCACGTTTCGAGCTTAATTACCTCCTTGAATTTTGGATATAGTGGAATTTTTATCTTGTAAGGTTAAGGGTGGGGTAGGTTTATGTGATTGGCCAGTAGCCCTGTACATCGCCATCACCCAGAGATGACATTCGTTCTCATCATCACTTGCATATATAATACTGTCACCTTCTTTGACAGCATTGAAGAAATATCTACCCCCTTCCAGATCTGTAAATACTCCACTTAGCATATCCAAATTGTAAAACAGCTTTAGATAAGGGAGGAAACTTACGCTTACCCATTCCAACCATCATGTTCGCTAGAAACAAAAGATAATAATTATGTAATTACTTGCCACTCCGATATATACAAGGTGTTCGAACGAGACCAGGTAGCAATTTTTTGAATAAATAGACTGAAGATAAAACAATTATCAATTTCAAGTCACGCATGTTTTATTTAGATCTAGTAGTTATGTAGAAGAATATGTCATTCAAATGACCGCCTCTGCCAGCAAACCCATGTGCGCCCTTTTATGCACATTTTGCAAGATATTTCCATTTATATAGCGGCAATATTCTTTCGAATGTTGACTTTGAGGTGCTCAATAGTCTGTGGGTTGTTGGTAGCCAATCTTCCCTCTCGAAGTCGCCAAATTTCGAAATTATATGGTCCTAAAACATCCTATTCAAAATTTCTCTTGTGTCGTGTACAATATGCGAGATGTTCAATCAAACCCCATGTCACGTAGGTACAAATTCTGCAATTTTGGACCGAAAAAGTTGATGACCGTGTTCCGAAAGCATTTCCAGTGACCGTAACCGATTTGCCTTGAGTGTCCTTAAAAACTTATGGACCAATGACAGATAGCGTACCAGAAGTTCACATGCCGAAGACGTACAGGAAACGCAAGCTAGGCGCTGGAGGTTTCTCTCTCTGGTCTTGCAAATAAAGTGGTCGGTGAAGTTTCTAGGTGTAATCGACTCAAACCTGACCTGGAGGAAAGGTTTCGTATATCGAATGAAGAAGAGTGCAGAAAAGCTTTCAGAAGCAATAGGACTACATGGCCGTGATTAGTACTATGATCATCTATGCCGCAGTTGTGTGGTGGCCAAGGACGTGGACTGCTATGTCACAACGCCCCTTGGATCGGCAGCGGCTTGCATGCGTAGGTATCACGAGTGGTATGAGGTTGGCTCCAACGAGGGATCTTATTCATAAAAGCTGGAGCCATGAGAACGGCGTATAGATTGAGGATCCTAGGTCACTGGACTGAAACGCACTACTCTCGTGGTTATTCAGTGGTTTGGGATGCGGCTACCTCTAAGCGCCCCATACTAGTCACAACATAATTCCAATTATCAGTCTCATTTCTCCCAAAATTCTCTTATGGTGGATATTGGAATAAAGAAACTATCGCCCTGTTGCTACCAGGCGGGTTTGTATGGTTTAAGGACCAGTCCAGATAGGTCCGGTTGCGAGAACAAGAGTGTACCTAAAGAAACCTAGGATCACTCTATCACTAGGATCACTAGTCCTAGACGCCTACTGCAGGGTTTTCCTGCACATACGCTCGGTCGGTTCTGGGAACTCTCAATTCACCCAGAGTTGCATCAAGACTAGTCAAAGAATGCAGAGATGCACTGCTGAACTAGCCAGGACAATGAAAGTTCAACTCATTTGGCTCCCAGGACTCATAGTAGTTGAAGGAAATGAAATTGCTTACACCCTATCCAAGCGGGGGTCGTCTGATAACCCAGTTGAACCAATGAGTTAAAGGTCGCTTTATCAAACCGTGGAAGTCTCGCCTATGGAAGCCAGCTGAACAAACAATGGATCGACTTGTGTCTAGGCTCTCAAAGAAGCTGCTTTCTCCAAACATTGCTCTAAGCATTGGGGAGATGATTGGAATCCTCACGGGTCACTGTCATCTTGAAAACACCTTCATAACATGGCCATCGCGGATGGCCCTATATGTAGGAAATGCAGAGATGTGAAAGAAACTGCCTAACATATCCTGTTGCAATGCTCAGTTTTGATATTTCTCAAGCACCGTTACTTTGGCGGAGCAAAACTGCTTTCGGAGGAACTTGTAGAAGCCAGCGTGAGCATCATTCTACATTTCTGGCGTGCGACAAACATGCTAGAATATAATAGCTTTCTGAGCATGGGGCGCACAATGTACCCAATCAGGCGCTATATTTTGTGGTGACGTTCACATTGATGAAACGGTTCGCACAGTAGCCACTTGGGTGAAGAGCATGATCGCTGTACTAGTCTTCATACCAGTAGATAGACAAAAGCAGAACACACACACATGCCACCAATTATCAAATCCTCAAACAAGACACCTAATTACCAGCACAAGCCAATATTTTCATCACAGACAAATTATCCAAGTAATTGCAATCGTTTAAAACTCCAATAGTAAAAGGATATTACCTTCACAACATATGGAAACTCCTTCTCTGAAATCCTAGCCCACCAATTATCTCTTCTATATGATCACACATCGACAAATTAAGTACCGGAATGGAATTAGTAAACCATGATGTGTAAAATATTCGAGTCATACAACACCCGTTCGATTCACTTCCAAATTTCAAACTGCCATAAGGATACCGCCTTTAATGCTCGGGGAAATGTCGGTGTATAATTGCGAACATCCTTCCCGAAACCAAGATGAACGAATTTGAACGTAGTCAATACAGGATATTTAGAACTAAGACTTTTATGAATGGTCTAGAATCAAACTGTATTATCCCAGGAATATTAATTGTAGTGTGAGCGAATTATTAGTACATAGGTGGATTATACTTAAGTTGATATTAATATTGAAGGTTCAATCTAAAGTGTATTTAAGCTCGACTGGCACCAGAGGTAAGTAAAAATCGCTTGATTGAATGTTATTCGCACGCTCATTGGCTTATCAGTCGTGGAACGTCACATGTTTCCAACATCTCCCCAGAGACGGATTCGTTGCTAGGTGACTTTGCTCGGTCTAGCAACTAGTAAATACCCATTTAATGTAGATCTCGCTTAAGTGTGACTCTGGCGAGCATTAAAATTCACATGTCTCTGATCACACATAGTGCCAGTTGGTTCTGAACGAACTATAGTGAAAATGTACGTAAAGATATGTACACACAAGGTGCCAAATTGTAGAAGGGGGGAATAATGTGAATCAATTCCATGGTTGGCTTTTTATAGGGATCTAACATTTTGATTCTATGCTACTCATTAAAGCAGAACTGATTTTCAAGCCATAAACATAGGATTACAACTTGTAATTGAGCGAAGAATAATACATCATAAAATTGTCAATAAAACTTGGAATATAGGCTATTAAATTTACGTTGTAAACTATTTGTGAGGATGAATGTGCAATTTAAAGCTCCAATTTGATAAATTACGAAAACAAGATAATCAAATCACTGTTGTAAATCATGTTATAGACTTCAAAATCAATTTAATGTGTTGGAAACTACCCATAATAGTTCCACTTACCACTTGAAGCTTCGATGTAATCGACTGTATATGCATCCAGCTGCATCATCTCAGAAGGCTCCGACTTTTTCTCTTTGTAACTACACATAGCAAACGTATATTGAGATACTTGTACCAATACATAATACCGCTTCTTCCATTTTTTCCAAACATTTTTACCAAGAGCATATAAATATCCACAGTGTTTCATGTTTAGCGGTTTATCCATTCTACAAGCTATTTTAATACGTAAATCATGATCTGGTAGATTTTTAGGCACCGTCATTTTATGCCATTCTGGAGCCTAAATAACAGAAATAAATATATTACAAAATTGATATACAGCTAATTGAGTGTATTTTGTAAATATCTCACGAATGAATTCCTAGTGTAAGGTGATTGTGTTGGAGTCCATAATGTTACCTGATGCACTTGGACGAGTCAGAATCCTTATGATCAAGTATACCTCAGCTCATGAAAAAAAATTCCACAAAAATTCTCTACCAGACAAAATCATTCATAGTTTTATTCAAACTGGCATTTAATTGAATTCAACATGAATCCGACATTTAGAAAACAAGATGCACGAAATGTCCAGCCCAGCAGTTCGAGAATCTCGATCAGCTACTGATTTGGGAGCTCATCGACAACTTTCGCTCATCAGGCAGCTCTCTTTCTTGTGAATTTTAATGGAGTATTGCCACCATTGAGAAAATGGAATGAAGACCATATTCACGTTCGCCCATTATGGAGAAATGTTTATAAAACTGGACTTGGTATTATATATGGGGGAACTTTATTTGAGGTGACATTGTAGCACTAAATGGAAGACTTTCTGCATCTGCTGATTCGAATGCTTTGAAGTTCCCATTAGTCTATCTTGCTTTATGAAGTGTGGGTACTTTTTAATATATGCCTGAAATTGTATTTCGTCAGCGCACAATTGGGGTAATCTGTTTGATTTCAATACTGAAAAGTTTATGGAGCCAGACGGAACTCCACCTGTCGTGCTCAAGGAATGTGCGCCTGAATTAACACCTGTTTTCTGGGGGTTATTTACCCTCTCATACAAACTTTACTTCCAGCTGGAATACAGATACAGTTCAACCGATTCCAAAAAAGAAAACGAAAACCCTTCCTAATAATTATAGACCCATTGCTCTATTATCTGATGAAGGAAATAATCAAAATCGAGCTCAACCAATATCTAGAGAGCTCCAAAATCCTGAATGACCGGTAATATGGTTTTCGTCAGCAGAGATCAACAGGAGACCTGCTTGCCTACGTAACACATATATGGCAAAATATATATTGAAAAATATGGGGAATCTCCAGCTGTAGCATTGGATATCTCCAAAGACCGAATCTGCCACCAAAACCTTCTTGGGAAACTTTCGTGATATGGTTTGCCGACTCAACATTGTCGCTTACTATCGGTTTTCTCTCAGATATATTAGTTCATGTGGTAGTTGACGAAGTAGCTCGCGATACAATGGCTATCAACTGTGCTGTTCCACATGGACCTGTCTTGGCATCAACTTTGTTTTATGCTCCATATCAACGATCGGCTGGAATTGACCACCTGTTTCGTCCACAGCTTTGCAGATGATGATACATCGTCTAGAGCCCCTATACCCTCCAATGAAGCCAAAGGAGCCAGACATAGACAGCTTGACGAAATTAATGGAGATCTGGAGAAAATTTTGAAATGAGGATCTGAAGTTTGCGTCTTCTGTAGGAAGGCGGATCCCAAAATCCCTAATATGATGATCACAGATACAGCTATTCCTATGAAATCTTCCATATCCATGCTCGGAATCACCACCAACAGCACCCTGATGGTCATGTAAGGTCTATTGCGAAAACAGCTTCACTCAAACTTGGTTTTCTATTCCGTGCCAAGAGCTACTTTACATTCTAGCAGCTCCTCATGATCCACAAAGCACAGATTCGACCTATCCTGGAGTATTGTTAACATGTTTGGCGTTTGCCTCCCAAACATAAGCTAAAGCTCTTGGATTCTATACAGAAGAGAGCTATTCGTCTGATTGATGTTTTCAGACTTACGAATTCAGTGATCTCTCTAGAACATCGTAGATAGGTGGCTCTCTCTTTTCTATAGATATTGCCTTGGTCGGTGTTCATCAGAAATCTAGTCTGTCGTTCCACCGCGAGAAGTTCCAGATAGGCAGACTAGACGAGCTCAAGCTAGTCTCCCCTCCATTGTCAAGTTCGAGACTTGCCGAACTTCTTCCCACCAGACTTCATTTTTTATCGAACAGCGAAGTTGTGGATGTTTACCTAGTGATGTATTTCACTATGGCTATAGCCTCCAAACCTTCAAGAAAAATTCGAATGCCTATCTCCTCTGCCAACATTCCACCGCTGGCTCACGCGATGTTCTTCGAACATCATAGGTTTCTCTCTCAAAGTATGAAAAAATATATTTTGGAGTTCATTTGGGACTCTGTCCAAAGGGCACTGCCAGAAGGGAGGAATATAAAGAGGTCCTAGATGATAACTCACATCAACTTCTTTGTGAGTCAAGATCACCGCCCTGAATTCAATTGTAAGCTGATTTGGAAGAACCTGCCCACCCGTAATCGTGTCTCTCCTCAATTGGTGTCAATGAACAAGGATGTTGCAAAATCGAAGAAGCAGACCAACCATTTGAGTGCAAGTCATATTCGAATACTGCCAATTCAATTCAATTTATGCATGGCTAAACATCGTTGCATATTTTACAAAGAAAAACGTCTTACTTTCCAATTGATTGAAATTTCAAAGAAACAGGATTATAGATCCTTCTCCATTTATTCATTCAATAAATCAACCAATTGAATCATTCTTGTGCAGTTTGAGATGACACGAACTGGCAATGTTCAAAGTGTAAAACTGTTCATTTTGTCTAGTAGTGTTTTTTGTAACAAATCAGAAAGAAGAATTAAAAAGTTCATTACCTTTGATGAAAGTGGTGTTGGTTTTAAAATAACTTTTCCCAATTCTTTATCTTCCAGCGCTAACATCGCAGGATTTTCAGTGTACAGTTTAACTTTAACAATGGGTAGAGGATGGGTAGTACAGAAATCTCCTTGGGTATCCCACATAGGTTTTGAAGCTTCGGCTTGATCAGTTTGAAGTTTTTCCCCATTTTCGACTTCCATTGTACAGTAAACAATTCTATTTGGTGCTAGAGATTTTAAACCTTTCACTTCCATCACTACTACCTAAAATTACATCGCTAAATATCTGAATCTATTTTAAGAAATGATAGCTAAACATGTTTCTATAAGCGGCAACTATGATGCATTTCGAAATATTTTTCTACTGAAACAGATTCAAAAATTATAAATGCGTCCTGGAATATCATCCCAATACTCCTAAGAATTTGAGTATGAACTACCTAGTCGTAACACCTATCACCATTGGCTCTGATCGGAAAGTGGTCGATTGGACATGTAGATCTCAATGTTTTTTACTCAGTTTTTCTTTTTCGGCTTGAGTGGTGGACTATGTTAGAGGAAAACTTATTTCTAATCCAGATAGATATTGAGGAACGATACCCTGCCTGGTTTTGAATATCATTCAGGTTGAAGAGCAGTAGAATAGATTCAATTAAGAAAATATTGTGTAAATTACTTAATTCTATAATTATATGAAAAGATTGTGCCTTTTTGTGATAAACCTTACAGTCCCCTCCAATAGAGCGAAATAGGCTGCTGGAAGACCTTGGTAATGGATATCCAACATACCAACAACGACCAATGTCAACCTCTCCTTCAACATCATCTTCCCAGATGGACATGAATAGATTCGGAATAAAACCGACCTAGTGGGGGCCGAAATCTTTTGGTTCACAGACGGCTCCAAGACCCCCCTGGAATTTGGAGCCAGAACAAAAGCTTGCAGCCCGAGGACTATCTGTTAGTCTTGGTGCTTATGCAACTATTTCTTGAGCAGAAATCAGGCTTAGCCAACTCTAGAGCGTTCCTTATAAATCCTTCGAGACCAAGAGCAAAGCAGGTTGAACCTACGTACTCTAATTGGTCTATATCTGTATCTAAGAAGAATGGGCATAGTGGGAAACGCTCGAGGGCGACTATGTCTCGAGGATGATTATTTGTGAAAGCTTAGCTGGAGAAAGAATCTGATTTGATCTCCTACCAGAAGATCTGAACGGAACCTTAATCAGCAAAACCATAGTCCTCATGAAAAAGATAGGACTTGCTGGGTGAACTATAATAAGAAGTGAGCCACAACAGACTACATGGTTGCGATGGAGGGATAGAAGTTCGCTCCACTCACAAGGAACCTGAACCTAAAAAAACCCTCCCTCAGAGTTATTCATCCAAGGAAATTTTCGGTCGTTGGTTACCCCAAGAACAATCAAATAAGCATGTTTGGGACAAGGATGCAGTATATCGCTTGAACCCTAGAGGCTGCGCAATCAGATTACCAGGTTACAAAAATTCAATAAAACTGTTGTACAGAGTCGGCGCTTCCTGGAACGGAAAAATTGTGTATGATATAGTCTTCCTCTAACATTCCGAGATCAAAAATCAATGGGTTTTGTCAATTCGTTGAGTATGTAATTGTTGGTTATTCTTTTTCCGAACAGAGACTATTTGGCTGACTGATGGAATTTTTTCAAGCTGCTTTTGGTACAGTCACTTCTTTCTACCTCTCGAATTCGTTTCAAAGATATAATATAGCTCCTTCCTGAATCATCCTGTATACTAGAATATGTACACATTAGTTTTGGAAGAAAAATAACTTCAATAAGAACTCTTGTCACATTTGAAAACACTCAAACACACATCGAATAAGCAAACACCAAAACACATATTACAACACTCGAAAAGCATTCGTTTTCAATCAGTCTCTAAGAAATTCGTACGTTAATATATGGATATTATCTGAAGTTTTATGATTGAAGGAACATGTAAACATATCGCAAACATAGAAAAGCATGTCAAGCTCATAGTTTCGGAACTGTCCATGCATGTTTATGAAAAAATGCCACATAAGATTCGTTTGGAGATCATCAAATGAGTGCATTAGCGGAATACAGTAATTGATTCCTTTGTTCTTTCAATAATTGAGCCAATTAGCGTTGATATAAAGTAAGAAAAAACGTTGAGTGCACAGGAATTAGTCAGTGATTGGCTGTAACTAAAGTTGTATTATTGCCAATTGAATTGAATCTTTAATAGTACAGTTTCGCCATTTTTCCCAATCACGCAAATTTCCTCTTCTTCATATAAGTATATACTAATGGTAAAATCTATTGATTTTATAGGAATACTGGAGATTGGCACCGATCCAACAACCCTGTCACGAGTGAGGCTCGTTTCAATAAGTTAGTAAGTAACTAAATTAAAATTCACATTTTTTATGAATGGAAACTTTTGGTAGGCTTTTTTAGGAATGCGTCGTGTTTCGTGGGTCCTTACTCAATTACTACTGTCTAGTTTATGTCCAAACGACATGGTTGAACATTCTAGCATATTTTTAGATAGCGTCTTCATCATCAATTTCTTCATTTAGGTTATTCCCTTGTTAAATTCTTTCCCTATGAAATACCTCTTATTATCTTCTTCAATATTTCCACACAACAATAACAACGCTCTAAATTTATCCAAGTATTGCTTGAAGGTTTTATTTCATCAACCCCATATAAAGTTTGTTTCCAATCAATCCATAGTAGCTTCTATGAGCGCAGTTATAGGACAAACAATGTGTTAGAGTGTCAGTAGAGTGGAAGATGCGTGAGTAAGAAAGAGATGATTATATGCTTCTAAATAAAAAAAGTCCACTGGTGAGATTCGAACCCGAGTATTGCTGCGTTGTAGTCTAATTCCTAATCATTACACTATGGTAGCTTTGAATAGTAAATGTAATAATTATCCTAAACGAAGAATATAGGGAAGAAACGACTTCAATGAAGTCTATTATATTTTCTCCGGTTAGCGTCGAGGGCGAACAGTATGTTCTGAAAGCATGGCAATATTTTTGTATTTAGTTCCGTTAATGCAGAACATGAAGTAGTGGCAAAATCTTGATTGTGCAAACGTGTCACAACCTAACGAGTCACAGATCTGTGAATGTTTTAGTCTATGATTATGCCAAATTTGGCTACACCAATTTCCTGTTAACAGTTTCATAAATTCTCGGATTCAAATATTGCAAAATAAATATACAATAAGCAACAAATAGGGGATTAAAACTTGTTGATCGGAAGGTGGCGAAAAATTCAAATCTGTGAGGGTTACTTAAAGAATATTTTATAAAAATAGAAGTATACTCGTGTAACGACTGATTATCTTTATTGAGTTATTTAATCCACTATACACTATACGTTCTAGTTTGACTCTTGAATTTTGTGAGATGTACGCACGACTCCATAGAACGTCAGCAGATACTTCGATTTTTATTGGAACGAAAGCACATAACAATGTTGACAGAAGAGCTTTTACGATTCGAGCAGAATTGCTCTATGGAACTGAGAAGAAAAGAGAAATAGAGAAAAAATATAAGATAATTCATAGATCTGCTTATAGGGAGTGGGTAAATTAACTGCATTAAGAGGTATTTAAATTAGGGTTACCTCCAGTTGGAATGTCAGAACTACATCCATTTTCGTTAACTGCGTATCACTGTCCGCCGAGTCTCCTTCTAATTTCGCTAAAGATCCTTGCGATCTAAAAGAAGTAACATAATTCATCAAAAGATGCTTCACATTATACGGATTATTATGGTTATTCAACCTGTGATTATAGCGTTTTAGTTTTTGCAAGCCATACTTAGAATCCATGGACCCTTTCGATACTGGAAGCGATTCTAGATTGGCCATTAGTAAGTTTATGGATGACTTTAACTCTTCGATATAGAGCGATTCCATTTCTTTCAGAACGAACTTTGGCATTAGTTTTCGATTCTGCAAAAGTATAATGAGTTCATGAAATGTAAAGAAATGGAGGAAGAAGATATTATTCAATTAAGATCAATGGTGCGAGCAACCGTATGCCGGCGCATCCGCCAAAATGCGCGAAATCTAAAATCACTTCTTCAGATTACTAATTGATCTGTTTATTTGGATGAGGATAGTGAGATTGATAGCTTCCCCATCATACACTCTGATTGAAACATTGATTTATTGGAGCATCTACATTTTTTCTATGGTTCCATCAGTTGTAGCTTCTTTCATGTAATAGTGTATTTGGAAGTGAATAAACAAAAGAGTGAACTCCAATTCTAGTTTTGGGTACATTTTTCATGTTGTAACGGAAATATATATTCACATTCTATAGTTTGGTGTTGTTTCATATTTTTGATAACACTCTGTCCCGGAAAACAGGATTCTCGAGCACCTCTCTTAATAGTAAGTAAACAATAACAAGAGCTGTAGATTGGAGTCTATATCGGAAATAAAACCAGGCGAGATTGAAAATAAACAGTTCTTTGTATTTCTGAAGATAAAGTTTCTCTTATTACAAATATCTGATAGGATAGATTATTGTATCTTAGAAATGAATGATAATTTCTTAGTACTTGTTAGCGAATTGCCTTATTTTGAATGAGTTGATACAATCGCTTGAGTCCCTTGAAGTATATTGAAGTGCATCCCCGTAAAAACTTAAAAAAATTCTCCTCCTGTTGTGGTGCTTTCAATTCAAGACCACAAAATCCGTAGAGCAACTAGGAGTCATTTCCATTGTTCGAGCTATAACGTTGAATGGATGTAATTTCAAGTTTAGATCCGATTTGTTGTATTTTTTGTTAATTGGTCATTCCCCAATGAAACATGTAGTCCCCTAATACCAGTATGATTCGCATTGTTTGTAATTGAACTTTTGTAACGTTAAGTGCAATATTTGTAGTGAACTATATACTTTGCGTGTTAGGGCAGCAGTATCTCTGATACTATACATTTCGAAATCAAATCGAAGAATAGCTAATATACCAGAAGAGTTCATAGCTGTGGATGCACTGTAACACTAGTAAGTACGAAATAATCACCCTTATTCTATTAAAGTACTAAGGATCTTTCAACTACCAAGTAGTATCAACAATTGATCGCATGTACATTTTGGCGGATGCGACGGGGCACAACGATATAATTTCTCTCCATTTGATTACGATGGGAGATTCAATGTTCATTATTTCCCGAATGTTGAGACGACAGTGATATATGAATCAGAATTTTATGATTCACATTAACCATCCGCAATTTGAAAAATCTAGTTTACTACTAAAGATACTTCAGTAAGATTCTATTAGTCGATATATTATGGATTGAATTTATAATTGTTTTTAATTATACTTCAGTTGATCATTCTTAGTACAATAAGAGCTATTGCAACGAAGTATTCTCATATGCATGAATGAAGTACAAATATCATTTATCTTAAAGTCACAAATAATGCAATTGTATATAATTCATCCGTCGGAATATAATGAATCATGAAAAGTAGTGCAGCTGGTACTTTGATATTGTAACTTTGCGACATCTATTCCATTGATCCTTTCTACAATTTGTTGAGCATATATTCTGATGCATATCTTAATATAATTTCAATTTATGTGCAATAAGTAGACTAGTATGATGTTGCTTTTATGCATGATACCTTGATCATTGATGAGTGTGAAGATTCAATACATACACTCTTTGGTTCCATATTCTAACAATACTATGTTTTTAATTCTACCTTTTACTTTCACCTAATTGGCAGGGATTTATTTGGCCATCATTTCTTTCTGCAACTGCACTGCGACTGCAGTATATAACATGTCATATCAAATATGTGAACGAAAATGGAGATAGTTTAGAGGATCTGGTTCATCTCTCACAGCAGGAAATGTTTATGAGAAAATGAAAAATCTGAAATTGTAAACTGTTACTTCATCTTACGGTCTGTCTGCGAGTCTTTAAAAAACTGTGCTGCACCAGTAAGCTTAATCTCATAATGGAAATGTCTTTCAAAGCAGATGTTGTTGCTGCTCACAAGGAGGCCGAGAATTACCGCCAAATCTCTGTCATACCAATTGAAATTACGGACGGACGTCTATCTGAACAAGAAACACTGAATACTCATGTTACCAAGAGATGACATGGGTAAGGTGTTCGTGTTTACACAGAACTTTAAAACCCACCTCGGAAATATAGGAGAGTGGAGACAGGGGAACACTCACCCTATTAGGAAAGGTGTAATCTGTTGGTATACTGATGAACCAAGAACAGTAGAATACTCCAACCCCTGCTGAGCTCAA
Organism: Endomychus coccineus; assembly: GCA_958510875.1. NCBI lineage: Eukaryota > Metazoa > Arthropoda > Insecta > Coleoptera > Endomychidae > Endomychus > Endomychus coccineus. The sequence goes on along the minus strand of OY294071.1, from coordinate 16,532,793 downwards.
CACCTTAGGAGTACAGAACAGAATCACCGTCCAGGACATACATGAATTGTAGGACAACGCTTGGAACTCATTAACGTTTAAACGAGGAGACTTTATCACAACGATTCTAGAAAATTTATTTGAGAACAATTATTCGAAGGAATATTGTCCGAATTCAATTTTTCGAAATGAAAATTGGTTGAAACGAAAATTGTTGGGAAGGATATTTATTCGGAATGAAAATTGTTGTAATGCAATTTTATCGCAAAAATCACAGATACAGAAATAAGTAAATTTAACCGGGGATTATAAAAAAGGCACCCAAACTTAAAATAAATATGTATTCAATACATATGCTTAACCTAACCTAACCTAACAGAATACAGAATACAAAAGCAGGTATAATGTAAAGGGGTTAAGGTGTAATGAAATAGATTGTAATCCTCAAATTGGACTTTAAAAAAATCCTAATTTCGAATAAATATCGTTTCGAAGAATTTTCATTTCGAAGAATTGAATTAGAACTTTGAAAAAATGCATTCGAATAATTTACCTCTTGCCATTACAACATTCAAAGTCTCACATAATACTAACCTAACCTAACTTAGCCTAACTTAACCTGACCTAACCTAACCTAATAGAATACAGAATACAAAAGCAGGTATAATGTGAGAGGGTGAAGGTCTAATAAAATCTATTGTAATCCTTAAATTGGACATTCAAAAAATCCTAATTTCGGATAAATATCCTAATTTCGAATAGATATCCTTTCGAACAATTTTCATTTCGAAGAATTGAACTCTAACAATTTTCCTTCGAAAAATTGCACTCAAATCATTTACCTGAAACCATTAAAATTTTCAGAGCCTCACATAATACTTTTTCTTTAGACCTATGGAATATATTCACATTGAATGATGGCGTGAACATGAAGAAAATCAATATCATAAAATCTTACTTTTTGCACGACATAAGTTAAAAAAAATCGGTGGTTGCGTCCCAGATTTATTTTGCTTTATTTTTCTTTAAGGCAATATTTTGGATAAAATGTGTTATCATCAAGCGTCCACATTTTGGGGATACAACAAAAATCTTCCTCTAAAAAGTAATTTACTCGCTGAACTAAAAGATGACGCTAGGAGGATCAAAGATATGAAATTCATTCTAGTGTCCAAGCTAATGAAGAAATTGTTTATTGTAGTTTTATTAAGAAGCTCGTTCATAGTAGATACAACCATATCACATCAAAAATAATTTTATTATACCTTCTCCATTTCTGCTACTTTCTGCATTCGGCCGTCCAGTTCCCTCCTGATAGCAGCAGCTTGTTCGTCCGCTGAATCGAGCTGTGGAATCACGAAATGAGAGAGAGTTCGATATTGATACATCACAAGTTATCCTTACCATCAAGGCATTAAACAGTATTTGGTGTTCAAATTTTTTAACTCCTAATATTTGCTGGAACATGTCGTATAACTGTTCCTTTGATAAAATCAATTCAGCGTTTAAAGACTGTTGCTGCATTCTAGAAGGTCGTTTCGAATCTTCATCCCCTAGTCCTAACATAGAAAGATTGACTGAGTGAAATGAACAACACACGAACTGCTTGGAAAAAGATGGAACATGACATTCTAGTATCATAATGGTTGTGGTCAATTATCCTCTGAGAAAATCTACCACTCGATGAAGAAAAAATTCAGTTCTGAACTATCAATGCGGATCGAGAAATTAATCATCACATCATTGGGTGCTTGTGTGACTAAGATCATATTGAACTATCCGTAGCGTGAAGATCATCTCTAAGAATATCATTGGAAGAGGAGGGGAGAAACTGCATCTGTTATAGTCAAAACAGAATGAAATTAAAACTAGAATGACTACGAACTAGGGATGACACATATCTATGTTGCATATGAATATCTTCATGAACTTTTGGTTCACACCAATCAGAAAATGGTATTGATTCGAGAAACTTTTGTAAATGTGAACACGAACACAATCCAAGGGTGCAACGAATAATGAACTGCAACAAAATAGATACCAAATTTTACAGAACTCTTTAGATGATCTTTCTTTTGTTTGGGTAGTATTGCATGCTCCAAATGTCTCCTCATTAAATTCGTATTGTCATCATAACAGTATTCCAATGCTCTCTTGAGCAATATGCCAAATACAGAGTCGCAGTTCATTTTCCCATGCAAACTTACCAGAAGGTAGCACTGGGTATCTGTCAGGAACAGTTAGAGTTGCTTGAATGCAAGGCATCAGATTTTTTCAGTAGGTACTAAAGGTAATGCTTTTGAAGAGACCCAACATTTATTCAAAATCTTGTCTGACGAATCAATTATTCGTGAATGAAATCCGTTCGCCTTTACAAAAATGTATCGGCGAAAATTCTGCCCGATTACAATACTCGCTTTACACTCCATTTTGTTTTTATACTTTGACTACGGAAACCTATAATGTTCGAAGAACACCGTGTGAGCGAGCGATGGAACGTTGGGAGAGGATATGGGCATTCCAATTGGTCCTGAAGGTTTGGAGGTTATGGGCATGGGGAAAGGTCTCCCTAGGTAAAGAGTTCCACAACTTCGCTGTTCGATAGAAAATTAAGTCTGGTAGGAAGACGTTCGGCAGGTCTCAAGCTTGACAATGAAGGGGCGACTTATTTGAACTCGTCTAGGCCGCCTATCCGAAATCTCTCATGGTAGAACAATATACGAGATTTCTGATGAGAACCGACCATGGAAATGTCTATAGGAAAGGGAGAGATTTTTCACCTTCCTACGATGTTCTAGAGAAGTCAATGAACTCGAAAGTATGACATCATCAATCAGACGAATAGCTCTCTCTTCTGGATAGAGCTTCAGCGTGTGTTTGGGAGCCGAACTCTAGGACAGATCGAAACTGTGCTTGGTAGATTATGAGGAGCTGCTGGTATGTAAAGTAGCTCTTGTCACGGAATAGGAAATCAAGTTTTTGTGAAGCGGTTTTCGCAATGGACCTCACATTGTCATCCCATGAGAGGGTGCTGTTGGTGGTGATCCCGAGTATGGATATGGAATACTTGATAGAAATAGTTGTACCTGACATCATCATATTAGGGATTGTGGGATCCACCTTCCTGGAGAAGACGCAAGCTTGAGTTTTGGTTGCATCAAACTCTACTAGATTATCAAATCCACATTTCAAAACATTTGCCAGATCTCCATCAATTGCGTCGACCTGTCTCTATCTCGCTCCTCTTGCTTCATTTGATGGTATAGCTCTAGATGAGTAAGCGGTAAAAAGTGTACCTTCATCTGCAAATGTGTTAGCGCGACAGGTAATCACTTCCAGCAGATCGTTTATATGGAGCAGAAACAAAGTTGGTGCCAAGACAGAAACCTGTGGAACATCGGCGTTGAAAGTCATAGTATCGGAGGATACTCCGTCAATCACCACATTGAGTAATCTATCTGAGAGTAAACTCGATAGTAAGCGACAAAGTTGAGGCGAAATATATTCAAAATGTTACAGAATTCTTTAGCTCATCTTTCGCGTGTTTGGGTAGTATTGCATGCTCCAAATGTCTCCTCATTAAATTCGGATTGTCATCATAACAGTATTTCAATATTCTCTGGGGCATTATGTCAAATCCCGAGTCGCAGTTCATTTTCCTATGCAAAGTTACCAGAAGGTAGCAATGGGTATCTGTCAAAAACAGTTAGTGTTGCTTGAACGCAAGGCATACTAAGGGTAGTGCTTTTGAAAGGACCCAACGTTCATTCAAAATCCTGTCGGAAGAATTAATTGTTCCTAGATATAATCCTTTCGCCTTTAGAAAAAAGGCAAATCTTCGCATGGAATCTTTTCTCAGCATTGAATGAGTAATATAGAAATTGCACAGCAAGCGTTGGTGTACAATTAGAAAAAATCAAGTTCTTCCGATCCACAACGTGAAGATAACCCCAATATAATTATAAATCAACCAGATTGAAATGTTATGGGAAAATCTGCACCAAATGAGTGGAAACATTTCTACTATAAAAATTCATTCGAAAAGTTCTCCAAGATTTTGGTCCATTGGCAGCAAAATATTTATATTCATTCGAAATAAGAATAATATCTGTACCAGTGTCCACCTAAAAATTATACAAACTGGATTCATCAGCATCTAACGGGTCATGAAGTTTTTCCAGTTGATACATCGAAAAGTTCCAAGGTATTATGTAAACAAAAGCTAGCAAAAACAAAGAGAAAACATCGATGACATTTTTAGGAGAAAACCACTATTAAGTATGAGTCATATTGAATGATCGATCTCCGATTTAAAATTATCACTGATACTTTAACGGTAGATTGTTGGAATATGGCAGCTATAACAAGCCTTATTCGGAAGAATGTGAACAAAAATTAGGAGTGCTTTCCCAAATGAAATCTGGGGAAGATTTTCCGTCTTCCGAAATGCCATAGTAATTATGAAGCGTTTTCAGTGAATTCTGTGAATCTTCACTGGGAGCACTGATGGCACTGGTATCATGCGAAAAATTTGGCCTTCTGAAGTACGAACACCCATGTTGTTCAACATGTCTGTCCTAACCATTGTGTTTCAAGTTATGAATTCAGATGCATCTTCTGGAGCTATTGCTGTTTTTTGGCTCATTATTAGTGCAACGATAAACAATGAGCTTTATTCGTTATTGTTAAGAGGAATGATGTCCATATAGCCGTTATCCTAGATTTTGGACATTATGAAAGAACGAACATCAATTTATTTTTGTGAACGGAAAACGGAAACCAGTTCGAAATATATTTCACTAACATTTGATTCCACCTTCAACATATTATTATAAAAACTATCTTACATTATATTGTTTCAACTTTTCACAAGCAATGAACAATTTCTAAAATTGGATGCATGAAACTTTAGAATAAACCGAGCTAGATTTATTTCAAAAATTAGTTATTGGGCTGGCTTATTTCCATTCTCCGTAACTATTATTTGGAGGAAGTAATATATACATGATTGAACGTGGGTAATTTAAAGTTGTTACTGAAATGTATGTATTGTGTTTTGCCTACCTTTTAGAATGCAGTCAAACTTAGCCATCCAGGAGGTAAACACGGTTTCCTTGGTGAGACCCTCCATTTCCGGCAAAGACCTGCTTAAATAAGCACTTTTTTAGGAACATTATTTCTGTAACTAAATTCTAGACATACCGAACTCGTTTTTCAATGTTGTTCCTGAATACTTCCCTGAAATCATATTGAGAACAAGCACCTGATTGAACCATTTTAACAACCCTGTCAGATTTCAGAAAAACTTCATGATAACTTTGAACTGCATTCTGAAACGCTTCGTCCGCCATTATTTGGGTTTCACCTTTCAGAAAACTCTGAAACGATTTAACTAATTTATAGTTGGAAGTTGCGTATCCTATAACTAGTTATTTTTTGGAATCGTTATAAAAGTTGTGAGTGAAGATATGAATGGGTCTATTTGCAAAATACACGATTCCGAAAAATTCAAGTTGCGCTTCATTTCATAAATAGGTTAAACCAGGGATCTCCAAACTTTCCAGCCTCAGGGCCATACTGTTTACTTCAATAAGTCCCAAGGGCTAATATCATTTCAAATTTCCTGCCATTATTCATAATTTCTAGACTAGTCGCCGAGTACGCGTCCTGACAGAGCATACTGAGCTGAATTCGCTAGTCCAATTACTATTGTGTACTGACTGTACTTTATTGTTACTACCGCGACACTTGACGACAGCAGGTGGTCACGCGCGGAAATAGATAGTGGTAGTACCCTTTAACGCTAACAGATAGTGCTAGTAGTTCTTTCGAAAGCGCAGTAACAATTAAACATTCGCGAATAATCTCGTTGTTTCGAGAAAGTTCTGGTGTATTTCACTCACTTCTAGATGGCAGTAATTGGCTAGCGGAGCGACCGCGAATCAGTCCGCCTAGGCCTAGGCAAGGCGAAGCGACTGAAACTGTCTGTTGTGGAATAAAGTAGTGCGTAACTCCTTAAAACGTGTTTCTGCGTGTTTGCAAAACATCTTCGTAACAATACTTACATTTGACTTGTTTTTGTGTGTGATTTACTAGTATAGAAAAGGAACGAAAACTAGACAGTGGATGCAGAGCCAGTAAGAAGGCACTATGTTTGATTTGCAATGAAACCATAGCCGTTCTCAAGGAATATAACATTCAACGTCATTATGAAAGAAACATTTTCAAAATTACTCAAAATATACAGGGTGTCCTCGAACTGCGTGGCCAAAATAAAGCCGAAGATTCTTTGATTCGAAAAAAAGTTGATGAGCCTTTTTACTTTTGCCTCAAGTGTCTTGTTTACCCGGTAGAGGGCTTCAAAATTGCAAAAATAATTTTGTTTTTTCGGTATAACTTGAGAACATGATGAAGAACTTTTACAATATTTAGCAGGTGAGTTACTGTCAATAATGGCCATTTTTGAGAGTGGAGCACAGAGCCTTAGAGACCATGGAAATGGCTCAAACTTGAGGATGTAACGGGAAAAGTGTCCAGAACTTTTTTGTGGTCAATGTAATTCACTCAATATTTTTTATGTAGATAGCTTATCTAATTTGAAAACTTTTTTTACTCTCAGAAAATTTTGATAAAATCAACGGATTAGCTTGAAAAAAATAATTTTCGAGTCTCTGCAATTTTGGCTTACTAATTTTACTTGATTAAAATACCTTAGTTGCCTTTGCTTTTCTAATGTCATTTTGGCATTTGAAGAATTTATTCTAAAAACTGTCAGTTTTTACTTTGCTTTCCGTAAAAATTTTATAAAATTATGGCTCAAAATTTCACTAACACTGAAATGGTTGATATGTTATTGATTTATGGACTTTGTCGTTGCAATGGCCGGAGAAGGGAAAGATATCCACATCGCAGAATTCCAAATCGGCAAACCTTCGCGAAACTGGCAAATTTGAAGCAAATCGCAGAGAAACTGGACGCAGACGGACAATAAGGACGTTAGAGCTCGAAGAAGCGATACTGGAAGCGGTTGAAACTGAACCTGGGATAAGCACACTACGTTTGGGACTTCGTATTGGAGCCTCAAAATCATTAGTTCATAATGTACTGAAAGAAGAACTGTTGTATTCCTATCATATTAAAACAGTTCAAGACTTATTGCCCATGGATCCAGGTCATCGGCTAGATTTCTGTCGGCTTATTGTCCAAAGACAAAACGCAAACCCCAATTTTTGTAGAAGAATTCTGTTCACGGACGAAGATACTTTCACGAGATGTGGTCTTTTTAACCTACATAATGAACATTTCTATGCTGATGAAAATCCTCATGAAACGGAAGTTACATATTTTCAGAATCAAACTAAAATCAATGTTTGGGTTGGAATTGTGGATAACTTTATTATTGGCCCTACCGTTATACCCGATCGATTGAACGGGGAGAACTACTTGAACTTTTTGGAACAAAGGCTACTTGAACTGTTGGGAGACTTGCCCTTACACATTCGTCGTGGCCTGGTTTATCCATGATGGTGCACCTCCTCATTTCACATTAGCTGTGAGGCCATTTGAATGCGGAATATCCAGATCGCTGGATAGGTAGAGGACACGATGCACCAGTGAACTGGCCGGCCCGCTCCCCTGATTTGACGCCCTGCGACTTCTTTCTATGGGGCGCTTTGAAGTCGAAAGTTTATGCAGCTCCAGTAAACACACGAGAGGAATTGTTGCAACGACTTAATCATGAAGCGGATTTATTGAAGAATGATCCTGAAGTACTAGCCAGAGTTCAATCCAATTTCTTGAAACGAATTAATTTGTGTATTCAGGAAAATGGGCAACATTTCGAACAATTGATGCCTTAGTGATTTCCCAAAAAGTTTTGTTGTTTCTTTTAATTTAGCATTTGTTTTTCCTAAATAATCACATCGTTTCCCCATTTCTTTTGTTTTTATTATTCGTGTTTTACCGAGATATTAACCATTTCAGTGTTAGTGAAATTTTGAGCCATAATTTTATAAAATTTTTACGGAAAGCAAAGTAAAAACTGACAGTTTTGAGAATACATTCTCCAATTGCCAAAATGACATTAGAAAAGCAAAGGCAACTAAGGTATTTTAATCAATTAAAATTAGTAAGCCAAAATTGCAGAGACCCGAAAATTATTTTTTTCAAGCTAAACCGTTGATTTTATCAAAATTTTCTAAGAGTAAGAAAAGTTTTCAAATTAGATAAGCTATCTACATAAAAAATATAAAGTGAATTACATCAAACACAAGAAAGTTCTGGACACTTTTCCCGTTACATCCTCAAGTTTGAGCCATTTCTATGGTCTCTAAGGCTCTATGCTCCACTCTCAAAAACGGCTATTATTGACAGTAACTCACCTGCCAAATATTGTGAAAGTACTCCATCACGTTCTCAAGTTATACCGAAAAAACAAAATTATTTTTGCAACTTTGAAGCCCTCTACCGGCTAAACAAGACACTTGAGGCTAAAGTAAAAAGGCTCATCAAATTTTTTTCGAATCAAAGAATCTTCGGTTTTATTTTAGCCACGCAGTTCGAGGACACCCTGTATAGGAAGTTTGTGGACAGATTCGGATTGATAACACTGGCCGACCGGCTTTGGCCCGCGGGCCGTAGTTTGAAGACCCCTGGGTTAAACCAACCATATCGAACAAAATTTTCAAAATACCATACATCTCAATAATTCCAGATTTTGCATACTATCTATTTGTTCTACCATCTACTAATGATGGGCAAAGCTAGTAATGACAAAAACAAGGCTAAATTGACTTGAGTCTCAGAAAGTTGCAGAAATTTATTATTTATACTACCACAGAACATGAGACAGAGGATATGTTGGAATGATGCCGAATAAAAGTCTAAATGTGAAACATATTATAATTGTCAATCGAAACCTGAATCCTTGGGAACACTATGGTATAGTGGGTAGTCAAAATTTGGAGGTAAGTTTCTCTGCAACTTTTCAATATGAAGCCGCATTAGCAACCAAAAAGACTTTATGTCATGTGTGTCATGCCAGACTGTGAAATAATAGTTCCAAGTAGGATGGAATAATGGGCATATGTGGGCCATAATTTCGATTATCCACAGCCCTAGGAACTAACTCTACATTTTCAGGAATATATCCGACTGAACTTTACAATTCTAAAAATGAGTTCAATCGCTATATGCCCTAAAAAAAGATGTAAAATTTACTATTAGGTGGATCTCAACTCGGGAAATTGAGGAAAAATGGAACTTTAATAGACAGGAACTGAGGCACGCACATATCCGTATTCAGTGATAACTGCTGAATGTTGAAGAAGAAATGTTTTTTTTTTGCGTCATGTCGTAACAACGTGTTTTATTAGAGACCACATTATAGGGTGCAATTGAATTTGTTACTATTCACGAAAGTGGGCTTCAACGAGCGACAATTGATCATTGAACTCACCTGAAACCTTGCACTGATTGTTTCTAATTGGTGTTTTGTAATTTTGGTTTGCCGCCTCGTCATATCGGTTGGTTGTTTGGCATTGAAAGGGTATGCGATACATCGGGAAATAAAAACATACAATTGAATCCTTCTCTTCCGTTCTTCCTCCTCTCGTTCTTGCTTTTCTTGTAGGTCTACTTCCGTCTTTTCCGAGGCAACTGAAGGGGAAGGGCTTGTGGGACGAGGTAAGGAATTGGCGCGAGATGATCCGACGCTATGACTGAGTGTTTCAGCGGAGACTGCGCTTGATGGAGATAGGGAACGTTGTAGAGCCGCCGTGTTGTTAGGTACTTCCAAATTTCCACTTCCAGAGTCCGAAAGGTGAGCATGATGATACGGTGATACTTCTGCCTGGAAAGATGGATAAACAAACATTAGTTTCTTTTATGCAATGAATAATAACATTTCCAGATGTAAAAATATATTTTGACTACGTGAGAGGAAGACCTATAATGTGCGTAGAACTTTGGGCGAGCCGGTGATTGAATTTTGGAAGAGGAGGAAGACATTGTGATTACTCTTGAAAATTTGGAGGCTATAGACATTGTGAAAGAACTCACTAGGAAAGAGTTCCACAACTTTGACGTTCGATAGAAAAATTAAGTCTTGTAGAAAGAAGTCCGGAAGGTCTCAACCATCAATAGAAGCTAAGGAGCTAGGTATAATTTACGAGCAAGCTCACATGGGAATCTCACCTGATAGCGAGATGTACAAAAGCGAATCGCCTTCTGGCAGTGTCAGAGAGAAATCAGAATCACATTGACCATAAGACTCATGATTATATACGGTACACTGATCTGGTAGCCCAGAACCAGACATAAGACTCCAGTTACACAAATAAATGAGGTACAAAGAGCCTCGAGCCCCAGCATAACGGGAGACATGCGTCCGATGGAATTCAACTATAGGGTTGATGCTGTGGCCATTTACAGTATGTAAAATGTCGAGAGATGGGAGGCAGTTGCACCTGCAGTAGAAATAGAAGCAATACCTATAGCTGAATTCAAGCGGAATGTGATACAAGGGAAGTAATCATGGCAAACACTGTCATCTCCTGGATGAAGCTGCCAAAAAGATCCCTTCTTACGGTAGGGGAACAAACGTGTCACCTTATTCCATCTTAGTAAGATCCTATGAAGTATCAATCGATAAGAGAGCCATGAATGAAGCAAAGGGGAAAACCCTTCTCATCTTTACAGATGGATATAAGACAAAAATGAGAGCTGGCCCAGGTATCTACTCAAGAAATTCAATAGCCCTAGGAATATATACGACAGCCCTCCTCTTCTAGAGAAATTCTGAACCGATAAATCAGCGGCTATGATATTCAAATCCTCGGGGACAGCAGAGCTGTAATACTGGCGATAAGTAGTTGTAAGATTACCTCCAAACTAGTATTAAGCCACAATAACCAAAGCCAAGCCGCCAATACTACAACATCAAACTGCCTTAAGAAAAGAAAAGCAACTGTAAGGCAGATGCGCTCGCTTGCGAAGAATCCACCTAAGGAAATCCTGAGGATAGCAATACTCTCAATGCACTCATACAAAGTTGGGATGAAACCGTAGACTATAGACAGACCAAGGAGCCCAATATTTCTTGAGACTATCTCGGAAGAGTCTCTGCGATTGCTTCCAGAAATCACAACGGAACACTGCCAATGTGAAAACTATGGAAACACAGAGATACTGTGGATCTAGTCGATGACCCGCTATTTAGGACATATGAAGAATATGACGAGACGGTATATCACGTGCTGAGTAACTTTTCTCAGCACTCACTACCACTTGAGAGTCGATGTTGCGGGAGCTTCGACCAAGCCTGCACAAAATTAGGAAACTCTCGTTCGTCCAACACCTAGGGTGGCTTGGAAGCTGAAGACACACTGGAGGGCGGTCCCCTATGGAAGGTAAATGGACTGAGTACTTTGATCAAGCGGTCACCCTCCAAATTTAATGAACTCAATGGGACGATGAGTAGCTTGACAACGGTGATGGAGAGTAATGATCCTTATGGAGCCTTGACTAAGACGGGTGACCAAATGGGGGAATTAATTGCGTAAACTTTTAAGTGGACAGATCACATAGATTGAAATGTATTATTGACAGGTTTTAATCAAATTGACGAACGTGGTCATGCTGCATTGAACGTAACATTCATGAATGGAATTAATCCATACGTGATTCAAATGCAATTTGTAGAGCGAGGAAGTATTTGCATAAAGAGCTAATAACGAATAGAAAGGGAGTGAGAGAGAAACGAGTTGCACAAATTCATTGATTTGGAGCATTAACTTCAACGAGCAATTGATAATTCATCAGGATTATCAGAAAGTGTTAAAACAGGGAATTTTATGACGCAAAGCTCCATAAAACAAAATGTAAAGAATTCCTGGCTTACAGAATCACGGATATTAATACCTCTACAATGGAGAGAACATTAAACCCGTTGCGGTCGATGAAAGCAAAGTTTTATTGAATGAAACAAATAAAACTAACACCCGGTCCAGATGTACTTTATGTTTGCCGATTCATTTCACACACATCGTAAATAGTGTATTAATTCTACTGTAGACAATGCATGCTTCCTACCTACCTCACCATTTCATTAATATAAATAGAAATTTACCACGAATGACATGTCCGGGAATTTCATCGCGTAACTAACCAGTCTCAATTTACTTTCTGTTTCAATTTATTTTATGAGCGTATATGACAAAGCCTGTGTTTGCATTCAAACTTTATAGTGATTCAAATATATTTAGCTGCGTCCTTTTTGTTGCGAATTTCGCTGAACCCTATTCCGATTCCATATGAATGCTCACCGTTCGAATACTGTATTTTCAAGGTTGTTCTAATATACGAGGTGTGGCTATTAAATAACCGGATTGATGCTGTAAAATTTTTTATTTCAAATTTATAACAAATTTTCACTTATCCCCTTCAATATAGCCACTATACTCACTATCAATACTACACTTCTCCATATGTGTCATCCACTGCTCAAAGCCTGGAAGTCTTCTTCGTTGAGTCCCCTCAAAACGTTTGCCGCATTTTGTTTCACCTCCTCAACACCTCGACAGTATCAAAACGCGTTCCTTTCAGGATGAATTTGACTTTGGGGAACAGATAAAAGTCGCATTGAGCTAGGTCAGCCGAGTGTGTTGGAGAATTGTCTCAATGAAGAATCCATGTTTTGTTTTACCATACGAGTAATTCAAGTCTTTTTTTACTCACTTGATCAGCACGGACCATGCCATTAATTTTTTCAATGTTTTCGTCTGTTTTCGAGGTCACAGGACGACCTTGGCAAGTATCGTAGTTAACATCTTCTCGGTCCGCTTTGAAACGTTTGTACCACTCAAAAACTTGCGTACGTGATAAACACTTATCACCATACACTTTATGTAATAATTCATAAGTTTCGGTGGCCGTTTCTCCAAGTTTCAAGTCAAATTTAACAAGAATTCTTTGTTCAATCAAATTTTTCGAAATTTTACCAGCAAAAAGAAAAATACACAGGTTACAAAAACAAATGTAACAACAGAACAGAAATAAATATTGACACGCGGCTTGAAACATGTGAAAGGAGAGGCTTCAAGTATACAACTGTTGGCTGCGCAACGTTCACGCATGTACAGCGCGCCTGCGCGGAATCGAGTCCGGTTATTTGATAGCCACACCTCGTATCCATCGCACATGTTACATCATGAATACATAACAACGGATAAGATAGCTTAAAGGAAATATGAGGTTAATATATCATTAAATGTTAACTTGTTCACAGCTTGTGCTTTTTGCACGATACTTAAAAAAAATCTTGGCTTTCGGATGAATTCCGAGTCACAATAGCACGACTTGATGCCAACGTTTCGCCAACTATTACAGGTAGCATCTTCAGGGCAGGATTCAGGCTTGAACTGTAATGGTTGCGAAACCTCAGCATCAAGTCTTGCTACTGTGACGCGGAATCGATCCGGAAGCCAAAAGTTTCAAAATTTGCTACTATTCAAGACGATAAATCTAATCTTGAAGTAATATATATATCTCATCAATAAGGCATATTATAACCTCTTTATTGGTTGAGAGTGGGGAAGATATGTTGGAAACGTAATATCTGTTATATTCATATTTATTCGGGTAATCTGTACCAAATGTACTACTTTAATTAATATCTTAACTAAGCGTTTCCACCAAGAGTACCAAATATACCAAAATGTAGTTATTCTTATTAAGACGGTGCGAGCATAGCGTATATCTATTTCTTCAACAATCCATTCAGGCACTCACTAGGTTGCACTTGATAGGCGAGACGGTAAGACCCCGACACTAAGCAAGATCCACTTTAAAGATAGTAATACGGGATGAACTCTAAACTGACTTAATTAACAAATTTGGGTGTTCTTTAGTGAATATTTTAAGTTAAGTTTTATTTTTCTAGGTTTTTTCGAAAATCTAAGTAATGGTTTGAGACAGATTAATGTGACTTAGGAATAAGCTTTTCACTTGACAAGTTGTTTCAAAATTTAATCAGTGTCGTAGTTATGAATTAGCAATTTTAACAAAAAAATGGTATGCCACTGAAGTTCTCCGATATAGATATATATTTTTTGGATTTGACCATGCTCAAATTTGTATGAAAAAGCTCTCTTGAAATTTTCAAGTCAGATGCGCCGTTTTTGAGTAAAAAAATAAAAACCGTTGTATTGACCGAAAAAATAAACGAAATTAATGATGTGTACAATTTTGAAAAGTTAGATTTTCACTATTTTAATAAATAAATGTGACTATAGTTTCGCCAACATAGTAGCTTCTTCAAACAATTATCACAAAGTACTAACATGCAAGCCATAACATGGCAATCCGTTCTAGTAGATGCAAACGTCGAATCCGCTACAGAAAAATTTGTACAAATTATTTCTGATCAAGTTAAACAATCTACATGTCATTATAGAGTTAAGCAAAAATACAGAAAGAGAAAATGTTGGATAACTACAGGGCTGGTAAATTCTATAAATCAAAAGAATGAATTATATTTAGAAACTATAAAAACCCGAATGACCTAGACATAAAATCAAAATACACGATATTTAAAAATAAATAACTAAAATAAATTATACCAGCTTATAAAAACTGCTAAGTCCGACTACTACAAAAATCAGATAACAAAAAATAAGAACACAGCTACAAATCTATGGAAAACTGTGAAAGAATTATCATCCAATAGCTCTAATAAAAAGCCAATAAATTGCATCAAAGATGATTCCGGTAAAATGCATATAGATGAACATTTGATATCACAAATATTCAATGAACACTATGCGTCAGTAGGTAAAAAGCTTGGAGATAAAATTATCAGAAACAAAAATCAACCATCTCGTTCCCGAATATGTGCAAACACCTTCTTCCTGTGCCCAACACATGTACATGAGGTTAAAACAACCATACAATCACTGAAAACTAAAAAGTCTACCGGTCATGACGGTATTTCGAGTAATGTAATAAAACATATTTCCGAATACATAGCCCAACCTCTATGCTATATTATAAATAAAATCTTTGAGACAGGGAATTGTCCAACTTCCTTTAAAAAATCTGTTATAACCCCCATATATAAGACAGGAAATACAAACGACGTAGTAAACTACAGACCTATATCAATAATCTCAAATTTTGCAAAAATATTTGAAAAAATTTTGAAAGACAGGCTTATGAAATTCACAAATAAATATAAACTCATATCTGCAAAACAATTTGGATTTCAGTCAATGAAATGCACCCAAGACGCCATTGTACAACTCGCCAACAATATCCATATTCAGCTGGATAAAAGTCATCACTGCTTAGCATTATTCATCGACTTAGCAAAAGCCTTCGATACTGTCGATCACACTTTACTAGCACAAGATCTGTACGACATTGGCGTGAGAGGTACACCTCATAAACTTTTTGTGAATTATCTTAAGGATAGACAACAAAGCGTGAAAATCAATGGTACAAGAAGTGCATTCACTAAGGTCGAGTGTGGTGTACCACAAGGGACCGTACTCGGCCCCATACTATCCCTAATATATGTGAATGAGTTATTTAGCATAATTATATCAAGTGAAATTCTAAGCTACGCCGATGATACCGTCTTATTCTGCTCGGGCATTAATTGGGATGTGGTCAAGCAAAGCGTGGAATCTGATTTGAAGATTATAAAAAATTGTCTGGATTTCAAGAAACTCACCATTAATATAAACAAAACTTGTTACTTGCCATTCTTTCTTAGTGAAGTCAATAAACCAACTTTCAATACATTGACTGTGAATTCCAATAACACTCTAGAACACATACATTCGGTACAAAGCTTTAAATACTTAGGAATAGTTTTTGATTCTAATCTAAAATGGACCGCACATGTAGAAACTTTAATAAAAAAAGTCAGCGCACTCCGGGAGTGCAGGCAGAAGTGAAAACTTGAACTTATGGCGCGTTGGGCACTTTTTTGGGTGAGCATTTTTAGGTGCGCTCGCGACATGAGAAATTGTTCATAAAAAATCAAGTTTATCAAAGCAATGTGGGCACTTTTTGAATAGACATGAAGTATAATAATATAGAAACTATATTCGAAGGAAGTGGTTTTATTTAAATGAGTAAATATTAGTAAATAGTAAATACAAAATTTATCAATTCTCATCCATAATTTCAACAACTCTTACATCATCATTATCAGCATTTTCATCATCATTATCAGGATTTTCATCAAATTCTAAAACTGAAACAATAGGTCTATGGTAACTAAAGTATGAAATGAACAATTTTGATTTAAATCTATTTATATATCTTGTGAATACTGCATCAATAGTAGTTTCGTATTTTGTTGTGCTAAGATTGCGATCATTGGACATCGTTAAATTAAATTCTTCATATAAAAATTCAATTAATGATTGATTTTTGACATCTGCAAAGTTTTTGTTGAAATCTCCACTCAAAATCATAGCTAATTCTATTTACACTTTAGATTTGTTTTTTTAACACAATACCATAGCAGCAATACAAGTCAAATGAAATATTTAAATAAATAAATTTTCCGTTTAATATTCATTTATAAAATAAATATAAAAAACTCTCAATCTCGTCTGTCGCGAGGGCACGAACGAATGCCCATGCAAAGACTGCGTATAGCATGCAGCGCTCTCGCATACCTATACACTCTGAGTATACATATAGGTATGTAATCTCGTCTGTCGCGAGAGCACGAACGAATGCCCATGCAAAGAGAGCGTATAGTATACATATATTATAAGAATACACGCGGAGTATATCTGTGTAAAATCTCATCTGTCGCGAGAACGGCTGAAAATGCTCTCCCACAAAAGTGCCCAACGCGCCATAAGAAGTTTTCACTTCAAAAATTAAGGTTTATAATCTACAACTTTTCGTTTTTGAGAAACGTACTAGATACTCAATACCTGAAAATCATCTATCATAGCTTATTCGAATCTCATTTAACATATGGCTTATTAGCTTGGGGAAGTTTGATAAAGACACATCTAGAACCCCTCGAAATAATACAAAAACGGGTATTAAAATTAATATACAGAAAAAAAGACTTACCCTACAAATGATCTGTTTGATGAATCAAATGTACTAGATATCAGACAATTATATTTCCTACTGACTGTCGTACACCAATTCAAAAACCAATCATTATTATCACATATTATTCACGATCACAATACTAGACTCAAAATCAATGATAAGGTTCAAACTTTAAAATTTGCAAAATCAGTTGGCCAGAGAAGTTTTTCATACTTAGGACCCAAACTATATAATACCATTCCTAGCGAGATAAAGCAGCAGCAAAACTTATATGGATTTAAAAATAAAGTTAAAAAATATGTACATAGCATGGCTAGATTAGATATACATAAACTTATTGAAAATACCAAATAATCAAATCAATGTATTATGTATTACACTATATGATGTGATAGAATGTGTAGGTTATCCTTGTTCTTTGGACTTTAGTATGGTATATTATATACGTATTTTTTTATTCACCAACAAGCTTTAGCCTAGGTGACTTTTGTTTGTTTATTGTCTAAAATGCAATTTCATTATTTCGTATTATATTATGTATTTCACACACAAGTGTTTATCACTTATGTCAATCACCTGTATTATTCATATAAATTTATTTATTTACTTATTAAGAGTAAATCTGTATGTAATGTATATTGTCTATGAATAAACTTATTATTATTATTATTATATTATATTGTCAAGTATTATTCATGTTATTATTATTTTATTATATTTATATATTTATATTATATTGTAAACTTCACACACAAGTGCTCGCACTTCAGTGAACATTTTTGTATTTATTTGAAACGAGGCCTGTTATAATGTTGTAACTTACACACTGTATATATATTTTCAATAAATACTTACTTACTTACTTACTAACTTACTAACTTACTACAAAAGAATAACCTAATATATAACTTTAATGATAATCCTAGGATAGATGGTTATTGAAATTTTACCTAATTGGGTTTAACCCATTGGTAGCAAACTGATCATCTAATTATACAAATTTAACAAAAGAAAATTATGGAGTATTTGTTCATCGTGCAATAGGATATCGGACCTCTTATATTTATTAATTACTAGGGATTCTAGCAAATTTGATTTATTCTTTTATTCTGAATGTGTAAAATCTTGAAATTATCATTAAATTTGTAGTTTTCTCCAATTATTATTTATGAAACTATGTTCTTGGATCCATTTTTTAAACGAATATTTAAATTACTAAGAAAATTTGAAATATTGGTAGTGGGATATGTGATACTAACATAAGAATAGTTTTGTTTTATTGTAGTTAACACTGAATTAATAGCTAACTTTTTACGTTTGTTAGATAGATCTGATTGATCTGTTTGTCCGGAAGAGTAATCATTATTTACGGTGATTTGTTTAATGATATTCAATTCTTTATCAAAATTATCTTTTGACATCGGTACAGTGAGAAGTCTGTGTATGAAAATGTTGTAGAATGCTATTTCATGTTGAAAAGGATGATTTGAAGTATTGTGAATTGTCAGGTCTGTATAGGTAGATGGGTTTCCGAAATATTGAAAAATCAAATTTGTTAGTAATTTTCTTGATGTTTAAATCCATAAAATGAATGGAGTTTTCATACTCCATTTCAATTTTGAACTTAATATTTGGAGACGAAGACAATCTCACCCCACTCTGAATCCCTGGTCACTCTGGAATAAGGGGAAACGAAATAGCTGATGAGCTTGCAAAACTGCAAGCTATAGATCCCCTAATAGGCCCCGAACCAGCGGTGGGCATATCGAAGAGACAATTCACGCTGGACACGGACGGTTCAACCACCTCCACAGGATGAACTTTAGCGATTCGCCTTGTGCAAATGGTGCAAACGGAAAAACGAAATATCAATGCACATTATGTGCAGATGCATAACACTGATCCCCACCAGATGCGGAGCACTCTTGGTAGAGCAATGCGACAATGAGGAGATCCAAAAATTAGATACGAAGATGATGTTAAACCTTTGAGGACAGTAACCACCTACCCGGTCCGGTTGGGAGTTGAGTAGGTGGCTGTTTGTCCCCCTCAGGCATCAGGTAAACACTCTGGAGTGGGAGCCGATCCCGCTTATCTCTGAAGCCAGGTGACAACCCCGAGTGGGAACCGCTTCACGAGGACGATGGTTAAATGATATATCACGAAGTTGGTGTTAACCGCTTCTCTGGTAGATAGGTGAACACTCGTGGGTTGGAACCGTTCCATTAGGTGACACGTCAATAGTTAACCCGGGGGAGCATGAGGAACACCCTCTTATGACAACTGCCCTTTGGTGGCTTGGTGAACACTCGTTTGTGGGAACCGCTCCACTAGGTGACACGTGACACGGGGTGCAAAGGGCCTCGGCCTAGGCATTTAGGCATTAATAATAATTTTTTCTTCTCATAGAGCTCCTCAGTGAAATGAGCAAGCTTGCAACGTTACTGAAGAATCTCTTCTGAATGTAGTCATAACCAACCTACAACGTGGTAAAAAAACCAAAATATCTCACGCCACCTATGAATAGATGGCGTGAGATAATTTCACGAATCTTAGATAGATAGAGAGATCTTTATTGTAATAGGATATCCTGATATACAAATAATCTAGAAAGTATAGAGTGAAAAAGTAAAAAAGGTGTGTGGTACAATTGAAATGACTTAAAATATATGATAAATATTGAATGAATTCATTATGAAGTTTATCATAAGATAAGCATAATAATATCTCGAAACAAAAATTGTAGCTACAGGTAACGAACACATGATAAATATCATATTTGTTCATTCCCTCAGTTCAGCTCGTTTTTGAAAATATTCAGAGATGGTGTACTTTTAATTACATTTGGTAATTTGTTGAACTGATCAAAACTCTTGAAAAACGTAGAGAGTTCATGAATGTACCAACGGTGAACTTCCAAGATCCCTGGCAGATGAGGCTACGTTCACATGTTGATATTTTCCGAAAATTCTGAATAGGAGCCACCAAATCAATAACTTACTGATTATTGATTCAAATTTATAGTTTGGGGTAGAATATGTTATATTTACATTTACCTGGTGATGATGTGAATGAGTAGAGGAATGATGGTGAGGTACTGAATGGTGTCCTCCATGAGTGCCATGCTCTTCATCACTATCTTCTTCCGATGATGATGGATCGATCATCTTTGATCCCCTTTACGTCTCTCGCCAATCTGAAAAACAAAATGAAACTATGAAGTTAACATGACCGTCCTATTTCGAAGCAAAGGTTCATTTAGACAGAAACTTCTGAATGGATTCCGCGTCATAGATGAATTCGTCAATGATTCTCAGATCAGGATGTGAAGACTGTCTGTGTATGTATATTGTTTATTCTGGCGAGGCATTACTACGAATTACTTAAGATTTCTATCGCACCCATTATTATTTTGTTGATAAAATATGGGGTTTTGATATGATTATGATATCATCGAAGTGAATTTAAAGACATCAATTCAAGCTCATGTTATGTGATGCAGACCTGAAGGTCACGGAATCTATGTAAGAGTATAATGCTTTCAGCATGAGGTGGAGGAAGTGGATATCGGAGGAGAATTCAGGAACACTCCTTTTGAGCTTTCTTTGAACGAGGGCATTGTAACGGTACAGTTCTAAATCCTATCTTGTGGAAGCTGTTAGTCTCTCTTGGTTTTCTCAACCATCCTGATAACAGGCTGATATGAGATCATTTGAAGATCATAGAATACAGTTTGGCTCACCGACAATCCGCAATCCCTAATATGATGATGCCAGGAACTTCCTATGAAGTCTACCTCTCTAGAACATCGTAGAAAGGTGGGAGACCTCTCCCTTTACTATAGATATTTCCATGGTTGGTGTTCATCAGAAATCTCATCTGTTGTTCCAACACGAGAGATTCCAGATAGGCGAACTAGACGAGCTCAAACTAGTCGCCACTTCACTGTCAAATTCACGACCTGCCAAACTTCTTCCTACCAGACTCCATTCTTTATCGAACAGCGAAGTAGTGGAACTCTTCACCTAGTGAGGTCGTTCCCAATGCCTATAACCCCCAAACCAAATACGAATGCCTATCTCCTTTCCCAACATTCCACTGCTGGCTCACATGATGTTCTTCGAACATTATAGGTTTCCCTCTTGTGTAGTCAAAGTATAAGAAAAATACTTCAAATTATTCAAAGCAGACAACGTATTACGGTAAAAAGGTTTGAAATGAGTTTCTCTATTTTTCAGATAAGTAGCTGCACTACCATGTGAGTTCTTAGCACGATAAAAGTAAGATATTAAAATATATTTATCTAACATTATTTCCAATTAGTGGATCTAGTTATTAAGGTGCAATTCTAAATTTAACATTTTATTTCCAAAACATTTATTGTTCTGGTGGATTATTGATAATTTATGAACCGAAATAGAGGTTTGTTTATTTTCATTCGAAATGTTCCTTAATTCTGCGGCATTTTCCGTTAAGTTTGTGCATTTATTCTTTGCACTCCCTCTTTTGGAGTTACATTTTGAAAGATTAAATTTATTCATCGGTGCTCCATACAAGGCCAGTTATTAGGAGAAATTATAATATCTAGCATTCAGTATGGCACACCTATTTTAAAGGATGTGTAATCAGCATTTTAATATTGAGGTTTCAGTTTTTACACCATCTATTTCCAAGGTTGAAGGGAGTAAAATAAGATTGTACAGATTATTCAGATACATCGGAACTTAAGCTTGGTGTGAAAAACCACTTGAAAATATAATTTGCGTCACTTGAAGTGCGGTACTGTTTTACCAAAGAACATGGCGTTCTGGAGTCATGTTAATGGCTATATAGTTCTCAAAGAATATAACATTAAACGTCATCATCATCTGGATATCTTATTTTAAATAATTACGTACTTTACATTTGGTAAACACTGAAAATGTTTGGGAATTACGTTTAAGATTAAAAATAATTTGCATTATTTTATATAATAATAAGTAAAGAACACAATTTTGTTTGTAACATTATTTATTATATAACGAGGCTTCAAACCTGCAATAGCATATTACTGATTATTCTGTAAGCAGAGGATGGTAAAACTCCAATAAAATCAGCAACAACAATTTGTATATTGTTTCCGCCAGCAGTTGAAATAATTGTAGAACGCAACCTCCTTTGAAATCAGTCGTATATTATTCATCTCATGTAGTCAAACAAATGAGACCAAACCATACCATACCTGATTGTTGTTAATTTGATTGTCAGCTATGAGGGCAAGGCGGAAAGTTCATGAAAAATGAAACAAGAAATGATTTATTTGGTCAAAACTTATGTTTCAGCAATGATCTCATCGTTGAAACCAAATCTCTTTCCGCCGAGTAATTTCTTCAAGTTTGGGAATAGATAAAAATCGCAGAGGGCCAAATCTGGAGAATATGGTGGATAACGAACCAATTCATAGCGCAATTCATGCAATTTTGCCATTGCGACTGCTGATCTGTGCGCCGGTGCGTTGTCCTGGTGTTGTCCCAACTTTCGCCATGACTTTGTTGGCCGATAAGCCCACTTTGGTCTTTTTCGACTTCGATTTGCCTGGACAAGTCCACTGTTTCGACTGCTCTCGTGTGATGTGGGGATCCGCTCTTAAAGTCGGGTGGTTTGCCCTAAGCTGACCCGTGGTCCTGGTGGAGGCATAGGAATAGAAACACACACTTATAAACAGAGTTACACTTTACTTAAGGTAGAGCTCGACGCCATTATGATCTAATGTCTCGCTCTACATAATAACAATTGGTACAGATACAAATCAATGACAATACCGTCAATAATGATTGATGACTATTATATCTATATATGAATATCTGAATGATGTATGCCAATATATATATATATATATACATGTATGAATATATAATAATGTCATATACTATTATTGTTATTGTCCTAGTTGATCTAGTCTAAGATGTCAAGGTAGCTGTGCGGAACAATATGTTTAATATAACGCAACAGTAAACATATTGATTTGTGGGTCAGCTATGAGATATATATACATATACTTAATAACATTACTAATAGAAATAAGGTCGCTTTCTATAATTTAGGGATTTTAGGTAATCTCTCGTATAGGGATGGAAGATTCCTATACTACAATGTGATGAATCCATGTTTCGTCCACGGTTACGAAACGGTGCAAAACGTCTTTCTTATCGCGCTTGAACATCCCCAAACACTCCTTTGAAGTTGTCACATGGTCGCGCTTGTTGTCAACAGAGAGCAAATGCGGCACCCATTCGACAGATTGCTTTCTCATATTCAAAAATGTATGTAAAATGTTCCGTAGCTGTTCGTTTGAGATGCCCATAGCCTCAGCAATCTCGCGGACTTCAACTCGCCGATCGTCCAATATCATACCATGGACTTTATCGACGATTTCTGGCGTTGCAACCTCAATTGGACGACCCGACCACAGCGAAAATCAGTAAACCACATGTGAATCGTTCCAATTGATGATGAGAAGTCCCCATAATGTTAAACAAGCGATGCTTTGGTTTGACTAATGTTTTTTTCGCGCAAGAAATACACGCGAAATTCTCTTTTTTCCATGTTTACAACAATCTTCAAGCTTACTTGCTTTCGATGGGTGTAAAAACAGAACTGAATGAAATATTAGTCTGAAAATTTTAATGCGTTCTAGCTAAAAATGTTACATCACAAATGTCACATGAGATTTTCGATTGTGGCGCCATCCGTTTTATTATTCAGGGACTTTTCACCATACCCTCGTATTCCCGAAAAAAAATATAACGACATGCATTTTCATATTTTTAAAGTTTATTTTATGCGTTCACTCTGTGGCAAATTCTTATAGTTCATGTGACAGGAGATGCCAGTATGAAACAAGGTTAGATTATAGTGTAAATAATTCGAAAGTCTACCTGGCAGTAGGTGTCAGTATACATATAGTCCACAAAGTTAATTCGGTTTCTTTACATCGACCAGTAATACTAGCTTATAGTTCCGGACAGCTGTGTATCTCTTTTGAGCCCATCAGCATAACGAGGAAGCTGTAGTGTTACTGGTCGTCATCTTCGTAGAGGTATTATCTAACAAACATTTTTTTAAAGTATTAAAGTATTTTGTTCTATGAGTAAATTTATTTTAGTAAAAATGAAAAACAAATGCAGCCTTGCAAATCCAGGCGCTCTCCGTTAGTAACTGAATCTTAATGTTGAAATAATAGAAGTGATGAGAATATGAACGGAACCACTTTACATATTAGAAGAATAATTGGAAATATGCATATACTAGAACGAAAATAAACTGATTTATCACCTTCCTGATCGGTTCGTCTTTCAAAGGCACTTCTAGAAAGCTGCCTTTGGGCTTGTTTTTGATTTGACCCATTTGCTTGATGAATCCAAAAGAAACATATGTCTCCACTAAGTGAATTATTGCCTGACTTGTCCAGTGTTTCCTGCTATTAGACAATTTTGATTTACGTTCTTGTTAATTTACAATGTAGTTCCAGTAGATTGTTTTAATGATTTTGAGTAGGAAGTACAAAGAGAAACTAATTTTTTTTCATATACAGTTTCATATTTTGCACCCCTATATAGTTATTAATCACATTTGTACCAGAAATTTGACGTTGATTGGTTTTATTCGTGCATTCTAATTTAAGAACATATACAAAGCAACTGAAATAATGAACATGCAACAGGTAAAGACCTTGGACTAAATATATTCCTTATTGATTTCTACGTTTCATTGCTCGCTATTTGTAGCCAATTATACGATTCTTGGAAGAACGCTTCACTCGCAGATTGAAAGCAAAAGTCACATTATTTTCTCAATACCTCTATCTTGTTTACCATTACAACGAGAAACGTTTGCAACATATAAATGGATGAATATATCACTATCCGAAGTTTCTGACTCATCGATTATTTCCAACGTGAACCAGTTTACATCTCCTGCTCATAGAGAGTAGGTCTTTAGAGAATTCAGGCAAGGACTCCCTAATGTGGGGCTTAGCCAGGCTAATGACAGGGGCACCACACCAAATCGAGAACCACTGTCTATCCACTAGCTCCTTGAGGGCGTGGAGTACTATGGTTGATGAGATTCCGATCAATGAATCGGGGCCAGGTGCGCTCGAAGAACCTCGTTTGGCCAATTCATCAACCCCTTCGTTTCCCTTCACGCCAAAGTGAGCGGGTACACAGACTAGCTGGAGTTTGTTACTTCTACCTGATTCAGCCAGATTTTCTCTGCACTCCAAGACAAGCCTAGAAGTCACTCTGTGAGTGCGAAGTGTGCGGCCCTAAGTGCGACCAGGGCCGCTCGGCTGTCAGTGCAGATGTAAATCCGCCTACCTCGGTAGTTATTTCAGGTTTTCCAGGACACAGGTCCATATTGCACAGACTGCAGAACGATTGCGTGGGTACCTAGGGGAACTGAAATCTCCTTTCTGGGTGTACACGAGTAGACTGCGGCTCCGCTAAATTCACCAGTCTTGAACCCGTCCGTCAACCACACGAGCCCCTGGTGGAAGCGGCCCAGACCGCCTAATATACAATCGGATCTAATCATATTTAGTTTGATTAGACTCATGGTTCTCAATTTAATTTTATATTACCAAAAGGTGGAGGTAATCTGAGAGGAAGCTAGAATGCGGTCTGAATTTTCACTCATAATCTCGTCTAGAAGCAGCAGCGCTCTGAGAGATACCAGAGCTGGTCTCCAAGGATCTGAGAAGTTGTTCGCCCTGTTCCTTTATATCACTTACCAACTTACTTAGGTCTTCCTAAGTGCCATAAAGACCTCTATCACATTTCTTAGCTTATCATGGTTTGCCGTCCCAATTTTGTCTTTCCAGCGTGTTTTCTCTCAGATAGATCACTGTTTCACAGGGATCTGTCTTGGTACCAACTTTCTTCCTAATCCATAATGAGCTGTTGGAAGTGACCTCCTGTCCCGTTCACAGCTTTGCGGATAATGATACACTCCATACCGGCTTATACACTGAACCTATTAAATCATCAAATGAAGGCAGAGTTGCGAGACAGAGACAGACGTATATGAAGATCTAGCAACAAATTCGGAATGGGGATCTGATAATCTAATAGTGTTTAATGCAACCAAAACTCAAGCTTGTATTCTTTCCAAGAAGGCGGATACCACAATTCTTAATGGTGATGTCAGATACCACTATTCGTTAGAAGTACTCTATATACATGCTCGGTATTGCTACGAACAGCAACTTCTCATGGGGCAATCATATGAGGTATATTGCGAAAAATGCTCCACAGAAACTTCGTGACAAAAGCTAGTTTACACCCAGCAGCTCCTCATGCATACAAAGCATATATTCGACCTGTCCTGGAGTACTATTCAACCAAAACCAAAAAAGGCTTACATTCCTGCAGACGATATTCGATTCGACAATTTGGGACATTGGTGTACATTTCCTGATCGTTCTGGCAAAAAGACATGCAAATCGCCAGGATGCAAATCAGAAACCCAAGCATATTGCTCTAAATGTAACTTGAACCTCTGTTATTTCGAGGAATATGTTGCTACCCCATATGGAATCTACATAAGCAGCATTTTATGGCACGACACCAAACCAGTTTATTTACTATCCACCTATGTTGACCTCAAACCGTTTCTGTCAGCGAATATGGACGCACAGCCCTAGACAGCCAAACGATGGGATTAAAAAAGTAAGCAATACAAGTGAGTAGACTTGCAGACGATATTTGATTCGACAATTTGGAACATTGGTGTGCATTTCCTGATCGTTCTGGCAAACAGACATGCAAATCGCCAGGATCCAAATCAGAAACCCAAGCATATTCCACTAAATGTAACTTGAACCTCTGTTATTTCGATCATCTCATTCAGCATCACCTACACCGGCCGCACCAGAACCACAAAAGGCTTAAATTCCTGCAGACGATATTCGATTGGACAATTTGAGATATTGGTGTGCATTTCTTGGTCGTTCTGGCAAATCGCAAGGATACAAATCAGAAACCCAAGCATATTGCACTAAATGCAACTTGAACCACTGCAACTCAACCCCAAAGACATGATTTCTGAAAATTCATCAACGTACATGATATATATATATATATATATATATATATATATATATATATATATATATATATATATATATAGACATTATTTGTTATAAGAAATAATTGTTTATCATTCATTCACATCAATGAAATAAATATCAAATCAAACTTGCTTCCTTGTTTCTGCTCCGGATACATAGGCCCGCCTCAAGGCGGGTTATCTATTTTCATCTGAGCATGCATTATCTCACAATAACACAGTGTCACTACAAAGATTATCTCTCAGAACGTGAGGGTCCACGTTTCAGACTCTTCAGTATTTAAAACATGAAAACCAATGTCTTATACTTTTACAGGCAGTCAGATAGAAATCTTCATACTTAATTGTAATAATTATTGTACCATCAAAAATTTGAAACAAATAAGTTTAAAAAAAGTGTCTTTGCGATTGCAAAAAGTTAATTCATGTCATAAACTATATAAATTAATTTCTGAATCCATATTCATTAATTAATTCAATAGGTTGTTTCCAACCTATAGCGAAATTATGATCACAAAAGAAAATTGGAACATTAGAGAGTTAATCAATGGTTGCATTAGCTGATTGGTGACATAAACGTGATCTGATATGAATAGGATGTTATTATTCCGAATGCGACTGGCCAGTAAACGGACGATCTGAATCAATTCAAATCTCATTCTAGTTAGAGATATGCAATTTGAAGTTGTTCCTGTGGGAACTCCAGTTCGTTCAGGTATTCATGAGATAGCGAGAGTTTCAATCAAAATTAATGCATTCGAAGTCACGGAAAATACTACTGTGGGGTTACGTACTCTCGATAGTAGTTGTCATTCGAAAGCAGCACTCACTATCGACATTTAACTCTTTGAAGTATCGACCCAACTGATGTCAAACGGACTATAAATACAATGTTGGATATTCCGAGTAGAATTGTGCGTCAGCACGTTTAAGTTATAAACTATGTTTACTCGACTAAATGAATGCATCCAAATTCTTATTTTGTGGAGCTGTGGTGACTTCGCGATAGTAAATTCAATTCAAGGCAACTTCACAAAACGTGAAATTAATATCGAAAGTATAATTATTTGTTGTTTTAAATATGATCGACATGAAATTTTTTCCCTCCGAAGACTTTTTTCGAGGCAATTTTATAAGATCCACAGAATGTTGATTTTGGATAGGCCAACATTTGATTCACAGATACCCACACCCGTTTTTCAATCCCTTTTGTAGCCTCAAGTACTTAACCTTTTCTTAACCTTTCAGATCGAAATGGAGTTGGTAGATTAATGGTTTCAGGAAATGAGGTTGGTGGAGGGATCATTTCAGATCGAAACGGTGTTTGTAGAGTGATCATTTCGGATCAAAATGGGGTTGTTAGAGGTAGGATTCCAGGGTGGAATGTAGTTGGTGAAGTGGTTGTTTTAGAGCGAAACGAGGTTGGTAGAGTGCTAGTTTCAGATAGAAATGGTGTTGGTAGACTGATAATTTTAGATCGAAAAAGGGTTGGTAAATTAATCGTTTCAGGAAATGAGGTTGGGGAGAGATCATTTCAGAACGAAACTAGGTTTGTAAAGTGATCATTTCGGATCAAAATGGGGTTGGTAGAAGTAGGATTACAGGGTGGAATGGAGTTGGTGAAGTGGTTGCTTTAGAGCGGAACGAGGTTGGTAGAGTGCTAGTTTCAGATGGAAATGGGGTTGGTAGAGGGATCATTCTAGATCGTAATGCGATTGGTAGGGATATCGTTTGAAATCGAAATGGGCTAGATAGAGTGATCGTTTTAAATCGAAACTTGTTGGGTAGATTGGACGTTTCAGATCAAAATGGTGTTGGTAGACTGATCGTCTTAGATCGAAAAGGGGTTGGTAGATTAATCGTTTCAGGAAACGAGGTTGGCGGAGAGATCATTTCAGATTGAAACGGGGTTTGTAGAGTGATCATTTCGGATCGAAATGGGGTTGGTAGAGGTATGATTTCAGGGTAGAATAGGGTTGGTGAAGTGCTCGTTTCAGAACGAAACGAGGTTGGTAGAGTGCTAGTTTCAAATAAAAATGGTGTTGGTAGACTGATCGTTTTAGATCGAAAAGGGGTTGGTAGATTAATCGTTCCAGGAAATGAGGTTGGCGGAAAGATCATTTCAGATGCAGAGATGGAGTTCGTGAAGTCGTTGTTTTAGAGCGGAACGAGGTTGGTAGAGTGCTAGTTTCAGATGGAAATGGGGTTGGTAGAGGGATCATTCTAGATCGTAATACGGTTGGTAGGGATATCGTTTGAAATCGAAATGGGCTAGATAGAGTGATCGTTTTAAATCGGAACTTGTTGGGTAGATTGGACGTTTCAGATCAAATTGGTGTTGGTAGACTGATCGTCTTAGATCGGAAAGGGGTTGGTAGATTAATCGTTTCAGGAAACGAGGTTGGCGGAGAGATCATTTCAGATTGAAACGGGGTTTGTAGAGTGATCATTTCGGATCGAAATGGGGTTGGTAGAGGTATGATTTCAGGGTAGAATAGGGTTGGTGAAGTGCTCGTTTCAGAACGAAACGAGGTTGGTAGAGTGCTAGTTTCAAATAAAAATGGTGTTGGTAGACTGATCGTTTTAGATCGAAAAGGGGTTGGTAGATTAATCGTTCCAGGAAATGAGGTTGGCGGAAAGATCATTTCAGATGCAGAGATGGAGTTCGTGAAGTCGTTGTTTTAGAGCGGAACGAGGTTGGTAGAGTGCTAGTTTCAGATGGAAATGGGGTTGGTAGAGGGATCATTCTAGATCGTAATACGGTTGGTAGGGATATCGTTTGAAATCGAAATGGGCTAGATAGAGTGATCGTTTTAAATCGGAACTTGTTGGGTAGATTGGACGTTTCAGATCAAATTGGTGTTGGTAGACTGATCGTCTTAGATCGGAAAGGGGTTGGTAGATTAATCGTTTCAGGAAACGAGGTTGGCGGAGAGATCATTTCAGATTGAAACGGGGTTTGTAGAGTGATCATTTCGGATCGAAATGGGGTTGGTAGAGGTATGATTTCAGGGTAGAATAGGGTTGGTGGAGTGCTCGTTTCAGAACGAAACGAGGTTGGTAGAGTGCTAGTTTCAGATAGAAATGGTGTTGGTAGACTGATCGTTTTAGATCGAAAAGGGGTTGGTAGATCAATCGTTCCAGGAAATGAGGTTGGCGGAAAGATCATTTCAGATGCAGAGATGGAGTTCGTGAAGTCGTTGTTTTAGAGCGGAACGAGGTTGGTAGAGTTTTAGTTTCAGATGGAAATGGGGTTGGTAGAGGGATCGGTCAAGATCGTATTGAGGTTAGTATGGTGATCATTTATAATAGATACGGAGTTGATAGTGATCGTTTCACATCGAAACGGGTTGAGTAGACTGATCGTTTTAGATCGTTTCAATGCAGATTTGTAATGTGTGGAAATAACTTTATCAATCTGATTGACTGAACCTATGTAAAAATAATAATAGTTTATTTTCCAACAATACAAAGTAATTTATACATACATCATAAAAATATTTTATTCAAATATTTTGACTACATGAGGAGAAATCTATAATGTTCCAAAAATATCGTGTGCGCCAGAGTTGTAATTTTGGGAGAGGAAGAAGACTTTACTAGGCAAAGAGTTCAACTTCTTCAGTTCTATAGAAAAATAAAGTCTGGTAGCAAGAAGTTCAGCAGTTTTCGAGCTTGACGATGAAAGGGTGACCAATTTAAGGTCGCTTAGTCCGCCTAACTGGAATATCTTGTGGTCGAATAACAGACGAGATTCCTGATGAAAACCGACTATGAAAATATTTATAGAAAAGGGAGAGATTGTCTATTTTCGACGATGTTCTATAGAGATCAATGAATTCCTGAGTTTGACCAGGTTAGAATCTATGAGTTGCAGCTTATGTTTGGGAGCTGAACTTCAAACATGTACTTCAGGACAAGTAGAATTTGTGCCTTGTTGATTATGAGGACCTGCTGGGATGTGAAGTAGCCCTTGACATGGAATATAATACCAAGTTTTTGTTGAATGGTTTTAGCCATGGACCTCTCATGCTCGTGCTATGAGTGGGTGATGTTCATACCGAGCATGGAAATGTATGACTTCATAAGATTAGTTGTACCTGACGCCTGAACACCGCCAAGCTTAACCTAATCTAACATCAACTATTCTAATCTAACTTAACCTTGGTTCATTCAAGCGAAAGTTTACCAATTTGAGTTTCATGGTTCAAATAATACGTGGGGTGCGACTTTAGACGCGCACTGTATGTACGTACTAATAAAACTATGAGTTTTTCTGTATAAAAATGATGAATATAGCCGAAAATATGAAATGTATCTAAGTTTTATTGTTTAATGAATGAAATTCAGGAAGAAAACAACTGGTTATCTTTCGAATTCTAAAGGACGTTTTGTATTCCAGAAGCCGTCAGCTTGTTAATGCTAACAAATATATAAAGGACCGTCGACAATGCCAGAACATTGTGCATTTGCAATTGCATTATTTGGTCAACTGGAAATTTATTCCATGTCCCGGAGTTAGTTCAAAATGCATCATCATTAATTTCAAATGGACATTGTGTACGAAGCTGTGCCTAGAATATATGAAGTCTCATTCACTCCGTTTGACTTCTGAGGTAGATCAAGGATGCTATTGTGGCTATTTCCTTTATCATCCTTGCTCTATTTACGAATATTCTTGTAGAACAATTCTCTCCAACTTCATTCATCATGAAATAACGTTTTGACATGTTACTTATGGCGATTCTGTTCACGTTATTACCACATTCCTTCTGACCTAGTTGCACAGTTCATACGATTGGATGAAATTATGCTTTTAGAATTCTACTCCACGTTCCTACATCTTATTGATCATCTTGACTTATTTTGATTCGATAGGAATAATAATGTTACCGGTTCTCTTAGAAATGACGATTAAACTTCAATAAGGATGTTTTATTGTTCTTCAGAACGTTCAACACATCATGATCAAGGTTTGGAAATTTGCAAGATCCTTTATAAAGAAGATCTTAAAGCAGAATTCGATTTATTAGTTCGAACTGGAAGATATTCATGTTGTGAATCTATGGCAGTCTTTTTTTTCGAAGGACAGTTCTTCGAAAAGACAATTATTCGGACAGTTAAATATTCGAACGGACAGTTATTGGAAGAGACAATTATTCGATCGGTGTTTTGTTCCAATGCAAAAATTACCACCACCACTCCACTTTAATAATACATGTAGACAAGAGCAAGGAAAGTCGAACGTATATGAAGAAGTAACATCAATCAAATACATTCCAAATAACCTACTAACCTAGTATTACCAAAAATGTATACAAATTTTAGAAACTAGACCGTCAAAAATTTAACAAACTAAACTGCGATGATCTTCCCGCTTGTAGTTTCGAACTTACACCGTTGTAGATTTTCCCATAAGACATGTAGTCAGTTACTACGACTCTCCGTCTACGAGTTAAAAAAATACTACAAATCTTGAAAGAAGATTGTAAATTTGAACCGAAATTTGGCATGAAAAATTCTAACGATCTGGTCAACACAACTAAAGATTGTACCCTACCACCCAATTGTAAATCTATATCGTTTGATGTCACTAACCTCTTTCCTAGTATACCTCCATGGGAAACATTACTGGTAATCCAAATTATCTTGGATAAAAACAATACAAATATCGTTATAATACAAGAAATATTACGCACTCGTTATGTCTTGCTCCGAATTATTTTCAATTCAATAACAATGTGTATACAACTCAAGAAGGAGTCAGGGAAC
Organism: Endomychus coccineus; assembly: GCA_958510875.1. Lineage (NCBI taxonomy): Eukaryota > Metazoa > Arthropoda > Insecta > Coleoptera > Endomychidae > Endomychus > Endomychus coccineus. Next base: position 16,499,850 of record OY294071.1, on the reverse strand, counting down.
ATCTCTCTTACACATGTCACATTTCGTTTAATAAAAAGTTTGTGAAAATTTATTACAAGTATTTTTCATTAAGACTATAGATATGAATTTTCAACAAGTAAGCACCAAAGCCATCCAAAGAATTGCAAAGTCAATGAAATGACGAAGCCTGCGAGTAACAGTTAGTCAGATGTTGATGGAACCGGAAACCCAAAGAAGAAAGAAAAATTAGAGTAATAGATGTAAAATTATATTCAAAAGCGAACGAAAAAAACTTCTATACAGGCGGAAAAAAGAAAACTAGGGCAAAGTTTTACCCACTCATCGCCTGAATGGCATGTGGGAACTGATATAATGAAATACAGCGTACCTACGCTATATTTTTATCATGAGTATTATTTAATGATGATGTTTATGCTATTGTAGGCGATGTTTATCATAAACTAAAGAGCTTGTTAGCGAAATGACAACAGTGAAACTATTCAAATATCAAATTCTATTCCAGTATCACATAGTCGAAAGCGGTGAAGCGATGCAAATACGTGAGGGGATCGATTTTCATTCGTGTGCTAGCGATTTCATAGCAGGTCAGGTCAGTTGGAACAGCCAACTTCACATATATGGGGATACGGTAAAGCTCGCATTTACGGTTCAACCTATCATTTATTGAACTGAGCTTGGAATATCGTTGGCTGCTGGTTCATTAAAATTTATACAGAATGGTCATTGGTCATTTGAGTTGCGTGATTCTTTCACGCACGACATATTTCGTGTTTGCAGATACGTTTGTACACCAGCGGAAAAACCTCTCAGTAATAAAATATGCAATGAGTAATAATTTGCAATAAGCACTGGCAGTAGAAGCTGAGGGTCTGAAATGAATAGCCGGAACCTTGTTGTGGGAATATTGATCACTTCCATTTCACAAATATAAGTTCACCAAGAGATCAAATACAGCGTGGAAAGGTTGATTGGAGCAGATTTGATATAGTACAGGAATCTGATCTGAAATGAGTCATGAATTGGGAAATTTGCCAATCAATTCTTTGGTATCAGACTAACATTATTAAAAAAATTCAAAAGGCTCTCTACATCAGATAGATAGATAGATAGATAGATAGATAGATAGATAGATAGATAGATAGATAGATAGATAATTTTATTCATGGTTTGGACATAATATGTTTACACTCGTCACCATAAAATATAAATAAGAATATAAGAATAAGAATAAGAACATGTTTATTGAAACAAAACTGGTATTATGTGAATACAGGAAAATAGACACAACAATCCCAAGAGGGATCACAATATTAAATTTAAAAACTTATCTTAAAAAAATCTTCTGTGGAATAAAATACCGGGATATCAGAAATTATCTTGGTCAAGGGTGATTGTGGAATCTCAAACGTGTGTCTTACTTTACTTTTGAAATAATTATGTCATAATTAATTTGAAGTTTCTAAAAGTGCGAAATTTCGCAATTTTATACGAATATTGTAACACTCAGAAGTCTTTAGCGCTTTAGACTCCGGGATTTTCACGTGGCCTATCGAAATTAGAAGGTTCGAATTATCTAAAAACATAATTGCATGAACGTCAGACGTCCTATTTAATTAGCTACGAACGAAATCATTTTGACATATGCCTCGAGGAGCTCGCTGCGCGTAAGTTAGAGTTAATACATTTTACCTCGGTCTTGTTAATTTGGGGCCGTTTCTTGCCCCGTGCGACCGGCGCCAGTTGTAATAAAGTGTTTTTGGCTATGGGCGGCTAGCTTTTACCCGCTTCGTGTAAATTTTAGTCGCGAGAAAATTCCCTTTGGTACGTTGCACGTTAGACGAGCGTAGCTGAGATCTGAGAATAGCCCAAACTGTATTAGTTAAATTTTCCTATTTAACGGATATTTATCGGAAAAAGTGGGGCCGTCGGGCACGGTCCAATACTAAAGCTAACTACATGGAGCGAAAACGGCACGAAAAAAGTCGTCGTAAAGCCGTATTAGGTACAACCAGTTTGCACAACTCACGTGCTACGGGCTTCTCACGTGAACATCATTCGATTTACGGTATATTAACTATTTCAAAACAGTTTTTGACCCGGATTGTGGCTATCACGACCTCTGAAGAGGTTCAAAGTTCACATAATTATTTCATAATTTGTAGTTCATTATTGAATATATAATGATATAAACTGAAATTTGTAGGTTATTGATGATGTCAGTGTGACAGTGACATAATTATTTCAAACGTAAAGTTAAGACACACGATTTAGATGCCACAATCACCCTTGACCAACATAATTCTTGATATCCCGGTATATTATTTGAAAGAATATTTATAACAGATTTCTTGAATTCTCTCAATGGTAATTCTCTAATGGGTTCGGGCAATTTATTAAAATATTGAAACGCTGAAAATTTTAGGCCATTTGAGATTTTTCAAGTCTAAAAAAATCTATACGAATATTTCTCTTATTACGAGTATTGTAACATAGTTCTCTCTCGATTAAATTGTATAAAGCTTTATACAGTTTAATCAAGGAATTCACATCGTTCCTATTTACCAACAACGTTGGAGTTTGATCCAATGATTGATTAGCCAGAACAAATATGAAAAATATATTTTGACACTCACCCTTTTTATTTCACTAGACACTCATGGTTTGGAAGGTATGTGGATAGATAAACGCTAGTTTTAATTAGAGAAACTCGCACTCAACAACAATAAAATATTTAATAAGCAACAATCAAAAGATAAAGATAATAATGAAAAGAATATGTATGATAATTAAAGATAATAAAAAGAAGATTATAATTAACTTTATTGCTAATATTATAAAATTATGTTGACAAATTGTTTCACCACACTGTGGCATTCTCAAAGTTAGGAGTTATCAAGTAAAGCTGAATCACAAATTATGTCCTTGCATATTAGAACTCATCATCTATTTTTAGAGCCTCTAACCTCTCAAATGTTCCTGGAACCTTACACTGAAACTGAGTACAGTTTATCCTGTACAAAAGGCATTGCAGTTGTCACACCTCAGTCTGTAAATTCCAGATTTTACTTTAATTCTCCAACTTTTGGAAATTAAAATGATTTTACACTAGGTAAACGCCGAAACCATAGATATATGTATTGTTTGATTTCACAACATGGATAACATTTCATATCCCATAGTAAAGGGTGGAAAATTGTTGACAAGTGGTGAATTATAGGCATCGATTTGGTCATTTAATATTAGGTTACTATTGTGTTTTGAATGTTTCAAAATTTCTAAGGATTCTAGAATATTGTGGTCAAGTCCTTTTTCTTGAATATGTAAGATATCGACATTAAAGGAAAAATTATGATTGTGTTCCAAATGATTTGCTCAATCAGAGACCTATTTTTAGAGCCTGCAACTACTCAAATGTTCCTGGAAGCTTAGACTGAAACTGCGTCCAGTTTCTCCTATATAGAAGGTATTACAGTTGTCACACCTCAGCCTGTAAGTTCCAGATTTGAGCTTAAGTCTCCAATTTTTGGAAATTGAAATGATTTTACATTACGTAAACGCCGAAACCATAGATATATTACTAGTGTTTGATTTTACAACATGGATAAAATTTCAAATGCCATAGTAAAGGGTGAAACGATAGAATTATGTTTGAAAATTTCAAATTAATTGTTCAACCAATAATGGGTGTTGGGATTTTTATTCAGAGCAGTATTGGATGAATTGAAAGTGTTCGAATGAGTTGCCATCTAGACCACCAGATATTATTCTACTCGACTTTTCATGGGGTATGCAAACTGGATACAATTGGGGAGCTTGAATGAAGAATTAAGAACAAGTTAGAGCATATCGCTCCAGTTATTATTTAATTTTTGAGTTAAGATCATTCGATATAGAAGTGATAGACGCAGTGAACGTTGAATTCGAACAATACGTATTGTATTCCCTCTTAAGCGATTTAACAAACCATTTGACATAGATGATACCGTTCCATCCATAAAAAGAAGTTGAAGGTGCCCAAAAATTGTCGTTATTCCGAATTTTGTAACAGAATGTACGAACATTAGTCTGGTTGAAGTTCTAAACTCTAATAAACTATAAGCAATATTTAGTGGATAAGGGTGATTATTCTTATTTATAGTGTTTCTATTCTCTACAAGTCATTCAGCTGGCTCATTTGATTTGTATTTCCCGTCAACTTCTGTAAAAATTACGGAATGTACAAGAGATAGACGGGATCAATAATTTCTAAATAGAATGATGTAAATATTGTTTAATACTTTGCCGTTATTGGTAGTTCTCGGTCATATATAAAATTTATTATTGGAAAATAATGTTTAGTAACCATAAAATTTCAATTAATGTTCACATGAAAATTAATCAACACAGCTTGTCCATGAATTTAAATCAATTATAGCATTAGTTTGATTATATAGGAAATGTTACCGCGACATGAATAAAATATGAGTAAATATGCATATTTAGTACAATTGTCCAAATAGTCGAATTACATTCCTGCATTATTAATGAATTCAATGACACGTTTTCAATTTGACAAGCATCGTAATCGCTGAAGCGATGAAAAATAAAATTCTGCACTTCAATCAACAACCTTCATCATAAGGTAAACTTGATGGAATTGGTTTATCTGTGGAGCTCTTATCTTTCATCGCCTCATATTTTAGTGATAGGCCGCAATTTGTCGTGGTAAATGGGCAAAGATCTGGTAAAACTTTCCTGGTTTTTCAGCAAACGGGTCGGATTTCCCATTTTCCGACTTCAGGTTCGGGTTCAGCGGACCAAAAAACCCTCTGATACCAAATTTCAGAAACTTTGAATTAAAAAAGCCACCGAGATATTCCATTTGTTACAAAAGTCATGCCATTTGTTAATTGAAAACGGTTTTTCATTGTTTATTAATAGTATTAATCACGAGCCCTCTTTTATTTCTTCTGACCAATGATGTGAAAGTCATCTTGAACACGATGCAAAAAGAATTTTGCATTTTCGTGAGGTCTATAAGATTTTAGTGATGACCCCTATTTTTTCACACTTTTGACTGGACTAACACTGAATTATTATTATACGGATACTTACAAACAAGCATCCAGACAACTGTTTACCTTGAACTTCATGCTTACGTGTTTCATATTCAGTTGATATGCATGCACTTAATTGGGCCTTATATATAACTAAAAACAATAATTATGGAATATTCTATAATTATAGACTAATATTCTATATTGAGACGCGTTCAAAGACTTGCAGAACAACACTGGAGTATAATTACATCAATCCTTTGTATATTATAAGTGCTTCTTAGAATTGAGTATCTACTAATATAAGTTAGTTATTGCTCAAAGCAGTGCATAACTACCAATCAATAATCATATCATTTTATTCGTTCCCTACGTAGTTTCCAACGTGACATTTTGATAAACTTATGTAAATAACCACCTTATGTGAAATCGATATCGGATAAACCACTATTTATTTTATCAGCAATTTATAGATAACAGACATCAATGTTAGCAAAAATTCACTCAAGCTATTGGAAGCTGCTTATATGGACATTTATATTTATATTTAGTCCAGTCAATGGAGGTTTCACCACTTATTTGAATTCTATAGAATGTATTTCAATGAAACCTTGGATTAGTATTGACGTCAATAGAAGAGGTAAGAAAAATTGAGTGCGGAAAGGATTGGAACTGGTAGAAAACTTCCCTCTTATTTGGGTGAAAAAATGTTATATACTGGCCTATTTGTTTATACTCTTGAGAATTGTTCTCAAAAATGAATATTTTCCAAGATATGGCCACTAGACAAACCCTACAATCGGGAGAGAGGAAATGTAAAAGGTAGAGAAAAATCTGAAAAAATTCAGGTGAATGTGTGATCGAAATACAATTGTTTTTTTTATATGAAAACATGAAAAATCACCCATTTATTTGACGAAACATTCAATTTTAACAGATATGTTCGCTGACTGACATTCAATCTGGTTTAACTGAATTTAAAAGTCATCACTCTAGTATAGACTATTTATAATATTGATCAACCCTAGTGACATGATAAAATAGAAGATTATAATGCATGTAAAATAATATTTAGCCGAAATATTAATAAAATAACCACCTTGTAAAAACAACTGGACGATTGGGAGACTCTTGTTTCAGGATGGTCAATGGCATACCTGGAAAGAATTAAAGCTTCTGAGCATACTCATTCTACAGTGACACTACTTTACTAAATTTAGACATAAGTGCAGAAACTTAGTAAACATCTTAAAACTTCAAATACTGAGTTGTTGCATTAACGTAAATACTCCAGATATACTCAACCATTATCATCAATCTGATTATTATAAACAATTTACCTTTCCTTTAAAGTCATTGTACTGAAAACGGTAATGCCTGAACAAATGCATCGAGTTATACTTATACTCAATACCGTAGCAACCATGCTACCGATTTAGATCACTTAGTAAAAACCCTTTGTATTGAGGAGTGCAATGGACACTAAAACGCGTGAGTCCCCTCCAGACACAAAGCCTTGTTAAATACTTTATAGAGTAGTGCAATGTTCCCAGACCAGCTCAAAATATTAACAAGTGAAACGAACACTTTGTACTGAGCAGTGCAATGGACACCAACGCGAGGTCCCCTCCAGACACAAAGCCTTGTTGAATACTTTAAAGACTCGTGCAATGGTCCCAGACCAGCTCAAAATATCAACAAGAAACAATAATACAATTGTCAATACTCTGCAGGCAAAACAGTTAACAAGCGGTAATCAAAATATCTGTTAGATTGAGGCACTCACAATCACTTTTTGAATACTTTATTAATGATACAGTAATAGAATTATATGGATTATATTATTTAGTAATTAACTATTGAGGATCGCTCAGTACTTCCCCGGCTATAGCTCGAGAAGCGATGATGTACCCACAGGCATGCGTATGTCCCTTCCCACATGCGTATATATCTCGATAACAGAGAGCACGATGGGCTTGGACTGCTTCGGGAGGTGTCGGTAGCCCGTCGGTACGGATGGTTTATAACACTCGGCCATCCTGACCACCATTCGCCCTCGAATCGGTCTGAAGGAAAAAAACAGAGAAAAAGTGGAATTAACTCAGCATGTTCAGCAATTTGGAAGTTACCACTGCAGTAGTTGTGAGTATTAGTATATCTTTGTTCAGCAATTTGGAACATACCACTACAGTAATTGTAATTATTAGTATTTCTTTGTTCAGCAATGTGGAACATACATCTGCAGTAATTGTATTAGTATATCATTGTTCAGCAATTTGGAACATACCACTAGTAATTGTAAGTATTAGTATTTCTTTGTTCAGCAATGTGGAACATACATCTGCAGTAATTGTATTAGTATATCATTGTTCAGCAATGTGGAACATACCTCTGCAGTAATTGTATTAGTATATCATTGTTCAGCAATGTGGAACATACCTCTGCAGTGTAAGTAATAGTATATCTTTGTTCAGCAATGTGGAACATACCTCTGCAGTGTAAGTAATATTATATCTTTGTTCAGCAATGTGGAACATACCTCTGCAGTGTAAGTAATAGTATATCTTTGTTCAGCAATGTGGAACATACCTCTGCAGTGTAAGTAATAGTATATCTACTCTAGAATAGTACAATTGCGTTATAACGTACCTACTGCTTAAATACCTCAAAAGGTTTCATATTCTCGAAGCAGACTACAGCGTCATAAGGAATTTGTGATCTTGTAGTGTGTATATCTTCCTTAACCCTGTATCTGTCATTGGAGAGCACCTCCACAACCTTGAAAGGACCTCTAAACTTAGGAAGTAACTTCTTACTTTCATTATTTGCAGGATGGCTATTTATTTTTGTCAAAACAAGGTCTCCTACAGAAAATGTGCCTGCACTACATCGTTTCTTGTTGAAGTATTCATTTTGTTTTATACGATTTTCTTCCAAACTTCGAGAGGCCTCAGCTCGAATTCGGGTTACATCGACAAGATGTTCTTCAATATCATCATCTTCAACCTCACTATCTTTTATATCAGCGTTCGTTCTTAATTTCACGCCGAACATAAGCTCTGCCGGGGTTTGTTTAGTAGTTTTGTGTATGGTACTATTCAACCCTTGTTGAATTTTAATCAATTCCTCGTCCCAAAAATTTGAACTTTTATTGAAATTGCAAGATGACAGGGAACTTATAATAGTTCTATTAGCTCTTTCGACTTGGCCGTTGCTGCGAGCCATGCCTACTGCTGCTATGAATAATCTGATATATCTTTTATTACAAAAGTCGTTAAATTCATTCGACGTGAACGCTTTACCTGCATCAGAGATTATTCGGTGCGGATTTCCGAATGTGGAAAATATGTCTTGCAATACTTTGACAGCACTAGTAGCTTTTGTATCGGGTACAGCTCGAACAAAAGTAAACTTTGTAAAAGCATCGACAATATTTAATAAGTACGAATTTCCGTTTGTTGTTTTTGTAAACGGTCCTAGGTGGTCAATATGTAGGGTATGGAAAGGTTTCGCGTATTTAGGTATGGAATATAAAAGCCCTGGCTTTCTACCAGATGGATTCTTGTGATATAAACATGGTAGGCAACATTTAACATACTTCTGTACAAATCTACGCATTTTTGGAAACCAATACTTTTCCCGAATGCGATATAGGGTCTTTTCAAGAGCAAAGTGACCAACATCATCATGATTGATCTTAACAATTTGCCAGCGGCAGTTCTTAGGAACAAGCCACCTTCTACCGTATTCTGTTAACTTAAAAACTCTATTACCCCTCAGATCATATTTATTAAATATTTCTTTATTATTATCAGAATCGCCCGATAAAAGAATTTCTTTAATTTCTTTAATTTTATTATCCTGATCTTGTGCATGAAGTAGCCAGTCACTCTCGGAAATCAAGCACACGTTTTCAACAAGTTCGCTTTCATTTGGGAAATTGCGACTTAAAGCATCAACGTGTTTCATACTACTACCTGGACGATGTTTGGTTTCGAATTGAAAATCTTGCAGCGCTAGAATCCACCGTGCTACTCTTGGTACGGTTGTCTGATTGGACAAAGAACTCTTTACTGCGTTGCAGTCAGTTACCACCACAAAGTGTTTCCCAATGAGATAATGTCGAAACCGCATCAGGGTGTACACCACAGCTAATAATTCCAGTTCAAAAGAATGGTAATTTTTCTGTTCTTTGGTTGTGCTTTTGCTGTAATAAGCTATCGGTTTTTCACCTTCATTCGTAACTTGTGTCAGTATACCAGCCACACCATCTCTACTCGCATCAGTGTAAATTATGCATTGCAGTGCAGGATTGAATATAGATAGAACAGGGCTAGACGTTATCACGGTTTTAAGGTACTCAACAACTTTAGTGTGTTCTTCCCTCCACATCCAAGGTTGGTCTCTTTTGAAAAGTGCAGTTAGGGGTGCAGTTTTTCTAGAAAAATTGGGGATAAATTTTCGGAAATAACCTACTAAGCCTATAAATTGTCGTAGCTGATGGACTGATTTTGGTAGCGGAAAATTTTTGACAGCATCCGTTTTTAATTCGTTGGGAGAAATGCAATTCTTAAAAATTTTGTAGCCCAAATAGGTTATTTCAGTACGCAAGAAGGAGCATTTAGAAATTTTTAATGTTAGACCATATTCTTGCAATACTGACAATACCAGTTCAAGTTTATGGAACCCTTCTTCTATTGATTTAGAAGGAATTAAAATGTCATCCAAATATATGAGGATTCCAAGATGTCGGAGATGTTCGAAAATGAGAGTCATCATTCTTTGAAATTCAGAGGGGGCGTTTGTTAAACCGAAGGGAGTCCTAAGAAATTCAAAGACTCCGTCAGGAGTGACAATCGCAGTTTTTTCTATTGAATTCGGATGAACAGGTATTTGATAGTAGCTAGAAGCCAAATCGAGAGAAGTGAAATAGGTGTAATCAGAAAGTTGATCTATCAGATCTTCTATCAGGGGCATTGGAAATTTATTTTTGACTGTTATCTTATTGAGTGCAATATAATTCACGACCATCCTTTTCTCACCACCCTTCTTATTAACCAATATTACGGGACTTGCATATGGCGATTTACTCCTTCTAATTATGTTCGCTTCTAGTAGCTCTTTAATCATACCCCTCAAGACTTCCTTTTCTTTTTCTGCCACCCTGTAAGGCCTACATGCTATTGGTTTGTCATTTGTTAGCTCAATTTGTAAAGAAACTGTCGAAACTTTTCCTAGATCCGTAAGCTTTCGATAAATACACAATTTGAATTTATTAATTAATTCGTACAAGGTGGCTTGTTGATCAGTTGTTAACGTCCCGTGATCAATCGTAAAATCAAGCACATTATCAATGTGCTTTTGTTTAAATTTCAACTGATCGTCCACTTTATAATAGATAACCGAAGTGTTCTCTGAAAAGTTTCGACCAATAAGAACGTCGTGTGAAAAGGCGAAGTCGTCAATAACGTACAATTTGCAAGGTACTTCGGCATCATCTACTTTGACAATAGTTTCTATATAGTCATACACTGAAGTTCCGAAACCCAAGAAACCTGATAAACTGATTTTACTTTCTAGCGGTAATATTTTCATACCAAGAGATAGCGCTGTACTTTTCTGTATAATAGAGCAGTCGCTCCCTAAATCAACAAATGCTTTGATAGGTTTACCTTTAACAAAAATGTTTTTGTAAAACTTATTATTATTTTCGGAGTTAACTAAATTCACCTGGTTATTTGATTGAGAATTTGTTTTTTTTGCACAAACAGCCTGTATATGGCCAGCTTTATTACAGTATCGACATACTTTCAGTCTACTAGGACAGTCTCTGCGAAAATGATCAGCACTACCACAAGAAAAACAGAGTTTATGATCTTTGGAGGTATTCGGAATATTGTCATTGCGGCCTTGTGTCTTTGTTGTATTAAAAATTGTAGGATTACGTCCTTGAACAGTTTTTTGAAACGTTGGAATATATTTATTTTGAACTGTTTTATGAACACCGAAATTTCCTGTATTATTATTCTGAATTGTTTTACGAGCAACAAAATTACTTTGAGCGCGAACCTGCGTATTGTTGTATATTTTATTTCTTAGAAAACCAGACAAAACATTTAGATCGGTTATATTTGCCGCTTCCACAGCTGAAGCGATATTTGAGTCGTCTATTGCGCCAACGATAATAGAAATTTTATCGTTATTAGTAAAGTTTAAGCCGAGGTTAGCAATTTTACATAAATGTTTGAAATAAAACTCATATAAGTTGTCTCCGACTGTAGGCTTATGACATAGTAAGTCATTTAGTAAATCAAACATGTTTCGTTTATTGACGAACGTGCTTTTTAGCAAAACCTTCCATTGATCCCATGAATATTGTGACCAACCTATTTCGTTTTTAACAATGTTATTATACCAAATCTGAGCTGTACCACGTAATTTATTTAGTGCTTGAAATATTACAGATCTTTCATTCCACTTGTAAGTTACATATAAATGGTCAATTATTTCTAACCATTTATAAACATCGTCGATAAATGGATCAAATTCTGGGACTACGGATGCATTTGATACGAAATTTGTATTAGAATCACATAACTCACTTACCCCGGCTGAACTATTTGTTTTGAATATAGGAGGTGTATACGAACGTTTTTTGCGTCTTCCATTTGAATTATGTCGTACATATCAAGAATTATCATCGCTAGAAAATGATGACGAAGTACTTGAATTTGAACTAAGAGACCTGTTCCTCTTCCTATGTCTTTTCTTTGATGATGTACGTGGCATTGTAGGTTCTTAACCACTTCTGATGTTAGATTGAGGCACTCACAATCACTTTTTGAATACTTTATTAATGATACAGTAATAGAATTATATGGATTATATTATTTAGTAATTAACTATTGAGGATCGCTCAGTACTTCCCCGGCTATAGCTCGAGAAGCGATGATGTACCCACAGGCATGCGTATGTCCCTTCCCACATGCGTATATATCTCGATAACAGAGAGCACGATGGGCTTGGACTGCTTCGGGAGGTGTCGGTAGCCCGTCGGTACGGATGGTTTATAACATATCTTTTAAAGTGGATTATTTGAATAATATTAAAACATCAATTCAAACGAATAAGACTTGAGTATGCTCTGTGAGAAAACTCACCCTTTCTTGTAATTTGACACTATCACAATGTTAGCACAATTTAGGTAAACGTATTTTCTTTAATATACTGCCTTAAAGAGAAACAAAACTCGAATGAATTCAATAGCTATTTAAATTTAACTCTAAGCTTTCTTCGATAGGGTACGTGTGTTTTAAAAACACCTCTGCATCGCATAGTCAGCGATAAGTTTGTCAACAGTCTCCAATCTAAACAAAACAGTGTTGTCAGCTCGTCTCAATTGCCCGTCAAAACACGGATGAAATTATTTTACGGTTATTTATCTGTAGGTTAAAGACGTTTATAAACAGATCAATATAGAGGGTCTTACACAATTGATGCACGACTTGATGCCGACGTTTCGCCAAACCTTACAGGTGACATCTTCAGGGTAGGCTTGAGGCTTGAACTGGAACTGATTCCACTGGCTTCTGTAGCCGTATTTATTGTAGGAAAAAATCCTTCACGCTACACAGTTCACTGCCTTTATTCCTGTGGTTAACTCCGTTCTGGTACCTAACCTGCCGTTGTGTGATCATGTGCAAAGTGGAATTTTCGAGGATGGGTTTCCAAATGTTGAGAATGTAATATTTTTCGCTTATAGAAGTTTGGGGCTCGGGCTAGGATTTTAGTATTTTCGAAAAGGATTTGATATTTAGTGTCAAACTTGTGTTCCGCAAGTGCAGATCAACTGGTGTCACGAAGCCTTGTAGAGCGCTTATTTTTTATTACTTACATATGATGTAAAACTTGTTGATGCAAGTGAACATATCGCTGATTTGTTGTAAATAACAATGTTTTTATTTTCCGTCTGAATCATGTCTAATGTTCATAGCTAGGAAATTCATGTTTTTGTTTATTTCTATTGCACAGGTAAATTGAAATTTATAGTGGAAATTGTTAAATTTATCCATTACATACTGTATTTTATTCTTGAGAACACCTATTAGGCAATCATCTACATACAATTTGGAGGAATCACTATGAATGTGTGTCCACGAATACGTTCAATTTCAGATTCTGGCAAACAGTTTGATTTTATAGATTCCCTCCATAACATCAAGAGGGGTTATGTTTGAACATCCCAACGCATTTCACTGTTACCGCATGTCTAAAGTCTGAAAATGACCTTAGGCATGCTTTTACTCTCTGCTGATTATGTCTTACAAAATGAGAAACGAGTTCTCTGTGTTATTTCCACCTAGATTTTTATTTTTTGACGTGACAACGTCTTATAATTTGATGGAGCCGGCTGCACGCACGAAAAAACATGACTCATGCGGCGTCACCTCGCTCTGAGGCGTTCCATTTAAGACTTGAAGTGCAAGCGAGAGCGCGGAACGAGCGACAAAGAGGCACAATCGGTCTCCGCGTTCGGCAGCGTTCGTCATCTGTCTCTCTGCTACTTGAGTGAGCGATGCGTCCGCGTGGACAGCTGCTATACAATAATACATTTACATGTTTTCGTCAAGTATGAAGTGCAGTGAAAAGTGAATGTGGTGTCAATTGTTTATAGCAACGATAATTGCGGCGATAAAATTAATGATTCTTTCGATATTAAATATATGTTCAGTAGTGATATATTGTCGAATATTCGTGCTTTCATCATTAAAATAAATAGCATCGGTCCGCTAGTGCAGCGATTGTAGGTTATGCTATAATTGACAAAACTATAACAATAAGTTAACAGAACTATTTCACGATGAGTAAAAAATCAATTGCTTTACTATTCGATCGAAATAATTATCGAGCGTAGCTATGATTTCAAAAAATTAAAACATAAATGTTAAATCTTCCACATATCATAACAACGTGTTTGAAAAATGAAACCATTCCATCAGTATTTTCTTATGACGTTGTCACGTTCAACTATCGGCAGTAAACCGACTTTACAGACAACCGATTTTTGTATTAAGCTTTGCAGGTAGATATCTTGCTAATCTTTCATTTCGTTCTGGTACAATTTATTATAAATTATTAATTTTTCATCATCGGAAAACTTGCACCTACAATAATTTACCAATGCTATAGCAGCGGAGCTCTTTGTTAACTTACCTGTATGGTTGTCCAATTCTTTGATATTTATAACAACGCCTTTGTGATTCTTGTGTTCTATTCCTATTACTTACGATTTTTGTATTACATTTCCTACGTAGGTGGCATTGTTTCGTATTCCTTTACGACGCTTTATGGGAGTTCCTCTTTAATAATTTGAACGTTTCTGTCACTTATCTTTTGATTCATGGTAGCGAAATAATTTATTAGTCTTAGCACTATTTACTGCTTAATAATTTTGGGTAATTAAGTTATTCACCCCTTCGTCCCGAGATATAAATTTTAATCCAGGAATAAGAAAAAAAGTAAATAAGTTTCTACCTCTAGATATATTTTTTACCACTATGGGATTTTACGGATTTTAAAGTGGTACAAATTTGTACCATCAAGTTGAAAATATTCTCTAAGGATATTCAAAATTTATTCTTAGAATATTGTTAACCATCAGCATCAGAGCTGAGGAGTTTGCCCAAAAAAAATGTTTTAAGAGAGTAAATAGCCTCTAAATGGAAATTACTATTCAGAAAAAAATGGTAGTGATTGTACAGGGGGTTACAAAGAATATGGATAGAAAATTTATTGTGACCAAGTTTTTAAACACCCTGTAATTTTCGAAATTAGGGTTTCTTCCATAAGAAGCTGTAATTTGCAAGTACAATCGCGTGGCTAAAAAATGAATGAAATCTTACAAGGATTGTTCGACTTATCAGAAAAAATTAAAAAAAATTAATCATTTTTGAAGACCTCTAGCGCCCAAGCTATGCAAATTTGTATATGGGTAAGTTGAGTTAAATCACCATATTTTTGGCTAAGGTCTTTTGTTGTACACGCCAATTCCGGACACCCGGTGTATATTAGGATAGCTCTTCTGTAGTAAGCTAGTACTTTGTAACATTTGTTTGAAGAAGCTATAATTATATTTAGCAATTAAATTAGTGGAAATCGAACATTTAATAGTTATTTTATTTAAGTTTAGAATGAATTGTCATGAAGTAATGGCTGATTAAATTCAATTTGTAGTTGAAAACATGTGCCCCTTTTAAGAAGCACAATCGAAACACTGTTTTAACCAGATCAACAGAACACAACAAAACAAAACAAACTGTTGCAAACATGTCTTCTGAACGACAATTATTTGATCCTCATCTTTGTGTTTTTCATTATCGATAACACACTCACAACAAAATCGCAAAAACGCCAAGGTACTAGATACAGTGCACTCTTTAAACAAAGAAGAAATTACAATATTAAGGATGATTAGCAAAAAGTCGACGTAGGACTGAATGGGGAATTGAGGTATTCTTTTTGCAAATTTGTGAGAATGTTGAACTCCGATTCTGAGAATTTGTGGCATCTCGTCACTTCTTGCCGTCTACAAAACAACTGCACCATGTTTCCATCAAGGGAACAGATTTCTTGAAACAATGACGGAACGTAGAAACCCTTTGATCTTTCCGCTTCGAGACGGATTCGGATGATTGTGTTTTGAGTCTGTTGCAAGCAGCTTGAGTTTCAGTTTCTGTTCGGTTTATCTGGTGGAAATCCGGCTTCACAGTTTATGTTTGATCAGTTCAAAGTTTCAACTGGAATGCTTAGTTCCAAGAATGATTATTTGAAAATACTTAACAAGCACTGCAACTACAATGCAAAGACATTGAGAGAATATTGAAAGAGATATCCAGAATGCTGTATCGTGAATCAAGTCTTCGAAATCGTGAACCACTCGATGAGAAATGGGAGTTTCTACTGTAATGAAAGGATAATAATAGAATTCTGAATGAGATATCCTGGATGCCGAACTGTAAATCATCGAGTCTTCGAAATCGTGAACCGATTAATATGAGAAATGGGAAATTTTCTTCTGCTACTAGCAGAAGATATATACGTTGAAGGAAATAGCAATTTATAGAGAGCACTCAATAATTTCCCCGCAAAAGATCAGCTTATTGTATTTCAGTTACTGAATACATAATATTTGTGTTCGACCTCTGAAGAAAAACTCTATATATGAATCAATATTTACCAAATTTGGAGCGGTTTGATTAAAGTATTCAGGAGATAGAACAAATAAAACTTGGAACGAATAAAAGTACCATGTGTCTCACTTCGTTATAATTCTGTCATTAGTGAATCATATCATTATCAAGCTTCCCAGCTGAGTAGTGTGACCTCAATAATTGTATGAATATCAGAGTTCGACCAATTCCAAAAAAAAAGGAAGAAGACCCTTCCTAATAATTATAGACCCATTGCACTATTTCTGTGATCTCTAACGTGATGGAGAAAGCAATCAAAATTGAGTGCATCCAGTACGTACGTAGAGAGCTCTAAACTAGTGGATGACCGCCAATATGACTTTCGTGAGCAGAGATGAACAGGAGATCTGCTCGCCTACTTAACACATGCATGACAGAAATCTATCAAACAACGTGAGAAATCTCTAGCGGTAGCATTGGATATTTGCAAAGCATTTGACTGAGTCTGGCAACAAGGGTTTCTTGGAAAATTTCCGTCATATGGTTTACCGCCTCAACTTTGTAGCTTCCTATCGAGTTTTCTATCAGATAGAATTCTCCATGTGATGGTTGACGGAGTATAATCCCAATACAATGACTATCAACGCTGATGTTCCACAGAGACCTGTCTTGGCACCAACTTTGTTCCTTCTTAATTTCAACCATCTGTTGGGAGTGACTTCCAGTCGCGTCTACAGCTTTATAGATGCAGGTACATTCCATACGGCTTTCTGATGTAAAGCCCCTATGCCATCCAACGAAGGCGAAGGAGTGAAACAAAGACAGTTTGACGTAATTAATGAATCTGGCAAATGATTTTGCAATGGGGATCACTCAACACTCAAGCTTACATCTTCTCCAGAAAGGCGGATCCCACAATTCCTAATATGGTGATGTCAAGAACAACAAGTCTTCCATATTCATGCTTATGATCACCACTAACAGCACCTTCTCATGGAATGATCATGCGAGGTCCATTGTGAAAACCGCTTCACATAAACTTGGTTTACATCCCAGCAGCTCTTCATGAGCTACAAAGTGCAGATTCGACCTGTCCTGGAGTACTGTTCACATGCTTAGGGTTTAGCTACCAAACATAAGCTGAAGCTCTTGGTTTCTATCGAGAAGAGAGATATTCGTTTGATTGATGATATCACATTTACGAATTCATTGACCTCTCTAGAACATTCTATAGATATTTCCATGGTCAGTGTTCATCAGAAATCTCGTCTGTTATTCCACCACGAGAGGTTCAAGGTAGGGGACTAGACGAGCTAAAGCTACTCACCCCTTCATTGTGAAGCTCTAGACCTGCCAAACTTCTTCCTATCAGACTTCATTTTTCTATTGAATGGCCAACTTGTGGGACTCTCTGCCTAGGTAGGTCTTTCCCACGGTCGTACATACAGGTCTGGGAACTCTATGTTTGACATGGAGTCTCTTACATGTCGCCAAACTCGTACTCCCTCGCTCAGCCACCAGCTAGCACTTGGATCGAAGTATGGTAACAATCACATTATTAAGAAAAATAATTTTTCTCGTAACGCAATATTTACTATTCTGATTTGAGAGAGGAATAGAACTGTTACTCTTGTCAAAATGTATTACTCACCTTAGAAATAACTTCCCCTTTTTCGTTATACATGACCCACACATAAAAGACCTCGTTAAAACGATTTCTTTCCGGAATTGCAAGCATCCACTTTTTTCGCATTTCCGGATCTTTCGGCGCTTTAAAAATAGAAGTTTCTTGCTTTACACTTTTGTATCCCGTTTTGCATTTCGGCACAATGCACGGTTTTGTAATTTTTTTCTAAAAACGCCGGTATTCCTTGTGTTTACAAGTCAACAATGACAGTTGCCAGAGAACACGGTAGTATACGTGCCAGAGATCATTCCTCGACTCATGCGGCACCCTTTTGGTACTACGCGACAGTTGACGCTTAGCGGACTCACGTCTCACATGGGAAACAGCCTCGAGTTCCCAGACCTGTATATACGACCGTGGTCTTTCCTTATACCTATAACCTCCAAATCTTGAAGAAGAATTCGAATGCCTACTTCATCTCCCAATATTCCACCACTGGATCATACGGTGTTCTTCTAACATTATCGGTTTTTCTCTTGTGTACTCAAAGAAAAAACCAAAAAAATCATCATTCTGATGAAAATTGGTGATCTCATGTCTATTTTGCGACGTAAAATATTTGGCTCGATAAAGTGACACATTTTGGGGAGAGGAAAAATAATACTATATATTATATCTCAAGAGAAATATATTATTGACCAGCTTTAACAGCCTTTGTTGGAGTATGACAGATATTAATATGAAAATTATTCTTGACGTGCTGAAAATAAATAGAGCTGACTGCTCGCGTTTGTCTGATTTGCGTTATACTGCAACTGAACATAGAAGTGGAATGGATTCGTGCCATGCAAAGAAGTATTTTATTCATTTATTGAAGTAATCACATCTTTTCACTACACGCAACTAAAATACATATTCAAGCGCGCATATGAAAACAATACAATACAAATGTGTCTGTGTATATAGTGATTGAGTTAAACTCTGAGGAAAATATTCATGGAACGTTTGTTTTAAAACCAAATGAGGTTATGTCATTTGATAACAAGTTTCAGTGTATTAGTATGTATTATATATCAATTGAACAACTGAATCATTCTCTAAACGTACACTATATATAGATTGGCAAAAGTACAAAAACGATGCATTAATTCTTTAATTTCCCACGGTACGCAAGTTTGGTTGCAAGCAAGTAATCTTCTTCAAAGCTGGTACATCGATATCCAGTTCTTGAGATTTCAAAACCCACGCTTGATTTCTCTTTGGTGTGATGTTATACCGGGATATCAAAAATTATCTTGGTCGAGGGTGGTTGTGGAATCTAAAACGTGTGTCTTACTTTACGTTTGAAATAATTATGTCACTGTCACACTGACATCATCAATAACCTACAAATTTCATACCTATTTATTTCAGTTGTAAAACAATAATGAACTACCAATTATGAAATAATTATGTGAACTTTGAACCTTTTCAGAGGTCGTGATAGTCACAATCCGGGTCAAAAACTGTTTTGAAATAGTTAATTTTCCGTAAATCGGATGACGTTCATGTGAGAAGCCTGTAGCACGCGAGTTAGAAAAGTGCAAACTGGTTGTACCTAATACGGCTTTACGACGACTTTTCGCGTGCCGTTTTCGCTCCATGTTGTTAGATTTAGTATCGGACCGTGCCCGGCGGCCCTTCTTTTTTCGATAAATGTCCATTAAATAGGAAAATTTAATTAAAACAGTTTGAGCTATTCTCAGATCTCAGCTACGCGTATCTGACGTGCGACATACCAAAGGGAATTTTCTCGCGACTTAAATATACACGAAGCGGATAAAAGCTAGCGGTCCATAGCCAAAAACACTTTATCACAACTGGCGCCGGTCGCACGGGGCAAGAAACGGCCCCAAATTAACAAGACCAAGGTAAAATGTATAAACTCTAACTTACACGCAGCGAGCTCCTCGAGGCATATGTCAAAATAATTTCGTTCGTGGCTAATTACATAGGACGTCTGGAGTTCATGCAATTATGTTTTTAGATAATTCGAACCTTCTAATTTCGATAGGCCACGTGAAAATCCCGGAGTCCAAAGCGCTAAAGACTTCTGAGTGTTACAATATTCGTATAAAATTGCGAAATTTTGTACTTTTAGAAACTTCAAATTAATTATGACATAATTATTTCAAACTTAAAGTAAGACATACGTTTTAGATTCCACAACCTCCCTTGACCAAGATAATTTTTGATATCCCGGTACAATTTGTGAGCAGAATCCCACAAAATTGGTAGCTTTGTATAAATTTTATGAACTTCAAATTTAGATCAGTATTTCATTCCATCATCCAATTGACTAGCGAACAGGTCTCCTTCCACATAGCGCAATCGTTTAGATTATGACAAAACACAAACTATTTAGAAGCACTAATTTATGGTTGCCTTTAGTTGCAGGGGTGCGCGTTTTCATATAATCTACTTACAGTTAACCAAGGAACGAAGCTGAACATTGCATGTCTGCGCCCCGCCTTTGGGCGCATATCATGGTTTCCTATCAGAAATTATGTAATGCACTAAATTCTTTTATCAAACGAATAAAACTGAAAATGTCAGCAATTAAACATTGTATGTCTGCGCCGCGCCTTTGGGCGCATATCATATTTTCCCATCAGGAATTATGTTATGCACACAATTTTCTTATTAAACGAATAAAACTGAACATGTTAGCCACTGAACAATGTATGTCTGCGCCCCGCCTTTGGGCGCATATCATAGTTTCCTATAAGGAACTGTGTTATGCACTAAATTCTTCTATCAAACGAATAAAACTGAAAATATCGGCAATTGAACATTGAATGTCTGGGCCCCGCGTTTGGGCGCATACCATAATTTCCTATCAGGAATTATGTTATGCACTAAATAGTCCAGAGAGAACTTATGTTTACATTTGCATCTCATATTGCGGCTCTGCTATAAGATAGGGTTATGTGTATGTGCAAACCCAAACTTCGTTTAGAATGAGCTTGTGCCCTATGGAGATACGTTTGCTAAAGTGCTACGTTTAAAATCAAAAATTTAATAAATTGAATTCAACACGAATTCTTTTATCAAACGAATCAAACTGAAATGTCGGCTTCACTGACATTTTGAAGAATCGATTCCGAACATAATGGGAAACGAATTTAATTACCATTGTGATTGTTGTTTTCGGATGTAACTGGAAGTTACAAATTCTCGATAATCGAGTTCGGAATTATCTGTCTACTGTTTCCAGAATTACCTTTCTCGATAATAATTTACATTGACAGCCAAGTGTACATCGATCGCATATTATTTCATATGAATATTTCATACATTTCGTGTTGCAAATTCATGTAAATGCTCTTCTACATTTGGAAACAGTAAATGAAAACGTAATATTTCATTTCCAAGTCTCACATCCAGCAGATATGTTTTATTCGACAACTTCAATTTTGATAAACCCTAAAAGAGTTCACGCTATGGATACACTATAACACTATACTTAAGATCAACTTTATCCACTTAAAATACTGTTAAGAACTGAAGACATTTCACATTTCAGCTATCATTATCAGAGTAAACTAAAATAGAAATCTAAATGTGCCTGTTCAAATATTATTTAGGATCAATACTGCAAATAAGGAGTTACCCTCAGCAGGAGATAAGTCGGGATTTAATAAATTTCCCTTTCTTTTATACTTTTCCATCTCCTAAATCATCTAGATATTTGTCCGTACTATGTTTGAAAGTTGAAAGTGTTTTAAAAGTGATAAACTTTCTTGAGAAATGGTGTGACCTGTATTTAAAATATGTTCGGCTAACGCTGATTTTTCACCATTATTTTTATCTATATGGGCGAAATGTTCGTTATATCGAGTTAAAATGTTCCTTCTAGTTCGACCCATATAGCATTTCAAATACGACTTACAATCAATTTTGTAAATCCCGGGTTCGTCGAATTCAGGAACTTCATCAAAAGTGTTGTCTAAATGGTTTTTTAGATCGTTCTTACATCTATAAAAGGGTTGTATTGCAAATTTAGAAAACAAACTATGGGATTTTATGTGAAACTTTTGAATTTTATTGAACTATTCCAAGGTAGTGGCTCTAATTTGGTTGATTACGTTCCAATTAGAAATTAAGTTATTGATCAAAGATATGACGTAATAAAAACAAGGGGCTACCCTAAAATAGAATTTAAATGAACATTCTGATTTTCAATTCAGTTTGACTCTGATTATGTTTACTTGGTAGCTGAAAGGTCTTTAGTACTTCACACTATTTTCAGTGGATAAGGGTGATTGTTTCTTATTCATAGTGACATATTTCAATGGTAACTATTCAACCACATTGAAGAAAGGTTATAAAGAAGAAATTCGTGTTTAATCTAGTTTGCGTTGCTTCTTTATTATAAGAATTATTATAATTAGCTAATGACGGTTTTCACCTCCTTGAAACAAAGGTGGCGCCAAGACTGATCCCTGTGGGACATCACCGTTGATAGTCGTTGTATCGGAGAAGACTCATTCAACCACCACAAGGATCTATCTCATAGAAAACTCGATGGTGAATGCAAATGTCGCCGCAATATTTATTTATTTTGAGTTAGTTACAACAATGAACATGAGAATTTACTTACTTTCGACAGAAAAGGTGTCAGTTTCCAATATTTGTGAAATGGCGGTGCTTTGGTAGTTTCGTTGTTGGTTATAATCGATTATTTTTTCACATTATTTACGGTCATAAACTAGTCGGGAATATATTCGCAGCGGCAGAACACAAAGTGATCTCTTTTGGAAGTCAATCTAGTATCGTACTCGCGTATTTTTAATTCCGAATTGGATCTTTCTTTATTAGTACCTAAAAAGGATCGTTGTGAGTTTTGCGTTGCCTATGAAAACCCGGAACGTGAGGAAAAGGACGCCTTACAAGAAAAATAAGATGGACCTCAGCAGGAAAAACTTGTCGCAATGAAAACGAGAACGATAAACATGAGGCCGATAATATCTTCAAAGTTGCGTGCTATGACTCACAAAGAGTTTTGTCTGTTTGCGAATGAAGTTTCAGTCTTTGATTATAAGTCAAGATTGCATTCATATAATTTTACTATTTGTGAATTAAAATCGGATAGGGAAGAAAGTTATTCTTGGCATGAAGCATTGGCAAAGCGCGAGGTTGATGCAATTGGCACATGCGCTCTTAAGTTTCCTGAAAACACGGCCAGTTCAGTTAACTCAGATGATGTAGAAGCTGTGCTGCAATCAGAAAAGTGGCACGGACAACAAAAAATTGGTGTATGATTAGTTTGTATACACAAGGTGTTTTTCCGTCCATAACTCTGTTAAACGATAGAACAACTAGAAATATTAGGGGTTCAATATTAAACATCTCGTTTCCGAGTTACAGAGGGTGTACAATTTTGTAAAATTATTATATTTTGTTCATAATTTTTTAAACATTGGAAAATTTTTAATTCAAACTTGGTACACATCAGTTTTACTGGATGACTTTGGTGACAGATACAGTAGCGTAGTTATGACGTTTTGTAGATATTCCAACTCCTTAAGCTTTTATGCCAATGGCTAGAAATTATTATTGTATACAAATTTGAAAACTTTGATTTATTTTCCATAAGAAAGTATTTGAAAAATGTCCCTAAGAGGCATCCTAATCGAGCAATTTTGATTTTCTAATCACGATTATGCTATGAAATTACACCTTCGTTGAGTAGACATTAATTTCAACAACATTGACAAATCATATAAATCACTATTTATGTTTGTGTTATTGATATTGTATGTTGAAGATACTCAACTTAGTTTAATGCCAATCCGATTCACCAATCAAAAATACGTCAATATTAATTTTGTTGATAGGTTTTGTAACGGAAATTCCGTTGCTACAGTAGAGTAGAGTATTTATTGCATGTATAAACTGTTGTTTACAATTGTCAAATAAAATATGAAAATGATATACTAAGATATGTATATTAAAAAACAGATTTGTAATGTTTGTAAGAAAATGTAGTTAATAATTTAGTTATATGGAACACAGAATGGACATAACAAATTTGAGTGGACATACAAAATTGATATAAAGCTATTCAAAACTATGTAAAGTAATCGATTGGCCAATGGGGCAACAAACATTATTTTATCGAGTAGAATGCATGAGTAAGAAAGAATATTTTTAATGTGGACTTAGAAACATTGAGTGAGCACTCTTTTAGCACCTTGGGTAGCTTGTTCATAAATATTTTACTGTAATAGTTAGTTACAGTTAGAACCAAAGAGTTCTATATATAGAGTAGACTACTAAGCCTTTCACTGGTAAAGTTCATGATAATACTGCGCTCTCACTCGAACGATGTGCGCGCGTTATACTTATTCTTGTATTCTTATATGTATGTGATAGAAGGGGAGACCGTGCGAGTGAGAGCGCACTACATGTACGAGAAGGACAGAATGTCCAACTACTTACCAGCGCTTTCCTATGCTTAACATACTACTTGTCTACTCTATATATAGAACTCTTTGGTTAGAACAACGACTCGAATTTAATCTTAAGTAGTCAATATGAATATTATGGCAACTTCTAGTTTTATAATCATGCAGATTGTTATTAACAGCATGTGACGACATATCCTTTAGTATGCAATTATGAATATATAGTGACGGAAAAGTCATAGCTTTGAAATCAATAAAACTGCTTCTAACGTCATCTCTAAAACGTAGCTAAGATTCTCAACACTTTTCTTTGAAGGCGAAAAATCCTATCCGAATGAGGTGATTTACCCCAGCTTGTCAGGGCATATGCGTGCGTATCACCTCCTCAAGCCAGTAGTTTACTGAATTTCTTATCAAGAAAATATTTTCTGAGATTTTGTTAGCTACACTGTCAACAAGGCACTCCCAACTAAGAACTGAATCAAATAAGATACCCAAAAACTTTATATAGTCAGGGTTTTCAAAAAGAATGTTTCTGTGTGTGAATAACATTATACCAGTTTTGTGAAGGCGGTTAGCTCATTTGCACAAAACCAGTTAAAAAGACTTTCTTCAGAATCACTAAAGCACTTCTCGCTTCGAACCATACTGATGTCATCAGCAAAAAGCAGGAGATCAGCCGCTCCCACCCCCAGAACCAGATCATTAATGTAAATAAGGAACAGTAGCGGACCAAGGACAGATTCCTGTGGAAGTCTACTGATAACCTCATCATGTTCCGAGCAGGTTCCATTGATGACAGTGTACTGTTTTCGGTTGGATAAAAAAAAGTGAATTAAATTACAGATGTTGTCATGAAATTTGTAAAATTTCAGTTTATCAACAAGAATTTTTTGCTTAGGTCATAAAAGAATGTGCCTACAATGAACCCTTTTTCCATACCGCTTATAATGATCTCTATAAGTTTATTTACAGCATCATTGGTGCTCCTATTTTGCGAAAGCCAAACTGATTGCAATGAAAAACGTTCGACTTTTCAAAACAGTCGGTGATCTGATACTTCTAGCGAAATACAAAAATTTTTGAAAAAAGTGGAAGTATAGCTATTGGTCTATATTTTTTCATAGTCGTTTCTAGATCCTTTTTCATGCACAGGAATAACCTCCGTAATTTTAAAAGCATCAGGATATATTCCGGCGTCTATACATTGGTTTAATAATTTGGTTAACGGATAAATAAGAATGTTAATTACATTATTAATTAGGTCTATATTGAGGTTTTAATGGTTTTTACTTTTTTTTATTTGATAATTTGTTAATAATAATGCATGGATATACGAAACGTGAGAGAATGAGAATGACTTAAGACTTATCGAAAAATATTTTTGTAAGATATTTTAAATTTAGGTATTTTTGATTTGATCTCTAAAGGAACACGATAGCAGCAGAGTACCGTATACGTTTTTCAAATACAAGAAAAAATGGTCCTGCACATCATAGGAAAGAACAAAAGAGAAATTACAACGTTTTAGTAGGGAATAGAACAAGACGTGTTCTTAGATTATTTGAAGAAACAACCAGTCCGAACTTTGGATCTAGGAGATAACGAACGGCGTTTACAATTTTGTAATTTTGTTATTGATTCGCTCAACAACAACCAAAACTTTCTCCAGCAAATATTGTGGACATATGAAACCCAATTTACTTGACGGGGAGCACAATTTCCGCTTATGGGCAAATAGAAAATCCTCATGGTACAAGATCTAGGCATTTTCAACAATAATTCAGTGTCAATGTCTTGGTTAGCGTATACAAAAACCATAATTTTGGACCATATGTTCAGACTGAGTGCCACTGTATTTGTGGAATTTTTGGAAACTAATTGCGAAGGAAACAACACTAAGAGAACAAATGCATGGATACAACTGGATGGCTGCCCTGTCCATTTTGGAAGACAAATACGGGAATGGGTAAATAGGAAGTTCGGTGGAAGATAGATTGGTGGAGGTGGTACAGTTGCATGGCCTCTCGATCAGATGATCTTAATTCTTTGGACATTTTTGCTTGGGGTTATTTGAAAGATAAAGTTTATGCCACGCCGGTTAATAATAGGAAAGATATACTGAATCGTATTCAAAGAGCTTGTGATCGTTAAGAAATCGATATCACAGTTGGGTTGAATTAAATAGATATCGTTTTGAGCATTATATTTTTTCACTTTTTAAATAGCCTGTCAAAAGAAATTCCAAAACATATTCAAGATTGGAAAAATCAAAATTGGAAGCCTCTTCGGAATTTATCAATTTGTAAGAAATAATAATTCCTGACCATTGACATAGAAGTTCAATCACGTATAAAATCCGATAACCACACTCTATTGTGTTTGTCTCAAAAACCATTTGTCACCAAAAAAATTAGTCATTCAGTAAAACTGAAGTGCCCCAAGTCTGGAGATCTTAATTTGTTTAGTTGATAATGAAGAAAATGTAATGCATTTTCAAAACTTCAACACCCTGTATTTCGGAAGCGAAACGATTTAGAGAAAAATGTTATATCATAGACCCCTATTAATTTTAGTTTTATCTTTTGCAAAAGTTATGAACGAAAAAACGGAAACAACGTTGAACAGTAACAACACGTCTTTTAGTCCCAGACAGCTGTTTCGCTCTCCTCATGAGCTCATCAGTGGTCACTGTTCAACCTGGGGAGCCAAAACTTTGTCTTTCCACTTCTGTCATTAAATGTGTTTGTAGTTCACTAAGCATTGTTGCTTGGCCGTTACCTGGTGGTAGTATTTATAACTGTTTCCACGTCGATTCCATGAATCGCGAGAACTGTATTGTCAATGCGTAGCAATGTGAATTGAATTTTCAGTGGGACATCTGCTTTCTGGCCCATGGCGTTGGAACATCTAGATTCGTCAAACTTTTCGAAAGTGTCTTATAATATCACTTTCGTAGCTGGTTAATCAGTGACTTTGCGTCTTCCTCATCCCATTGACGAGCTCATGAGGAGAGCGAAACAGCTGTCTGGTACTAAAAGACGTGTTGTAAATGTACAATCAAAACTTTATCTAATGACTTCTAACAAGAATTGTGTTTGTAGTTCACTATCCATTGAAACGCTTTAACGTTCAAAATAAAGTGAGTAGCACATAACAAAGCACTTATCTTGAATAGTAGACTTCCGCGGATAGCTAATCTTGAAAAATATTGGCTTCCGAATGGATTTCCTCGTCACAATAGGACGCACGACTTGATGCCGACGTTTCAGTTCAAGCCTCAAGCCTGCCCTGCAGGTGCCACCTGTAATGGTTGACGAAACGTCGACATCAAATCGTGCTATTGTGAGCCGGAATCTATCCGGAAGCCAAGATTTTTCTGACATTTACTGTTAACGTATCTTGCAAGGTATCAGTCTATTGTTTTTATAAATGCTCGTCATTCTCTATTGAATATTTCTGCAAATTTCCTCAAAAAATATCAATGTTAGTTGCACAGTACCTTATATCTTTTTCATTAATAATGAATTGTCCAATCTGATGCTGGAAAAACTTATGGGGTGCTATTTAATAAAATTAAAGCACGTACAAACTTCTAATCAAAGGTCACATACAAAATGAACCGATTTATGCACCTCCATAATCCTAGCAGCAAAAAAGGAAGGAAGGGAGCCCATACAACGTTACAAAAGCGGTGCAAAAACGTCATTGATTCTCAAGATTTGTGTGAATAATATAGCTCTGCTGAAATATGAGACGTGAAAGTTATTCGTATTGAAAAGAAGAATACTTACAAAAGTTCGTACAAGTCATCTTATTCAGACTCTGTTTATGAAACAATTGAGGCCAAACAAACACGTTTTCTGCCTACTCAAGCTTCTGTAATATCATAACAAGCTTACAGAAACCTTCTATCTAAACCTAAATAAAAAAGCAGTTCTCTTTAGTTTATTATTAGGTTTTCACCACATTGCAAGTTATCATTCTGAATTTTATAATTCCGTTTGTAAATAAAATATAGCCTGTTGCTGGGAAATTATTTATTTTGTAAACTTTCAACAGTTATGTTATTTGTAATAATAATCTTCAATAAAATATCATTGTATTATTAAATATGAGACAACTCCAAGAACTATTCAGCATTAGAGAAATTCGAAGTGACACTCCAAAATGGGTCATAATACAACCCTGATGAGGTTAAGGTATAGTACAGCTTCTACAACACTATTAAGGACCGTGCGGGGAAGTCCCATAGTTGATTAGGGGAGATCCCTCGATGCGTGGGCGATGAGGAAGGTATATAGAAGTGCTTGGGAGGCAAGAGAGAGATTACGCATATAGCATAAGAGAGTATCAGACGTATTATTGACGTAATATTAATTTTAAATAGTCATTCTTAGATTGTAATTCTTTTAGAATATATTAAACTTTTATTTGATAAGTGCTTCCTTAAAAACTCTAATAAATCAGGAGTGGGATAAAGAACCTAAGTGAAAAGTGTATTGTGAATCTATAATGTGGAAACATAAAAGATCAAAGCGACCCATCGACTCACCGAAGCATCATCCCTTCGTACGCCTCCCAGGAGGAGAGGTAGTTCAACTTTGGATGATAGTGATTCAGAAAATATGAAAGTAGAGGTGAAAAGGCTAAGGAAAAAATAATGGAGCTAGAGAGACAGACTGTAAGTACTCCATTAAATTTTCAACCAAGCTGTTGAACTGTGAACTTTAAAGAAATGCTATTACCAGAATTTAATCCTCTTAGTGAAAATCAGAGTGCTACCACTTAGGTTAATGAAGTAGATGATTTATCAAAATTTTATAATTGGGACAATGTGACTACTGTAAAGCTAGCAACAAATTATCTACGAGATAATGCTCGCAAATGGTACGAATCGTTACAGCATCCGGATTTAGCGGATTTCCAAACGAAGTAAAATTTGGACGACTACTGATTGAAGCTGCCAATTATTCACCTTCATCGAACCAAAAGTTGAGCGATTATTGTTTCTAAAAAATTGCGAAATTAAATAAATTAAATTTGAAAATAAAAGAGATCAATATATTATCGATAGTATAATAGAAGGAATTAAAGATGATTCTATTGAATTATCAGTAAGAGCGGCTGAGTTTAAAACAATAGGAAATTTAGCCAACTATCTAGATCACATAAGTATTAATACTACTAACGTCCAGCCGCAGAAGTTAACCCTTCCTAATTCTAACGGAATAGAATTTCGTCGTAACAATCAATACGGAACAGATGGACGTCGAAATAAACACTTGCAATGTTATAATTGTGTAGGTGATCATAAGACGAAGTACTGCCGAATAAAAAATTAATACATGTACAGTATGTGATAAAATCGGACATTCAAGTGAAAAATGTTTTAGACGTAATGATAAACAATTTAAAAAGGACCGAAATACAAATGCATCATCTGGTATAACCTTGGTTTATGTAGGGCTTTCTGGAGAGCATCCTCAGAAGTTGATGTTCTGCCAACCCAAACCATACTTTTCTTTGGATACTTTGAAGAATCCATGTGTCACAGGGGTTTAAATTCATTTAAAAAGGAGCTAATGATATTGAGGTATAGACTGATCAAAGAAAGTATAGAATCAAGATCTGGCATTCTTCTGTGTACAAAACGAGAGATGATTCAAAAGTCTACATACTGGAACAATATTAAGATAAGAGCCAAAATAAACATGAGTAGAGGAAAATAACTGGTTTGTGACTAATCGCAGTAATCTGAAATATTATCTTGGACAATTGTCCACACTGTAGAATATATATTCCTCGTCGGCATAGAAAGATACGAAGGGCTATAGTCGGATTAGTCATGAAATATTACGAGAAGGTTGTAATGTGCCTACAAATTATTGGAATTATCTCATTAGGGGAATAGGTCGCACGTGCAATAAGGTTCAAGTCTAAAAGATCCGATTAGTGTGCGACAAGAAGCTAATAACTCCCTTATGACTCATATTAGTAATACACTGTAATGTATGTTATTGAATGCACACTGTTCCACCATTTCGTTAAGAAACAAAAATGGGATGATGTGTGAAATTTTCTAGGTCAGTTCTACGTCTATGAATGTCTCTATTGTAAACATGCTGTCAACACTATTGCTTAATTTTTTTTTAATACTTCGACTACACGAGAGGGAAACCTATATCCTCTGAGTCAGCTCTCTTTTGGATAGAATCCAAGAGCTTCAGATTACGTTTGGGAACCGAACTCCAAACATTTGAACAGTACTCCAGGACAGGTCGAATCTGTGCTTTATTATGATGAGCTGCTGGCATGTAAAGTAGCTCTTGGCACCGAATAGAAAACCAAGTTTTTGTGAAACGGTTTTCGCAATGGACCTAACATGATCCTCCCATGAGAGAGGGTTGTTGGTGGTGATCCCGAGCATGGTTATGGAAGACTTCATAGGAATAGTAGTACCTGACATATCATATTAAGGATTGTGTGATCTGCCTTCCAGGAGAAGACGCAAGCTTGAGTTTTGGATGCAATAAACTCTACTAGATTATCAGTTCCCCATTTCAAAATCTGCAAGATTTCGATTAATTGCGTCAACCTGTCTTTCCTCTGGCTTTATTGGATGGTATAGGGGTTCTAGATGAGAAAGCGTATGCCATCATCTGCATCGCTGTAGACGGGTCAGGTGATCACTTCCAGCTGTTCGTTTATATGGAGCAGATACAAAGTTGGTGCCGAGACAGATCACTGTTGAAGACCAGAGTTGATAGCCATTATATCAGAAGATACATCTATCTGAGAGAAAACGACAAGCGACAAAGTTGAGGTGGCAAAACCATATGACGGAAGTTTCCCAAGGAGGCTTCGGTCACAGACTCTGTTAAATGCTTCGGAGATATCCAATAATACAGCTAGAGATTCTCCATATTTTTCAATAGATTTCTGCCATACATTTCCTACGTAGGCAAGCAGGTCCCTTCACCATCTCTGCTGATGGAAGCTGTATTGCCGGTCATTCACGTTTTTGGAGCTCTTTAGGTATTGGATGAGGTGGATGTTGATTGCTTTCTCCATCACTTGGGAGATCACAGATAATGCAGTAATGGAACTATAATTATTAGGAAGGGGCTTCTTCACTTTTTTTGGAATTGGTTTGACTCTACCTGTCTTCCAGCTGGAAGCAAACACACCAAGATTGTATGAAAAGCTAAACAACCTGCAGAAAACTGGTGTTGATTCAGGTGCAAATTCCTCGAGAACGACAGGTGGAATTCCGTGTGGCCCCATAGACTTTTTGGTATTTAGATCAAGCAGAATGTGCCTAATTGTGCGCTGACAATTTCAGGCATATGGCTATCGATGGCAGCAATATTAGGAGAGTCCTTCCCTTGTGGATCCAAAGTGGAATTTGCTACAAACATTCCAGCACGCTTTTCCTTGTGGTGTAATAGCCAGTGTGCCATCATCTTTAGTAAGAGAGGGAATAACCTGGATATGTCAACAATAGTGCTACTCACCTACAACAATTCAATTCAATTCAGTCTTTTCTCCATGTATATTTTCAACTGAATCAAATAAATAAACTTCTGTAAGCCCTCAAAGGTAGAATAACTTATATTTCGATCAAAAATTGAATAGAACCAGCCATTACGTAATTAAAATTCATTCTAAATTTGAATAAAATAACTATTAAAAGTTCAAATTTCACTATTTTAATGAATAAATGTGAGAATAGTCACATTTATTTATTGAACTAAATAATTAAATTAAATAAATGTGTCTATATCACATTTATTTATTAAACTAGCGGAAATTAATGATTCGAACTTGTGACAAGTTTTGATTAATTCGGTGGCTGTTAATTATTGGGGTAATTAGTTATCAGATCATGTAGTAAAATTTTAGAAATAGACTGTATGAACTAATTAACAAATTTTGAAGTACTCACTAGGCTGGTAAATTGCTTGAAACAATTGCAACACTATTGCTGATGGTCAAGAATCTTGATATCTAACAGTAATATTATTCTCAATCAATATTGAGTGGATAGTCGCGAATAACTCGCGAAGATACGAACTGTTCAACTGTTCACGTTCAACTAAAATGAATGAACATTGATATTGTCAAATTGCGCAATGTTTTTTTACTGCATCTACGAACATATGTATCAGCGCAGCTCCATTATGAGAAATCAATTGTGATATGACATTTCCGGAATTTTTCCACAAGTACAGTTCAAGCGACGTGGGAGCTACAATCATGCCGTCCTTATTGCATGTTTACGTCCTTCACTATTTCTTAGGATTAGGATTGGTCGTTAATATGGAGAATAGAAGATTCGTTTTATTTTCTCATTTGTTTGATTAAACTCTTCGTTTATTCGTGACTCGTATTCAAGTTTTAGAGACGTTTGTTATTCTTTTAGGTTATGTTATGGTACGTAGAATAAAACCTTGTGTCGTATTATCGATATTGGTGATAATTTTAGAACGCTATTGAAGATTAACCATCACAGACCATTATTAAAATGTCACTACGTTTAATTGGTATATTACCATATTCATTCGTTACCTCTACACCTAATTCGTTCTGGAATGTTCAACTTTGAAGAAACATGAACCGTTTGTAAAAAATATTTGATCTCTACATTGTCCACATCCTCCCTTCAGTCAGTCAATCAATCAAAATAGAAGTGGAAAGTTCAGTGCATTTGGACCGCTTCATTGGGTTCACTCTGTTCCCCTTGATACAAGACTCAGTCTGGCAGACCTGAGGCAAAGGCGAATGCTAAGATTCTGCATGGACTGATGTCTCTTATGATCTTAGGGGCATGTATGCGCTGAAGAGGTGTTCTAGCCTAAAAGAAGCCAGTGCTGGATATTCTACAAGAATATGAGAGGGAGTTTCGTCCAGGGCCGCTCGGATGTCAGTGCAGATATTTAGCCGCCTACTTCGGTAATTTAGTCTCAGGTTTTCTATCGCACAGGTCCGGATTGAACATACCTCGGCCTGGAAAATGGTTGCGTGAGTCCCTAGGAGAACATCCTTCTGGATGTGCACGGCTCCACCACACTCGACAGTCTTGGACCCGTCCCTGAACGAGACGTGGTCCGGAGTCCTTGTTCTCTAAGTCCATCTTTTGGGTTATGATGAGATCTGGTGTTTGATACATGAAAGCAAGCCCTATCGCATCCTGCTTTAGTCGGAGGATCGCGCAGCTTCCAGCAGCTCAATCTCAAACTCAGAATACAGTGAGGATACAGAAAATATCAATTGTAAATATGCATGCGTGCTCTTCAATAGAAGAAGGAAAGTCGGGACCAAGAATGCCTGGGATCGGTACAAAATTAGTCAGAGGCAATATCAGGACCTCTTGAGAAAGTCCCGAAGAACTTCTTGGGAGAATCTCTGCTCCGGAACTGAGACCATCCCAGACACGGCAAAACTAGGCAAGATACTTACAGGCAACTGGAGAGGTAGTCTGCGGTTCTTGAAGAAATAAAATGGGAGCTACGCTAAATCCTCCGAAGAGAAACTTGAGCTGTTGATGAAGGCTAGTTTCCCGAATATTAGTTTCCGGGAGCGGGAGAGCCACCGGGAGGCCTAGGGGGGAAACGGGTCTCTGGCAGCAAAGGTGATAAACGTTGAATGAGTGAGAAAAGCAATCAACTCCTGTAATGCGTTCAAGTCACCGGGTCCTGATGGATTATTTCCAGTACTTCTGCAAAAGGGTGTCGACCCAATCCCGGTTCCGCTGACTGGGATGCTGAGGGGTAGTATTGCGGTAGAATACACGCCCAAGGAGTGAACGAGAACTCATGTGACCTTCATTCCTATGCCGGGTAAGAAGAGCTATGTAAACGTCAAAGATAACCGGTCTATAAGCCTTACATCGTTTTTGTTGAAGACGTTAGAGAGGCTGGTAGACTGGTATCTCAAGGCAAGACCTCTAAAGCATTAGCCCCATCACGAGGAACAGCATGCTTATCAAATGGGCAGATCTGTCGAGACGGCATTCCAATCGGGTATTGGCTCTATAGAGCAACAGCTGAAGTGGAAGGTAGTTTGCATTGGGGCATCATTAGACATAAAGGGCCTCTAACAAGTCCTCTAGGAGCTCTATTAAACAAGCTGCGAAGAGATATGGTATCACGCGAGAGATAATAGGGTGGATTATGAACACCTATGAAGGTAGAAACCTTTCCATAACGTGGCAAGGTTATACTATGGAAGGATCGGTATCAGAAGGGTATCCACAGGGATGGGTACTCTTCCCATTTTCATGGAATTAGTCGTGGATGAGTTACTAGTAAGAATAAACTGTGCTGGTATCAAGGAGTAGTCTGGTGTGGAGAGAACAAACTCTCCATTTACCCGGAAAAACTACTATTACCACCTTTTCCAGAAGCTACAAAATTGAGCCTCTAAGGAAAATGGTAATCGGGGGCAAGTCAGTTGACAGTGAAATATCTGGGAGTCAATCTGGACAGAAAACGACTCTGGCAGAAGCAACTGGGAACTAGGTGCTTGTCAGGGATACCAAGGAGATCCTTAACAGGCTAGGCGGTGGAAACAGGCTTAACCTGACACTTGACTTGGATTTCGGGTCACTTATGTTGGAAAGGGAATGAGAGAGCGGATAAACTGGCCAAAGAGGGAGCCAGATTGGACGTTCCTCAAGACCCCCTTGCTGGTATCCCCTACAACGGAGGTATACAGATCTTGCGGCACCATTTCGGAGATCAACATGTCTGAACATGGAGAAGTGCTACTAGGCAAGTGAGATACTCTCGCTGAGTAGGCAAAGCAACAGGATAATCTCCGAGATCTTTACAGGTCACAGAAATCTGATGAAATTTAAACATACAGTTGGAAAAGCGACACTCCCTTCTGTGTGAGATGCGAAGGAAACAAATTGGAGTTGTCAACCCACTTTCTTTGTCAATGTCCCACGCTCATTTGAACCAGGTTTACCTGGCTAGGCCCGGGGATCATCACTCCCAATGACATAAAGTATCTAAGCGATAAAAGATCTTAGGATTCTGTCGAGCAATGGGGTATCCAAATACCCCCTAACAAACGTCGTAGGGGATAGTGTATGAGGTTATTCGGCTGAGTGCATTGAACTATCTATTAAGCCCGCATTCATCTCCACCAATACCAATAAATGCATGTAGTCTACTCAGTATCCTCAGGAGAATAAATCTATAGTTTACAAAGGGCTGCGCAGTAGGCATCTTTGGGAATGTTAAACATTGAGATGTCTTGTAACGTAATTTTTGTTATCCCAAATTCGTAACAAAATTCATTCAGTTACTGTAGTAAAATGAATACTTCAAAGTAATAATAGAGCGGAGGAGAATCTTAATTTCTCGGGCAGATTCAATGTGCTCTATTTTACGCGCAGTTCGAAGTTCGAAGCCAAGGATATGAGAACAAGAAAGACAAATAAGATAAGATTTGAAACTTGAGCTCGCTGCTGATCGATATCTGAAGCCGATTAGTTATTATACTGCGCAAGTAATTCCGACGTAAGTTTTCAATATACAGTTGGATTCATTTGCTAGATAACGGAATAGCATCTGTTACTACTAATGAACCCGTTACCCTCATATCATCTTCAATGCAATGGAAATGATGTGGGGCATTTCAAAGAAGTATTATAACCAGTAGCGTAATGGAGAGATGGAGAATCTATTAATAATTGGAAGCCTTAAGTTCTCTTAACCTCAGATGTCGAGGTGGTACGAACGACAAATCAAGTTTGACTTGTAAGAAATTCCTCACTGATTATAAGAATAAAACATAGAGTTATAAAACACATAAGTTGTAAACTCGAATGAAGGGTCTTCTTTCCTTTTTTTGGAATTGCTTGGACTCTAGTTGTCTTGCAGCTGGAAGAGAACACTCCAATTTTGTATGAAAGGATAATCAACCTGCAGAAAACTGGTGTTAATTATGGAGCACATTCCTTGAGAACGACAGGTGGAAGTTCGTCTGGCCACATAGCCTTCCTCGTATTGTGATCAAGCAGAATGTACCTAATTGTGCGTTGACGAGAGACAATTTTGGGCGTATGGCTATCGATGGCAGTAATATTAGGAGGGTCCTTCCCTTGAGGATCCAAAGTGGAATTTGCTGAAACATTCCACCAAAAACTTTGGCTTTTTCTTGTGGTAGTAACGAGTGTGCCATCGTCTTTGGTCAGGGGAGGAAATGAACTGGAACTTCCAATGACAGAGTATAGTTTGACTTATTCCCATCTTATTCATCTTCAAATAAATATCACAATCACAGATTTAACTCCCAGAAGTCTCCGAAAGCGGAAAAATGTGCTGACAGAAGTAGGTAACCAAAAATCAGGTTATTTATTCGTATGTATAATGATACGATAAAGGAATAGCCCCTTATGAAAGAAATTATGTTCTCAATTCGATTTGTCAACATAATGTATTTGACGTCTTTCCACTAATTGCTCTGTTTCATTTGAAATTTATTTTCGGTTCCTATGAGCGAAGGAATTTCATTTTTATCGCAAGTTTGTCAAAGTCAAATTTTTTTATGATGAAACATATTTTTTCTATGAGAACAATGAAAATAGCACAAGACTAATATAGCTCCAGAAAATATTTTCATTTAATAACAAAGACAAAGTGCACATGAGAACAAAATATTTACTATAAATAAATTGCCAGTTGATGCAATTGACCAACCAAAACAAAATAGTCTGAGTCTGCCATGAAGGCATTGTTAGAATCGTCAGCTTTTTATTCAATATGAGAATTCCGCTCCTCAAATATAAATGAATTCATTTTTTCGTTTTTAATTTACTTCATATCTAATTTAAGGTAGTGTATATTTTGTATGAACAATTCCATTACCTCGCGGAATATTTCTAATTAATCAACTGATTCGTTCCACTAGTTTCATCGTGAAACATATCAAGGGTATATTAGGAATCATAATTGAAATATTCATCTGTCAGAAAATTTCAAATCAGTCGAAATGTGAAGGAATCTGATTTTTACACATTTTGATCAATTCTGGCTATGTATTGAACTAGTTCAGTTTTAATTCCATTTGAAATCAAATACTCAATATAACACCAATAAGTCATATGCTAACTCCATTGTTTTTGTATGAGGAACAGTCTAATGTTAATCATTAGACTGTTAATCGAAATAAGACACCTCAAGCAGTTTGTTGTGTTCGTATATCGAGAATTCTGTCCTTCATGCAAGCTTTTGTTGAAATCCATCAATAAGATACGCTTCATAATAAGTACCGGGATATCAAAAATTCTCTTGGTCAAGGGTGGTTGTGGAATCTAAAACGTGTGTCTTACTTTACGTTTGAATTAATTATGTCATAATCAATTTGAAGTTTCTAAAAGTGCGAAATGTCGCAATTTTATACGAATATTGTAACACTCAGAACTCTTTAGCGCTTTGGACTCCGGGATTTTCACGTGGCCTATCGAAATTAGAAGGTTCGAATTATCTCAAAGCATAATTGCATGAACGCCAGACGCCCTATGTAATTAGCTACGAACGAAATCATTTACCTCGGTCTTGTTAATTTGGGGCCGTTACTTGCCCCGTGCGATCGGCGCCAGTTGTAATAAAGTGTTCTTGGCTATGGGCCGCTAGCTTTTACCCGCTTTGTGTATATTTTAGTCGCGAGAAAATTCTCTTTGATACGTCGCACGTTAGACGCGCGTAGCTGAGATCTGAGAATAGCTCAAACTGTTTTAATTAAATTTTCCTTTTTAATGGACATTTATCGAAAAAAGAAGGGCCGTCGGGCACGGTCCGATACTAAATCTAACTACATGAACCTAAAACGGCACGTAAAAAGTCGTCGTAAAGCCGCATTAGGTACAACCAGTTTGCACTTTTCTAACTCGCGTGCTACGGGCTTCTCACGTGAACGTCATTCGATTTACGGAAAATTAACTATTTCAAAACAGTTTTTGCCCCGGATTGTGGCTATCACGACCTCTGAAAAGGTTCAAAGTTTACATAATTATTTCATAATTTGTAGGTTATTGATGATGTCAGTGTGACAGTGACATAATTATTCCAAACGTAAAGTAAGACACACGTGTTAGATTCCACAACCACCCTTGACCAAGATAATTTTTGATATGCCGGTATTTGTGGTATAACCTTATCATAATATACTGCAGCTGATAAAACGATTCTCCAAATTGTCTTTTACAGTCAGTGAATACGTATATCGATCTGATGAGTAATTACAAGGTTATTCAGGCCATATTTTTGCCAATTTTACTTCCCTCACTTTCTCAGTATATATCAAAAAGATACCAGCTTGCCTACGTAACACATGTGAGACAGAATCTATTGAAAAACATGGGGAATCCCGAGCTGTAGTATTGGATATCCCCAAAGCATTTGATCGAGTCTGGCACCAAACCCTTCTTCGGCAACTTCCATCATATGGTTTGGCAGCTCAATTTCATCACTTATTATCGAGTTTTCTCTCAGATAAATCACTCCATGTGGTGGTAGACCGGATATCCTCCGATACAATGGCTATCAACGCTGGTGTTCAGCAGGGATCTGTCTTGGAACCAACTCTGTTTCTGCTCTATATCAACGATCTGT
This sequence comes from Endomychus coccineus, assembly GCA_958510875.1. Lineage (NCBI taxonomy): Eukaryota > Metazoa > Arthropoda > Insecta > Coleoptera > Endomychidae > Endomychus > Endomychus coccineus. The sequence goes on along the minus strand of OY294071.1, from coordinate 16,460,940 downwards.
TGGAAGTGACCGCCTGTCCCTTACACAGATTTCCAGATGTTGGCGAGCACAATCGAACTAATCTAAGAGGTAACTACTAGAGTGTCTTTCCGACTCCCCTTGGCCAAGACTTTGGAGCCCGCTATTCGCTTGTTTGTTTGGTAAATTGAAACGGAAGTATTGGATTCCCTGGGTAGATGGAGTATCCTTCAATACAATGGCTATCAATGATGGTGTTTGACAGGGATCTATCTTGGATTCAACTTTATATCCAACAACTACACCTATGACGTATTCCATATTCATACTCGGGATCACCACCGATAGCAGCCTCTCATGGGATGATCATATGAAGCCCATGACAAAAATCGCTTAACAAAAACTTTGTTTCCTATTCTGTGCCAAGAGCTACTTTACACCCCAGCAGCTCCTCATAATCTACAAAGCACATGTTCGACCTGTCTCGGAGTACTATTCAGATATTTGGAGTACGGCTCCCAAACATATGTTGGAGTTCTTGGATTCTATCCAGAAGAGAGCTATTCGTCTGACACTTACGAATTCATTGATTTCTTTAGAACATCATAGAATGGTAGGCGATCTCTCGCTTTTCTATAGATATTTACATAGTAGGTATTCATCAGAAATCTCGTCTGTTATTTCACCACGAGAGTTCCAGATAGGCAATGTCAAGCTCAAGATCTGCCGAACTTTTCTATCGAACGGCGAAGATATGGAACCTTCAAGGAAAATTCGAATGCCTCTCCTCTCCCAACATTCCACTGCTAGCTCACACCATGTTCCTCGAAGAATATAGGTTTTCCTCTACTGTAGTCAAAGTATAGGAGGAAAATTGATTGTATAAGGGAAGTATATATCCGTTTAGAGCAATTCTGAATCGATCTTACTATGAGGAAATGGTATTATTATAATTTAAGCATGTACAACGTCTAGATCGGGATGTATGAATGTGCGTTTTTCAATTCATTTTCCCGAACGATTGATTAATTATGAACTTTGAAATCTCCATTCAGCTACCTAATTCGAAGTTATTATGTCTAAAATATGAAGTATACTCAATAACAAGGTTTAACTGCAATTAACGCTGGAATGAAGTACTTGATTGGATTATTTACGAGCTCGAACCATAAATGGCTCTGCCAGCTTTGGAGATCATTTCAACAACTGAATAGGAATCTACACGAATTAAGTCTTAGGCGACCGTTTTCATCACGTGTTTTATTCAGAGAAAATTGTCTACCAAGTTATGTATATACAATCTGGAAATATTCCCATTCCATAATGTATAAATGCGTGACTTAATTCTCTCAACTTCTACAAATCTGTCCTATCTTAATTTAAAGAAAAATGCGTTTGATTAACGAGCATCATCATATACATATACTAGCTTATGTCCGTGGGCTATGCCCACCGAAAGAGCTCATACCCGTAGGAACAGGTAATTATTGACATTCAATCAGTCAATTCGTAACGTGTTGAAAGCAATCCGTATTGAATCCACTGATATGATTGCTTTGTCGATATAACACTATTCTGAATATAATACATCTGTTCTAAATTAACTGTTGATTTGGATACTTGATAATTTATGCGTTCGAAGCGTTCTGTATTACTTTAACCGCTTTGCTATTTGTTGATTCGTCAACAATTGTGTGACCATTGTAAAACATCCAAACTCATGAACAATGATTTTATTGATAACATTTTGGTAAATTCTTCAAACGTGTTATTCAACAAACAGGTACAAAGTTAATATTTTCAGCAAGGTTCATGGAATATGATAAAGTGATATTTGAAATATAGGATAAGCAACCTTACAGGAGCAGCTCATTAGAATTCAAGAACAGGACGAAGAAATCTTATAATCCTAATACAGCGGCTCTTGGTGTCCTTTCTGCATCCACTTTACATCCGAATAGTTGATTCATTATGGGTACAAAGTGCTTTGTATTACTACTACACAGCTAGAAATAAATTCTTTTGTGATCAAATGCATAGTTTTTGAGAGATAATTCTGAATAATTCAGGCAAAAAGGAGCTTGGAACAGGCAAAGACAGAATTCACAATTCTCATATTAAACTCTGGGAATTGGACTGTCTTTCGATGAATTATTCGAGACATCAGAAGATATTGACAAAAGAAAAATTAAAGTATTTGGAATTCTGAAAGAATTTTCAAGTATATATCAGTTAGCGATGATTGCTTGTCCGGATGCATAATTTGAAAATGATATTCAATATTCCAATATCAAAGGAGCCAAGATTGGAATAATTGAAAACAGAATTCAGTCTGTTCAATGGACAAACTGCCACCAACTTTGTCTGAAAACCATTTATCTGAAAGAAAGTAGTCTTTCCTCAAATAAAATACCTCTGATCCAGAAAAGTCATCGATAGAACCATACATAGATTCAGTATATATCTGCAACTTATATGATAGTGGTGCAGGAGTTCTACTAATTCTATGGACATATTTTTCACTGAAGACAAATTGCTATCAGTATTAAGCCCAGATCCTCCGCCAATATACACTATAGCATTGTACATAAAAATAATTGATAATTTATCAATGGTGAACATAACAAAAGAGATGAAATGAAGATATGAGTTTGGAGAACCTTAAAATGAAGCTTGTCTCACAATCTCTAATATGGGGTATAACTATTCCAAAAAAGACCATGAAAAGAAGATTGTATGACGTTTATTGCGAAAACTGCTTCACCAAAACTTGGTTTTCTATTCCGTGTCAAGAGCTGATTCATACAGCTCCTCATGATCTATAAGGAACTGTTCCGAAGTTGTGTCGAAATGTTTGGAGTTTGGCTCCCTGTTAGTGCATCACGACCGTCACCAGTTAGGTGAATTAGACGAGCTCAGACTGATCACTTCCTCATTGTCAGGTTCGAGGCCTGGCCATCTTCTCTCTAGCAGACTCAATTTTTCTATCGAAAGGCGAAGTTGTATTTTTGCTGATGTCCAAACTTTCATGTTCACCTCCTCCAACATTCCACCGCTGGCAAACATTATAACATTATATGTTTTTCTCTTGTGTAGTCAAGGGATAAGACAAAGTTGAAATAATGTTTGATTAAAACTACAATAAACAAAAGACACAATAGTCATTTGAACTTACTTTCTCACTTAGCCTTAACCTCATTACATTGTTAATACTTTGTTCCCAGCGAAAAAGGGAATAGCAATTTAATGTTGCATGGTTTTATCTTTTTCGAAGATGTGAAGCACGAGTTATAACTGACCGAGATGATATCCAAAAACGATCCTGAGTATATAGTTATGGTGGTAATGACGACTTGAAGTAACAACTTTTCGGGATAACCTAAGAGATTGCCATACCTCACAGTATATGCCAATACAAAAGTTCTTCTCTGTCAATAGCAGTCACTAGTCACTCAGCAGAACATTTGGCAGATATCAACAACATGGGAAGAACCAGTTGAAACAAGCGCAAAAACGATGCTGCACCTGCAATTCTCCAGTCAAGACGGGATATTATTATTCCAGATGCGCACCAACGAAGAAGTTCTTCCTCAGTTCGACTCTTGGGCCATTGATTCCAGAGTTTGAATATTCTGGAAGTATTAAATCTTTGGTTTATGGACGCAACTTTCGAAGATGTACAGATGGGTTGTTTAGAAAGTCACACAATCTTGTTATGAAGGTCGAGCTTACGAAATTTCATCAAGATCGGAATAAAATAAACATTATTTTTCATAAATGTGGAAGATAATGACAAGGCTCAGATTCAGAATACAGCTTCCATTGGAGCTCACTTTAAATTGCTTCTATTGCTCATACAACTGCCGCTTTTGGACAAGATTTCAAATTGACATCCGATTACTCAATTCGTTAATTCATGGAAGCAATCCGTACGGTATCCACTGATGTGATTGCTTTGGCGATATAACATTATTCTGAATACATTTGCTCTAAATTAACAGTAAATTCGGATAGTTGATAAGTTATGAGCTCGAAACCTTCTGTATTACTTTAACTGCTTTGCTATTGCTTGATTCGTCATATATTTGTGTGAAATTTTACCATGTACCGTCCATTGTGATACATCAAACACCCTCATGAACAATGATTCTATTGATGAATAACATTTTGGCTAACTCTTCCAACGAGTTATTCAACAAACATGTACAAAGTTAATATTTTCAGCAAGGTTTGTGGAATAAGACGAAGTGATATTTGAAACATAGGACAAGCAACCTTAAAGGAGCAGCTTATTACAATGCGAGGACAGGACTTAGAAAACGTATAATCCTAATACAGCAGCTCTTGGTATCCTTTCGAGTAGTTGATTCATTATGTGTACCGAGTGCTTTGTATTACTTTTCACAGCTAGAAATAAATGTTTTTATGATCAAGTTCCATAGTTTTTGAGAGATAATTCTAAATAGTTCAGTCAAAAAGGAATTTTGATTAGGCAAAAACAGAATTCACACCTCTCATATTGAACTCTAGGAATTGAATTGTTTTTCGATGAATTATTCGAGACATCTGAAGATATTGGCTGAAGAAAAATTAGAGTATTTGGAATTCTCGAAGAATTTTCACGTATATTTCAGCTAGCGATAAATGCTCGTATAGATGCATAGTTCGAAAAATAATACCCAATATTCCAATATCAAAGAAGTCAAGATTGGAATAATTGAAAACAGAATCCAGTCTGATCAATGGATACACTTCTACCAACTTTGTGCCTGAAAACCATTTATCTGAAAGAAAGTCGTCTTTCCTCAGATAATGTAGCTCTGATCCAAAAAAGTCATCGTTTTCGCAATAATTCGAATGTTTTAGAACAATTCAGATAGCTGGAAATATATTATAACATTCCATCAATAATGTTGATAAGATATCTATTTATGTTTCATTTTTTACAAACTCATTGATAGAACCATAAATAGACTTGGTGTTTATCTGCAACTTATGTGATAATGGTGCAGGAACTTAATTATTTATTTATTTATTTATTTATTTATTTAGTTATTTATTTAGTTACACCACCCAACAGCCACAGGCCAATTAAGGATGGGAAAAGCTACAATTTGATTAAAATTCACAAATATTATATAACAAAAACAAAATAATTCATATAAAACAAGAAAATAAATACAAAATGAAAAACGAAAAAAAAATAGATAGACATCAATACTGATATCAACATTGATACAAGGCTGTTCTGCAAGCAGAGCACGCAGGATGTATTGAACAATGTTTTAAATTATTGCACTACATCAGCTATGTTCCCAGTAATAGCTTTTATATGTGCAACGGATGTATTGAATATGTCTAGACTATCTTGAAACATTTTATAATTGTTGCACATCTCATAGATAGGCGATGATTGCAGCATACGTGTGCGATGAGTGTTCAGATAAAAAGTATTCGGATGTCGCGCTCCCAATCTAGGCACTTCGAAAATCAACTGCTCAAGCAGGTCGGGACAGTCAACAGTATTGTTAACGAGTTTAAATAGAAAGACTATCGAGGTAGTCCGCCTGCGCCCGAGCAAGTAGTTCCGATTGAGGGAAACCTCTCGGAGGATAAACGTTATCTATGGGAAAGCTGAGATACTAAAAGAATTTTCGCTGAATACCCTCTAGCAGGTGGATATGAATCTGATAGGTAGGAGACCACACGACTTTAGCGTATTCAAGGCGAGATCTTATAAATGAATTGTAAAGCAGCAGTAGTGTTTCAATATTGACGAAGTCTCGCGAGCTTCTGATAATGAAACCCATGAGCCTGGATGCTGCGGACGCCACTGAATCAACATGAGTGTCGAAAGAAAGACTAGAGGTGAAGTAGACACCCAGATCTCGAATATTTTCACATCGTGGAAGAACTGAATCAGAGATATAATAATCGTAAATTATAGGAGTCTTGCTTCTTGTAAATGACATAACTGCACATTTAGACACATTGAGATCTAAGAGGTTAGCAGAGCACCAGGAATGAAACAGGTTGAGATCGTTTTGCAGTTGAAGAACGTCCCTAGAAGATTTGATCGGAAGGAAAAACTTCAGGTCATCTGCATATAGTAGATACATGACAGTAAAAATGGAGGCAACATCATTGATGAAGATATTAAATAGCAGTGGACCAAGGACCTAGCCCTGTGAAACACCGCTCGGAATGCTCGAAGCATCAGATCTGAAACCTGAAAGCTCCACAGAGTGACTCCGCCCGGTCAAGTAACTCTCAAACAGTCCCACCAGCCGGATCGACACACCAAAATCAGCTAATCTAGAGAGGAGGATGCTATGATTCAAACGATCGAAAGCTTTGCTAAAATCGGTGAAGACGACATCAACCTGAGTACCAACATCCAGACACTCTGCTACGAACTGATGAAAAACAGTCAAGTTGGTCACAGTCGATCTGCCCCTGAATTAATTCTATGGACAACATCATATTTCTCACTGAAGACTATTATCGGTATTAATTCCCAGATCCTCCGCCAATATACACTATAGCATTGTAGCTAAGAATAATTTATAATTTATCAACAGTGAACATAACAAAAGAGACAAATAAAATTCGAGAAAATGTTTTATCTACTAACAAACATAAATAGTGCACATGGAAACAAAATATTTACTGTTAATAACCATATTATGAAATGTTATCAAACTATTTGATTAAATTCGTTTTTCACATTGATAGAGTAATTATTAAACTGAGTATGCATCTGAAACGTCCTTGATCATGTTGAAATGAGCTTAATTTTTTGACAGCATCATATTTTCCATTTCTTGGAACATGGATGTAAAAGGTAATTTGAAAACACCAGCCAGCGTTTATTGAGAATTCATTAGTCCATCGAGATTAACACATTTTGAGTTCAACATCATCATTTGTCTTGTAATCCGTTTGGGAGTTTTCATAATATAAACGGATAATATAACTGAAACTCCCCCAGATTTTATAGTGATGATCATTACAGAATAACTATCATGTGGTGTAGTAGCGGGTAGGTCGAAATGATACCCTTGATAAAGGGGTACACTATATAGTTATTGGAACATATCCTAGAATAAGCAAATATTAGTTTAACATAATATAATTCATCCACAGATAAAGTAGCTCTGATCCAAAGAAGTTATCGTTTTGGTAAATTATCAGAAGCTTTATAACAATTCAGATAGTTGGTTATACATTAAGAAATTATATCAATAATTTTGATGAGATAATTATTCGTTTCTCATTGATTGAATCATTATTAAACAGCGAATCTTCTTTGATCATGTTGGCATCGGGTTGATTCTTTTTACAACATCATATTTTTCAATAAGGAAATACCTTTAAAATTAAACCTAGATCCTCCGCCAAAATACACCATCTGTTTGAACATGGATGTAATGGGTAATTTGAAACCACTATCGAGCGAATATTGGAAAATTTAATAGTTCGAAATGATACCCTTGATCAGGGGGTACACTATATTATTATTGGAAATTGTCCTAGAATAAGCAAACAATCGTTTAGCTTTATATAAATAGTCGATAAGACTGGGAATCATCGTTTATATTATTTGTATTAGAAGCATCATATAGATAGTTGATATGTTGAGTTCAAACATTCTGAATTAATTTCAACGCTTGGCTATTTGTTGTTTCGACATACAATTATGTGACTATTCGAAATTTTTTCATCTTATACCGTCCATTATGATATATCCTCTCTCCTTCATAAATAATGATTTTATTGATAACATTCTGGTAAGTTCCTTCTTTCCACGATTTATTCAACAAACATGTACAAGTTAATATTTTCAGCATGGTTGATGGACTATGATGAAGTGATATTGATAGTACAAGCAACTTTATAGGAGCAGCTCATTAGTTTTCGAGGACACGACTAAGAAAACTTATAATCCTAATACTCCTGCTCTTATTGTATGTTTTGTATCAACTGTACATTTGAATAGTTGATTCATTATATGCACAAAGAGCTTTGTATAACTTTCATGGCTTTGTTTCTTTGCCAATTGACTCCGACAAAGCCATCAAATTAGGAATTGAAAATAGAGAGTTGAAAAATAAACTTTATTCAATCGAAAAAAGAAAGAAGTATAATTTGATAGTCCATGGAGTTAGTGAAAATGAGGAGGATTTACCAGAAACAATATTGAGTGTTTTGAAAAAGTTGTGAGAATGTGCTGTAACCTCTCTAATTTCTATACCAAATATACATAGATAAGTCAATAAAAAAATAACAAATTACGCCCTATTCTTGTTGAAACCAATAGCATTTCTTGAAATCGGAGATTTTGATAAAGGCTAGAGTGAATTTTCAAAAGCCGAAGGAGGAACAAATTTACTTCAGTCAAAATTACACAGGAGAAGAACTGGAAAAAAGAAAATTCTTTTACAACCTGAAAGCTGCTAGGGAAAAAATATTCGGCAGTCATGAAAAATAGAAATTCAGTAGTGAATGGTAAGGGATTCTTTTATGAGAAATTAAAACAGTTAGATTCCTGAAATTTCAAAAGTCAATCAAAAATCAACTGGAGATCGAAAAATATCAAGTGTAACAAGCACCCCTATCCAGACTAACATATTCAACTTGAGCAGTAAACTAGAAGAAGACGAAAGAGAATTAGAAATAAAATATCCGAACTGAAAATCAATACTGAGTCCCAATACAAAGAATAGTACTGTGTTCAACTCCTTTCTATTTATCTTTCTTCATCTATACAGACTTCAGCTATATATTTAAAAACTTTCTTTTCAACTTATTTTACTTTGAATTCTATCTTCATTGTTTTAGATAAATTTGCTTGATGTCCTTATGATCATTATTTATGAAAATTTAACGTTCACTACCAAATTTTATCCGTTCTGTATTGAACTTGTCTTGTCTTCCATTAAAATAACCCATGAGCACAAATATAATTTTCCACTTTTACATCAATTATACCACTTTTCGATTATACTTTTTCCCTATGTAGCTATATGTTAGTCATTCAAAATTATGAATAAGGATATCAGAGATTTCAAATAATCCACCATAAACCACGTACATAAACATAATGAAACCCATATTTTTGATATACGACAATTGTGTTTAGTTGCAACTGTGAATAGATAACATAAACATAAAAATGATTTTATCAACATATCACATGAATATAACACTCGACATACAACAAACCCTCGTACGTTCCGAAACCTGAGAAAAACATTTTACACCGAAGCTACATCTATCTAGGACCCAAACTATACAATACTGTATACTGAAACAAGACAGTTGAATTCTCCCAAATTCATGGAAAATAAATTTTGAAAATGGATAATAGCCAGGTCTCGATATATCAAGTTTACCAAATTGAGTATGGTTTACATCGTCCTCTAAAGCTTGTTTAACCTAGCAATGATGATTATTGAATTAATTATTGATCTGGGTGAACTTGAATAAAGCCGAAATTCTCATTTACTGCTTTATGGGAATAAACCTCCTGATATTGTTTGAACAGATTATTTATTAAGAAACTACGATCACGATTACAGTCGACTATATTCACTAAACTATTGTCCAAATATTCTCTTCCAGATTTTGATGATGTGTTTCACTAATTCTCTTCAAGATTTCAGTTTTCAAAATTATTTTGAATATACAATTCTCTTCGAAACCTTACACTATACCATCATAAACCTCTACAATATGAGCATACACAACCCAATATAGAAAAGACGGATGTGTAGAGGTAAATTTCTCTAAATTTGGATGGTTGATATGTTATGCGTTCAAACATTCTGAATTAATTTCAACGCTTGGCTATTTGTTGATTCGACAAACAATTATGTGACTATTGTTATCTTATACCGTTAATTATGATACATCCTCTTCCTCATAAACAATGATTTTATTGATAACATTCTGGTAAACTCTTTCATTCCTCGAGTTATTCACCAAACATGCACAACTTGATATTTTCAGCAAAGTTCATGGATTATGATGAGGTGATATTTGAAACATAGGATAAGCAAACCTTACAGGAGCAGCTCATTATAATTCGAGGACAGGACTAAGAAAACTTATATTCCTAATACAGATGCTGTTACTGCCCGTTTCGAAACAATTCTAAATTTGAATAGTTGATTCATTACAAAGTACAAAGTGGTATGTATTACTTTTACAGCTTTGCTGCTTGGTTAGTTGACTCCGATAAAAATATCGTTCACCCCCACCACTTACTGTCATAAAAATGTTTGTTAATTAGAAAGCTCTAATATTGACGTTTATAGCACACGAATATGAGGGTTAGAATAACCTCTGAGAATATGATGAGATGGGTTTTGCCACATTAAGTAATCGAAGTTACTTAGACTACAAATTTATCGTGATATTGTGACCATCTTTTAAAATTTTACCATGTTTTTTCATACTTGGACTATACGAAGGGGAAACCTATGTTCAAACAACATCGTGTAAGCCTGCGGTAGAATGTTGGGAGAGGAGGCATCCATTCTTTCTTGAAGTTTGGAGGTTATAGGCATGGGGAAAGATCTCGCTAGGTGAACAGTTTCACAACTGAGCGGTTCGATAGAAAAATGAAGTCTGTACAGAAAGAAGTTCGGCAGGTCTTGAGCTTGACAATAAGGGATAAGCTCCTCTAGTCCTCCTATCTGGAATTTCTCGTAGTGGAACAACAGACAAGATTTCTGATGAATACTGACAATAGAAATCTCTATAGATCTTTCTACGATGTTCTAGAGAGATCAATGAACTCGTGAAAATGAAAACATCAATTAGACTAATGGCGCTGTTCTGGATAGAATCCAAGGGCTTCAGCGTATGTTTGGAAGCCGAACTCCAGAATATATCAAATCTTTGCTTTAAAGATTATGAGGAGCTGCTAGGATATAAAGTATCTCTTGGCATGGAATAGAAAACCAAGTATTTGTGAAGCGGTTTTCGCAATGGACCTCACATGATCATCCCATGAGAGGTTGCTATTGGTAGTGATCCCGATCATGTGATATATTCGTGATTGTGAGATCTGCCTTCCTGGATAAGATGCAACTTGAGTTTTGGTTGCATTTAACTATATCAGATTATCAGATCCCCATTTCAAAATCTTTGACAGATCTCCATTAATTGCGTCAACCTGTCTCGATAAAGTGTACCCTTATCGGCAAAGCTGTAGACGGGCAGTCACTTCCAGCAGATCGTTTAGATGGAGAAGAAACAAAGTTGGTGCCAAGATAAGTTCCTGTGGAACACCAGTGTTGATAGCCATTGCATTAGAAGATACTTCGCCAACCTTCACATGGAGTGACCTATCTGAGAGAAAACTCGATAGTAAGCGTCAAACCATATGACCCAAGTTTCCCAAGAAGGCTTTGGTTCCAGACTCGGTCAAATGCTTTGGAGATATCGAATGCTACAGCTAGAGATTCCCCATGATTTTCAATAGATTTCTGTCATACATGAGTTACGTAGGCAAGAAGGGCTCTTGTTGATCTCTGCTGATGAAAGCCATATTGCCGGTCATTCACGATTTTGAAGCTCTCTAGGTTTTGGATGAGCTCGATTGCTTTTTCATCATTTTTGAGATCACAGATGATATTATAATGGGTCTATGATTATTATTAGGAAGCGCCTTTTTCCCTTTTTTGGAATAGGTTGGACTAGCTGTCTACCAGCTGGAAGTAAACACACCAAGTTTGTATGAAAGGGTGAGCAACTTGTAGAAAACTGTTGGTAATTCAGGCGCACATTCCATGAGACAATAGAAGGAATTCCGTCTGGCCTCATAGACTTTTTGGTATTGAGATCAAGCAGAATGCGCCTAATTGTGCGCTGACGAAAGACAGTTTCAGGCATATGGCTATCGATGGCCGCAATATTCATATTTATAGCTAATCGGAAGTATAGTCTGTTCTTCCATGACGAGCAATTCCAAGTGGGCATACTGAACGAGCTCAGATCGGTCATACATTCATTTTTCTATCGTTCAGCGAAGTTGTGGAACTCTTCTCTTCGAATTTTTTAAGAAATTTCTGAAGCTGATTCCAACCACCATCTCGAATAGTTTATCTCACACGATGTTCTAGGAATATTACAGATTTTCCTTTTGTGTAGTGAAAGTATGAGAAAAGATCAATGTGAAACTATAGCTGATCGACGTATAAGTATGTCAATGTACCAAAAGTAATGAGAAGTTGAGGTTGTTGAGAGTCCTCGTTGTAGATAAGTACTTAGGTTCATGAGGTTGAAGGTAAACTATATGTAAATCACACGACTACTGGTTCCAGTAATAACAAAATCATTGCTTTTAATGAAACTATAAAAGGTAATGTATGGTAGTTTATTTGAGTTAAACCTTTCATAAGCATTCATTCAATCGATTGTTGAGAGTGCAATGAAACAGAACAATACGGACTAGTTGTAATTGTGCGGTTTAATACCAAATTAACGACATAACAATTTCTGTTGTAATTTTCATTGAAATAAATCCTTTTGTTCTCACAATCCGAGAATTTTATAACCAAATCATACAGTTTTTCCAACTCTACAAATCTCGATTTTTAATCTGATCTATTGAATTCACTTTGGAATCATGCCAATAGCAGACAATATAGCCAGAACCACAATTTTATTATGTGTAGTCCATTGATTCTTCATTCGTTCGTGAGCTTTAATTCCCAATATTGATGGCGTCAATTCATTATTCTGACATTCGGAATAGTTTCCATTTGGATGAACTCCGAAACCGTGCGACAAATAACGTTAAAATCATGTCGATTCGCATGAGTGATCCACAAAGATCCTATTAATTCGATTTGAATACAAATGAGCAAATATCAGTATTCAGTTGGAGCTCACAGATCGTATCCATCAATTACCGATTGACTGCTACATTCAAGGCTTCCGTAGAATCAATTTCCTTCCGACTCCTCAAGAGATTCAACATGTTAAGCTTTATGATTGATATAGACTGTTTAATTTTCCATATTATGTAACAGAGGATCTCTCTTTGTTAATTTTCTTTCCTTCTTACTTTATACTAAGACTTTAGGTCAACATTTTACTCGTTTTTATATGGAGTTATGGCCAAAAGGAACAAACCCTTTTGTACATGCTTATGAATAACTACAGCCATTCACAAGCAAGAAAGATGTAATTGATATTCATTCATTCAATTTCACTAGTCACTTATAACTTTGATACACTGGAGATAGGTAGAAGGCTGCATACTAAGATAAGTAATCAAGCCCAACAACACAAATTTATTCAAAACTAATTCAAACCCTAATTTAAAGTTCATTTATTCAATGAATACTACGTAACTTTGATCTAAACACCATGAATGTAATATCTAATTTACCAATCCTATACTTCTCCACCTGCTCTATCGACAACCCTCTTTAATGAACATAATTACCGTAGTAAATAAGAAACAAATTAGGTCAGAGGATGAATTTTAATAGGTTGAACTAAAAAATTCAAATTATAACTGCTTTTCTGAAGCTTGTCTGTACTATTCATGTTACTGAAAAACGACGTTATTTTAAATTAGAGAGAGTGCAGAACACAAGTTGTCTTTAAGCCAATAATAAGTCAGCTTGAGCTTCCATCCTTTCGTGGCTACGATAGTTTAAGAACTACTAGATAGGAAAGGTATCCAAGTTCATTCTTTTCCAAATGGTAAACAAATTCTTTTCACGCATTACGATACATACAATTTAAAATTACTCTAACTACAATCACAATCGACTTACGTATGATTATTCTATGAGTATCTGATAGCAGGAAAGGATAAGAAAAACCTCTTATATCGAATGATAGTATCTCTGGTAGAAAATAATGGCGACACTTAGTCAACAAGCTTTGATTTGAAATCTAAAACAACTCTGATTTAGCGAAATCCACCCTTCTTACCAAAAACACTGAAAAAACAATTAAGTTAAATTAATTGAAATTGACTGAGTGCCAGAATAATTCAAGTTGAAAACTATAACTGAAGGTTTTTGACATTGCTCTTGTTATTTATGATGCGTTCTTTTTCTCAAAAACCAATATTTATTAGAACAGTAGAACAATTAGCAGACACAATGTGTCCAATAACAGATTGTTACAATATAAAACGTACACATTTAGATGAAAGTATCAATAACCGACAGTATAACGTTGGATAGTAAGTGTATTTCGACATATATTATCTAAGAATAAACATCAGTTATCAGTATACGCATACAAACAGTGAGCAATATTACATAGAATACCTACACCTATAACATCCCGTCATCAGACGTAATATGAATTACATTAGTTTTGGAGACTGTGAATGAATCGTGAAATTTATCTAGGCTATTAGAGACCCAGTGGTATCCACCACACATTCGAGCAAGCGGCCCATGTAAACCCAAATTCGTATTGCTGCGCTTGATGTGAAAGTGATCGGTTGATCTTGTGGACGCACTCCCAGCCCTTAAGCTTATCATTGTCAACAGCTCAAAATCATATTTGTGTCTTATCATTTTGAATAACGTCAGTAAGTCTGAGACTGTCCTCCTGAGTACAAGCTGCTGCAAGTCAAACATCCGTAACCTTTCTGGATAAGTGCCGTAATCAGACAGGTGACCATTCACTCTGAGAAACAAATAACGAGTAAATTTTCTTTGTGTCGATTCCAACCGCTGAATGTATGTAATGTACGACGAAGACCATACAACACTGCAATACTCCAAATGAGATCTTATATAGGCAAAGTAAAGTTTTTTGAAGCTATCCACTGTTTGAAAGTGAAATAAAACCCATCATAGGAGTATGCCTTTCTGACTATGTGCTCCACGTGCAGCTCAGAATTTAGTTTAGAGTTGAATGTCACTCCAAGGTCCCTCATACTCTCTACCCTTTTCAATGGTTTATCATTCAAATATGTCTGATGTAGTTGAGTAATTTATGATATTTCTTGTGAATAAAATTGTACAGCATTTATCACAGTTTAGTAGGAGTTTATTCAGTCGGGTCCATTCTAGAAGGTTATCAAGGTCATTCTGTAACAAATCACTGTCCGCCATCGATGAAATATTTCTGAATATTTTTAAGTCGTCAGCATATAGAAGACTGCCTGGACTAAATATTATTATACAATTAGGGGAAGGATCCCAGAATTGTTTAACCAATAAACAGTAAGATAGTTGATAATTATTTCCCTCTCTTGAGCCTCTAATTCAGAATGTTTTCGGTGGACATTTCTAAACCTATCTGTCCTTTTCTAAATATTACTAACTGATTCCTTCTTTACTAAATATTTCAATTGCAATCAAGACTATATTTAATTACAATTTTGATGATTCGATACTACGTTACGTCATGATTCACGTGTGATATACTTTGATTAATTATGTAACTTTTGAAAGAAAGACTTTAAAACTTGTATATTAATATCACAGCGGGTCTGGAGAAAGCCCGCTAGCTTAACATTAACATTTATCGTAGCTTAGCATTCGTTTTCCGTCTTATACCCATTGGTTATTCATCATGACAGGCTTATGATTTTCTTCAAAACAAGAAACTTTAGTGAAATTATTGAAACCATCTTGCCCGTGCCAGCTATGGTATGATATCACCCTCCTTGAAGTGTGTGTGAATTGTCTTATATTTATTTAAGAAATTCTTTTACTTTTCTCATACTACATTCGTTATTGATACTGACCAGAAAATATCTGGAAACCCCTAGATATTCTTGTTACTTTGCATTTTACATGACATTTTAATTTTCTAAGAATGATTTTGTTTTGAATATTGGAAGTGACCTATACAATAAGATTATTACACAAATTTATTTTGCAGTGCTGTTTATTAGCAGTTTGAAAATTTTACCGGTGCTGTCCAAAACTTCAAATGGTGGTTGTAGTGCCTTTTTGATTTTATTTACTGTATCAAAAGCAAATTTGCAAGAATCTGAATTATTAGGAATGCAAATTTTGTTAGATTGTTGATCTGAAGGAGGTTTGAAATAAATTTTCAAATATTTGAGAAAATCTGACGTTTTAACTGTTGAAGGAAAAACAGTGAAAATTTCTCCAGGATCGTCTTTTATTGCAGTGCAAAAACCTAATAATAAAATTGGTAATTGGTCTACCCATTGTGTTGTCTATGAAGAAGTTTCACCATGCCATTGCTTTTCAAATTATAACTGGTTGTACGAGTTCTATGTATTCTTATTAATGTTAAAAATTCAGAAAACAAATTTGACTTTTGATTCGAATGACCACCAGTGTTTGTGGTTATCTGAGCTGTTCTAAATGAACTGTACATTCGGGTAGTTGATATGTTCAAAGCGTTCTGTATTAATTTACCGCTTTGCTTTTTGTTGAAACTATATACAATTGTGCTATATACCATCCAAAATGAATCTGCCTCTATCCCTCATGAATAATGATATTATTGATAACATTTTGGTAAATTATTTTACTCCACGAGTTATTCAACACACATGCACAAAGTTAATGTTTTCAACAAGGTTCATGGAAAACGATGAGGTGATATTTTAAACATTGGATGAGCAACCTTACAAGAGCAGCTTATAAGATTTCGACAGGACTAAGAGAATAATCCTAATACAGCTGCTCTTGATGCATGTTCTGTGTTAACTTCACACTTGAATAGTTGATTCATCATGTGCATAAAGCGCTATTATTTTCACAGCTTTTCTTCTTTCTCCGATGAAGTTATCGCCACAACCCCTCCAATCACTCTCAAGTATTTTAGTAAATTTGAAGGCTCCAATATTGACCTTAATCGCACTCGAAATCAGGGTTATAATCTAAGAATGTGAAGAGATAGGTTTGTTCCATTATTTTTTCAAAAATTGAAATCGGATATAAATTATATGAAGTGGAACTTAACAACATTCATGTCTAAGTAAAAGTAAATTATTTAGCTCTGAAATTATATTAATCAAAGTTCTTACTTAAATAACTAATTAGAGTTACGTACGAATCAATTCACTCATATTTTACGGTATTATATTATGATCCTTATGTACTTAGAAATGAAGACCAATTCTGAGTTCGTATTAATTTCAGAAATTAAGGAAAAGTTTTATCGAATCACCAGCGTCAGTAGTTATCTGAGTTGGGACACCGAAACCCTTCAAGGAAATATTTGAATAGTTTTATGCCAATAAAAATGAGTAAAATTCTCTATCAAAAGTGCTGCAATTTGCTTGAGCTTTTTACAGGTTTTTGGAGTGAAATGCCAAGGGATGCAAATTATTTTGTTGTTAAACAGCACCAATGGACAAATTCGATGCGTCCACAGGAGTTTATATCAACTCCAGGAAGTAGATGTGCTAAAAAATTGCAACGTTGGGTGGAAGCTGTTTGATTACTGAAAAGCAACACAATCATTGGGATAGTCGATTTGGATATTTCATTATGGTAAATTTTGTAATTTAGCCATAAGGTGCTAATCGAGTATGAGTTACTGTCGGGTGCGGGATTCTTTCGGGTGAGGGTTTCTGTCGGGGTTACCAATTGTAGTGGTATTAATAATTATCAACACTACTAATGAAATGAATTCCTCATTGCTTTGAATAAGAACCGTTTTTCTTATAAGTTACAATGTTGCTGATCTTGTTATGGATGTTATTCATTGAACATCACATATATAATAGAAACAAATGAATAGGAATAACGACTAAAACATCGTAGAAAAGTGGTCAATCTCTCAATCTTCTAAAGATATTTTCATAGTGGGTCAGTCGGTGCTCATCGAAAACCTCATCTTTTATTCCACCACGAACGAGCTAGAACACTAGACGAGCTCACGCTCTTCCAAATTAGGACCTTCAAATACTTTAAATGAAATTGAATAGTTTCACTTATCATCCTTCAGTAATTCTTCCATAATTTGGTTCCTTAATTTGCAATACAACCAGTTTATAGATATAAGAACAAGCGTAAAACTGTTCAGGCAACACCTTTGATAAAGTTTCCGACTTCGACAAATCCGGGAATTACAAAATCGATTGCGAGTTTCATACTTAACTCGGTATAAGGAATATTCTGCTCATATAAAGAAAAATAATGGTGAAAAATCAGCATTAGCCAAACATATTTGGAGTACACGTCCCACCATTTCTCACTTTTTAACACAGTAAGACAAATATCTAGTAAATTTAGAAGGGATGAAAACGTATGAACAAAAAAGGAATTTATCAAATTCCGATTTATCTACAGCTGAGGGTAAGCCTTTGTTCACATTATTATCCCCAAATAGTATTTAAACAGGCCCATTTTACTTGGTAGCCGAAACGTCCTCAGTATTTTAACAGTATTTTTAGTGGATAATGGTGATTATTTTCTATTTATAGTGTTATCCACGGTGTGAACTCTTTCATAGTTTTCTCAATAGTGTTGGTAAAATCATAGCATGACGATACTGCAATTTTTTACAATGACAACGACTGACAATCCCTCAAAAACAAATTTTTGCCTGGTTACGAAAAAGGCTTTTAACCATAAACGAAAGTGAAACGTTTCATCTGCCCATCTTTCTTCCAACAATATTCACACACCTAAATATCAACAAAATTCAACATACAAAGCATATAAAAGGAATAAAGTTGTGGTATCCCACATATGAATAAAGTAATTATGATAATCGACAACGAATACAAACCAACTCACGGTAGAAATCAAATCAAAATCACATATTGTAGATGGAACATGATCTATTATTCAAAGTAATAATATTGTAATGTGCACTCCATTCGATGAGCAAGAGTGAGTCATAAACTAGGCATAAAGCTTTTTGAATCAACATTATTTTTATTCCATTCTGGCAGGAAACGACTATAACATTCAACATTATCGGTTTATTTCCTAATGGTTCAGTAGTAACAGCAATAATGTGATTGAAGAAAACAAAACACTGTTTCTATTATGTATTTCACCACAGTTACAGCTTTGTTGCATCCTGTCAATTCTATTGAACGAAGCTATAAAATTCTCTTTGTTTCTTTCACTTCACCTGAATTTCAGCTGCAGGTCATATTTCATGCGGTACATTTTCAGCATGAACAGGATTTGTTCAAATTGATGTGCCGTGTTTCTTTTGGGGAATCATCAATGTATTTCAATATTTATGTGCGATATTATACAGTTTATCACTTTTATTGTTTGTAAGAGTCATGTGAGATATTACACTCATTATCACTTTTATTGTTTGTAAGAGGACATAAATATGATGCAAGTAAAAAGTTGCTGTATTCATTTCGGTTTCTCTCAATCAAAATTATAATAGAAGGGTTTCGAGTTTCCGGTTTGATGAAAGATGAAAAGTTCAATATATTTCTTACCAACTTATCAGAAAACTGATAAATTATTTGAAATAAAAATTATCGATTGTTTGTTTCTTTTTTATTGAAGAAATACGTATCCGAATCATTGAATATCATTGTCCTTTGAGATTGCATTCAATTTCATATCGATATATTAACCACAGGTCATAGTCTTGCATTCGATATACGTATTCATTTTGTTGAAACGCTTCAGCAAGTTGTTCAGCAATGAAACTGCCATATTTAACACAGATCTTCATTTCATTGCAATGCTTTACATTATCAATTCCTGAAGATTTTGAATTCTCCAAAACTCCGTACCCACATGCTCTTGAGATGGTAAATCTATTCCATGTAAGATGTTCATATAATTGAATTTATCACGAATAGAAACTCAAAATAAATAGAAATGAACACAAACACTTTATTAAATGTCACTGCGTTCATTAAGTCAAATATTACAGTTCATTATAAAACACACATTAGAAGGTTGTGACGCATTTAATCTATTCATAAAGTTGATGTTAAATTGAGTCTATAGAATTACTTCCGAGATCTATGAAATAATACACTAATGTAACGATTTCAGTAAAAAAAAACACCATTCCATCGCATGATCTCAGAAAATCTTCCACGGACCAACCTCAGTTTTATGTAGCAACAATATTCTATTTCATGCATATTTTTTTCATATAGTACACGAGAGGGAAATCTATAATGTTCGAAGAGCATCGTGTAAGCCAGCGGTGGAATGTTGTTAAAGAATATAGGCATTCGAATTGAGGTTTGGAGGTTATAAGCATTGGGAAAAACCTCATTAGGTGAAGAGTTCCACAACTTCGCTGTTCGATAGAGAAAAGAAGTTCGGCAGGTCTTGAGCTTGACAATGAAGGGGAGACTAATGTGAGGTCGTCTAGTCCTTCCATTTGGAATCTCTCGTGGTGAAAAAGGGAGAGATCTCCCATCTTTCTACGATGTTCTAGAGAGGTCAATGAACTCGTAAGTGTGACATCATGAATCAGACGAATAGCCCTCTTCTGGATATAATCCAAGAGCTTCAGCATATGTTTGGAAGCCGAAGTCCAAATATATGAACAGTACTCCAGGACAGGTGAATCTGGGCTCTGTAGATTATGAGGAGCTGCTGGGATGTGAAGTAGTTCTTGGCACGGAAAAGAAAACAAAGTTTTGTGAAGCAGTTTTCGTAATGGACTCACATGATCGTCACATAAGAGGGAGCTGTTGGTGGTGATCCCGAACATAGATATCGAAGACTTCATAGGAATAGTTGCACTTGACATCATCATATTAGGGATTTTAGGATCTCCCTTCCTGGAGAAGACGCAAGCTTGAGTTTTGGTTGTATTAAACTCTACTAGATTATCAGATCCCCATTCAAAAATATTTGCCAGATCTCCATTAAAGTGCGTCCGTGTCTCGCTCTTCTGACTTCATTGGATGGTATAGGGGCTCTAGATGAGAAAGCGGTATGAAATGTACCATCATCTGCAAAGCTGTGAACGGGACAGATAGTCACTTCCAGCAGATCGTTTATATGGAGCTGAAACAAAGTTGGTGCCAAGACAGATCCCTGTGGAACACCAGCGTTGATAGCTACTGCACCGGAGTATACTTCGTCAACCACCACATGCAGCGATCTATCTAACGGAAGTTTCTCAATAAAGCTTTGGTGCCAGACTCGGTCAAATGCTTTGGAGATACCCAATGCTACAGCTAGAGATTCCTCATGTTTCTCAACAGATATCTGCCATACATGTGTTACGTAGGCAAGCAGACCCTTTGAATTGAAAAAACTCTGTTTGGAAAAGGAAGTAGAGGGCTTAAGGAAGATTGCAATGAATCAATTCATAAAACTTGCCCTCACATCAAAGAAGAATTCAGTAAGAAGGTACTGACATAAAATCAAATTGTATTCAGCTTCCCAACCACAGCATTTTCCTTTCAATTGGAAAAATCATTGGAACGGAACTGGAAAAATAAAGTAGATTGCTATGAAAAACTGAAAAACATTGAAAATCACTTGATAACACTAGTAATGAAATTTGTCACCACATAAAAGAAAAATCTGATGAAAGATGTTGACTATGAAACGTGAATTGTATTCAGCGTTTGAACAACAACTTTCTACTATGCAGATCCAAAAACATCTTCGAAAGTCGGGAGCCTGCGTCCAAAGTAACTGTCTCACCAGTCAAATGTTTGACGTTACAAATAAAGAACGTTTCGAAGGCAAGAACTCGATTTCAAATTTGACTCTTCACTTTTCCGAATCTTATCACAGCATTCCTCATACTGAAAAACTAGAAATAATACATTCAACTAATGAAAGTAGAAGAACTTTTCATTTTGAAGAATACCAGAAATATTTGACCCTCAATTTTGGTTATCCTACATTTATCCCTACATCATTCCAACTACTTAATCTAATAAAAATATTAATTATTTACCTATAGTAATAAAATAGTGAGGAGCAAGTCAAAATAATAATGTTTTCAAAACAGTTATCATAATAATTATTCGAAAAGAAGAAAGATTTTAAAATTACATGGGGCAATTAAAAAAATTTGTTCAAATGATAAAACACGTTTTAGCATAAACGGTTATTGCCTAGATTTGTTTCTATTGTTGGCGAAATTAAGTTATAAATATTCATTAACTTGATGCCTCACTATTTGGTATACGTAGAGACGGCGAGGCATCACTAAAGCGTCTTGCCAAACATTCAATTAGACGGCGTGGTTTAGCAGAACGTTCGCTTTAGTGCTGTATGCTTGGGAGCCGAAAGTTAGCCGTCTATATTTGGATTTAAATTTGAGTTATACACAGTATTATGTTAAATCCTATTTTTATGAATTCTTGCTATTCTTCAGTATTCTCAAATAATAAAATATAATATACAATGAAATTAAACTAATACTGGGATATCAAAAATTATCTTGGTCAAGGGTGGTTGTGGAATCTAAAACGTGTGTCTTACTTTACGTTTGAGATAATTATGTCACTGTCACACTGACATCATCAATAACCTACAAATTTCATACCTATTTATTTCAGTTGTAAAACAATAATGAACTACAAATTAAAAATTATCTTGGTCAAGGGTGGTTGTGAAATGTAAAACGTGTGTCTTACTTTAAATTTTTGAATATGTTTTGTTGTGTCAGAATCTGTTAAATCGTTGTGCTGAAATTTTCTAATCCAGTTTTTGAATCATGCCTCTTACCACACAGCACAAAATTTTCATGATTGAAGCCTATTTTCGAATGGGTGTGCTAGTTAATGTGCATCGAACAAAACGGGGGACATTTCCAACAATTACTGTAATTTATTTTTTCTTGTTACTAAAACCATTATTTCATAATTTGTAGTCCATTATTTTTTACAACTGAAATAAATAGGTATGAAATTTGTAGGTTATTGATGATGTCAGTGTGACAGTGACACAATTATTTCAAACGTAAAGTAAGACACACGTTTTAGATTCCACAACCACCCTTGACCAAGATAATTTTTGATATCCCGGTATAATGAGAAATACGAAATATAATCCCACAACTGCTGGAATCTCCTTTTTTCTCGTTCGTTGTCGCCCATTTTTATCCTTGTTCACTCTGTCATTGAACAAATGAACACCCGCACAATGAAAAACAAATATAACCTCTTACGGAATTTTGCAAGAATTGACTTGCAAACGTGGCATTGATTAAATGTCTGACCGTCTATACCAATTAATTTGAACTAAAGACATACATGTGATGCCACCAAATAAAACTTAATATTAACAAAAAAGCGATATTTGCAACGATGAATATTAGACTTTACGAGACCTAAAAATGTTCAAAAACACCCCTGTCTTGGGGACATATTTTCAGCCACTCTACATGTTAAGTTTTTATAAGGTGCCTTGAGGTATTGTTCCTTGTATTATGATCGTACTTAACCTCATTTCTACTCAATACAGAATTGCAATCAACAGTTTAATAGACTTATTGATATCAATCGAAGTAAATATGTTTTGTTGGCAACAGGAAGGAATACGATAAATAATGGTCAACTCAATTCAATTACTGAATTTCAGAGTAGTTGTTAAATATCTGCAATGAAATTATGATTTCTAATATGAACTTCATATTTAAATCATTCATTTCTGAATTATATTATATTATATTATTTTGTCAGCGTAAATTATAATAACTTCAGAATAGGCAATTTCATCGCCGCAATAATGTTTCCTCCATTCCTAGAATCATTAAAAAATATACAATAAATTTTGACATGTGAATTACGAAAAAGGGCATTCGCGTAAAAGTTTGTTCTGAAGAATTAACCGGAGCGCAAACTTTTTAAAAGTGATATTATAGCGAAATTCTCCTGATAAAACTTTTTCCGGACGAATAAATAAACCATTTCCGAGCGGTTAGCAACATAGTTACACATGGTCGGCTTTAATTGAAAGCAATTTAAAATCTACGGCCACTAACCTGATAAATTGCAATTGGTGGAATAGGAAATTCAAAACGCTATCCCATTCTCGGAGGGATCTTAATACACACTAGGCACCGTTTGCCATGTCTTAGAAGTTAAGTGCAACGAGTACACACGGCGGCAACGGCGACAAAGTCTAAGCGAATAATGTGGGGCATTAGGTTCTTCTGAAAAAGACCGGTATTGATTTCTCTTTCCAAGCAGCGAGAACGCTGACCTGAAAATTTCTCAGTCTACTATACTATCTGCGTTGCGCGGGTGTTGGTCTTACAGACTTCTCTTTTCACGAAATCACTAGGCGCATGCGCAGCTAAGCGCCGTTACATTGCAGGGAATCGTTACAACTCCAAATGTAATGCGCTTGCCATCTCCCAGTCGAAATCCTCTCGGCTCTAGCGCTCCATTCACGATCCTGAAGATTTTTACATCTTGGTGTAACTGTCATCTCAAAATGCAAGAAATATTCACACCAGAAGAGTACAATTATCTCGGCAAAAGCAACTAGTTGTAAATTGACAATACAGAAGCTTCAGATTCATTTAACAAGCATCGTTGAAATCCATGTGGTTTGATGCCAATGTGCGGCAAATTTGATTTGCTAATCCGGCTAATCACTTAATGTACCTACAGAAAACTCATGAATGGGAATTCTCCGCATTTGGGAGAGCTGAAATTGATTGGTAGCTGATGTTTAGAATGTATACAATCCGATATATTGGATTTACGTTGGCACACTATATCATGCAGATTCCACTAATAATAGTTTCTCAATTATCGAGAAAGATTAATCAACAATATCGCATAATTGTACACGTATTTATCAATCGCACAACCTGAATATCAGTCAGCTGTGGAATAATTTAGAATAGATACCAGAGAGTCCGCGCCACACAGATTAGAGTTGAGAACCGTTAGAGAGGATTCTCCTATAACACTCCATGTTTTGATAGAATCATTATTCTTGTATGACAGTGGTGTAAGTTTGTAGTATGGAGTTGTATGAAAATTTGATATTGCATTAATTATATAGCATATGCCACAATAGACCACATGGTCGTGATGCAATGGAGAGCTCGGTGTTCGGTCCACCAAGGAATCTAAGCCTAGCTTAGCTTGCTAAAACGTATTCTAATATTCAATTCTTTAAGTCTCTGATACATTGGACTATGTCCCAAAATATACCCAACGGTGGAAGCTTTCTTGCTATTGTCTTGTCTCACTTCCTTGACTTTGTTAACACACCATCACTATATTCACTATTTCAACTATCAAACATCGTTGTAGATCCATAACAGTTTTTGCACTTTTTGTTAATCGAGGTGAAGGAGGAAATTGAAAATTTGAATTTGTACCAGTGTTAGAAACGCCACGGTTATAAGTGGATTCATCACTTTTGTTTTGATGCCAAAAGAGTAAACTCTTTACTCCTAGCTTTCTTTTCCAAGATTACATCTCCCCTTTGTCATGCTAATTTCCTTTCCGTTATATGAGAACGCAGCTGTTAACATTATTTTTATAGCTATTTTAGTTTATTTACGTTTTATAACGTACTTACCAACCGATCGATAATATCGTACTGCATTTTATTTAACCACATAAACCGAAACCACAGTATACTGAAACACTTAAAATCTAATACCGTTACCGTGATAACACAGATTTACGAAGTACTTATCATTAACGACAAAATAAAGTGAGTAGCACATAACAAAGCATTTATCTTGAATAGTAGACTTCCGCGGATAGCTAATTTTGAAAAATCTTGACTTCCGGATGGATTCCGAGTCACAATAGCTCAAGCCTGCCCTGAAGATGCTGTTGGAATAAAGGAAGCTTATAATCTCTATTTGGAGAAAATCGGTAACTCCATCACTCATGATACAAAAAGTTTTTGGAATTTCGTAAATGAAAAAAAGCTCGAATAGAATTCCTGGTTCTATGCGTTTTAATGAAACACTATTAAATGATTCCAAAGAAACTGTTGAAGCATTTGGTACATTCTTTGCCAGTGTATACTCTGAACCCAATAACAATAACGATTTCAGCAATGTTTCAGATTTGACCAACATTAACTCATCATTTTAAAATATTGTATCGATAAGTCAACCAGAAATTGTAACTGCTATTAAAAGCCTCAAAATTAAATACACCTCTGAACATGATCAAATACTAAGCTTCTTAATAAAAGATTGCGCCTCTGTGTTTGTTTTTGTCCCACTACAGATTTTGTTCAATCTCAGTTTGAAATCTAATAAATTTCCTAGAGTTTGGAGAAAGCAAAGATTATTCCCGTTCACAAATCTGGTGATGTTGGAAATATACTCAATTATCGTCCAATTGCGATGTTGTCTATTTTATCTATGGTCTTTGAGATGTGTCTGTATCAACGCATTTATAGTACTTTCTCACATATGATATCACCATACCAACATGGATTTGTCCAAAAGAGATCTACGGTTACGAATCTTACTTGTTCGAACACGCCAAATCCGGTGTGCCTCAAAATTCAAACCTTGGTCCAATACTGTTCCTGTTATTTATTAATGATTTCGCTGAAACCATAATCGAATTGAAACTAATTTTTGCTGATAAACACCATAGATGACTGCTATGCACTACAAAATAATCTGGACAATATTTTTGAATGGTGCGCCAAATTGAGTCTAAATATTGGTAAATGTTGTGTTGTAGCTTCAGTCGTAAAGTCCATCCTATTTCCTCCGATTATATTTCAGATTCAGTAATCATTTCTCGAAGTACTACAGTCAAAGACTTAGGTGTTCTATACGATCATCAGTTCACTTTTAATCTACATATAAGTGATGTGTGTGCTGAAGATGATAGAACTTTAGGGTTTTTACTTAGGCATTCCAAATATTTCAACAATTTAGACATACTACAAACACTATTCAATTCATTGGTTAGACCAAAACTGGAATATGCTTCACTCATCTGGAACCCTCAGTATAAATTCCAGATTATACTAATTGAAAGAATTAAACATGAATATTTGAAATATCTCTGGTTTAGAACTTTCAATATCTTCCCTAGAAAAGGTTTTGACCATCAATTATTATTATCTACTCACTTGAACTGAGAAGAAGAATAAGGAGCATAATATTCCTCCATAATTTGTTGAAAAATAATATTGACTGCAGTTACTTATTAGGTAAATTAAATTTTGTTGTAACTAGATTATCTTCTCACTGTCCCCTAACTTTTTACAATGTTAGGTCTAATACGAATGTATCATCTAGATGTCCGATATTTGTCATAACAACAAACTTTAATGTTATTTGTTTCACAATGTGACGTATTTTTCAATAGTATTCAGTATCTTATAAGTGTGGTCAGATGAGGTTATTTATCACCATGTAATTTGAGAATTTAGCCAGTTCATTTTCATTATTCCTATAAGATACTATTTTTGTTATATATTTCTTGTTATTCTTTATATTATGTTGCTCTGTATTGTTTGTCCTATAATTGCGTTAACCTGTTGGGCATGTATATACTAAATAAATAATAAATGAATAAATAAATATTTCTTCACCTACATACTATGTATATAAGAAATATAATTAACAAATCAAGGAATGTGTATCGTGTATCACTCACGGACATAAGACAATGTTAACATATCAAGGTACGAAACTACAATTTTGGTTCGAGGGATTAGTTTCAAAATAATTTGTTTTGTTAAAAATTAGTAGGTTTTCCAAATACAATTGAATCAGTTGTACCCCATTTACAAGAGAACAAAAAATTGAAAAATAAAAAGGAAATTTTCTTGAGAAAATTTTTTCATAGTCAGGAATTAAGGTAATGTGGGAAGTATTCTGTATTGATACTGAAGGATAAATTGAACTTATTTCAGTTAAAGAAACGGAATTTTCTTGATACTCTTTTTTCCGAGTATAAGAGTGCTTTAAGTTCGTTGTATCGAATTGTATTATTATTATTAATGTGGGGGGGGGAGGTTCCTTTACAGCTAGGCTGAGGCCCCTTGCCCTCATATTATCCACACCCTAGGATGTTCACCAAGCTTTCGGGGTGGACGAATAGCCGCTTGTCAAACACCCAGTCAAGACTGGGTATCCGGATAGATGGTTAGTACCCTGAAGAGGTTCAGCACCATGCTCCTTAGTTTCGCGTAGTTCTACTTATAGTGCTCTACGTCTCAGTATTACGCATCTGCAAAAAATGTGTACTGTCGTTTCATTTTTATTTGCACGACCTACACAAGGATTAATCTCTGAGATTCATTCATTGGAGGTGGTAGTTAAACAGTTGTAATATTCC
Source organism: Endomychus coccineus (assembly GCA_958510875.1). Classification (NCBI taxonomy): domain Eukaryota; kingdom Metazoa; phylum Arthropoda; class Insecta; order Coleoptera; family Endomychidae; genus Endomychus; species Endomychus coccineus. Next base: position 16,432,802 of record OY294071.1, on the reverse strand, counting down.
ATTCCTATTAAATTGAGTTGCTGTTACTTTGTGGTATTCCATTGAAACTATAAAACCAATACGAGTCATAAGCATGTTTATGTGCACTAACACGGTGCTTTCGCTTCTCTTTATAGTTGTTATATGCCAGTAACATTACACACTTACTCGTTCCGCAATGAAACTATCAGTTGTGATGTTACTGAACGATATAGCGAAACCCTATCAATGTTTGGGATATTTTGTTCACTCAAACTAACTTCGTATGGACAAAATACACATATTTTTCAAATGCAATTGAATCTGATCTACTCCCTCAAAAGAACAAGAAAAGTAAAACTGACAAAAAAAGACACAAAATGTGTTTTGAATTAAATTTTATATTATATAGGTATATTTATATGGTCATTTTGTAACCTTAGACGGTGAACATCCCTACTTTGTAGATTATTAAGTCGGACTTCTGCATGAAAATAGGGAAATGTCTTATAAAAACATATGTAAAATATTTTTGAAGGATATTCCTTCTTACTGCACTCCATCAGATAGTGCTGCATTAAATAGTGCTGAAATTAAAGAAGAAGGAAGAACTATTTTCTCACTATAAGTGGTTTAACATCCCCATGTTATATTAACAAGCCTATTCTATTCTAGCATGTTTGTGGCTCACCAGAAACCCAGAAAATTGCTTACATTGGCTGTCATAAGTTCCTCCGGGAGCAGTTTTGCTTCGAAGGAGTAACGTTGCCAAGAGATGACAAAGCCTGGCATTCTAACAGGATGTGGGAGGCTGTTTCTTCCAGCTCTCAGTATTTCCTACATGTAGGGTCATCTGAGATCTCGAGATCTGTAGAACTTCATCCTACCAGACTTCATTTCTTTATCGAACAGCGAAGTTGTGGAACTCTTTACTTAGTAAGGTTTATTTGCCTATAGCCTCTAAATCTTCAAGAAAAATACGAATGTCTATCCCCTCTCCCTACATTCCACTGTTGCCTCACCCGATGATCTTCGAACATCATAGGTTTCCCTCTCGTGTATTCAAAGTATGAAAAAAAGCTGGCCATGAAGGGCAAGACCTCCCTCACAGGCTGATAAAGCAACTCTTTGCTTCGGCCCAATGGTGGCACGGCACAATCTCGGGCCCGGCCAGAGTATCGGCAATTTCATTACCTTCAACTCCACTATGTCCTGGGACCCAGATAAGTTGGACGTTCTTTGTCCTGGCTAGTTCAGCCTGTGCTTATCTGCATTCGCCACGCTATGATCTATGTAGTTTCATTTCAAAAGATAAAATCATTTTCAAATCATTGTAAGCCAATGCATTACCGTTTAAAAGAACTTCTACCTTCATATCACTATCTACTTAAACTTGATTATTAATATTTATACAATCATTGTAATATAATGTTGAGCCGCTTACAATTTTTATTTCATAAAATTCAGGAAGATTGATTTTCTATGAATAATAAAAGATATTTTCGCAACAATCAAATAAACAACACATAGGAATAATTCAATGATTAACTGTAGGCACAAAACAATAAAGTTTATCGGAAAACTAGAAAATACGAAAAACACAGAATTCAAATGGAAACCACACAAAAGTATATCCCTCCATCATTTAGTTACGGTGAAAGGACAGATGGCATCGGCAAATGATACTACATAGCTTCCGCACCTAAAATAATCACTACTGTCTCATAGGGGCACTTATCTTAGCAATCACTTGCATAAATATTTTGTGAGATATGCAAATTAATCAGGAAAACCAATCAGCATACGAAGGAAAGGTGAAAAGTACCTGAAAAATAAAACAGATGGCCCCACAATCGAAAATCCCATGTGACAAGATCATCTTTAAAATTTTCAGACTAATATGTCATTCAGTTCGGTTCAGATTGAAACGATTCGCAAAAGGTCTACTGATTTTTGCAAACAAAGGACGCCGAACGTTCTGGTCGTCCAATTGAGGTTACACGGCCAGAAATCGATAAAATCCATGGTATTGATATTGAACGATTGGCGAGTTGAAGTGCACGAGATTGCTGAGGCTATGGGCATCTCAACCGAATGGGTACGGAACATTTTGCATGAATTTTTGGATATGAGAAAGCTATCTGCCAGATGGGTGACTCATTTGCTCTATATTGACAACAAGCGCGACAGTGTGACAACTTCAAAGGAGTGTTTGGCGATATTCAAGCACCACTTTGTAACCATGGACGAAACATGAATCCATTATAACACACCAGAGATCAAAGAACTGTCGAAACAGTGGACTTGTCCTGGCGAATCGAAGTCGAAAAAAGCCAAAGTGGGTATATCGGCCAACAAAGTCAACGCGACAGTTTTTTTGGGATGCACACGATATCGTTCATATCGATTACCTCAGAAAGAGCAAAACGATAACCGGCGTATATTATACAGAGCTGTTGGATCGATTCGATGCCGATTTGAAGCAAAAGCGGCAACATTCGGCAGAAGAAAAAAGTTCTCTTCCATCAGGACAATGCACCGGAAAAATTGCACGAATTGCGCTAGGAATTGGTTGGTCATTCACCATATTCTCCAGATTTGGCCCCCTGCATTTTTTATCCATTTCCAAACTTGAAGAAAAGGCTCGGCAAAAAGAGATTTGGCTCCAACGATGAGGTCATCACTGAAACAAACTCCTATTTTGAAGGATTGATGAATAAAGCTTATTATTTGGAAAGAAACGAAAAATTAGACAAACGTTGGATGAACGGTATTGGCCTACAAGGAGATTATGTTGAGAAATAAAATAAGTTTTTACCAAATAAATCATTTCTTGTTTCATATTTCAGGAACTTTTCACCTTGCCCTCGTATATGCGTGAGCGTTAAAGTTAACATTGACGAAACTGGAAAAACTTAAACCCAGTGATATTACATGTTAGGTGTAATATGAGTATTTCAAATGACTGGATGTGGGAGTGAAATGAGCTGCTATCTTCTTGATTGGCCCTCTGGAAGTTTCGAAGGATATTTATAATTGTAGCAGCATAACAACAAGTAATTGAGAGAGAAAGTTCGGTATTTCTCTTCTGCATCGAGTGGGCAGATCCTCCCACGGTCATTCTTAGATTACGCTCAATCTTGTCACATTTCTTACACAGGAAATTTGATGTCTAACCTAACCTAACCAATATAATTCCATAACTGATTATGCTATCTTCCCAAATTGTATATACAAAAGTTATTAAAAGGTTTGAAGAGAACAATAAATGCAATAATTAAATCTAAAGGGATATTTGAATATTAAATTACTTATTCTGGTTATAACAAATTATAAATTGATAATAAAAGATGAATGTAGTCTTAAAAAATTATGATTGAACTAGTTTGAAATTTGCGAAGTACAATTAGATGATAATTTACAAGAAATGTACACTGAAATGGAGATCGTAAAATCTAAATGAATAATCTGATCAAGAAGTAAGCAGTAAATGAGAATTTCGATTTTATTATCGTTCACCTATATCAATAATTATTCCGTTATTGAATTCAACAATTATACATACCGGAGCAGCTCATCGCTATTTCCAGGCAGGAGTAAAAATGAAATCGTATATTCCGAATTCAGGTGTTCCTAGATACATTCTAAATCAACTTTACATTTGAATAGTTGATTTATTAGGTGTCCAAGAGCTCTGTATTTGTTCCATAGCAATGGTTTTTGACATTCCACGTTATATAATTAAATGACCATACTTTGAATTTCACAATTTGTTCCCATTTTTAATACATTTCTTCCATAAACATATATTTTGATGATTGAATTCTAGTTAAACCTTCACGTCATGAAGTTATTCTTCTTGACCATATTCTGAATTAACTTCACATTTGAATAGTTGATTCATTACGTGTCCAAGAGCTCTGTATTTATTTCACATCAATGATTTTTTTTCATTCCAACGTTATAATTATATGGCCATATTTTGAATTTCAAAATTTGTTCTCATTTTTAATACATCGCTATTCTTCCATAAACATGGATTTTGTTGATTGAATTCTAGTCGAATCATTACGTCATGGAGTATTTCATCAAAGTACAACAATTAAACAAACCGGAGCAGCTCATTGCCATTTCCAGGAAGGACGAAGATTGGGATGTTATATTCCGAATACAGGTGTTATGGGACCCTTTCTGAATCAACTTAACATTTGAATAGTTGATTTATTACGTGTCCAAGAGCTCTGTATTCATTTCACATCAATGCTTTTTTGTCGTTATAACTTATATAATTATAAGAACATATTTTGAATTTGACAATTTGTTCTCATTTTTAATAGATACCTTTCCTCTCATGAACATTGATTTTGTTGATTGAATTCTAGTTGAACCTTCACGTCATGAAATTATTCATCAAAATAGAACAACTGAACATACCAAAGCAGCTCATCGCTGAAGGAAAATCAACCATACAGGAACAGCACTTCAGGTATATTTTACATTTGAATAACATATTCAATATACTTTCGTAGAGGTTTGTATCAAATGCATCGTATTGCTTGATTGCTATAGTACTATATTCACAAGAAACGACAATCAAACATACAGGAGCAAATCTTCGCCATTCCCAAACAGGACTAGAGACGAAGAGTTTATCCTGAATGCAGCATCTCTTCTAATCCATTTCAGATCAATTTTACATTCGAATAATTGATCTATTATGGGTTCATAGAGATATGTATGAAATGAACCGCTTCGATTTCCTAGTATGCCCATATTGTAAAATTGCAATTACGATCTCAGTGTCAAGTACTTTCTCATTGATTTTTTTGGTAAATTTCATCCCTACAGCAGGTGTGCAACAAACATGTCCAGAATAATGATTTTCCGATTGATATGGAATATCTATGATCACTGCGAGTCGAGGTGTACCACGTGATTTTCTGATGAACTTTAAACTTACTTGATTGCCTGAGAGCATGTGAAAGCGCGTCTGTCAATTCCACTCGCATACAGAAACTCGATGCGAATATTCACAATATAGAAGAATGAATCGAACAGAAACAACTCTCCGCCATTCGCAAACAGGGATGAGGATCAATTTTATTTCGGATACATAGTCTCTTTCAGTGCATTTCAGATATATTTTATATTTGTATAATATATCTAATATGCTCTCGTAGAGGTCTGTATCAAATCCATCACATTACTTCCTAGATATCTCCATATTTTAAAATTGTAAGTAGGATCCTCGTTTCAATACTTCCTTATTGATTTGTTGATAAATATTCTGGATATTTGGATAATATATCCAATATGTTCTCAAAGAGGTCCGTATCAAATCCATCGCATTGGCTCATCCGTATCCTCATATTTAAATATTGCAAGTAATGTTTTCGTTTCCAATATTTCTTGTTGATGTTGCTTATTACTTGATAGCCCTCCATGATTGTTTTCAGGTGAATATATAATACCTATGCTATTGTACTAGATTCACGTAGGTCTGTATCAAACCCATCGCAATGCCTTTTCCGTATCTCCATATTTTGGAATTGCAAGTACTATCCTCTTTTTCAATAATTCCTTGTTGATTTTGTTGATAACTTCATAGCCCCTTAAGACGTATCCAACAAACATGCACAGAATGATTGTAACTGTACTATATTCAGAAAATAGGAAAATCAACCATACAGGAGCAGCTCGTCGCCATTCGCAAACAGGACTGACGATCATTAGTTTATTTCGGATACCCAGTTTCTTTGTAGCATTTCAGATATCTTTTATATTTGGATAATTTATCTAATGTGTTTCCATAGAGGTATGTATCAAATTCATCGCATTGCTTTCCCAGTAACCCCATATTTTGAAATAATAAGTAACATCCTCGTTTTCGATACTTTCTCATTGATTTTCTTGGTAAATTTTAGCCTTACACCAGGTGTTCAAAAAACATGCACGGAATGATGGTTTTCCGGATGATCTGAAATACCTATGATCGCTGCGAGTCGACAGATACCAGGTGGTATCCTGAGGGACGCATCAGACTTCCTTGATTGGCTGTCACAGCGTGAGCCTCACTATCACTTCCATGAAGAAACTCGCTGGAAATACTCAAAAATAGGAATATCAACCCTACGAAAGCAGCTCAATGCCATGCGCAAACAGAACTGAGAATGATGAGTTCATTTCGCAAAAAAAGGACGAGTCAACCATACAGGAGCGGCTCATCGCCATCCTCAAACAGGGCTGAGGATGAAAAGCCAAGGCCGAATACAGCGTCTCTCCGGAAGCATTTCACACCATTGGAGCAGCTTATCGCCATCGCAAACAGGACTAAAGATGAAAAGTTCACTCTGGATACAGCGTCTTTTTGAGGTCATTTCAGAATTTCTTTATATTCCGATGATAATTCTGATAAGCTCTCTTAGAGGCCTGTACCAAATCCATCGCATTCCCTTCTCCGTATCTCCATATTTTAGGATTGCAAGTGATGTCTTCACTCTAAATAATTCCTCATTTATTTGTTTGACAACTTCATAGCCCTCTAGGAAGCGTTCAAAAAACATGCACAGAATGATTGTTATTGAACTATATTCAGAAAAAAAGGACAATCAACCATAACCAAACAGGAACAGCATGTCTCCATTCGCAAACAGAACTGAGGATCATAAGTACATTTCGGATAACAATCTTTTGGGAGCATTCCAGAGATATTTTATTTTTGGGTAATGCATCCGATATGCTCTGTAAGAGATCTGTATCACAGCCATTGTCATCTCTGTATCTCCATATTTGATAATTGCAAGTAATGTCCTCGTTTTCAATAAGTCCTTGTGGATTTCGTTGATAACTTTATAGCCCTTTAGGAACATGCACATAATGATTGCTATTGTACCATACTCATAAAAAAACAGTCAACCATACTGGAGCAACTCGTCGCCATTCGCATATTAATATTCCGAAGAAAGTACAATCAAACATACGGGAGCAAATCATCGCCATTTCCAAACAGGATGAAGAGTTTATTCTGAATACAGGATCTCTTTTAAAGCATTTCAGATCAGTTTTACATTTAAATAATTGATCTATTATGGGTTCATATGGATATGTATCAAATCGATCGCATTGCTTTCCCTGTATCCCCATATTTTAAAATTGTAAGTAAGGTCCTCGTTTTCAATACTTTTTCATTGATTTTTCCGGTAAATTTCAGCCATCGATCTGGTATCCAACAAACATGCACGGAATGATGGTTTTCCGGATGATATGGACTACGCTGCGCTTCGACGGATACCACGCAGTCTTCTGATGAACACTTCAGGCAATTTTGATTGCCTGAGAGCGCGTGAGAACGAGTTCCTTCACCACCATTTCCTTGCAGAAACTCTACGAATTTTCCCAAAATATGACTATCATTCGTACAGGACAAGCTCATCGCCATTCGCAAACAGGACTAAGGATCATAAGTTTATTTCGGATACGCAGTCTCTTGGCAGCATTTCAGATGTATTTTATATTTGGATATGTATTTTATATTTGGCTCTCGTCGAGGCCTGAATCAAATGCATCGCATTGTCTCTCCTTATCTCCATATTTTGGAATTGTAAGTAATGTCTTCGTTTTTAATAATTACTTGTTGATTTTGTTGATAACTTTATAGGCATGTAGGAGCTGTCCAACAAACATCCATAGATTGATCGCTATTGTACTATATTAAAAAAAAGGACAGTCAACCTTACTGGAGCAGCTCGCCGCCATTCACAAATAGAACTGACGATTGTAAGTTTATTTCGGAAACGATTTCTTTAGAAGCAATTTCAGATAAATTTTAGATTTGGATAATATATCTAACATACTTTAGTAGAGATCTGTAACAAATCCATCGCATTGGATCCTCCGCATCCACATATTTGAAAATAGCAAGTAATGTTCTCGTTTTCAAAAATTTCTAGTTGATTTTGGTTATAGCTTGTTACCCTTCCGCGAGGTGTCCAACAAACATGTAGAGAATGTTTGTATTCAGGTGGATATAGAATACCTATGCTATTGTACTTCATTCACAAAGAAGGATAATCAATCATACAGGAGTGTTCCCTTCGGACACAGAGTCTTTTTGAGATCATTTCAGAAATTTTTTATATCCTAATAATATTTCTGATATGCCCTCTTAGAGGCCTGTATCAAATCCATCGCATTACTTTCTCGATATCTCCATATTTTAAAATTGTAAGTAGCATCCTCGTTTCAACACTTTCTTATTGATTTGTTGATAAAAATTCTGGAGCAGCTTATCGCCATTCGCAAACAGGACTGAAGATGAAATGCTTACAACGGATACATTGTCCTCTTTAGGCCATTTCAGATATATTTTAGATTTCGATAATATAACCGAAATGCTCTGAAAGAGGTCTGTATCAAATCCATCGAATTGCCTTCTCCGAATCTCTGTATTTTAGAATTGCAAGTAATGTCCTTGTTTTCAATAATTCGTTGTTGATTGTTTTGATATCTCTATAGCCCTCTGGGAAGTGTACAACCAACATGCACAAAATGATTGTACCATATTAAAAAAAGGACAGTCAACCATACTGGAGCTGCTTGTCGCCATTCACAAATAGAACGGAGAATTGTAAGTTTATTTAGGGAACAGCTGCTATTAGAAGGAATTTCAGACGAATTTTTATAACTATTATGCTTTTGTAGATATCTGTATTTGATCTATTGCACTGGCTTATCCGTATCCACATATTTAGAATTGCTAGTAATATCCTCGTTTTCAATCATTTCTAATTGACTTTGCTCATTACTTTTAAGTCCTCCACGAGGTGTCAATCAAACATGCACAGAATGATTGTTTTCAGGTATACACATGGCATTGTGTTTCATTCACAAAGAAGAAGAATCAGGAGCGACACATCGTCATTCGCAAACAGGTCTGTAGATGAAAAGTTCACTTCGGATACAGCATCTTTTTGAGATCATTCCATAAATTTTTTATATTCTGATATTCTTTCTGAAATGCTCTCTTAGAGGTCTGGATCAAATACATTGCATTACTTCCTCTACTTCCTAGGAAGTGTACAACAAACATGCACATAATGATTGCTATTGTACTGTATTCAGAAAAAAGAACAGTCAACCATACTGGGGCAGCTGGTCGCCATTCGAAAATAGATCTGACGATGGTGAGTTTATTCGGAAAACAGCTTCTCTCCGAAGGAATTTCAGATGAAATTTGATATCTAATATGATTTTGCTTATTACTTTTTAGCCCCCCACGAGATGTCCATCAAACAGGCACAGAATGATTGTTATTGTACTACATTCAGAAAAAAGGACAGTCAACCATACTGGAGCAGCTCGTCGCCATGCGCAAATAGAACTGAGGCTTCAAAAAACAGCTTCTCCTAGAAGGAATTTCAGATGATTTTTGATATCTAATATGCTTCTGTAGATATCTGTACTTAATCTATTGCACTGGCTCATCCGTATTCACTCATGTAGAATTGCTAGTAATATCCTCGTTTTCAATCAGTTCTTATTGATTTTGCTCATTACTTTTAAGTCCTCCACGAGGTGTCCAACAAACATGGACAAAATGATTGTTTTCAGGTATACACATGCCATTGTGTTTCATTCACAAAGAAGGATAATCAATCATCCAGGAGCGACACATCGCCATTCGCAAACAGGTCTGTAGATGGAATGTTCACTTCGGATACAGCATCTTTTTGAGATCATTCCAGAAATTTTTTATATTCTGATATTCTTTCTGATATGCTCTCTTAGAGGTCTGTATCAAATACATTGCATTACTTTCTCTACCTCCTAGGAAGTGTACAACAAACATGCACAGAATGATTGCTATTGTACTGTATTCAGAAAAAAGAACAGTCAACCATACTGGTACAGCTGGTCGCCATTCGAAAATAGAACTGACGATGGTAAGTTTATTCGGGAAAACAGCTTCTCTCCGAAGGAATTTCAGATGAAATTTGATATCTAATATGGTTTTGTAGATGTCTGTATTGAATTCATTCCATCCTCGTTTTCAATTATTTCTAATTGATTCTGCTTATTACTTTTTAGCCACCCACGAGATGTCCATCAAACAGGCACAGGATGATTGTTATTGTACTGTATTCAGAAAAAAGAACAGTCAACCATACTGTAGCAGCTCGTCGCCATGCGCGAATAGAACTGAGGCTTCAGAAAACAGCTTCTCTTAGAAGGAATTTCAGATGAATTTTGATATCTAATATGCTTCTGTAGATATCTGTATGTCTATATTAAAATCCATTGCATTCGCTCATCCGTATCCACATATTTAGAATTGCTAGTAATATCCTCGTTTTCAATCACTTGTAATTGATTTTGCTTATTCTTTGTTAGCCCTCCACGAGGTGTACAACAAACATGCACAGAATGATTGTTTTCAGGTATACCCATGGTATACCCATCGCCATCCGCAAGCAGGTCTGAAGATGAAAAGTTCACTTCGGATGCCTCGTCTCTTAGAGTCATTTCAAATATATTTTATATTTCGATAATATTTCTGATATGCTCTTTCAGAGGTCTGTATCTAATCCATCGCATTTTCATTTCCATATATCCGTATTCTAGAATTGCAAGTAATGTTCTCGTTTTCAATAATTCCCCGAGCAGTTCAACAAAAATGCACATAATGATTGTTTTCAGGTGGATATAGAATACTTATGCTGTTGTTCTTTGTTCACAAAGAAGGATAATCAAAGGAGCAGTTCAACGCCATTCGTGAACAGGGCTGAGGATGAAAAGTTTAGACCGAATACAGCATCTCTCCGAAAGCATTTCACACCATTTTTAAATTCCAATAATTAGATGTATCAGATCGAATGTTTTCCTATTTCTATATTTTTAAATTGTAAGTAATATCCCCGTTCCAACACGTTCTTATTGATTTGTCGATAACCATTCTGGTGCAGCTTATCGCCATCACAAATAGAACTGAAGATGAAAAGTTTACTTCGGATACAGCGTCTCTTGAGGGTCATTTCAGATATATTTTATATTTTGATAATATTCCTGATATGCGCTCGTAGAGGTCTGTATCAAATTCATCCCATTGTCTTATCCGTATCTACATATTCTAGAATTGCAAGTAATGTCACCGATTTCAATACTTTATTATTGATTTTGTTGATGAATGTTAGCCCTCCACGAAGGGTCTAAGGAACATACACGGAATGATGGTTTTTTCCGGATAATGTGGACTATCTATGATCACTGCGAGTCGACGGATATCCTTACACGGAATGATGGTTTTTTCCGGATAATGTGGACTATCTATGATCACTGCGAGTCGACGGATACTAAGTGGCCTTCTCAGGTACGCTTAGGCATTCTTGATTGGCTAAGAGCACTTGTCTAACTACCAGTTCCATGAAGAAACTAGCTACAAATATTCACAAAAAACCACGATCAACCATACAGGAGCATCTCGTCGACCTTTTACATTTGGATATTATATCTAATGATTATTTATCTATTTATCCATTTATAATTACACTAGCTCAACAGGAGAAACCCTTTGGAGAGCTTAGGAGTACATATGATACAATTACAGAGTAGGAATTATATTTAACTAATATACACAGCTTTACAAATGTCATTAAGGTTGCAACAAAACAGTCAAACCAATCATCTCGTAGAATCTACAGATTCGGAATATTTGGGGAAATAATAACCTATTTGTTCTGCAGAGTGGTAGAGAAAATAATTGTGTGGAACGGGTGCGAGCAGATGAAATATGTAAATTCAGCCTTGATAAAATTACAGGACAGTCAACCAGGTTATGAATGACCTTATACAGCAATAATATATTATGATTTTCCCTATCTATCTTATAGAGCCTGGTTGGAAAATCCAATAGATGGATCATCATCATCAGCTTTGAAGGATAAATATCTAAAGAAACGCCGATTTACGCGCTCTATTTTGTTTATATAAATTTTATAAAGGGATTAAAGCATATTCGAGCTTAGAACGAACAATATCATTATTGAATCACTATTGTTGAATAGGCGGCAATTCCGGGTGATAAAGCCCAACATTCTGTAGGTGCACAATTGATTCAATGTGGAACACGAATGAAAATTTCACGTCAAACAAAACTCCAAAATCTCTGATTGCACACCAAGTACTGAATGCATCCAAGTCATGCTGCAGTGAGATACAACATAAAGAATGCTTTATTGTCGTGTAAAGTTTTAAATCGTCTGCGTAAAGAAGAAAGTGAAAGACAAATAAAGAAGAAATGTCATTGATAAATAAATTGAATAGGAGTGGTCGAAGTACCTTCCCTTGAGGTACACCCGAGGTGGCAAGAAATGAATACGATTTGAAACCTCTATACTCTACATATTGATATCTATCATTTAGGTAAGACATTTTATTCAATAAAATAATGTGATTCATTTTATCAAATGCCTTAGCAAAATCGAGGTAGATACAATAAGCCTGTCCACCCTCATCAATAACGTCAGCATTGATTGCAACAACTTAAGTCAGTAACAGTTCATCTGCCAGGCATGAACTGGGTATATCTGCACTTTTCCATGATTGAAAATAGCATCATATATTCAAATATTTTGCAGGACCTCATGTCTATTACCTTTTTTAAGAACCGTTACTAATTTTGAAACTTTCCTCAGATCCGGAAAAGTATGCGATTTTAAGGCTAATGAATATATAAATGTCAGTGGAGCTGCGAATATATTGATGCAATCTTTCACGAAAAAAGCAGGAATTTGATCTGGACCCTTCGTGTGACTTGCTTCAAGTCTTTTAGTAACTTTAGTCACTTCAGAGAGACTAACAATTTGAATACAGAAGCACCTCATCGCAATTCGCAAACATGACTGGAGATGAAAGTCTATCCTGAATGCAGCACCTCTCCGAAAGCATTTCAGATCAATTTTACATTCGAATGATTGATCTATTACGTGTATAGATATGTATCACATCAATCGCTTTGCGTTCTTGATATTCCCATATTTTAAAATTGTAAGTGATGTCCTCCTTTCCAATACTTTCTTATTGATTTTCTTGGTAAGTTTTAGCTTTCCACGCGATGTCCAACAAATATGTAAAGAATGATTGTTTCACGGATAATATGGAATACCTATGCTAGCTGCAAGTCGACGGATAGCCCGTAATCTTCTGATGCACGCTTCTCCCTGAGATTACTATTACTCCCATGCTGCTAATATTCACAAAATAGGACCATCAACGGTACAGGAGCAGCTCATCACCATTCCAAACAGGACAGGGGATGAAACGTTTATTCTGAATACAGCATCTCTTCTAATGCATTTCAGATCAATTTTATATTCGAACAATTGATCTGTTATGTGTTTGTAGAGATATGTATCGATTCCATCGCGTAGGCTTCTCCGTATCCTCATATTTTAGAATGGCAAGTAAGGTCCTCGTTTCAACACTTTCGTACTGATTTATTAACTGTTTAGCCCTCCACGAGGTGTTCATCAAACCTGCAGAGAATGATTGTTTTCTGGATGATATGGAATATCTAAGCTGTCGTACGATCAGCTTATAGCCAATTGGCGCGAACAGGACTGAGTACCAAAAGTTCATTTCGAATACAGCGTCTCTTTAAAGGCATATCAGATCAGGTTTGCATTCGAATGTTTGATCTAATATGTATTCGCAGATATGTATCAAATTAATCGCATTCCCTTTTCCCTATACCAATATTTTTGAATTGTAATTGAAGTAATGCCTTATTTTTCAATATTTTTCTCTATTATTTATTCTGTTGATAACTTTTTATTTTTCCACGAGCTTCCCAATAGATATGAACAGAATAATTGTTTATCGGATGATATGTTAGATATCTAAGCACAAAATATGTATTTTAAATAAGGTCCTCGTTTCAACACTTTCTTACTGATTTACCATTTTTTCAACCCTCCACGAGATGTCCAACAAACCTGCAAAGAGTGATCGTTTTCTGGATGATATGGAATATCTATGCTGTTGTACGATATTTACAAAAAAAGACAATCAACAAAACAGGATCAGCTCATACCCATTTGACGAACAGGACTAGGATGAAAAGTTTATTTCGAATACAGCGTCTCTTTGAAGGCATATCAGATCAGGTTTACATTCGGATGTTTGATCTATTATGTATTCGCAGAGATATGTATCAAATCCATCGCATTGCTCTATACTAATATTTTAGAATTGCAAGTAATGCTTTAGTTTTCAATACTTTTCTCTCTTATTAATATTCTGTTGATAAATTTTTTATTTTTCAACGAGGTTACCAACAGATGTGAAGGGAATAATTGTTTATCGGATAGTATGTGAAATATGTAAGCACAAAATATGACAACTGGAGCAGCTCATCGCCATTCTCAAACAGGACTGGAGATGGAGAGTTTATTTCAAAAAACAACGTCCCGTCGAAGGTATTTCAGATCAATTCTGCATTCGAATAAATGCTCTATGATGTATTCATAGAGATAAATATCGAATCCATTGCATTGTTTTCTCCATATCTCCATATTTTTGAAAATAATGTCAACGTCTTCAACCATAGAGTACTCGCAGCCCATAAGAACAATGTTATTAATTTGACTAGGTCTAAGCGAGCGGCGATGATATACCCTTTTCTAATAGTCTGTTCTCTCTTTCGACAAATTAGAAAGAGATAGAAACACCGTAGAGCTCTTAGAGCTAGTCACGAAATCCGCCATTCAAGTACTCTATTCTTGATCTGTATGTCTTCAACACTTTCCTTCTTACTTATTCATTGTGTTGATAATAATCTTTAGGTGGTCACGAATTGTCTCACAAACTTGTACATAATGATTGCTTAACGGATGATATGTGGAATATCTATGCTGTAGGAATATATTCACAAAATAAGACACTAACCATGCAGGAACAGCTCTTCGTCATTCGTAAACAGGACTGAGGATGAAAGGTATATTTCGAATACAGCTTCTCTCGCGACGTCATGTGAAATTAACTTGAGTAGTTAACTTATTATGTGTTCAAAGAGGTCGGCATTGAATCCCCCGCATTGCGATCCCTTGTTGTTTTGTTTGTCGGTTCAACTAATGTTATTATACACGTTCATCTGTCTCGAGTCTGATTGTGTCGTGTCGAGTTCGTCTCGCTTATTATTCCCATTGGACATCTCATTTGAGGTACATCTAGATTCAGCAGCGCGCCACTGCTCGGCAAAGACCAACGCCTTATTTGGAGAGGAGACGGTCTTCTGAACCATCTGGGCCCCTCTTCCTCTGCCTACTCGTGTAGTGTTGAAACAGCTACCGTTTGAGGAGTAGCCGTCGGCCTCGTATTAGCGGCCTACCACATATCATTGTCCTGGCCTCGAATTCATTACCCAGAAACCTGGGATAGGAAGCACAGACACAGGAGTAAAGTCATGTGGTGCAGCATTTTCGCCCTCACCGTGGAAGGACTACTTTAGGCGGACCTACTATGGGCACTGCTTGCTGGACATATTATGGCCCCTTCTGGGCTATAGCCAACTCTCTACGTTTACGAGCCTTCGCCGGCCTCGTTCAAGTTTGGCCATCCGCATGTGTCTACCACGTCCGTGAATCCGTTCAGACCAGCACTCTGGGATAAGAAGGCAGATCATTTGAATAAAATTTCAATGTAGCATAGAGTATAATTTAACGACTTTCATTATCGATTTCTGAATCATTTTCAATATATTTTCTGTTCCTACAATCATTTATATTTGACCAGCAGGAGTATCCGTAAGCTATGTTGCTAACAAAAGTGAGAGAAGTCACGTGATCAATTAATTACAGCTTTTTTGAATTTCATACATAAAACGAAGCTGTCCAATTCACTTAAGAAAATAAAATGGGAGAGAACAGCCATAAATTAAATTCAGGTTCAAGAATTATGTAGGTTTGAATTTGATGCTTTCCATTTCGGTCTTTATTTGAATATTTATTTATTTAATTACACTACCACAACGGGAGAAACCCCTTGGAGGGCTTAGGAGTACATACAATATAATTACAGAGTAGGCATTAAATTTAACTAATATGAACAGCTTTACAAATGTCATTAGGGTTACAACAAAATATGTCAATAGTCAAATCGATCATCTTGTAGAATCTACACATTTGGAATATTGGGGAAAATAATAACGTATTTGCTCTGCAGAGTGGTAGATAAAATGTTTGTGTGGAACCGGTGCGAGTAGATGTAGCATGTAAATTCAGCCTTGATAAAATCACAGGATAGTCAACCAGGTTACGAATGACCTTGTACAGGAACAAAATACTATGAATTTACCTACGTTTATATAACTCTAGGAAAGAGAATATCTAATAGAGCCTGGTGGGAAAATCAAATAGATGGATAATCACCATCATCTTTGAATGCTGAATATCTGAAGAAACGCCGTTTTACGCGCTCTATTGTGCTTATATACATTTTATAATGGGGGGTTCCACACGATTCAAGCATATTTGAGCTTAGAACTAACAAATGAATTGTATAATATTATTATTGAATCACTATTGTTAAATAGGCGGCAATTCCGGATGATAAAGCCCAGCATTCTATAGGCGCTAGAAGCAATTGATTCAATGTGAGAAGCAAATGACAATTTCACGTCAAACAAAACTCTGAAACTAAAAGAACGAACAACAAGTTTGTAATTGTAAATAATAGGCGTAATTTTCTTGGTGAAAGTCATTACAGTGCTCTTTCTAATACTAAGCTCCAGATGATTGATTACACACCAAGTACTGAGTGCATCCAAGTCTTGTTGCAGTGAGATACAACATAAAGAATGCTTTACTGCCAACTAAAGTTTTAAATCGTCTGCATAAAGAAGAAATGTCATTGATAAATAAATTGAATAGGAGTGTTCCAAGTACTGATCCTTGAGGTACACCTGAAGTGGCTTGAACTCAATACGACTTAAAACTTCTATACTCTACATATTGATATCTATCACTTAGGCAAGAACTGCAAAACTCAATGAAATGATTTGTACATAATATCTTTCATTTTAAAATCTCAACCGGTAGAATGTAATGCAACTTAAAATTCAAGCTTTTCTGTAACATTCCTGACATACCTATTATTCAAACACGGATAACGTACGACTGGTATAATAGAACTTCAACAAAGGCAATCGAACAAGGTTTACATTCTATCAAACGTACTCGAACAATGAATAAACGCTCGTATGCATAGCAGAGTTAGATTACAATATTTCAAAACAGAGCAATCGATATTCCCACGTTGGGAACTTTAGTGCGTATGCATACGTAATTATTTGTTTACGAATATTTCCTGGAAAAATTTCATCGGGTTGAATGGAATATTGGACATAGTATGTGTGTATTCTATTATTAAAATACGACGGGTTATTTGTAAAATATACGTCATCTGTTATAACATTGTACAACAATAGATGAAAGTGAATAGAAGGCTATTGTTATAATGCATTCAATTTTAGTAGGTACAATTCATATTTTATTACAATACGTAAATACTACGGTTACTCTTTGTTATTTTATAATTTTAAGCTATTCGACTGCCTTATAACGTTAAGATAAAGCGTTTCTTAGAACTAGTTATACTACACTCCACGGGGCTCGATAGCGCTCAACCTATGGCGAAGAATATGTGGAAGAAATTGGGGGCTACTTGCTGAACCCACCGCCACTTCATGTATACATACAAGGCCAAACCAGGTCAGTCACCAGCAAAGAGTTCTATACAAGGTGTTCCATCTCAGACGAGCCACCCCGTATATTTCTTATCCCATAGTGAGTGGAAAAATCTCCCGAAACACGTCGAATGATTTTGTTTGGGGGACATCTTTTGACGTATATTTGAGGCTTGAACGAGCAACCCCATAATAGGGGGCGCTTCAACCCCTCAAAATTGAATAGGGGAGATGGGTTGAGTGATACATCATTTGAAAGGTCTTGGAAGCCTCTTTACAACGGTGGATGAAAAACGTAAATTTGATGAACCGTTTTCGGCAAAAATTAATTTTGAGCGTGTTTAAATCAAATATTCAAATTGTCCTCCATTGACTTCCATACAATAACACATTCTCTCAAACTAATAAATTAAAAAAAACAGCAAAACATTTCCTTATGTTGCCTTCATTTTTTGTTCTTATAAGGTGTTTATCTGGTTTTAACATTTCTTCGATCATTTCATGATTTTAATCAATCTGTTGAGTTACTACTTTGCTGATTTGTTTAAAATTTCAAAAAATATGGTGTACACATAGCAAGAACGTGTTGAGCTGGTTAGCCTTCATTACCAAAATCAAAATTATGCCCGAGCGGCTGCAAGGATATTTAACGAAAACCATCCTGAACGTAGCGTTCGCCATAAGTACGTAATGGAATTGATTTCAAAATTTATGGAGACGGGTTCAGTAATGGATAAAAAAAGGGCACCCATTGGAATTGTTAATGATGAAGGAGCAGCTGTGGCGGTATTGGGACATGTCCAACTTATGCCAAACACGCAATCTGTACGACAACTTTCTGCAGCTTCCGGTATTAGCCAATCTAACGTTTTCAGAATTTTACATAAACACAAGTTCCATCCGTACAAAATTAAATTAATTCAGGAATTAAATGATGATGATTGGGATCGAAGGCAAGAGTTTTGCGAAATTATGGTCGAGAGTATCAACAATAACCCAAATTTCTTGTACAACGTTTGCTTTTCTGACGAATGCACTTCTTTACTTAATGGAGAGGTTAACCGGCATAACTGTAGAATTTGGAGCGATACAAATCCTCATGTATTTCGAGAAGCTCACACTCAACATCGGGAAAAGCTAAACGTTTGGGTAGGAATTTTGGGAGACCACCTAATTGGACCTCTGTTTATTCCTGGTAATTTAAATGGTGAAATTTATCTTGAAATGTTGGAAAATGCGATTGATCCGTTAATAACTGAACAATTAGAAAACGATCCTCTACTACTTGAACAACAATTGCATTTTCAACAAGACGGAGCTCCTCCTCACTACGCCGCACCAGTTCGCCAATACCTCAATTTGCAATACCCCGGTCGTTGGATTGAAAGAAGAGGTCATATGGAGTGGCCTGCCCGATCTCCTGACCTGAACCCTCTGGACTTCTTCTCGTGGGGACATCTTAAGTCCAAAGATTTTTGTGACTCAGCCTGAAAATTTGGACGAACTACGCATTGTAAATGAGTGTCGTCAAATAACTCCAATTATGCTGAACCATGTTAGAGACGGTTTTCAGTCAAGATTGTATTATTGTATGGAAGTCAATGGAGGACAATTTGAACATTTGATTTAAACACGCAGATTTAATTTTTTTCATTGTAAGCATGACAACACAATTCAATTTTTTTACGAATGTAATTTTTTGAAGATTGTTTAAGTTTGTAAAAAAGGCTTAATAAAAATGAGTTTGTACATTGTACAAATAACCAAAATATTCAAGGTGGCGCATTCGAGCAACAAAATTAATTTTTGGTGAAAACGGTTCATCAAATTTACGTTTTTCATACACCGTTGTGAAGAGGCTTCCAAGACCTTTCAAATGACGTATCACTCAACCCCTCTCCCCTATTCAATTTTGAAGGGTTGAAGTGCCCCCTATTAGGGGGTTGCTCGTTCAAGCCTCAAATATACGTCAAAAGATGTCCCCCAAACAAAATCATTCGACGTGTTTCGGGAGATTTTTCCACTCACTATGGGATAAGAAATATACGGGGGGGCTCGTCTGAGATGGAACACCTTGTATATAGAGTAGACTACTAAGCCTTTCACTGGTAAGTTGATGGACATTCTGTCCTTCTCGCACATGTTCTGCGCTCTCATGTTACTTACTGATGTTACTACGATGAGTGGTATTCAACTTAATAAGAGAAGTTAGTAGAAGCGGACACCGTGCGAGTGAGAGCGCACCACATGTGCGAGAAGGACAGAATGTCCATCAACTTACCAGCGCATTCCTATGCCTAACACACTACTTGTCTACTCTATATATAGAACTCTTTGGTCACCAGTATACTGGCCAGAGAGCAACCGCACATGGGCAAATTGCACTGTAAAATGTACAACGAGCTATACAACGAGTTCGAAACCAACCCCATGATGGGAATGCCATCGGATGAGATGCTTCCCAAATATAGTTTCGAGATTTTTTTTTTAAATAGTCATAATAGGCAGAGCGGGAAGGGAAGACCTCTAATAAATGTGATAAATGCAGAAATGGTCTTTTACAGACGGTTCAAAAACAGAGGAAGGTGCAGAGCAAAAATATATATAGCCAAGTCAAAAACAAGAGCTTCACTGAGCTAGTAAGGTAAGAATTTCAGGAAAAAACCATCGTCATATACTCTGACCAGGCAATCGGATATAAGAGCATTCAGTTCCATACAAGTTGATTCCAAACTTGTCTGGGAGTGCTTAGAAAACCTACAAGTGTTGGGTAGTTAAACCAGACTGTCTTTAGCCTGGGTACCAGGCCCCACAGGTTACAAAGGCAACGAAGAGGATGATTCCCTAGCCCGAGAAAGAGCACTTGGTGCTCTAATTGGTCTAGAACCTTTCTGTGGTATAGCAAAAGCGCTGCGCAAATCATCTAACAGTACTTGCATGAAAAATCAAGCTCGAGATTGGTGGAACAAGGAAGCCGGAATAGGAGATGAACTAGAAGCATGGCTGGGCACCTGATAAGGCCTTGTACTCAACAAACACATGAACAACATCGAACTGGTAGTTAGCAGCAGATGAAATTCATTCCGAAACTGCTAAAATTCTTCGTCATTCCAACATTCCTAAATCAAATTGCACTAAACCTTTAATCCAAGCTCTTAATCACTCAAATCAAATCCTGATTTAGCTATTTTGAAAGCTGATAAAGGCAACTCCACTGTTGCCATGAATCGTTCAGATTATGATTATAAAATCCTGCAACATCTTCAAACTAATTCCTACAAAAAGATCCCATCCCCTCTCTATAGAACGTTCAATTTTACAAATTATCCGTCATTCTTCCCTTCCTGATCCAGATAAGAAATTTCTTATCCCCCATTCTTCAATGCCCCCGTTTATACGGTTTGCCTAAAATTCATAAACCCTCAGTTCCCCTTGAGACCAATTGTCAGCACTATCGAATCCCCTACTTATAAACTCTCTCGATATCTGTCAACTATTCTCAAACCTATTGTGGGTGATTCCAACAGTTTTATCATAAATTCCTTTCATTTCGTTGGAAAACTCGAAACGCTGAAAGTTGACCAATGCGATTTGCTCGTCAGCTTCGACGTCGAATCACTCTTTACCAATGTTCCCATTCCAGACTCCATAATTTCTCAACTGTTACCTGCCAAACACATTTCAATGGACTTACTACAGTTAATTGATTGTTGTCTATCCTCCACATATTTTCTGTACAATGGCAAGTTTTACGAGCAGTCCTCTGGAGCTGACATGGGTTCCCCACTTTCTCCGTTCATAGTTAATATCTTCATGAAAACTTTTGAACAAGATGCTTTTGACTCATCTGTTCTCAAGCCGAAATGTTGGTTTAGATATGTCGACGACACTTCTGTTACTTGGCAACATGATCGCGAAAATCTTGTTACCTTGCTCAATCACTTACATTCATTACATCCCAATATCCTTTTCACCATGGAAGTTGAATCGAAAGGTTCACTCCCATTCCTAGATGTATTAGTAAGTCGACAGACCGACGGTACTTTAGGACATTCTGTGTATAGAAAATCCACTAAAGCCGATATATTCCTCAATGGTCTTTCAACGATAGGAGAGGAAAAACCACAAGTCTCCCATTATATGGAGGATCAAAGATCTGGCCTATGGAGTCTAGTAATAAAGACAAGACGGGGAACTCTAACAGAACATGAGGGGAGGGCATGCACAATATATCTGCAAATGTTGCGCTTGGCACTTAATTTGGGTCTCGCAAGTAGTTCTATCTCCAATAAACATCGAGAACAATGAAAACGAAACGTTGAGTTGAGGTTGATTCGAGAAGTAAATAAGTAACATTATCTTGAAAAAATTTCGGAATTTCCCGGACAAAAACATGAACTTTGAAGCAAAAATCTCGTACAAAATTAGTATATAATGATGAAATCATAAGCACATGGAGGTGTATTTTGAATTGCTCACATTGATGGTCCTGATAACAAATATACCTTCTCGCTCGTATGTTCTCTTGAGAGGAAAGTTTAATTTCACGGACAAAATGATGAACTTTCTAGCAAAACTTCCGTAAAAAAGTAGTACACTACCATGCACCCATGAATACGTCGAGGTGTATTCCGTGTTGTTCACATTGCTGGTCCTGTTACCGAATATACCTCCTGGCTCGTATGCTCTCCTGGTGAGAAATTTGGATTTATCGGACAAAATCATAAACTTTTAACCAAAATTTTTTTCGAAAATTGTAGATTATCATAAAACCATGGGAGTTTATATTTTGTTTCCCATATTGCTGCTCCTTATACTAAATATACCTCCTCGCTCGTATGCTCTTTCGGCAGGAAAGTTCAATTTCCCGGACAAAATCATGAACTTTCAAGCAAAAATCTCGAACAAAATTAGAACATAATCATGCAATCATTACCACATGGAAGTGTATTTTGACATGCTCACATTGACGGTCCTGATAACAATTATACCTTCTTGCTCGTATGATCTCTTGAGAGGAGAGTTTAATTTCACGGACAAAATCATGAACTTTCTAGCAAAACTTAAGTAAAAAAGTAGTACATTACCATGCACCCATGAATACACTCAGGGGTATTTCGTGTTGCTCACATTGCTGGTCCTGTTACTAAATATACCTCCTCGCTCGTATGCTCTCTCGGAAAGTTTCATTTCCCGGACAAAATCATGCATTTTAAAGAAAAATTCCGTAGAAAATTAGTACAGCATACATGGAATTGCATTCTGTGTTGCTCATATTGCTGGTACTGATGACAAATATACTTCCTACCTCGTATGCTCTACTGACAGGAAAGTTGAATTTTCCAAAAGAATCATGAACTTTGAAGTAAGAAATTCCGTAGAAAAGTAGTACATTATCATGCAACCATGAATATTTGGAGGGCTATATTTTGCTACCCAATGTACCTCCTCCCTCGTATGCTCTATTGGTAGGAAATTTAAATTTCCCGGACAAAATCGTGAGCTCTGAAGCCCAAATAACGTATAAAATGATTACATTATCATGCATACATGGAGGTGTATTTTGTGTTGCTCACGTTACTGGAGTTAAATTCGTTAACTCCTAGATTGTATGTTTTCCTGGCCGGAAAGTTCAATTTCCGTGTGAAAATCATGAACTTTGAAGAAAAATTCCGTAGAAAATTAGTTCATTCTCATGCAACCATGGATACATGACGGTGTTGTTTGTGTTGCCCACATTGCTGGTCCTGATAACAAATATACCTCTTCGCTCGTATGCTCTTCTGGTAAGATATTTCAATTTCCCGGACTAAATCATGAACTTTGAAGCTAAAATCCCGTACAAAATCAGTACATCATACAAGCATGAATACATTGAGTTGTTTTTTGTGTTGCCCAAATTGCTGGTTCTGATAACAATTACATCTCCTCGCTCGTATGTTCTACTCCTGAATTTTGGTAGAAAATTGGAATTTTCCTGAAAAAATCATGAACTTTTAAGCAAAAATTTCGTCGAACATCAGTAGATTATCATGTAATCATGAATACATGGAAGTTTATATTATGCTTACCACAACGCTGCTTCTTATACTAAATATATCTCCTCGGTCGTATGCTCTCCTGGTCGGAAATTTTCCTTGTCCTGTCAAAATCATGAACTTTGGAGCAAAAATGTCGTACAAAATTAGTTATCATGTCCTCTGCTGGCAGAATAGTTGAAGTAAAAATACGTTGCAAAATTAGTACGTTATCATGCAATCATGAACACATGGAGGTGTATTTTGAGTTGCTCCTGATAAAAAATATATCTTCTCGCTCGTATGCTCTCTTGACAGGAGAGTTCAATTTCACGGACAAAATCATGAACTTTCTAGCAACACTTCCGTAAAAAAGTATCACATTACCGTGCAAACATGAATACGTTGCTGGTCTTAGTAAAAAATATACCTCTACGCTCGTATGCTCTATTTTGAAGCAAAAATCACGTAGAAAATTAGTAAATTGTATTCGAAATTGTCCACGTTACCTGTCCTGATAACAAATTTACCTGCTCGCTCGTATGCTCTCTTGACAGGAAAGTTCAATTTCTCGGACCGAATCATGAACTTTGAAGTTGAAATTTGGTATTAAATTATTACATTATTATGCAACCATGAATACATGGAGGTGTATTCGGTTTTGTCCACATTGCTGAAACTGTAACAAACATAACTTCCTGATGGTATGCCCCACGGTCATATACACAGATCTGAAAACTCGAGGCTGTTTCCTATGTGAGAAATGAGTTCGCTAAGCGTCAACTGTCGCGTAGTACCAAAAGACGTCCCGGGTGGCGCATGAATCGAGGATGTTCTCTGGCAATCTTTGTATTGTGGGGCTTGAAATTTGAACGATTTGGCGGCTAATCCTGACAACATACTTGATCCATGTGCCAGCTGGTGGCTGAGCGAGGGACTACGAGTTTAGCGACATGTAAGAGACTCATGTCAAACAATAGAGTTTCCAGACCTGTGTATACGACCCTGGTATGCCCTTACGTGATCATGAAGTTTGAAGGAAAATTCCGTAGCAAATTAGTTCATTATGCAACAATGAATATATTGTATAGCCCACAATGATGCTCCTGATACTGAATATACCTCTCCGCTCGTATGCTTCCCTGGTAGAGAATTTAAATATCCCGGACAAATCAAGAATTTTGAAGCTAAATTCCCGTAAGAAATTATTACATTATCATGCAACAGAGCAATTAAAACAATATTATATAAATACATATACATGGTAAAATAATAACCAGAAAATATTAATATTAAAAATAATTTTTAAGGTTTCAGAAGTTGGAGAATAAAACTCAAATTTTACACAAAACTTTTAACATTTAATTTAAAAATGCTGACAAATTGTTTCACCACACTGTGGCATTATCAAAGCGAGGAGTTATCAACTAAAGCTAAATCTAAAAGTATGTCCTTAAATATCAGGGATCAGAATGTGGTGCAAATTGAGGGATGGGGGTGGATAATGGTGGGAGTGTGTTTACAAAATTGTTAACAAGCGGTGAATTATATGTGTCGATTTGATCATTTAATATTACATTATTATTGTTTTTTGCGTGTTTCAAAATTTCTATGGATTCTAATATATTAAGTTTATGTCCTTTTTCCTGAATATGTAGAATATCAGGATTAAGGGTGAAATTGTGGTTATGTTCTAACAGGTGATTTGCGTAATTAGAGTCTTCTTTTTTGAGCCTGTAACTTCTCAAATGTTCATTGAACCTTACGCTGAAACTGCGTCCAGTTTGTCCTATGTACAAAGCACTACAGTCATCACATCTCAGTCTGTAAACTCCAGATTTCTTTAAGTTATCTTTTTTAGATTTCGAGTTATTAATATACGAGCATAGGTTATTTGTTGTTTTAAAGGCGACGTTTTTATTCTGTTTTTTAAGGAATTGAGATATTTTTAGTGAATGTTTACCTAAATATGTTAGACATGTGAAATTTGATTTTGTGTTATTATTAATTTGCGGATAAATTATGCTTAAGGCTTTTTTATTGAGTTTATTTTGGAGTATTTTATTAATTATCTTGACATTATAACCGTTATTTTTGGCAATATCTACGATTCTGTTTAATTCTAAATGGAAATTATCTTTACTTAATGGGACATTAATTAATCTATGTAATTTAGAATTAAACAGAATCGTAGATATTGCCAAAAATAACGGTTATAATGTCAAGATAATTAATAAAATACTCCAAAATAAACTCAATAAAAAAGCCTTAAGCATAATTTATCCGCAAATTAATAATAACACAAAATCAAATTTCACATGTCTAACATATTTAGGTAAACATTCACTAAAAATATCTCAATTCCTTAAAAAACAGAATAAAAACGTCGCCTTTAAAACAACAAATAACCTATGCTCGTATATTAATAACTCGAAATCTAAAAAAGATAACTTAAAGAAATCTGGAGTTTACAGACTGAGATGTGATGACTGTAGTGCTTTGTACATAGGACAAACTGGACGCAGTTTCAGCGTAAGGTTCAATGAACATTTGAGAAGTTACAGGCTCAAAAAAGAAGACTCTAATTACGCAAATCACCTGTTAGAACATAACCACAATTTCACCCTTAATCCTGATATTCTACATATTCAGGAAAAAGGACATAAACTTAATATATTAGAATCCATAGAAATTTTGAAACACGCAAAAAACAATAATAATGTAATATTAAATGATCAAATCGACACATATAATTCACCGCTTGTTAACAATTTTGTAAACACACTCCCACCATTATCCACCCCCATCCCTCAATTTGCACCACATTCTGATCCCTGATATTTAAGGACATACTTTTAGATTTAGCTTTAGTTGATAACTCCTCGCTTTGA
This sequence comes from Endomychus coccineus, assembly GCA_958510875.1. Taxonomy (NCBI): domain Eukaryota; kingdom Metazoa; phylum Arthropoda; class Insecta; order Coleoptera; family Endomychidae; genus Endomychus; species Endomychus coccineus. The sequence continues at coordinate 16,406,199 of OY294071.1, read as the reverse complement.
TAATGCCACAGTGTGGTGAAACAATTTGTCAGCATTTTTAAATTAAATGTTAAAAGTTTTGTGTAAAATTTGAGTTTTATTCTCCAACTTCTGAAGTATTATGAATTTACACTACGTAAACGCCGAAACCATAGATATAATTTTTAAGGTTATATAAGCAATTTAGTTGTTGTCATTGAAGAATTATCTGGTATTCTAATAAACGTTAAATTTCCCGGACAAAATCATTAACTTTGAAGCACAAATTACGCAGAGAAGTAGTGTACATCATCATGCAGGTATATCATGGAGTTATATTATGTGTTGCCCACATTGCTGCTCACGATACTAAATATACCTCCACGCTCGTAGGTTCTCCGGGTAGGAAATTCCAATTTCCTGGACAAAATCATGATCTTTGAAGCCAAAAGCCGAAAACAATTTAAGCAAAAATAACGTACAAAATTGGTGCTCCCGATACTAAATATGCCTCCTCGCTCGTATGCTCTCCTGGTAAGAAAATTTCCGAACAAAATCATGAGCTTAGAAGCACACATAGCGTACTAAATTAGGCACTATCGTGCAACCATGAATACATAAAGTTGTATTTTGTGTTGCTCAAATTGCGGGTCCTGATAACATATTTACCTCTTCGCTCGTATGCTCTCCTGGGAAAAAAGTTAAATTTACCGGACAAACTCATGAAGTTTGAAGCAAAAATTCATTAGATAATGGGTTCGCGACATGGCTCCATGTCATTTTTTTCTATTCCCAAAAATAAAGAGAACCTTGAAAGGACGTCGTTTGGCAAGCATAGAAGAGACTAAAAGTGAATCGCTGAGAGAGCTTAATGGTATCCCAAAGCTCAAGTTCCAGAAGTTTTTTGGGGACTGGAAAAAGCGCTGGCATAAGTGTATAATAACTCTTGGGGACTATTTCGAACGGGATAACATTGTTATAGACGAATAAATAAAATTCTTTCGAAAAACCAAAAGATCCCGTTATTTTCTGAACATACCTCGCATATTAATAATAAGGTTCTAGTATCGACTGTTTGTAAATCACATTATGTTGTCAATTCGAGTAAACTTTCCATACAAGGACATCGAGTTCAATTACTATCTAACCAATTGCAATATATTTTCGGTTTCTACGAGTGATGGAAGTTAATGATCACTGCTTTTTTCAGAATCGAATAACTTATAGTTATGGAGAAATTAAAATTTTTATTGCTTACAAGTATGAATGAATCTTCAACTTGGATAAGTTTTCTACAGGCAACCAATCATAATTATTTGCAACAATAGTCAAAATGCTATTATTGAGTTTCCCCATTTGATATTTCTATTGTGGAAAAGGGATCCAATAATAAAGACTTAAGAGTTTTGATCCACACAACTTTTTTACAAAGAAAAGAAGCTAGTGGCGCCTCACGACATTTTGTAACAACTCATAACTTTGAAATGTAGGAATCTCCTTTCGGGAAATTCGGAATAGAATTCTATAGATAATAAAGTTACTACGGCGTCATAGTATGTCAAGGATAATAAGGAAAATCCATTAATTAATTTAATCAAGAGCCGTTTTGTAATTTTTCCCATTAAGTTAGCGTATATTTAGTTAAAATTGAATAGACTAATCAAGGTATTGCTATGTTAGGGTTAATGTCAATAGGTACTAACTTGTTATGAGACAGAATATGATATACAGATTCCTTCAGTGAAAAGTAAAAATTCAAAACTGCTGTATTTCAAGTTTCTATTCAACAATAAATGTTTTTACAGATTTCTGTCATGTTAGGCGATATGTCATTTTATTTTTGTTATAATATAGTTTGATTGGAATACTTTCAATTATAAAAGTTTTGGAAAGCATGTTGGAATGTTGAGACAGTATAAAATTCCCGGTTTTCTACCAGTTTCTTCGGAATCCATTAGGGTCACAGCTTCATCAAAATTCCTAACCTTTAAGCTACTACGAGTTGAATCCACTTCAAATCATGGGGTGACAACTCATAGCCGACAATTCACCACAGCGATATCTCATCGCAACGACAATTTAGTTAAGTCACGTAGTCTGATCAATGTTGGCTTCACTTGTCTGCGCCGAAAGTAGCCTTCTGTTAGAATCGTCTGACATAAGTGACATATAAGAGAGCAAGGTAAGAAGTCCCTGAAGAATAAAACAGATGGCGCCACAAACGCAGATCCCTTGTGACATTTGTGATGACCATCTTTAACTAGAACTCGTACATACAGGTCTGGGGACTCGTATGTTTGACATGGGTCTCTTACGCGTCGCCAAACTCGTAGTCCCTCGCTCAGCCACTAGCTAGCGCTTGGATCTCTAAGTGGTAAAACGATTTCTTTCCGGAATCGAAAGCAGTGTTACTAAGTATTCTGATTTGAGAGAGGAATAGAACTGTTACTCTTGTCAAAATGTATTACTCACCTTAAAAATAACTTCCCCTTTTTCATTATACATGCTCGCACACATAAAAGACTTCGTTAAAACGATTTCTATCCGGAATCGCAAGCATCCACTTTTTCCGCATTTCCGCATCTTTCGGCTTTAAAAACAGAAGTTTTTTGCTTTACACTTTTGTACCACGTTTTGCATTTCGGCACAATGCCAAAGAAAAAAGTGCTCTTCGCTCATCGCTGAAACAAACGCCTGTTTTGAAGGATTGCCGAAATCGTATCATTTGGAAGGGACCGAAAAATTGGAAAAACGTTGGACGAAGTGTATCGGGCCACAAGGAAATTATGTTGTGAAATAAAATAAGTTTTGACCAAATAAATCATTTCTTGTTTCATTTTTCAGGAACTTCTCACCTTGCCCTCGTATGAGAATGTTGAACAATGACGTCACTCAATTCTTTATATACTTAAGTGATAGGTTCATACTTAAGATGGTCATCGAAGTCCTCAACATGAGAGCTATAAATTAGTAGCTAGAATAAGTGAAATAATAGATCTCAATTACGAGTAATATATATTTTCAGATCAATGCTATTTATTTATACATAATAAAGTATTAAATTTCACAGCTTTCTGGAAACATGAAATTAACATACGAGTGTCATAAAAGACGAAAACATAACTGTTAAACAATTCAAATACTCGTGTTGCATATATTCACTCCTCCGATATAAGGCCTCAACGACATAATTGAAAAATTGTTCCGAAGTATTAGGTATATTAAATGTTAATAAACATAAAGTTGTGCTACGTAGACGTGATTTATAATCAATCCTTTCAAAATTACGTTTTGAAGATAGCAAACTATTATCCAATTATCATTAGATTTGAAGAAAACAATTTTATTGAGTCAAATATCCCACTGGAATTAGGGATATAAATATTTTGAGCTTTGGGAATAATGGAGAGGTTGGAAGTGGCCGAGTTTCCAGTCGATAGAGACATCTCTTGAGCATCTTGAGAACTACTATGTTGGATAACAATCGTAATGAAAACTACCATTATCGAACTATTCTTAAATATGTGTAATCTTTACAAAATTGAGTGTGTAGTTTTATATTTTTCGAATATTAAAGCTAAAATTCTCAGTTCGACCATTGCATAATTTCTAATTAGTTTCTGTGTATTCATGAGTAAATATATGGAAAAATCCACATCACAGCCTTCAACTAGCTAGATTTATGAAATAAATTAGGAAAAACTGCCGGTTTTCCCAGAGAATGCTTCGTCTCCTTTTTGTTTTGATTCCTTTTCGTTACTTTTCACACGCAATGACGATATACACTGACTGATATTTCGAATGGATAGATGGAGTTAATGGCAATGTAAGTTTTAGAAAATTGAGCGTTTCTACTAACGTATTCAGTACAGCTTTTTAATTGTTTTCTATATCCAATGTAATTGCTAAAAACACGTCTAATTAAGATACGGTGAATACATAGCACGTATGAGAAATAAATAAGTTCAATGTATTTCACGATCATTTATTAAAAATGAAGCGTAAATACGTTTTTCTATTTTACGTCTAAAATGCTAACTATAAAATCAGTCTTAAAAATAATTTATGTAATCAATTACAATTTATTCTGATCCTTAAATTTAATAAGTTATTTGTTAAAATTAGAAACGTTGAAATAAATAATCACCAATTATTGGTGTTTGATCACACAGATATTATACATTGTGAAATTGAAAAACATCTGTTAATATTGTCAGAAAATTACATTTTTAGGGATATTTGTTATAATCACATGTATGACACATACGAGTAAATAGTTAATGTAAAGAATATAAATATAAAGCACCATATATAACACTCACTTTAAGCTCATTTTATTTGCCACATCATGTGAATCTTCAAATGTAACGTAAAATTATATGTGCAAGGCCAACTTAAATACTTCTTGTGACTTGTGAATTTTCTGGAAATGAATGGAAATATACTAGGTGTAGATTTCATTTTCTGCAATTTTATTGTGACATATTTCCATGAATTTGAATTTAATTTATTTGGATCGCTTATTTACAAGCCTCAGAGATATGCTGACACACAATGGGTATATACTTGCGACTCCACCTCCTAGTAACATACTATCGATGCGCGCGCATGTTTGAGACGTGACAATCAACGTTTGAGTTCCGAAGTAATACATGAGTACACTTCCTGATTTATTGTGTTAGATAAAATTGGGTAGGTGCCAATAGAAGAAGGAATTTCAAGGGATAAATACTTATTGGTCAGAAAGAACGTTAAAAAATCGTATTGAGTCACAGACAGACTTTCTTCTTGCAGAATGGGAATTGACTAAGCAGCAGTGCTTTCCAAAGGTTAAAGTGCAAATCTGGGTGCTAAAAACAAACTTCAGCCACTACATCTCATTCTAAAATCTAACGAACAAACACACCTGACGAAATAATGATAACAATTGAATTTTGACTGATATCCAAAACCTTTACTAGTTTATAGTGGGAAAATCTTCCTTTCTATATGAATCAACAATAGCAGACAGGCAGAATTGGATGCAAAAATGATTCCAAGTTAAGTTGTGACATGAATAATTTTTTTTAAACATAGAAAGTCACTCATATCCACCGAAACCCTTGATTTCATTAAAAAGGGGAAACGAAAAATTGCTGTGAACGCCCCATCATCCTTATTAACACGTTGACTGTCGACCGTAAAAGCGGTTGGATACAAAAAACGACTAGTTAACTAGCCTTGATTCTGAAGAAAAAACCTCTATGACTAGTAAACTTGTCTTGTTCGGCATCAATGTATTAAAAGAAGTACTTGACAGCTAAGAAGTGAATGATTCTAGCTACTTTACTGTTGGCATGGAAAAATTTTCATTCGTCCAAGATTACAATATATTGCATTGGTAAATGTGTAGTTAAAGACTCACCAAAACCAAAAAACCAAAGGTGATGATTATATAGATATAAATATGTATATATATATATATATATATATATATATATATATATATATATATATATATATATATATATATATATATATATATATAATGATCTGAGATATAACGAAATTCTTCATTGTAAGTCCGTTATGATATACGAGCTGTTCGATCATGTTAACAGCAAACAGCATGTATATCAGGGAGCTTTCTAAATCGGGATTTCATATATTTTTCAATTACAATAAGATTCACCATGGTTAGTGTTTCTTGTGAACTTAAGTACATTGCTACTACTAAAAAATAATAATTTTCGGAAATGAGTACATTGTTTTTCAAATTTAGAATATGTTCTTCGATTATAATTGTGATGTGTATTATATGCGACATAAACCGCAACAAAAGCTTACAATTCCTAAGATTAAAGTTGGAGAATCTAGTCAGAATAAAATATCACCGGACATAAATTTAAAATACATAACTTAACAAGCAAGACTTTGGTGGTTAACACTGGAAATTAGACAATTTCAGTGTGTTCTAGAAATGAAAAAAGAGTTTTTTGAAGAGTTACCAACCACTCGAACAAAATCAATAAACAGAGCAGTGCTATTTGGATATATGCGTTCTGATTGTGCGCAGTTGTTACATAATATAAAAGGGTACATTTGTGATTTATTTTGGATGGTAACTCCTCAGAAGAATCCTTACATTGGAAACTGTATAGAACTAAAAAATAAACGGACATCTGGGATATGTTTCTATGGTTCTAAATACTTAACCATGCTGAGAATTCCTGAATCCTCCAGCCGAGCTTACATTGAAATGTACGTATTGATAAACATTATATTTGGGCAAACGATTTATATTTACCGAACAAATCATCCATGCTACACTTATCAATACATATTAATATTTTGGAGCATAAGTTGGATAACAGTACATTCAATTCAGTTGACATTTAGAAATATTGAAAATACATGTAACGATTATATCAGCTACACAAAGAGTATTAAATAACCGATAGCGCACCCCAGTTGTAAAGTGTAATGAAGGTGATGATATTTTAAATAGTGAACTGTCACCACGAAGGTACAGACTTCGTAACTATTTTGAATTTAATCTGGGTCACATTACATCAGTTTTATAAAAATAATCATCATTTTCAAACTTCAGCACATAACAATATCTGCTTTCAAATTAGACTAAGTAATTATAGTATATATACCACGTCTCCTAATAAAATATCAGATAATATAAAAATACCTTCTTGTCTTTAAGCTGCAAGAGTTCACATCCATTCATCTCCATCCATGTATCAAGTTCTTCAAATGTGTTGATTGGGATATTTTGACGTACACCGTTGCATTTTCGAGAAAATCTCACTTTGAATTGGTAGATTTTGGACCAAATATTGACGGAAATTTCATTTTGGCCATTACGAGCACCACAACTAGACATTCTCCTCAAGATTGAATTCCGACTATCCTTTATCCACATAACCTAGGGAACCACCGAGAATCCAGCAATATTTTAAGGGTTCTTTGAAAGTACATCACATATATCGCTTGAATCAATATAATGAAATAGCATGTGTATACCAATAATGAGCAATGTTCAAACTATGCGTTCATGTGAAAAAAACTAATTGATGACATCTCGCATTTTTTGTAGAAAAACTAAACAGGTATTTAGATTTATGCAGACACAGGAAGGGGAATCGATTCCATTGATTTTTGCCTTCCATAGTGAAGACCGCACTGGATATTGGCAACATTGTAAAGCGAATCTAAAAATAAGTGAATATTTCGTCTTTCGTGAAATATGGGATACTCCTCTAGCTTCTAAGTATCCTCAATCTAAATGATGTAAAACGATCATAGCCCAATTAACCAGTGAATATTCCGTCTTTCGTGAAATATGGGATACTCCTCTAGCTTCTAAGTATCCTCAATTTAAATGATGTAAAACGATCATAGTCCAATTAACCAAGAAAGTAATAGACTATGAGATGTGTCATATTGCACTTTCACTTCAGTCGTGGAGATTTATTGTGTTCATTTCGCCGCTTCCGGTTATAACGGAAGCCGTCATCAACGCATGTCATTTGAAATGAGGGACTTGTTAATCGACAAATTTCTGAATTGCATAACAAATATGACAGATGTACGAGTTTTCAATATACAGGATGTGTGCCCAACGCTGTACCACAGGTTTGTAAGGATAAGTAGGTAGATTCAAGCCGTTTTAGCTCTATTTAAAAGGATACCACTGGAGAGTTAGGGCCACTTGAAGGAGCCAGTCCCTGAGTCTATTTTTAATAGTACAATGGAGGAATGACTAATAAAGGCTATAAGTGAGAGAAATAAATAATGAATGAAGCGTCAATCGACGTGGACTTATGTCTAAAAAAAAAGTCTACTAGTAAGCGTTTGGGGGTGTGGCTTACTTGCATTACTGCACTCAAAAATGCATTTTCCAAAAGGTGTTTTTCCAATTAGTGAAAACTACAACAATAATTAGTAAAATCGGCCCAATTTCTCTTCTCGGGGGTTTTTGGGGTCGCTGAACACGAATGTCCAAAAAATGCTACGGTGCAACTGGTGCGCGTGATACCCGGGTCGTCTACCTCTTCTTCGAGGATTAATTTAAAAAATGCATATTCAACAAATTTCGTTGACTAGAATTTTTTTTAGAGATTTTTTCCTATATTTCCTCGACTATAAACAGATAAGCTGTACCAAATTTGAAAGTTATCCGTCTAACAGTTTTGAAAAAACTGCTAAGGGCTAGCACCTTCAAGGTGCCCTAGCCCTGATTAATCGTTAGAAACCTCCTGTATGAATATAACAGATGGTACAACTGTTTTTTCTATTTCACCAGAGTTAAAAAGATGTGGAATTATTGGACAAAAATTGTTCCCTCCTTTGAAGTCTTTATGTCTTATGCAGAAACACTGGTTAAGCATGTTATTTATAGTTTTCTTCTTGAATGTGGAGCATACCACGCCAAAAATCGAATTTTGCACAAGCAGGTTCTCAAAATGGTTCAAAACCAATTGTAACAGATTTGTTATAGCAAAATATTAGCTGTAAGGAAAACGCAAATATGATATTATAATCCAATAATTAGAATAATATGTACTTGATATAAAAAAGTATTAAAAACAAAATAAATTTGAAATTAAAAAAAATTGATTTTCATGTAAAATTTTCCGGGGAGTCCTTTGAAATAAGTTTCAAAACTGAGAATGACAAAAATTTCCGATCAATTACATGGTTTCGAGTTTTTTTTTTTACCAAAATGAGACTAAATATGGTTAAAAACAAAATTTTCATCCGAATGTTAAAAAATGACGAAAAAATTGGTTGTTTCGGTGGTTGAAAATGCGTTCCGAAATCTGAAAAAATAGAGCTAATACAAATCTGTTACAATTGGTTTTGAAACATTTTGAGAACCTGCTTGTGCAAAATTCGATTTTTGACGTGGAATGCTCCATGTATCTTTCAGAATTGGATCGAACGCACTTCACGGAGACGTGGTCTTTCTTTGTAACCTATTCCAACATTTGAAGATTGGTTCACTCCCACAAAATTGCGATAGTGAATAAGGATGTTCAAATTCCATACGCTTTTATCAATATCTATTGGAAAATTACAAATAATTTGAAAATTACTACTTTTCACATATACCTAAACAAGAATTTGAAAAGTCAGTTTTCATTATCACCAATGAAGTTGATTAAGACTTCCGCACAATCGGAAGTGGTAGGATGATTCATGGATAAAGTCCAAGTGAAAATTCCAGATTTCGAATCCTAATACAACCTGAGCCAATTCCACTGGGATGTGAACGCTTGTAATTTTTTACGAGAAGGATAATCGCAAGATCATCATTTTCGTTTTGTTGCGAAGTTTTTGGCTACATAGCATATATACGTTTTTACTATGTCTATATATAAAATAAGTTGGCCATTTAACAACTTTTATAAAATTTTTTCCTGAAACGGTACTATTAGTTTACAAAATAGGTTATTATTTTGTCAACTGCTTTATATATAGATAGGGTATACATTTATTATTGTCCCAGTCTTCCCTTACACGTTGGCTTAAGTAGGCAAATTGTTTTCCTCTTTACTACATAGAACATCAACATTTGGCAATTGGATCGAAAATACCGGTTTTTTGAGTACTGGAGGTTTGTTCTTGAACCGTGGTTTGAATGTGGTTGTGGTGGTACTTCCCGAAATAGTTGCATACTTCCTATCAGGCAATGGACTGGTTATGGTTATCATATCAGAATTATCAATTTGGACTTTGGTGTTCTTTTTAAGAGTACATTGATTTTGTTTTGCAAATCTCTCTGCAGCTGTTTGCATTTCAGGACTATCTAATGCTGGAGGACTCTCCACTACCTTCGATTCGTCTTCCAATGAGCTCTCTTGGTATGTATTCTCAGAAACTAGGATCGCTTTCTTAGCAGTTTCTTTAGGACTGGAATTTCCAACAAGTGGTAAGTCCATAACTAAATCCGGAGTGTGATTGGGTCTTTGCACGTGAGATTCGGAATGTCTATTTGCCTTTTGTATATGTGCTACCTGAATATTAGATTGTGAGCTTGCTCTTCGTTGCCACTGTTCACGATTCTGGGAAAAATTTACGTTTGAACTATCCAATTCAGCTTGTTCTTGTTTCGAGACTTTTTTACGTGATTTTACAGTTTCTGGAAGTTCGAGAGATTTGTCAATTATATCAGTTTCAATGGTCGAAGAATCGAGGGATCCCCCTTTTTTAGTAGCCATGATAGGAGATCCGTTTATCGATATTGTTTTGGGCTGTAATTGTGATTGGTTTATGTTTATGGTTGTGCAATGTGAAATTGTGTTGTCATCCGAAATATTATTTGATAGCAGAGATTCTAGTGACATATCCAGTGAATTCAGTTGGTTATCACCATTCTGTAACAAATAAGTTTCCTTAGTATCATCAATTGCAGAACGTTACAAAATAATTGCTGATAAAACATATTGATAAGACTTATAATTTATTCTAAATCCATCTTTTTAAACCTAAAGTTTTGGCTTTAGTAAATGTAAATTATAATAAATTAAATTACAAAATGTTAATGAAACAAAGTTTTACACTCCATTAACTTTTATTTCAACAAAATGAATAAAACAATATTTTGTCTAATTTCCATAAGAGATTTTATTTTTCAATAAACACCACCGGTTTCGACTTTTACATCATTATCAAGTGAATACAGAAACAACAGGTAGATTTAGTTATACATGCAATTCACAGATTCAGTAATGGAGAGGGATTAAGGTTCAATTGGCTATTAAGTGCATTGAATTAGGGGTTTTTACACAGTTTGTTAATCTCCAAACTATCTAACAGATTCATTGACTATTTTATTATGATTATTATTATGATTGAAATTATCATAATTTTGTATCATAAATATCAAAAAAGGTGAAAAAGGGAAGAAAAAAAGTTTCCCGGGTGGGATCGAACCCGGGTTAACGTCAGTGTTCATCATATTTGATAACTAAGAGTTGTAATTTTTAGTTGATTTTTTTTGTGACTGTCAAACGCTGAAGGGGGGGAATAGTAAATTGAGATAGCCACAAGAGGCATCTATAGTCTGAACCAAAGTTTATAAAGGAGGGCCAAAAAGGCTTAGCACGACTTTTCTCGGAATTGACGTAATCTAGGAGATCGTGCTTGGTATCAAAATTTGCATAAATGCAAATGTTTCAGCTATTCAACTATGAATTTATTTTCCTGACATTTTTCGCGGTTTCTTTTTTTCAAAATGGTCTCTAATCGGCCCATATGTACCAAAGTGGTTGGGTTTTGGTTCATAGGTGAAAGCCATCAATATCTTTCGTTTGAATTTTGTTTTGAGCCAAAAGGTGAATTTTTTGGCGCGCAATCGCAAAATTACGTTTTTTACGAAAAGAGCGATTGCAGCGCCCTCTTTGCAAATATCAAACAAATGAAAAACTTATGTTGAAGTACATACAAATTACTATCAATGCATGTTAAGCATTAGTTGATACGACAAACAGGCATCTTATAATTGACAATTGAACAAACGTTTGATTTTGCCTAAAAATCGCACTTTTTGGGCCGTATATTAGGCCCCTTACATTATATTGACTTCTAATTGGCGTAATTTCACTCTTTTTCTGTCATAAAATGATCAAGTGAAACTCAGAATTTTTCTAAAAATTGAAAAAACACCAAAGTCGGGGCAACTTGAACCCAAAAAATGGCCAATAACTAGAGTAGAATAGGGTTCAGACGTTCATATTCGTGATCAGCGCACCCGAAAACATAAAAGTTGATCAAAATTAAGGAACGTAAAAATTTGAACCCTAAAAATTACAGAGGGACTGGACTATACACCGTTTTTTACATATGTCGAGTCAAAAAAACAACATTCTAACATGAAAGCTTATGGGGACGTGGTAGGATCTTGAAATTAAAAAGAAACGGCTAATTTGAAATGCTTTTTTTTTTAATGGAATAACATTATTACAATAATATCCAGTGCAAGTTTGAGCGAGTCGTACTAATTATTTCTATGAAAAAATAGCTGAGAATTTTTAATTTATAAATTTTATTAATTGTAATTAACTAGACGATTATTATTTTTACATGTGTTCATGTAACAACTGCAGCCGGCAATAATTATGGCCTTGCCCTACGCTTGCTCTTTTTATATTTCCCCCCGCTAACACTTCCGAACCTCCTTAATAGTCAATTGGACCTTAATTCCTCCTCATTACTGAATCTGTGAACTTCATGTATAAATAAATGTATTTGTTGTTTTTATATTCGCTTGATAATGATGTAAAAGTTAAAACCGGTCATGTTTATTGAAAAATAAAATCTCTCTGACGGAAATTAGACAAAAAAAATATTATGATTAAGATGGATTTCCATAAAATAAATAGTAGAACTCTGAACTTTTGTTTCACCACACAGTGCAATCCTCAGAAAGAATTATAAATTGGATATAACAAAGATGCAATTCCTTGGATACAGGACATAGGTTTATAGCCGAGATGATATTCATTGTCCTATGACTTGAAGCTTTTGGTTTCTTATTATTTTGACGTCCCCACTATACGTAGTATTTAGTATATTTAGTCCAAGCAACAAACCAGAAATAAAAGACATGTAGGTCTGAATCAATAATTTTGTGTGGGATTCGATTCGTGAGGTTATTAGGATCATTCATAACACATAAAACCTCACCGGTCACTCTCCGTCCCCTTAGGGGCTAGAAATGTCCAAAACTTGCTGATTTTTAACTCCCAGAATTGATTTCAAGTAAATCTGACGTCAAAATCGTAATCAGCGACCCAAGAAACCACATTGGTGGATTTAAAATCCAAAAATAATATATATTGTCAAAATAATCTATAAGGGTGCAAAAATGGCTAATTTGATCGATATTCCACCCCCAGAATTGGTTTCAAGTAAATCTGACGTCAAAATCTCGATCAGCGACCCAAAAAACCACCAGGGTGCATTTAAATTTGAAATTAGCCAGAAATGGGGGGGGGGGGAGGTTGACCGGTGAGCATTATGTGTAATGAACGATAACCCTACGAATCGAATCTGACCTACATGTCTTTTTTTTATTATAGCCGAAATCCCGGCTCATTGCCTGGTTTTGTTTCAGTTTTGAGTATTTCTGGATCGATTATTTTCAGGATGTGTGTGCGAGAAAACTGGGTAGACGATTGCGCCGTTCCTATCGATGATACGGATTTAGAATTTAGTAAATCGTTTCAAAGTCATGAAAACAGGAAATGCATTATTTCAGGTCGCGGTAGTCCTGTTTCGAGGTATTTTCGACACTCATCTTCAGTTTTTCACATGAAATTATAGTATTTTACTGAACCGTTCATCAAAATAGACAACGTTTTGATTGGTTTATAAACTAGTCAAGTTTCAAGATTTAAAACATTTATAAGTTGACGTTGGAGTCACTTTCATGCTTTGATTAATTAAATGTTTCAAAAAGATGTTGCCAAACTTGAAGAGATTGTGTAGGACAATGAGGTAGAAAATTTGTGCAAATGAGCCGTTTTAGCCCTGCAGTAAGTTTAATGCAAACACGTAATGTAATCTCGTTGGCACCAAGACTTCGATTTTTAAGTTCTTATTCAAAATAAAGCAAAAATAATAAATTTATAATGATGGTACAAAATGGCGACCCCCAATCATGCAGCCGGAGTAGCATGTGCGGATCTTGCTCATTCTCACTAACAGTTCCTTTTGGGTGGCAATAGGCGTTTCGTAGGCTAAGGACTTGATGTAACCCCAGAGGAAAAAATCCAACGGGGTTAAATCGGGACTTTGTGAAGGCCAATGAATATGTCCTCCTCTTCCGATCCATCGCCTATGAAATTGTTGTTTTAGGTGATACAGCACATGGCGGGCAAAATGAGCAGGTGCACCGTTCTGTTGGAACCACATTCTATCCTGTATCTCCATTCAAATGTTTGCATTTTCCATCAGCTCAGAAAGTATGCCTTGCAAAAAATTTAGTCGATGTGGAAGCAGGAACGGACCAATTAGTCGGCAACGATACAGGCCCACATGTTAAGCAAATTGTTTCTGATTTACTCTAATCCATGTACTGTGGGGATTTTCTTCGTCCCACATGTGGCTCTGCTGACTATTGCACCCGCCTTTGGTAAAACAATCTTCATTGATAAATAAAATTAGTGAACCGAAATCTGGTTGTTCTGGAATAAGTTGTAAAACCCATTGACAAAATTCTATCCGTGGCTGAAAGTCCTGCGGGCCTAGTGCTTGCTCTTTTTGAATGCGGTGGTAAAAACACTTATCAGAAGAGATAAACATGTATCGAAGTTTTTTGGTGTCAACGAAATAACATTACTTTTTTGCACACGATCCGCCCATGTTACACTGGGTGCGCGGACAAATTTACGTAACCAGGTTGGGAGTCACCATTTTGAACCATTTTTATAAATTTATCATTTTTGCTTTATTTGGAATAAAAATTACTGAAATATCGAAGTTTTAGGTGTCAAAAAGATAACATTACGTTTTGCACAAAACTCCTACAAGGCCGGCATGGCTTATTTGCGACTAGGGCTTTATATGCACACATTTTCTACCGCATTGTCCTACACAACCTCCTCAAGTTAAGCAACACCTTTTTGAAACACCCTGTATAGCGTCATAAATGTGTTTTTATTTAAGCGAGAAATTAAAATTTTCGCACATTCCCGGAAAAGCGTCGGATATTTCGGAAAATAAATACAATTTTCGTTTAACACGTTTCGGCTTTCGCCTTGCTGAAAAACATAAGAAAATCTATACCGCAATTTCAATTGAATGAAGAAGCAAAATAAAACAATACCGGATTTATTCTTAAGCAAAAAAGTACACATCATCATCAAGCTGGTTGAAGGCAGCATACGAATTCATTCAAACCAAGCTTTGGTACAGATTTTCGAGTACCATAATGAATATTTCTTATATAAATAGATACAGGTTGGTTCGAAGTTGGGCAAAGTTCTGAATTGAAAGCATGTTATATCCTGCAGAAAAATCTGCCTAGCTCGTTACTAACATATTTCAAAACCAAATTTGCATGAAAAGCTGAGGGAATGGAATGACATTTATTGCTAAAACATTATCTGGTCAATTTCTTCAGGGGAGATCAAATATGCGCCCTCTAATTAATTATGACGTTAACTAGACAACGGAATTACATCCAGCTGATTGGATGTAACACCTTTTTCTTAGGAATTCAAATAATGTACCATGTTTTGTCTCTCTTATTCGTGTCTCTTTTATTCTTATCAAAATATCAAGTAATTGATTTTTGCAAAAAGTGCTTCGGAAACAAAAATACATTGTTAGTTCCCCAAGCTTAGTCAGAAAAGACGATTTTCATGTAGAAGAATGACGACTAAGTTATTCCATAGGGCTTAGAAAATGTTTTTGCCCTGTACCTATGAAGTAGCAACAGCACCCTCTCATGGGAGGTCCATAGTGAAAACTGTTCCACAGAAACTTGGTTTTCTATTCTGTGCCAAGAGCTACTTCACAACCCCATATATTCGACCTGTCCTCACTTTCAAGTTCAGCTCCCAAACATACGTTGTAGCTATTAGATTCTATTCAGAGTAGACCAATTCATCTGGTTTGTGATGACCCACAATTCATTGACATCTCTAGAACATTCTAGAAAGGTGGGCGATCTCTCCCTTTTCTTTAGATATTTCCATATTCGGTGCTCATCTCGTCTGTTATTCAACCACGCACGATTCCAGGTATCGCAGACTAGATGAGCTCAAACTAGTCACCACTTTGCTGTCAAACTCGAGACCGGCCGCGCTTCTTTCAACTAAACTTCATTGTTCTATTAAACGGCAAAGTTGTGGAACGCTTTGCCTAGGAAGGTTCCAATGCCTACCCCCTCTCTCAACACTCCAGCTCTGGCTTACAAAATGTTCTACCAACATTATAGGTTTTTCTCTCGTGCAGTTAAATATAAAAAATATTTGATTGAAATAGTATTTCTTTCAAATATCATCGGGGAAAGAATTTTAAAAAATGGAGCTTAATGTTGTTCCATCTTCTTAGACGCCATGATAACTCCGAAGACAATTTTGAACTCCCGATAAGAAACTTTCCAAATAATGTAAAATCTACTGTTTTAACCCGGTAATCTTTAATTTTTACGAATGGAGTTCACAAAGGTTTGCGGTGGATGCTTTCTAATATTGCTTGATGGTACTGTTGAAGTGACTATTCAATGTCTAACAGCGAATTCTTCCAGGACACTCCATCACAATTAATTTCGAGATTTATCTCAATGGCCGCATTATCATATTCTATGGAAATGTCAATGTCATTTACTGTAGTCTTGTATCAGGTTCAAACATACATTTGATCTATGATTCATCTTTTGTCTACAATTCATTCCTAGTTAGTGGTACAGTTGCGCAGGACTTTTTCTGGTTATGATTAATGCTCACTGTTAATCTACTGAAATTGAAATTACGAAAAGGTGACTCGGAAAAAATACAGTAACTATGAATTCAAAATTTATGGTGTTTAATTCTTTGTTTGTCTGCTCATCAATCAATAAATCAATCAGAGCGAAGGCGGTGAGCAGTTAGACCGCTTGATTGGGTCCATTGTGCGCCCCTTGACACAAGAATCAGTCCAGCAGGCCTAAGGCACTAAAAAACATCCATGGGAATATATTTTTTGGCAATATAAGACGCGTTAAAACATCGAATTATGTTACTTACATTCAACAATAAATATTTCCACATAACAGAAATATAGAACATTCAAACTTTGATATTCCCGGCATATCCACATATATTTCATTAAAAGGTTATGTAAATAAGGAATGAATTATGAAAAATTCAAGACCTATTTTCTATTTCTTCCAAATATAACGTTTTTATGTTTGTAGCGCCATAACAGAACATGTTTTTTGTAAGATTGCATACAACTAATTTTAGTTCGAATCTACAGAGTTCGTCAGTGAAGCGGGAAAATTTAAAATTTCTTATTAATTTGCCGATTGAGTGAGGACGCTAAAGTTAATGGTAAATTGTCAGTCATTTAACGCCATTTAGTAAACATGAAACAGTGGTCAGAAGCTCATCGTGCTTTATGTGTTAAATCGTTTTATAAAAATGATGACTAAGACAACTGTGAGAAGGTTATTACGCGCAATCAGTTCAATATTCTGCGTCATGGGCGGGTACTGTCTATTAACGCAATTAATTGCTGGGTACAAAAGTTTGAAGGAACTGGATCTACTTTAAAAAAGTTAGGCCAAAAAATGGATGAACTGCAAAAAAAGTTGATACGGACATATACCACATTAAAGTACATAACCGACTTGTTTGACATAAGGGAGAGTCATTTTAAAATTTGGGCCAAATTTGAATTTTAAGCAAAACAGTCCAATATTTTTAGCCCACATTTGGACCACTTATTGTGACCGCCACGGCCTACTTTTCCACCAAATTTGATCTAATTTGGTTGCAATTTGGCCAAAATAGCCCAATTTTTCTCCAAAAACGTATATACAGAATGGCCCAGGTTTTAGTAGCAGAACTTTAACAGTCGATAGAAAATTTGATTTTGAGGAAAAAAGTTCCTATTAACATATGTGCACAGACGCTTAGTTTTTGAGATACAGGGTGTTGAAATTGACAAAAAAATTTAGTTTTTTGCAAATATCTCCGGAACCGTTTATCGTACAGAAAACAGCTTTTGCAAGCTTTTCTACTAATAGTCATAATTGGTGAAGATTTTGAAGAGACAGTGAGTGTTTTCTACACAAAAAAGGTACTCGGTCATAAGCTCTAAACTTGACCGTTTTCGAGAAAAATCAACTTATATGTTGAAAAACATGGTCAATTTTTTGGTTTTGTTACTTGTTCTAACGTTTGAATAAATTTTGTTTAATTAGTAAAAAATAAATTTTATTTCAAAGAATTGACCATGTTTTTCAACATAAAAGTTGATTTTTCTCGAAACCGGTCAACTTTAGAGCTCATGACCAAGTACCTTTTTTGTGTAGAAAACATTGGCGGTTCAAACGGTTATCTCAAAACCGTACTTTTTCCAGTGGCGTAGAAGTTGAGGAGAAAAACGTCCACTACCTCTCCAATTATGACTAAAAAAAAAATTTTTTGTCGCACAGAACATAGCTTACTATGAGTAGAAAATGATTACAAAAGCTGTTTTCTGTACGATAAACGGTTCTGGAGATATTCGCAAGAAACGAATTTTTTTTTTTTCAATTTCAACACCGTATCTCAAAAACTAAGCGTCTTTGCATATATGTTATAGGAACTTTTTTTCTCAAAATCAGATTTTCTATCGACTGTTGTTGTTCTTCTACTAAAACCTGGGACATCCTGTATGTATTCCAGGGAGAGGAGGGGGGGGGGGTGTAAACGAAATGTCACGAAATTTGGACTGAGGTTCGTAAAATACCAACAATAGAAGAGTACCATTTTCTAATCTTAGCCGGAAGTCTAAGGGGTACAAAAAAAATATAAAACTTCAAAACTGACCTAAAAAAGGGCAAAATACCAGTTTTTTTAAGGTTAGACATGGTTCCACCCAATACTGGTAATAGAAATTTTAGGATCTTATTATTTTATCATAAGACATCATTGTTTCCAGGTCGCTAAGCCTCTATCAAATCTTTAGGAACCTCGTCCTATTTTTCCGTTTTACTCGCGTGAATTTTTGTCAAGAAATGTTGCAGCGATTGGATAAGAAAGAAAACTTAATCCACCATATGTTTATGTCAGATGAAGCCCATTTTCATCTCAACGGCCATTGTAAATAAACAGAATAGCCGATACTGTAGCGATGAAAACCCGCTAACGACAGTATGGTGTGCTTTTCCAACATCTGACATTATTGGGCCATTTTTTTTTGAAGACGATCGAGGAAATGCTACAACCGTTACTGCAGTTCGTTACACAAACATGGTCACAACATTTTTGGGGGAAGAACTGGCTCCATTTCCAGAGATTACATGGTTCCAGCAAGACGGTGCTACCAGTCATACTGCTCGAATGTCTATTGCTGTTTTAAAGGAACTCTTTCCGAACCATATCATATCCAAAAATGGAGGCATTGCTTGGCTGGCTAGATTGCCTGATTTGTCAGCATGCGACTTTTTCCCTCGAGTTTGGCTCAAGAGCAAGGTGTACGTTGAGCGACCGCAAACGTTAACGGAACTAAAACGAAAAATTCAAGAAGTTGCACATTACACCGGAAATGTTACGGCGAGTAATGAAAATTTTTCTTATAAGACTACAAGAATGCATAGATCGTAATGGTACCCACCTGTCAAGTATTGTTTTTAAAAACTAAAATGGCAACTCCAACTCAACAAAAAGCAGTAAAAACATTAATGTTAAAGTAAAAACTTATGTAGATACAGTAGTTTAAATTTTTCCACTCAACTGACGAACCCTATATTTGGATGAATTGACATAATATCCACAAAATACTCTTCAGCACTAAAATTTCAACGTCACTTAGTGAGATCCCAAAACGCCCGAAAATGAGTTGTCCAAACAAAATTTCGAAGAATGAAGGAAATGCATCTAGGAAAATGATGAGTTGAGGCTGTAAATACAGAATTTCAAATCAAAATTTGGATTTTACTACTTTCCGAACAAAAGTGTTTGCAGAATTATAATTTAATTTTCTAAATTAGTGAACAAAACGAGAACGAGAATTTCTTTTTTAAAACGACTTTCAAGTTTTAGAGCCAAAGAGTGTAGTTTATAGTAATAAATTTTCTATATGGGCCAGTACCCCTGGAAAATCAAGTAGACGTACTGTTCTTATACAGGAATACAAATTCTAAATGAAAGTATGGTTGCACATAATTACTAGAAATAACTTGCAGGATATTGAAAAACATCGCAATTTTATGAAAACTACATTTCGGTAAAATGAATTAATTAGGAAAAATAAAATTTAATTCGATTTAAAAAAAAAAAATATTTCCATTTATAGGTTGTCAAAATTTGATTTGTCAATTGTTATTTCATGGCAGTTTATAAAAGAAGACTGTACATGAACAATTGTTAGGTTTTTGCAGGCTTTTTTAGTCTTTTCTTGAAAAACACTTGTTCAAGTAAAATAATTTAATTGGGTGCAAATATTTCTTCTTCAAATAATCGACGTATTCTTTCTCATGGATATATTGGTATGAATTCTTCAAAACTTATTGTCATACGAGGGCAATGTGAACAGTCCCTGAAAAATAAAACAGATGGCGCCGCTATTGAAAATCCCATAAGACATTAGTGATGTACCATCTTTAACTAGAAGATTGATATGTGACTAGTTCTGTTTTGACACCCATCGAAAGCAAGCAACCTTGAAGACTTTTGTGAGCATGGAAAAAAGTTAATTTCGCGTCTTGATTAAACATTATTTCTTGCGTGGAAGAAACATTACGCAAACAAAAGCATCGCTTGTTAAACATTATGGAGACTCCTCACCATCGATTTGAACCATTCACAAGTGGTTTACTGATTATCGTTGTAGTCTTCCAGTTGAAGTTACAACGCCAGAAATCGTCGATAAAATCCAGGGTATCATATTAGACGATCGGCGAGTTAAAGTGCACGAGATTACTGTGGCTATGGGCATTTGAACTGAACGGGTACGGAACATTTTGCAAAAATTTTTGAATATGAGAAAGCTATCTGCCAGATGGGTGCCGCATTTGCTCTCTGTTGACAACAAGCGCAGCTGTGTGACAACTTCAAAGGAGTGTTTGGCGATGTTCAAGGGCGATAAGAAGGACTTTTTACGTCGTTTTGTAACCATGGACGAAACATGGAGCCATCACAACACACCAGAGACCAAAGAACAGTCGACTTGTCCTGGCGAATCGAAGCCGAAAAAGGCCGAAGTGGGTTTATCGACCAACAAAGTAATGGCGACAGTTTTTTGGGATGCTTCCATATCGATTACCTTGAAAAAAGCAAAACAATCACCGGCGTATATTATGCAGAGCTGTTGGAGCGATTCCACGCCGATTTGAAGAGAAAGCGGCAGCATTTGGCAAAGAAAAAAGTGGTTTTCCACCAGGACAACGCGCCGACGCACAGGTCCGCAGTCGCAATGGCAAAA
Organism: Endomychus coccineus; assembly: GCA_958510875.1. NCBI lineage: Eukaryota > Metazoa > Arthropoda > Insecta > Coleoptera > Endomychidae > Endomychus > Endomychus coccineus. Next base: position 16,385,124 of record OY294071.1, on the reverse strand, counting down.
TTGCATGAATTGCGCTACGAATTGGTTCGTCAACCACCATATTCTCCAGGTTTGGCCCCCTGCGATTTTTTTAACTATTTCCAAACTTGAAGAAATGGTTTGGCGGAAAGAGATTTGACTCCAACGTTGAAGTCATCGCTGAAACAATCGCCTATTTTGAAGGATTGCCGAAATCTTATTATTTGGAAGGGATGTATATGGCTACAAGGAGATTATGTTGAGAAATAAAATAAGTGTTGACCAAATAAATCATTTCTTGTTTTATTTTACAGGGACTTTTCACTTTGCCCTCGTACATTAGGATTCATTGATCCTTTGTTTATGTTGATTTAACATTATTCTGCAACAAATTAGCAAACCAAACCGTATTGATAAAATCTGTTTAAGTTATAAATAATAATTTTAATTCTTTAATTAATCAAATAATCTATATGTGTTTAGCCATGTTTTCAATTTCCAGCAAGGTTATGGTTTTCAAAATGCAAAACTACATCTTTCACCCTGACAATCTGGTGTTGGTTCATCTGAGCAATAATACGGAACATTTCTCAATATGTATACAGGCTGTTTCTTGATATATCTGAAATATTTCAGAAGATGACACTTTGGCAAACAAACAAGGGCATTTTTCCATATGCTCGTATGCCCATTTAATCCTTTACCAAGTTTATTCTCTAAAAAGATTTAATTGTTGTCACAAATTTGGGAAAAACTGGAGGTTTTTTAATAGAACATATCAAGTACGCGGAATCATTCTATTTTAAAATGAACATGTGGAAGCTTCAGTTATTCAGAAACTTTTTTCCCTCTGGATTTTCTTCATAGAACACATAGTTATCGATCAAATTATTAAAGTGGACTGACGTGAATAACACACAACATTTTTTTTTACCACTATACGAAGGAAACGTTCGTAAAACATCGTGTGAGGCGGCGGTGAAATTTGTTGGGAGTTGATATGCTCTAGTAGGCAGAGTGCAACAAATTCGCCGAGAGAGCTCTTAAAGTAATTGAACAATGGTGTAAAGACCACTCTCTGAACGTTAATTCGTTAAAAACAGAGCTGGTTCTTTTCACGAAAAAAATAAATATAGGCGAGTTCAGGACCCCTAGCTTCTCAATACCACCCTAACGTTATAATCGGAGGCTAAATACCTAGGTACAATCTTCGACAGCAAGCTTATATAGGCATCTCACAACGAGATGCAAAAAAGGAAATATCGCCAGGCGATCGAGAAAATATGGGGATTATCTCCTAATATAGCACTATGGCTTTACATGGCAGTCATGAACCCCATGATAACGTACGACAGAGAGAAGACCTCAATGAAACAACTAAATGAGTCAGTATTACGGAAGCAATGCGGACAACACTCACAGCAGCGATGGAAGCAATGCTCCACATTTATGTAGAGGTTGCTACAGCATCGGCAAAACAGTTGAATTCAATCGGACTTTGGCACAGAGGAAACAAGTAAGGTAAACACCACCAAGATAACACCTTCTCTCAACAGAAAGACATATAACATGCCACCTCACTATATCTTTGGAAGACCCTATGAAGTATTAACAGATATGGCAGTCATTAATTAGGAGAAGAAAAACACTCTTCTTATCTTCACTGATGGCTCGAAAACTAAAATGAGAACTAGTGCGAGTATTTATTCTAAAGATCTAACAATACCCCTAGGGGAATACGCAACAATACTCCAATCGGAAATCTGTGCTATCAACCATGAGACAAAAGAAATTCTGAACTGCAAAATCAACGGTGAAGACATTGAAATCCTTATGGACACCGAAGTTGCAGTAGGAACAAAGTCACCTCCAAACTAGTGTTAGCAATACACAACACACTAAGCCTAGCAGAAAATGCTAACAACATTAAACTGCGTTGGGTAAAGGGACACGACATATTAAGAAGGAAGATGAGCCCTTCATCAAGGGAAATCACGAGGAAGGGACAACAATAACCGCACCATCACGTGAAAGTCTTAATGCCATTCACAAACAACAATCCCAAGGCGCTGAAGCAACGTTGGGATGAAACCCCAGGCTGCAGACAGGTCGAGGAAGCGATGAACGAACGCACCTTAACCAAAACCAGGTCAGTACTACTTAAGACTGCCTCGGAAGAACCTGCGGCTACTCACAACAATCACTATAGGACACTCAACTAAGAAAGCGTATGCACACTATGGGTGTAGCGAATGACCCATTGAGGACGATAAGGCAGAGCACCTACTAGAGGGGGAACTCTGGCCGAGCATGGCTAGTATTATTCCGACAGCCGTGCTCTTATTAGTCCTCCACCTAGGGTGGCTGGACACCTAGAAGCACGCCGGAGGAGGGACCCCTATAGAGGGGTACCATGGTCCTAATGAGGACCCAAGTACTCTAATCAATGAGTCACTCTCCCAACTCAATCCAGAACTTCGTTGATACAAAAATCAAATCTGGTAGAAAGACGTTCGGCAGGTCTCGAGTTTGACAATGAAATGGTGACTAGCCTGAGCTCCTCTAATATGCCAACCTGGCATCGCTCGTGGTGGAATAACAGATAAGATTTCCAATGAGCATCGACCATGAAAACATCTATGATATTCTAGAGAAGTCAATGAATTAGCAACCAACCAGACGAATAGTGGCCTCTGGATGTAATCTATGAGCTTCAGCATATGATTGGGAGCTCCACACTTCAAACATGTGAACAGTACTTTAGGACAAGTCGTATCTGTTGGGGTGTTAAGTACCATACGAAAGGGTGGTGGTGATTTCGAGCAAGGATATTGTACCTGACATCATATTAGGTATTTCGGGATTCGGGCAAGAAGCTACTTCCAAAAAATCGTTGATGTGGAGCGGAACCAAAGTTGATGGCAAGACAAACCCCTGTCGGAAACCATCGTTGATAACCATTGTATCAACGCACCATGAGGAATGATGTATGTGGGAGAAAGCGCGATAGTACCCGACAATGTCGGGGCGACAAAACATACAACGGAATTTCCTCGAGAGCTACAGCTAAAGAATTTCCATTTTTTCAATGGATGTCTGCCATACATGCATCTTATTCCCTTTTGCGTAATTGGTGGGATTCTAGTATGTATGAAAGGGTGCATTTCTTGAGAGCAATAGGCGTAATTCCGTATGGCATCATATCCTTTTTGGTATTAAAATCAAGCAGAAGGCGCCATCGGAAAAAATTTAGTAAGCGGCCGTCAAAAATAAAAACAACTGTAAGAGCGCTACCATTTCGTTACAATTTGTGAACTCAATCAATTATTCAAGGTACATTGAGTAATGTAAACTTTTTTCATATAAAATGAATTGCACAAATATGCATTTTGTTTATCGCTACTGCTAATTAATGCAACACGTGCTATGCCATTTTTTCCTAGTTTCAAACAGTTCTGCCAAAGTTACCAAATAATCCGAAGTCATCCTCTAGAAAATTGTTTTCAACCCCACTCTCTGGAGACTGATACTTTAGGATACGAGATAACATGGGAAACTCCCCTTATTTATTGCCAAGGTAACTTCTTAAATCCTCCATATATATTAAAGAATATATCATATGCTACAAGGGAAAAACTTCCGGTAAAATATCTAGTGAAATTGGTTAATAAAAATCATTCCCTGTAGGGGTGCTGGCCTGACATTACATCAACGAATAACATTTGGTGAAATGACAAAACAAAAGTATCAATATACATGCATTATCCAAACGGGTAGGTTCTTACCTTTTAGTGCGGATAGTCTTGGATCGGCATCTAGCAATAGTACTATAAAATCAACAAAATAAAATGTGAAAAACCAAAATTTCATCACACTTACGCAACATCAAGCTGTGCTAACAGAATTGGCCATTCTACGCAGTTGTGGCGTCTCCATGCACTTTTTTCATAAGCATTGCTAGCAGCAAAAATGGTCTGGTTGGTAATAGTCTAGTTATCCAAGTCTCTATTGCATAATGACGCACATAAGTGCTTCGTGAAACATCATGATAAACTGTCAGAGAACTTGTTTCTTACAAATTGCAGCCGAATAACAAGACTAATATGTCAACAACCTAGCTCTTCCTGTTAATAAGTTATACTCTTAAACAATATAGTACTTGAACTGAGCGTGCTCTTTCTTCTTACATAGCCGAAAGCAGCCCCAAAATATGGGACTGGCACCTTTCTCAATTTGGCCAAATTTTGAAAATATTCGGGAACAAACTCCATTTATCAGAAATAATTGAGCAGTGAATTCACTATAATATATTGTTCAGTATTTGCAATATTTTATGCTTTTTTGAATACTTTGACCACACGAGATGAAAACTTCTAATGTTGGAAGAGCATCGTGTAAGCCAGTGGTGGAATGTTGGGAAAGGAGATGAGCATTGGAATTAAGTTTGGGGTAAGGAAAGACCTCACTATGCAAAGAGTTCCACAACTTCGCTGTTAGAAGTGTCTGGTAGGATGAAGTTTGGCAGGTCCCGAGCTTGACAATGAAGGGGTGACTAGTTTGAGCTCCCCTAGTCCGCCTATCTGGAATCTCCCGTGGTGGAATAACAGACGAGATTTCATTTTTTTTTATACATTGACTACACGAGAGGGAAATCTATAATGTTCGAAGAACATCGTGTGAGGCAACGGTGGAATGTTGGGAGGGGATAGGAATTTTTCTTGAAGGTTTGGAGGTTATAGGCATAAGGAAGATTTGCTGTTCGATAGAAAAGGAAGAAGTTCGGCAAGTCTCGAGCTTGACAATCTCTGGTGGTGGAAAAACAGACGGAATTTCTGATGAACACTGACCATGGAAATATCTATAGCGAAGGGTGAGATCTCCCATCTTTCTACGATGTTCTAGGGAGGTCAATGAATCACCAATCAGACGAATAGCTCTCTTCTGTATAAAATCCAAGAGCTTCAGCGTATGTTTGGGAGCCGATATCCAAACATGTGAACAGCACATTAAGGCAGTTCGAATCTGTGCTTTGTATATTATGAGGAGTTGCTGGGATGTAAAGTACCTCTTGGCATGGAATAAGAAACGAAGAAAGTTTTTGTGAAGCGGTTTTAGCAATGGACCTCACATCATCGTCCCATGAGAGGGTGCTGTTGGTGGCGATCCCGAGCATGGATATGGAAGACTTCATAGGAATAGTTGTACCTGACATCATCATATTATTGATTGTGAGATACGCCTTCCTGGAGAAGACGCAAGTTTGAGTTTTGGTTGCATTAAATATCTTTGCCAGATCTCCATTAATTGCGTCAACCTGTCTCTGTCTCGCTCCTCTGGCTTCATTGGACGGTATAGGGGCTCTAGATGAGAAAGTGGTATGAAGTATACCTGGTAGCCGAATGAACTGGAAGTGAAATTTCCACCAATTGCTTTGGCGAAAGTTCAAAAAGGAAGGGAGCCATTCGGGCATTCGATAAGCTTTGATTTTATTTTGGCATCATATGTCTCTTTCGTAGCGTTAATTATTTGTGGCTTCAACATATTCTGTTCCGATCTCCAGACATGGATTACCGCGCCAACAACGGTTTGCTGTTTGTGTTGAAGCGACGGCTCTAGAACAGATTTTATTGAACCATCGTTCACTAGATGACGTTGATTTGTTGGTATGGGGTACGTAGGTTTCCACTCCTTCATCAGATTCAAAACATACGCTTCGCCAAGGAAACTAGGAGAAAAACGTGCGAAGTCGGCCGAGTTGTAATGCCAAATTGTATTGGAGGTGTTGGATTGGTTCGTGGAGTGATATAGGAACAGGGCGTATTAATGAGACAATGGTCAGAGTTTCTCAATGAACACCAATCATGGAAATATCTAGAGAAGAGGGAGAGATCGCCCATCTTTCTACGATGTTCTAGAGAGGTCAATGGATTCATAAGTGACATCATCAGTCAGATGAATAGCTTTCTTCTGGATAGAATCCAAGAGCTTCAGCGTATGTTTGGGAGCCGAATTCCAATAATCTGTGCTTTGCTGTTGGGATGTAAAATAGCTCTTTGCACGGATTGGAAAAATAAGTTTTTGTGGAGCTGTTCCCGCAATGAACCTCAGACGATCATCCCAAGAGAGGGTAAGTGTTAAACAAGGTAAATATATTGATTTATCATTAACGTTGTTGTATAACAACATTTTATGTAGCCGTTCCGGTTTTTCTAGAAAATGTTTTTAGTCGTTGGGAATTCACTGGGGAAGGAAGCACAATAAAAAAAGCATGGGCGAGGATTGATAAAACATGCTGGCCCCACATTGTAGTTACAAAAAAAAGAGCAAGTATACATTTTCAATTTTCATAAAATGACCTAAAATTTCGAATTTTTAAATTTTGTATCGAGTTTATCAACTAAGGAAAATTTAAATATATAAATGTTCATTGGTTCCTCTTGTTCCTAACCTTTACCTTTAACAAAAATCTATAAATTTTTTTGCCACTTATTGATATGCTCGTTGTAGATGCCAGAGGAGGTTTTGGGTAGTAAACTTACACTACGCACAATATGGTCTAAGGTAGTATACGTCACTGTTGTGTCCAAGTCAAACTTGTGACAGTTCCTTATGTTGGGTTTCCGCCATCTTGAAAGCGCAGTCCATGTACTATATTTTCTAAGCTTACACTAACATAGCAAGCGCTGTAGAGACACGTCGAAAACAAAACAATTTCAATAGAAATGAATCCAGTAAACACTCCAATGGAGTTTGATTTAAACATGCAGTGTTCACAAGATCACTTTACCCTCATTCTCACACCCGACCTGGTATTTTCATAAAAAATCTATATAGTACAGTCATTTTATGGATTTTTTTGAGATTTGGTACTTTTTTTTCCGACTTAAGGTTTGAAAACACAGAAAGTTGGTAAATTTTCCGTAGATTACGAAAAAAATAGTGGCTGAAAACCTCCAATGAAGGAAAATGTCTTAATATATATATATATATAGTAGATCTAGGCCTAGATTTTCCAGACTCTACGGTCGAATCACCTGAAGATGGCAAATGCGACTTTGCCGAAACGTCGTGAAATTGGTCCTTTTGAGGACCGAAACCACACAACGCGGATCAATACCCGAGAATCCAGTTCTACACATTACGTCCGCGAGAACCTAAGAAGAAACATATATATATATATATATATATATATATATATATATATATATATATATATATATATATATATATAGATTTTCCGTGTTTTTCCGAGAAAGAACACTTATATCTTCGAAAATAAGCATTTTAGAAGGGAAAGTTTAAAACAAAAGTTGTTCAGCATTAAATTTTACATAGGAATTGACTATTCTGAATTTAATTTTCATCGAATATGAGAAAAAATTGCATTTGGCTGGTAAATATGGTATGATAATTTTATATTGGGGTATATATCGTTACTGTAAATGATTATAATTAAGAATTTTCCAATATTTGCCCTAATTTTGCGGGTTAGGAAAATTTTTATTTTTTTCTCAATCTTAGTGTATGATATGTCCATTTTTAGGTTTTATAGAGCTCTGATAACGATTTTTCAGTTCATTTTGTCGTGAAAAGTCATTGAAAATGTACATTCGGAAAATGGAAAACTTTTTTTTTTTTTGATTATGGCGTGTGACAGATCAATTCTTATGTCTTTTAGGGTTCGGAAAAGGTTTTTTCAGTTGATTTTGTCACGAAATTCAATTGTTTTCGTTAGTATGTAGAGCAATAAGAAAAAACAAATTATATAAAATTATAGAAAAAATTAAAATATTCTAGATCTCCCGCGCGTTTAAAATTCTCGATCGAGCACCACTGCGTTAAATCTTGCGATGCGCTGGACTATGTATATGTAGCACCACTGCAATGAATTTGTGCGCAAGCGTTCAATCATATGATGCCCAAAATAACGCCACATGTGCTCTGTTATTGTATACGTTAAACGTTATTATAAAATATTTACAGCTGTTGTGTATTCCGTGTAAACAATTATTTTAATGATATATTTGATTAAAAAATCGTTCAAGTGAAAAACAATTTGATTCTAACAACCTCGTTTTTAATATTAAATTGTTCGAATTAAAATTTTCGGATATATATTTTCAATGATTTTTCACGATGAAACAAAGTAAAAAACATTTTCAGAACCCTAAAAAATATAAGAATTGATCTGTCACACGCCATAATCAAAAAAAAAAAAAAGTTTTCCATCTTCCGAATGTACGTTTTCAATAACTTTTCACGACAAAATGAACTGAAAAATCGTTATCAGAGCTCTATAAAACCTAAAAATCGACATATCATACACTAAGATTGAAAAAAAATAAAATAAATTTTCCTAACCCGGAAAATTATGGCAAATATTGGAAAATTCTTAATTATAATCATTTACAGTAACGATTTATACCCCAATATAAAATTATCATACCATATTTACCAGCCAAATGCAATTTTTTCTCATATATAGTTCTTATTCGAAAATATTTTGTTTTCCCATCCAATGCTGGAAAATTCGATGAAAATCAAATTCAGAATAGTCAATTCCTATGTAAAATTTAATGCTGAACAACTTTTGTTTTAAACTTTTCCTTCTAAAATGCTTATTTTCGAAGATATATGTTCTTTCCCGGAAAAACACTGAAAATCGTATATATATATATATATATATATATATATATATATATATATATCTATATATATATATATATATATATATATATCTATATATATATATATATATATATATATATATATATATATATATATATATATATATATATATATATATATATATATATATATATATATATAAATTAAGACATTTTTTTCCTTCATTGGAGGTTTTCAGCCACTATTTTTTTCGTAATCTACGGAATATTTCCTAACTTTCTGTATTTTCAAACCTTAAGTCGGAAAAAAAAGTACAACCAATCCATAAAATGACTGTACTAATACTGTAAAGTGTGGTTCCAGTTTGGACTTTATACCCAACTGAGTTATAACTTTAGCTTGAAAAAATTAATTATCGTTTTATAGCGAAAACTTCAATATCAGAGCCAGAGCAGTTTTCTCAAGTTGGTAATCTTTGGATGGGATTGAAATTTTCATTCGAAATTGATACACGCTAAAGAACATTTACATTGTTCCATTGCAACCTTGAAAGTTGGCGGGAAAATTACCAGTTTATGTAGGATATCAAACTTTACAGTTTACATAATAGAAGCAGTAAAAGCAAGAACCTCGAGTAGGGATAACCATTGAATTTTATACAAGGTCGGTGGGATGAGATTTAATTCAAGAAGTTAGATGAAATTACCACGATTAACCTCAAAACTATACAATGTATCGTTACTTCATTGTACTGACAACTATATAGTGTGTCTCATTTTTTAGCTTGGTGTATTGAGATATCTTCAACTATGAGAATTAGAAGGTAGGTGAAAAAAGTATTGCGGAATTACATGAGTTACTAAGGTCCGGATTAAAGAATTTTTATTTCCCACTAACTTTAACATATTTCGAAAAAGGTCAAACAATCCGATTTCTCCAATTCCACTTTCTTCACTTCCGCTTTCTGCAGTTAATTAGGGAGATATAAAAAAAACTGTGCGACTTCTTCTTTACAAAATGGCATCAAATTTTTTTTGATTAAGACGTACCGTATTCTTAGGCCCATCATTAAATTTTCTTTTTCAAATATTGACCGGCATTTCTTCTTACCGATTTTGACGTCAGTAAATATCTTGCTTACAACTATGTTTACACATTTTGGACATATTATAAGCCATCATCAAGTTTGTATTTTCTGAAAGTGAAGTACGGGCCTGTACAAGGTGTCCACGTGAAAATTGCCACCTCCCTTAACTTCGTTGTTTTTTGATATACGAAAAAAGTAATAGACTATTTTCCTTAGTTTTTAAACGGAACACCCTTATGTTTTTATCCCCTACTCGTAAACTGTATAATTACTTCTATGGAAATAAATAGAAAAATTTAGGTCTGCCTTTGAAAATGAAAAGTTAGTTGATGATGAGCTTAAAAATATGTTATCTCATATTTATAAAATGTGGATTAATACAATATACAGGATGCTAAGTTACAATTACTGATTCAGGCTTTTAGGGATTTAGAAAAGTGCCATAGGTTTTTTCATATCTCCCCCAAACAATTCCAGAAGGTGGAAGTAAAGAAACTTTTTCAAAATAAAAAAAATTGCAGGGAATAATTTTTTTATTAACATCTGAATCAGCAAAACTTTCTCCATTCCTATCTTCTAACTCTTACTTACTAAGATCCCAAGCTAAATTAACTGTGATCAATCAATCAATCACTTCAGGTACTTCCCTCACTTTTGTTAACAAAACAGCTTTCGGACTTTTCGGCGCATCAAATGTATCATTGTACGAGGGCAAGATGAAAAGTCCCTGAAAAATAAAACAGATGGCGCCACAATCAAAAATCCCATGTGACATTTGTAATGTACCATCTTTAACTAGAACGCATTAAAATGTTCAGACTGATTCAGTCATTCAGTTGTATTTTGTCACCCATCGAAAGCAAGCAGCCCTGAAGATTTTTGTAAGCGTAGAAGAAAGTGAATTAAACATTATGGGGACTCTTCACCATCGATTGGAACGATTCATACGTGGTTTACTGATTTTTGTTGTAGTAGTATGACCACAAACAAAGGACGCCGAACGTTCTGGTCGTCCAATTGAGGTTACAACGCCGGAAATCGTCGATAAAATCCATGGTATGATATCGGACGATCTCAACCGAACGTGTACGGGACATTTTCCATGAATTTTTGAATGTGAGAAAGCTATCTGCCAGATGGGTGCCGCATTTGCTCTCTGTTGACAACAAGCGCGATCGTGGGACAACTTCAAAGGAGTGTTTGGCGATGTTCAAGCGCGATAAGAAGGAGTTTTTGCGCCGTTTCGTAACCGTAGACGAAACATGGATCCATGACAACACACCAGAGACCAAAGAACAATCGAAACAGTGGACTTGCCCAGGCGAATCAAAGCCGAAAAAGGCCAAAGTGGGTTTATCGGCCAACAATGTCATGGCGAGTATTTTGGAATGCACCGTCGTCCATTTCGATTACCTTGAAAAGGGCAAAAGATAAACGGCGTATATTATGCAGAACTGTTGGATCGATTCGACGTCGAATTTAAGCGACAGCGGCCGCATTTGGCAAAGAAAAAAGTGCTCTTCCACCAGCAATGACAAAATTGCGCTACGAATTGGTTCGTCATCCACCATATTCTCCTGACCTATTTTATCCATTTCCAAACGAAGAAATGAGATGAACTATAAAAATTTGCCACCGGGTGAACACTTATAAAATATACTGACATCACATCGATGACGTCACTTGAAACTTGAAATGAAAATTTCGGACACTTCTGCAGGTTAAATATATACGTATCATATATATTTATAACCAGAAGAACGCTGTTGTCATTGATGTGGTTCAGGAAAATACTATAAATCCATTCCAAAAGCTGAAGATGGATGTCAGAAATACCACTTGAAACGGGGCCACAGTGCCCAGAATCAATACAGTTCCCTTCTTCACCACTTTGAAGCAATCCGAATAATGTAAAATCCACACACACGCAAGCACGCACGACATACAGACATCGTCTCAAAACTACTCTAGATCGATTCAAAATAGCTAAGCGGATGCTTTCGCGAAAATCCGGAAAAAAAATTACACCGATTACAATTCGTAGTGAGGGAAGTTAAAATGGGACACACTGTATAGTTTTCCGAAAATGTACTTAAACACGATGAATACTACATCAAAATTGCATCAGAAGTGAGGTTTGCATCTCAACTTATGGAGCTGAAACCCTAATAATTAGCTTGGGAAAAACTAGGTTTCTGGTCTCACTTTACAGCAGGTACTCTTCCAACACTGAAATTTTCAACTCCTACTTGTAAATAATCCTCCAAACATGAGAAAATTTTGCAATTCGTAATCATCATAACCTTGCAGAATGAGAGATCAGGTATATTAGGTAAGCGGTCATTTATATACACATATTAGCTACTGCACAACAGTTATATTTACTAAATCTTACAAAAATTAACAAAGTATAAACAATGAATTCAAGCATTTCGAATAATCAAGTTGCAGCTGTACATAAACAGAAAGCTGTATTAAGTAAATCGAACAATCACTTATATCACAATATGAAAGAGAATACGTCAAGCGTCTAGCCGGTAGAGGCAATAGCGATCCCGAATTGTACCAATTATCCAGGCAACAACACACATGTTAGTTATTTTGTTATCGGTAGTTGTGCGACCTATGAGCGTGAGTAGTTGGTCTTAGACAGTTTTTAATCTTACCAAATTATTATTTCAATTTGTTAATTATTGCAGTTTTCCGCTGGATACGTAACCTTCAACTCCAAAATAGCATGTAATAAAAGCAAAAAGATTTCAGCAATTCGTCGAACGAGGCTTATCAGAAAATTTCATCTGAAAGAACTCGCGGTTCCTGTTTCACAAGGAGCTTTTGGTCATTATTTCTTGAAGGTTTATATGTTCTTGGTTGGAGGTGGGTTCTAGGTTTCATATCTTATGTTGATGGAAATTTGAAATACAGACACAGTTCGTGTTAGAATCGATAGACCCAGTTTAGGTTCCCTATGTTGAATAGTGACAACACGTCTATTAGTTCCAGTAAGCTGTTTCATTCTTCTCACGAGCTCATCAGTGCAACGTGCCCGATGATGAAGTCATTGATGAACCCATCTCCGGTAGAGGTATAAGTACCACTTTCGAAAAATATTTGGAGAACCTAGCAGCTGTCCCACTGGGAATGTTATTCGGAATGCCACGATAGAACAGATCTCACGATTCAAAGAATCAACGAAGGAACAGTTGGAAATACAACTGTCAGGTGACCCCGAAACAATGCCTCTGTGTATCATAGTGCCTTTTTTAAAATCACAAGCTGACATGGAATCAACACCTACAGAAAACAACCCAAAAGAGCACGATAGCCCTCAATGCAGAAGAATGTGTGGGGGAAACTGGGCTACAACCAGAAATGAGCACGTGGCTATACACTAGGCTTATTAAACCCATGATAGCATATGGCTCGGTGGTATGGTGACCAAAGACTCAGCAGGCTGGGGCGATCCGAAGGCTGAGGCACATTCAAAGGCAAGCTTGCCTATCTGCCACGGGAGGTATGAGAACAAACACGTGACGATATTCCAGGCAGATGTTGCTGCAATACATCACTGCGCCGAAGAGCTATTAAGGCAAGAGTTTCGGGGAAAAACCATTGCCATATACTCAGATAGCCAAGCGGCTATGAAAGCATTCAGTTCCTTACAGGTCAATTACACTTGTCTGGGACTGCGTAGAAGCCCTACAAGAGTTGGGCAGTCAAGACAGACTATATTTAGCCTGGGTACCAAGCCATAGAGGCTACAAAGGCAACGAAGAAGCTGATTCACAGGCCCTACGTGCTCAAAATAGTCCAGAACTCTTCTGTGGTATAGCGAAAGCGCTGCGCAAATCATATAACATTACTTGATTGAAAAATCAATCTCGAGGATGGTGGAACGAGGCGCCGAGAATGAGGCAGACCAAAGGGTTCATTGAAGAACCATCGCCAAAATTCACAGAGTACCTACTAAGCCAGAATAGAATATCAACTAGAGACATGGTTGGGCTCCTGACAGGGTATTGTGGACTCAACAGACACATGAACAACATCGGACTATGCAGGTTCTGCCAAGAAGACAAGCTGACCTTAGTACACATACTGTGCTACTGCGAAGGCCTAACAAGGCTGAGGTTGTTCTCAACGACAGGAAATACCACAACCCTCCCATTATATGGAGACCTGAGGTCTGGCCTATGGAGTCTAGTAATGAAGACGGGTTTAGACTTGGAACTCTAACAACAAGAGGGCATACACAATAGATCCTAGCCCATAAGCCCCATACAAATCTAATCTAATCATAGTGCCTTATCAAAGATATATTTTAACCCATTTCAAACCAATTTAAGAAATAAATATACATTTTTCCTAGCACTGCTCGAGGATGATGAGAATTCATTTATTCGGAAGAAAGCTTTGGTGACTGAACAATGTAAGAAAAAGGTAGCAGCAAAATTGAAAATCAAGAAAGCAAAAAGAAAGTTATGAATCGACTTGAACATACGTATAATTTAGAATCACCAACGAAGTTCATAGGCGTTTCTAGTCAACAAGAAAGAAATCCATAGAATAATATATCAAAAAACCAGACGGTGTCGAGTCACAGAAAATACAGTTAGCTTTGATGTATTCAAAAACAACAATTGATTAAAGGCGGTTAAAAGAATTGTTAGAAGATTATATTTGAATAATCAATAGTTATATTACATTAATGTAACAAATAAGATAGCAAAAAGTGTTTCTCCTTGTTTCCTCCCCAAAACACCAAAGGGATACTGCACTTTTATGAAAAAAAAAAAATTTGTTCAGAATTTAGCCTAGACATTTGAAGATTGCTAAATTAAATATCGCGTTAAAGAATGATGAGTATAATGATAATTTTTTTTAATTATTATCGATGAAGTAAGAAAGGAATAATAAGACGACGAATAGAAGCGGAATTATGGAAACAAAACTAATCAAACATGCATGTTGCTAAATACTTATACAATAATAAGTCTGCACCGACTAGACGCTTCTGAGAATACGTAGTTCCCTTCCACTGTATCGGGTCTTGGTGGTAGACGGTGAATATAGAGAAGCCCCCAACCCTCATACTCATGTTAATAACACACGAAAAGAGAGATGGGAGATTCATTAGTGATAAGCGAAAAATGGAAAATAATACCATGTGTGTATTCTTTTCACAATTTGAATCAACATAGTTGAAGTATTCTGCTTATATGTACAGTCTGATGAAAACAGTTGAAGGATAGCTATGAAAATTGACAACTGGGTCTACTTCAGGGTCATATGCATGTGCAACTGAGTAGTTTATTATTGAATTGTAGGTTATGAGTTTTCCTACGGCTTTTGTCAAGTCATAGGGTCTCCTAGAAAAGCAGCAAATCATTCATAATGAACTTTCATGTACAATACAACGATTGCCATGTAATCATGCCATTTTCCAAGAATAGTGATTTGAAAATTGTCATCTACCAGTAAACTGGTAAACGTCAAATTCCTTAGGATTGATATAAAATTTATCCTATTAGCACAATTACGAATCGTCTTATGTAGAAATAAAATGGGCATCAATAACAGAAATGCAACAATCAGTTTTATCTTTTAGAATCAAGTCCTGTCGGAGTTGATTGCTGAATGTAAGTCTAGTCTACAAAATCCACTTCTTTAATGGAGCACTTATCACGTAATTTCTAAACGTAATCTTCGATCCGGGACGTTAAGGTGACCTCTATCAGATCAAATCCTCTAAAGTGAGCGGATGAAAGTCATATATTCAATAAAGTCTAGCATAGCAACATACTGAATACAAATGTCTTCAAATCCAGTTGGATTCATCGACGGAAACGAGATGCTTACAGTCTGTTGTATTCCCTCTAGTTTTGTGAGAATTACTGTTTACTCAAGGAAACTTTGACGTTGACAGATAGACGTGTTCAACTATCCAATTATTTTGTTTCAGTTTTCATAGCCAACTCTGATCAACTATTCCATCAGAGTATTATTTACAAATCGCCATGTAACAATTCTACTGTGTGATGTTCAAATATAGTGGTACAGAATTAACTATAAATATATAATTTCTAGTAATTGTAATAAACTAAGATAATTTATTTCACAAAATAACTAGGTACAAATTAATATTATGACCGCGAACAAAAAAATAACGTTATCGAATTTTGGAAGATCGTTGCAATTATTTTATATGACATATTGGGGTGAGTTAAAAAAAAACTTCATATATCTGTAGCTTTGTGACTGAAAAAAGTAAAAAACCGTAGCCTTATTAATTTTGTGAATGGATGTGGCATGGTAAATTTGGAGTCTATTGGTAAAAAGCTGACTAGAAACCATTTTGAAGATTAAACATTCAGTTTGTTGAATTGCGAATCATATATACAGGGTGTCTTCGAACTGCGTGGCTAAAATAAAACCGAAGATTCTTTGATTCGAAAAAAATTTGATGAGCCTTTTTACTTTTGCCTCAAGTGTCTTGTTTAGCCGGTAGAGGGCTTTAAAGTTGCAAAAATAATTTTGTTTTTTCGGTATAACTTGAGAACGTGATGGAGGACTTTTACAATATTTGGCAGGTGAGTTACTGTCAATAATAGCCGTTTTTGAGAGTGGAGCATAGAGCCTTAGAGACCATAGAAATGGCTCAAACTTGAGGATGTAACGGGAAAAGTGTCCAGAACTTTTTTGTGGTCGATGTAATTCACTCTATATTTTTTATGTAGATAGCTTATCTAATTTGAAAACTTTTCTTACTCTTAGAAAATTTTGATAAAATCAACGGATTAGCTTGAAAAAAGTAATTTTCGAGTCTCGGCAATTTTGGCTTACTAATTTTACTTGATTAAAATATCTTAGTTGCCTTTGCTTTTCTAATGTCATTTTGGCATTTGAAGAATTTATTCTCAAAACTGTCAGTTTTTACTTTGCTTTCCGTCAAAATTTTATAAAATTATGGCTCAAAATTTTACTAACACTGAAATGGTTAATATCTCGGTAAAACACGAATAATAAAAACAATAGAAATGGGGAAACGATGTGATTATTTAGGAAAAACAAATGCTAAGAAACAACAAAACTTTTTGGGAAATCGCTAAGGCATCAATTGTTCGAAATGTTGCCATTTTCCTGAATACACAAATTAATTCGTTTCAAGAAATTGGATTGAACTCTGGCTAGTACTTCAGGATCATTCTTCAATAAATCCGCCTCATGATTAATTCGTTGCAACAATTCCTCTCGTGTGTTTACTGGAGCTGCATAAACTTTCGACTTCAAAGCGCCCCATAGAAAGAAGTCGCAGGGCGTCAAATCAGGGGAGCGGGCCGGCCAGTTCACTGGTGCAGCGTGTCCTCTACCTATCCAGCGATCTGGATATTCCGCATTCAAATGTCGCCTCACAGCTAATGCGAAATGAGGAGGTGCACCATCATGGATAAACCAGGCCACGACGAATGTGTAAGGGCAAGTCTTCCAACAGTTCAAGTAGCCTTTGTTCCAAAAAGTTCAAGTAGTTCTCCCCGTTCAATCGATCGGGTATAACGGTAGGGCCAATAATAAAGTTATCCACAATTCCAACCCAAACATTGATTTTAGTTTGATTCTGAAAATATGTAACTTCCGTTTCATGAGGATTTTCATCAGCATAGAAACGTTCATTATGGAGGTTAAAAAGACCACATCTCGTGAAAGTATCTTCGTCCGTGAACAGAATTCTTCTACAAAAATTGGGGTTTGCGTTTTGTCTTTGGACAATAAGCCGACAGAAATCTAGCCGATGACCTGGATCCATGAGCAATAAGTCTTGAACTGTTTTAATATGATAGGGATACAACAGTTCTTCTTTCAGTACATTATGAACTAATGATTTTGAGGCTCCAATACGAAGTCCCAAACGTAGTGTGCTCATCCAAGGTTCAGTTTCAACCGCTTCCAGTATCGCTTCTTCGAGCTCTAACGTCCTTCTTGTCCGCCTGCGTCCAGTTTCTCTGCGATTTGCTTCAAATTTGCCAGTTTCGCGAAGGTTTGCCGATTTGGAATTCTGCGATGCGGATATCTTTCCCTTCTCCGGCCATTGCAACGACAAAGTCCATAAATCAATAACATATCAACCATTTCAGTGTTAGTGAAATTTTGAGCCATAATTTTATAAAATTTTTACGGAAAGCAAAGTAAAAACTGACAGTTTTGAGAATAAATTCTTCAAATGCCAAAATGACATTAGAAAAGCAAAGGCAACTAAGGTATTTTAATCAAGTAAAATTAGTAAGCCAAAATTGCAGAGACTCGAAAATTAATTTTTTCAAGCTAATCCGTTGATTTTATCAAAATTTTCTAAGAGTAAGAAAAGTTTTCAAATTAGATAAGCTATCTACATAGAAAATATCGAGTGAATTACATTGACCACAAAAAAGTTCTGGACACTTTTCCCGTTACATCCTCAAGTTTGAGCCATTTCTATGGTCTCTAAGGCTCTGTGCTCCACTCTCAAAAATGGCCATTATTGACAGTAACTCACCTGCTAAATATTGTAAAAGTTCTTCATCACGTTCTCAAGTTATACCGAAAAAACAAAATTATTTTTGCAATTTTGAAGCCCTCTACCGGGTACACAAGACACTTGAGGCAAAAGTAAAAAGGCTCATCAACTTTTTTCCGAATCAAAGAATCTTCGGTTTTATTTTGGCCACGCAGTTCGAGGACACCCTGTACATTCCTTGCCTCTTCAGCCATTATGAGAGAAGATTGGTATGGCTAAAAACCATTTTGAAGATCAAACTGAGGCTAGTATTTCATTCAGTTTGTAGAATTGCGAATGCTATGGACATTCCTTGCTCCTTCAGCCAGTATGGGAGAAGATTGGTGAGAGATGTGATATGATTGCAGCGGTTTTTGCGTAGAAAACGCATAATACTCGGGTATTTTGCGAGGTAATCTCACATTATTATATGCTATTGGAGACTATTGAATATATTAAATTTAGATGGTTTCGTGTTCAATCAACTACTGATTTCTTGGTTCATACCATTATTAGCGTAACTTCTCATATTTTTAGGTATATCAAAATTGAAATTGATAAGGTCTTTCCAATCCAGTTTAATCAGTAACGTCACAAACCTGTAGTCCTAGATAGCTGTTTCGCTTTTCTCATAGAGCTCATCAGTGAAACGAGCAAGTTTGCAACGTTGCTGAAGGTAGTCGTGATCAGCATTCAACGAGGTAAAAAACCAAAAAATCTCACGCCATCTATGGATAGATGTCCCACTGAGAAATCCTGCAATGTACCACATTTACAGATTTCACGAACTTTACGAAATTTACTTGGAATGTGAGGTTACTTGAGTGCGCCAGATGGCGAAACCAAACCAAACCAATGTAAGATAATTGGAAACAAACGAATATATGAATATACCCTTTTATCTCGAGGTCTTTCTAGTCCATATCGATAAGTAGAGAGACCTTATCATTGGTATCTGGCATAAGCCCACATAGAGATAAATGAGCATATTGATATAACCGAACCGGACATTACCCTATGTCACTTCCATTCACAAAACTGAAAAACCTACGGTTGAAACAAAAGTATGACGTTTGGTTTGAATCGTATCCAATTTTCAGTCGCTTTCTCGGTGAGAGTTCACGTGTTCTTTAATGAATAGTGTTTTTGGCTCCCCGAAATATAGCTGCTTGAGTGTAGACTATTCATTAGCTCAATACCTTGTGAAAATTTTATTATAAACAATAAAATAAACAAATAATCCTATTTAAAGCATCACAATATAATATTTATATAATAGATGTGATTCTCACGATCACTAAGAAATATATTGTTGAGTTCATTTTGGAATCAAAGTGCCATTTCAATTCTTCCATACGTTTTAAGAATGAGTCCAACAGAGCACACCGAGTGAGTTTTTTTTTCATGTTGAGACATTGAAATATCTTAAGAAATATGCATTGTATGAAAAGGAGTACTCCCTACTCTGTGGGTGGAAGGGAACTTGGGAATTTAAAAAGGCGACACTCTTTTTCAAGATCAGATTCGGATTCTGCATCAAAAAATACCCAAGTTTTACTAGATTTTGGTTTTTGTATACATTCATTCCAATCACAAATGAACAGATGAGGGAACCATTGTTTTCTAAGCTTTGACTATACGAGAGGAAAACCTATAATGTTGGAAGAACATCATGTGAGCCATGTGGTGGAGTGTTGGGAGAGATAGGCATTCGAATTTTTGTTGAAGGTTTGGAGGTTATAGGTACAGGGAAAGACCTAGACGAAGAGCTACACAACTTCGCCGTACAATAGAAAAATGAAGTCTGGTAGGAAGAAGTTCGGCAGATCTCGAGCTTGCCAATGCACGGATGACTAACTACAGCTCGTCTAGTCCGCCTATCTGGAATATCTAGTAGTGAAGCAACAGACGAGTTTTCTGATGAGCACCGCGGAAATATAGAAGCTGGAGGAATTGCCCACCTTTCTACGATGTTCAACAGATGCCAATGAGTTCGTAAGTATGACATCATCAACCAGACGAATAGCTCTCTCCTGAATAGAATCCAAGAGCTTCAGCGTATGTTTGGGAGCCGAACTCTAAACATGTGAACCGTACTCCAGGATCTGTGCTTTGTAGATTATGATGAGCTGCTGGGATGTAAAGTAGCTCTTGGTACGGAATAGAAAACCAAGAAAGTGTATGTGAAGCGGTTGTCGCAATGAACCTAGCATGATCATCCCATGAGAGGGTACTGTTGGTGGTGATCCCGAGCATGGATATGGAAGACTTTCAGGAATAGTTGTACCTGACATCATCATATTAAGGATTGTGGGATCCGCCTTCCTGTAGAAGATGCAAACTTGAGTTATGGTTGCATTAAGCTCTACTAGTTTATCAGATCCCCATTTCAAAATCATTGCCAGATCTCCATTAATTGGGTCAACCTGTCTCTGTCTCGCTGCTCTGGCTTTATTGGATGGTATATTGTCTCTAGATGAGAAATCGGTATGAAGTGTCCCATCATCTACAAAGCTGATCGTTGATATAGAGCAGAAACAGAGTTGGTACTAAGAGAACTCCCTGTGAACCACCGGCGTTTATAGCCATTGTATCGGAGGATACTCCGACAACCACCACATCTATCTGATCTATCTGAGGGAAAACTCGATAATAAACGACGGAATGTTGAGAATTTTTCACCGAAAAAAGCACTTCGGTGGGAGATGCGGATGGACTCAACAAAAACAAGCACCCCGATGGTGAGATGCGAGGAGACTCTACGGAATCCCGAAAAAACTACCTAATTTATTGACTGCTCCCATACCGGGAGTCAACATTTTGAGGAGTAAAGTTTATAAAATAAAATTGAGCTTCCTAATTTTGCAACTTCACTATAACCCCCTCAGGAGGGGAGGGTACGATTAAAATAATGAACACAATTCAATAGTTTTCATGAAAATAATCAGCTCATGGATCTTGTACCTTAAGATAAAAATGAAATTTTTTACGATTACAGAATACAAATCTGGTACTAGGGGGCGTGTAGTCATATAGGCGAGGTTGATTTTCGCTCTCGGAAAAAAAAAGTTTTATAGTCGACAATTTTTTCGTACATAGTGTATTTCTCAAGATATTTCTATATAACCCGTGTTTACTCTTTGCATAAATATGTTACTCGGTCAAATTAGAAATATTCAAAGAAATAATTCATAAATGCTGTAAGCCCCAAGTGCGTTTTTTTTTCACACTACTATAATACATGTATTGCTTGTGCGCAGACCGCTAGTTTGAAAAAGTTAGATTCTGACACGTGTTACACATACTTTACCTCGATGGCTCGATGAACAAATTTGAGAAATATTTCCCACGTACTATTTCTACTCTGGAACGACCCCAATTACTTAAATAGTAAATTTTAGATTGTGGTTTGTATCACAGACTTCATGAGTTATTATGTATAATTAAAACTATCCTAAAATATTCTAATACTTGAATAAAAAAGAAACATTACATTTGAAATGGTTTTGGCTTATATCCAAGTTGAATCGACCAATTTTCCAGATTCCACCTGGACCAACTACAATTAAACATCCCAACTTGATAAATAAAACAACATGATCATGTTAGGATAAACAGATTCACTTTTAGAGTATTTGTTAGTATTACTAAATAAATGATTCTTATGAGCATTATTTACCTAACAATATCAAACATTTTAATTTTTCACGAGCGCATATTCAATGACAACATGAAACAGAATAAAATTATGATCAACCATCGTCTGCAAAAAGAATTCCGTGATACTGAGCCAACTTCATTCACATAAATAGAGAATTGATAAGTCACTGGTTTCAATAATAAAATGTCAAGCGATTAGTTGTAATGTAAATCACATCTTCCGAGTTTTCCCTTATTTCTACGAAATATAATAACTGCCATCTAACAACTGTATCGTTAGAAAACCCTGGCTCCAAGAAAAGAAGCTAGAAGCAGTGCCATAGAAGTGGAGAACGCTCCAATATATTATTTTTTCTGTAACACACACGTCCAATGATTTATCATCAATATTGGCACCATAAACCATACGTAAATTTATTAAAAATCCACTTTCCAAACAACACTTCAAAGCTTGGTGCGTCGGCCGGCTATGGGCAGATTTTACAATGCCTTTCAATCAATTCAGGGAAAAATTGAAACGAATTGCCAGAAATGCAGTACAAACACATGCAAAATCCAATGAGAGGATACAAGTAACAAGTATGAAGAACAGTGCATGCCCAGAATAATGCTGTAATGACATCACCTAATCGCCATTGAGATGATATAATATGCAGACCTGCTTATTATGATGATATATCGTTAACAATGGTCAATCAAGCCACAAAGGTCGATTGGAACAATTTGTAATTAGTATAATTATGTGGCTAAATGCTTCATAGCTGTATTATCAACACAAAGGCGTATTGCAATTATGAGTAGTGAGCCTTGAAAGCGAGCAAATAATTTTATACTCTACCGCATCCACAATGAAAATGGTGCCGGCTTCCGGCTATACCGGAGCTAGCTGTCAACTCTCATTCTGAACGGAACATCACGTATTTTCGTAGATATTTGGGGATGGATAAATATTCTCCGTCGAAAGCATGGAAACAATTAAACATAACCGCTTTGTAGATAATCGATATTTCATTAAAATTTTGGTGGACGCACGAATAACTGAATCTTCTCAACACCGCACAAGCGATTCGCGTATCCTATTTGACATCTCACAAAAACAAAATTTGCTTGAAATAATTAGAAACTAATATAGCTCAATTACTTCAGCAACTAACCCACCTCCATTTTTTGTTAGAGCGTTTTTAAAGGAGAATAACAAACGATGCTATTGAAAGATTCAACTTACAAGCGTCGGGGGCAGTTTGAGGGCGGCAACTTTTTTTATTAGAGGCCCTGCCACCTCCATATTCTGTCGGAGCGTTCTTGAAGGAGAATAACAAAAGATGTCATCGAGAGATTTAAATTACCAAACGTCGGGGGCGTTTTGACGGCGGCAACTTTTTTATTACAGACATTGCCACCTCCATATTCTGTCGGAGCGTTCTCGAAGGAGAATAACAACAGATGCCATTGATAATATCAAATTACTGAACATCGGGGGCGGGTTGACGGCGCTTACTGTTTTATTAGAGACCTTGTCACCTTCATATTTTGTCAGAGCATTCTCGAAGGAGAATAACCAATGATGCCGTTGAGAGATACATATTGTTCAGTGTCGGATGATGGCATCTTTATTAATAGAGACTTCGACACCTCCACACTGTCGGAGGGTTCTTGAAGGAGAATAACAAAAGATTCAAATTAATGAGCGTGGGGAGCGGGTTGACGGTAAAACCTGTTTTATTAGAGAGCCTCTATATTCCGTCAGAGCTTTCTAGAAGGGGATAGTGGCTGGGTCTCGTAATTTGAATCTCTCGATGACATCCTTCGTTATTCTCCTTCAAAAACGCTCTAACAAAATATAAAGAAGGCAGGATCTCTGATAGAAAAGTTGCTGCCTTAAAACCGCCCCCGATGCTCGGTAATTTCAATATCTCGACGGCATCGTTTGTTATCCCCCTTCGCTCTGACAGAATATGGTGGTGACAGGGTCTCTAAAAGAAAAGTTGCTGCCTTCAACCAGCCCACGTTGCTCGGTAATTTGAATCTCTCAATGGCATCGTTGTCATTCTCCTTCAAACACGCTACGCCAGAATATAGAGGTGGCAGAGTCTCTATTAATTTGAATCTCTCGATGACTTCGAGAACGCTCCGACAAAATATGACAGGGTCAATAATAAGACAGTTGGCGCCATTAACCCGCCCCCGACGCTCCATAATTTGAATCTTTCGATGGCAACTTTTGTTATTCCCCATCAAGGACGCTCTAACACAATACGGAGGTGACAGTGTCTCTGTTAGAAAAGTTGCTGGATTAGTTGTTAAAGTAACTGGGCTATTGATGTTCCAATATTTAAATTCTTTCTGTTGCGTTTTGATAATAGGGTACTTGACATGTCACAAAAACCAGTTTGGAGGCTTTATCCTGTAGTATTTTTAGTGGAATATATGATTGAAAACATTTTTTTTTAAGAAATCATAGGTTTATTTATAAAAATAGCCGTCCGGAAAAACGCGTGGTATAATTAATTCGTATTGATATCAGTTTTTAAGTTTTGTAAAAGAAGTGGTGGCAAATGTGTAATTAAAGTGAATAGAAATTAATGTAACGGGATGTTTCAAGGTCCAAACCGACAATTTGCTTCTAGTTGCCGAAATCGTGTTTTCCACAACAACCCGTCGTTCAATTCTTGTTGACGAAAAGAGTACAGGATCGCGATGTACTGCAGTGATCAATTTTTTATTTTTTTATTTTAAGGCACTTGAATAAATGTTTTCTCTGAAATGACCGAACATCGTAGTCAAGCGACCAGCGCCCACCTCCATTTCGGTTGTATATGTCTATATTTACTTTAGCGGTGGGCGCATGCGATCTTGTGATATGTGCGACTTTTCTGTAGCATAATGAGAATAAGGCACAATATATCGACAGTGAACGATGTTCACAGCGTACCGAGTGTCCCGTTGTTACCAAATCTTGAATGACCATAACCCATGTTTTTCGGAAATAGAATACTGATACTCATGCATGTTTTTGGAGAGGTGATTGCTAGTTTTTAAGTCACGTTAGACGACATAGGATAATGGTCGGCACAAAATTTGTAATCAAAAAACAAAAGTAGTTAATATGAAAAAAATTACACTACTCTGAAATCTACATGCATCATCGCCAATCGCTTCTAAAACCACCTATTCTGTGTGATATTTCAAGAAATTACGCTTAGGATTTGCCAAAGGTCAACAAACCACTTTTCCCAGATATGATACATATTGAGCCCTCCCTGAGTGGTCCTGACTGGCCTCTGTTGACGATAATAAAAGTTCTAGGCAGGAATAAAATAGAGTACGAAAGTATTGCATGATTATACATCAATACACGTGCACTAAACAGTAGTTTCCAATACCTCTCTCGACTGAGTCAACATTACAGATGACGTAGTCTCAGTTGATAAGCCGTCACCCAAATCTGATATGTTTGTCCAAGTGATGGGTGAACAATGAACTAGCGGTGAATTCGAATTGCTTACTGATGTAGAACTTTCCGACAGTACTGAATCATTAGAACTAGACGCTCGCCTCCTCATAGATTCCTCAGAGGAACTAAACTTCATCTGCTCCAATTTCTCCTTGTCATCATCTCTGTAGAGTAAAGTTTTATTAATGACGAAACTGAAGTCAAATATATACTTGTAACAGAACACTATTGCGTAACCACGCGCAGCGTCCGCTGCGCAACTCTCGGCTAGATCAGATTTGAATACATCCCGTCAGTACGTGTAGAACAATGAGACGATGTTGGACGTGTCCCAAATTTAACTACTGTTAATTCTAATTGATTAAATCTACGCAACATTAGCAATAATTTCGAATCTAAAGCATTTAAAAAATAGTTAGAAAACCGATATTAGGTGAGAATAGCAATAGACATTGATTTTTTAGATACTCTTCAAAAAGCTAGAGCACATGAAACTAAACGCGCATGCGTGGTCCAATAATGTAAGAAAATTCTGTTACATATTGTTACATATAGCTAGATTTTAGGTACTCACTTCATTTTTAAAGATATATATTTATCAGGAATCAATCCTTCTTGTCCATTCACTGTACCTCGCCACCAATCGTTTGACACTTGAGAATAAAGTGTAACCATGTCACCTCTTTTTAGCGACAATTCTCGGTCGGATCTTGCTACGAAATCAAATTGAGCAGTTGCCTCCACGTTTTCAGAGTCTAGAATGACAAACATCGATTAATTACACGTCGAACCGGTTCCCAAAATCATACGTCTTTTTAAAAATATGCTGATAATTGATTGGGTATTTATTATTTATAAGTTTATGAAAAACCCAATTCACTGGGGAATAAATAATATGGATAACCGAGAACAAAGAACTACATGGTTATATTTAAGCTCACCATCTTCCGAAGGATATACCTCTGAATACAAATCTTCCTGGCCTTGGTCTGACGGGGAATCCCCAACGTCACTGAAAAAAAACATTATTACTTAATGGAGCTGCTATTTCCAAATTAAACTTACTGGTCGTCTAGCTCGGGAGAAATATATTTTTCATAGACAATTCCTTCTGTAGTGGGGAATATCTCGTCGTTAAACATAATAATATTTTTAATAAGCTCGTTCACTTGATTTTGGTATTGCACCTGGTCTTTATCTTCTGGAACAGGCACTAAGGTTGGTCCGAAGCATATAGCTAAGTTATAAGGATCCATCATGTTCTCATCAGAAAACTCTGATAAACTGAAACGCGACTGAATTAGCTAAGCATGATACAAATTGTGATGTTCGATTACTTACTGGTTCAAAAATGCGAATAGATATCTCATCACAATCATAACGCTCCGTGGTAAGCTACTAATTAGGTCTTTCATTCTATTAATAAAGTCTCTCTTAGATTCCAGCTCTGAAATTTAATCTCAGCAATAAACAACCCGACGGTTTTACTTCATATGAACCACTTACGTGCTAATTCCATGAATTGTTCGAAATAGATAATCGGGAATAACGGTTCCCTCAATTCTCTTAAATATAGTTTCAATACACCGGCGACGCTGTTGATATCTGAAGCATCTGTCATGTCAGCCAAAGGGTCTTCACCCCTCTCGAACCATTCTCTAAAATTGTTGATTTCAACCTGAGATCCAGATACTCGAAATATTCCCTGGTGA
Organism: Endomychus coccineus; assembly: GCA_958510875.1. Lineage (NCBI taxonomy): Eukaryota > Metazoa > Arthropoda > Insecta > Coleoptera > Endomychidae > Endomychus > Endomychus coccineus. Next base: position 16,358,095 of record OY294071.1, on the reverse strand, counting down.
TGTAATCCTGTAAAAAAAATCCACCTTGCAGATATCTATCTATGGATTCGTAATGGTGGAACCCAGAATGTCAATTGCTACGATAACGGTACCAACAGATTAAGGTTCAACAGGTCGCACCTTCCACATTTCATTTCCATTTACAAATCTGAATTCTGATATAATCGAACGATGAAGTCAAAGACAGAAAAAAAAGGCGATCACCAGTCGTTCTCCATTCACATCGCTGTCAGAAACTTTCTTCAAATAAACATTAGGAAGAAACCTACTTTGGGACTAGTGAATCCTATATGTAGCCAATTCGAAACCAATTACTTAAAAGAAAAATCAAAATAGTTTGCTTTGTTTCTGTTGGAGTGTGGCCACCTCTAAGTGCTCCATACTAGAAATGAGGAAAGATAGCTATCTGTCTCACTTCTACTAACAACCTTATTTGCTGATAGGGGTACTGGAACAACGAAACTTTCGCTCTGTTGCCACTCAGGACTTCATACTTTACAAGCGCAACCACTTGCTCCAATGCCTTGCGGTACCAACCCCACTAGTATGATTCATAGAACATATGTTGCCACTCTGGAAGACTCGTTTTGCCATCACATCAGGCACACGATGAGTCTTGATAAAATTCGGGGTGTTTTGCAACGAGACTCCTTGAGACCCCACTTGTTCAACATCTCACTGCTGCCTTCTCCATTGCGTTAAGTCGGACTCGTGGATATTACTCTGGACCACCGAACGACCGGAGGCATCAGATCACCCATTTATTTCACATGGATGATCTGAAAATGTATGCCTCTGGATAGAAAATCCTCCATCAAGCTCTAAACGTGGTTCAAGAATATACACAAGCCGTTGGCATGGAGTTGGGTTGGACAAGTGCGTAGTGTTTCATTTGAGGAGAGCAAGCTCTCCGGAAGTGCACGAGAATATGCAGCTTGCCGGCGGAAGCATCGTTCAAGATATTGATGCTGGAGAGACCTATCGATACTTGGGAATTGAACAGCGTCCGTATTATGATGCTTCCCAGGTAAAGGTGACTCTCCGCGGCAAGTACAGAAGCCTTGTTAGGAAGATTTCGTCTTCCGAACTTCCGAGTGAGAACAAGGCGTCTGCAACAAATATGCTTGCCGTTCCATTCCTGCTTCACTCTTTTGGAGTGGTGAAATGGGCGGTCGATGAACTGCATAAACTCAACAAAGACACCCGGAAAATGATGCGTATCCATCACAGATTGCTTCCTAGGTCGTCCGTTACCCGCATTCATCTACCACGTCACCGAGGAGGTAGTGGACTCCCTAGTCTGGAGGGTCTGCATCGAATTGTGGTTCTGAATATACCTTGTAAAGTTCGGACTCCCTCCTGTGCCTTCTCAAAAGTCACGAATTGGCCGCATTTATCCTTAAGGCAGTACAAAAAGCTGCGGAAGAACTTGGTCTCGAATTTCACATCAGTCGAGAAGGCCAACTAGAGGGTGACCTCTAGTTTCAACCTTCTCGCCTGAAAGCCCCAGATAAATGCCGCGGAGCAACATCTTATTCTTAGGTGGCATGTTGACAAGCCGTTACACCGAGTTGTTTACAGAAACATTGAAACGCTCGGCTTGTCAACCAGGTTGACTTCGGCTATCTAAGGTCAGCCGGGCCTAATCAACACCTTGGTCTATCACCGCAACGTGATGGGTGTGCAGGTTCCCGATTCCAGCTGCAGGGCCTGTCGAAAGGTACATGAGACGCTTCTCCACCTGCTGACGCCATGTCTGTCAAAAGCGGCCTCGGCGTACACCCATCGCCATAATGCGGCCCTATGGGTGCTGTATTACCATTTAAGGCACTCGTATGGAATAGACAAAGAAAGAGCCGGTGCTACTTTACATGCCAGGAGATATCGACTCCGTTGTCGGAAACGGAAAATACCAGATCTACTGGAAGTACCCGTTTCTGACCGTCAGGTCTATACAAGCAAATATGCCTGAGGTTGTCCTCCTCGATAAACATACAAAACTATGTATGTCTTCGCATCCTCTGCTCCGACAGAGAAGAAATCAAGCTCTTCATCAAAGAGTCTGTGCCTAGGCTCTCAAAGAAACTCTTTTCTCCAAACAGAAGGGACATTAGGGAGATGAGCGGAATCCTCTCAGGTCACGGTCGTCCTAACTAACACCTTCATGTTGTGGGCATCGTACATGACCCCATACGTAGGAAATGCAGTGAGGTGGAAGAAACTGCCTCACACATGCACCGTTACATCGGCGAAGCAAAACTGGTTCCAAGCGAACATATGGGAGCCAGCGTAAGCCACAAACCTGCTAGAATAGAATAAGCTTCAGATGGGACACACAATGTGACCAATCAAGCGGCCCAAGTGCATCTGAGGGTTAATTAAGCCTTTGATGATGATGATCTGTTGGACACATTACCCGAAAACGATCATTGGCCGAATTAAATGCAAAATTTTAGGACAGGACATTTCGATTTGCTAACACCCCGAAGAAGGTCACTTATTTCGGCTATTGGACAAATGGAAAATGCTTTATCCCATGACATTTTATGTTATGCTACCAACCAACATTGAAATGAATTCATAATTTCACTTACCATATAAATTTATGACCCTGATGCACGACTTTATAATAATAGGTATGTCTTGGTTAGTTGCTTCTAGGTATTCTTCCAGTGACCCTCCAAATAGTTTTGGTTGCCCGTTCATTTGTAGTCTTCCTATTCTCTTACGTCTAGGGGTTTTAATTACAGGTTTCAAAGTACTGCAAAAGTCTGGTGCTTCCACTAATAATGAATTCCGTATGTGCTCTTGCTTAGAGTCTAACCTAGCAATCCTAGTCGATCCTAGTAGGTATTCTCTAAATTTCTAAAATTGAAGACATTAGTCTGAGTTGTGTTAATATAGGATAATTCCAATTACTGTTAGATAAAAATCTTCAGTCTCTTGTCTGTCAGCTCTAAGTTTAATTGAAACAGTTTCAGGCGGTTTACTCGTTGACGTTGAGTTTTCTCCAAAGTATCCAGAACAGTCATAATCTTTAGCATTTAGCATTTCTAGTAACGTTGATTCTGCAGTTTCCAAAGTTTTCCAAACCTCCTCCGACTCAGCTCTTAGAGACGTGACCCTTTGTTGCAATTGTGTTAACCGGCATTCCATTTCTAAATGCAGCACCTTTTGTATTTCTGGTTCGGGTGGCTGGAAATGTAAATTCATATTTTCTTGGGTCATACACATTGTTTGATCAAAATTACTTACATCATCTGTTTTTTGTCCTTGGAATTCTAATTTCTTCGGTATCATGAAAGCACTATGATTAAATTCAAGGAATTTTTGTTTGTCTAATCTAGAATCTAGGGAACTTATACAATTCGATATAGTATCCAAGCCGTGCTGTACCGATTTTTGTCTCCCTTCTTCGGCAGAAACGTGCATTAGTAATGCTCTTGAAATACAATTATGAAAACCAAAATCCATACACTAAAATACAATTGAATCAAACAAATTTTCAATTTCATCATTACCAACTTACATCAATGAGATCAGATAAGTCGTCCACAAAATATTTGTGTATTGTAGTGTTGGAAGCCTCTAAGCAGAGAATGTATTCATTTCTGGATTTTAAAGCTTTCACTTTGGCATCTGTGTATTTACTTTTGCGCTAGAAGAAAATCGATAACATTATTATCGTTATCATTTTAAATACAAATGAAACAACATGCGAGGGGATACTATCTCCATTATCAGATAATAATATATTCATGCATTAAAAACTAATTACTAATTTTTCTTTTACTCGACTGAATTAGTAATTGGAAATTGCTATCAATTTTAGTTAAAGATCGTGTTTTGACTGAAACAGAGGGATATTGTGAAAAAATTTTCCGTCTATCTAGAATAATATACAACAATTCCCAGAAGACGGTTATACAGTTGCAAGAGACAATGTTCAACAAGTTCTGTCAAAACACGTTTTATTGAGCATGGGGGTTCTAGAATTATTTTTTTAGTTCAGCTCCAAAGATTTTTTCCAATGGACACATGTGTTCCATTAAAACAACTTCTTGGGATCTCCCTTGAAATCCATACACATATTTCCATCCATAGATGAGATTAATCTGACGATGGTGTAAACAAACAGTTGTAGCGGTTGTAATTTCTCCTGTAGTTCTTACAAAACCCAGCACTCAACTTGTTGATATTGAACCAGAGATGATTAAATTACATCGTGTGATGCTTGGATCTCGTACGCTACTGGAGTACTTAAAGTTTCTTCAAATGCGCACGCGTATGACGCTTCGCCATATCTGGTAACAACGTTCGGTGGCTGAGATATTCGTATTGGGTCCATTATCTTGATCTATAAAGGCTTTTCTAGAAACGCTAGCTGCCTCACATAGCTAGGAGTAACTAAATCGCAATAAAATATTACTTTTAACCGAGATAAAATGCAGGAATAAATAGAATGACCTTGAATATGAATATTTAAGAACCAGAAGAGCATGGAACCATAATCTGGGTATAACAATAGTAATGGAGTATGGTATTTGATATTAAGCTAAAGTTTATTGGCTTCATCACCAGATTATGTTTAATTAAGTACGTAGCCTTTTTCTCTTCAGGTAGCCTAACATTTGTTGCGCCACTGCATACCGGTTAGGATTAGATTGAAAAAGCGAATCTTATTGCGAAAATGACTGTGTCCTTGCCAATTATTGATGTTCAAATAAATGAATCTTGCTGTAGTATGAGCTCATTATAAAAACGACTTACCTTCTGTATTTCCTTTGCGACCAATTTGTATTTTTTTGAGCGATCGAGTTTATCTTGAGACAGAGTCTGTTCCAGTTTATTCCTCTGATTTTCAGCTGATCTCATTTTCATCTCAGCTTGACGCAGTTCCGCTTGATAACCATGATATGTTTTCATAGTTGTGTGCAATTCGTGCAACACTCTTAATATTTCTTCATGAGTTTCATAGCCTATTTCACGGCACTGAAAGAAATAATTGTATATGAATATTAACGTTGGAAATTACATTCGGCGACAATTAAACTTTCATTTAGACCGTGCTCATTTGCCTGTTACCATTTTAAATGTGAAGAAATTTAATTGTGGAGCTGCGAAAGACATTTACTTTTTATTTTCTTCCCAATGACCGAACTTTTAAGGTCGCAGAGAGGATGTCGATGATTGAATAATAATGATCGTAAGTTCTGTGAAAAATAATCGAGATCCCAACTGTTCTGCTTGTTCAACGAGCCCAGGATGCTGACTGAATTCCACGCGAGTCAAGTAACGACCCATTTTGAATATCCGAATCTGCACTAAGATCTGTTCAATTTTCATAATTTAAATCCATCGCAGAAATGTTGACTATGATGATCGACAATGAAATATCCAAAACCTTTTATTCTATGAACTGACATTCATTCTATAAACACTTTTTTATACTAGTAATTAAGTAAGACCACTAGAACGCAAGATATTTCGATTTTTCAAAAAAAAGGTATCATATATATAGAAATTACGCAAGGTTTTTAGCGGTTTCCGGGAAGCTCGAAGGAAATGTATATATTTTTAAAGTTCATTCTCATGTAAAACGGCATTCTAAACACTTTTTTATTCTGGTAATTTTTTTCTAAGAGCATTAGAACAAAAGATATCTTGATCTTTCAAAAAAAATATATAGAAATTATGCGAGGTTTTTCGCGTTTTCCGGAAAAATCGAAGGAAATTCACATATTTTTATAGTTCATTGTCATGTAAAACGGCATTCTGAACACATTCTTATTCTTATAATTTTTTTCTAAGAGCATTAGAACGCTGGATATCTCAATTTTTCACAAAAACAGTACCGTATATATGGATATTACGAGAGGTTTTTCGCGTTTTGCGGAAAACTAGAACGAAATTTATATATTTCTTACGTAAATCGACGTTCTAAACATTTTTTCATTGTTTTTCCAGAAACGCAAAGAAAACGAATATTGCGAAAAAAAAAACATTTTGAATGTTCCACCACCTACCAGGAGGACGCGTTAGGTCCACTCGATTACGGATGTACCACAATTCATTTCATCTCGATTTCTAAAAAAAAACCTGATTTCTGCGGACTATACATAACAAAAGAAATCAAACCAAAAACTAGAAAATGGTTCATGATGGTATTCCAAGGATTGGTGGAGATATGTTAGCACATGTAGTGCAACTCGTTCTTATCCACACATCGACCCCTTCTTATATTGAATAATGTAAAAGTCAGAGAACAGAAAGATAAAATTTAGCCAGAGCCCCGATGTCTTGGTACTCTATCTTCTTAGAGTGTTTTCAACACAAGGCATCGTTTCTTGAGTATTAGATGGCAGGGGAAATAGGGTACTTATTCCACCTTGAGAGCGTTGTTGATTGTCTTGAGAGCGGGGTGATGAAGATCTGGGAATTAGAGAAAGAGGAAACAGCCGAAGGCGGGAAATAGGGTACTCACTCTACCTTGAGAGCGTGGAAGATTTTTTTGAGCGGGGTGACAAAGATCTAGGAATCAGAGAAAGAGGGAGCCAAAGGTGGGAAATAGGGTACTCATTCCACCTTGGGAGCGTGAAAAATTGTCTTGAGAGCGGGGTGACGAAGATCTGGGAATTAGAGAAAGAGGAAACAGCCAAAGGCGGGAAATAGGGTACTTATTCCACGTTGGGAGCGTGGAAGATTGTCTTGAGAGCGGGGTCATGAAGATCTGGGAATTAGAGGAAGAGGAATCAGTCAAAGGCGGGAAATAGGGTACTCATTCCACCTTGGGAGCGTGGAAGATTGTCATGAAAGCGGGGTGACCAAGATCTGGGAATTAGAGAAAGAGGAAACAGCCAAAGGCGGGAAATAGGGTACTCATTCCACCTTGGGAGCGTGGAAGATTGTCTTGATAGCGGGGTGACGGAGATATGGGAATTAGAGAACGAGGAATCAGCCAAAGGCTGAAAATGGGGTGGATGATTGTCTTGAGAGCACGGTCATGAAGATCTGGGAATTAGAGAAAGAGGAAACAGCCGAAGGCGGGAAATAGGGTACTCATTCTACCTTGGGAGCGTGGAAGATTTTCTTGAGCGGGTAATTGAAGATCTAGGAATTAGAGAAAGAGGGAGCCAGAAGTGAGAAATAGGGTACTCATTCCACCTGGAGAGCGTGGAAGATTGTCTTGAGAGCGTGGTAACGAAGACCTGGGAAATTGTATCATCAAAAATCCCGATTATGGAACTATTTATGTTAACTAGTTCGTGTTTACGTTTAATGCAGTCGAAGCCTCCAGAGGTTATGTACATTTTATTATTGAATGTAAAAAGATCCCGAAAGAGACACTTGCGATCAGATGATTAACAAGCAGATATAACTTCCTGTGATACTAAAATCTCAATAAAAATGTCTAAAACGAATAGTTCATTACTCCTGACGTTTTTCAATCAAGACATAAAAACAGGTTTATTATTAAATATTCGTGAAATATGACTAACAAAGGTGTAGGCGTACGTATTTAGAATAAATGTAAACGGAAACGGAAATGCATGTACGAGTATTTTCCATAAGATATGGTTATAGCGCGATTATGTAAACTCTAAAACTACTATGGAAGGGATGGAATTTACTGGAACGCCTTCCGCATTCATATCGGTGTGCAATTATGTAGTATTTCAATACATGAATTCGAAAATATGTAAATTAAAGCTCAACATTCGAAGAATTAATTAAAAGTATGTACTAGAAAAAGAAAAACTAGAGAACCTCCGAAAATCTGGACTGTATTATGTGAATTAAACGGTTACACATTTCAAGGTGCTATATTCGACTACCGCTCTACCCTGTCGTTAATTAACGCATTTGATATAGGAACATGAACCTTTGAAGGGATTAGTTTCTAACATACAAGGTGATAAAAGTTTAAAATGAAAAATAAAAATTCGCCATAAATCAAATATGCCCTTTGAGATAGTAATATATTGTTATAATCTTACTTTTGGAATATTCAACCAGTGGTGCACAATCGGGGTTGGTGACTACTTTCACAACCCTATTTATTAAATTTTTTAAATTCTCTATCATTTTTTAGTTTAAAAAGTGAACTTTTATGGAGCTAAAATGAACGGTATTGTAGATATTTGCTTCTAAACAATCTGCGAGTAGTTATTTTCGCTGATAAGGTCTTTTTAGTCCAGATCGAACAATAACGTAACAAACCTATAGTCCCAGACAGCTGTTTAGCTCTTCTCATAGGGCAATAGGCTGAGGCTTCGCCATTCGTGATTGTGGTAGCGCCTCTGTCGCAGTCAATTAAGGACAGTGGAATATCACAACAAAAGGAAAAAAGACCCTTCCTGATAATTATAGAGCCATTGCACTATTATCTATGATCTCTACAGCGATGGAGAAAGCAATCAACATCGAGCTCATCCAATATCTAGAGATCTCCAAAATTGTGAATGACCGGCAATATGGCTTTCGTCAGCGGAACAGGTGACCTGCATCCCTATTTAACACATGTATGGAAGAAATCTTTTGACAAACATGGGTAATCTCTAGCTGTATCATTGGGTATCTCCAAAGCCGAGACTAGCACCAAAGCCTTCTTGGGAAACTTCCGTCATTGGTTTGCCGCCTCAACTTTGTCGGTTACTATGGAGTTCTCTCTCAGATAGATCACTTCATGTGGTGGTTGTATACTCCGATACAATGGCTATCATCGCTGGTATTCCACATGGATATATATCTTGGCACTAGGTTTGTTTCTGCTCCATATCAATGATCTGTCGAAAGTGACCACCTGTCCCGACCACAGCTTTGTAGATGATGGTACACTTCATACCGCTTTCTCATCTAGAGCCCCTATCGTCCAATGAAACCAGAAGAGCGAGACAGGGACAGGTTGACGCAATTAATGAAGATCTGGCAAATATTTTGAAATGGGGATCCGATAATCTTGGAGAGTTTAACGCAACCAAATCTCAAGCTTGCGTCTTCTCCAGGACGGCGGATCCCACAATCCCTAATATGATGATCTCAGGTACAACTATTCCTATGAAGTCTTCCATAACAATGCTAGGGATCACCAACACCAGCACCCTCTCATGTAAGGTCCATTGAGGAAACTGCTTCACAAAAACTTGGTTTTCTATTCCGTGCCAAGAACTACTTTACATCCCAGCAGCTCCTCATAATCTACAAAGCATAGATTCGACCCATCCTGGAGTACATAAGCTGAAGCTCGTGGATTATATCCAGAAGAGAGCTATTCGTTTGGTTGATGATGTCACACTAACGAGCTCATTGACCTCTGTTGAACATCGTAGAAAGGTGCGAAATCTATCCCTTTTCTATAAATATTTGCATGGTCGGTGTTTATAAGAAATTTTGGCACACGATGTTCTTCGAACATTATAGGTTTATCTCTCGTATAGTCAAAGTATAAAAAGAAATCTTACTTTCTTTCGCCGTTGTGATTCGATTTTTCTGAGAATATTCCGGTTTCCCGGTTGAAAAAACGATTTGGAGCCATAATTAATCGTAATTTCATAGGTATATCAACCGAAGGGACTCCAAAAAAAAGCTCCAAAATATATGTTCCAGGAACTTTCTGTATGACATTACGAACCCAACGCAAAAGGGTTAATCAAAATCAGTAGTCAACTAATAGTAGTCCATAGGCTAGTCCTTTTTTGAACTGAACTAGCAAATTGCTTACAGAAAAATCATTCAACATAAAACAATTACAATCACTTTCAAAGCATTGAGATATTTTAATTCCAAATTTCAATAAGCGCGATGGTCGTGATAAGATTCATAGTTGAAACAACAGTATGATACATGAAGAATAATTATAATCATAAATCATTGTCAAACACTGGTACAACAATTACCATTCCATTTCACAAATGTATGATTATCAAACAATAAAATCTTGACATATGGCCGGAAACAATGAAAATATAGTGATCAATCATGATGTAAAAAAAGTCCCCATTAATTGCCAACTTAATGTCCCCATATTAGTGATTTTCATGGAATATATCATACAAATCCACTTCAGAGAAGTTATTCAAAAAAATTGAAATAATACATGTGTATTATAATCAACACGTGTGATATTTCTAGCATACATCCATCAACGCCTCCCACATAATTATTTTTATAGTATATTCCCACTTTAGTAAGCGGGAATACATAAATAGACCAAACGTGTTTCATATTTACGAAACTTTTGGTGATTATTACAGATTCTTGTACAACAATTCATCAAGGGCATCCGAGTAAGATTGCATTTTTATTAGCACAATTATAAAATACAATAAAACGTGCTTAAAAGTTGGCAAACTTTGAACATTCTCCATTTAATGTATTTCTTTATGTGCATGTATTTCAAACACTTTCGAAGTGAACCTGCAATAATTGAATTTTATCTCTAAGATTTTGATTGACACCAAATCAACATGTTAAGAAATCTGTCGTCGACTATAATCTCTATTTCAGTACAATTTTCAATTCAAACACTGAAACAATGGAAAGGATGAGAAATGACACGAGTAATAGGATAAAAAAAAATAGCGCAAAACATTGAAATGGAACCAATTATGGAAACCACCAGGATCCTCAAAAGAAAAGAATGGCTGGAGACTCGAGATGAGGGAAGAAGTTTTACTATAGAAGGGAGTTTTTATCATAGTATAAAACACAGGGTTGAAAAAAAACCTGGCTTTAAAAAAAAACAGTTGTACACAAACACAAAAAGTTATATTACAACTATTTATTATTACGCATACATAAATAAATAATAAACGGTGAAAAAACGTGAAATTAAAACTATTAGTTAGTATTTAACTACGAACTGAATTTAATTTAACGTAACAAAAGAAATACTTCATCTTAAACCTTCATAACATAAAAACATTTGTCAGTAGATATAGGGTATAGCAACTTAACATTAACAAAAAAATGAAAATGTATTTTATTTTATTCATTTGTCTTCGTCATAACAAGAAGTATCAAAAATTTCGAAGTCTTTTCTATTTAGAATTGTTCCAATCCAAATAAATTCAAGAAACGTTTCACTAAACAGTTAGGCACCTTAAACTACAGTGATTTAATTTGCAAGTACGATGCAATTCTTACTGACAGCAGTGACAGGGGAATTCCTCAGAACTGGTAGACGCCCAGCGCCACCTACTGATTATTGGGTACAACTGGTAAACAAAGACGCTGTACAGTGTAGGTACAGTGACGTTCGTTAATTCCTTCTTTCCGGCTTGAAGTTAGCTTTCAAAAACGTGATGATTTTATATGATTTGTCAATTGTTCTGAATGACAATCATGAAATTGATGTAGAAATGTATCGCTTTTTCGAAACCTAAATTCAAGCCGCAAAAGAGACAGTAAAGAATGTTACTGTACAGGGCCCTACTAGTGAAATTATAATTAGATTGAAGGAATCTACAAAATACAAAAAAAAGGTTTTTTTTTTTCTGAAACCATGCTGGTTTGAATCTGCCAACCCTGAAAACAGGTGATACTGATACAGTTGAAAGATATAATGAAGAGTATGAGAGCACTCAACGACAGTTTTTCTTTCTGAATTATGATTAATTAAGAAGCTTAAATAAAAAAGAATCTTAAACTTTCACCGTAAATCTAACCAGTGAATATCGTGAAAGAAGATCTGAGAGAAGAAGAGGTCTCCACTTGGGTTTGCGGAATTCAACGGTCAACTTCGAAAAAATGAATCCACTTGATCTTCTAAACCTTCTTTAAGAAAGATATTTGATTCACACTCTTCCAAATGTGTTTTTTATTCTATACTTTGACTATACGAGAGCTAAACCTATAATGTTCGAGGAAGATCATGTGAGCCAGCAATGGAATGTTGGGAGAGGAGCTGGGCATTCCAATTTTCTTGAAGGTTTGGAGGTTATAGGCGTAAGGGAAGTTCTCACTAGCCAAAGAGTTCAAGTTCGTCGTTCCATAGGAAAATTATGTCTGGTAGGAAGGAGTACAGCAGGTCTTGAGCTTGACAATGAAGGGATGACTAACTAGCTTGAGCTCGTCTAGTCCGCCTATCTGGAATATCTCGTGGTGGAACAACAGACCAGATTTCTGATGAACACAGACCATGGAAATATCTATAGAAAAGGGAGAGAACTCCCACCTTTCTACGATGTCAATGAATTCGTAAGTGTGACATCATCAATCAGACGGATAGCTCTCTTCTGGATAGAATCCAAGAGCGTCAGCGTATGTTTGGGAGCCGAAAATGTGAACAGTACTCCAGAACAGGTCGAATCTATGCTTTGTAGGTTATGAGAAGCTGCTGAGATGTAAAGTAGCTCCTGGCACGGAATAGAAAACCAAGTTTTTGTGAAGCAGTTTTCGCAATGGACACCACATGATAATGTGCTGTTGGTGGTGATCCCGACCATGGATATGGAAGACTTCATAGGAATAGTTGTAGCTGACATCATCATATTATGGTTTGTGGGATACGCCTTCCTGGAGAAGGCGCAAGCTTGAGTTTTGGTTGCATTAAACTCTACACCATTTCAAAATCATAGTCAGATCTCCATTAATTGCGTCAACCTGCCTCTGTATCGCTTCTTTGCCTTCATTGGATGGTATAGGGGCTCTACATGAGAAAGCGGTATGAAGTGTACCATCATCTGCAAAGCTGTGTACGGGACGTGGTCACTTCCAGTAGATCGTTTATATGGAGTAGAAACAAAGTCGGTGCCAATACACATCCCTGTGGAACACCAGCATTGATAGCCATCGTATCTGAGGATACTCTCTTAACCACCACCAACCATGGAGTGTGGAGATCATGAGGAACTGCTGGGATGTAAAGTAGTTCTTGGCACGAAATAGAAAACCATGTTTTTGTGAAGCGGTTTTCGCAATAGACCTCACATGACCATCCCATGAGAGGGTGCTGTTGGTGGTGATCCCGAGCATGGATATGGAAGAGTAGTTGTACCTGACATCATCATATTAGGGATTGTGGTGGGTGTGATTGAGAATTCATATAACACTCTCAACTACATCAGCCGTCAGAAAAGTTTTCGCAAACTGAAGATCATGTAAACTATCTAAGATCAACAATGAGTCAAGACTGAAACATTTTGCAATACTCTCTAGTGAGAGCCAAGAAGCTAATGCATATTATTTAATTTACTATATAATACATATATAAAATATGAAAAATCTATGGTAGAAGCCTTTGCTCTATGCTAATTTATTCAATTAATCATATAAAATATGCCTCGTATATAGCTATATTTTTAGAGAAACTTTGCAGGGTAACAAACTTATTATTACTGTCTTGCCCCCCTAAGAAAATGCCTAGATCCTTCTTTGTTCTTCTTTCTGTTTCTTGGTTATGTTATCTCTGTCAATCTAAACCCCATAAGTCTTTTTTTTCTTAGACTAGTCGAAGGTAAGACCTTTATGACAACAAACATGCTGAAATACTGAAACAAAGCCGCTTTATGAACTTTTATGGAAGAAGCAAATCAGGCCAGCGGAGTCGTGGACCGCATTTGTTTCATTTGTTGAACATTATATTTCACGCCTAACTGATAAGTCTGTACTTTACAATGATCGGATTTTTACAATATTTCGCATTTTATACAAACAACATTTAATGTTTTCATCACGGTGGAGTCGATCGTATAACTTCAACAATCGTCAGAATATCATCGAACTATCAAATGAACTGTCTACACTTACCCGTTTGTATATCCGTTGGACATCTTCCATTACTTGTGATAAACGTGAAACTAAATGAATCGAATAAACTTCCGATAAAGCTATGTGGTCCTTACTTAAGTTTTTCGTTTGGGTAACTATCTGTTGCCAACACGTGTAACTCGAAAACAAAGGCCATTGTTCTCGTCTGAAAATAAAGGAATCGATTAGTTGTCAGTGATTGACTAAAAGCGACAAGTTATGAAATGTGCAACTTTATTTGTTTCATTCAAACTCGGATCTCGAGGAAAAAAGCACAAAATTAGGCCGAACCTGGAACTTTTGAACAACGAATGAACGGATTGTGATGCAATTGGGCTCATTTGATTCGGGAAATCGAGTGAAAAAATGTGGGGTATTGGATTTCCTTGGAAATTTTTTGAAGAATTTTAACACGTGAAAACTAGACATTTACATGCCATTTTCTAGAGATGATTTATCTAATTATATAACTTTGAAGATAAACACTGAAAATAGCTGGAATTGGTTACTCAGGGGTTTTCGAGGATGCTAAACACGAATATGATGTTTAAAATATTCTATAATGAACCTGCGAAATTTCAGAAAAAATTTTCCAAGAAAATTCAATACCCCACATTTTTTTCACGATTTTCCGAATCGAATAAGCCCAATTACATCAAAATCCGTTCATTCCAGGTGTAATGCTTTATTTCCTCGACTATCAACAAATATGAGAAGTTCCCAAAAGTTCTGTACTAACGGAACTGTTGGAACAACCTCGTACAAAGAGAAGAGAACTCACTGTACGTTGAAAATATAGTTTTCTATGTCACCCAACCGAGGATTGCTATAGCATTTTACCTATGTCAAAAATGTGTTTTTTGGAAAAAAATAAATCGCCACTGAATTCGCAATTTTTCTAAATGGGTACATGAAAAAGACTATTACTATAAACCATTTCAGAGAAGTTAATTTCATGTAATAAAATGAATTAATATAAAACAAACAGCAAAGGTAGCCATGATAACAAGTTCAAACAAATGAAATTGAACGATAAATGTCAAGCAAATTTATTCGGTTGTTCAGATTCAGAAGTAATGTAATTATCAATCTCTGTATATTTTATAAAAGTCAGTGTTGAATCAATTAAATTTAGAGCACAAGTAGAAATTGTCTGTTTATTAGGAGAAAACATGCGAGAGGAGCATCCAGACAATTTAATAATACGCATACTGACTACTGCTATAGGCATAAGCAGTAGTACTGTTTTTAAAATCAATAAGCTATTAAATTTGATGGTTTCAAACAATCCACGTGAACGAGTGTTATTTTCATGATAACCGTCAAAATAATTCAAGAACGACCTGTTAGAATAGAAAACCTTAAAAGCCAAAATTTTACACGCTCAAAAGCCAGGGCATCAAGAAAGAAGATTGAGGTTTTGTCTATGGTATCTCAATGACGCAAATTTTTCAGAACATATTATGTTTACTGATAGCAACCTTTTCTACTAATGGGGTAGTTTAATCACAAAACATACGACCAGAATGGGTTATTAACTGAAGAAGGGAGCACTCACAAAAAGTAAACGCGTGGTACAGTATTCTGAATTTATTCTCCTGGTGCCCATAATTTCCAAACTTTTAAACAAAAATTCCAAACCCAACAGTCCATCGCTAGCAGCCTTTAAAAACCTTAGAATATATTAAAATCAATAATTTAGACGGAGCTGTTCCTAACATTGCCATAGCTTTACCAGTTTTAATAAATATACCTGGATCAGCTGATTTTTTCGAAATTAAAAATCATTGAAAATTACGAATAAAATTTGTTGAATTCAAACCAGCTAGTTAGATTTGTGAAACTATATTGTATATAAATATTTTTCTAATTCACGAGCTTCAGCGTATGTTTGGGAGCCGACCTCCAAACATGGTACTCCAGGACAGGTCGAATCTGTGCTTTGTAGATTATAAGGAACTGCTGGGATGTGAAGTAGCTCTTGACACGGAATAGAAAACCAAGTTCGTCCCATGAGAGGGTGCTGTTGGTGTTGATCCCGAGGTTTGGTTGCATTAAACTTTACTAGATTATGAGATCCTCATTTTAAAATCTTTGCCAGATCTGCATAATAGGGTCAACCTGTCTCTGTCTCGCTTCCCTGGCTTCATTGGATGGTATAGGGGCCCTAGATGGGAATGTGGTATAAAGTGTACCATCATCTTCAACGCTGTGTACGGGACACTTCCAGCAGATCGTTTATATGGGGCAGAAACAAAGTCGGTGCCGAAACAGGTCCCTGTAGAACACCAGCGTTGATAGCCATTGTATGTCAACCACCACATGGAGTGTGAAGATCATGAGGAACTGCTGGGACGTAAATTAGTTCTTGGCACGAAATAGAAAACTATGTTTTTGTGAAGCGGTTTTCGCAATGGACCTCACACGATCATCCCATGAGAGATTGCTAGTGGTGATCCCGAGCATGGATATGAAAAACTTCATAGGAATAGTTGTACCTGAAATAATCATATTAGGAGTTGTGGGATCCGCCTTGCTGTACAAGAAGCAAACTTGAGTGTTGGTTGCATTAAACTCTACTAGATTATCAGATCCCCATTTCAATATCTTTGCCAATCTCCATTAATTGCGTCAACCTGTCTCTGTCTTGCTCCTCTGGCTTCATTGGATGGTATAGGGGCTCTAGATGAGAACGCGGAATGAAGTGCACCATCATCTGAAAAGCTGTGCACTGGACAGGTAGTCCTGGTGCCAAGACAGATTCATGTGGAATACCAGCGTTCATAGCCATTGTATCGGAGGATACTCCGTGAACCACCACATGGATTGATCTATCTGAGAGAAAACTCGGATAGTAAGTGTTGAGGCGGCTAACCATATGACGGAAGTTTCCCAAGAAAGCTTTGGTGCAAGAGTAGGTCAAATGCTTTGGAGATATCCAATGATACAGCTAGAGATTCCCCATGTTAGTCAATAGATTTCTACCATATATGTGTTACGCAGGCATGCAGGTCTTATGTTGATCTCCGCTGACGAGCGCCATATTGCCGGTCATCCACGATTTTGAGCTCGATGTTGATTGCTTCCTCCATCATTTTAGAGATCATAGATGATAGTGCAATGGCTCTATAATTATCAGGAAGGGTCTCTTCATTCCTTTTGTTGTGATATTCCTCCTTGATTGACTGCGACAGAGGCGCCACCACAATCACGAATATTTCGATTGCGATCGAATCAGTGAACGTATGGCTTGACTGAACTTGTCACCCAGCGTAATGAAGGTAGTGCAGATAAGGTCGATTTATTGTTTCATCCCTTTGTGTGTTGAATGAAGCGTGAACAAGATAAATTCGTAATACTTTCAATTGCACCTAGAGTAGATATAATTAGATTATTATCGGAATGTGTTGCCTCCTACATACTTCAATAAAATCATCAGTTGGAAATGTCACGACCAAAGTTCGAGTAATATGATCCAAATAGAACGCGTACTGATGTATAATGAGTCATTCATGTTACCCAAATGTCGGTAACTAAAATATACATACATAGCAGATGTAGAATTCGCAACACCACCAGAAAAAAATTAACGAATGCATAAAAAACTATTTAGGTCTGTCTGTTGTTTGCATGTCGCAATATCTTGGTAGATCAAACAGCTTGATTCGTCACTTTCCTAAATAGCAATTAATTTAGTTGATATTAAATTGCATATATATTCGAAGCAGATGGAAGACAGGATACTAAAACAAGTTGTTGATAGAAATCGAAAATGAAAACGATCTAATGTCTATGTGTAGTGCATAACATCAAAGGTTACTATTAGTTCCTCCTGACACTAAGACATAAAAGGCTTTTATCCCATCATTTCCTTGGGGAAATTCCCAAAATGGAAAATAATCTTCATTATCGTATCGATCACCCCTCTATTGTTCTCGTTCTCTGGCTGGTTGCCGGTGGGTTCTTCTTTTTCACCAGCACTTGTGAGAGTCCATGGGGGTTCCTCAACCAACTTCGCCCCATGTGAGAAGACTAGTTTTTTCCAAAATTGTTTGAATGAATGTGTATTTTCGCTACTTCAAATATTATTATACGAGCAGGCGACAGGGGCTATTCCTCAGTTGTCAGGGGGAATATTAGTCAGAAAATACGGTGCCTACTGCGCCATATGTATGTAGATTCTCGCTTAAAGTAGCCTTTGCAGACCGAGCGGGGTGAAAATGGTACCTCTGCGAAACGTCAGGTAAACGGTGCACCACATACCGTTTACCCATAAAAATCAAGGCGCAGTGCCTTCCTATCCCAGGCACGGCCATGGTGACATATGCGGTAGGCTACTTGAACAAAGCCGAACGATTACTCGTAACGCTCCTGGTGAAACAGGTAAATACGGCAATGATATGTGGTAGGCCGATAAGATGCCGGCGGCTGCTCGTCGAACGAAGTAGTTGTAAAATGACACGAACACGAGTAGGCAGGGGGAGAGAGGCCAGATGGTTCAAAAGACCATCTCCTCTCCAATTAAGGCGTTGGTCTCTGCTAGGCAGTGGCGTGCTGTAGATAGTTAGGAGAGGGCAAGTACGAACGCTTGAAGTCCGCTGGATAGGTAAGCTGGGGGTTTGACCCCCGAAACTATCATCGTGTCTCTCTGTAGACACCGACTACCTTGTGTGAACTGAAAAACCCTGCAGTTGCCATCGTGGCTCGCTGGTGTCAGGGCGAGGGACTCAGTGTGAATCCTGAAAAGACCAAAGTGGTTCTCTTCACGACGAAACGGAAACTGGAACCCCTAGCAAAGATTCGTCTGTTAGGGAGGACTTGGAGTTATCCTCGATGTCAAACTGAGCTGGAAAATGCACCTGGAAACCCGAGTGAAAAGGGGCGTTGCATCCTTTTGGGCATGCAGATGTGGTCTATGGCCACGGGTTCTGCACTGGATCTACACGGCCATGATTCTCCCAATTACAACCTACGTAGCCGTTGTGTGGTGGCCGGCGACAGAAGCGGTTCTGCCCCGTCTGGCGGTGGACAAGGCTCAGTGACTCGCCTTCGTGAGGATAACGGGAGCTATGAGGACCGCTCCACTAGGGCTCTGGAGGCCCTGGTGGAGATCGTCGCCCTACAGCTTCATATTGAAACAGTGGCTACGGGTACGGCGTATTGGTTTGCTGGTCTGGGCCAGTGGGTCGGTGCGTCCGTGCTTCGCGGTCATGGCAAAATTTGGCTGCTGGATGCTGCTCGATTTTCCGACTAAAGCAGGATGCGATAGCGCATGCTGTCAGGTTCCAAACACTAGGTGTTGATATAACCAAGAAGACATACTGGAAGAACAAGAGCTCCGGACCACCTCCGCCAGGGCGACTCGTGTGGTTTCCGGACGGGTTCAAAACTGGCGAGTCTAGCCAACCTGGAGTATACATGTGCACACCCCGAAGAGAGTTTCAGTTCCACTAGGTTCTCACGTACCCGTTTTCCAGGCCGAGGTCTGTTCAATCCGGATCTGTGCCCTGGAAAAACTGAAACCGAACTACCGAGGTAGGCAGCTGAGTGGTCCTGGGCGCACTTCGCGCCCATAGAGTAACATCTAGAGTTTTTTTTAGAGTGCAGGGAGACCCTGACTGAATTAGCCAGAAGGAACATACTGGGTGCAGCGCATACATGCTGCCTGAGGCCATAAGAGGCATCAGTCCATGCAGAATCCTAGCGCACTCCTTTGGCGCACAATGGACGAAATCAAGCGGTTCTAGTGGTCTGGATTTATCCGCCCCCGGTTTGATTGATTGAACTTTCTGCGTACAAGCAAATGTGTTGTATTGTTTTCGAGCCATTTACTGTTAACTGACCTAATTTTGCAAATGGTAGAACTACCTGGTACACAACCCATTTACAAAGAGCTTCCAAACAATACTATAAGATAATAAATCATAAAATGTAATTATGTATGATATACTTTACAGGTAAAGTTCACCTCTTATTGAATTAAAATGATGAAATTGAATGTTAAGAGAATTTTGCAAGGTTAGGTTGGAATCACGCAATATATGAAGTCGCAAAGTTTGATTAAGCGATTGAGAAGGGTATGCGCCATTTGTACCTGTCACCATTCTTCTGTTTCTACAGATCCTCAATGATTATCATTAACAACCATACATGAATAGATTCATGAAAATGAAAAGAGTGAGTCGTTCTTTTATTCTTTCCGAATAATGTCTTAACTTGCCGGTAATTGGTGGAATTTCTATACACGACTCTCATGTATAGAAGTAAAAGTTTTAAATTGCCGTCTATATAAACATTATCATAACTATAGATTTGAACTTAGAAAAGATTATAATAAACATGCGACAAAACCATCGATCAGGAACAACGTCACCCTGTCTGAGCATTTATAAGAATTTGCTTACTTTTGTTTCTGTTCCTTGTGCCTGAGCTGTAAACTTTTAGCCAGTTTATCCAAATTTCTTGAATAATCAAGTTCCAATTCCCCTCTTCGCCGGAAAAAATCTTGTAACTCGGTCACGAGAGCCACTTGGGCTTCCATTCGTAAATCTAGACATCGTAGTTGCTCGTTTAGTTGCAGTCTGATGTCTGAAACAAAAGAAAGATATTGTAAATAAGACGACAAATCAAGTCGGGTCATCAAATTATATTGTTCAAATAGGGGAATAATTAATATTGATTTCAAAATGCTGTAATTGGATCCTGTCAAAAGGCGAAATACATATTAATCGTTCTAGTCTCATATCGTGATTATAATTCGGACTACGTTACGGGTTTATCGTTATTCATGTATGAGAACCAATAAAACCACGTGTTAGATGGGGAAGGTTTTATATAATTCTAATTATGCCATCATTTCAAATTAGCTTTAAGGCTTTATTAGCATAAATTATTTCGCAGTTGATAATGTGATTATTTGTTGGTTTCTACCTCAATAAATTACAATTTGAAGGTTGTCCAACGTATTGTGCGAGCTACTGATTCGAACAAATATATTAAATGCATAGTGGATATAATATGAGGCGCCGTTTGTGCCATAATTATTACTTATTTATATTTTAAACATTTTAGAATATATATTGAATTTCACAATATATATTGAATAACTTTCTCTATATATTGATCATGTTTTATGTATATATATGAAGTATAGAATTTAAATATATAGAAGTTGTGAGAAATAAATACAAAACTTTAGCTTCGTATATTCGCCACTGGAGGCGCTCAGGCTAATATATTAGTTTGAGAAATTGTTAATCAGGTTCGGCAACACCGATAATATAACATCATGTACAGAACGGTGATTGCTGTTGGCTTAGAATGTCATATTTCACATTCATTCTGAGAATGTTCAAGTTGTGAACAACTGGAATATTCAAGGGAAGAAGATATTACTATATCCAGCTTTGAGGCAATGAGATGAAGATAATAATCAATGAAACTAATGAAGACAGGTGCATGTAATTTAGCATTAATTACAAGAGGTATGTGAAACAGATATTGTCAACTATTCAACTAGGTATCAATAATATACTATATACACCAAGGTGTTGAAGACTATTATTATTACCGAGCATCAAGATTATTTCGCGAGGGGCTTTGCCCCGAGCGGAATAAGGTGCGAGGTCTATAAATGTCTTCACCACCGTGGTGTATATACTATTTTTTCCACTACTAGCACATTAAACTAGAATTTAATATTTTTAAGTTAAATGAAGTAAACAATTTGATACGTATGCTTGCGTAATTTCTGTCTGATAAAAAGTAAGTAGGCTGGAAATCAATTTTGACATTTCTATTAAATGACATTTCTCAAAAACAATATTGTTGAAATATTTACGTATACATGTGAAAAGCCGAAATGAGGGAAAATTTAAATTGCAAACCGCCAGAAATTCGAGAAATCGCAGAAAAACGTACTGTACAGACAGTTTGGTGCAGTACCAAAAACGTAGAGAAGATTTCTACTTACTACTGGCATACTTCCACGATTATGCAAGTGATAAAAAGGCCTCTACTTTATGGGCACATTATTCTATGTTGAGATCAACTATTTCCCTTTTCTATCGTTTTCACTACTGAAATCTTGTTTTCACTTAGTCGAATACGAACCTAAAATTTACAAAACCATCTATTATCTGTAGCCTGTAGCAAGGTTACTCACTTGAAAAATAATCAGTTTTATTCAATGTCGTCTTCTGATAATTCTGTGTTCTCGTGGTCTTACTCTTATTTTGTTTGAATAGTTTTGTAACATAACCAAGCTCGGCTCTGTCCGGCACTCGTTGTAGGTTACGGTCACGATTCACAAATGTCATCAGTCATTCATGTTGAGCGCGAATTTTAAACTAATGGCATTTTTTATTCAAATAATTTTATAGTGTTAGTTAATTTCAAGCAACAAATACGTTAAAGACAATCTCCTGGGTATACAAAATCACGTTGCACAAGTTTTTGTTAAACAACTATCCCTGGATTCTCAAAACATTTTAGTTTGTTCATTATTAACCTAGGTCAACAATAGAAAAAATTATTCAACTTCTCAGCAGGCTAAGAGACGCAATAATTGTCAACTTCACAGCTAGTAGTGGAAAAATACATTGTTTTTGTTCTAGGTATTATTTTCAGGATGAAGGAAGAATTGAAATATGGGCACCACTGTTACATTTGATGAATCAATACAAACATTACATTAAAGAACCTATTGAGGACTAGACAACTGAAGAAAAATGTACGGGTGACTATTGAGAAGCCACTAGACACAAATGACGATTTTGTAGACATATAAATGTGGAAGAGAATTGTGGATATTGAACGGCCAAATGCGAACAGCTATCAGAACCGAATTATATCAAAAGCGTTTAATAACAATGTGGAGGTAAAAATGACCCTCAAGACAATTTAAAGTAGTCATTAAAAGACCTTAACATAACATATACTATAAATTCAAAGTATTTGAGAAATAATGTAGGACACTATACTCTATACTGGAGAGTATGCAAATTTTGTATTAATCACTACCAATGTGTTGTGTCCTGAATATGCAGTAAAGAATACCTTGTGTAAGCATGTGCACTTGATAGGAATTTATGAAGAGCGAATATTATCTAACTCTGTTTAAAATTAAGTTTTGTAGTATTAAACCACAACATGATGAGGAAAGCAACGAATTTATCAGAGGAGATAGAAGATGGAGGTCAAGACACAAAAGTAAACGAAGTTTATTTTAAGCAATGTATTGACAACATTGCCCAGGGAAATTTTGAGCCGTACGATTAGGAAATTGCACATAAGGTTCAGTCTTTGAAGCAATGTCTATTTATCATTACCATCAAATTTTGTAAAATGTAGTTATTTGTTTGTATATACATATTATAGTTAATAAATTGATTGATAAATAAACCAGACTAAACTTACCGAAACACAGTTTAGTAAAACAAATACATTAAAATATTTTTTCTAAACGTTCGAATTCATTTCAATATGTAGATATTATATATGTTGATGTGTCTATAAATTTTATTCGTTCACACAATCGAAGATTCGGTTCCACTGAGAGCTTTATTCACAATGTCACGCAGAGATACAACATGTCTCGCGATTGGAAGAACCGAACGAGAAAACGCTGGAAATAAAACCAGAGGACGGCCCCGAAACAAAGCATAGTGGATACAATCACATTTACACATTTCGTGTTAAAATCATTCAATAGACAAAGTACTTTTCCGGTAGATAGTATTGGAACAAGTTGGTTCTCCAAACATTTCCTAATGGGGAATCTATATCGCTCCCGAATATGGTTTTGGAATAAATAAATGAATGTAATTTAGGTCTCATTGGACCTCTTCTATATAGTCGAAGTTTTCCATCCAGGGGCCCCAAGGTCAGACTTATAAGACTTTCCACAAGGGACCTGGAACTATGGGGCATTATCGTACCAATGTCATGCGCTAGCGAGGATTGGGTTCAATGTCTGACATCTACAAAAGGGGAACTTGGAGAGCTCACCTAAGATAATATCACGACATATCCTATACCATTTGTTTTTTGCGACTATAGGAGAATAAGATCAATTTCTCCTTCCCATATCATCGTACCATGGTTTCGATACAAGAACTCTCAATTTGAGTCCTCGTGTTATTAAAAGGGATAAAATAAAATACCTAGGCAAGCTGAATTTAGTCCAGTCACATTGTACTTTCGAAATGAATTTTGTTCAAAAACATAAGACAAAATGCATTTTGATGAGGTTTCCGTTCATTTTATTCAGTTTCAGATTATAATTTCATTAAAAACCAGTTTCAAATTTATGGTTCAAATAAATCCGGATGATTCAAGCTCTGACATCTGTGATATAATAGCGGAAGCTCATTGTTGACATTGCAGAGTATTGTCTGTGTCTATAAATTCTCGGAGGGTGTCGTTCGTTCAGAATTGATTATTTTCAGGCAGGTTATAGATCGATTTGGCATTGTGGGTGCAGATGCTGAAGCAGCTATGTCGATTTTAACCCTTTTTCTGCCATGTTCGAATTGGTAATTATCGGCGGAAATCTGGTCAATGGTAATCTTATATTGTTGTAGTTACAATTGGTAAGATATAAGGGTGCCAATTGACTAAATATTTCTCGCAGTTTTCTTATAAAGTACGACATACCTGTGGAGGATCTCCCTGCAATCAACAGTACCTCATGTTCATAATCATCTTTGTTTTTTAATTGAACGTTATATTCTACTTCATTATCATGTTTCTTAAATTCAAAATTTTAACTATCGCCTAATCAGATATCAGAATTTTATCTTTGCTTTGTGGCTTGACGGTTCCAACCTATAATTATGTTACGTGCTCGTCGTAGTCGAGGAAGTAAATTCTTGTATGCTAGGGATTTGAAAGCAAATTGTTCGATATGAATAATTCTTGACTTCGGTCCCGTTCAATTCTCGTGGTAACATATTGGAAGTATATCGATCTAGGTAGAATAGTGTTTTTGGTCTTATCCTCTTTACAGGTTATAGGGTAAGGGGCTGACTATCTGATTATGCAGTAATTCATGTAACAATTAACTTATCTTGCAATATCGTAATCTATTAGGAATAATGGATTGTTATCGAGTGAACATGTAACTTATGCCTTCTTATGCCTTATCTTTCCTTATCGAAATTTACTGCTTCACAAGTTCCAGATATCACTATGTTTATGAACTGTATATTTTTAATTGTTGTTTATCTGAATTCAATATTATCTATTATCGTCATTATGAATGAAATTGTCTATCCGAATTTAAATCATCTATTTCCGAATTTAATCAATGTTGTTGCTATTATCTAAATTTACATTATCTAATATAGTTATTAATGAAGTGTATCTGAATTTAAAATTTCCTTTTGTTCTAATATCTGTTAACGTAATTAGCAAATTAAATGAATTTAAAATTATCTTTGTCTTATTTCCCAATGTTGTATCTTGTATGGAGGGTTTGGAATCCTATTGTTTGTCTAGAATTCCAGACACTCGTGCAAGATCAACATAAATTATCTTTAATTCCTTTCGAAAATGTAAGACAGTTTGTAGTACAAAAAAAATATGACTCTAATCTGAACGTTGAATCAAATTCAATGAACAATAAGAACAAGTTGAAGAAAAAACTTTAGGTTAACCAGAGTTACCAATGAATCAGGTCCTATTATTAAGAAATAATTAGCTAATTACTAGACAAAATAATGCATTTGAGGAAATTAAAAAATAATTTAAACAAGACACAGATAATACTTATTAATTGTTTCCCTATAGGAAAGTTAGATAATTTCTAAACGAAGAAAGTTAGAAATAAGTAATAAACATACTAACAATTCGATGAGATAAGTTGAATGGTATACTAATGTTAAATCGTTCCATTGCAACAACACTAGGTTCCATAATGCAATTCATGCCATTATGTAAGATAAGATAATATGCGAAAAATAAATTGTTAAGCACAAAGATCCGTAAACTAAATATTTGTTATAGATAAGAAAGATTCAATAAACCAAATATTTACTACATATCAGAAAAATGTATAGAAAATAACCTATTTCTATTCATTTTCTCTTAACAACCATCTAACAATATTCTAGACCAGGGGTCTCCAAACTTTCCACATTTAGGATCATACTGCTTACTCCAGAAATGCCAAGAGAACCGTTTTAAGTTTCCTGCCATTATTGCTAATTTACTATTGTGTACTAACTGTACTTTATTGTTACGACTGCGACACTTGACGACACATGGTGGTCACACGCGGAAATAGGTAGTAGTAGTAGTACCCTTTATCGCTAACACATAGCGCTAGTAGTACTTTCGAAAGCGCAGTAACAATCAAAAAATCTTTTTGTTTCGAGAAAGTTCTGGTGTATTCCACTCGCTTCTAGATGGCAGTAATTGGAGTATAAAAAGGCGAGCGGCACGACCGCGAGTCAGTCTGCCTAGGGAAGGCGAAGGAAGCGAACTGTCTGATAATGTTAGTGGGATTCATTTCAATTATTTGTTAGTTTTTATGCTTTATTAGGTTAAATTTTCTGCGTATTATACTTGTCATTAAGCTTTACCTAGCAAGTAAATAAAACCGAGTTATTATCATTTTGTCTTTTTATCCAACTTATCACAACAAAAATAACAACAATAAGCCATTAGCTGTCGCGGGCCGGATTGACGACACTGGCGGGCCGTAGTTTGGAGACCCTCGTTCTAGACCAAGTTTTAAGGGGCGTCAGTGTAAGGTTCGGGTTAAAAAAGACCTTAACTGGTCAGTTCCAACCCTTTAATTGCCAATATTAAAATATCTCAGGGTCTATCGTAATGAAACGTATCCTTTGATTACTGTTTGAGAGTTGTATCCGAGGTGCCAACAGCTTTCAATATAAGATAAGAAAAACAACCGGTATTAGTTTTTGCTTCCCCTCTCCCCTATTTTGTAACAATGGACAAAATGCAATTTGCAACTCAGCTCTTCATGTAATCTCAATCACATGCTTTGCCATACTCACATTAGCAATTACATGCTTTTCCTTAGTATCTGAGGAATTGAATCTTAGTTTTATGCAGTTGATAACATTCTGCGTAATTTTCAACTGATTATGCAAAACTTATTCGATTTTCTACTGGATGACGAGCTTCTCCAGCGTATTAACCTATGACCTATCTCTATATTCGAGGAAAATGACGACTTGCTCCAATTACAGAATTAAACCTGCCATCTCCAATTTGCATGAACTAATATAGCAAATTCAATTACTACCCTTATATAAGCACATGCGACAGATTCGGATTTAGGTTTTATTGCGTGTAATATGCAGTTAGCAAAGTAGTTCAAAGCTTTGATGTCTTTTTAGGAAGAGGAAGTCGAACCTGACCTTTGAAATAGATGAATGGACATCGACAGCAATCAGTACGGCTACTAACGAGACTAGAGGACAAGGGGATTTCTGACAACCTACGTAACATCAGTTCCACAATAACTTTCAGGAATATATTCTATTCTCAGTCACGTTGCAAATGACGATTCTCACCTATGGCCTCTATTGTTTTCTCGAACATAATAGATAAATTAAATAATACATGTCATATTCCCATTGAAATCGAAATGTATGAACTTGATAAATGTTCGTGAACATATCTTCATTTGCGTCAACGGTCAATATGAAGTTATATAATGAACATGTATTTCAATCCTAGCTAGTTATATTAATTTACGATTCCAAGAAAATTGAATTTAAGCAAATAATGTGTAGGTATATCTATATATTTCATGAAGTGTGTTGTTTAGGCAATATATTGCTTTTAATTGACTGTATGAATATATTGTACCAATATTAGACATCAACGTTTCATAGAAAATTATGAAAATGATGGAAATCATTGATTTGAGTTATAGTCTAGGAGATAGATACATATTTTGGGCCTGAGATATAACATGTTGGCATATGTGTTATGCTTTAGCAATTATTAAGTATATTATCCTATGTGAGTTGGACCTCCCACCCCACCCCATTTTGAGTAAGCCGCCCCAGAAAATATTCAATTTTAGAACGTGTTATAACCCTTTGGTGTTTGGTGCTAGTTGAAGAGGGTCCCCCTTGGCGATCAATATTCAATAAATGCCAAAAAAAATTCTCCATGCAGTTGGCAGCACTAGTAGCTTTAGTTATGACCAAAATTGGAACGTGGTTTAACACTTCCTGACCAGGCGGAAAATTTTAGTCATTAATGCTCATTACTCGAAAACTAAACGCCAACATTTTCTATTCGTCCATTTTTAAGAATTTCGTCTGAAATTGGAAAAAAAGTGTTGGCACCTCAATCAACTTGTAGTTTTTATGTACAAGAAAAGCTTGTGGGAGTGCCAACATTTTCTTTCACGTTTAACCTCTGGGAGGGGAGATAATATGATAAATATTTTGATCATTCAAATGTGTGACCAAGATTATTTTTTGGTTCATTCTGGGCTGAAAATACCTAATTTTTGGAGAATAACTGCGATAATGATTTTGGGGGGTTTGGGAGGAAGGAGGTTAAACATGAAAGAAAATTTTGGCACTCACAAGCTTTTCTTATAAATAAAAACTACAAGTTGATGAAGGCGTCAACATTTTTTTTCCAATTTCAGAAGATTTGGCCAATTTTTGGCAAAAAGATCAAATTCTTGAAAGTGGACGAATAGAAAATGTTGGCGTATGCTTTTCGAGTAATGAGCATTGATAACAAAAATGTTTCGCCTGGTCAGAAAGTGTTATACCACGATCCAATTACTACCACAAAAATAATGAGTAAACCACTTGTGAATCGGTCCAATCGATGTAGAAGAGTCCTCATACCAAGCGATGCTTTGGTTTGAGTAATTTCTTTTCAGTCCAGAAATAATATTAACCCAAGACGTGAAATTCACTTTTTTCCATGTTTATGATAATCTTCAAGGTTACTTGCTTTCAAAGGGGGTCAAAACAGAACTTAATGACATATCAGTCTGCAAATTTAATGCGTTAAATT
Organism: Endomychus coccineus; assembly: GCA_958510875.1. Taxonomy (NCBI): domain Eukaryota; kingdom Metazoa; phylum Arthropoda; class Insecta; order Coleoptera; family Endomychidae; genus Endomychus; species Endomychus coccineus. The sequence goes on along the minus strand of OY294071.1, from coordinate 16,329,325 downwards.
GTCATTGAAAAAGATCTTAATCAGCAGGTAGTTGTGATGACGTAAATAGAAAATTGCACAAAAACCTCTAAATTCTCAATTTTAATGATGAAATAATTGAACAGATCGAATCAAATAAACTTGTCTCCAGCGCTGGAAGAACAATGATCTAGTTGTCACAAAAGCTTTTTATTTTGAAAACATCATCAAAACCTATTTCATTTATCTAATTTAGAACACTTGCAATTACTATCTATTTTCTCCAAATTCCATGCCCAAAATTCAATCATCCTATCATTCCAGGTGCATGTTTTAGAGATTCTCCGTCATACTAATTCTTATCAATTTCTTTTCTCAGAACAGTGATCGTGATTAATAGCTATAGGTAGATATGCAGAATTGTGCAAAATTATATCTTTGAGAAGATATAGAAGAGTGTTCAAAATTTTAACATAGCTTTGCTACATTGTGCAAATTTATACCAACAGAATACCATATAGAAGTCAGGATGAGGAAGAACATTTTTTCCTTTGAAGGGCATAATATAATGACTTCCGTGCTTTTTCCAACAAGTTACCCCAACAGAAGGTGGAACCCTCTCGTAACAAGTTGACACAGAATAGGTTGAGTTTATGACAATAATAGTTGAATACAATTTGAGCAATAAACTACAAGTAATACTTATAACGAAACAATAAACAGGATTGGATAAAATTCAAATTACACTTCCTTCTACGAGATATCGAGAGATGCTATATTTAGACGAATTCGAAATCGAAAATATATAATGAATCACACATACCGAAATAATGAATGCAATTTGGATTCTATTAATAGGTGAATTCCGTATTCGATAAAGTGAGATTGCTTCGCAAACAATAATTTCTCTACAACGTTACAATCATATTTACGTTCAACAATAGATCATAATAGGTTATCTCAGCTGGCTCTTTTATCTACTATGAATTTGACAAATGTGAACATTTGATTTAAACACGCAGATTTAATTTTTTTCATTGTAAGCATGACAACACAATTCAATTTTTTTACGAATGTGATTTTTTGAAGATTGTTTAAGTTTTAAAAAAGGCTTAATAAAAAAAAAATGAGCTTGTACATTGTACAAATAACCAAAATATTCAAGGTGGCGCATTCGAGCAACAAAATTCATTTTTGGCGAAAACGGTTCATCAAATTTACGTTTTTCATACAAGGCTTCCAAAACCTTTCAAATGACGTATCACTCAACCCCTCTCCCCTATTCAATTTTGAGGGGTTGAAGCGCCCCCTATTCGGGGGTTGCTCGTTCAAGCCTCAAATATACGTCAAAAGATGTCCCCCAAACAAAATCATTCGACGTGTTTCGGGAGATTTTTCCACTCACTATGGGATAAAAAATATACGGGGTGGCTCGTCTCAGATGGAACACCTTGTATAATATACCCATGGAGGTTGTTGATAAGGCTGATTATAACCATACATATGACCGAAAGCTGATTGAAGTACTAGGTCCCTTCAGTAATTTTTTTTAAATACTTTGACTGCACCAGCCAGCGGTGGAATGCTGTGAGAGGAGATAGGCATTCGAATGATTCTTTTGAAGGTTCGGAGGTTATAGACATAGGGAAAGACCTCACTAGGTAAAGAGTTCCGCAACTTCGTTGTTCGATGAAAAAATTAAATCTGGTAGGAAGAAGTTCGGCAGGTCTCGAGCTTGACAATGAAGGGGTGACTAGTTTGAGCTCGTCTATCCCCCACTCGTGGTGGAACAACAGACGAGATTTCTAATGAACACCGACCATAAATATATATAGAAAAGAGAGATGTCTCCCACCTTTCTGAGATGTTCTAGAGAGGTCAATGAACTCATAAGTGTGACATTATTAATCAAACGAATGTCTTTATTTTGGATAGGATCCAAAAGCTTCAGCGTATATTTGTGTAAGCAGTACTTCACGAAAGGTCGAATATGTGCTTTGTAAATTATGAGGAGCTGCTGGGATGTAAAGTAGCTCTTAGCACGGAATAGAAAACCAAGTTTTTGTGAGAATGTGTTGTTGATGGTGATCCCGAGCATGGTTATGGAAGACTTCATAGGGACTGTGGGATCCGCCTTTCTGGAGAAGACGCAAGCTTGAGTTTTAGTTGCATTAAACTCTACTAGATCATCAGATCCCCATTTCAAAATGTTCTCTAGATGAGAAAGCGGTATGAATTGTACCATCAACTGTAAGCTGTGAACAGCACAGCTGATCACTTCCAGCAGGTTGTTTATATGGAGCAGAAACAAAGTTGGTTCCAAGACATATACCTGTGGAACACCCCAACACCTTCATTTCAAAAATCAAGAACATATCCATTAGTTCCAATCAGGAACTACTAGCGTTTAACAAGTTTCTTGATCTAAGTAATATAAATTCAGTACCATTTCAATCAGATAAAACATATATATTGTGAAAGTAAAAAGGTAGTTCCCTTTCTGGGCTGATATTTTTAATATTCTGGAGATGACTATAGTCAGATAAGTACCGGGATATCAAAAATTATCTTGGTCAAGGGTGGTTGTGGAATCTAAAACGTGTGTCGTACGTTTGAAATAATGGTGTCACTGTCACACTGACATCATCAATAACCTACAAATTTCATACCTATTTATTGCAGTTGTGAAACAATAATGAACTACAAATTATGAAATAATTATGTGAACTTTGAACCTTTTCAGAGGTCGTGATAGCCACAATCCGGGTCAAAAACTGTTTTGAAATGGTTAATTTTCCGTAAATCGAATGACGTTCACGTGAGAAGCCCGTAACACGCGAGTTAGAAAAGTGCAAACTGGTTGTACCTAATACGGCTTCACGACGACGGCCCTTCGTTTTTCGATAAATGTCCATTAAATAGGAAAATTCAATTAAAACAGTTTGAGCCATTCTCAGATCTCAGCTACGCGCGTCTAACGTGCGACGTACCAAAGGGAATTTTCTCGAGACTAAAAACTAGCGGCCCATAGCAAAAAATACTTTATTACAACTGGCGCCTGTCGCACGGGACAAGAAACGGCCCCAAATTACCAAGACCGAGGTAAAATGTATAAACTCTAACTCACGCGCAGCGAGCTCCTCGAGGCATATGTCAAAATGATTTCGTTCGTAGCTAATTACATAGTCTGGCGTTCATGCAATTATGTTTTTAGATAATTCGAACCTTCTAATTTCGATAGGCCACGTGAAAATCCCGGAGTCCAAAGCGCTAAAGACTTCTGAGTGTTACAATATTCGTATAAAATTGCGAAATTTCGCACTTTTAGAAACTTCAAATTAATTATGACATAATTATTTCAAACGTAAAGTAAGACCGTTTTAGAATCCACAACCACCCTTGACCAAGATAATTTTTGATATCCCGGTATATGGGCAGAAACTGACAACTGAATATGTAATTGATCCACACATCGCATAACAAAATCAAGCCAACGAAGGAAGTGACATGTGTTGGATACAAAAAATTGCTTTACTAAATAAGAACAGCATCTTTTCGTGTATCTTGCGCTCGTCATAATATAAACAGCATAAACGAAATCGTCTGCCAGTTTATGAATTAATGTGTGTATTAAATTTTCTTACTTTCTATGGTGCCGAACAAGGGTCAAGTTCATCGACGTCATTAACTTATGCGCGGTTATATCGTTACTTTTGACAACTATTAAAATTAATGATGTTCCCTTTAATATAACCCACTCAGAGGATGTCATTTCAAACGTTATTTACAAACCGCAGTTTAATATGTGTTAACCGAAATGCGGAGCTCACTTAATTGAGTGACGGCAAATTTGCCGAAAAGCTTGGGGCAGATGTTTTGATACATTTATTTTAATACGTTGATGCCTTACTAACATTGGATGCCAATAATAAGTTGAATCTTATATACATTACGGGTTCCATAACTAAATGGCATATTTAGATGCAAGCAGCTTTGAAAAATAAGCCATTAAGCATTATTGATTATTCTTTACGAGGGCAAGCTGAAAAGTTCCTGAAAAATAAAACAGACGGCTCTACAATCGAAAATCTCATATAACATTTGTGATGTACCATCTTTAACTAGAACGCATTCATATTTCAGACTGATATGCCATTCTCTTCAGTTTTAACACCCAACGAAAGTAGCAATCTTGAAGATTTTTGCAAACATGGGAAAAAGGGAATGTCCCGTCTTGATTAAACATTATTTCTTGAGTGGAAAAAACATTACGCAAACCAAAGCATCGCTTCTTAAACATAATAGGGACTCTTCACCATTAATCGGAACGCTTCATAAGCGGTTTACTGATTTTCGTTGTTATAGTATGCCCACAAAGCACGCAGAATGTTCTGGTTGTCCAATTGAGTTTACAACGCCAGAAATCGTCGATAAAATCCATGTTATGATATTGGACGATCAGCCAGTTGAAGTGCACGAGATTATTGAGGCTATGGGCATCTCAACCGCACTGGTAGGGAATATTTTGCATAAGCTTTTGCCGCATTTGCTTTGTGTTGACAACAAGCGCGACCGTGTGACAACTTCAAAGGAGTGTTTGGCGATGTTCAAGCGCGTAATAATAAAACATAGATCCATCACAACACACCAGAGACCAAAAAACAGCCGAAACCGTGGACTTGCACTGGCAAATCGAAGCCGAAAAAGGCCAAAGTGGGTTTATCGACCAACAAAGTCATGGCGACATTCTTTTTGGGATGCACACGGTATCGTCCATATCGGAAAAGGCAATACCACCATCCACCATATTCTCCAGATGCCATTTTTATCTGTTTCCAAACTTGGAAATAGATGGCTCGGCGGAAAGAGATTTGGCTCCAACGATGAGGTCATCGCTGAAACAAACGTATTATTTGGAAGGGACCGAAAGATTAGAAAAACGCCGGACGAAGTGTATCGGGCTACAAGGAGAGGAGGATTATATTTAGAAATGAAATAAGTTTTGACCAAATGAATCACTACTTGTTTCATTTTTCAGGGAATTTTCACCTTGCCCTCGTAAATACGTTGCTAACAAAGCTACAAGCTAAAAAAGTAATCTTATGAAATAGTTTTTCAAATTAGAGCAATCAGAGAGACACCTATCAACCAGAGGGGTGGTTCCCGCCCGAAAGTGTTCTCCATTCTCCCCCAGGTGAACGATTCCTGAAGAGGTTAACACAAACTTCGTGATATATTATTCAAACGTCGTCCTAGTGGAGCTGTCCCCACTCGAGGGTGTTCACCTGGTTCAGAGGTAGACGGGATCAGTTCCCATTTCAGAGTGTTCACCGGGTGCCCGAGTTGGACAAACAGACACCTACTCAAATCCCAGTAGGGACTGGGTAGGTGGTTAATGTCCTGAAAAGGTGTAGCACCATCTTCGTATCTAGTCTCTGCGTGTTACGCATCTGCACAGACTGTCCTTTGATGTTTCCTTTTTCCTTTTGCACCACCTGCACAAAGACGAATCGCTGAGGTTCATCATGTGGAGGTGGAAGTTAAACGGTCCATGTCTTGTCAGTATCTGTGGCAGCAGTGCTATCGATTGCCTGCAACGGTTCACTAGTTTTCACTCTTCCGAGTGTCAGATTCTGACCCAGCAGAGTTTTTCTCTTTTCTTTCTCATCGTCTTTGATGCTTCTATAGCCCCCAGTTTTGCAAGCTCATCGGCTATTTCGTTTCCCTTTATTCCAGAGTGACCGGGGACCCAGAATAGGGTGATCTTACCTTCGTCTCCGTTTACCGTGTTGATGCAGTCCCATACCAGCTTCGATGTTAGAGCTGCCTTGATGTCTGAGCATATACTGATGTGGGTTTGCATTCTTCCTTGCAATGCTATTTTGGCACAGCTCATTATCTCCGCTTGGAGAATGGTGGCGTGATTGCCCAGAGGTATAGGAATACTTTTTCCTGAACGCTTGCGATTTCTGGCTTCATCAGTGAACCAGATTTCACCATTGGTTGGCAGGGCTGACTGGTTATTATTTAACCAGTCTTCTCTGGGGGGTATGCTTAACGATACTTTTTATCGAAGATGTATCGTGGTGTCATCCCATCCGTTCTCATTGAGTAGATGGGGTGTATTCCACCACTGATTGGTAGTGAGGTGTGGCTACCATTCGTCTTCCACAGTCCTATTGATATAAGTCTGGGGGCAGCTTTTGTTCCTGCACCATTTATAGGTTGATTCCTTGTGAATATTTCCATATTTCATTTAATCTGTGACAGATTCCTTACAGTCCAGTCTATTTAGGTTTTATTATTGCGATTCATTGGGAAGAAAATTCTCAACCCCATTTTTTCTTAAATAATCGGTTATTACTCATTAATTTGCAAAATATTCAAAAATATCCTCGGTTATTTGCGAAATACGAAATCACCCCTTAACCCAAGATGGCGGGAAACCTGCAAGGGATTGATGATCAAAACTCGGATATGTTTTTCCTATATGCTACCATAACGATCCCAAAAAATGATTCTTCCCCAATGAATTGCAAGAATACCCATAGGAATCGGAGTATCTTTACTGAACTATTTTGTATTATTATACTTAATTTATTCACCTGTACATGCAATAATAATGGTTTGGAACGTGTAGAAGTAACATTGTGAGAAGGACTCTTTGAAACTTGTACGTGTTATAAAAGATTGCATCCATCAGCGACCATAAATCATTTGAAACTTACTGTTCAATAACTTTCTTTTGTAACAATACGTTCGGGATATTGGCGCTCTTTGTTTGAAAAGTCATTATCTAAGAGTAGCTGTAAATACTTTTCATGAAGAGTCTCAGTGGAAAAATCATTCGAGTTCACACGTGGTTAAACTGGAAAACGGTCGAGTTGTTAGTTCTGATGTTTTATCCCATCTCTAACAAGTTTGATAAACTTCTTAAATTTATCTTGCATTAACTGCTAAGAGGCAGGTGTAGTTTTATAAAAATAATTGCATTTACAAATCAGAAAACTGTTGAATATATTAACGAAAAATCGATAGTGGAAGACGTCTGTCTTTTCTGTGATTATTTATCAAATTGATAAAATGAAATGATTTTACTTTGATTTTTATCACTTATGTTATAGAAATATGTGTCATCTGTTTACACATGTCAATTTTAGTGCAATTCAAAGTGAATACACATTGTTTTTCAGTTCCGAACAGGTGTTGCGCTATCTCATGAGCATTAGGCTATTTCAGCGTGGCATTGTGAATAATTCTCTAAAGGAGACATCTACTTTTCCGGTGGATTGCGTTGAAACACCTTGATTTTCCAAACATTTCCTAACGGTTTATGTATATCTCTCCCAGAGATAGTTGATTAGTGACTTCATCGTCTGGTTTGTTCCGCTGAAGAGCTAATGAGAGAGCGAAACAGCTGATCGAAAGTGAAAGACGTGTTGTCACTATTCAATCTAGATTACCAAAATTTTGTCTATCGAATTTTAGTAGTCATGAAAATGCACAATACAGGAATAGAACAAATAAAAATATAAAACACAGAAACTTCATAATAAAACTTCTCATGAATAAAAAATCAAAATTCAGGCAATACCGTAGTATTTTTTTTGAAGATAATGATCTGTAGAATAATAGTATTTTATGCAACGATCATGTAATGATGGCTATTAATGTATGAACACGAGGTAAGTAATCTTGTGCGAGTGTATAAATAGTCATTACATGTCGTTGCATACACTATTTTTTCTTCGACCAGTCGCACTAAAATGAGAAAATAAGCATTTTATTTCTGTTAGATTAACAATAACTCCGAATTATCAAAATGAATACATTTTAGATCTATCAGATGTTCACGGCAATATTTGATATTGACAGAATATTGCTATATGTCGGGTTTCATTGGTCAAAATCTGTCAAATAATGAAAATCTGTGTTATAAAGGACCCCATTAACATTTACCATCTTTTATAATGTTAATATCAAGGAAAGGAAGCTGATTATATGTTTCTATTTCGACAGTTAATCTCAGTGAATCAAATTAGATATTAAGCGTGTTCAAAAAGCCATGTAAATCAAAATCTTTAATTATAATCGCGAAAATGTCGTCAATTTATCTATACCAAACTTTTGGAAACTGATTCAATTTTGATTTTGAGGAGGTTTTAATTTCGTGCTGCTTGGAAGTTGCTAAATTCCCTCACTAACTATTTTGCTATGTCATACGAGGACAATTAATGTTTGAAGAATTGGTCTCATGGAATTACCCGGTTTATGAATCTTAGATAAACAATATACTTTAGAAAGATTAGGAATTGAAAATCTGAGTTTGTATTTCAAATTATCAGAGTTTACAGCTGTACACGATTTTAATGAATTATTGACTAGTTTAACGCATTTTGATAATGGATTCCTGGTAATCTGTTCATAGGAACTATTATTTAATAAGGTATTTACCGGATTGCGATAATCCTATTTGTCCAAAATTAGGAGGGAATTTCCCTTATCTGCTTTCAAGTAACAACAGTCTTTTTCTTTCAAGGATTTACAGATATAATTGGATTATTATTGGAGGAACTTTTTTAAATAATTTTTAAAATAAAAGGACTCGACTGGTAACCGAAGAGGAATAGTATTTTTAGTGGAAAAGCGTGATTATTTCTTAACAATAGTGTTACATCGATTTGTTTAAGTAATTGGCGGCTCAAAACCCTCGTTTCAATGTCTATTCTACTTTTTAACTTCATTCGATGCATAGGTTTAAATAAATACAATTAAAGCTCACGAGAATTATTCTAATTTACATATTTTGCTAGTCTGGAATAATTATTATTGCATTTCGTGCCGAATAACGAAAGCAAGGAAATGGTAACAAATTGGTAAAACTTAATTCTTTATATGTGATGAATTCAACTTCTCTTTCAATAAAAAATTTCTCGTTCAACAAATTGAATTATCTCGATTTACTACTTTACTGATTCCACTGACAAATATGGACAACAAGACATTTTTGATGTACCATATTAAATGTCTGTTTGCACTTACAATGTTCAATGTTTGTGGATAAGTATGTGATGAATTTTCATTTATTAAATGGAAAGTAACATGGGAAATCATCAATACAACACTTCGATAAAAACGTGGTCATTGTCTGGAACTCAGGAAGTAGCTGTTCCAGTATTCTTTATGAAAGCGGATTCTGTTTCACTTTCTCTGTTTTTATTATACAGTTCAATCATTAAATGTTTTCATATATTTGGTTAATGTTAATTCAGATTCTTGAATAGTGTAAATAAAGATCGGAGGATTGTTTTAATCAATTTATAACTAGTAACAAAACCGGAGTTGAATAGCTTGGAGAGTATTCAAACAATTGATCAAATTCTAAACCCTATCAAAACTCAACGTATCCTAATCGTGATTTAGGTACTCCAAAAATTTCGTCCTTTCATCCGTTATAAAGAAGTAGATGAACAAGTAACTATAATTTCTTCGTTCATTAAATTTAGAAGCAAAGTACTGTACTGTCAATTGTTCAAGTCTTCTTACAATAATTTGAAATAATTATAACTAATTTACCAGAGGAAATTAAGAAATGTTTAATGATTAACATAAAACGTGACTCCAAGTCTGTAAATCATAGAGCAGATATTCAATCATTAAGTTAGATTTATACTAATTTAATTAATTAAAACCCTTGCAAATTCTTACATGCGTCTTTATAAAGTTAAAGGTATATTTATATATTTTAGGTAGAATGCTCAAAAGCAATATTTCTAATAAGGTTTGACAACCTTTATCTATTACCTCATAAGTCTGGTTGGATACTAGAGCGTTATATTTTTGGTTCAGTCGTATTACATACTGTGATTTGATATGACTTCAAAGCTTATGGATTCTTGATTCATATACTACAATATTAATGGGCAGCGGTCGGGCCTTATTATTTGGGTGGTAATGATAATATCTATAGTAGAATAGTATGGAAATGGAACCTCATAAAACCGGAAAATGTTCAACACATATCTTACACAAATACTTGAATAGGAAGAATAATAACTTTTACGTAAATTTACAAGGCATACTTTATCTTTAGAACCAAATAATATGGCTCAAATGAGTTCTGTGTGAGCACGACTGGACTGTGTTGCATCAATCAACTTGTATATGCCATGAAGATTAGCGTGTGTATTAGTGGCGCCTTCAGTCAATATTTATATTCTGTGGTTCTACTGAAGAAGGCAGCCCAGTTGCCCAACTACGTAATCGGATTTATAAATATCAATGTGGTGCTTAGGTGCAACATTTATGTGTTAGCCACAGATTCCGTAACAGTATTGAGACGTACGGACTTGGTTAATTACTTTCTATTTATTTAAATAATTTATGTGGGATACAATAAAATAGACATTTTATTCACCTGGTAATGAATAAATAAATTTGTACCTATCCATGTTATACCAGTACCAACCCAACCAAAACAACATTTGCTTAATTATAATAAAGGAGTGTTTCGTGTGCATGCTATGATTTTTGAAAGTACTTGAAATTATAATGAAGAACCATATAGATGAGTACACATGAATTTGTGGATGCAACATTAACTACAATTCAACTAATACGAATTTCTAGTTTCTACATTTAGTTTTCCAAACAATCCTAACAGGAAAAAACAATAGTTGTCGACAAGACATAAAGAAAACAGATTTAATGTTACAAAACACTCTAGTTTGCATTATACATTTCGCATTTTATCAAAGAAGACTCTCAAAACACCTGATAAAACTTTTGGTTGTTCCTCAAAAATGTGCCATTTACCACATTTTTTCCCAACCATCATTATATCTACCGAAATCACTTTCTACTGGACGAAAATATTCTGAAGAACGTAGACTGCAACATGCTGGCTGATATGAAAAATATTTCAATGAGCGGAACGACCAAGATTACAGATTTTCGAAAAAAAAACTGCAAAATTTCAGCTTTGGAATAAAAGAAAACGATTATGTAATATTCTATCAAGTCGATATTGAATCGTCTTATCCAGTCAACAGCTGCGGATTAAAAAAAAATTTCATAATAAATCAATTTTATCTTCTTCAAAATTTGAGTGGGGTTTGGATAATAAATTCATTTGTGATAGATGGTACAACACACATTTTGAGTAGTTTCCTGGAACATCTATTCCAAAATGATTACTGATGAGTTCCCAAAACCAGTACGTCAAATCAAAAACTCTCGACTGTTGGTTAATAATCTTCACTGTTTCATATCAACTTAATAAGATACCTAAAATCCAGATGAGCCTACATGCTTAAGCTGTGAACCCTGACTTTGATTGTGATTTTAATTACATATCTTCATAAATACAACAGACATAACTTTTATTTTTAAACCTAATTATAAGAAGTTATAGAAAATTATTTGATTTCTCAAAGAATAATTGAAACCTTAAGAAACTACAGAAATTTTATTTTATTTCTGTAGTTTCCTATTATTGCTGAAAGCATTTCTAAACGGTTGGCGTATGGTGGGTGGTAGAGAGGAGCAAACCACCTTCAACATTTTTAGGCATTAAACTTCCACCCCATAATAATAATTCAACGAATTCTCATCAAATTCTCATAATTTTGCTTACATACTTCCCCCATTTGCACTAGAATCCTTCAAAAACTTTCAACTGAGTGAGATACGATTCAAAGTTGCGTTTCAGTGTCATTTTGAAATTAGAAATTTTAGTCGTCAATTTCTACCTAAAATAGAAAAAAAAAACCACTCAAACAAATAGGTATAACCCGGCGGATTCAGCTTCACCATTTAGATATAAAATAGTCTAGTTCATGGATTATTGAACGTCCATTTGAGCCATCAAAATTAAAACAACGAGGTTGAGAAACTTCAGCAAATTGCGTTAGACAATGATTACCAAATCTTTGATCAATAGTTTAATTTCTAAACGAAAAAGAAAATTGGAACGTAGCCCGCTAACCAAATTAAAGTCAATACCTTCAACTACTTCAATAACTTTCAGAAGTTTCACTCATCATTCTTCAGTAATTAATAAATTCCATAGTTTGTTTTCTAAATTTGCAATAGCTCGTTGCTTACATTATTATCCCGAAATAGTATTTAAACAGGCACATTTTGATTTATAATTTAGTTTACTCTGATGATGACTACTTAGTAGCCGAAAAGTCCTCAGTACTTTAATAATATTTTTAGTCGATAAGGGTGATTATGTCTTATCAATAGTGTAAAAATAGAGCGGTTTGTCCAAAAGTATTGAAATAAAATGTAATAACAAATAATCCCCGGTATTTTCCAATCAGAGTCTATTGTACCATTCTTGAGGAAAAGAAGGCTTCAGCTTGAACCTGAACTTCTGGATGGCAGTAATTAAATTTTCCGGAAAGTTAAAAAAGTAACACACAAGGAACATGAATAATGCAGCGATTAAATGAAGAAGACCTGAGAAAATGTTATAGCTGCCACTAAAGTCAAGCCATTATTATGAGTCCTGCAACCCTATATTGTTTATTAGGTCATTCTTGATTTCCTCTATCTAGAATAGGGAGCTCATGGTAAATCATAGATACTGACAACTATGGAAATTGTCAAAGATTATTAAACTGTCACCCTTGCCAGATATAACACCAAAAAGATCTTTCGAAGTGGTGATATCCATATCAGAGCTGGATGTAATCTCGGATATAATAAAGGTACTACTTTCGACGAATAGTTTCTCGGTTTAATTTCCCAAGAAGTCATTCACCCTCACTTACTCGAATTGTTCCGATAACTGTACTCATTATGCCCATTCATTATATGCGTTTGTTTGCATACAACTACAAGATTTAATGGGCAATATAACAAAGGTTATGCACCATATTGTGGCGATACATTACCATTTACAGATAAATTTAATTACCGATTTCTTAGAATACACCTTTGAATAGAGACTTTTTAGGATCAATCATAAATAGCTGTTATAATTACGTCGTTGCCCTAGTTAATCTTTGTGTTTTCAATCAACATTAACGTGATAAATTCCTATTCTATCTTGGTCTTATTTCTTAGCTAAAACAAAGGTGATCTAGAATAGGGTCCAGTAAATTCTACGAAAACAATTCTTGGAAAGCGGTTCTTCGAAAAATCAAACAGTTCTCCATAAACCTTTTCTTCGAATTACCATTACTTTTAAAAACTATTTTTCGAAGGACAGTTCTTCGAACATAAAATTCTTCGAAGAATAATGTTAAACCACAAAAGGGTGGGTATGCAGGATACGACTATATAATATAAATGAGTGAAACAACACAAGAGAAATGAATACAAAAGTCTTTTATTGGAAACAACTATATAGTCCAGGCTATGAACCGGAAAAAAAAATCGAATCAAAATTTTTTTTTTGCATTAGCCTCAGGAGGTGCTCAGGATCATTCATACACCTTAAAACTTCTTGGGAACCCCAACCCCAGCCATTGGGGGCGAAAATGGCCAGAAATCTCCAAGTCTTGAATTGTATTTTCTACAAAAAAAGATATTTTGGCATTTCGAGTGCACCTAGGTTTTTTTTTGGGTCGCTGAACATGAAACCGTAGCCAGATTTACTTGCAATCCATCGTAGGGGTGGTCAAATCGACAAAATTGGCCAATTTCGCACCCCTAATATGTTATTTTGCAATGTACGTGTTTTTGGCATTTCGAATGCACCAAAGGGGTTTTTTGGGTTGCTGAACACGAATCCGGTGACAGATTTATCGTTGGGGTGGTGAAATCGACAAAATTGGCCAATTTTGCACCTTTAATATGTTATTTTGCAATCTACGTGTTTTTGTCATTTCGAGTGTACCAAGGGGTTTTTTTGGGTAGCTGAACACGAATCCGAAGCCAGCTTTACTTGCAATTCATCGTTGGGGTGGTAAAATCGACAAAATTGGCCAATTGTTCACCACCAATATGTTTATTTTGCAATTGACATGTTTTAGGCATTTCGAATGCACCAAGGGTTTTTTTTGGGCCACTGAATAAGATTTCGAATCCAGATTTACTCGAATATCATCGTAGGGGTGAGAAATTCACAAAAATGGCTAATTTGACACGCTTCTAAATTTTTATTATTTTTGCATTTTAAAATTACTTGGGAGTTTTCTCCTTTTTCAATATCAAGAGGATAGGAATATTAGTAATTGTTTGAAAAAGAACACAAATATTTAATTACTAAATTTTTTTTTATTCTTAACCTTATTTTTTTATACAATCATTCACAATACTTAATATTCGTCATCAGAATCATTATTTTCAAGAATTGGCTCGCCTCTATTATTATTACCACTTTGATCTCCATCTTCATCTTCGCAGTTGGTAAAATCTATATTATCATATGATTGTGTATCATCATCTTTCTCATCATTAGCAGACGTCTCGGTGTCAACATTGGCACAAGTACATTATAGGTACCTGGGTACGTTACTTACAAAATAGTGCACCTGCCGGTATAAAGATAGATGCCTGTATATTAATACTTATAGGTATACTATATACTATACCTGGCATAGAGATTTTGTATATCTGTGCGTAAAGAAACGTAAAAAGGAAAAAAAATATATTTTGAAAACCGTTTTATTCTATGATACCAATATTTTGGTGTACGTAGACGCCCATATTATGGTCATCATTCTTGTAAGAGGGACCATAAATATCATAATAACGGATCAACTGATATTGTTTGAAAAAGAATAGACCGCTTTGATAAGGCAGAGACTTTATAGTTAACATTGACAATGGTTAAATAATTTTATGGAGCCTCTATAAATGTATAAAACCTTCATAAATTATTAGAAAATGAATGAAATGAAAAAGATATAATCTTTTTTTTTGTTGATATACTTGATAATCACTCCATAAGCAACGCTGAAAAATGGTGTTGAAAATCTGTCACCGGATTTGTGCTCAGCGACCCAAAAAACCTTTTGGTGCAATCAAAATGCCAAAAACACGTAAATTGCAAAATAACATATTAGGGGTGCGAAATTGGCCAATTTTGTCGATTTGACCACCCCTACGATGAATTGCAAGTAAATCTGGCTACGGTTTGGTGTCCAGTGACCCAAAAAAAACCCTAGGTGCACTCGAAATGCCAAAATACCTTTTTTTGTAGAACATACAATTCAAGACTTGATTTCAGGCCATTTTCGCCCCCAATTGGTGGGGTTGGGGTTCCCAAGAGGGTTTAAGATGTATGAATGATCCTGAGAACCTCCAGAAGCTAATGCAAAAAAAATTTGTTGATTCGAACTTACATGTTTTTTTTAATTATAGCTAAAATCTAATAACTTAATAAGTGATATTTTGTGCAATACCACCAACATATTCTAGAATATTAGTCAGGTCAAACTGTCCGGCTAATCGTCTCGGTTTTTTTTTAGAGGATAATGATGATTCGCATGATGTACACTGTTCTATTGTCACTTCATTTAGTTGGTACACCTTTCCAATAACCTTAGGGACTGTGCAGTTGCCAAAATCAATATTCGGTCTTCAATAGGCCCTGAGTCATGCATCAACAATCTTCGCCTTTCATCGTTTGTGTATATAACTCTGGTAGAATTATGTCCGTTCGTGATTGGAGCAAAACTGCTTCAGCATCGTTCCTTCTTTGTACGTTCCTTATTGTCCTCTTCATGCAACTAACGGATGGAATTTGTCCTGCTCAACTGCTGCTGTCTGTGCCAAACAATGAAGATACAATATAGTGCAGAGTACCTCTTGAAGTGGTTGCTGTGGCTCGCATCCGCTTCATTAATTTTAATACCTCTACGCTTGCAGCGTTTGCAGAGTGATTATGCTCCCCAGTATCCTTGTATAACTGTCCTCCATCGGTAATAGCTCGACCTCTGCAACTCCTCCTTGTTTCAAATTGTTCGCATTTCCAATAGGTCATTGTATTCACTAGTTTGTCCTTTACAAATGGGTATACGTCTAGGATTAGTTTCGGGTAGCCTTTTTCGCTTGATACAAACTCCATCTTCAGCTTATCGATGTCAACGGTGTTTCTCAATGGGAAACTATGAGGGGAACAATATTTGAAAGGCCATTAATAACTCATTGTCATCGGGGGTGATAATCCACTTGTTATTGAGACACAGCTCTATCCATAAATTAGTATTAATACTTACCTTTTATTATTTCCAACCTGTTTAGTATTAATACTTAACTGAGAAGAAATTGCCTTTATCTTAATGTTTCATGTAAGGATTTTATCTTTGGAGAACTGTTTTCCGAAGAACATATTTTCGAAGGACTGTTTGTTTCCGAAGAACTTACCTAGAACCAGGATAGGGAGCTCATGGTAAGTCAGAAATACTGAGAAATATCAAAATTCACAAAGAATTATTAAATCGGCAGCAACCTTACCAGATATAAAACCGAAAAGATCGTTCGAAGTGATCATATCCATATCAAACCTAGATATAATCTCGTAGGTAATTAATATAGGTACCTACTACGTTCGACGAATAATTTCTCGGTTTAATCTCCCAAGATGTCATTCACCCTCGCTTACTCGAATTGTTCCGATAACTGTACTCATTATGCCCATTCATTACCTGTGTTTGTTTGCATACAACTGCGATTTAATGGGCAATAGAACAAAGGTTATGCACCATATTGTTGCCATACATTACCATTTACAGATAAATTTAATTACCGATTTCTTACACCTTTGGAGAGCGACTTTTTAGGATCAATCATAAATAGCTGTTATAATTACATCGTTGCCCTAGTTAATCTTTGTGTTTTCAATCAACATTAACGTGATAAACTCCTATTCTATTGGTCTTATTTCCTAGCAAAAACAAAGGTGATTGTCGAGTGTTATCTTCTCGCTTATGCTTTTAATTCTTTTGTTCTGATAAGTTACATTTTTAACAAAATAAATGAAATTGTAGGTTTTATAAGATGTTATCACATTCAATCGACTTCTACGTCAACCTCAACATAAAATAAGAACACGATTAACAGATAATTAGTTTCAGTAACCATGAAACAAAACGCACTTTGTTCTATTATTAATTCAATGACGGAGTTTGAGAACAGTCATCGATTTATATGAAAATTTGGAATTAGGCATACCCCCTATAATATTTTAGACCCTGTCCCGATGTGCGCTGTTAATTTTTTCAAATCAAATTAATAATAGTTGAAGCAATGAAGGTGCATACAAAGCAAACTACAAATCAAAATGCGAAAAAACTACTTGTAGAGTTTTTGTTTGTTCATTGTAGCTCTATAAAATATTGTTGAATAGTAGACTTCCGAGGATAGCTAATCGTGAAAATTCTTGGCTTCCGGATGGACTTCGCGTCACAATAGCAGGACTTGATGCCGACGTTTCGCCAACCATTACAGGTGGCATCTTCAGAGCAGGCTTGAGGGTTGAACTGAAACTGATTCTTCTGGTTTCTGTAGCGGTATTTATTGTGGGAAAACAACTTCACAGGATTTCTATTGCTTCAAAAATTTTTCGCTGATAGAAGTTTGTGACTCGGGCTAGGATCTTAGTATTTTCGGAAAGGATTTGATCATTAGTGTCAAACTTGTGTTGCGCAATTGCAGATCTACTTGTGTCACGAGGCCGTGTACAGCGCCCATGTTCTTTCACACGAGCAGCTACTGTACGACCTGTTTCACCAATGTAGACTTTACCCAGCAAGAACGGGCAATGATATAAACAACTTCTACATGAAGAGGAGGAATGGGATCTTTGATAGGTTTGTAAAACTGAGATAGTTTTGAGTGTGAAAAAAGAAATATTTCGTTTCGAAACCTTGCTTCGTGTTGGCATAAGTCGCCTATGTCATCTGCATATTGCGCCAAGGCTACTCCTATTGTCTTAGGTATATCTGCGGTATGCAAATTGTAGAACATCGGTCCGAGGATCAACCTTTGCGGTTCACCTGCCTTGGCTTGTCTTTTTTCTGACGTGGTACCATTCACCCTCGTTTTGAATCTGCGTCCCGTGAGGTACGAATCTATAAGCTTCAGGTAGGGCTATTACTATAGGAAATAAAGCAGTCCAACGTTCCATCACTGGCGCAGTTAGATAGTTGAGATGCGGTTTTCTGCATTCGATTCGGAGGGTAATTTACAAATTTTGTGCAGCGCTTGTTTACAGCCAAAAAATGCATTTTTCTCAGTGCATAAAAACGGACTAGAATTGGTTTGTCGGGGGTTTTTGGGGTCGTTGATCACGCACTTTTTCAATTAGTTTCTCTGTGTCACACAGAAACTAATTGCAAAAGTGCGTGATTATCCAATGATGTTTGATTTATTTTATGCGGAGTATAAAAACATAAAGAAGGAAGATAAAATATGGAACGAAATAGCTTCTGTAGATGGTACAAGTGGTAACTGAAAATTCACGTTTGTATTTGCAGTCTTATTCTTATTAAGAATTACAGAGGAACAATACTAATAATACAGTTTCTAATTATTGTTAAAAACCGAAACAATTTGTTCACGTATTTCGAACGCTGAACTGAATGTTAGCGAACGAACGCTTTGGTGTGCGGATGTTAGGTCTGCTTTGAAATCGCCACCGCTACTTCGCCGCCTCCACGCCCGCCGCCCCTCTAGTTTGCGCCTCGCTTTGAGGAAGAAAACTCCATTTATTGAAATGAATCTTCAAGCAAAACAACTCAATTAGATCTGGTCAACACTCTAGTATGTTTGCATTGTTTCATTAATGTCCATTAACAAAATAACAAAAAGGATTGTAGTTCCTCTAATACAGTGGCGTAGATAAAGCCCCGCAACCCCCGCGGAGCGGCACGAGAAAATCAAAATGTTAATTTCGAGTGTTGCAAAAATACTTATTGATATATAATATATTATAAGATATTCTATTAATTACGTGTAAATAACAAATTATTTTTATTTTTTAATAATCATTGTGGTGATTATTTGTAGTTAAAATTCAAAGTATATTATTTGTTATTTTCCTTCTCCTTTTCTTTTTTTAGTAAAAGGAAGCGGCGCAAAGAGTTTATATGCGGGGGGGCAGAGTGGGAATTAGCTACGCTACTGCCCTAATTGTGACAACCTCACATTTACCAATTGTATGTGAAACTCCATTAGCAGTTATTTCTTTCCAAAAAATCTCCTTGCAAAGAGATGCGACGTTTCTTTCTCACTGTATGTTTGATATTTAGAAGAAAAAATTAAATTTATTTTCTGAATTAGAATTTTTCAATTGCACCAGATCAACTTGAATTACCCAACGTTACTCATACAACCACTTTAAAAGCGTGTTGTCATTTTTACACTTTCCAAAGGTGCGATTAGCGTGTAATTTTTTACTTAATCGGGTAAGAATATCACAGAAACCACAGGCGTGTTCATTTAAATACAAAGCAATGTAATTGGCAAATCTAATTAAATTATTGCACTAATTATACTTCAAGATTCCTGTGGGTAGTATTAAATTTCTGAAGCTCACTGTGATCGTGTACAACAATTAACTTGAGTTGAAATTAATTGAACATGCCGTTAATAAATTATTCATATCGATGCTTGAATATACTCACAAATACCACCTGGAAATGCTCTGATATTGCATGCGAGGTGCGATCAGAAATTATTGAAAATTGATCATAAATTAATTTCACTTGAAATTATTTAACCAACAAATTGTAATTCAGTTGAGTAAGTAGTTATGTTGAATAGTGAAATAAAACACAAATTAAAATTTACACGAACTGCAAAATTTACGGAATTCCACCTGTCGTTCTCTCGAATTAACACCAGTTTTCTGCAGGTTGTTTACCCTTTCATACAAACTTGGTGTGTTTCCTTCCAGCTGGAAGACTGCTAGACTCCAACCAAGGAAAAAAGTAAAGAAGACTTTGAGTTTTCTTCCAGCTGGAAGACAGCTAGACTCCAACCAAGGAAAAAAAGGGAAGAAGACTTTGTTTCCTTCCAGCTGAAAGACAGCTAGACTCCAACCGAGGACAAAAAGTAAAGAAGACTTTGTGTCCTTCCAACTGAAAGACAGCTAGACTTCAACCAAGGAAAAAAGGAAAGAATACTTTGTGTTTCCTTCCAGCTGGAAGACAGCTAGACTCCAACAAAGGAAAAAAGGAAAGAAGACTTTGTGTTTCCTTCCAGCTGGAAGGGAACGGAAAGAAGACTTTGTGTTTCCTTCCAGCTGAAAGACAGCTAGACTCCAACCAAGAAAAAAGGAAAGAAGACTTTGTTTCCTTCCAGCTGAAAGACAGCTAGACTTCAAGCAAAGAAAAAAGGAAAAAAGACTTTGTGTTTCCTTCCAGCTGGAAGACAGCTAGACTACAACAAAGGAAAAAAGGAAAGAAGACTTTGTGTTTCCTTCCAGCTGGAAGGGAACGGAAAGAAGACTTTGTGTTTCCTTCCAGCTGAAAGACAGCTGGACTCCAACCAAGAAAAAAAGTAAAGAAGACTTTAAGTTTTCTTGCAGCTGGAAGACAGCTAGACTCCAACCAAGGAAAAAGGAAAGAAGACTTTGTTTCCTTCCAGCTGAAAGACAGCTAGACTTCAAGCAAAGAAAAAAGGAAAAAAGACTTTGTGTTTCCTTCCAGCTGGAAGACAGCTAGACTCCAACAAAGGAAAAAAGGAGAGAAGACTTTGTGTTTCCTTCCAGCTGGAAGGGAAGGGAAAGAAGACTTTGTGTTTCCTTCCAGCTGGAAGACAGCTAGACTCCAGCCAAGGAAAAAAGGAAAGAATACCCTTCCTAATAAATATAGACCCGTTGCTCCATTATCTGTGATATCTTAAAGTGATGGAGAAAGCAATCAACATCGAGCTCATCCAATACTTAGAGAGCTCCAAAATCGTGAATAACCGGCAATATGGCTTTTTTCAGACAGATCAAAAGGAGACCTGCTTGCCTACAGTTACAGTTGAATTGATCCAACTTATATTACTTGAAAATTGATAGACTCCGAAATATGTAGTATGGATCTGATAACTATGGATTGTAATAAATAAACTACAATACTATATTAAATTTGGTTAATATGAACTCACACTTTGGTAATACCAACCTTTTGATAGTAAAATAGTTGTGGTTGATTTCTAAGACATGACAAGCAATAGGTGCTGTAATTTCTTTCTGATTCAGATGGAAAAATGAAAACATCATGGTTTACTGAAGATGTTTGGTCTCAACGATATCTTCAATTTAATTCAGTTGCACTAACAAGTTATAACAAAAGTGTTATAAACAGCCTTTAAAGAACGTGCTGTTAAATTGTGTCACCAAGAGGAACGTCCCAAGAGTTTGAAAATTGTTCGTAATACACCGGAAATAAATGGCTACCCAAAAACATTTTTCAATCCCATCATTAAAGAAATAATAAAGAAAGAATAAACAAAATCTATCCTTTCAATTTATTCGTTTATAAAAAATACAGTACAAAGGCATACAGTATTTTATCAAACTAGTTAGTAACAATCAAATAATTAAAAATCAATTGAATTAAGAATTGAATACATATAAACGATAATACAAATAATTTTATAACATTACCATACATTCCGGAAACCTCAGGGAAAATTAAGAAATGTTTAAAAAAGTATGATATAAATGTTGCGAATAAACCTACTCTACGTTGGATAATATTTTTCAAATCTAAAACCTACAATACCTCAAGATAAGCAAACCCAAACAGTATATACATTAAATTAGAAAATTCCACAGCCCTTGCTAAACATTGTTCTGATTAAAACCATCAATTCCATTACAAAAATGTTAATATTTAAACTATAGAAACCTTATTATAAAAGATCTATCCGGGAGATGATTCACATAGAACGTAACTCTAAGTCTGTAAATCATAGAATAGACGTTCAATCATCAAGTCAAATTTATACTAGTTTAATTAATTCTAATCCTTGCAAATACCTACATGCGTTGTTATAATGTTAACTGTATATTTTAGGTAGAATGCTGTAATAACAATATTTCTAGTTAGGTCTAACAACCTTTTCCTATTAGGTACCTAACAAATCATTAATCTGGTTCGAAAGTGGATACCTGAGCGTATTATAGTTTTGTTTCAGTCTTTTTGAAACATTGAATGAGGAGACATCGAATATTATTAGCAATCTACTTCTATGCATTGGCTTCTTGATACATATTCATATACTTTCAATATTAATGTGTTACAATTCTTCTGATGATGGTCGTGAGATCGAAACGTACGTAAAGGCGAAAATAATAAGCATATGTATTGGTGTGACCTATTTCCCGAGAATTTATATATAATTCATACCTGGTCAAGAATCATTATTAATTCCCAAACAACTGCAGAAAGTGACATTTCAAAATATTAACTTAGTAACTCATCTGATTCTGTAAAATGCACCAAGCTAAAAAATGGGACACACTATATTATAGATATGGATTCTGCCTACTAAAATTCAACATGATTTTATGTAAGATGATATAGTTTCGGAATAAAATCCGACTGAACAAAGCCAGATAATATATGTACAATAACAGAAATGCAAATCCATATATTATTATTTATAGGAAACAATGCGCCATACGGGACTACCAAATTGATTCACTCATCTTTAAATAAACATGGGAGATAATAACAGTAGATATTATTGTGCATGCGATGAAACCTTGTGTAGTTCATTAGGACTTCCGGTGTAGAATCCCAGGAATACTGATTCAACAGCCATATGGCGCAAGAAATCTTATTTTGTTCACGAAATGCTTAAGCAGTCCTTTTTTCAACTTCAATTTTAAATGATGACACCATATTCGACTAATTTCGTTCACAGGCTAGATAAATATTCAACGTGAGCATCCCCAGAAGAATTAAAGTTCTGGGAGTAGAAGCGTGATGTATTTAATCCAGCTGTACCAACACAGATATCTTCTATTCCCATTGGGCGACCCTTTCAACAAAAACCTACGGTTTGAAAGCCAGAATTAGTGACACTTTATGAACTTCTACAGATAATCTCACGTTACGTTCTATTTAAATATCTCGCTGGTTACGTTACATTTACAAGAGTTTACAGGATGAAAGGAAGTAGAAATTTAAATCTTTGAACATACGTACATAGATCTTTGAACGAAATGATACGAATCGGATTAATTCAGAATCAGAATTTAAGTAACTTTGAAAAATTTATAATACAAACTCGTTTATGGTGTGAACAGTAAAAACATTATTTTCATTTCCCTCTTCAGAACAAATTCTAAAGATAATATGTAAGCTTTGTCCATGTAAAACGTGATTGATCCGAGCTGCAATATTGTATACATACAGTGTGTCCAAAATAAGGATGTCAGCATGTCAATTTAACTTTTGATTCCCCTTGAGCATTAGACTGTCTAATTTCAGTCATTTTGCTTCAATGCTAGCTTTGTCCATGTAAAACGTGATCGATCAGAGCTGCAATATTGTATACATACAGTGTGTCCAAAATAAGGATGTCAGCATGTCAATCTAACTTTTGATTCCCCTTGAGCATTAGACTGTCTAATTTCAGTCATTTTGCTTCAATGCAAGCTTTGTCCATGTAAAACGTGATTGATCAGAGCTGCAATATTGTATACATACAGTGTGTCCAAAATAAGGATGTCAGCATGTCAATCTAACTTTTGATTCCCCTTGAGCATTAGACTGTCTAATTTCAGTCATTTTGCTTCAATGCAAGCTTTGTCCATGTAAAACGTGATTGATCAGAGCTGCAATATTGTATACATACAGTGTGTCCAAAATAAGGATGTCAGCATGTCAATCTAACTTTTGATTCCCCTTGAGCATTAGACTGTCTAATTTCAGTCATTTTGCTTCAATGCTAGCTTTGTCCATGTAAAACGTGATCGATCAGAGCTGCAATATTGTATACATACAGTGTGTCCAAAATAAGGATGTCAGCATGTCAATCTAACTTTTGATTCCCCTTGAGCATTAGACTGTCTAATTTCAGTCATTTTGCTTCAATGCAAGCTTTGTCCATGTAAAACGTGATTGATCAGAGCTGCAATATTGTATACATACAGTGTGTCCAAAATAAGGATGTCAGCATGTCAATCTAACTTTTGATTCCCCTTGAGCATTAGACTGTCTAATTTCAGTCATTTTGCTTCAATGCAAGCTTTGTCCATGTAAAACGTGATTGATCAGAGCTGCAATATTGTATACATACAGTGTGTCCAAAATAAGGATGTCAGCATGTCAATCTAACTTTTGATTCCCCTTGAGCATTAGACTGTCTAATTTCAGTCATTTTGCTTCAATGCTAGCTTTGTCCATGTAAAACGTGATCGATCAGAGCTGCAATATTGTATACATACAGTGTGTCCAAAATAAGGATGTCAGCATGTCAATCTAACTTTTGATTCCCCTTGAGCATTAGACTGTCTAATTTCAGTCATTTTGCTTCAATGCAAGCTTTGTCCATGTAAAACGTGATTGATCAGAGCTGCAATATTGTATACATACAGTGTGTCCAAAATAAGGATGTCAGCAT
This sequence comes from Endomychus coccineus, assembly GCA_958510875.1. Lineage (NCBI taxonomy): Eukaryota > Metazoa > Arthropoda > Insecta > Coleoptera > Endomychidae > Endomychus > Endomychus coccineus. The sequence goes on along the minus strand of OY294071.1, from coordinate 16,304,839 downwards.
GTCAATCTAACTTTTGATTCCCCTTGAGCATTAGACTGTCTAATTTCAGTCATTTTGCTTCAATGCAAGCTTTGTCCATGTAAAACGTGATTGATCAGAGCTGCAATATTGTATACATACAGTGTGTCCAAAATAAGGATGTCAGCATGTCAATCTAACTTTTGATTCCCCTTGAGCATTAGACTGTCTAATTTCAGTCATTTTGCTTCAATGCAAGCTTTGTCCATGTAAAACGTGATTGATCAGAGCTGCAATATTGTATACATACAGTGTGTCCAAAATAAGGATGTCAGCATGTCAATCTAACTTTTGATTCCCCTTGAGCATTAGACTGTCTAATTTCAGTCATTTTGCTTCAATGCTAGCTTTGTCCATGTAAAACGTGATCGATCAGAGCTGCAATATTGTATACATACAGTGTGTCCAAAATAAGGATGTCAGCATGTCAATCTAACTTTTGATTCCCCTTGAGCATTAGACTGTCTAATTTCAGTCATTTTGCTTCAATGCAAGCTTTGTCCATGTAAAACGTGATTGATCAGAGCTGCAATATTGTATACATACAGTGTGTCCAAAATAAGGATGTCAGCATGTCAATCTAACTTTTGATTCCCCTTGAGCATTAGACTGTCTAATTTCAGTCATTTTGCTTCAATGCAAGCTTTGTCCATGTAAAACGTGATTGATCAGAGCTGCAATATTGTATACATACAGTGTGTCCAAAATAAGGATGTCAGCATGTCAATCTAACTTTTGATTCCCCTTGAGCATTAGACTGTCTAATTTCAGTCATTTTGCTTCAATGCTAGCTTTGTCCATGTAAAACGTGATCGATCAGAGCTGCAATATTGTATACATACAGTGTGTCCAAAATAAGGATGTCAGCATGTCAATCTAACTTTTGATTCCCCTTGAGCATTAGACTGTCTAATTTCAGTCATTTTGCTTCAATGCTAGCTTTGTCCATGTAAAACGTGATCGATCAGAGCTGCAATATTGTATACATACAGTGTGTCCAAAATAAGGATGTCAGCATGTCAATCTAACTTTTGATTCCCCTTGAGCATTAGACTGTCTAATTTCAGTCATTTTGCTTCAATGCTAGCTTTGTCCATGTAAAACGTGATTGATCAGAGCTGCAATATTGTATACATACAGTGTGTCCAAAATAAGGATGTCAGCATGTCAATCTAACTTTTGATTCCCCTTGAGCATTAGACTGTCTAATTTCAGTCATTTTGCTTCAATGCAAGCTTTGTCCATGTAAAACGTGATTGATCAGAGCTGCAATATTGTATACATACAGTGTGTCCAAAATAAGGATGTCCAGCATGTCAATCTAACTTTTGATTCCCCTTGAGCATTAGACTGTCTAATTTCAGTCATTTTGCTTCAATGCAAGCTTTGTCCATGTAAAACGTGATTGATCAGAGCTGCAATATTGTATACATACAGTGTGTCCAAAATAAGGATGTCAGCATGTCAATCTAACTTTTGATTCCCCTTGAGCATTAGACTGTCTAATTTCAGTCATTTTGCTTCAATGCTAGCTTTGTCCATGTAAAACGTGATCGATCAGAGCTGCAATATTGTATACATACAGTGTGTCCAAAATAAGGATGTCAGCATGTCAATCTAACTTTTGATTCCCCTTGAGCATTAGACTGTCTAATTTCAGTCATTTTGCTTCAATGCTAGCTTTGTCCATGTAAAACGTGATTGATCAGAGCTGCAATATTGTATACATACAGTGTGTCCAAAATAAGGATGTCAGCATGTCAATCTAACTTTTGATTCCCCTTGAGCATTAGACTGTCTAATTTCAGTCATTTTGCTTCAATGCAAGCTTTGTCCATGTAAAACGTGATTGATCAGAGCTGCAATATTGTATACATACAGTGTGTCCAAAATAAGGATGTCAGCATGTCAATCTAACTTTTGATTCCCCTTGAGCATTAGACTGTCTAATTTCAGTCATTTTGCTTCAATGCAAGCTTTGTCCATGTAAAACGTGATTGATCAGAGCTGCAATATTGTATACATACAGTGTGTCCAAAATAAGGATGTCAGCATGTCAATCTAACTTTTGATTCCCCTTGAGCATTAGACTGTCCAAATTCAGTAATTCTGCTTCAATGCAGGCTAGTATGCAATTTTTTTCCAAAAATCTTGATGAATGCAGAAACTGAACTGAAACGTGATCGACATGTGATAGGATCAATAAGAGTAGAATGAAATATGTCTCAAAAATTTCTATTAAAAAGAACAGTCGTATTAAAAAAAAGTTGATGATGATTGATCGAAAACGAAACTTGATATAAAAACTGACATTACCATAAGATAGTTTATAAAAAGCTGCTTCAAAGAAGTGTCTTTCAAATTGCACCATCTCTGACGATAACATAGAAAATCAAGAAATTCGATTCTCGAAAATCAAAAATGATATTGGAATTTTTATACTTCCTTCCATATGAACTTTTTCTCCATTTAACCAAAACTCCATTTATTACCGTTTCCGATATCCACATGAAAGACCCTTATCTTGGACACACTGTATAATTATTATAGACAAATGAAGATGTAATTCCTTTGTTAAATGTTACTACTTTTATTAAACCGTTTAGTAAAGATCAGAAACAACCGGAAATGATTTTAAATTAATAAAGAATTGGCTCCATGTCGATGCTCATTTGTTGATAATAAATTTCAATAGAACTAAGTGCATTTCCTTTTATATAAACAAAAAAGCTGTGATCAATTTATCACGTGACTTCTCTCAATTTTGTAAACAATATAGGATACTATTGAAGGTCAAATTTATGATTGTAGGAACAGAAAATATATTGAAAATGATTTAGAAACCATTAATGAAAGACGTTAAGATATACTCTATGTTACATTGGAATTTTATTAAAATAGTCCAGATAATATATTTCACTACTATTACACAACCCGCAGATGAACGTTTTTTTTTACAATTTACGTGAAAAATATGATTTTGGTGAAAATTATCAAGGGAGTAAAGTTGTAGAGCGGAAAATTTCCTATTTTCTTGTTCCAAGACTTTTTTGAAATTGCGTATTTTCACGGCTAGAACGCGTCATAGAAAGTGAGCGGCTATAGATATATATAATCAGCTTTATAAGTCATTTTTCTTATTTTCAGTGTGAAATACTCATTTTGGTGAAAATTATCAAGAGAGCAAACTTGTAGAACGGAAAATTTTCTATGTTTATGCTGGAAATGAATTTATCTGAAATGCGTATTTTCACAGCTAGAACACGCCAAAAAAGGGCCGCGGATTATAGATAATCAGCCTTTCAAGTGATTTTTCACATTTGAAGTGAGAAATACTAATTTTCAATTTTCAGTATGAAATACTAATTTTCAGTACGAAATACTAATTTTGGTGAAATCTGTCAAGAGAGCAAAGTTGGAGAACGGAAAATTTGCAACTATTTCAAATTACTTATTTTTGCCGTTAGAAGGCGCCAATGAGATATAGATCATACATATTCTACCGTTTACACAATTTATTGAATTTCGAGAATTTTTTTTCAATTTAGAGTATTACATTTTTTCGAAAAGATACAAGAAGGCGTATTGCAGGAATTTTTCTAGTGCGAGTCAAAAAATGTACATTTATTTTTTTAACTAAAATAATAATGTGTTTTAGCATACTAAATAATCATATTTTTACAAAAAAATAAAACTTTTTTATATATTTTTATTCTACATAATAATAATAATAATAATCACATTTCCATGCAGTCTTTACTCTCTTCACATATATTCATTATCGTCGTCACTTGCGCTGTATACTTCTTCCTCCGACGATGATGCTTTAAGTTCGATTATTCAGAAAACTCATATCAATATCAGGGCTTCATTCTCTTCTTCTACTACATCATCAGGATAATCCAGATCAAAATGTGATAAATCGCTTAAAAAGCTGCTTATTTATAGTCGCTAAGTCTCTACCGCGTTCCATCGAAGAAAATACGCAATTTCAGAAAAAAAAATCCGTTCTACAACTTTGCTCTCCTGATAATTTTCACCAAAATTCACATATTTTTCACGTGAATTGTAAAAAACGGCCGAAAGCGCCAAAAAAAATGTATATGTATACATATACACCCATCCGTTCATCTGCGGGTTGTGAAATTAGTGTTCTAGAAGTCGAAAGCTTCCCAAAAAACCAGGTCTGTATGCTGCTCAAAACGTTTACGTTTCAGACGATTTTTATGTCTAATTCCAGTGGACTAATAGTCAGGGAAGTAAAAATATCGAAAATAACAACAATCAGGTATGGTATGGTATGAGATATTAAATAGTATCCGATTGAGGTGATAGTACTCCCCTGTGGGCATCCGTTTTCCACAGTCGATAATAGTGGTGTTGCCTCTGGAGACTTATAGGTTCCTATTTTTCAGCATGTCCTGAATCCAGGTGCTTACTAGTTTAGGAGCTCCTTTATCCTTAAGGTCTTCGCAGATACTTTCGGTGGTGGTATTGTTGTATAAGAAGGCTCAGACCGCATAACCTCCCTCCTCAATCTCATATCGGTTAACCAGATATCACTATTGGTAGGAAGGATTGATAGTCTACTATCATTGAGCCAATCTTCCTTGGAGGATTTACTTATACGAAAGTATATCGTGGTGACATCCCATCCGTTCTCATTGAATAAATAGGATGTGTTCCTCCACTAATTAGTAGCAAGGTGTGGGTAGCTTTTGCCTTCCACAGTCCTATTGACAGAAGTCTGTAGGCAGCTCTGGTTGCCGCTCCTTGTAAGTCAGCTCCAAGTGGAGCCATGGCAGTACTTTTCCCAGCTCCAGTGACCGGGCTTAGGATGAGTTTTCTCAGATGCCCCAGACTCGGTTTGGTTGTTCTGAGCTCTGTTTGAATTGAGTCCATTAGGGGGTTCGAACTTTTTCCTCTGACGATTATGAGTATGTCATCGGCATACCCAAACAACCCAAACGTGACATCCTAGGTTGGCTACTTTCCTCAATCCACCATCGACCCCTATGTTCCACATGGTGAGTGAGAGTATTCCCTGTGGCCATCCGTTTTCCACAGAGCCTCTAATCGTGGTGTTACCTCTGGAGATTTGTAGGTTCCTATTTTTCAGCATATCCGGAATCCAGGTGCTTACTAAAATAGGAACTCCTCTATCTTTGCGCTATACAGATCTTTGGGTGATGGTATTGTTGAAGGCACCCTCTATATCTAGGAAGGCTCCTACCGAATATCCTCCTTCCTCAATCTGGTTTTTAATGAGGGAGACTGCTGAATGCAGGGAAGATTCCGTTGATTGACCTTCTTTGTAGGCGTATTGTTCAGCCCACAGTGGATTCGTGTTCAGTATTTCGTCTTTGATGAACAGTTCGATTAGTCTTTCTATCTAGGGTTTTCAGCAGAAAGAACGTTAGGCAGTGTAGCTTTCTTTACCAGTTTTAGGAATGAAAACTACTTTAGATGTGCGCCATGCACGCGGATGCTCTAACTAGACTAGCCCTGGCATGTATCTACTTTTACTGGGAATAATATCAATGTTTTAACGGAGCTCGTGTTGAATTTATTTTTCCCAACCTCGTCTACCCAAATCAACAGGATAAATCATGTAAACAGTGGAATTGGAAATAAATTGGTAAAACAATCCAGAAGGCCAGATTACTAGCGCAATTGGGTAATTTGAAATAAACAGTTGACAATCTGAGATAACATTTTGGATAATTTTACTGGGAATAATATCATTGTTATGATGGAGCGCGTGTTGAATTCATTTCTTCCAACCTTGTCTTCCCATATCGACAGGATAGAGCATCATGTAAACAGTGAAATTGAAAATAAATTGGTAAAACGATCCAGAAGGCCAGATTACTAGCGAGATTGGGTGGCTGGCTAATTTCAGATTTCGGTTCCTCAAAATAATCTCTTGAATAATGTACCTGTCACAATAAACCGCCGTTTCCCCAGTGAACTACTATTTGACTTTCATCAAGATGTAAAGCAGATCCAGGGCTAGACCTGACACGTGTATGTTTTTAATAGAGGGTGAAGTCGGTATTTTAAACTAGTAAGGGTACAATTGACGCAAAAGGATGTATATTGCGGAAATTGGAACTTGATCTTCTATCAACGATGCTTATAGCACTTTACAATCGAGCTCCTGATGCAACAAGATGGTGAAGCACCATTATGCTAGTAATTGCGGGTAATCCGTTTGTATAATTCCGATAAACTCCAGAGTATGCCCACTAAAATATACACTCAGTTAAGGAGTTTTTGAACAATGGGCTACTATTCGAATAATAAAATTAAAATATATTGTACATTTAAGAACAAATTGGGCCCACAATATGTATTTGTGGGTTCTAGTGTATCTAAAGTGGTGTTGCGATCTCAAATTCTGGTCTGCCGTTTTATGCACTATTCGATATCTGGTGCTCGTGATTTTTCTCATGACCAGGGTGTCATGTTCGTGTGGTTTACTCCGTTATCAGTGAAGATAGAAGGATGCGGTTTTCGCGACACTTGGTAATTCTTTGAGAAATTTGAGATGCTATAAACAGAATTACCATAAGCCCCTTCATTTTTGAAACACAGGGTGATTAAGAAAAAAATCTGTTTTTAGACACCCCCGTATTTCAGTTGCCTTTAACCTTAGCGAAACGGATTATTAGTTTTTCACGTAGAATTCGCTGACCTAGTAATTTTTTCTCAAATGTTTTTTTAATTGGACACAGTATGTTTTCAAGTATTCTAAAGAAGCTCATTTTTTATCTTCAGAAGTATATAAATTATAAATGTCTATAGATATTCCCAAAAATATGCCATAAAATCACAATTTTATTTAAACTAGGGCATTAACCATAGACCTATTATCCTAAGGAGACAGAATTGTTTACATTTAAACATGATCAGACATTGCCAAAATGTCTGGCCACTCAGACCGCTGTATATTACAAGTATGACCGTATGGAATGTGCCGTTGCCGGATTAGTTGTTCTGTGTGCCGGATTGAGGTTGATTGAGATTATAGAATATTTAAATCTTTAAATATAGAACTATTCCAATCTATTGCATCATTTGTTCAAAAGGCGACAACGCCGCGCACCTTTTATGAATGGAGACTTGTTCTGTACTACGCAATTTGACAGCTTCCGTATTTCTCGTAGCTATTTCAAAGCGGTGTTGCCTTACAAGTGGTACCAAGTTTTCAATCATAGTTACAGCGTTGCCAATAAGGAGTAATTATGACTCGACGACAAAGAGGCCCGTTGGTTTTCTTTGTCATACTTCATGTAATCATTGCGACAAGTCAAATGGAGTTTTATGAATGAGATGTTTCGTCTCCTTAGGATAATAGGTCTATGGCATTAACCCATAGTAGGCCATGAGCACTGATTCTTTCTTCTTTCATACTTTATTTATTAAACGAAAAGAAAGACAAATTTATAAAGTATAATACTCAAACAGTATTCAAAAACACTTTACCGATTTACCGTTCTAAAAATGAAATAAACGTTAATATCTATTGTTCACATTGCTCCCGATTGTAACTGAGACGATATTGACACATTTTTTTAAATTCTTTCCAGGGCATTCAAGACAATGATTTGTTTAGCTCGTATTTTATAAATTATACCTTGCAAAAATTCTCATCAGAAAAAAATTGGAACTGATAAGTCTGGCGACCTAGTTGGCCATCTAATACTTCCGTTTGTTTCTATCCAGCGTTCCGGAAATAAATTTTCAACATACGTTTCAACAGCCTGAGACTTGTGAACTGTAACTTTTATTTTCTACTCATCTAGTCTTTGGTATTAAATGATATTTTCAAGTTTGTTGAGCTTTGGAGAATATCCGAGACCAAGTTGAAATAACATCCTTCATAAGTTATTATATCATAACAATACTTTGCTTTTGTGTTTCAACAGTCACATATTTGTTTGTTAAACATACAACCGCATTATATCAAGCGTAATGCCGTCTAAGAAGATCGTAAAAGTAAATATTTGTGTATTATACAAGTGAGCTGTCTATTTTTGATGAAACATCACTCAAATTAGCCACAAAGAGTGAAATAGTTCTAAAGATTATTACTCCCAACAATATGAAGATGTAGGTCACTATCCTCTATGTAGGTATATTATTGTAGTATAGTAGTGGAGTTCGACAATATATACATACGGGGGCAAGGTGAAAAGTCTCTGAAATTAAAACAGATGGCGTCACAATCGGAAATCCCATGTGACATTTGTGATGTACCATCTTGAACTAGAGCGCATTAAAATTTTCAAACTGATATGTCATTCAGTTCTGTTTTGACACCATCGAATGAAAGCAACCTTGAAGATTTTTGCAAACATGGAGAAAAGTGAATTTCGCGTCTTGATTAAACATTATTTCTTGGGTGGAAAAAACATTGCGCAAACCAAAGCATCGCTTGTTAAACATTATGGGGACTCTTCACCATCGATTGGAACGATTCACAAGTGATTTACTGAGTTTCGTTGTGGTACTATGACCACAAAGGACGCCGAACGTTCTGGTAGCTCAATTGAGGTTACAACGCTAGAAATCGTCCATAAAATCCATGGTATGACATTGGACGATCGGCGAGTTAAAGTGCACGAAATTGCTGAGGCTATGATTATCTCAACCAAGGCATTTTTTGAGGATTTTTCACTAGGTGGTCAAAAGAAAAATATCTCCTCAAACCCCCCCCCCCCCCCCAACCAACCGCTTCTCTACCGACATACATGCGCGAGTCTGGAAGCATTATATGTTAAGACGACTCGGAACCTACTGTAGTGTGTAAGATTTCGTTCGGAAGTTTTTTCGTAAAGATGGCGGTTTGTGATTTTATAATCATATCTATTCATTTGGGGAAATCATGTATGTTCAGAAAATTATTTCAGTTTCGCATTTTCGAAAATTGGTTGTGGCCAGATTATGATTACTACGTGGCCACGGCGGACTACTACGTGGCTATTTGGCCACGTTCGTATTACATAAAAAATTTCCTGATCTCAACCGAATGGGTACCGGGAACATTTTGCATGTCATGGCGACAGTTTTTTGGGATGCACAAGGTATCGTCCATATCGATTACTTTGAAAATGGCAAAACGATCACAAGCGTATATTATGCAGAGCTGTTGGATCGACTCGACGCCAATTGGAAGCGAAAGAGGCCGCATTTGGCAAAGAAAACAGTGATCTTCCATCAGGACAATGCACCGGCCCACAGGTACGCAGTCGCAATGGCAAAATTGCATGAATAATCATTTTGCATAAATTTTTGAATATGAGAAAGCTATCTGCCAGGTGGGTGCCGCATTTGTTATCTGTTGACAACAAGCGCGACCGTGTGACAACATCAAAGGAGTGTTTGGCGATGTTCAAGCGCGATAAGAAGGACTTTTTGCGCAGTTTCGTAACCGTGGACGAAACAAAGATTCATCACAGCACCAGAGACCAAACAACAGTCGAAACAGTGAACATGTCGAAGCCTCAAAAGGCCAAATTCGGTTTATCGGCAAAACAAATTCATGGCGACAGTTTTTTGGGATTGATACCAGCCTACAAGTTACAGATTGAGAAATACGTTTGTCATCTCGTAACTTACTGACTTCATCGCCCCGCTCGAAAGTCGACTATATCGCCCGTCCTTCAGCACTGCGCCTACAGCGCTGTGCTTTCAGTTCGTTACTCTTGTCGGCCGTAAGATGGACGATGAGTGACCCGTCATACATCAACCCGTCACTCTCTTGAAGGCCGTAAGATGGCCGTTGAATTAGCAGCCACGCCTCAACCCGTCACTCCCTTGTCGGCCACGAGGTGGTCGTTTGAGTTACAAGTCGCCATGACCACTTGATCCGTCTAAGAAGTATAGGACCTTGAAATCCAGCATTGGTATGCATTGCTAGCTTCGCCCTAGTTCTGCATCGCATAAGCTTTTTGTTGTGGTCCCTACCCTGGCTAAGCCACCTGATTGCTTCTTCGCTTCGAACTTCTGCTGAATCCATCGACCGCTTTCTGACGAGCCCCCTACCAAGGCAAACGCTCCAGATCGCTCTTCTTCGCTACATTGGCCGGAGGTTATGCTCCCCAAAGGACGTAACTTCCCTGAACGATAGTGCTCGCCGTTAACTTCGACTCGTCGCCCGGATCCGCAGGCCCTAGCAGTCTCGCCATCCCGCACAGTCCGACTATTCATCGCCCCACGATCTACGCGACCACGCTGCTTGCTCGCTCTGCTTGTGTTTCTTGCTCATGTAAGTTGTTGTTTATTTACCCAGTGAATTATTGTGTTTTTGTTACTATTTCGTCACTCTATTGTATAGCTTAGTATACATAGGGCTGCACGAATATAATTTGCTCCGAACTTTACATATACCTTTGGTATATGGACCAGTGCAACAAACTACCCCAGTGACCAGTGAACCTTGAGAGTATTGTGTGCATTTTGAACATTAGATCTTTGTCTCGCCCTACGCGCTGTGTATACCTGGTATACCAGTCTAGGCAGACTTAGCATCGCCCCATTGTCATCGCCCTCTGTATTTATTCACTGTTAGTATAACCTGCAGTAATAAACAGGGCCCAGCGCTCCTGTCTGTGTATATTCTGTTCCAGAGCTAGCTAATCGGACGCAACAACCACAGAGGGCTCCCTTGCTGGGCCCGACATCACCTCATCACCCCATTCTAAGATACCAGCGGTATCATCGGTATCGTCCATATCGATTACTTTGAAAACGGGAAAACGGATCACCGGCGTATATTATGCAGAGCTGTTGGGTCGATTCGACGCGGATTTGAAGCGAAAGTGGCCGCATTTGGCAAATAAAAAGTGCTCTTCCGCCAGGACAACGCACCGGCGAACAGTTCCGCAGTCGCGGACAAAATTGCATGAATTGCGCTACGAATTTGTTCGTCATTCACCATATTCTCCAGATTTAGCCACCTGCGATTTTTTCTATTTCCAAGCTTGGCGGAAAAAGATTTGGCTCCAACGATGAGGTCATCGCTGAAAGAAACGAAGAAACAATTTTTTTCATGGACTTTTCACCTTGTCCTCGTATATACTACGTATAGTGAGGGAAGTATATTTTTTTTGGGTATATTCGATTATGGATTGGCCTTTTGAGAAATCAATATTTCCAATTCTATTTTATAGTGAGTTCTCACATAAGAAACATGTTTGATGTCGTAAAATGTGCTTATATCACTGCGGGGCATTGGCATACAAACAGAAACGATTAAAATATAAATCCTACTGTGAAGTCAGGATTAGATAGAACCTTTTCACAATGCAATATAATATTTGATAGATAAACGCCTGTGGTTTGCTCTACTATACATCAACACAGTTAAATTATGAAGAGAAGGGACGAGGCAAGTGAAATGTGTTCCTAATATTATGTAACAGCTTAACTACTCAAAGTTCAGATAAACTTATCTTATATCTTATTCCTTTACAGTGAAACAAAACAACCCTTTCATACATTTTTTACGTAGTTTTGAACTGTGATAACCTATAACGGATATACATTCGATATCAACGAATATTTGTTGATTTTATATTCTCGCTAAATCAAACCGAATTTATTGATCTGTTTGACTTGTAGTTGATCAAATAAATGTATGGTCGCCACAACCCACAACTATCTGAATAGAATAATGTGTTCCGGTTTATAACAATCGAGAACGCAATCATTCTTGTAGAAAACTGAGAAAATTTAAAAGTTAGTCAACGTCAAAGTTTTGTTTTAATATTTCAAGATCTTTCTTGGAAACCTATAATCTTCGAAGAACATCGTGTGAGCCAGCAGAGGAATCTAGGGAGAGGAAATAGGCATTCGTATTTTTCTTGAATGGTTTGAAGGTTATAGGCATAGGGAAATACTTCACTAGGTAAAGAGTTCCACAACTTCGCTGTTCGATTTAATTATGCACAAAGAAGATTATACTAAACAGATTTCCAGAATCGCTTTATCTAAATGCATTATATGAATAAGTCACACATTAAATTTCCTGTACCTAAGTAATCTATCGATAATTTAAAATACGAAATTAAACTTACGGATCCTAATCTTCCTAAGCTGTATTGATTACCTAAAATTCATAAGCCGGGTAATAGTCGAGTCATTGATGTAATTTTCTTTTCTTGAAACCCTAAATAACATAATGCACCCAGTGAGATATGGGGCAAATGCCCCCTTCGCCCTAATGAACAATAAATAAACAATTTAATAAACAAATTGAATAACTCGAAAACTATTGGTGCTTTTTGGCCACAATCACACTGAGTCGCTGATTACGAATATGAAGTCAAAAATACCAAATGGTAGATGGCGCACGGGTAAAACCGAGAGTAGCGCTCATTGGGTTCGATTTTTATGCTTATTACGAATTTAATGTAAAAAAATGCATAGCATTATTTTTCCTGGGATCGTACATTTTTGACTCGAATATAATTCCACGGAACCAATTAATTGTCCTACGTATAACACAGCAAAACGGTTAATGAAGAAATTAAGCAGCTTGCAATCCTAACCAGGTTTGTCTGTAAACATTTTTTTGGAATTAGTTGCAAAATTGAAAAATCACAAACTTGAACCTGGTGATACCCTAGTTTCTGTTGATGTTGTGTTACTGTTCACCAACACCTCAATCCTTGAATCGATACACTTTCTAGAGAAATGGCTTCCAAATATTAATATCCCCGAAGCAAACTGTTCAGAATATTTGATCCTCCATGTTTATATATGGAGCAAAATTATAACACTTTCAACAAAAATTTCTATAAATGAACAAGCAGATGTGCAATAGGCAATCCACTCTCCCCTTTTCTGGCCAATGATTTTCTAAGCCTTTACCTACGTAAAATCAAAATTATATCGGTTTTCAAAAATTAATTTTCAAACAAAAATTGAACGCACTCAATTAGCCAAATAAAGCCATACCTTTCAAATAATTTAATGAAATTCGAAAATTTCACTTATCGTCCTTCAGTAATCAATAAATTTCATAATTTGTTTTCCAAATGCGCAATAAAACCCGCTTATAGATGCAAGAACAAGCTAAAAAATCGTTCAGGCAATACCTTTGAAAAGTGTAGTCTGACAGGAAGAAGTTCGACAGGTCTCCAGTTTGACAGTGAAGTGGTGACTAGTTTGAGCTCGTCTAGTCCGCCTATCTGGAATCTCTCGTGATGGAACAACATACGAAATTCTTGATGAACACCGACCATGGAAATATCTATAGAAATAGAAGAGATCTCCCACCTTTCTAAGAAGTTCTAGATAGGTCAATGAGCTCGTAAGTGTGATCATCAATCAAACGAATAGCTCTCTTCTGGATAGAATCCAAGAGCTTCAGCGTATGTTTTGGAGCCGAACTCCAAACATGTGAATAGTACTCCAGGACAGGTCGAATCTGCGCTTTGTAGATTATGAGGATCTGCTGGTATGTAAAGTAGCTCTTGGCACGGAATAGAAAACCAAGTTTTTATGAAGCGGTTTTCGCAATAGACCACACATGATCGTCTCATGAGAGGGTGCTGTTGGTGGTGTCCCGAGCATTGTTATGGAAGACTTTATAGAAATAATTGTATCTGACATCATCATATTAGGGATTGCAGGATCCGCCTTCTTGAAGAAGACGCAAGCTAGAGTTTTGGTTGCATTAAACTCCACTAGACTATCAGATCCCCATTTCAAAATCTTTGCCAGATCTTCATTAATTGCGTCAACCTGTCCCTGTCTCACTTCTCTGGCTTCAATGGATGGTATAGGGACTTTAGAGATGAGAAAGCGGTATGAAGTGAATCATCATCTGCAAAGCTGTGGACGGAACATGTGGTCACTTCCAGCAGATCGTTGATATGGGGCAGAAACAAAGTTGGTGCCAAGACAGTTCCCTGTGGAACACCAGCGTTGATAGACATTGTATAGGGGGAAACTCCGTCAACCACCATATGAAGTGATAAAACTCGATAGTAAGCGACAAACCGTATGACGGAAGTTTCCCAAAGTTGTAGGGTAAACAAAACAATAATGCTCTTTCTGAAATTATGCCCTAATAATTCCTTTTGTGAATTAGATTTTATTCTGTTTAAAATGAACACTGTATACTGCAGAAGATTGGTTCCGTTGCCGGTATGACTTTTAACCATATTCTCTTCAATTCATCTTCCTTAGAAAAGGCAAAAGTACTCTTTGATTCCTTTCTTGAAAGAGGATAGACTTTCCCAAAGTTGTAGGGTAAACAAAACAATAATGCTCTTTCTGAAATTATGCCCTAATAATTCATTTTGTGAATTAGATTTTATTCTGTTTAAAATGAACACTGTATACTGCAGAAGATTGGTTCCGTTGCCGGTATGACTTTTAACCATGTTCTCTTCAATTCATCTTCCTTAGAAAAGGCAAAAGTACTCTTTGATTCCTTTCTTGAAAGAGGATAGACTTTCCCAAAGTTGTAGGGTAAACAAAACAATAATGCTCTTTCTGAAATTATGCCCTAATAATTCATTTTGTGAATTAGATTTTATTGTGTTTAAAATGAACACTGCATACTGCAGAAAATTGGTTCCGTTGCCGGTATGACTTTTAACCATTTTCTCTACAATTCATCTTCCTTAGAAAAGGCAAAAGTACTCTTTGATTCCTTTCTTGAAAGAGGATAGATTTTCCCAAAGTTGTAGGGTAAACAAAAGAATAATGCTCTTTCTGAAATTATGCCCTAATAATTCCTTTTGTGAATTAGATTTTATTCTGTTTAAAATGAACACTGCATACTGCAGAAAATTGGTTCCATTGCCGGTATGACTTTTAACCATTTCCTCTTCAATTCATCTTCCTTAGAAAAGGCAAAAGTACTCTTTGATTCCTTTCTTGAAAGAGGATAGATTTTCCCAAAGTTGTAGGGTAAACAAAAGAATAATGCTCTTTCTGAAATTATGCCCTAATAATTCCTTTTGTGAATTAGATTTTATTCTGTTTAAAATGAACACTGCATACTGCAGAAAATTGGTTCCATTGCCGGTATGACTTTTAACCATTTCCTCTTCAATTCATCTTCCTTAGAAAAGGCAAAAGTACTCTTTGATTCCTTTCTTGAAAGAGGATAGATACTTGGATTCACATTCCATATCAACGTCTAGGTAATTAGGTACGATTATAATATAACCATACATAAGAAAAGAAAACAACATTCACAGTATACCAGTTCTATACAAATTCATGAACTAATTATTGCTATTTCAAACTTCACACACTATTTTAAGCATCGCAAAACTATAGTCGCTTGAGAGACATTATTCCAAATGGGTAAAATATACCGTTTTGGCTTTGTTCCTAGCTAGTATTTAAAGTCGGCTGTGTCTAACTAGTCCATTAGACTATGGTAGTAGTTCAAAAATATTATCTACATTTCCTATTGGAGGACATTAGTAGAATATATCTCACATATGTTTGTAACATGATGTAGAAGTACTAATTCCGTTTTGCTACATATTCAGGAAAATCAAAACAATATTTTATGCTTTCATCGAAAAAAATTGTTACTGTGTCAAATTGATAATCATAGCGGTTTTGGTTATTGGTGTTAATCACCCTTTCAAGAATATTTCACAATAAAAGTTGATTTGTTTATTCTCACGTATTCAGTTTACTGGCCTTAATACGGTCGGATACATTTTAAAATAACAATAGCACAAGATGTGTTCAAATATAAAACAATAATTCACGAGCAGCCAACTCTGTTGGAATTTCTGACACAATTTTGTAAGTAGAAATTAAAATTATAGGGTTTCTTCAAACGCTCCTCTGGCTTCATTGTCATCACTCCTTGCCCATTTCAACCCCCCCAAAACCCACTGAAACCAACCCCAAAACTAAACAAAAACAAAAAACGGCCGTTTCGATCTTAAACCCAGCCAGAATCTCAATAATAGACTAATTTATCCTAAAATAGGTCATATTATCCATATTATTCATATTTTTTTGGGGGGTGCTTTTAGGGGGTTGAAATAGGCAAGGAGTGATGGCGATAATTTTAAATCTTTATTTGACCTCCAATGAAGTTATTTAACATGGTGCAATCATGCTGCCATCATGCTACCTTGTAATCCGCAAGGTTTAGTCACAAAATGAGAAAAAAAAAAATTGTAGGTCCAAATAATGGCCAATTACTCGGAACACTTTCCACCAGGTTTGGGAGGGTTAACTTGCAGTTCATTTTCGGTCCAATTTTAACTGGTCAGTGTGATAAACGGACACGATAAAAAAATGATTGTACATGGTGGAAGTGTATAAGGTTACTGCAACTTGAAAAGGGTTAACCTCCAGTCAAAAAATAAACAATTCTCGAGATCTAGCAGCCGGCGAAATGTCGGTCTGTGAGATGAATCGGTCATTGAACCGTCCTCTAACGATAAACCACAGTGCCATCGGCTTAAGGTTCAGACCATCAATATCGCTCTGGCTCCTAGACTAATATGAACAGATTTCTAGAAACTTTCTATCTAAATGCTTTAAACCGGTAAATCAAACAATAAAATCCTGTATGTCAGTAATCTCCAAATACAAAATTAAACTTGCTAATCCTAATCTTATTAAATAATAATAAGATTCTTGACCCAGTATGAAATTACATATAAAAATTCTCGGGAAATAGGTCACATTAACACTTTGTTTTAAATATTCGTCTTTACGTACGTTTCGGTCTCACGACCATCATCAGAAGACTCACTATGTCTAGAAAGGGGTTTATTAAAACTAATTATAGCACAAGCGTCCAAATCGCACAATTCAACTTCAATCAAAAGAGCCCACGCCGTCGAAACGAACAGAACTACGAATAATCGAAATTGTATTGCATACTGACGATACAATTTCGATTATTCGTAGTTCTGTTCGTTTCGACGGCGTGGGCTCTTTTGATTGAAGTTAAATTGTGCGATTTGGACGCTTGTGCTATAATTAGTTTTAATAAACCCCTTTCTAGACATAGTGAGTCTTCTGATGATGGTCGTGAGACCGAAACGTACGTAAAGACGAATATTTAAAACAAACTGTTAATGTGACCTATTTCCCGAAAATTTTTATATATAATCTTATTAAACTGTATTGTTTACATAAAAGTCATCATGTTATCTTGTAATCTGCAAGGTTTAGTCACAAAATGAGAAAAAAAAAACATTTTTAGTTCAAATAATGTCCAATTTCTTAATTTCCAGATGTGAAAAGGCACTCAATATCTTACGATTAGTCACAAAATTGTCTTGGGGAGCAGATATAAGTACAGCTCTATTATTATATCGGACCACGTTCTATTATCGACTATGGCTGTATTTTTTATGGATCTTGCAACAATACCATGCTGAAAAGATTGGAATGTGTACAAAATAAAGCTTTACGTATATGTTGTGGAGCCATGATTTCCACCCCAATTTGTGCCTTACAGGCTGAGTGCAATGAATTACCATTAACTCTACGTCGACAATTCCTTGCGTATAAATTCGTTATTAAACTGCGAGCATCATTTGATGAAGAACTGAGTATTAGAATAACAAATTTATGTACGGATAACCTGACAAGTTCATATTGGAAAAACCGAAATTCTCCTCCTTGTGCACAAGCTGTTGAATCAATGGGTGACATATCACAATTTTTATTTAATAACAGCTGCTATAATTATTTTTGCGGACCCTACAAGCAAATATTGCTAGATATCCCTGTCATTCTACCTAGCTATTCTAAGATAGATAACTTGAACCATAAAATATTACTCCAAGAATTGGAACATTACGAAAATTTCAAAAAAATCTACACAGATGGCTCAAAAATGCCTGAATCAGTGGGTCTCGCTATTTATATTCCCGATGATAATCATACAATAAATTTTCGACTATGTAAATTTTCTTCCATATTTACTGCTAAGGCTATGGCGCTATTACAAGCTTTGAACTATTGTCAGCGTTGTGTAGCTAAAGAAGCGATTATATTATCAGATAGCAAAAGCGTATTGAAATCATTAAAAAACGTTAACCGTAAGAGTTCGCCCCTTATTCTAATGATAGTCCGGAAATACATGGAATTACTTGAACAAAATTATAGTATTATTTTTGTTTGGGTTAAAGCGCATTGTGGAATAAAGGGAAATGAAAAGGTTGATCTGTACGCAAAGCAAGCCACCAATTCTGAAAACTATCTACCTAAAGTCACACCACACAGTGATTTCATCTGCAACTACAAATCAGCAAAATCTGCGAAAACCTACAAACTATTTTTTATTCATCCAGAAATTCCAAGAAAATCATGGTATCACAAAACGTTACAATTGCCAAGAAAAATATACACCACTATCGTCAGATTGAAATTTAATCATGGTCGCTTTCCTGCACATTTAAATTATATTAAAATACTTCCCACAAATCTGTGTGAATGTGGCGAAGTAGGTGACCTTAATCATTTGTTTTTTAATTGTCCGCTCCATCAATTGGAAACTGCAACCTTAATAGAACTGCAACCTTAATAGAAGGCCGTACAACTTAAATTACCCGTTAAATATAAACTACTTGCTAAGCACTCAAGACATAAGCTTATACCAACTGCTGTATAAATTTGTCGTTTCTGCTAGGTTAGATATTTAGTATTTGTGTAACCTCCCTCTCAACCTATGTTAAAAACCTGGACATTACCCATGGTCTTCCTATGTTTTGTGTAATAAGACGTTATGAGGGACCCCTTAACGTGAAAAGTATCCCTGTCTATAATCCCTTGAGTTTTTTAGGTGGATGATTTGTAATAACTAAGTTTTATGACGCTGGCAATGGCACCCTTACTATATTCTGAATTGTTTTATTCCAATTAATTATTGATATTGTACCCTTGCTGTACGTGACAGAGGCTGTTGGCTAAAGGTTACGACCAAAGCCATATAATTAGAAAAAAAAAATAATGTCCAATTACTCGGAAATGAACAGATAACTTTTGATGGCATAGGGTATCTTAACAATTGCCAACACCAATGAGCTTTTTCCATCAGGTTTGGGAGGGTTAACTTGCAGTCCATTTTCGGTCCAATTTTAACTGGTCAGCCTGATAAACGAACACGATAAAAATGATGGCACATGGTGGAAGTGTATAAGAATGGCATGCTTTTCAAGTAACCGCAACTTGAAAAGGGTTAACCTCTAGTCAAAAAATAAACAATTTGCCGAGGCTTTATCTCGAGATCTAGCAGCCGGCGAAAATTCGGTCTGTCAGATGAATATGGTCCTCTAACGATAAACCATAGTGCCATCGGGTTAATGTTCAGACCATCAATATCGCTCTGGTTCCTAGACCGTTATTGATCATGGTATTTACAGAATTATTATAATCTTAGTTGACAAGTTGTCAAACTTAAATTTGGCACCTTGTTAAAATGTATGGTATAAAATCATTCTCGATTGACGTTTGGGAAGTATATTTCTTTCTTAATCAAAAATTGTATAGTTTATTAGTGTTTTATACAATTATTGTAAATAATTAATATTTAGGTAAACTATGTACCACGTTGCGGATCATTAGATTTGGAACGAAATTTAACAGGCAATTGAAACGTTTATTTGCAGCGTAGCTAGAAAGGTAGATTCAGCATATGTTGATCTCTGTCTAGTTTCAAAATATTGTGATTAAAATGTTCGTATCACACAATTAGCTTCCTACTGACTAATATGTTTCGTAAGTTATCTCATTTACAAACGTATAATTACTGACTTACTAATTATTGTTTACATAACTCTGTCATAAACTTGAGGATATTCAAACTAATTTACGATTTGCAATTTTATACCGAACTCAAACAAGCTATTTGTGGTGGATTTGGTGAATAGAATAATATTCAAAGTATCGATAACTATAAATATATTTGACACTGTACAATACGGTTCCTTTTTTTTTATTTCTCTGCTACTCTAAACATGTCAGATGCTCGAAAGACAATCCAAACCTCTTCATTGCCAACTTTGCCTCGCTCTGCCAACGAAGTTCACCGTTATCTGCAAGAACATTCGTACAAAACGTCAAGAGAGGAACATTTTGTTCTGGATAATGATTTCCGAAATGGAATTGTATTTTAGCTGTCAAACAAATTTGAAATTTTTATGTAAGTCGAGTTTTATATACATGGATGGCACATTCCAATACTGCACATTTTTTCAACACAACTATTTACCATACATGGTTACAAAAATGGACACTATATACCGCTAGTGTTTAGTTTACTGGAAAACAAATCAGAAGAAACTTATAGACTCTGTTTGGAAAAAATTAAGTTCATTTGTTCTCTTGACAAAGTTTTATTGCTGAGAAAGTAGTAGTTGATTTTGGAATTTCCATTCATAATGCAGTTCGTACAGTGTGGGATAACGTTACAATTATTGGTTGCCGCTTCCATCTTACTCAGTCTTGGTGGCGTAAAATACAAAAGTCGGGGTTAAAAGTGGTGAATATAAAAACAAAAATTGTGAAACCGGAAGTGTTCGTTATTGTTTTGGTATGGTATTTTTAAATTAAAATCTGTTAAGCGATTTTTTTTGTTATTGAGTTACTTGCGATAAAACCAAGTGAAGATGAGTTAACGGTTTTGCTGATTATTTTGTGGATTATTTTATATCCGAAGAAAGCCACTTTTCCACTCCACATTTGGACTGAAGCTTCTTCAACTCTAAATAAAACAACGAACCCTAGCGAGTCCTTTCACTGTCATGTAAATAACTATTTTCATTATAGTTCACCGAATTATTTTATTTCATGGATGTTTTGTCAAAATTTCAAATAGAAGTGTACATAAAATGTAATAGTGTAGCAATTAGGGTGGTCCTTATTATAAGGAAAAAATTTTTTTTCTTTTATTTCACGGGGCACCCCATAATTTGATTATATACCTTGAAAGAAAAATTCAATATTTTTTTCATAATTTTTAAATAACGCTACCCAGGTTTGAATATTATATAAAAACTGAAAATTTCTAAATTAGTTTAGAATTTTTTATTCATAAGTCAGGAAGTTAAGAGTGTAGAAATATTGTTATTATTACAAATTAGGACATATTATCAAAACATTAAAATCATTCATTATAAAGATACAAGTGTTGATTTGTTAGTGTTAGGGTATTTTTTCCTATACTCCTTCACCAATAAAAGCAGATATTGATTTTGTTGTTCATCGGTTGTGATTAATTTATTATAATCCTCCATTGATGCAACACCACGCCCAGCTATATCGTTCACTACTCGCATAGAATGAACGATTTTTTGTTGCAGCCACAAAATCAGCATCATCGTTCCAAGTTTTCACATCTTTATTCAAAAACTTTGATGAGATACCCAGAATTTGGAAGAATCGTGAAGAGTTGCTAGTTACGAAGTCCTCAATGTTTTTTTCGTCGATGTGCTTGACATCAATGTTCATTCCATTTGGGCAATCTTCTATGGCCTGGATTTTCAGTGCATCTAACATTCTCTTTTTATCTTGTACTGGAAGTTCTTCGTCGAAAAATGCAAAAGACACCAGTTCCTCTGACAAATACCACAAAAGGTACAGTTGAATAATTGAAAATCAGGACTACTAGACGAACAGATCGATTGATCCACTACAGCTGATGACATAATTTCCATTATGTGATGGCGACATGCAAGCCAAAGCATGTCTTCCTCCATTTTTCGCTCTAAAAGAACACAAACTCTATTTCTTGAACCAGTGTTTACAGCAGTGGTATCAAAACACAAACAATTTACTTTAACGCTCAAATTCCATAAATTTATTGTTTCGTAGATAGCTGACGCACATGCTTCACTTGTTCCACACTCCAGTTTTGGAACTGCTAGAAGTTGATCAATCCCATCTCCCGATACCAAAATTGGCAGCCGATCTACAGTATTCTGCCCAGTAATATCTTCAATTGGTGAATTGTTAATGGTAAATTAGATTCGAAGTCGCTTTTGAGAGACTCTGCAACTGTTTCTCGATTTTTCAAACGGTGCCGACGAATGGAAGATATGTTGACATTAAACTCTGATGGATCACATCAAGCACTTTTCAAAGTAGATGTTGCGACCATAGTTGCTTTTCTGTCACTCAATTTAGAGACATCAAAACTAGAAGCTAGTTGAATGCTAATAATGTCTTTTCGAGCTCGTTTTTGGGGTGGTTGCACTTTCGGAGATTCTGATGGAACTTCTGAATCAGTTGTAGTTTCTCCTTCGCTGGCGGTGGTAGATGACAAAAAAATGACAAAGAAGAAAAACAGCACTTTTCTGTCAAAGCCGAGATATATATTTTTGCACGTCCACGCAGTTTCTGAAGTCGTTCTTCTTTCTCTCGGCGGGCTTCATCTCGATGCGTAGGTGCAGGACAGGGGGACGAAGATTCTTTGATTCGAAAAAAATTTGATGAGCCTTTTTACTTTTGCCTCAAGTGTCTTGTTTAGCCGGTAGAGGGCTTCAAAGTTGCAAAAATAATTTTGTTTTTTCGGTATAACTTGAGAACGTGATGGAAGACTTTTACAATATTTGGCAGGTGAGTTACTGTCAATAATAGCCGTTTTTGAGAGCGGAGCATAGAGCCTTAGAGACAATAGAAATGGCTCAAACTTGAGGATGTAACGGGAAAAGTGTCCAGAACTTTTTTGTGGTCGATGTAATTCACTCTATATTTTTTATGTAGATAGCTTATCTAATTTGAAAACTTTTCTTACTCTTAGAAAATGTTGATAAAATCAACGGATTAGCTTGAAAAAAATAATTTTCGAGTCTCTGCAATTTTGGCTTACTAATTTTACTTGATTAAAATACCTCAGTTGCCTTTGCTTTTCTAATGTCATTTTGGCATTTGGAGAATTTATTCTCAAAACTGTCAGTTTTTACTTTGCTTTCCGTAAAAATTTTATAAAATTATGGCTCAAAATTTCACTAACACTGAAATGGTTAATATCTCGGTAAAACACGAATAATAAAAACAATAGAAATGGGGAAACGATGTGATTATTTAGGAAAAACAAATGCTAAATTAAAAGAAACAACAAAACTTTTTGGGAAATCGCTAAGGCATCAATTGTTCGAAATGTTGCCCATTTTCCTGAATACACAAATTAATTCGTTTCAAGAAATTGGATTGAACTCTGGCTAGTACTTCAGGAGCATTCTTCAATAAATCCGCTTCATGATTAATTCGTTGCAACAACTCCTCTCATGTGTTCACTGGAGCTGCATAAACTTTCGACTTCAAAGCGCCCCATAGAAAGAAGTCGCAGGGAGTCAAATCAGGGGAGCGGGCCGGCCAGTTCACTGGTGCATCGTGTCCTCTACCTATCCAGCGATCTGGATATTCCGCATTCAAATGTCACCTCACAGCTGATGTGAAATGAGGAGGTGCACCATAATGGATAAACTAGGCCACGACGAATGTGTAAGGGCAAGTCTTCCAACAGTTCAAGTAGCCTTTGTTCCAAAAAGTTCAAGTAGTTCTCCCCGTTCAATCGATCGGGTATAACGGTAGGGCCAATAATAAAGTTATCCACAATTCCAACCCAAACATTGATTTTAGTTTGATTCTGAAAATATGTAACTTCCGTTTCATGAGGATTTTCATCAGCATAGCATTATCATTATGGAGGTTAAAAAGACCACATCTCGTGAAAGTATCTTCGTCCGTGAACAGAATTCTTCTACAAAAATTGGGGTTTGCGTTTTGTCTTTGGACAATAAGCCGACAGAAATCTAGCCGATGACCTGGATCCATGGGCAATAAGTCTTGAACTGTTGTAATATGATAGGGATACAACAGTTCTTCTTTCAGTACATTATGAACTAATGATTTTGAGGCTCCAATACGAAGTCCCAAACGTAGTGTGCTCATCCCAGGTTCAGTTTCAACCGCTTCCAGTATCGCTTCTTCGAGCTCTACCGTCCTTCTTGTCCTTATGCGTCCAGTTTCTCTGCGATTTGCTTCAAATTTGCCAGTTTCGAGAAGGTTTGCCGATTTGGAATTCTGCTATGCGGATATCTTTCCCTTCTCCGGCCATTGCAACGACAAAGTCCATAAATCAATAACATATCAACCATTTCAATGTTAGTGAAATTTTGAGCCATAGTTTTATAAAATTTTTACGGAAAGCAAAGTAAAAACTGACAGTTTTGAGAATAAATTCTTCAAATGCCCAAATGACATTAGAAAATCAAAGGCAACTAAGGTATTTTAATCAAGTAAAATTAGTAAGCCAAAATTGCAGACTCGAAAATTAATTTTTTCAAGCTAATCCGTTGATTTTATCAAAATTAGTAAGAAAAGTTTTCAAATTAGATAAGCTATCTACATAAAAAATATAGAGTGAATTACATTGACCACAAAAAAGTTCTGGACGCTTTTCCCGTTACATCCTCAAGTTTGAGCCATTTCTATGGTCTCTAAGGCTCTGTGCTCCACTCTCAAAAATGGCCATTATTGACAGTAACTCACCTGCTGAATATTGTAAAAGTTGTTCATCACGTTCTCAAGTTATACCGAAAAAACAAAATTATTTTTGCAATTTTGAAGCCCTCTACCGGGTAAACAAGACACTTGAGGCAAAAGTAAAAAGGCTCATCAACTTTTTTTCGAATCAAAGAATCTTCGCTTTTATTTTTGCCACGCAGTTCGAGGACACCTGTATATGCTTTAGACGAGGGGGTGACCACTCATCAGAAAACGTACACGTATTGCCGAAATCCCTTATGATTTCCTGAAATATTTGGGATTTCCGAGGATTTCCTGGAAATCTTATGTGACTTCGAGAGATTTCCGGGGATCTTTCAAATTCTTCAAAATCTTCATTTGGTAGGACTTGACGATATTTTTTATGTGTCGAACTATTTCTTCTTCATTTTTATCCTGAATGACTGAATCACAATCTTGGGTAGATACACAATTTGATACTTTGTGATTTTCATTTGATTCCTTATATCTATGATCATTTTTCCCGAGTCGTTCACTTTTTGTGATATTTTTGTTTGGTGGCCCGAATGTACTTTATTTTTTCTTCTAGAAAAACTTGGCATAATTGAGCTACTTTAACTAACAGTTTTCTGTGGCCTTCCACAATTTTGAAAATTGAGACGTTCCTCGAATATATGCCAAAAAACAGTTTCCTTTCATTAACTTCTAACAAGTTATTGAGCTCCGTTTTAGCAAAATCCTCCAACTTTTCTATATCTTCCTCACTGAACAATGACAACGAAAAAAAATGATTATCGAAGCCAGTATAGATCATAAGCTCTTTGAGGTATTTTGGAAAAACATCTACATCAAGTTTCAGATCCCTCAGAATTTGGTTCATCTTATCGATAGGAATATCACAGGAGACTGCCATGTCCTATATTTCACGGCATAATTTTATTTGAATCGTATTCTAATGGCTCGCCGGGTCTCATAATAGTATATCAATTATTCAATACTATACTTTATCCACGACTAATAAAAAAAAAGATTTTTTGCTGGAAATTTTTGTTACATCACATAAATATTTTTAGAGACAATTCTAACAAATATTTCATACAATACTGTTGACAAGTTTGAGTCAAATTAGTTTGGATTCAAAAGCAATTTCGATATGACACGCACATTCATAGTTGCTGATAGCTCAGTGTAGATGCTCCTTGCCTTCTTTTCTTCATATGTAGGTACAGAACTGAATTGAAAATATTCGGTGGTTTATACGATAAAATTTTAAAAACCGATTGTTTGTAACAAAACAATATAATATTATAGCTGAATCAAGGAAGTATTTGACAGCACTAGTGAATAATGGATATTATTAAGGTCGAGCAAAGAGACGTATAATGGGTACATTATACAATAGTCGTGGGGAAATACTTTTTGCTATAGTCTTCTCAATTAATTTCGTATATCCCCAATTTTTCGATTTTTCATCTTATCTATAGTTAACATAAAAATGATTTATGAAATCACAAATATCCTATAAAATCTTCTTGGTAATCTCAAAGATGAGACGGAAAATACCGAGAAATCATGGGTGTAGGTAATTGGTTGAGAAGACTGTAGTAAAAAGCATACTGGTCCAGTTAGGGAAAATCAAATCTAATAATGATTTGAATAAATATCTTCTTCACTAAAACACTGGTTGGTCCTTGGCCCTTCGACACTTCACACTTCGACAACTCAAAACTCGATCCAGAATAACTACAATCACGGCCTTCGAGGGATTCATGACTCGACAAGTTAATACAAGGAAAAATATGTTTCCCTAGCATCTATCAATCGTTCGTTTCTACGCATGCATTTTAATTTCGCATTTCTCGATTTCCGAACAGGATTTCGGTGTTGATTTCGGAAGTTTTGTCAGTGACTTCCGATAGGATTTCGAGGATTTCAAAGTGATTTCGGATTTCTGGAGCGATTTCCTAAGTGATTGTGGAATTTCGGCCGAAAATCAAGCGATTGCGGTCGACTGCGGGGCAAATTTGTACACGTATTGTCAGAATGGTCACCCCCTCGGCTTTAGAGAAATAGATAAAAATCTTCCTAAATCATAATGGTATTAGCTATTGTCATTATTTCGTGTCTGAATTAAAAATAGAATGTCCAGAGTGTGAATAATAACATAAGCCGGTCAGAATGAAGCATTTTGTTGAAAAGAATTTATTTAATTTCTATCCTATTTCACTGACATTGTGGATAAACGTATTTCGTCCTGACTCAAGTTTCATTACGTATAAACCGTCTTTTGTAACGCTAAAACAGTAATACTGCATTATCTGTTCAACAACAATTAGATAGTATTACGATAATGACATTACTGGCACGCACGATGTTTCATATTACACCATCGTTATCTTAGTGGCTTCATTATGTTAATTGAACACAATTCTAACTGTCAATGTATGGGAGAGCATGTCTTTATCGCTGTGTGACCGGGGCGAGCTATTATCGGTATCCGGAAGTCTAGTTCACTCATCTATCTCTTTGGATCACAGTACTTGTTCGGCATATAAATAATTTTTTCTCAATTCGATCATTTCACTCCGGTGTTTTATAGTTCAGTCAACCTGCACAAAACATTCACAGTTCATCGCAAAAATGCAATCGGAGCGGGTATTGAAAATGATGTAGAGGAAAGTGTCCGAATACCCCACATTTTCTTAATATCGCACTCTGGGTTTTTTTGGGTATGTTTGGGAGCCGAACTCCAAACATGTCAGCATTATTTCAGGACAGGTCGAATCTGTTCCTTGTAGATTATGAGGAGCTGCTGGGATGTAGAGTAGCTATTGGCTAAGTTTTTGTCAAGCAGTTTTCGCAATGGATTTCACATGATCGTCTCATGAGAAGGTGCCGTTGGAGGTGATCTCAAGCATGATTATTGGAGACTTCATAGGAATAGTTGTACCTGACATCATCATATTAGGGATTGTGGGATCCGCCTTCCTGGAGAAGACGAAGCTTTCTGGTCCAGCGTTCGCCGGAAATACTTTGTTGGCAAGCGAGCTCAAGATTTCTAGATCATCTCCTAGTAGGATCTAGGACAAGAGGCAGGGGTTTGTGTCAAGTAAGAGGTCAACGTTGGCTTGGCTTACATTTTTGGTAGTGGACGCTTTATTCAAGGTTTCCCAATAATCTTATGCCGCAAAACAAAGATCATGATTGAGGATTAGGGAAGTGGTTAACCTCCCATTCATTTGTCAGCCTTTGAACGGAGACGAGCGCTCGATTTCCAGATCTCCTTCAGTTTTTTTTTAATACTTTGACTACACCTGAGGGAAACCTATAATGTTCGAATAAGATCGTGTGAGCCAGCGGTGGAAAGTTGGGTGAGGAGACAGGCATTCGAATTTTTCTGGAAGGTATGGAGGTTATAGGCATAGGGAGAGATCGCCCATATTTTCTACGATGTTCTGGAGAGGCCAATGTAGAAAAGTGACACTATTACAGGGAACATGTTAGAAACCTACTACATGAATGAGATTCCGATGCGAAAAAGTAGTGGCGAAAATAATTCCAACATGTATTACTAGCGCGTATCTTTTTTGTATATTTAAATATCACTATAACCGAGACTATAACTAACTGCAAACAATTAAACGATACATTTGAAATATTCCTAATATCACAGTGTATTGTAATAGGTACCTGACGAAGACATACATATGTACGTATTTACATTTTTATTTCAGAAGAATCCCTCCTAATGAGGGAATGAAAAGGGATAAGCAAGCGATGGTAGCGGCAGTCAAGGCTGTAACACCTAAGACTTGCAAGCAATTAAATGTACCCAAAAGTACAATGAGGGACTACGTAAAACTATCTATAAAAGACCATACAAGGACGAATTGGAACTAAGGTTAGAAAAACACGAGGGGTGAACCGCAGAGGAAATCTGGTGTACAAGCTGGTGGAATTCTTAGGAAATTCCTTGGAAGTCTCATGGAATTCCCAAGAAATGTAAAGGATTGAATCGATTGATCCAGGATTGGACATAATTGGACCGGGAATGGACGGGATTAGTCATTTTGAACTTGAATTGGTCATATTGGGATGAGATTGGTCATACTGGGATAGGATTGGACGAATTGAATCAGGATTGGACCGAATAAATTACCCCTCGGAAATATATTAGCATATGGACACGAAGAAACGTCTGTGAATGTTTGATATTACTCACGGAATTAGTCATGTTGGACTGGAATTGGTCATATTGGGATGGGATTGGTCATACTGGGATGTGATTGGAGGGATGGAATCGGGATTGGTCATAATGGGAAGGAATTGAATCGGGATTGGTCATATTGGGATGGGATTGGAGGGATGGAATCGGGATTGGTCATACTGGGATGGGATGGATGGAATCGGGACTGGTCATACTGGGAAGGAATTGGAGGGATTGAATCGGGATTGGACCGACTGAATTGCCCCTCGGAAATATCGTAATATATGGATGGAGAAGCGTTGGTGAATATTTGATGATAATACCACCCTTCCTGTAGCTTTTTGCATAATTAATGTATCCAAAATTAACAATACTCAGAAGAAACTTGTAAGGAAATATTTTCATATAATTTTAATTGATTCCAATTTTTCTGTCTGTTCGTTTTCCGACTACACTTCGCATTTCCATAGATATCAATGATCATATATGGTGGAAAACAGAGTACTAAATGAATGTCGAGGAATATTTATCGAGAGCTATGTGTATGGTACAATCACTGATTCTTCGAAAAAGCTTTGGAGGGATTTTAGAAATTGAATATCTCAAAATCGAATGACTAATTTAATATGTCGGCCAATAGTCGAAATTTTTGGTACTGTCTTTGGCGAAATTTCAAATAATACAATATCTACTTATAGAAATTGGAAATAAAACAATTTTTTTCAGGGATACGGAGAAGTTTCATCTTCTGAAAGGTACATTTTTGATTACGATTTTTTCTCTCTGAAGAGAAATATCGTACACGATTGAAACCGTGCAGAAATTGTGTCACTTGCAGTTTCGACTTTCCGGAGGATGTAGTTAGTTAATGAGCAAGTTAACACTTCATTGCCTTTTTACGGTCTGGTTAGTTAACTTTACTCCACCCTCTTTATTTTGGGAAGCGTTTATCCTGTTGAAATTAAGGCTTGCATAGTAGCAAATGTATTTGTCCTTGGTATGCAATGGACAGAAACAATTGTTTTTAAATTCAATGTTCGAGCAGTTTGCAGCTTTGAAGTCAAATGCTTTATAAATAAAACAACTTAATATTTTCGAGAACTAATTTGATTGGAAAATTGGTTTTAGACATACATACATTATTATTAGAGATTTTTGTCTCTAAACTGCACCTACTAGTGGGAAGAATAAAAATAAAATTGTCAACTGATAATAAGTTATTTTCGGTGATTATTAACGACCTTGTTGGTAGAGATCCAACTTACACTATTTTACTTGAAGGTGTTTATGTGGT
Source organism: Endomychus coccineus (assembly GCA_958510875.1). NCBI lineage: Eukaryota > Metazoa > Arthropoda > Insecta > Coleoptera > Endomychidae > Endomychus > Endomychus coccineus. The sequence goes on along the minus strand of OY294071.1, from coordinate 16,274,834 downwards.
TTTTAAACTACATACTTATATTCAAGTTTTCATTTTGCGTTATCAGAAAAAAGTTATGTCTTATACCTATTCGCTTAACTTGTGATTATAATGCTAATATAAAGATATCAATATAGGTATCAGCCAACCTTCTACCAGCATAACGAATGAAATATATGTTAATTGATTCCAAATTGTTATTCGAGATATTGAACTCGAATTGATATAATATAATGATTAATATGTAAAGGTAGAAAGTTGTCTTCTTACAGATATGTATATTAACCTATTTAAATGCAGAGTATAAACATGTCATTTGAAAGTTTTGATTACACGTGTCAATTGTCAACAAACAAAAATAATAGTTACCAATATAAGAACATGTGTAAGTTCGAACTCGTGAATGAATTCATTATAAATTTCAATGACTTTTGTTATTAAATTGTTCTTTTTGTTAATTTTTAACATGTATTAATCAAATGGTATTGACTTATGACTGCATCATTCATAATATTGATGAATTTGTGTGTTATCTCTTCCACTAATTGTTATAATGGGTGTTTTGAATGGTTGAACAAACCTGGGAAAACATCTTTCGTTTCAGGATTATGAACATGAATCCATCCAGTTCGTTGTTGAATGATACACTGAAACATTGCAGGATAGGCCACAATCACAACAGTATTTCCATTTGAAATCCGGTTATCTTTAAGTAAACATCAACACCCGCGGGTAAATTCAGTATCACATAAAGGTCGTCCCACGTGGACTCTACTACGAGCATAAACTAAAACTAATATATGCATTTGAGCATCTATCTACCGAATCTGCTTCCGGCTAGACTACGGAACTGGGACTGCGACGGGACAGCAATGCCAACATTGGCAACTACATAGTCTAAAGAAAAACGGTGAACGATAGATGCATTATATACAATTATAAGATTGGTTGAGTTGGACGGGTGGTGAGGTACTATCGGCAACAATGAGCCCTGCAACGCCTGCGCATATTTATGGTTCCACTAACGACGCCAGTTCAGACATCTCTTGCCTCGACAGTCCTTCCGTTCAACAACCATACGCCAGTGGCGGATGCATTCGCATTTTTACTTTTCTATAAAATTGATATGTTCGTTCGCTTTACAATAAATAATTACTCAACGTGTTCTTATCATCAACATCAAAATTAAAAATACACCGATTTATGCACAATAATAATATGTCAGTTGAAGAATACATGCGTTGATAGGTACTTTGTGGTATAAAATAATAATTGATGCAAGAAAACAATACCATCATGATAAGTTTCGCGAGCTTTCATTATTTGATAAAGGCTTGCTGATAACAATGATAGATTGCTACATCATCTACAATTAAATATAATAACAACGGAAGGAGCTATTTATGAATTATAACGAACATCCGTATATATGATATGGCCCAGAAATACTTCCCAAGGGAGTTTGGGCCTTACATATTAGGTCCATGCGATTTTTATGTAATAATAATAGCTAAAGGCGCCTTTAGATTATGGTAATAAGCTTTTGAGATTAAATTATCAACAAATGTTAATCATTAGCAAGCATTCTCAACACTAACATCACAAATATATTCTATAGACAACTCGACGTGAAAAGGGTAGGTAGGTACTGTCACTACAAATTTTCTGGACTGAAAAAAAAGTTCCAAACGGGCAAACAGATTACTGCCAATGAATCGTATTAATGTTTTTTTAAAGATGTTTCTATAATATTATTATTATTCTATAATGAGATAGCTGACATTCATTTTTCTAAATAAAAAGTTATCACTTTAGATCCAGGCTGCAGTATGAGGAAGCTTCTCCACATTGTCGAATTCCGTGTATCGCCATACGTTAATCGAGGGATTAATAGAAATCGAAGGAAGCGCCCTAGATAGAAGAATAATAGATCCCAACACATCATGAACAGAAGGCATTGGCAAAACCAATGAGCATAAGTTTCACCTGCAAATAGTGAAAACCCTAGAAGACATGAACACTTACTGCCTAACTTCCTCCCAACAGTTTCGAGAAGATTGCTTAGGAGCATGTTGTACCAGTAAGATTTTCCCTTACTAACCCCTTCCTTGCTCCATTTTCTTAATATCGCCCACGGGTTTTTATAATTTGACTACACTAGAGGGAAACCTATAATATGATTTTTTTTCATCTTGAGAAATATCTTAAATTAAAGTCCTCCCTACTCTCTGTGGGTGGAAGGGGGGTAACTTTGGAATTTAAAAAGACGACCCTCTTTTTTAACATCAGATTCGGATTCTGCATCAAAAATCGGTAGAAAATAAAGTCTGACAATGACAATGAAGAGGTGATTAGCTTCAGCTCGTCTAGTCCGCCTAGAAATGTTGAGCTCGCTTCCCAACAAATAATTTCAGGCGAACGCTGAACAAGAAAGCTTCTTCGACCCTTTTCCCAGTCCTCATTCTGGATCCTCTAATCCATGGTAATCAAGAAAAAACCTAATTCATAGAGTTTTATGATCCTTCAAAGTACCTCTCCAGATGTTCATCTGAATAATCTTATATGATAAATGCTCTAACCTTCTGAGATCACCAAGCACGAACTGTTCAAGTTATGAGTGGAAAAATGCCATAATTTCTGGTAAATATTCAGACGTTTCTTTCATTCATATCTTCAGTTATTTGCTTTCCACATTAATAGTAGAACATAATTTTTGATTTGTTGCTCATGCGAGAATGTTTATTCTCACTTAATTCGTTTTTAATGATATATCAAATGAAAGCTTTCGGTCTGAGGGTACAAATATCTCATGTTAATTTGAAGACATATTTCTACGCCGAAGTTTACATTTTAGTCTTGGGCAGCTTCCGCCCACAGAGTGACTTCTAGGCTTGTCTTGGAGTGCAGGGAAACTCTGGCTGAATAAGCCAGAAGAAACAAATTCCAGCTAGTATGGGTACTCACCCACTCTGGCGTGAAGGAAAACGAAGTGGCTGATGAATTGGCCAAACGGGGTTCCTTCAGCGCCCTTGGCGTCGATTCAATGATCGGAATTTCATCGACCACCTGGCTCCACGCCCTCGAGGAGCTACTGAATAGACAGTGGCTCTCGGTCTGGCGTGGTGCCCCGGCATGAGGCAGACGAAGCTCCACATTAAGGAGTTCTCGCCTAAACTCTCTGAGAATCTACTCTCTATGAGCAGGAGGGGCCTAAAACTGGTGACAGAACTCCTCACAGGACACTGTCATTCGAATAAACATCTTCACACAATGGGCATTGTTGAAGACCCAGCTTGTAGTAGATGTGGACAGGCTGACGAAACTGCCTCTCACATCCTAGCACAATGTCCAGCACTGGCTTCTGTTAGACTACAACACCTCGGCAGCACACATACGCCGCTTGAAGCCATAAGAGATAGCCTTCGGCACTGCCTTAGGCTGCTGGACTGATTCTTGTATAAGGGGCGCACATTGAACACAATCAAGCGGTTTAAGTGCTCCGGACTTGTCCGCCCCAGTTTTGATTGCCTTTTAGTCTTGGGAATTTATTAATAAACTACTTTGTCGAGAAAAGTTCTGTGTTGAATTAATGAAGACAAGTTGCCAGCTTTTGTTGAAACATAGAAAAACAATGCGAACTTTTTGTATGTTCTGTTTCTTGACAGTGTTATCGCTACTTAATTTTAGAACTCGTAACATTGGCCATGGCATCAAATCTATCTCAGCGTTGCACAAAGTTGCTAGATGTAAATCGATAATGGTTACATAGTTATACACCCAGAAGTGTAAACATCTTCAAGCGAAAATTAGAACAGGTTCTAAATAAGTACCATCCAGTCATGCATGAAACTGCAAGAGTGTGAAACGAGGTATGAACAGAGACTGCATGGACTGCAAAAGTCGGAATGAGAGCTAATAATGTAGGTATTAAAATGATCATTGAACTTATGTTGCAGCAACATCACAGGAAGCACAATTATCATTATAACGTGACTAAACAGCAACCACTATTTCGCAAATTTCCTCATTCAATGGCATAAATAATTCCCACTCAAGAAAATAATTCTTCACTAATATTTAGTTTCACTTTTTAGTTTTATACAAAAGTATATTGCTATTACTATTTTCATCCAGCAAATGTTGAAAATGTCACATTTCGGTACCTCATTTCTCAAGTCGATTATTAGCAAACATATGGGGTTATCATATAGTAAGGGGTCTATTTTAAATTGTTATGTAGTTTTAAGAAATTATGCTAGTAGCAAAAAATTAACAGAATCCAGTTGCTACAATAGTTGGATTTTAGTGTATCTACGGAATACAAAAGGATTGTTGTGACAACTATTGATCCAAGAGTCAAACGGAATGATCGTAATTTAGAAAATTGTTCTCAAAATAAAGCTCGCGTAACGTAAATTGTAACAGCTTGAACATGGAAATGCAAACAAGAATTGGTTTAGTGCAATGTTATTATGAAGGCGGTAGAAATTACACTACTGGATTACGAAGATTTCGTACGAAAATGGGTTTGAGAGCAGGGCCGTGCCAAATGAAGGCTTATCGTAATTTGATTAGCAAAAAGAACAGGGTATGTAGAAGACCTTCCGAGATCAGGAAGACCTGGGGTTAGTGATGTTCAAGTTCCAGAAGTTCTTCAGGAAAAGCAAAACGTAGCCTATACCAATCCGCTAGCAATCAGTAGTGTGAATGCGATATCAGAACGTGCCATACACCATAGTTTGGAAAATTTTACGGAAAATCCTAAAAATGTATCTCTATAAACTGCAACTGCTGTTTGAATTAAAGAACGCAGATTTTGCTATCCGGTACAATTTTGCATTACACGTATTGGCTCAGATGGAAATTGAACCACGCAGGTTTTCCCGTATTTTATGGACAGATCAGACACATTTCTCTCTTAATGGTGGAATTAATACTGGAAACTGTCATGACAAAAAAGTCAGTTTGGTGCGGCTTCACAGCTAAGTTCATCATTGGTCCATACTTTTTCGAATGGGGAGGCCGTAACCAGAAATGTTGAATAGTGCTGTATACAATTTGGAGGGACGGTTGGTAATTTTACAACACAAAATGGTGGTCATATCACGCATTTGCGATAACTACTATTTGACATCAGAAATCCCAATACGTAAGCAACCAGGCAACTAGATTCCATTTACTTTTTGTTATTAATTTGATTTGTTAAAAATATATAATAATGAGTTGAAATATATCCCTTACTTCATGATAGCCTTGTATATTTTGGCGTTTACCAGTGGCGGCTCGTGAATTTTTGAGATAGGAGGCTGGACATAAAACGTTTTTGTAAAAATATACTATATTCACAGCCTTTTAACCTTTGCACAGCGACCGTACCAGCTACTTCAGTGACAAGATTAATTGTTACCCAGCAAGAACCAACGAGGAGATATAGAGTTTCTCTTGCCAAAAAATTTTTTTGTTCGTTTTTTGTCTTTTATTTTTTTTGGATTTTTAATGTTTTTTCTTTTTTTTTGTAATTTTTCATATTTTGCTTTTTTTATTAATTTTTTTATTTTTTTTTATATATTAACGGAATTCTACGGTCTTTAGTTTGCGAAAAATGATCAATAATATTATCAAAAAATTTATCATTTTGTTTCAAGTGTTTTACTAAATCTTTTTCAATAGATATTAAACTAACATTGTATAAACGATTTTGGCCCATTGTATTTGGCATGTAAGTTTTAATTTGTTTGAGAGTAGAAAATGATCTCTCCACCGATGCCGACGTGTCAAACAAAGTAGTAAATAAAACTGAGGTAAAACTTGTTGCAAATCATTGTCTATCATATATTTTATCATATCGGCGTGACTGTCATACTGGCCTAAAATATCTTTATCCGAGTATATAACGCATAATTCATTGTGCCGTGCTATTTTATCAAAAAAATTATATTTTAGAACTAAGTTATGTGGGGAACTGTTTTGAAAAAGATTCGAAAAATCTTCTATTCGTCAAGTCAAAAAACTTCAATTCATGTAAATCGGAAAATCGAATCTCAATTTGACCTTTAATAGTATCTAAAATTTCATAAAAAAGTTGTTTATACTCAATGTAGTTTCTTGTCTACCAAATTATATGTTTTCCTCCTTTTCGCGGGAAGAGCCTCATCAGTTGAAAAATTTTCAAATAAAATATTAAAATGAAATTCTGTATTACGGAAACTTGAAATTTTTCCAATGAGATGTTTCAAACGATCTCTTGAATTTATGTTGTAAAATTTGAAAAATAAGATCAGTTTGTTCGAATATTAATTTAAAATTATCAAGAAAACAAAAATTCTTCATTTTCTAAATAAGATTTTAAACCAACAGCATTTAATGAAACCTGATCTGTTGAAAAGTCATCACTGTTTAATACAAAATCAAATGTTTCAATTAATTTGGCTTTATTTTTATGGATGGTAAATACTGCACGTGATCTAAAATTCCATCGAGTTGGAGCATTACAGGGAAATCAATGATTTTTTTAAAACTTCGTCTTGTCACTACTATTAGTATTAGCAATGATCGATTTTGATAGTTACCTGACATTACTAATCCTTTCAAATCCGGTAAAGGCCGTTTATTTAAAATAAACACTTTTATCATATGTTAATTCACTAAATGGATTTTCTAAAAGGCAGCAACTAACTCACTAACACTCATTTTAAATTTACAACAGACAACAATCTAACCTTACTTGGCGTGACAACACATAAACAATCAAGCACTGATTGACCTACTCAGCAGTCGGCAGAACGCACGTCTCGTATGTCATAGATTGCTAGCGGCTGCCGCAGGCTAGCCTCCAGAGGATGTTGCCGTTTTCGCTGATTTACCCAGTTGGCGTTCGGACTGGTCGGAAAAACGGCAACTGCGTTGAACAACACATGCTCAGCGTTTGAGATATATAGAGAGTCTAGCCTCAGGGCACTGTTGCCAGATTAAAAATAACTACTGAGAACGGAGAATTAATTGTAAAATTTTAAAAATTATCAGAGAAACAGGAAATAAAATGGAGAATGATCATTAAGATAAATTGGTGAGGAGGCTGAGCCTCCTTAGCCTCCTTCGAGGAGCCGCCACTGGCGTTTACGTAGTGTAAAAGATTAACTCCTAGCTTTGAGAATGCCACAGTGTGATAAAGCAGTTTGTCAGCATTAATTCTAAATTAAATGTAACGAGTATTGTGTAAATTAGAGTTTAATTGTCCAACTTCCGAAAGTTAAAATATGGTTACAAATTAGATTAAACAGATACACCACTCATGACGGCTCTGTAAATGAGAAGACTCCATCTCTTCAAACTGAGATGGAACAATGCAAGTTTCAAATTGCATATCGAAGGGCCATTGATTTACATCATTTTGTTGACACGTCCCCTAGATGGCGACCATCTTCGTCAATGTACAGGACTTTCATTCCAAAAGTAACCATTCTCGATAGATATCGATTTCGAGAGAATTCGATCGAAACAAACAAAGTAGGTGACGCTCTCAATCGTCATTTATCCATAGAGCATAAGGAATCATATTCTAACAGACTCGTATATTTAGCAAAAACCTCCTTTCTTCGTAATACAATAAATAGGAGGGCAAGGTAAGTTCCTGAAAAATAAAACAGATAGCGCCACAATCGAAAATCCCATGCGACATTTGTGATGTACCATTTTTAGCTAACTTTCTGTTTTAAACCTAACGAAAGCAAGCAACCTTGAAGATTTTTGTAAACATGGAAGACAGTGAGTTTTGCGTCTTGATTAAACATTATTTCTTGGGTGAAAAAAACATTAAGCAAGCTAAAGCATCGCTTGTTAAACATTATTGGGACTCTTTACCATCGATTGGAACGATTCACAAGTGGTTTACTGATTTTCGTTGTGGTAGTATGACACAAGGGACGCCGAATGTTCTGGTCGTCCAATTTAGGTTCAGTGGCGGCTCCTCGAAGGAGGCTAAGGAGGCTCAGCCTCCTCACAAATTTATCTTGTTGATCATTCTTCATTTTATATCCTGTTTCTCTAATAATTTTTTAAATTTTACAATTAATTCCCCGTTCTCAGTAGTTATTTTTAATCTGGCAACAGTGGCCAGAGGCTAGACTCTCTATATATCTCAAACGCTGAGCATGTGTTGTTCAACACAGTTGCCGTTTTTCCGACCAGTCAATCGCCAAATAGCGTGAAACAGCGAAAACGGCAACATCCTCTGGAGGCTAGCCTGCCGCCCGCCTTTAAGTTCAGTACGAGTACAGTCGGTGTGGTACGGAATACGACATATGCGTGTTGCGTCAGTGCTTGTTTTGTTTTATGCGGGTATAATGGTTGAGTGACACCACGCGAAATAAGGTTAGATTAGAATTCGTCTGTTCGGTAAATTATTAATTGTAAAAATGGACAACTAGTGGACAGATTTTTAGGGTTCTACGATGTTAGTTCGGGAAGAACAGCGGTCAATTTATTCAATTTTTTAATGGAAACATTTCAACGATTCGACTTTGCGAATAAATCAGACTTACGACGGCATCTGTAATGGCGGGACATTTAAACGGTCTTCAAACAATCGAAATGCTGCTGTTGGTTTAAAATCTTATTTAGAAAATGAAGAATTTTTGTTTTTTCTTGATAATTTTAAATTAATATTTGAACAAACTGATCTTATATTTCAAATTTTACAACATAAATTCACTAATATAATTTATTCAAGAGATCGTTTGAAACATCTCATTGATAAAATTTCAAGTTTCCGTTATACAGAATTTAATTTTAATATTTTATTTGGAAATTATTCAACTGATGAGGCTTCTCCCGTGAAAAGGAGGAAAACATATAATTTGGTAGACAAGAAACTACATTATAAACAACTTTTTTATGAAATTGTAGATAGGTACTATTAAAGGTCAAATATTGAGATTCGATTTTCCGATTTACATGAATTGAAGTTTTTCGATTTGAGGAATAGAAGATATTTCAAATCTTTTTCAAAAGAGTTTCTCAATACACTTTCAGATAACTTAGTTCTAAAATATAATTTTTTTGATAAAATAGCGCTGCACAATGAATTATGCGTTGTATACTGGGATAAAGATATTTTAGGCCAGTACGACAGTCACGCCGATATGATAAAATATATGATAGATAATGATTTGCAACAAGTCTTACCTCAGTTTTATAGACTACTTTGTTTGACAGTCACCATTCCTGTCACGTCGGCATCGATGGAGAGATCATTTTCTACTCTCAAACGAATTAAAACATACATGCGAAATACAATGGGCCAAAATCGTTTATACAATGTTAGTTTAATATCTATTGAAAAAGATTTAGTAAAACACTTAAAACATAATGATACATTTTATGATAATATTATTGATCATTTTTCGCAAATTAAAGACCGTAGAATTTCGTTAATATATAAAAAAGTTGATGAAATTAATTAAAAAAAAACAAAATATGAAAAATTCCAAAAAAAAAGAAAAAAAATTAAAAGTCCAAAAAAAATAAAAAACAAAAAACGAACGAAAAAAAATTTGTGGGCAAGAGAAACTCTATACCTCCACGTTGGTTCTTGCTGGGTAACAATTAATTTTGTTACTGAAGTAGCTGGTACGGTCGCTGCGCGAAGGTTAAATTAATTGACTGAATATAGTATATTTTTACAAAAACGTTTTATGTCCAGCCTCCTCTCTCAAAAAGTTCACGAGCCGCCACTGTTTAGGTTACAATGCCAGAAATCGTCGATAAAATCCATGGTATGATATTGGACGATCGGCGAGTTAAAGTGCCCGAGATTGCTGAGGCTATGGGCATTTCAACCAAACGGGTACGGAACATATTGTATACATTTTTGAATATGAGAAAACTATCTACCAGATGGGTCCCGCATTTGCTCTCTGTTGACAACAAGCGCGACCGTGTGACAACTTCAAAGGAGTGTTTGGCGATGTTCAAGCGCGGTAAGAAGGACTTTTTGCGTCGTTTCGTAACTGTGGACGAAACATGGATCCATCACAACACACCAGAGACCAAAGAACAGTCCAAACAGTGGACTTGTCCTGGCGAATTAAAGCCAAAAAAGGGCAAAGTGGGTTTATCGGCCAAGTGTGTTTATCTGTCTACAATCGGTCAGATAGTTAGCACACCAAACAGTGCGCGAAACAAAGCGAATAGCGTCGAGTATTTTGACAGATCACTCTGCTCAATAACTCGAAAATGGCTCAAGGTACGAGATTGAATTTTTGAGTCAGTATTCGAGAATCATATCTAGTTTGTGTGTGTTTGTTAATAACATAACCTCATACAATGGGTTACTCATTCAAGACATACCGATTTGGCTATTAAATACTAAAAAACATATGGCTATTAACTTCCATGACTCCATACATTCGAGGACGTAGATGCTGGAATTGCGAAGTATATCAGTGGTGAATTTCATTTTAGAGTATTCAACAATCCTGAAAAATGCCTGCTCTTGCAATTTAATAATTTACATAACTCACTTCCTCAATGTTGATTTTACCTCAAAACTGCCAATTCAGATATTTTTTCCTATTATACAATAAGTTATTTCCTGGTTAGATTGGATAGTGCGCATGCTCTCACCCTGATTTTCTGCGGGAGATTCAAAAGGGCTCATTGTTGAGAAGCTGCTTTGGCGTTCCAGTTATATAAGTTATAGTTCAGTGGTAATTCCTGAGACATGGGAATTGTATAAAATCGGAATTGCAGCATAAAAATCGTCTATTGTTTTCAATTCCATGGCTATCTCGATTTTCTCATGAACGAAGAAAGTGCGAATTGTGTGAGAACGATTGGATCAAATGCATGACATAATATATAACGTTGGAATCGGGGCAAACAAGAAATTTTCAGAACCTACGGATACGGTCAAAAAACGCAATTTCTATTTGCATATTGAAAATGACCAATTATTTTAGTTCATACATTGGCAGCACTAACTATGAATCCAGTTTTCTCTCAAATGATGCACATATGCACATGACGGCATGTATCATGTACCTTTTCTCAAGCAAACAGACTTTTATTTCAAAATAACACCCTGCAACACAAGAAACGAAAAGATATTCGTATATAACACCCAAAAAAATAGTTTTTCAGAAAGTTTAAGTACAATTATACAAAAAAAACAAAATTATGGTGATAAAAAGATATCAACAAATTTCTCAAGCCTACAACTTCTTGAGGAAGGAAAATTGTATGGAGCTGCGTTGGAATAAATCACCTTATTTTCGTACAAAGAAAGCTATTCATGAAGAATTGCCTATTCTTTATTGAACAACATATGTCAAATACAATAGGTGATTAACCCCTCGCATATGGAACTGGTATTGTCAACAATGTATTAATGGGGTTGCATGTTAACTGCTCAGGTCAAGATATTGTAAAAATCAATTAGAAAATTAAATTCAACAAACATATCGTTGGGCGGTATAGTTACCTTGATGCTTGATGACTCGTAGCTAAAATTCCATTGAAAAGATGGTTCTACACCTTGAATGATAAATTGTAATTAAAACAGAAAGCTAAACCAAATTCAGATATTTAGAATTACCACTCTGTTCTTCAGAAGTTGGAGAATAAAACTCAAATTTTACACAAAACTTTTAACATTTAATTTAAAAATGCTGACAAATTGTTTCACCACACTGTGGCATTATCAAAGCGAGGAGTTATCAACTAAAGCTAAATCTAAAAGTATGTCCTTAAATATCAGGGATCAGAATGTGGTGCAAATTGAGGGATGGGGGTGGATAATGGTGGGAGTGTGATTACAAAATTGTTAACAAGCGGTGAATTATATGTGTCGATTTGATCATTTAATATTACATTATTATTGTTTTTTGCGTGTTTCAAAATTTCTATGGATTCTAATATATCAAGTTTATGTCCTTTTTCCTGAATATCTAGAATATCAGGATTAAGGGTGAAATTGTGGTTATGTTCTAACAGGTGATTTGCGTAATTAGAGTCTTCTTTTTTTTTTTTTTTTTTTTTTTTTTTTTTTTTGAGCCTGTAACTTCTCAAATGTTCATTGAACCTTACGCTGAAACTGCGTCCAGTTTGCCCTATGTACAAAGCACTACAGTCATCACATCTCAGTCTGTAAACTCCAGATTTCTTTAAGTTATCTTTTTTAGATTTCGAGTTATTAATATACGAGCATAGGTTATTTGTTGTTTTAAAGGCGACGTTTTTATTCTGTTTTTTAAGGAATTGAGATATTTTTAGTGAATGTTTACCTAAATATGTTAGACATGTGAAATTTGATTTTGTGTTATTATTAATTTGCGGATAAATTATGCTTAAGGCTTTTTTATTGAGTTTATTTTGGAGTATTTTATTAATTATCTTGACATTATAACCGTTATTTTTGGCAATATCTACGATTCTGTTTAATTCTAAATGGAAATTATCTTTACTTAATGGGACATTAATTAATCTATGTATCATACAATTATATGCTGCTAGCTTATGTGATTGTGGATGTAAAGAAGTGTTGTGTATTGTGGTATCTGTGTGGGTGGGCTTGTGATAAATAGCGAAAGAAAAGTAATTATTTGTGTGTGAAATTGTCAGATCTAAAAAGTTTAAGGACTTGTTGTTTTCCATCTCTAATGTGAATTCTATATTTGGGTGTAAGTTGTTGATATAGGTGAGAAAAGAATTTATTTGACGGTTACTGCCTGTATAGCAAGCGATTACGTCGTCAACATAGCGATACCAATATACAAACATGTGCTGAAAATTGGAATTTAAAATCTTAGTTTCCAAGTAATTCATAAATATTTCTGCTAGCAACGGAGATAATGGCGAACCCATGGGGAGTCCGGTGTTCTGTTTGTAATATTTATCGTTAATTGTGAAATAATTTTGGTCTATGCAAAGTGAGATTAAACTTAATATTTCCTGTGTTATTGTCGGTAAAGTATTATTGCGGATTAAAAGATCTTCAATTAGAGTGATGGTCAATTGTGTGGGAATACTTGGAAAAAGGTTCTTGACATCAAAAGATACAAGTTTGATATTTGTCTTTAGTTCTACATCTTTTATTTTTTCTATTAACTGGAAAGAGTTTTTTATACTGTATTTAGGTTTAAAGTTTGTATATGTTGATATTATGTTGACTAACTTTTTATTAGTCAACATAATATCAACATATACAAACTTTAAACCTAAATACAGTATAAAAAACTCTTTCCAGTTAATAGAAAAAATAAAAGATGTAGAACTAAAGACAAATATCAAACTTGTATCTTTTGATGTCAAGAACCTTTTTCCAAGTATTCCCACACAATTGACCATCACTCTAATTGAAGATCTTTTAATCCGCAATAATACTTTACCGGCAATAACACAGGAAATATTAAGTTTAATCTCACTTTGCATAGACCAAAATTATTTCACAATTAACGATAAATATTACAAACAGAACACCGGACTCCCCATGGGTTCGCCATTATCTCCGTTGCTAGCAGAAATATTTATGAATTACTTGGAAACTAAGATTTTAAATTCCAATTTTCAGCACATGTTTGTATATTGGTATCGCTATGTTGACGACGTAATCGCTTGCTATACAGGCAGTAACCGTCAAATAAATTCTTTTCTCACCTATATCAACAACTTACACCCAAATATAGAATTCACATTAGAGATGGAAAACAACAAGTCCTTAAACTTTTTAGATCTGACAATTTCACACACAAATAATTACTTTTCTTTCGCTATTTATCACAAGCCCACCCACACAGATACCACAATACACAACACTTCTTTACATCCACAATCACATAAGCTAGCAGCATATAATTGTATGATACATAGATTAATTAATGTCCCATTAAGTAAAGATAATTTCCATTTAGAATTAAACAGAATCGTAGATATTGCCAAAAATAACGGTTATAATGTCAAGATAATTAATAAAATACTCCAAAATAAACTCAATAAAAAAGCCTTAAGCATAATTTATCCGCAAATTAATAATAACACAAAATCAAATTTCACATGTCTAACATATTTAGGTAAACATTCACTAAAAATATCTCAATTCCTTAAAAAACAGAATAAAAACGTCGCCTTTAAAACAACAAATAACCTATGCTCGTATATTAATAACTCGAAATCTAAAAAAGATAACTTAAAGAAATCTGGAGTTTACAGACTGAGATGTGATGACTGTAGTGCTTTGTACATAGGGCAAACTGGACGCAGTTTCAGCGTAAGGTTCAATGAACATTTGAGAAGTTACAGGCTCAAAAAAGAAGACTCTAATTACGCAAATCACCTGTTAGAACATAACCACAATTTCACCCTTAATCCTGATATTCTACATATTCAGGAAAAAGGACATAAACTTAATATATTAGAATCCATAGAAATTTTGAAACACGCAAAAAACAATAATAATGTAATATTAAATGATCAAATCGACACATATAATTCACCGCTTGTTAACAATTTTGTAAACACACTCCCACCATTATCCACCCCCATCCCTCAATTTGCACCACATTCTGATCCCTGATATTTAAGGACATACTTTTAGATTTAGCTTTAGTTGATAACTCCTCGCTTTGATAATGCCACAGTGTGGTGAAACAATTTGTCAGCATTTTTAAATTAAATGTTAAAAGTTTTGTGTAAAATTTGAGTTTTATTCTCCAACTTCTGAAGTATTATGAATTTACACTACGTAAACGCCGAAACCATAGATATACCACTCTGTTGTTTATTCAGTTCAATTTAAAAAGATAATGTATAATGTGTCATTGTGACATTTATGACAGTGACAGTTTTGAAATAAAATTCCATAGAACAATCTTGAACTTGATTAGTTATTAGTAATAGAAATGAAATGTAAATCATAGAATAAGAAATTCATGAAATAATCATAGTTATTCAGATTTGTAAATTATAGAATAGTATCTTAGGTATTTAATTACCTAGATTCAACCCATTTCAAGTAAATCAATTTAATAATTACCCATACATTACTCTTTCACACACACCGGAT
This sequence comes from Endomychus coccineus, assembly GCA_958510875.1. Lineage (NCBI taxonomy): Eukaryota > Metazoa > Arthropoda > Insecta > Coleoptera > Endomychidae > Endomychus > Endomychus coccineus. The sequence continues at coordinate 16,259,797 of OY294071.1, read as the reverse complement.
CCAATGTTTTCTGTAGTTTTAATTGGATTTTAAAAAACACAAGTTGGCTGCATATGCATTTCATTATTCAAAGTCATCTATTCTTTTCTAAATTACTTGGAAACACAAATTAACACAACAATTTTTGATAAAGATATAAATAAGATATTGAAAATCATTTTATTTTTAGAAGTATCAAAGAACCAAAATACCATAATCTAAGTCAATTTAATCAGTCAGACAGTCATGTTAATGAGGAGAATTATGACTCAAGTATTTATAATATTTGGTCAGATATTTTGCAAATATTTAAAACCTAATGAATATGTTTAGAATAGGCCGATACGAATTTTTAGCCGATACCGATACTTTACTATACGCTGTAAAGCATCTTTAAGTCAAATACTGGCAACGACGCGAACAAATTTCGGTAATTCCCCGACCAACCGAGTCAAAATACCAGCAGTGTTTCCCCATTTTAAGAAATGTGTAGTGTCCCAGCGCTGCTACAATCGCTGCTCTTGTCAGTTCTTGAATCGAATTAGTACATTGCACATTGCTACAGCTGAACCATCCTAGCTTGGCCTCTGAGATGCGCGGAAGAAAGAGTGAAAGAGGCACTGTGCAAAAGAGACAGAGAACGGCAAGGTCCTGTACTTTGCCAATGTAAACACTACGAATACACCGGTTAAACTGAGCTCTCCAGCCTTAGGCTACTGCGCATTCATAACTCAGAGGCCAAGCTATTCTGGTCGAGCTGTACTTCAGATAACGGTCGTGTCGTGCAATATTTTCATTTTTTTGCGATAGAGGTAAAAATGCGATGGGAGAAAATAGCGATAATAGAAAAAAATCTGTATTTTTTAAACCAAAAGAAGAAATAGTTCACAATTACTAGATAAAGAAGTTATTCCCAAAGCCGCTAGAGATACCAATAAAACGAAATAAAGTTCTCTTTGGCAGTTTTTTGAAAAGAAGCTGCTCCTAAACTGTAACATCTGTAGTAAATCTATTTCAAAAAAATGTAAAAAATGAGTTTTTACTTACGAATAAATAAGATAGTAGTTATTCTTAAATATGCCGATATTTATCTGCAAAATTTGCTGATATGGCGATACCATACCGATATGCCGATATTTATATCGGTATGGCCGATCACTAAATAAGATGTAAGAATATTCGATCCAAAATATTTTTTTATCAATATACAAAAACCTCTAGCGAAATCTGGTGCTGACTTCTGTGAAGTAAGCATCGTTTTTTTTTGAAAAAAAAAAAAAAGATTATCTTCCAAAATTTCAAAAGTTGCGGCGAATTAGAATCAAAAACGGAAAAAAATTAAGAAATGCTTCTCGCAGCCCCGCTATCTCGCAAAAAAAAAGTTCTGAGGGGTAGTTTTCTAATGAAACCAAGAGTTGTTGGAAGATCTGACGATTCTTCGATTGCAATCGCAAATTCATGTTCATTATGAGCTAAAAATGTTTCAGCAACAAAAAAGCGACAATTAACACAATATTTGATTTGTAAATGGTAAGCCTAACTTTACTGTGAAATTGGCATTACCAGCCGCCTTGAAAAAGCTTCTTGATCTCCAAATTTTCTTATTGAACAAATAATTTGCAAAAAAAGCGAAAAATTAATACAATACATATATTCGATTTGCTAAAATAAGTCAAGTGGTAATGCAAACTTTACTGAGAACAAGACCTTACCAACCGTTTTTCCCCGAAAGGTGCTAGAAATTAGTTTATTGTACAGCTAATTTGCAACAAAAAGTGACAATAAATACAATATTTGATTTGAAAAAATCTATTATTGTTCATGTGGTTATGCTAACTTTACTGTGAACATGGCATCACCAACCGTTTTTAAATGAATTGCCAGTAATTTGTTAATTGCATAATTAATTTGCAACAAAATTATCCAATAACACTTTTTCCCAGTGGCAATGCTATCTTTACTGTGAACTTGGCATTACCAGCTGTTAAAAAAATATATAAGAGCTACACTTTTCTTATTGCACAAATAAATTGCAGCAAAAAAATGACAATTAATGCAATACATAAAATTTTGGAATCGCATATTGTAGTGCTGACTTCACATTAGTTTATTCTTATTCCGACTACCAGAAATTACGGTTTCCATACATTTTTAATAAAACTTTCAATGGCAGTTTTTCATATTGAAGATTGATATAAAACATATGGCAGATGAACAACCACTATAGAGTTTAAACCACGATTTACAAAAGAGTTTCAATAGTTATATTAATGAAGCGACTAAATACGAACGAACACTAACTAGTATATTTTCTATTTACAAACGTTATGGATTTTGTTGAAGAAATAGCACTGTACGTTGTTAGGAAAGATTAGATAGAGTTTACAACGAAAGTTTACTCGAAGTCACAGGAAACTATGTGAAACAATAATAAACTTTATCGATGAAATACTAATGTAAAGCAGTATGGCAGGTATATAAAAGCTGGGTGCATAAGTAGCTATATTACCTTCGTTAGAATACCTTCTATCCTTCTTCTTAGGTGCTGCACTCATTATTCATTCATACCTCTACACAACTGAACAAAACATACAAAACAAGCCGACGCAGGACTAATAATTCATATCTAATGTGAAACCACATCCTAGTTAAGCAGAATATAATACAGTCTGTCTCATAAATCATGAGTATCACTCTAATGAGATAAAAGGATTCATTCTTATTGCAGTTAAATAGTAACAAATAATAATTCTATATACTGCTGAAAAGGTCTCAAAATACGCCAGACCTGTTGTAACATAATCATAATTGCCTAGATTGCTTAGATATTTTCCATGGATGGACAACAAAAAGGACATACTGATTAAATGAACAACAATTACTTTGTTTTTATAAAACTTTTAATAATAATATGAAAACGTTTTATAGTTTCAATACCGAACTGCGATTATCACACAGATAGAAAATTATGAGGTAAACAATAAACAGTTCAAATATAGGAAACAGGGTGTCCCATTTTAGGTACTTTTGCGGGTTATCTCCTTTATTTTTAAAGATAGAGAGTTGCGGTTTTCGTGACACTGTGCTACTTTTTCGTAAAACTCAAGATGCCGTCAACAGAATTTTCATAGCCCTTTTAGTTTTTAAGATACAGGGCATTTCTGAAAATGTTGCATTTTGTGACCCCCCTCGTATCTCCGTTATCCTTCAACTTATCGAAAAGGTAAAATAACGTTCTAATAGTTTTTTTTCCGTAGAATGCAATGGTGTAAATAACTTTTGTTACATATTTCCTATTTTTGAGTTATAAAGCAAACTTATGTTTTTTAAATGGAACACCCTGTATATTTATAGACTATAAAATTTATCTTTTTTTTACCTTTTCTAAAATATATGATAGTATAAACTTTTTTTCAGAAACACGCAAATAATTGACAATTTTCAGAAATTAAATACATATTTTAATAGTAGGCCATTGATATTGTTTATGACAAGAAACAGAAATAAACGTCAAATCTCTATCGCATTTAAGCTGTTTATTTTCGATCTTTTGGTATCATTATTCAATAGACATTTATCAATTTTTTCGAATAATGGCAGTTTACGAAAATTATGAGAAATATGATATGATGGTATGTTTTATACAGAGTAATGAAAATTCTGAAGAAGCTTCGGAATTATATATCTAAAGGTGAGTAAGCTATTATGGCTATGAAAATCTCTATTATCATTTCACTGTTTTGCCAGTGGTATTTGCAACAAACGTTTTATTTGGCAGACGAATGCTTTATTTCAAGTGCTGGCATTTTCTATCGTCACAATACCAGGAACTGGCATAGTGAAAGTCAGCATTTAATGTTTGAAAGGGCACAACAAGGACGCTTTGGAGTTGGGGTTTCATGTTTTATTTTGGGTAGACGTATAGTTTGAAGGAGGTCTTACAGCACGTAGATACCTAGAAATTCTTGAGGAAGTTATTCCAGAACTGCTCGAAAACATTCCATTAGCCCAGTATAATGCTGTTTACCTACAGCAAGATGGTGCCCCAAGTCATAACTCTAGGCTCTTAAGGGCCTTTCTTAATAATAACTTTCCTCAAAGATGGATAGGTACCAACGGACCTGTTAGATGGCCTCCACGATCATCAGATCTCTCAATTTTAGATTTTTTTTTATGGGGCTATATACAAAATGAAGTATATAAAACTCGATATGACGGCATTGCAGAACTTCGAGAGGCAATTCATTTAGCTTTTCGAAATCTGCGAATGAGAACAATGGTTCTTTTGAACGCTATTCAAAGAATCTCAAAGATGTGCCAATTTTGCATTAGAGAAAATGTGGTCAATTTGAACATCACATTTAATTTTTTTTAATAATGTTATTTTTTTGTGTTTTTGTTATATTGTCACTTTACGCCACAAAACTGTTGTTACAAACTTACTGTTAGAAAAAAGATCTATGGGAATTTTTTTTAATAGATACCTATATACAAGGTATCCAATTATTTTTTAGTAATATGTAAGTTGCACTTGTTTATTATTGTTATCCATAGCCTACTATTAAAATATGTATTTAATTTCTGAAAATTGTCAATTATTTGCGTGTTTCTGAAAAAAAGTTTACACTATCATATATTTTTGAAAAGGTAAAAAAAAGACAAATTTTATAGTCTATAAATATACAGGAAGTTCCGTTTAAAAAAACATAAGTTTGCTTCATAACTCAAAAACAGTAAATATGTAACAAAAGTTATCTACACCACTGCATTCTACGGGAAAAAAAACTATTAGAATGTTATTTTACCTTTCCGATAAGTTGGAGGATAACGGAGATACGAGGGGGGTCACAAAATGCAACATTTTCAGAAATGCTCTGTATCTTAAAAACTAAAAGGGCTATGGAAATTCTGTTGACGACATCTTGAGTTTTACGAAAAAGTAGCACAGTGTCGCGAAAACCGCAACTCTCTATCTTTAAAAATAAAGGAGATACCCCGCAAAAGTACTCAAAATGGGACACCCTGTACAATAGGTTTAATGAGATTGCAATTAAGAGTAAGAGATCATCGGAAATTTCAAAACAGGTAGATCTCGGGAAAATGAAATGGAATTAAGAAACAATTTGTGCATTAGTTTAATTAATCACTATTGATAAGAACCCTTATCCACTAAAAATACTATTAAAGTACTTAGGACCTTTGGGCTACCAAGTAGCCATCATCAGAGTACACTAACTTATGAATCAAAATGAGCCTGTTTGAATACTATTTGAGGATAATAATGTAAATAATTATCTCCAGCTGAGGGTAACCCATTGTTTACATTATTATCCCCAAATAGTATTTAAGCAGGCACATTTTTATATATAATATACTCTGATGATGGCCGAAAAGTCCTCAGTACTTTAATAGTATTTTTAGTGGATAAGGGTGATTATTTCTTATCAATAGTGTTATAATATAGCAGCCACATTGTGAACTCTTCATAGTTATTAGGTTAATAATTATTAAATATTCTAAGCATTATTCTGAGAGTGCTTTGAAAGACAAAGGAAAATATCACTTTGGTACATGTCTAACTGATCATTTAGGATACTGTTATAGGAGTTTTTGACACCTGTAATGTATTTAATTTGAAACCTTCGGTTTGGTTATGTAGAATGCTTAGACTATTTAAATCACAAAAAGTTTGTCTTGGTAAAAATGATTAGCAAAGGTTGAGTTTGTTTTGTTAAGTATGAAAAAACGAAAATGTTACAAGTTCTACCTATAACATTTATCAGTCTGGCAAACCAGCTTATAAACTCCAGGTTTACTATATTTATTGGCTTTGCCTTCAGCATTACATATAAGATGGCAGAGTTTATTTTTCGCCTTTTACATCATTATCAAGTGAATATAGAAACAACAAGTAGATCTATTTATATATAAAGTATATAAAGTATAAAAAGATTCAGTAATGGGGAGGGCCAGCTCAGTGGTAGAAGCATCGATCTTCTAATCACTGTGGCTGCCGGTCGCGGGTTCGAATCCAGCGACTGCGGAATTTTTCCGATGACCCGAGAAAGTGGTGAGGGAAGATACAATGGGTCGTCAAGCCTAAGTGTCATCGAGACTGCCGTGGTTGCAAGATCAAGCCTACCACACGAGGTGGAGTGTTTAGTGGGTATATCTGAGGTGATTAAATTCAGACTCAGGGACTCCCACACTACCTCATGGGATGTTACAGGACCATAAGGTGCCCACGAAGGGTTTCAACCACCTCCCAACAAAAAAAAATAGGGAGGGATTAAGGTTCCAATTGGCTATTAAGTGTATTGAATTCGAGGTTTTTAGACAGTTTGTTAATCTGTAAACTTCCCAACAGATTCATTGCTTTCCCTTTATTGCAAGTATGGAGGATTGTAAGAGTATCTAATGTTATTTTATGATTTGAAATATTAATATGTTCGAAGATTGCTAATTTACTATACATATATGGAAATATGTTCTTTGAAACGTGATTCAAAATTGCGACTCGTCTGCCCAATATAGCTCATTGGCCACTCAATCCTGTAGATACCGGATTTTTTTAATTTGGCTGTTTTTTGTTTGGCATTAAATAGTAATTGGTTCAGATTCAAGTCGCTAGAAAAAGAAGTTGTTATATTAAATTTTGAATAATAGTAACACCTCTTGATCAATCGGATTTTATAAATGCGGTAAAGTTTTGTTTAGATTGCACTTATTTTCAGTACGGTGAGCAATATTTTGGACAAATTTTCGGCACAGCAATGGGATCTCCTATTTCAGCTACCATTGCTAACCTCGTTATGGAATGCCTAGAGGAATCTGTTATAAATTCATTAGATTTTCAGCCTGTATTCTTCAAACGGTATGTAGATGATTGCCTTATGTGTGTTCCCAACGATAAAATTCAATATGTGATTAATAAATTTAAGAATTTCCATTGTAAACTTCAATTCACTTGTGAAATAGAAATAAACAATAACATTAATTTTCTAGATATGACCATTAGGCATGATGCAGATGGAAAAATAAAAACTTCTTGGTTTACTAAAGAAGTCTGGTCTCAACGTTATCTTCATTTCAATTCCGTTGCACCAGCTTGTTATAAAAAAAGTGTCATAAACAGCCTCACAGACCGCGCGGTAAAATTATCCCACGCAGAAGACCGTCCCAAAAATTTAAAAATTGTTCGTAATGCATTGGAAATGAATGGCTACCCAAAAACTTTCTACAATCCTATCATTAAAGAGAGAATAAACAAAATCTATAATGGTTCTTCTTATAAAAATAACATAACAGGTAATACAGACAATTATATAACTTTACCATACATTCCGGAGACCTCAGAAAAAATTAAGAAATGTTTGAAAAAGTACGATATAAATGTTGCGCATAAACCTACTAACTGTGTTGGGAAATATTTCTCAAATCTAAAACCTGTAATACCTAAAGATAAACAAACCCACACAGTATATAAATTGAATTGTTTAGATTGTGATGGAACTTATACTGGAATCTCTAAGCAATATTTACAAAAAAGAATGTACGGCCATAAGTATAGCACAAGAAATAATAACTTAGAAAATTCCACCGCCCTTGCTAAGCACTGTTTTGATTATAACCATCAATTTGATTACAAAAATGTTAATATTTTAACTAAAGAAACCAATTATTATAAAAGATCTATCCTGGAGATGATTCACATAAAAAGGGATTCAAATTCTGTAAATCATAGGAATGATATTCAGGGATTGAGTCAGATTTATACTAACTTGATTAATTAAAACTCTTGCAAATTCCTACATACGTCTTTATAATGTTAAAAGTATATTTTAGGAAGAACGCTTAAAGTAAACTAAATTCCAATGCAGGTCTAAAACCTTTTCAAGTACGTCATAAATCTACATCTGGGTCGTGTTATTACAAACAAATAGCTTAGAACTTCAGTTGCTTTGAGACCATAGCAATATGCGTTTGTACATTATGAGAATATTACTTAACAGTGGTTTCTTGTTACAAAAAAATCTATACTTTAATATTAACGATACAATTTTCGATTATTCGTGGTTCTGTTCGTTTCGACGGCGTGAGCTTTTTGATTGAAGATTGTGCGATATGGACGCTTGTGCTAATTAGTTTTAGTTAACCCCTTTTTAACAAAATAAGTCTTCTGATGATGGTCGTGAGACCGAAACGTACGTAAAGACGAACATTTATAACAGAGTGTTAATGTGACCTAATTCCCGAGAATTTTTTATATAAATAATAGTAACTCATACTATTTGATAATTCGCCAACACAACTAAAACATACATATTTCTTTTCTGGTACTTCTGTTATGGAATATAAAAACTGCGAAATTTGTTTTTGTTCTTTACGATTAATGATTTGATTAATAAAGTGAACAGGAATATTGTTATTTGAAGCTATCTGTTTAATTTTGTTTATTGTACTGATTTCTGTCTTGAATTCTTCTTCTGATGGAGGGATGAAAATGACTGAAAGATGTAGCATCAATGAAGGTGTCTTTTCTATGAATATTATAGCAAGTTCTACCTATATAAAAGTTATCACAGTCCGGGCAAATTAGCTTATAAACTCCAGGTTTATTATATTTATTGGGTTTGTGTTTAGCATTATACTAACTATAATAACTTTTTCATGTTATTATTCAACTTGATATAAAAAAATAATTGCTCTTTCAGTTAATCATAATGATAAATTACTATAAAGTAACGGCTTTCACTATCGATTTATTCAATTTATTGCAACAAATTTGTATTTATGACCTGAAATTTCACAAGATTTTGGTACTGCTTCATCATTTCCGACGTCTCCTCCCAAGGTAGCATCGTTGAGAAGGACTGGAAATTTTTTCAAATCTTTTTGTGTTCATTTCAAAAGCGTCCATCCTCACTGCCTCACTCTGAAGTCTGTACATTCAATTTCAGTACTTGTACATGCAAAATATCTGGGGTATGGGTAGAACTATGATTATGTGTTTGAGAGTACTTTTCGCCTTCTTTCTGAAGTCTCAAATTAGCTAACTGTTGGGCAGGAAGGAGTAAGTAAGTAGTCATGATGAATAGGAAATAAAACTCTGTTTTTCACAATTGTTTCTGTATTTTAATTTGGCAACGATCCCTATAGCAATCAATTTCTTACGCTCTAAATAATTCTCCAGCAGAAATAATTGACCCCAATAAATTGTACACAATGTATGAGTGAATTACACCGAAATATATTAGATGAGAATCCTTGCGTTTGAAAGGGCTAACAGCATGTAATAACTCATCACTTGATATATGATATATATTGAAACACGTGGTAAGAACTAAAATGAAAATGAAATAATCGTTACAATACTAATAATAATTCGCCGTCTCGCCTCGGGGATAACGAATCCTGTTTTGCAATCAAAACAAATCTGAATATTGGTTTGGCATGAATCGATCGCTTGGATATCTAAACAATCTGCAACACTGCATATTTCGTACCAGGTGAATCTAAATAAAAAAAAATAGGCGTGAACAATTCAACGGCTTCTCGCGGTACCTGTGCGAAATACACTGGGATAAGGCTACATGCGTTAGGGTAAACTTTGTCATGTTTTGGTCACCTTGGTATGCAAGTAGATTTGTACTATCAATTGCCACAACGTTATTTTCCCAAAAGATTTGGAAATAGTCTTACCAAAAACCGATATTTTGCTTATAAGTTCAATATGAAATGTTTTGAGCTAAATTTTATAAATACATCTATTAATTAACAGATCCTTAGATTAGGTACATCCCTCACCCTCATTTTGTAAGCACAATTCTGCGGGTTGAATGTATGATTGTAATATATATTCACTGGATGTTTCGCCCGCTAACACCCGTAGAAATAGTTAACAAACTATATTTTTTTATTAGTGAATACAATTGGTAACAATAAATTTAAACCAATTATATATAATCAAAATTATCAAAATTGAATAATATGAGCCGGCGGTGGAATGTTGGGAGAGGAGATAGACATTCGAATTTTTTTTGAAAGTTTGGAGGTTATGGGCTTAGGGAAAGACCTCACTAGGTAAAAAGTTCCACAACTTCGCTGTTCGATAGAAAAATGAAGTCTGGTAGGAAAAAGTTCGGCAGATCTCGAGCTTGACAATGAAGGGGCCTAGTTTCAGCTCGTCTAGTTCGCCTATCTGGGATCTCTCGTGGTGGAACAACAGACAAGATTTCATCATGGAAATATATAGAAAAGGGGAAAGAGAACCAAAATAGCTGTAAACTAGGAAACTTGGGAATTTAGATATATAAGAAACAACATAAGAAAAGCAATACCATTCATGTGGCAATCATGGCAATCTCAAGAGAATCAGAATAGCTGCAAACTGAGCTTTCTTCCTGCATTCTTCTAAATGATAAACATCCAGAAGCAAGGGTCCCAGCGCGAAGGCAGAGTCGAACGTTGGTATTCTGCCAGCACACGCAGTGGCCGAACCGTAAACTTGCGATGTGTATTGGTAACCATCCATGACAGGTGTTCACATGTAAAACCCGTACAACTTCCCTCCTCTTCTCAGCCAATTTTTCGCTTTAGAGCACTTTTGCGGGTTACATGTACTTATGGTTGTAACATTATATTCAGTAGGTTTTGTCCACGGACTTCGCAAGCGGAAACAGCTAACACCCGTAGAAACATTCAACTAATACATTGCAAAGTCGTTGAATATTGAATAATTTCTCCCACCTTTCTACGATGTTCTAGAGAGGTCAATGAGCTCGAAAGTGTGACATCAACCAAACAGATAGAATCCAAAACCTTCAGCTTATGTTTGAGAGCCGAACTCTAAATATGTGAACAGTACTCCAGGACAGGTCGAATCTGTGCTTTGTAGATTATGAGGAGCTGCTGGGATTAAAGTAGCTCTTGGCACGGAATGAGTAATTGCAGTAGCAGAAGTAATGTGCTCCGAAAAGGTAAATTTATTTAAAACTGTCAGTTTGTCAGCAAACACCGTGGCTCGGAGGGTAGAAGACATCGCAGAAAATATATCATCTCAACTGTCTGACAAAAATGGACATCTTGAGTGGTTTTCTCTGGCCTTGGACGAGTCAACGGATGTGTCAGATACTGCTCAGGTGTTGATTTTTATTCGAGGAGTAGATAAAAAGGTATGAAGTGTATGAAGAACTTCTTGATATTGATAGTATTAGCGGCACGACAACAGATGGGGAAAATATGAGGATTTGGTCCGCGGGCCTAAGTTTGGAGAACCCTGGCCTATACTATAAGGCTGATTGTAATTTTTTATTTATTTATATACTTTGAATCCAAATTCCAGAGTTAAAACTTGAATAAGTAGAGTTTTGACTTATTTCAGGTGGAGCTGAAAATTACCTAATAAATATCTAACACTCAACACCGGCACTAACTGTCACACTATTTGTATCACAATCTTAGCAAACTGAATCCTACAATCTATTTATTTCATTGTGTGAAAATTCTGGGCAGTGGCAGGCGGTGGACGGGCTGACACACAAACATTTAGTGGTACAGATGATACCCGAAAGGTAAGACAGCGGCGTAACAATACGTACGCATCTGAACAGTGCCTAGTTTTCATTAAATTAAAACATAAATTTGTCTAGAAGTTGACGTTCAATGAATATCATTAGTGTCCTGCGTGTCTTGTCAACACTGGTAATATTCTACTTTGACCCCTACACTGACGTTTGGCCCAGTCGGCAACTGCCGCCTTGTACAGTTCGTTACTGCTCCAATATCGTCATGATGGGCATCCTTATCTTGAACACACTATATCTGGCGAAGAATATCCTCATCCCATTCTGGGTATTTCGTAAAAGTATGCAGATGATGAGGGTGTCAGTATAGTTGAGAGACAATTTAGATTTTAGAACATCATCCTGTGATTATACATACTATCTTTGCAGAGAAAATGAACCTGAGGCGCAGGATTTTCGTTTCCTTATCCCGAACTCTCCACAGGAATTAACAAGTAAGATTGGCTAATTTTATGAGGAAACATTCATAGTACAATGTTGGTAATATAAAATGGATGTAATACAATTTGAACAGCTCGAGTTTATGAAATTTTGCAACAGTTGCACAATATGTTCAATGAACGAAAGTTACATTATCTATAATGGAAAAATTAATGATTATTTTCAATTTTGGAGACAGGCCAAAAAAAATCGTGTTATGAATGATGAACACTTAAAAATTCGCGAGGTACAAAGTTATTACCTATTTCCGTTATATTTTTATAGGTTTACAGTTATTAGTGCCGAGGTTAAACGCTGCTAATAATTCATTTCGATTCGAACTAAAATCGAACAACCTAAGATTAGAACTGAAATTAATCATTCTGTGTTGCCAATTATTTGAAATTTATACTTGATATTTAATATTAATATATAAAATAAAATTAATAGAATCAGAACACGAAACGATTTTATTAGCTTTTTGATTTGCTCATGTTTTACTTTTTATTATGATAATTATAGATGATATATTTTGACAATTAATGTTTGTTCATAATAATAAGAGGTATGTGCAATCCGGACCTGTGTACTGGAGAACCTGAGACGAAACTACCGAAGTAGGCGGATTTATATCTACACCGACATAGTCCAATCAATAGACAACGACCTAATGTTAAATTTGCAGAAATTAATAACTGGAAAAAAATATGAGCATGTAGGAAATTAAATGTAGAGGTAAGTTTCTGTTTCATGCAACTCGATCCGAAATGGCGAACATAACCTAAAAAATTGGCAGTTGCAAAAAGCCGTTACAGAAATGCAATAAAGAGTTTGCTCAAGAAACAAACGAAGAACAAAATTTTTTAATTATATTCTGAATCAAATGCAGAAAACTGCAAGTCAATCCGTTTTACTGCGCCACTTTTGGAATGTTGGACCTATTTTAGTGCTTTATTTCCTCGACTGATATTTCATGTTGAAAGTTGAAATTGATAGTCGAAGTAATGTGAATTGTCAGGTCAATATAGATGGGTTTACGAAATATTGAAAAATTAAATTTGTTATTAGTTTTCTTCCTCCATTTCAATTGTGAATTTAATATTTGGATGAATTGTTCTTTTCTTAGTAAATTTATGGGTGACGGACAGCAACAACGTGATACTTAATTCTCAATGTGACCACATCGTTGTGCTTACTATACTATGAACAGTGAATCATTTAGATATAGCTAAATATGCCGAAAAACATCGTATATCCGGGTTGGGTTCACTGGAAAACAACAATCACATTGTAATAGAAAATGGATCATATGATCTATGAAATAGGATAGTCAAATTGTCATAAAAATAGCCGAATTTGGGTTGAATTAATTTTTCAATATGCTATACGAGTTGTGGCCTGTTTCATTTTAACAGGTTTGCAAACAAATTTTTGGGCGGCCGGTCCGTCGTACCATCTTCAAAAAATTTTCAGTATTTTCCTAGTTTTTGCCAAATATCTGCCAATTATAGCGTCTGACAAAGGGTTGGACACATCCTTATTTAAAGTAGATGAATTTGTTACAATTTGGGCTCAGGTCCATGTTTTACCTCTATTTTCGGGGCAACAGCTCTTCAGATTTAAACAAAAACTTTTGACCAGTTTTTACCCAGTACCTTCTAAATGACGACTCCTGTGTTGAAATCTTATATAATATCTTTTATACCAGGGTAAATTTGCTACAATATGACCGTCAATTTGTTTCGCTGCGTCAAATAGATCACTACATACAGCTTTTCATCTTCAACAGGTCATTTACCCTCCACCACTCTGGTTCTAAAGTACCTCGAACCTGGAGAGGAATTCGAATTGAAGAACAATTTCTTATTCGGTTGTAGCAACACAAAACCTCGATGAGTCTCGATACCACGTTTTTGGTGAAGAAACCAGACATAAGTGGTACCTCATCCCCCTAATATCCAAGAAGGACCCATCTCCAGACTTCTGAGATCCTCACCTGCGTTGCAAGAAATACTGTTCAAAATCATGTGGGTGTCGAAAAACAGGACATTACAATGGACAGTCCTGCGAAAATAGACCGCCAATAGTCCAGGCCTTTGACGCGGAGGAGGCCGCTCCTGAACTCATCGACATGCTGAGTGAAACCGCGAGGGTGAAACTGCATACAAAAACGCTGGATTTCAATTGGTGGACGTTCTAAACACTGGCACAACAGTGAAAAAAGCCGTTGAAATTCCCGACATCAACAGCCCAGGTCCTTTAACCGCTAAATATAGTGAATTACCTTGAAATTTAAGAATTTATCTAGATATGTATTTTTATAAGAATCATTATGTAAATTTGTAAATATCTCTTCTACGTTGCATATAACTGATCTACAATATAGTTGTTGCCCCTCATTCCTATCAATTTGAGTAAAATTATCAATATTCGATTCTAACGATTTTCGAAAACAAGGTTATTTTTCTTGATGTGGCGAAACCAATTGGTGGTCTAATTGCAGAAAATTTACTCTATATGGCAGGACTGGTCTTTTAGAGGGTACTGGGAGAAAAATTCTTTCTTCTTTTAGGAAAGTTTCGTTCATATTTGCAAAGCTATAACTCCAAAAGTTTTGGAGGCAAAATAATGGGTTTGTGAGCAAAATTGTAGCAAATTTAGTGCACATAATCCTCAGATGCTTGGGAGATATTTGGCATAAACTAAAAAAGTCTTGATTATTCAGTTGGCGGACCGACCTGTTGAAATTTTGGTTGGCAAATCTGGTACCAACCCGTACAGCATATTAATATATTAACACTACCCTAATTAATCCATCCCTTCTCTACTATATGACTGAACTGGATTCAACGGCATTATCGAAGGAAGAAAATGGACATAAATGGTTAATAGATCATAGATTGCCTTCGAAACTACTGTCACCATTCATCACTGTCGGAAATCACTTAGTTTCATTTGAGTGAAGAATATATTTCCAGTTTTGGAAGCGCATATAATTATTGCCCAGCGGAATCAGCGAGATAACTAGATGGCAGTTACTTCTGGGACAGCTGTATTGTAAACAACATATTGAGATAGCAAGTTAATAGTAAAGATGACTTCATATATCACGGAAATTTATGTTTAGTAACGAATGATGATGTATTATTTCCAATTATGTTGATTTCCAACAATTACGATTAAATACATTACACCAAATGACCGTTCTTGGTGAGAGGTGATATTAGATCAATTTGATTATATAACAAGCATAGTCAATGGCTTATTTTCATCCCAATCTTCCTGTTTACTCATGTAAGCTCCAACAAATATGAAAAATGCAGTTACTTCTTTAAAAATCTCAGTGTATATTAATTAAACATCATCTTTAACAAAACGAGGGCAAGATGAAAAGTCCCTGAAAAATAAAACAGATGGCGTCACAATCTAAAATCTCTTGTGACATTTGTGATGTACCACCTTTAACTAGAACGCATTAAAACTTTCAGACTGATACGTCATTCAGTTGTTTTGACACCTATCGAAAGCAAGCAATCTTGAAGATTTTTGTAAACATGGAAAAAAGTGAATTTCGCATCTTGATTAAACATTATTTCTTGCGTGGAAAAAACATTACGCGAACCAAAGCATCGCTTGTTAAACATTATGGAGAGGGAGACTCCTCACCATCGATTGGAACGATTCACAAGTGGTTTACTGATTTTCGCCGAACGTTCTGGTCGTCCAATTGAGGTTTACAACGCCAGAAATCTACGATGAAATCCATGGTATGATATTGAACGATCGGCGAGTTAAAGTGCACGATATTGCTAAGGCTATGCGCATCTTAAACGAATGGGTAGGAACATTTTGAAGGTATTATTTTGGATTCCACTTGACAACTCTGAAATTGCAGCCGCAGTGTCATCTGCATATTGTGAATTAATGTTGATTGCAGCAGGTATATCGTTTACATAGTACACAACATACATAATATACAACAGCGGCCCCAATATTGATCCTTGAGGGACCCCTTTCTTCACATATACTATATCAGACCTCATGCTATTTCTTGAATTATTGGAAGATTCAGTATATTGATTTCTATTTTCAAAATATGATTCAAGTAACAGAATTGAATGATCAATACTATCAAAAGCCTTTGACAAGTCTAAATAAAGAAGTGCAGTTGCTTTATCCTTATTGATAGAATCAACTATTTTACCTAGAGTCTGGTAGACAGCTCTAATCGTTGTCTTATTTTTCCTGAAACCGTTTTGTTTGTCTGAGATAATGTCGAATCTTTCGAAAAAATTAAACAATCTAGCATGAATAATCTTTTCACATACTTTACTGAAATTGGAGAGTAAAGCTATAGGTCTATAGTTATTGATCTTATCTTATCGCCATTTTTGAAAATTGGTTTTATAGCTGCTAATTTCAATAGCAATATTAGAGACAAGTTTATTAGATGCACCAACGGCAAAGTTGAAAACGATCACCGGCGTATATTATGCAGAGTTGTTGGATCGATTCGACGCCGATTTGAAGCAAAAGCTGCCGTATTTGGCAAAGAAAAAAGTTGTTTTTCCACCAGAACAACGCGCCGGCGCACAGGTCCACAGTCGCATTGGCAAAATTCCATGAATTGCGCTACGAAAGATATTTGGCTCCAATGATGAGGTCATCACTGAAACAAACGGCTATTTTGAAGGATTGCCGAGATCGATAAATTAGAAAAACGTTGGATACAGTGTATCGGGCTACAAGGAGATTATGTTGAGAATTAATAAAGTTTAGACCAAATAAATCATTTCTTGTTTCATTTTTCAGGCATTTTTCACCTTGCCCTCGTATATCTTTGGGTAGACTATTATATTTCCGAGATTGGAGCAGGAAATTATTTCATAAGTCTTCCTCTCGGATTTCCTTCATATAATTTTAATGAGAAGTCTTTCGGATACATTTTCATGACGCATTTCGCTTAGCGTTATGCGAAGTTGGTTGAACCCAAGTTGCATAAAGATAACATACTTGATAACATGTGATGTATCACTGATTAGTTCATGACAATTGTATCACCATTGGGATTAACCATCAACCACCCGCCAATTTCGACTCTCTTCTATTTTTTGCACTTTGATCAGAGAATGTAATAAACCATAAAAGAGTTCACACTGTGGATACACTATAATCCTATGAATAAGAAATAATCACCATTAGCCACTGAAAATACTGTTGAAGTACTGAGGACCTTTCGGCTACCAAGTAGCCATCATCAGAATAAACTGAATACAATATACCAAATAACCGTTCGTTTCCCCTGATGATGGCTACTAGGTAGCCGAAAAGTCCTCAGTACTTTAACAGTATACAGGGTGAGTCAGTTTTTTGTAGACAAACTTCAACAGGAGATAGAACAGTTGTTTTTAAGGAGAAAAGTTCCTATAAACATATGTCGTAGAAGGCTTCGTTTTCGAGATACAGGGTGTTGAAATTGAAAAAAAAATTTCGTTTTTTGCGAATATCTCCGGAACCGTTTATTGTACAGAAAACAGCTTTTGTGAGCATTTTCTACTCATAGTAAGCTATGTTCTGTGCGGTGAAAAAATTTTTTTTACTCATAATTGGTGAAGACTTTGAAGGGGTAATGGGTGTTTTTCTCCCCAACTTCTACGCCACTGAAAAAAGTACGGTTTTGAGACAACCATTTGAACCGCCAATGTTTTCTACACAAAAAAAATACTGTCATAAGCTCTAAAGTTGACCGTTTTCGAGAAAAATCAACTTTTATGTTGAAAAACATGGTCAATCCTTTGGTTTTGTTACTTGTTCTAACGTTTGAATAAATTTTGTTTAATTAGTAAGAATTGACCATGTTTTTCAACATAAAAGTTAATTTTTCTCGGAAACGGTCAACTTTAGAGCTTATGACTAGGAGTACCTTTTTTGTGTAGAAAACATTGGCGGTTCAAATGGTTGTTCCAGTGGCATAGAAGTTGGGGAGAAAAACACCCACTACCCCTTCAAAATCTTCACCAATTAAGACTCAAAAAAATTTTTTTTACGCACAGAACATAGCTTACTATGAGTAGAAAATGCTTACGAAAGCTGTCTTTTGTACAATAAACGGTTCCGGAGATATTTGCAAAAAACGAAATTTTTTTTTCAATTTCAACACCCTGTATCTCGAAAACGAAGCCTTCTACGACATATGTTTATGGGAACTTTTCTTCTTAAAAACACTTGTTCTATCTCCTGTTGCAGTTTGTCCACAAAAAACTGACTCACCCTGTATAGTGTCAAATAATGTAATAAGAACTAATTAAGTGATTGAAGCAGACATTTTACAATAGTAGTCCATAATCGCGGTATCGCCAATTTCCTCCAACATTTCACATGGGTATAACCATAACCTACTCTAATTCTAGTATGCTGCGTTATACCATTTTAAATATATCAGACATGTCTACTCGATTTATTGGCTCGCTTAATTGACTTGGAGTTTAATAATATTTTCTAATATAGGAACTGTGAATTCTTAAATAACTAGCTCTATGACCTCAAGAAATATTGTATAGCAAAGGATAAATTCATGAATGAAGAACAGTTTCACAAATATTAATCAAGTGAAACTTAAGAGTACACAAAAGGATGTGAACAATGTTTGCTGAGAGTTCACAGCCCTTCATTCTTTTTAGCATATATGTGTGTCAGTACTGACAACTATCGGATAATATCTAAACTAAGCCCGGTTTAGAACGAGGGGCAAACCGCAGCCTAAAATTTGTACACCAAACTTCCACTTCCTAAAGGACTTCCACTAACTTCCTCTAACTTCCACTAACTTCCACTAACTTCCACTAACTTCCACTAACTTCCACTAACTTCCACTAACTTTTACCAACTTCCACCAACTTCCACTAACTTCCATGAACTTCCATTGACTTACACATATTTCGCGGGGCACTATCTTGTTGGTTAATACATTCCTTCAGCTGTACCAAACTACAAACTACTATCTTTTGCAAAAAATTATTGATCATATTAACAGTGGGTACATTATGAATCACCAAAAACAAGACATGTACATATACTTCATGTACAATAAGTAACATAACATAATAGTTTCTTAATTATCTCATATTTCTATTTAGATTTTTTTGATGCGCTTATACCCTTTCTCAATATTAAGTCTATCAGTTCTTGATTTCTGGAGTGGATTGCAACCAACCATGTACAGTGGACCATAAAATATATGTTTCACATTAACTGTATCTATATCGTCTCTTTTAGGCCAGTAAAAGCTTCCTAAATTTTCTTTCAAGAATTTTAAAGATAAATTATTCTGAGGCAAACTATTTTTAATGCGTCCTATATACCCGAGGGGCAAACCGCAGCCTAAAATTTGTACACCAAACTTCCACTTGCTAAAGGACTTCCACTAACTTCCTCTAACTTCCACTAACTACCATTAACTTCCACTAACTTCCATCAACTTCCACCAACTTCCACTGACTTCCACCAACTTCCACTAACTTCCATGAACTTCCATTGACACATATTTCGCGAGGCACTATCTTGTTGGTTAATACATTTCTTCAGCTGTACCAAACTACAAACTACTGTCTTTTGCAAAAATTTATTGATCATATTAACAGTGGGTACATTATGAATAAACCAAAAATAAGAAATTTACATATACTTTATGTACAATAAGTAACACAACATAATTGTTTCTCAATTATCTCACATTTACATGCAACCATATTTCTATTTAGATTTTTTTGATGCGCTTATACCCTTTCTCAATATTAAGTCTATCAGTTCTTGATTTCTGAAGTGGATTGCAACCAACCATGTTCACTGGACCATAAAATATATGTTTTACGTTAACTGTATCTATATCGTCTCTTTTAGGCCAGTAAAAGCTTCCTAAATTTTCTTTCAAAAATTTTAAAGAGAAATTGTTCTGAGGCAAACTATTTTTAATGCGTCCTATATACCACATTGAATCATAGAAATAAGCATAATACAGTTCCTGTTCTACACTAATAACACCAGGTTGATTTGAAACTTCACCTTCTTCTCCGGAAGTAAAAGATTCGACATCAGAAGAATCATTATAAACAACCTCTTTTTCTGAGCCCTCTGTTGACATATCCTCGTGCACCTCTTTATTTAATTTATTTGAAACAGGATCAAAATTCTGCAGGTAATCAATATCCTTAACTAGTAATTTAGAACTGGGTTCGTCAAACTGTATTATTCCAGAAAAAATTGTTGCAGCATAGTTGGGATATCCTGTAAAACAGATTCTTCTTCATTTCGATAATATGAAAAATTTCATTTTTATCTATGCGATACCAAGTACATAAACACCCAAGACCACGATTAAATTTCTCAAACCCCATTATCTTTGCCGTGTCTAATGAATATTGACGTTGTTTATACGATCCCTCCATATAGCTAAAAGATAGCACCCGCCCCAATATGTAGATATTTAGGACGTGATCCAAATGGTGAATATTAAACTGTGTATTCCCCATTTTGAATTGAAAAGACACCAGTCTCCTATTGTGATTTTATCTTTAATTTGTATGGGGTTCTTTGATCTAGCCGATTTTAGAAGAGCATTCTCGCAGAGTTTTATTTTGCTGTTAGAAATAAATCGTTTCTCCGGGTTGACCAAATAACCAACACAGATTTTTTTATAACAATATGTTTAGTTCAACCATCACTGCAGCAAACAAACTGTTCTTGGATATATGTGACTTATCTTTCGAAAAATCTTTAAGACAAAGTTCGTTTCTCAATGACGCAATTTCAGTCATGTCCAGAACATTATCGAGATCAATATATGTGTCACTTTCGGGGTAATTGCATTTCTTAATAGAACAACTTCGCTCTCGTGAGTTACTACATGATCATCTTCTTAATTGTCTCCCAGGTTGTCTTCCTCTGTGTTTTCATCAAGTATTACAGGCAGGATTATCTTCTTCCACGAATCCTCGTCTACGAATATCCCAAGTTTGTGGGTCAAGTTTAGTACATCGGACATTGCAATATTTATTGATTATTGTCTTCTCAATATCTCTATCATTAACATCAATTCTTCGTGATCTTAATTCTAACGATTTTTTTTTCTTGACGTGGAAAAAGAAACTCGTGATTGAGCTCATTAAGAACAACATTAATTATAGATATTCTACTTATTCGATCTTTAATATCCTTGATACTAAAATTAACAATAGTTGAATATGTTGATGTCATAGATCTAGTAGCTCGAAAAATTTTCTCACATACTTGGCTGCTATACAGCCATGGAAAAAACATTGACTCGTTTAAATTAGAAAGGCTCTGTATTAATTTTATAATTTTTATTAAATTGTGAGCGTTATTTTCGATACACACACATGAATTTAATGATATGATGTTGTCCTTAAGGATATATTCTGCATGATCAAGTATCCATTTCCTATAAACACGTAAAATAAATACAGCAAACCAAATAGGATAAATGCGAGTGTGAATATCTAAATCTTTTTCTAAATAGGAAGTAACTGCATACATAGTTCACTATTGTTGAATATGCCACAGTCGCTTCACTATCCGAAATTACCTTTGACATATCAATCACTTTTTTAAACACATTTTTTCGGCAGCTCGAAAATTCATTTTGTCTTCAGCTTTTAAATCGGAGATCACCAATAGATTCTTTGCTTTGCAATAATCTCGAATGAGAATATGTAAATGGCTAGCGGATGCTATATGTTTTCCAATGGGTAGAACGATGGAAGGTTTTAGGAGTCGCGTTCGTAACTTTGTGCTGATGTGAACCATATCCTGCACATTGCCAGCATTTGCTATCAAATTTGCCCATTTTAAACCATGTCCAATCACTATTACTTTCATTTTCTGAAAGGGGCGACAAGACCTTTCAATAGCCAATTATCTCCATCCGCGGAAAATACAATGATATGTGTTCCATACCTTTGAGCTTCTTTTTCCATGTATTTCCTTCTATCTACAACGTCTTTGAAAGTAAATTTATTATTGGTACCATAAATACACAGGCAATAAGAAGATGCCGTCATCGATAGAGGCTGGGCCATTATAACATAACCGTAATTCGCTTTTTGCCCACTTGCCCAATTATCAATGGGCAAATCGTTTGTTGAACATGGATCAGTTGCCCCACTTTCCCCCCCGTTCAAATCATAAATTAATTCATCATCTGACGAAAGTTTTGTAATTTCGAGAATCTTAATTTTTTTAGTTGACTAAGTAGTTGACGAATTAGACACCGTTTTTGATGACGTTGATGCCAATGAAGGTGGTATTAACGAAAAATAATGTTAATTGTCTGTGGTGTCTTGGAAACATCCTTTTCGTGATCAATATTCCACAAATTCTTCTGCCGTTGTCGTAAATGTTTGGCATTATACGACTACGACGCATGCGTACATAAATAGAAGCTTTCATGCACTTCTACTAACTTCCACTAACTTCCACTAACTTCCTCTAACTTCCTCTAACTTCCACTAACTTCCACTAACTTCCTC
Organism: Endomychus coccineus; assembly: GCA_958510875.1. Classification (NCBI taxonomy): domain Eukaryota; kingdom Metazoa; phylum Arthropoda; class Insecta; order Coleoptera; family Endomychidae; genus Endomychus; species Endomychus coccineus. The sequence continues at coordinate 16,237,269 of OY294071.1, read as the reverse complement.
CAACTTCCACTAACTTCCGCAAACTTCCATGTTCTTGTACACTAAACTTCCACTGCGGTTTGCCCCTCGTATATACCACATTGAATCATAGAAAAAAGCATAATACAGTTCCTGTTCTACACTAATAACACCAGGTTGATTTGGAAATCCACCTTCTTCTCCGGAAGTAAAAGATTCGACATCAGAAGAATCATTATAAACAACCTCTTTTTCTGATTCTGACGAGCCCTCTGTGGACATATCCTCGTGGAACTCTTTATTTAATTCATTCGGAAGAGGATCAAAATTCTGCAGGTAATCAATATCCTCAATTAGTAATTTAGAACTGGGTTCGTCAAACTGTATTATTCCAGAAAAAATTGTTGCAGAATAGCTGCATATCCTGTAAAATAGATTCTTGTTCATTTCGATAATATGAAAAGTTTCATTTTTATCTATGCGATACCAAGTACATAAATACCCAAGACCACGATTAAATCTTTTAAACCCTATTATTTTTGCCGTGTCTAATGAATATTGACGTTGTTTATGCGATCCCTCCATATAGCTAAAAGATAGCACCCGCCCCACTATGTAGGTAGTTAGGACGTGATCCAAATGGTGAATATCAAACTGTGTATTTCCCATTTTGAAATTGGAAAGACACCAGTCTCCTATTGTGATTTTATCTTTAATTTGTATGAGGTTCTTTGATCTAGCCGATTCTAGAAGAGCATTCTCGCTCGTTTTGTTTTGCTGTTAGAAATAAATCATGTTTAGTTTCAACCATCACTGCAACAAACGGACTGTTCTTGGATATATGTGACTTATCTTTCGAAAAATCTTTAAAGTGAAGTTCCTTTTTCAATGACGCAATTTCAGTAATGTTCAGAACATTATCGAGATCAATATCTGTGTCACTCTCGGGGTAATTGCGGTTCTTGCCTGTTTCGTCCAACATTTGTCGGTCTAAAACATTTCTTAGTAGAACAACTTCGCTCTTGTGAGTTACTACATGATCATCTTCTTAATTGTCTTCCTCTGTCTTTTCATCAAGTATTACAGGCAGGATTATCTTCTTCCACGAATCCTCGTCTACGGATATCCCAAGTTTGTGGGTTAAGTTTAGTACATCGGACATTGCAATATTTATTGTCTTCTCAATATCTCTATCATTAACATCAATTCTTTGGGATCTTGATTCTAATGATTTTTTTTCCTGGCGTGGAAAAAGAAACTCGTGGTTGAGCTCATTAAGAACAACATTAATTATAGATATTCTACTTATTGGATCTATAATATCTTCGATACTAAAATTAACAATAGTTGAATATGTTGATGTCATAGATCTAGTAGCTCGAAAAATTTTCTCACATACTTGGCTGCTATATAGTCATGGCAAAAATATTGACTCGTTTAAATTTGAAAGGCTCTGTATTAATTATATAATTTTCATTAAATTGTAAGCGTAATTTCGATACACACACATGAATTTAATGATATGATGTTGTCCTTAAGGGTATATTCTGCATGATCAAGTATCCATTTCCTACAAACACGTAAAAAAATACAGCAAACCAAATACGATAAATGCGAGTGTGAATATCTAAGTCTTTTTCTAAATAGGAAGTAACTGCATAGTTCATTATTGTCAAATATGCCACAGTAGAATAGAAGCTTTCATGCACTTCTACTAACTTCCACTAACTTCCTCTAACTTCCTCTAACTTCCACTAACTTCCACTAACTTCCTCCAACTTCCACCAACTTCCACTAACTTCCAATAACTTCCACTAACTTCCACAAACTTCCATGTTCTTGTACACTAAACTTCCACTGCGGTTTGCCCCTCGGTTTAGAATAATCTGGTAACCTTGTTCCATCTGAATAAAAACAGTTTTAGTTTAGGTTTAGAAATGTGGAACCCAAAATATCGATATCATATACTTTTAATATATTTCCGAGTATATTTCCAAGTAAATAACCTGTATGTAACATGGTGACAACCTTGAATGTTTTTTCGCCAATACAGTTACCTATTCTAATTAACGATTTTGATCTGTAAAATCAAAAAGAGATTTGCCTTTCCCATAGTCTCTCCTACCATAAAATCATCTAATACTTTTTTTATACTTTGACTACACTGTTCGAAGTGTGAGCCAGCAGTGGAATGTAGGGAGAGAAGATAGGCATTCGTATTTTTCTAGAAGGTTTGGAGGTTATATGCATAGGGAAAGACCTCACTAGGTGAAGAGTTCCAGAACTTCGCCGTTCGATAAGAAAATGTAGTCTGGTAAGCAGTGGCGTAACTAACCCGACCGGAGCCCCAGTCCAACAGCAACGTAGGGGCCCCCCTGGAGAAAATTTTTACAAGCAAAAAAAAAAAGGTCAAATGAATACTTTTTTGGGTTGTGTATTTTATCCATGTGTAATTGTACAATTTCACAATCAATCTTACAATCCATAGTCACAGCCATATTCCGATACAATTGATACTACGATACAATTGATCTACGCAACACTCCTTAAAATCTCGTCATGCGGACTTTCGCCTTCACAAACTTATCGACTATAAGCAATGAATATTTCCATAACATTGTATAAATATTTTAAAATATTAGAAATATTTTGTAATATTACACTACTTATAGGGCGCATACTTGAAAAAGACAAATAATGAATACAATTTCTGTTCAATATATAAAACAGTTTATAAATTTTGGCAAAATCCTAATTTTAAATTTAGCAGTTAGATTTCATAAAAACAAATGGAGATTTGGAGGTACGAAATCTGGTAAAATAATGGGGGTTCCGAAATTACACAAACATTACAACGGATCATAGTTTTACAGACAAACAAAAAAAAAACAATCGGGGGCCCCTTGTACCCAGGGGCACCGGCTGGACCGGCGGTAGTTACGCCACTGCTAGTAGGAAGCAGTTCGGCAGGTCTCGAGTTTGACAGTGAAGTGGTGACTAGTTTGAACTCGTCGTCTAGTCCGCCTATCTGGAATCTCTCGTGGTGGAACAACATACGAGATTACTGAAGAACACCGACCATGGAAATATCTATAGAAAAGGGAGAGATCTCCCAACTTTTTACGATGTTCTAGAGAGGTCAATGAACTCGTAAGTGTGACCTCATCAATCGAACGAATAGCTCTCTTCTGGATAAAATCCAAGAGTTTCAGCGTATGTTTGGGAGCCGAACTCAAAACATGTGAACAGTACTCCAGGACAGGTCGAATCTGTGCTTTGTAGATTATGAGGAGCTGTTGAGATGTAAAGTAGCTCTTGGCACGGTATAGGAAATCAAGTTTTTGTGGAGCGGTTTTCACAATGAACCTCACATGATGGTCCCCATGAGAAGGAACTGTTGGTGGTGATTCCGAGCATTGTTATGGAAGACTTCTAGGAATAGTTGTACCCGACATATCCTATTAGGGATTGTGGGATCCGCCTTCCTGGAGAAGATACAAGCCTGAGTTTTGGTTACATTAAACTCTACTAGATTATCAGATCCCCATTTGAAAATATTTGCCAGATCTCCATTAATTGCGTCGACCTGTCCCTGTCTCGCGCCTCTGGCCTCAATGGATGATATAGGGGCTGTAGATGGAAAGCGGTATGGAGTGTACCATCATCTGCTTAGCTGTAGATGGGGCAGGTTCCAGCAGATCGTTGATATGGATCAGAAACAAAGTAGGTGCCAAGACAGGCCCCTGTGGAGCCATTGTATCGGAGGATACTCCGTCAACCACCACATGGAGTGATCTATCTGAAAGAAAACTTGATAGTAAGCGACAAAGTTGAGGCGGCTAAGGTAGAAACGTTCCTCTTGTAACCTCACGAACGCAAAACTAGATTCGTAATAACAATTCTTATCATTTGAATATCATTTCGTGGAAGTCCGTTCAAAAACAGATTGTTGTTTTTGAAACTATTTGTTGCTGAAGACCGCGAAATTTAAATGATAAAGAATACCAACGGCAAAATGGGTATACATCAAATTTAAAGCAAATACTCACACTATTGAATACTGATAATTTCCTAGTTGATCCAAGTCGTTTTATAGGTGATTTTATCTCTTGTTCATTTTCATCCATTTTCACAGACTCTTAATTTGAACGTATGTCAAAGTAATATATTAAAGATATCGACAATTTCTTCGGACATTTCACATGTGTATAAATAACCATAACCTACTCTAATTCTAGTATGCTAAGGTATACCATTTTCGATAAACGAGACATGTCTACTTGATTTATTGTCTTGCTTAATTGATTTGGATTTCAATAATATTTTCTAATATACCAACTGTGAATTCTTAAATAACTACCTCAACAAATATTGTATAACAAAGGATAAATTCATGAATAAAGAACATTTTCACAACTATTAATCAAGTGAAACTTAGATCACACAAAAGGATGTGAACAATGTTTGCTGAGAGTTGGCAGCACTTTATTCTTCTCAGCAAATATGTGTATTAGTAGTGACAACTATCGGATAATATCAAAACTAAGTCAGTCGGTTTAGCGTAATCTGGTGATTTGAAAGTTTTCTCCTTCTTTTACAACATGTTGTATCTTCTTACAGATATATGCGAGGATACATGTTATTAAATAGAGACAATCTGAGGAAACATACAGATTGTTTTTCAATAGTAGTATATAGATATGGATTCCTATCGGTTTAGATTGAATGTAACTGTGATAGATATTCACCAAGGATATTAAATGCGTGATACATTACCGTACATTTCAATTCAGTAACCAACTGCACTCGGATGAACGTCGCGTAGAACAAACAAAAAATAAAACATGGAACCATGTTTTGTTTTTTACTCTAGCTGTGGGAATCAACATATTGTGTTCGTCCCTCCTGCCACGTGAATGTATTTCATAGTGCACTACTGCACTTTGATTTATCTTGGTTGCCGATTGAGTTGCATGTCATTTGTTTATCGCACATAATATTGGACATATATGGATGGGATGGTATGTATATGTTGATTTCTATTAAATATATATATGACTAATTTTGAGATAAAAAGTTCATATAAACATGGACCATAGCGGCGCTTGGTTCATGAGATAAAGGGCGTCCAAAAAAAATGTTATCTCATTTTATGATTATATTTTTGATCAATAACATGGCAATTTGACGAAATTTGGGATACTGAGATTATTAATGATGAGAAACACAAATATTTACTTGGTTTTTTGTTTAATGTTAGAGTTGTTGTACCTGAATCCATGTTTATATGAACATTTATCTTAAAATTAGTCAAATATTCACTTTTCAAAGTTTGTACAAGTATTAATAAGCACCATTATATATACATAAGCGTATATATGGTAGCACGACCTTCAATATATTCCAGACATGAATTCATTTGCCTTTTTTGTTACAACAGAATGCAGAAGTGACAATGTAAATATGCAAACACCGGCCAATACAATCAGATCTTCCACCCTGAAGGATGTAGGAAGTAAATATTTTACGTCTTGGAGGCGTGTAGGGTTGTCGAGAAACATTACGAGCAAGCCATCCCAGAAATCAATCAACTATCTCAATGATGAGTATACACCTGAACTATCATCCAAAACAATCAATACAAAGTGCTTGCTAACCCCGGATCCACCATTAGATTCGAATAATGACAAGGGCGTTGAAGTACAGAAGAATATCTCCAAAAGTTTATGTGAAATGAAAATTAAACCGTCTCCCAACTCCGCTCCATATAGTGAGAAAGAATCTGCCTTGACTAAGTGTATCCCAGAAAACAGTCCTGGAATATGCAAAAGCCTGAATGCACCTGGAATAAATATAACGGAACGAAACATGACAAAAATTGAAAGAGAAGAAACCGCTTCCCCAATAGCTTCCATTTTCAACAGAGTAGATTCCGATACTAACATAAAAACGGAAGATCTTCCAGATCCTATTGAAGACGTAGATGAATTGAAGCAAAACAAGAGGAACAGAAAAAGAAAACGCGTCAATAGAGATAAAAGTGACAGTACTATATCAAAACAAAATGTAAAACTGATGCGCATTTGTTTAACTGCTATAAAACCCGCTGTATTTTCAGATGACGATTTTGAGGTCGGCGGTAGTAACAATTTAACTAATTGATAATAATTATAATAGGAGCATAGGAAGTAGGGAATGTTAGTTGCAGGAACATGTGAATAAATTTTTATATATTTTGAGTCTGAGATTTTCCGACAAAGCATTCCAATCAGGTTTCTTTCAATAAACCTTATTAGCTGTCCGTGAAATTTCAATACATTTTAAACTTTCTTTTTCTATTTATTTATCTGTAGATGTTTAAACTTTATTAGAAAACAGCATATCATTATTATTTATATGTCGACAAACTTTTCTGTGAATAAAAAGTCAACTCAGGAAATGGGACTATTTTGTAAATACCATTCATGTGAAGACCCACCAGTTGAGTAACATCAACAATAATGTTCCATCTTCCAAATCCTTGAACGCATATCTAGTCCCAAATATTTATCAAAAATGTATTTTTCGATTTGTGTGAATAGGGTACCCCTGTTTTTGAAAGGTTGGGTTGGACTCGTAAAGTGAATCGTGAAATGAGGACTCTTAGATCAGTTTTATTCTTGTCATCCAGAATGGACTTTTCACGGCTGACATTTATTTTGGAAGAATCTCGGAAAGAATTGTATGATACCAATCCAATTTCAATCGCGGGATTTTGCTCCAAATGAGAACATATGGGATGGTTTGGAAAGAAACGCTAGGACACAAAAGAGAAAATAATTAAGTATCAATTTTGGGATCGAAACCTGGTGTGACAACGTTTCTACAAGCAACGTTTGAAAATCAGAATCAGATACTTACGAATTAGATATACAAATTCTACATAGTGAATTAGTGATCTCAGAGCTTTAACCAAAACTTCATAATTCCCACCTTAGTAGGGGCGATTAAAACAAGAATCAAAATTTTAATCAATTGTGTTGTAAGTGCAACAAACATATTCTTGCTTAATGTTAATTATGAGCATTGAATGTGGTATTGGTTTACTGTGAAATGTGTATTTGTACTAGCATTGGTTTATAGCTGCACAGTGCATATAAGTAATCCAACCTTCAAAGTAATAACGCTGGCGAATCTGAGGAGGGGAAATTACTACTACATTTAAAAAAATATGTTTCGCTTATCAACTAGGTATCTCATCAAGTGATTTGTCTATTGGACCGGTTTTTAATAATCCACATGCCTACCTATTTATGAATACATACAAGGAAAGTACAATTTCCTATTCAGAGGCAACTATATGGAAAGTTATCATTTCCGAATACAATACTGAAAACTGAATCGACTATATATTAGATCTAACTGATTGTATTGAAAACATAGATAAACACAGGACTAAAAAGGCTGAATGAATCATACAAAAATGCCCAGCATGTAGATCTAACTACTCACATTCAGTATGCTTTTTTCGTTACCCTAATAAAATTCTATTTTACTATTGAAATGATGTTAAAAATAGGGAATAGTTTGTTGTTTCTGCAAATATAAATAATCAAACCCATACAGCCGCCATTTTTGAATGATTTATTGAGCTTCTTTATTGTTCAAATATTCATCCAACCGTAGTCAGTATTAATAGATATTTCAATATGTAATAATTTGATTTCTGTCATGCAGTAAAGCACATTGTTGATATTACTTCCACCTCAATCCAAGCAGTTCCAGACGGTTAGTGTTTAGGTTAGGAAATGTGGGGCCCAAAATATCGATATAATATAAGTACTTATTTATATGTTTCCAAGTAAATAACAAAATAACCCGTATGTAACATGATGACAATCTTGAATGTTTTTTCGCTAATACAGATAACTATTCCTATTAACGATTTTCATCTGTAAAATCAAAAAAGGGTTTGCCTTTCCCATAGTCTCGCCTAACATAAAATCATCTAGTACTTATTACGGCTCAGGTAGAAACGTTCCTTTTGTAACCTCACGAACGCAAAACTAGATTCGTAAACACAATTCTTATCATTTGAATATCATTTCGTGGAAGTCCGTCCAAAAACAGATTGTTGTTTTTGAAGCTATTTGTTGCTGAAGAGCGCGAAATTTAAATGATAAACAATGCCAACGGCAAAATAGGTATACATCAAATTTAAAGCATATACTCACTATTGAACACTAATAATTTCCTAGTTGATCCAAGTCGTTTTATAGGTGATTTTATCTCTTGTTCATTTTCATCCATTTTCACAGACACTTAATTTGAACGTATATCAAAGTAATATTCATCAAGTAAGTAAAATACTTTCACTTTCACAATGCAGTTGATGAACACGCAAATATTAAATGGGAAAATGTAATTGATGACAGTGTTGAAATTTTAGTTGCATAAATTTGTGTTTTCACAAAAAAATGTCAATTTTAAGGCAAGCACTCGCACACGATCTATTCCATTCGCAAGCACACGCAATATCTATTTAGACATGCTTCTCAAAATAGAATGCGACTCGTGTGTTTATGATTTTGTGTAAGCAGAAATAAATTAATGACAGACAGCGTTATCTAGCATTTTGAGGCGTTTACACAGCGGAATCAATTTCTTGTGTACAGAAAGCTGCTTTTAAGCTGTTGTGAGTTCTTCTAGTTACCTTTAGAGAGCGCAGTCAACCCATTTTAAAACGATCACTTTAATGTAAATGTAGATAGATGCGTTCGAAAGTCATTTTCTATTCGTACTATCACTATCTTCAACTATTACACATGAGAGAGCCATTAGATCTAACCCAGCTATTTATCATTCCCGAGAACGGTAATAATCTACTGCCTACTTCGTATTCTAGAGCGAACGGTGCATACTTTACTAATTTGACACTTCCAAAGAATGATTTCGAAGCGGAATTTACCAATATTTATTGTCACGTTAAAGATTTTATTTTGTTGAAAGAATCTATAATTTTCCAACCTATTTTTCATTTAGTAACGTGATTTGGCCCATATTCTTCTGTTAAAATGTACCTTATTTTAGGGCAAGTTTATCAATCCGGCAACGGAAATGGAATGGAAATGAGATGAACTGGAAACAACCACTTCTACGATTGATAGTGCCATTTGAACATGAATATATGAATATGAGGAAACTGGTTCATAAGGATCATTAACTGATTCTGCAAAACTCTAAATTTGGTTACACAATTAATTCATTAAATTGAATACCACGATATCCCGCGTGAAAAGTGAAAATAAATTCAAAACTACATTTAAAATATTAATCCACAAAGATAGTTACGTTTTTCTAGACTGTATAGTTGACAGTTCAGAAGGCTGTTTTTCTCTCTCGTGGTCATCAGCGGAACGAGGAAGCTGCATCAATGCCGAGATATAAATAACAATAAAAATAAGAAACTTTATTGAGGTATACAAATATAAACAGCACATATAGATAGGTAATAAAAATTAATACCTACTTGATAAAAATAAAAAATAAAATTCTCAATGAAGCTATATTATAATATACAAACAACAAAGGGGCTGAGAAAACAAAGAGTTGATTTTCATTTACACCCTTAATTCATCAATAACTGTAAAAATATCCCTATTTAAAATATAGACAAGAAAATTTACTTATGCTTCGATACAAATACTGAAAAAAAAATGTTAGCATGAACCAAAAAATATAATAACATAAACAATAAATGTAATAGACAAAACTTAATTATATTTGAAAACAGATATATTGAGTGTTTTATAGTAATGAGGTATTTTATTGTATGATTTATAAATATTAAAAGAAAAGTATAGCCCAATGCAATGTAAAACATTGACAAAAAAAATATCTGGTATTACACTGACGTCACGGAGAATCTTATTAACCTAGTGCCAAGATGGTGACACCAACTAATGTGATAATCAACAAATAAAGTGATGAACAAAATACTTGTAAGCCAGTTGTTTGATGAATACCTAGGAGGTTAAGATTGTTAAGACGGAGTGGGTGGGTGAGCCGAAAAGAGGAAAATTAAATAAGTGAAGTCAAACTCTTTTATTTATTTTATTTGTTCATTTTACTCTTCGCTATGCTCACTCCGTCTTAAGCGAGAAACCTCGTTCGCTGCGCTCATTCCGTCTTAACTCAAACACTCTAAAAACCTTATCTGTTCTCATAATTGTATATAATATCTAATTTCAAAGTATTAAGGAAAATAAAATACAGATTAACCGGATTAACCAGATCCGTTCTATGAAAATTGTAAGTATGACTCTTTTAATCAACGCCGGACCTTAGTTGTAAGGATTTGCGATTCTAGATTCTAATAATAATAATAATAATAATCGCTCCTATATTCATATAAGATAAATGTACAATGGTAACAATATAAGCTTATAACTATCAAAATGAAGAGTTGCTTTGGTTTCAACTCAATTATGAGTCGAACAGTTTCAGTTTCAAGCCTCAAGCCTGTCCTGAAGATGCCACGTGTAACGATTGGTGAAACCTCGGCATAAAGTCGTGCTATTGTGACGCGGAATCCATCCGGAAGCCAAGAATTTTCACGATTATCAATTCGCGGAAGTCTACTATTCAAGATACAGCATAAAGTATTATAAATATATAAGAGGTATGAAATATATAAAGACATGAAAATAACAGAAGATATAGCAGCATCATAGGAATATTACCCCTGATAACATTCAGTTTTTTAGTTTCTTTTTGAAAGATGTAGTGTTTAGACCCGTTTCGGAATCCTATAAAACCGACTAGTAGTGAAGGAAAATGACGATTGAAACTGGGCTGTGGGGTGCAGAGGTGTCGTGAGTCGATAATTGTGCCGGATGTTAATGTTATGCCGTCCGTGCGAAAGGTAATTATGTCATACAATTACGGTGGTTTTTGCAAAGTTATTATATTATGAAATAAAGTGCATTAGCGAAGTAATCTTATTTTATATGCATTTAGCCATCGAAGTTCTTGGAGGGAAGAGGAGACGTGCTTTTGTCTGCTCAGTCCGCAGATAAACGGACACAAGAATGCTGTAACAGTTGTATTCGCTGGACGTCTCTTTTTAGGTTTACGTAACTAAAAAATTACTGGGTATATAGTATGAGGAACACCGGAGCCAATACCTAGCTTTGACGAACACCGGACCCAATACCTAGCCTAGAGGAGCTCCATTTTCCACGAATAGAAAATCTGAACAGTCAAGTTCTAATAAAACCGCTTGCATACGTTTGTTCAAATAAGCTCCAACAAACAAATCGCAGCTGCAGAAAGGCCAATATACGAGGGCAAGGTGAAAAAGTCCCTAAAGAATTAAACAAGAAAGATTGATTTGGTCAAAACGTATTTTATTTCCCAACATAATCTTTTCGTAGACCCGATACACTTCGTCCAACCTGTTTCTAATTTTTCGATCCCTTCCAAATAATACGATTTCGGCAATACTTCAAAATAGACGTTTGTTTCATCGATGACCTCGTTGGAGTCAAATCCCTTTCCGCCGAGCTATTTTTTGAAGTTTGGAAATGAATAATAATTGCGGGGGCCAGATCTAGAGAATATGGTCGATGACGAAGCAAGTCGTAGTGCAATTCATGCAATTTTGCCATTGCGACTGCGCACCTGTGCGCCGTTGCGTTCGCCTGGTGGAAGATCACTTCTTTCTTTGTCAAATCGGCGTCAAATTGATTCAACAGCAAAGTCTCTAAGAAATTAAACAAGAAATGATTTATTTAGTCAACACTTACTTTATTTCTCAACATAAATAAATCTCGTTGTAGTCCGATACACTTCGTTCAACGTTCTTCTTATTTCTCGTCCCCTTCCAAATAATACTTTCGGCAATCCTTCAAATATGCTGTTCTTTTAGCGATGACCTCATCGTTGGAGCCAAATCTCTTTCTGTCGAGTCATTCCTTCCAATTTGGAAATAGATAAAAATTGCGGGGGACAAATCTTGAGAATATTGTGGATGACGAACCAATTCGTAAAGCAATTCATGCAATTTTTCCACTGCGGACATGCGCGCCAGTAGGAGAGCACTTTTTTCTTTGCCAAGTAAGGCCGATTTCGCTTCAAATCCAACAGCTCTGCATAATATACGCCGGTGATCGTTTTGCCCTTTTCAAGGTAATCTAGAAGGACGATTCCGTGTGCATCCCAAACAACTGCCGTCATGACTTTGTTGGCCGATAAGCCCACTTTGGCCCTTTTCGGCTTCAATTCGCAAGAACAAGTTCACTGTTTCAACTGTTATTTGGTCTCTGGTGTGTTGTGGTGGATCCAAGTTTCGTCCACGGTTACGATATGGGGCAAACAGTCTTTCTTATCGCGCTTGAACATCGCCATTTCTTTTGAAGTTGTCACACGGTTGCGCTTATCAACAGAGAGCAAATGCGATACTCATCTGACAGATAGCTTTTTCATATTCAAAAATTGATGCAAAATGTTCCGTAGCCGTTCGGTTCAGATGCTCATAGCCTCAACAATCTCGTGCACTCTAACTTGCCGATTGTCCAATATCATAACATGGATTTTATAGCCGATTTCTGGCGTTGTAACCTCAATTGGACGACCAGAGTTCGGCGTCCTTTGTGGTCATATTACCACAACGAAAACCCCTAAACCACTTGTGAATCGTTCCAATCGATGGTGAAGAAGAAGTCCCCATAATGTTTAACAAGCGATGCTTTGGTTTTCAAGGTTGCTTGCTTTCGAAGGATGTCAAAACAGAACTGAATGACATATCAGTCTGAAAATTTGAATATTTTCTACTTAAAGATGGTACATCACAAATGTCACAGGGGATTTTTGATTGTGGCGCCATCTGTTTCATTTTTCAGACACTTCTCATAATGCCAATATTAAGGAAAGAAAGCTGGTTATCTGTGAATCAAATTGGCTATTAGGCGTGTTCAAAAAATTATGCACATCAAAATATTTATTTATAATCACGTAAATATCATCCAGATATCTATGCCGAACTTTTGGGAACAGATTTACATTTTAATTTGAGGAGGTTTCAAGTTCGCTCAAGAAAACATTGCCCAAAAAGGAGCGAATACACATCCGCTTGTTTTTTTATAGTATTGTTTGTAAAAAAATGTTTCTTAATTTATAGTGTTATAGTGTATCCACGGTGTGAACACTGAAAATTTAAATTATCTCATGATTTTAAACATCAAATTAATAATTGACCATGTATAATTACTTCATTAAACCTTAATTTCTGAAAATGTAATAAAAATAAATTTTACTTTTTAGAGGTCTGAATTTACTTCAAACTTTCTTTTACAAATGTAACTTGTTGTGAGGATGCTCTTTCAAATTTGAATGTAGGATGACAAAACGAAGCTTGACATTCTATTTTATTATTCTCATAATACCTCTTGCTTCCTGATTATATAATTCAGGTAACTATTATCCGACTTCAGGTTGTGAATCTAATTTATGTAGAACTACTCATCAATTCTGTTACTCCATTATTTTCTGATATCAAATTGATAGTCAGTTTCAGTTAATCGCCGCATCACCTCTTATAACGTAATAATCAATATGAAGTTATCTTTGCTAATTTGAAGCTTCAGTGGGAGAAATAATTGCATTTCGCTCATTGTTTTTCATCGGAATAAGTGAATTAGTCTTCGATTTGTTCAATTAGGATTTAGAAAAGAAATCCTATTTTCTCAGACTATACACACACCAAAGCGTAAAACGTTTTCTGAATAGAGATGCGAGATGAGGTTAATGATTTCTGTAAACGCTTGTGGTCCCACGAGCATTTCCCTAGCACACAACATTGGTAATAATACAATAATGGTGTTTTAGCTTTTATAAACTTTTCTAAACTGAACCATTATCAAATCTGAACGAACAAAACAAAACAGTCTACCATAAATTTATTTTTATATTATTTGAACGAGTCGGAACAACGGCAGATGAAACAAACAAACAAACAACACATTTTAAAATCTAAATCGAAGCTTTCTAAATGTGCAATCATATTCGAAATAAAATGAAAACATGTAATTATGGGAAACTGTACATAGGGCAGGGCCGGAATTAGGGGTGGGCCGGGTGGGCCATGGCCCAGAGGCCTCCACCACCTAGGGCCCCCCACCAAAGGTCAAGTGAAGACAAAAAAATTTACTTATTACAGAAATCATATGACAATTATTTAATATAGTAATCAATAGTATGGTTATCAATAGCATTGATGTGAATATTGGTAATCAATAATGAATTATATCGTCATTTGCGTCATTTTTTGTTATTAAAAATCTATTTCTTATATCACATTCCTCTAAAACACAACATAATGAGAATATTCTGAGATCCTTGAATTTTGACGATGTCATCGACGATTTCGCGGCGAGGAAAACTCGAAAAATACCTGTGCAAAGTTATTGATATTTATGTACATTAAATAATATATGTTGTCCAGATTTCTTATTACAAGAACATTTTAAAATGCATTCAGTATACAGTGGGTGTATACTGAATAAAAAAAAATGTTAGCCTCTGACATATAGGGGCCTCCACCAAACTTAGGCCCAGGGGCCTCCACCACCTTAAATCTGGCCCCATATGGATAATTTCGTTATTAATAAGAGCAAAATAGAAAATCTGCATCCTTCGATTTTTTGCTTATGCCACATTATTTTTTTTATACTTTTACTAAACGAGAGGGAAACCTATAATGTTCGAAGAACATCGTATGAGCCAGCAGTGGGAAGTAGGGAGAGGAGATAGGCCTTCTTATTTTTCATGAACGTTTAATAGCTATAGGCATAGGGAAAGACCTCACTAAGTGAAAAGTTCCACAAGTTTGCTGTCCAATAGTGATTGAGGACTGGTAGGAAGAAGTTTGACAGATCTCGAGGAGACTAGTTTGAGCTCGTCTCTCATGGTGGAACAACAGACAAAATTCCTGATGAACACCGACCATGGAAACAGGAAAGGGAGAGATCTCCCACTTTTCTTCGATGTTCTGAAGAGGTCGATGAACTCGTAAGTGTGACATCATCAATCAAACGAATAGCTTTCTTCTGGATAGAATCCAAGAGCTTCAGCGTATGTTTGGGAGGCGAACTCCAAACATGTGAGCAGTACTCTAGGACAGGTCGAATCTGTGCTTTGTAGATCATGAGGAACTGCTGGAATGTAAAGTAGCTCTTGCTTGGGACGGAATAGAAAACTAAGTTTTTGTGAAGTGGTTTTCGCAATGATCGTCTCATGAGAGGCCGCTGTTGGTGGTGATCCCGAGCATTGTTATAAAAGACTTCATAGGAATAGTTGTACCTGACATTATCATATTAGGGATTGTGGGATCCGCAAGCTTTAGCCTTGGTTGCATTAAACTCTACTAGATTATCAGATACCAATTTCAAAATCTTAGCCAGATCTCCTTTAATTGCGCCAACCTGTCTATGTCTCGCTCCTCTGGCTTTCTTGGATGGTATAGGGGCTCTAGATGAGAAAGCGGTATCATCTGCAAAGCTGTGGACGAGGCAGGTTGTCACTTCCAGATCGTTGATATGGAGGAAAAACAAAGATATGATTGTGCAACCACGACTAGAATTATACAATAATGGGTCTATTTTAGTTAACTGCAAAAACTGTAGGTGTCAAAATACTAAAATCATAGATTAAATAATTTTGGATGTCCATAAAATAATCATAAGATCCCTTTGTACATTATCGAAATAGTAGCAATTTTCTGTACCTTAATAATTGTTGTATAAGGTACATCAATTCAGAAATGAAGATAGGAACAAAACAAATGATCAAATAAACATTTATCAATTATCAATAATTTCGTATATACACTTTCTCCAAAGACATCTCATTACGTGCCTGATATACCGTATTATCTGACAAGTTACATCTCAGTCGTTAGTAATAAGAAATGTGATGAAACAATGAGGAAGTTGCCCATTTTTTAAATTCTCCTATTGAATTCCGCACATTGTAAAAAGTCAAAAGATCTGGAGAAGCAGCTGCCTGATGTAGGTACGAAAACATAGAAGAAGGGAATGCGTTAATCCAACCCTGAATTAAGGTTAATGGTGTGGAGCTATGAGGGCTATAGTCCAAGGTCCCTCCATTCAAAGGGGTTCCCGAACATGGAGTACTTAAAATTCAGATGACTTAACTCATTACCTAGATAATACGAAAAGGTCAGCAGTTGATCGGTACTATCAAGAAATGATCCATTTCATTACATTTGACTTCTAAATTGACACAATTGCCGATAGAGCGAAGTGCGAAGCCGGAGGCGCCACCGCCAAAAACGCTTTTAAGGCTACTTTCAAGAATGAATTACTGGAGCAATTTGATGCCAAAAATAAGTATCTAAAACAACTGGTGTTGATGTCATAATAGGACATAACATGATAGTGTGATTAATAGAGGGTAAGGTGAAAAGTTCCTGAAAAATAAAACAGATGGCGCTACAATCGAAAATACCATGTGATATTTGTGATTGAGCATTTTTAACTAGAAAGCATTTGAATTTTCAGACTGGTATGTCATTCTGTTCTGTTTTGACATTCATCAAAAGCAAGCAGCCATGAAGATTTTTGTAAGCATGGGAAAAAGTGAATTTCACGACTTGATTAAACATTATTGCTTGCGTGGAAAAAACATTTCGCAAATCAAAGCATCGCTTGTCAATTATTATGGGGACTCTTCACCATCAATTGAAACGATTCACAAGCTGTTCACTTGCTTACGTTGTGGTAGTATGACCACTGGTCGTCCAATTAAGGTTACAACGCCAGAAATCGTCGATAAAATTGATGGTATGATATTGGACGAACCGCGAGTTGAAGTGCACGACATTGCTGAGGCTATGGCATTTCAACCGAACGGGTACGGAACATTTTGCATAAATTTGAAACAGCTATTTGCCACATGTGTGCCGCATTTGCTCTCTGTTGCCAACAAGCGCAACAGTGTGACATCTTCAGAGGAGTGTTTGGTGATGTTCAAGCGTTTTTGCGTCGTTTCGTAACCGTGGACGAAACATGGATTCATCAAAAACACCAGAGACCAAAGAACAGTCGAAATAGTGGACTTGTCCTGGCGAATCAAAGCCAAAAAAAGTCAAAATGGGCTTATCACACGGTATCGTCCATATCGATACCCTTGTAAGGGGCAATACGATCGCCGGCGTATATTATGCAGAGCTGTTGGATCGATTTGACGGCGATTTGAAGGGAAAGCAGCCGCATTTGGCTAAGAAAAAAGTGTTTTTCCACCAGGATAACTCACCATCGCACAGGTCCGCAGTCGCGATGGCAAAATTGCATAAATTGCCCTACGAATTGGTTGGTCATACACCATATTCACCAGATTTGGCCCCATGTAAATTTCATCTATTTCCAAGCTTAAAGAAATGGTTCGGTGGAAAGATGTTTGGCTCCAACGATGAGGTCATCGCTGAAACAAACTTCTATTTTGAAGGATTGCCGAAATCGTATTGTTGGGAATTGATTAAAATTAGATTATGTTGAGAAATAAAATGAGTCTTAACCAAATAGATCATTTCTTGTTTAATTTTTCAGGAACTTTTCACCTTGCTCTCGTATAGTTCGTTTGCGACCTACGGGATCAATTCTAATCCTTAGAGGAAGAAGCTGTAATTGCGAATTTGAGTACTACAAAGATGGGTAGTAACGTACGGCCCAACAGAAATAACACGACAAAATCAAGGCAAATTTCTCATAGACTATTACCTACCGATGATAAATAAAATAATATCCGAGCTTGAAAAACGTAATATAGCTTCGAAATAAGTCAGTATAATCATCCTTTCTTCTGAAGAGATAACTGCCAATGCTAGGAATCTAATTTTTCATCATTCGGACGATTGAGAAGACAACTGGGCTTATAAACTACTTCAGTTTTCTTCATATTTAAAACTTTAAATAGTGAACTTGTCTTCAGTGTTCCTTTCGTTGTATACCTTTTAATTGACAGATTAGTTGGAATTATTTCCGTAATAGCTTTAAGAATTCATTTATGTATTCCAATAACAACCTCTGGAATGGAAAAATCACTTCCAAAACATACACTTAGTATTGGTGAAGTCAGATCATCCCATTTATTTTTAATGACCTTTTCTGGTCATTAAATTTTGATGATATTATTGAAGAATTTTGTACTTTGAAAGCTCGAAAAATAATACAATAGATACACACGAGACTTATCTGGAGTTGTCTGAAATCTTGAGTATCACTTTTGTGTTGAAAACTTTGGTTTCATGAACGCACCTTTTCATGTGGTTAATATTAAACTAAACAGTTTACATATAATTAGCTACTAATCTTGATAAGTTGTCAGAAGAAGAAGCTGATTGTTCGATCAAATTTAAGAGCTCTGCCAGGACCTACCGCTCAGCCATGAGTACAATAGACAGGGAGACAAGATAACGATCATCTATAAATTTGAGAGGAAGAATATTGAACTGTTTAAGCTTCGGCTGTGTATCACGTTTGACTGGAGTGGAGTTCGAAAGCGGCAAACGAGTGTACTTGTGAACTGCTTGAGGCTCTGCTCTTACTTTTGTACGATCTGCAGGACGTTTTTAGATACGCTAATAACCTACTGGAAAATTTTTGATTTGCTATTTAGTCAATGAAGTAAATATCGGAGAACCAACGATGACATTTTATGTTTATTCTTCCATTTCTTATTCTGTTTTCTCTCAATAAAAAATATAAATACGATATAACTTACGTCTGTATCAAAATATAATATGATACTGACAATGAAATGAGAAATAATTAGATTTTTGTGTTTCAGAATGTATTATGCAAGTTTCTCCATCAGATAAATGATGTCACAACAACAAATTGTTGTGTAAAAATAGAAAAGATAAATGTGTCATAGAAATTAGTTAAGTAGGCATTATTTATATCAATAGTTAGTTATAGGGATTCAATTATTATGAGGAGTGGAACGAGAATGATTAAAAGACGTTTATGATTTATAATTCGCCTTCTAACCTGATGTTCAAATCTTATTACACGGTGCTCCTGCCTAAAAAGAACAATGGAAACAAATTGAAGTGGTTATAGTTATGTGAAAAGTTAATATAAGTATCTACGATATTATAGGAGAAATATCAGAAACCTAATCCGAAGAAGAGGTAAATATTGTTCAAGCCCTAAACAGTGCCTTCTTGTCTGCATGATGAAGAATTAAGTGTATTCTATTGTATCCTACTGAAAAACAACATAATTGGACGAAAATACATTATTGCAGGTAGTTAATGGTAATTTTGATAAGCTGAATAAAAGTGTAAGAAGTAGAATTGAGAAACAACAAAAAAAATATTCAATATCAAAAAATGGAGGAATAGCTAAAGTTGACTATCGGGAAGGGACAATGCATATTTCCTTATAGAAAGGAACTATTTCCCCTGACTAGATGTTTGAGGCTGCAGAAACAACTACATGAAAACTCGAAGTGCTCGAAGAAGAAAACCAGGAAACAAGAGCAAACCGATGAAAATCAAGAGTTGCTTGGACGAAAATCAAGAGTTGCTTGGACCGTCCTGTAGTCGAGATGAATCAACATCGAGTTTACCTTTGCCACAAGATTTTCCAGAAAAAAATGACGAGAGATAATATTACAAAACGTATCGCAGGAACCAACAGATACATACCCAAACGGCAAGACAAAAAAACTTCAAGAAGCCAAACATCCCAAGTCGGAAAAGTTTGGACCGGATATTGAAGAACTGAACATGAAATTCAAAAAAAAGGTTCAAAAAGCGCTAATGCTAAAATGAATTTGAAACTTGAAACAAGTCTTGAAAAATGTTGAATAAACGCTAGAAAATCGGCAGAGAAGATATAAAAAACCTTGAAAATGACGATGATGACCATGACACATGTCTCTATTTATATTCCCTCATTTCGTGCATACCTCCATGATGACATGATGATATGAAAATGTTAAAACTATAGCCATTTCGAAAAAGTATGCCAAATGGGAGACACCACTGTCAACGAAATAGCAGATGACCTAGCTACATTGCGTGCTTCAGCTTGATACAATGGCCCAGTACCTGTTAGTCAAAATAACAAATTCCGCCGTGCGAGGATACCGCTGTGTATAGGGACTGAGTCAAATAACAAGAGAGCAGTGGAATGTATCTCCTCCCAAGAAGACTTTGGTGCCAGACTCGGTCAAATGGTTTGGAGATATCCAATGATACAGCTAGAGATTCCTCATGTTTTTCAATAGATTTTTGCCATATATGTGTTTAGGTAAGCAGGTCTCTTGTTGATCTCTGCGGATGAAAGCCGGATATTCACAATTTTGTAGCTCTCTAGGTATTTGATAAGCTCGATGTTGATTACTTTCTCTATCACTTTAGAGATCGCAGGAATTGGTTGCACTCTGGCTGTCTGTCAGCTGGAAGTGAACACACCAAGTTTACATGAAAGGGTAAACATTTTGCAGAACACTGGTGTTAATTCAGGCGCTCATTCGATGAAAACGATAGGTAGAAGTCCGTTTGGCCCCATAGACTTTTTGGTATTGATATCAAGCAGAATGCGCCCAATTGTGCTCTGACGAAAGACAATTTTAGGCATATGGCTTTCGATGGCTGCAATATTAGGGGGGTCCTTCTCTTGTGGATCCAAAGTTGAATTTGCCGTAAGCATTCCAGTAAAAAGGTTGGCTTTTATTGTGGTGTAGTAGCCAGTGTGTCATCATCTTTGGTTAGGGAGGGAATAAACTGTAAGTGAAATTTCTACCAATTACTTTGGCGAATGTTCACGACACACGTGAGCCATCCGGGCATTCGATAAGCTTTAATCTTATTTTGGCATTATATGCTCCTTTCGAAACGTTATTGTTTCATTCCACATATTTCTGGCTTCAACATATTTTGTTTTGGTCTCCAGGCATAGGTTACCGCACCAACGACAGTATGCTGTTTGTTTTGAAGCGACGGCCCTAGAACAGATTTTATTGAACTATCGTTCACCAGAGAAGGAGAAGAAGAAGAAATATTCATTTATTAGAAACATATGATAGTGATCTGTGGCACATTGCGTTGGGTCATCAGAATCAAAACATACGTTTCTCTAAAAAAATTCGGAGAAAAATATACGAAGATCGTCCCAGTTGGCTGAGTTGTAATGCCAAACTGTGCATGGAGGTGTTGAATTGGTTCGTGGAGTGATTTTGGGACAGGTCGTAGTGATGAGTGAATGATCAAAATTTCCCAATGATGCACGGACCTTTACGTCATAGGGAGGAATAAGCGTATTAGTATAATGACAGTTGTTATCAGGGATCCGTGTTGGTTCAACTGCTCGAGACCATAGGTAATGGCGAAAGCCTCAGCCTATCGCCCTGCGTCATCCGTCTTTTTTGAGAACTTTTGAGCCAAGCGGAGTTGTGTTGTGAACGATTAAATGACCCATGATGATAATTTCAGCTGCTGGATAGTTCTGCTGAATGCGTTCAAGTTTCAGAGAAAGAAAATCAAAACCATAAGCTGGTACGTTCGGTGATAAATAAAGACAACAGCGAAATTTTGTCTGTTTGTGATTATCAAGCTTGAACCACATTATATCGAATTCTTGTGGTTCTAGATTCTCCTTTCGGTAGCATGAGAGATCATTTCTAGAATAGATACAGATACCTCCTTTAAATCTGGAAATTGTGTGGAACTCGTAGCTAGGGCAGAGCATATAGGTCATGTTGGTGGATGAATTGACCTGTGTTTCAGTTAAGGCCAGTAAGTATGTTTTGTCTGTCTCCAGGTGGTAATGAACATCGTTTATGTTTTTGATAAGACCTTGGATATTACAGAGATTCATCTTCAAGTTTATATTTTTCAATGTTGAACCCCCTCGAGCACCCCTCGCCCGAAAATTTGAATGGAGAGATATTTTTCTTCCGGAGTAGTTTATTCTAGGAGGCTTCGTCATTAGAGTTTTCAGAATAAACCTGGAATAAATAAAATGTCGGTTTGGGTAGGGTGACTGGAAAATGGGTATGAGAGTGAAACCGGAAGCATCGACCACACTGAAGCATGGGGTTTCCCACTTCACAGCATCTTTGTCGAGGTGGTGGTGTTTCACCGGGCGATGAGGAAAACATCTACCACCCATGGTTATCCTTTAAGTCGCCTTTTATAAAAGGCAGGAAATTCTTATTCCGTCCCCATACAGACTAATCACATACCAATGAGGGGACATCTGCACAAAATGGGGCTGTATAATCGAGTTCTTTCCGGCAGAAAATGCGGCGACAAAATTGGAACAGCCAAACATGTACTGTCAGAATTTAGAGTAGTACATTGCAAAATACAAGTAATATTCGGGGAGCCTAGGCTTTCCCCCTAAGAGTACAACAGCCAATCGCTGAAGAACCTATGATTTTTTTCTTAATTTCAAATGGGGTGATCCACTATAAGTTAGACACTAGCTATATTTGTTATTATTGGTCATGCAAAAATATTTAAATTATAGAAGATGTAGTACTGAACCTTCAGAATCTGAAAGAAAAGAATAAAAAATTATTGTATCTGTCAAATTTTGACAAATGCTCACTTTTTTATAGTTGGATAGCCCAAATCTTCTCATTTCAAATATATAAGGTTTGATACACTCAGAAATTATAGGTATACCTACACCAAAGGTATCTGAGGTTGATGAGAAACTGTTGTTCAAAGCGCGAAGCTGACCATACAACGCAAAATCTATTAATTTCCACCTGTCAAATAAACTATTATTGATAAAATAATGAAGTTCTCTGGGGGTATCTCAGTGAACCCACAAATGGATAAAATTTCTGAGACGTTCAAAATAACTCTCTTTGACTCGTCTGAAGGTTCACTGAAAATACTACAACTTGCATAATTTAAACATTTTTGTAGGAACAACATCAATGAATATAGGTATTGCCTAACGTAAAGTGTATCACCCTGTACGTACAACAACAAAAGTTTGAGAGTCTCTGGTTCAGAGTACAACTGAACAATTGTGCGGGTTCAATTTTCGGATAAAAATTGTCAATAAATTCTGAAATGATCGTTTGTCGTCTTGAAACATCCTGTACATTGAACGTATATAGTTCCTTGCAAGTCTATATTGATGTTTGGAAGATACGCAATGTCGGATACGTAACAGAACTAATCCTATTATAAATTAATCTTCCGAGAAGTTTACAACATCTTTTAAAACTTTCGCACATCAATAATTTTACCGCGCTTTAATTCGAACGGAAGAAAACCAGCGGTTGATAAGGTTTAAGTAAAGGACTTCGAAAGCCATAATTTTGTACTCTTATAAGAATATACGAGGGATTCTGAATATTAAAGCCTGCAGCTTTGCTATGTTTAAATTTCATAGCATCTACATCAGCTCCGTTCAATGTGAATATTTCGGAAGATTGGATGTGGTTAGTGCTCAACAAAAATCTATAAAATCAATTATAAGTAAAATTGAAATATACCAGCTGAACATATTGATTTAGGCCTTCATCCCCATGACTGAATATAGCCAAGCCAACTGGCGATGCAGGGACCCATAATTAACGATGGGGCCTAACCTCCAAAAGTGGGCTCGTGATTACAAATTGGTTTGTAGTTTTCATAACGGAAGTTACAAGTTGGAAGAAGATGATTTGTTATTACACAAAATGCGAACTTATTATCTCAAGAAATTAATTCTTTAAATGACAGTTTTGTTAAGCATAGCTCACGTTTAACAAACAGTGGTACAAACATAATTTTCTCATTTTAGCTTAATTCAGTCTTGGGTAGATTAGATTAGATTTGCATGTGGCTTATGTGCTTGGAGCCTCATCACCACGACCTTTGCAGATCTATTGTGTATGCCCTCTTGTTATGTTAGAGTTCCCTGTCTAGACCCGTCTTTATTAATAGATTCCATAGGTCAGACCTTAGGTCCTTCATATAATGGGATGGTTGTGGTTCTTCCTTTTCTATCGTTGAGGACCTTAGCCTTGTTAGGCCTACGTACAAGCACAGTATGTATACTGAGGTCTCCTCGTCTTCCTGACAGAACCGGCATTATATTGTATCTGCCAGTCCGATATTGTTCATGTGTTTGTTGAGTCTATAATGCCCTGCCAGGAGTCCAGCCATGATTCTAGTTGATCTTCTATTCTGGCTTAGTGGGTACTCCGTGAATTTTGGCGATGGTTCTTTAATGAACTCTTTGGTCTATCTCATTCCCGGCGCCTTGTTCCACCATTCTCGGGATTGATTTTTCATCCAAGTACTGATATATGATTTGCGCAGAGCTTTCGCTATACCACAGAAGGGTTTTGGACCAATTAGAGCTTTACGTGCTCCTTCTCGGGCCAGTGAATCAGCCTCTTCGTTGCCTTTGTAGCCTGTGTGGACTGGTACCCATGCTAAAGACAGTCTGTTCCGACTGCTCAACTCTTGTAGAGTTTCTGAGCAGTCCCAAACAAGTTTGGAATTGACCTGAAAGGAACTGAAGGTTTTTATAGCCGCTTGGCTAACAGAGTTTATGGCGATAGTCTTTCCCTGAAACTCTTGCCTTAATAACTCATCGGCACAGTGATGTATTGCACCAACTTGTGCCTGGAATATCGTCACGTGTTTGCCCAAACTCAGTGAGATTTTTCTCTTTGACTTGTCTATATATTCCTGCTCCTGCACCTCCTTTGGTTTTTGAGCCGTCTGTGTAACATACTATTCCTGCATTTATTGGAGGTCTTCCCTCCCATGCGTTTCTTTCTATTTCGAAGTTTTTCTCGAAACTATATTTGGGAAACATCTTATCCGATGGCATCCCCATTATGAGGTCGGTTTCCAACTCATTGTATAGCTCGTTGTGCATCTTACCGTGCAATTTGCTTACGTGTGCTTGCCCTCTGTCCTGTCTACTGGTAACTGACCTGGCTTCTCCTTGTATGTAAATGTGAAGTGGCGGTATGTTGTTGGGTCTGATCTCATAGCTATCGTGGCAGCCAGGCAAGCTTGCCTTTGAATGCTCTTTAATTCCGGATCACCCTAACCTGCTGAGTCTTTGACCACCATACCATATACTATAATGGGTTTAATGACCCTGGTGTATAGCCATGTGATCATTTTTGGTTTATGTTGAGGGCTATCGTACCCTTTTGAATCGTTCTCTGTAGGTGTTAATTCCATGTTAGAAATAACTCCCACTTATTTTGCCTCTTGCGCAATTGGCATTTCTACCCCATCGAGAACTTATTGGCTTCAGTCCTCTCAGTACTTTCTTTCTGGTAGAGACAACTATAGTGGTTTTAACAGGATTTACGGTAAGTTCCCCCTCTGGGTACTACTTATTTATTATATTTAGAGCCCTTTGTGTGAGCTCCGATACTGTTCCTGCGAATTTGCTTATTGCGATACTCGCAAGGTCGTCGGCATACTCTAAGCAGAAGAGGTGATAACACTCCTCCTTGCGGGCATGACCTACCTGCTCTAGTCGAGACTGTGGTTTATCCGATTGATGATATGATTACCCTTTTTCTAGGCTGGCGTGTATCCACTGGCACAGGAAGGATGGAGCGCCTTCTCTTTCTAGAGCTTTGGTAACTGACTTTGTTGATGCATTGTTGAAGGCACCCTCGGTGTCAACAAACTTCGCCATGGTGATCGGCACATATTTTGTCTAACTAACTAGCATCATGAAAGACGGGTTGAATTTTATGAAATCAGATTTCTATTGAATAACGCGCTAGTGTAAGAAAATAAATTGATTAAATTTCGAAAAAGTAGGTTTTGTTGTGAGATTTTTCACATCTTTTTGCATTTTTTCCAACGTTGCATCACGAAATTTTGCTGGTGTGTTCAGCACCCAAAAAAAATTTACATAATGAAAGAAATCAAAACAACCCGAAACCTTTCTTAGAAAAATCACGCAATGACTGGACTAACAATGCAGCTACTGGAAAAACTAATATGCGACGCCAGTGAACACTAGAGTGGAAAAGTAAGATTCCGCCCAAGTTACATTTTCCGAGCGACATCTGTCGAAGTTGGAACATGATTGGATCGAAAACTGAATAGTTATTGATTCTGTCAATTTTATCTCACTTTGTATTATGTTATACAACATTTATTCACTTGTTTTACACATATTGCCTTCAGAGAGAAAATATTCAGTCAGGCGACATACTGTCATGTCCCTTCGATAATTACGTACTGCTAGTTCGAGGAATCTGTCAGAACTCTGGAACTTTATCTTAGTCTCTTAGTGTGTATGCCAAGCTTGGATGTGTCTCATTGCCAATGTTATCTTATTTATTCTGTTGTATTCTCTGATATATATCATAGTTTAGATGATAGATATTGCTACGCCGTTCAACTGACACTTCGATAAATATATGATAAAACTTTTATCATCAAGGCCATCTAGAATAAAAATACGTTTTGGGATGCAAAGAAAGGTGTATGAGGCCAGGATTGAAGACAATGAATTGATATAGGAATACATAATATGGTCAGTGATCATATGTCATTCGAAATAACATATTCTTAGTTTTAGTTACTATTTCGAAGATTATGGTTCTTTATAAAATCCCATTAAGCCTATGTAACAATGAACTGCCCACAGCCGTTGATTCCCAATAGGTTGAATATCCAAAAACCACTCACAGTACATTGGCCTTCTGCTTGAAATAGATGGAATACATAAGGAAGTGGAGTAAGACAGTTAGATACAAATAAATATATGAATATACTCATTTATATCATGTTGGCTTTTGCCATACAACAATGATGATGTCTTCTTAGTCCAAATCGATCAGTAAAGCCACTACACATCGCCGTTCAGGCAGAAGCCATAAGAGGAGCGTTTCCCTATGATCTTATTGGACAAGAAAAGGCCGACCAAAAAGGCCGAAGCATTCTTGGATTGCTTGGAGCATTGTGGGATGAGATCCGACAGGATCAAGGTTCACAGCACTTCCGTACCGTTCACGATTAAATTGAATGGGCGAGAGAACGCTGGAGGCAATCCTGATAGGAAACCAGGGGATTCCGTATGGCTTACCGAAAGCACCAAGACCAAAAAATGGCATCTCTCATGCCACAGCGAAATCTGTAGTACCAAAATGGTTTGAGGCAGAGCATCGTGCCTACTGGAGGGGACCGCCCCGTATGTCACATTCCAAGCGAAGGTGGGAGATCTTCAGCAACAACGAGTAAAAAATCTACTGACGTTCAACAGACAAAAAATACGGAATCTTGTTGCATTGCTGACTGGACAAGCTCCATGCAACAAACATCTCTGCACGATGGGTCTGGTAGATATGCCCACATGCAGGGGTTGCGGCGTGGAAGAAAAGACACCCACGCATGTGTTGTGTCAGTGCACGGCATACGCGGTTGGTCGTCGGACATACCTTGGAGACAATAAAACTACACCCGAGGAAATCAGAAGTATCTCCTAAATCAGGCTACTGAATTCCATAGAATACACCGGACTGATGAGGAGATAGCAATATGTGAAGGCACAATAGGACACTGATGACCGCAGTGCAGTGGGGCTCCATCTGAGAAGGAGAACCAACCTCAGGGAGGAGAGGTTTTAGTCCGTAATAATCCGGCACACCCGAGGCGTCTATGCAAGATTTCCCTTCCTCTACCAGTGATGGGATATTTTTGTCTACTTCTATCTTCAGTTCTTCCAGTATTGTATTGGCGCTTATTCTATAGAATGTTTTTTGGGCCCCCTTTCTTGCGAGTTCGTCTGCTTTTTGTTCCCCTTCATTCCGGTGTGTTCGAAATCCATAAGACGGTTCTTGTTAGTTCATCCTATGCTACTAATATTTGATTCACAATTAGATTAGATAATTCATTGATGGCGATTCGATGTTTAAGGATGTCGTAAATTTCCAGTTTCATATACATTGTACTATTATTGTTTTATCAATGAACATCATCTGAATTTATTCAGATCGGAATATGCAAACACACACCCTGCAGTCACATCTGCAATTCCTTACAAACGAATACAGATGCGGTAGATAACATAACACTCCAGAATAGTTTAGCAAAGGGATGTCCAAATATAGCCCGTTTAACTAGTAAATCAGGACGGCACAACTCGTTCGCAAATAAAAGAAACATAGGAAGCAATGTAGTTGCATATTTGTCAGACGAAGAAAAAAGGGGAGCTACCTAAGTAGTAAGTAACTTTAAAGTCTGTTATGAATAATTACCAGTTAATCAGAAAAGAGTGGGCGTTGAGAAGCATGCACTTGTTCCATCACAGAAACCGAAATTGAAATGGAAGGAAGTTTCATGACTTATTATGGATTGTGCTAGGAAGCTAGAAGAATGAACTATAATAGCTGTCTCATCCCTTCTAGATTTATATTTGTAAGACTGTAAGATATACCGTAGGATAGTTCAGTATCGATTAGAAAAACTCGCTGATCAACAATCCGAGCGACCCTTGGAACCACAATAGATCTCTATCATCCTCATACTCGGCATGTGGATGTTTCCATTACTTTTTACTAAAAATATGTTTGTTCCGAAGCAGTAATAATAGAGTTTATAACATATAAGCTCTTCTATAATGAATTTTGGAATGTTTCAGGGCGTAGATTGTTTCACTATGAAGAACTATACCGTCTCAGCCCTCTTCAAATCATTCTTGTGATACCACAGGATAAACCACAGCATAGTTCAGTTCCCTTTAATGAAGGGGTCCCATGTGCACGAATATAAGTTGACATCGATTTGCTACACTTTCTATCAGCTTGAGTTTTCTCATAATGAATTATAGAATGCTTCATGACGTAGGTGCGAATGGATGCTTTTGGAATAAAGAATCAAGGCTGAATCGATCCCTTCTTGTGGTATTGTGAGAAATACATGGCAGTTCAGTTCTCATCAGGGAAATTTTGGAGTCCGCTGTTGACAATAACCCCTACCAGCCACAACAGGTATATTTTACTTTCTTCAGGATATAAATGTATTTGCTTCTGCAAAAAGCATCATTCTCTGACAGTAGAGGAAAAATTCCCGCTTGGAGTTCCTAGCTACCTTGATTCGATCCAACAAATACGAGGATGTCGAGAAATGTTGTGTTTGTAAATTATTCCTAGTATAATATTATTGACATATAGTTCCAATGATTGTAGTATTCGAGTGTTTATTCGAGACTAAGAGCGGATACAAGAATGGAAATAAGACACTAAGAAGATAAATTAACTGTTTCTGATCAAATCTCAAAATCCTGCTCCGAAGATGGCTCAAATATTCCATTGGAACTTCAAACTGGTCATTTCATTATAGCAATTGGCATTATCCTATTGATTCATCATTCATGTTAATGTAATTATTTACAATTCACAGTTACTTCAAGTGGATCCTGAATTTTTCATTTTAAGCTGGTTAGTTGATTATACCAACTTGAATCGTCATGTAAAGTGTGATTTCCGATTGAATCAGAAGTTGCCCGTTGTTGTTATTATTTACAATTCAAAGATACTCCCAGGGGGATCCTGAATTATACGTTGGAACTTATAAATTAGTTATTTGAGTATATCAACTTGAATCGTCATGTGAAGGGTGATTTCCGATTGAATCAGAAGTTGCCTGTTATTGTAATTATTTACAATTCAAAAATACTCTCAAGGGATCATGAATTTTACGTTGGAACTTATAAACTAGTTATTTGATTTTATCAACTTGATTCGTCATGTAAAGGGTGTATTCCGATTGAATCAGAAGTTGCCTGTTATTGTAATTATTTACAATTCAAAGTTACTCCCAGGGGATCCTGAATTTCCTATTGAAACTTATAAACTCGTTATTCGATTATATCAACTTGAATCAGCATCTAGAGGGAGATTTCCAATTGAATCTGAAGTTGCCTGTTATTGTAATTATTTACAATTCGAAGCTACTACCAGGGGATCCTGAATCTTACGTTGGAACTTCTAAACTGGTTATTTAATTATATCAACTTGAATCGTCATGTAAAGGGTGATTTCCGATCGAATCAAAAGTTGTCTGTTATTGTAATTATTTACAATTCAAAGTTACTACCAGGGGATCATGAATTTTACGTTGGAACTTATAAACTAGTTATTTGATTATATCAACTTAATCGTCATTTAAAGGGTGATTTCCGGTTGAATCAGAAGTTCCTTGTTATTGTAATTATTTACAATTCATAGTTACTCCCAGGGGATCCTAAATTTTATATTGGAACTTATAAACTAGTTATTTGATTATATCAACTTGAATCAGCATCTAGAGGGAGATTTACAATTGAATCTGAAGTTGCCTGTTATTGTAATTATTTACAATTCAAAGTTACTACCAGGGGATCTTGAATTGTACGTTGGAACTTAGAAACTAGTTATTTGATTATATCAATTTGATTCGTCATGTAAAGGGTGTATTCCGATTGAATCAGAAGTTGCCTGTTATTGTAATTATTTACAATTCAAAGTTACTCCCAGGGAATCCTGAATTTCATATTGGAACTTATAAACTGGTTATTCGATTATATCAACTTGAATCAGCATGTAGAGGGAGATTTCCAATTGAATCTGAAGTGGCCTGTTATTGTAATTATTTACAATTCGAAGTTACTACCAGGGAATCATGAATTTTACGTTGGAACTTATGAACTGGTTATTCGATTATATCAACTTGAATCAGCATCTAGAGGGAGATTTCCAATTGAATCTGAAGTTGCCTGTTATTGTAATTATTTACAATTCGAAGAAACTCCCAGGGGATCCTGAATCGTACGTTGGAACCTCTAAACTGGTTATTTGATTATATCAACTTGAATCGTCATGTAAAGGGTAATTTCCGATTGAATCAGAAGTTGGATGTTATTGTAATTATTTACAATTCAAATTTATTCCCCGGGGGATCCTGAATTTTATATTGGAAATTATGAGCTGGTTATTTGATTATATCTACTCGAATCATCATCTAGAGGGAGATTCCTAATTGAATCCGAAGTTGCCTGTTATTGTAATTACTTAAATTCAAATTTACTCCCGGGGATCCAGAATTTTACATTGGAACTTATAAACTGGCTAGTTGATTATATCAACTTGAATCATCATGTAGAGGTAGATTTCCAATTGAATCTGAAGCTGCCTGTTATCATAATTATGTACCTTCAATTCACATTTACTCCTAGGGATGTTAAATATCATATCTCCTATCTCCCCGATTGAATCGTGAGTTGTATTCAATTGTAATTAGGATGTAAAAATTCCAAAAGACAGGTTAGTTATACACAAGAGCTTGTAAAGTACTTACTGTTAATCAATTGTTTGAATCAAAAAAAGTAGCGAGCTTGGTTTAAAAGCTCTAATTTGAATTCTCAAGTTCTGTTATAAATGGAAAAATTTATAGATCGTCAGATAAATAATAACCGCCACTATAAAAGCAGGTAATAAATACACCCACACCAAGCTAATTTGAGCGTGAAATCGAGAAAGAGGTTCCTTTCCATACCGTGATCTAATACTATAAATAACGAATTAGTGGTGTATAAATGAATATCATTGGCATGGAATATCTCGGTAATAATCTACCCTCTGGAGAGACTAGACAAAGAAACATTGCTACATTGAATTATGATTATTTTTATTCTCTTTGCAGTCATTCACCTCTGAAAATTCATAAATACCGATTCAAGGGAGGAGTTTATCCATGGCGTCCCCAGATGTAATATATTTCCAAATATTGTAACTAAGGAATTAGGCATCAGCGAAAACGTTAGCCTCTAATGCGTGATACTTAATGATACTGTAAAAAAAATCTTGAGTGTGATTTATTGTCTACGGTAGAAATTTTAAATCTGAAAGCAAGTATTATCTATCACTGTTAAAAATAAAATTTGACCAACTTGGCGTAATTGGTAATACTATAGCATCAACACCCGAAAATGTGTATTCAAATCCTTCATATGGTTTAATTTCTGCGTTCATTCATAGCAATAGTGGTATGAGATATTTCTAAATTATTCTTATGGCTTGAAGATAAGTCTCATTATGAAGATTATCTCGGATCAAGAATAACCATGGTGAAAAAATTATCAATCTTTATTCTAAAAATCTACTTGATTACCCGGAAAATAAAGATTTGCAGATGTAGCAAGTCTTGCAACCATCGGAGGGTGTTGAAAACAAACGTAAAATAATGAGTTTTTGTTGTGCCATTAAAGGAAGGCTTTTGCATGTAATCATTCCACCAGATCCCAAATGACATTAAGTTCAGTCGGCATCACACTATCATTGTTCAAATTTTGCTTCCGTCACTACCTATATGGAAGAAATTTTTCAGAATTAATAAGTCTTCTGGTGTTTAATCAGATCCATTCTTTTTTGTGTATCCTCAACATGACCGATTTGCATACTTCCAGCATCCATACTTGATGAGCCAGTAGATGAGAGCGTGTGCGTGATAACGTGGCCTCTGACGTCACGTAATATCCAACGGAGACTGCTCCCTGTCTCGATTCTAACTTTACTTATGATCTTACATTTAATTTCGGGAATATGAGCCGTGCTCGTTTCCTGCTGCGTTTTTATTAAAGCTCTTTTGCTTATTTTCGTTATTTGTATCTTCTGTAGTGCTCATTCTGAGCGTTAAGTACAAGGGCCGTTCTTGGCTTCTTGTACTTTGGCTCCATATGCCGTTGCGTTTCTGATTTTGGGGCTTCTATACGTTTCCATCTTTCGGTATGTGTTTGTCGCCTGTTTCCGAATTATTTCTTTAATTTTAGTTATTCCTATATCCCTATGGAGCGGGACGTTTGTTACGTATTATGATGCATCTAGACAGGATCTGATTACCTCATTCTGTATTATTTGCAAATTCTTCAGTTGCGCGGGTGATGCTCGTAACCATATTTCGGCAGCGCATGTTATTGTCGGTCTTATCACAGAATTATAGATCCTCAATTTACTTTTGGTACTTAGTTTGCTTTTCCTGTTGAGTAGCGGATATAGGTGCCCTTTTATCTGATTTGCCTTTTCTTATTCACTAGGTAGGGAATGAAAGTTAGTTTCCTGTCTAGCATTACTCCCAAGTATTTCACTTCTTTCACCCAAGGTATCTTTTTCTTGTTTATCTCAATATCTTTCGTCGGTTTATTTTCAATGTCTCTCTTTGAGAACATTATCGCTTGGCTTTTTGTGGCGTTCACTTCTATTCGCCATTTGTTGAACCGCTCTTCGAGATCGGTGTGTATCTTTGAAGCGTACGCATTTTATTTGGATGTATTGGCATAAGGCGTCTGTATATTGTGCCAAGTCTACTCCTATTGTCTTAGGTATATCTGCAGTATACAAGTTATAGATTACCGGTCCGAAGATCGACCCTTGCGGCACACCTGACTTTGCGTGTCTTTCTTCCGACGAGATATCGTTCACCCTCGTTTTAAATCTGCGCCCCGTGAGGATCGAATCTATAAGCTCCAGGTAGGCTATTGATAGGTTGTATCTGTACATCTTATGTATCAGTTCAGCGTGCCATACCTTGTCAATGGCTTCGGCCATATCTAGGAAAACTGCACAGGTAGGCATTTTCTTGTTGTCCCCTTCTATAATCTTCCCAGCTATTCTACCCAGTTGGTGCGTTGTACTATGCTCTTTGCGAAACCCATATTGTTCATCTGGGATTATGTTTCAACTTGGTGAGTATAGTGCTCACGACTATTTTACTTACGTAAACACTGCCTTGAGAGATATTGATATTGGCAAGTCTCCCACTCCTCGTCCCGTGTGGTCGGTTTGCGGTGTCTATCAAGCTTGTCGCGACCTTGGTGAAATAGTATCCTATAAGTGTTTTCAACACTAAAAGGAGAAACTTTGCCAACAATGATCATTCGGAAGGTCTATCAGGCCAAGAGATGTTCATTTTCGAAAAGGGGTAATATATCAGTGAAGAGTAGAACAGCGCGCAACAGCAATCAATGTCCAGATCTGTGGCTTCGCCAGTGGACGGATTATATCCCATACAATCTTAACTATCTTCGGCTGCGAATGATGCTTGGAATGATATACTCCAAGGTTATTTATCATTCGATTCATAGTGTTCCTCTTCGAGTATATGAGTGCATAATCAATCACGGTGGTGCAATTCATTACTATATATTTCAACTGTTGTTTATTTTTCATTGAAATCTTAATCATTTCTCTGTTATATCGACGTACAACTTCATATAAATTGCCTAACTAATTTAGATAATTGTTGTTCGAAATCTTTAACTTTATTCGAATATAAATGTACAGTCGGATTGGCAATAGATGAAGTGAAAAGTCTGGATATGAGAGTGAGGAAACTACAAAGCATCCGAGGAGGCAGATAATGTTCACATGTTCTTTCATCAAACGAGACAGATAACTCGCCTTCTGTATTTTTTCTGAGATAAATTCAGAGTTAAATCTCCCTGGATTTATACAACTGAATGTTTCGGGGTATGAAGGGGTGCTGTAGACTTCACCATCAGATACAGTAGAAAATAATACAACATACAACAGAGCAATATTAATGATATATGAAACTCAACTCAGTAGAAATGAAAAATCTAAACGCTCGTAGAAAAGAGAACGGTGAATTGAATACATTCTGTCTATTTCGTGAAAAATTAACGTAAACCAGACCGGTTTCCATTACTCTGTTTAATGTAACATTTATGCTGATGTAATCTCTTATGTAAAAATTGTGAAGTTTGTTCACAAAAGGAAATTTCCAACCAGAATGTAATTAATTTTATACATTGAATTGCTCAAATTACTTCCTAATTCATGAATTATAGGTATGGCGGTTTATGGAGGAATTTTAATGTTCCTTTTATGGTTTACAATCACTTGAAAACGACGTGGATTAGTTGTTCAAAATTTAATTCATCATTTCGAATAACGTATTTAGTTCCTCTGTCGCATTCAGTTTCTATAATTCTTCTAGACGAAAACTACATCCCGATTTGTGTAATGAATATTGGAGTAAACTAATAAACTATAAGATAGTTCAGACTATGTGAATACAATATGACATATGAATAAAAAATAATCACCTTTATCCATTGAAAATACTATTATATATAAATTTTCGGGAAATATGTCACACTAACACATATGCTTATTATTTTCGTCTTTAATACGTTGCAGTCTCACGACCATCATCGGAAGACGTATGAATGTCTAAAACGAAATTTCTTGAAACTAATTGTATCAAGCACAAAGCGTCCTTATCGCACCAATTGGAACTAAAAATGCCCACGTCGCCGAAACGAACAGAAATACGAGTAATTAGAATTGTGACACATTGTCTTAAGTATATGAAGATGTATCAAGAATCCACTGCTAAGCAATTTTCTTCTAATATACGAAGTCATGTCAAACAAAGTTTGTATACGACTGAAACCATGAAATATAACGCTCAAGTATATCAACTTTGGAACCAGATGTTAAAGATTTATGAGGTAATAGAAAAAGGTTGTTAAACCTTATTAGAAAAATTGCTATTTGAGCATTCTACCATAAATAAACTTTTGACATTATAAGGACGCATGTTGGAATTTGCAAGGATTTTAATTAATTAAATTACGATAAATCTGACTGAATGACTGAATGTATGTTCTATGATTTACAGACTCGGAGTCACGTTTTATGTGAATCATCTCCAGAACAGATCTTATATAATAGTTGGTTTCCTTAGTTAGAATATTAACATTTCTTGATTTCCTCTGAGGTCTCCGTAATGGTTGGTAATGTTATAAAATTGTCTGCATTACCGTTTATGCTATTTATATATGACGTCTCATTTTAAATTTTGTTTATTCTTTCTTTAATGATGAGATTGAAAAACGTTTTTGGGTAGCCATTCATTTCCAGTGTGTTACGAACAATTTAAAATTTTTGGGACGGTCCTCTGGGTGGTAAAATCTAGCAGCGTGATTTGTAGGGCTGTTTATAACAATTTTTTTTAACTAGTGAGTGCAACGTAATTGAAGTGAAGATAACGTTGAGACCAAACTTATTTAGTAAACCACGAAGTTTTTATTTTTGCATCTGCAACATGCCAAATATTCTTATCTAGGATATTTAGGTTTTTTTCACTCCTATTTCACAAGTAAATTGAAGTTTATAGTGGAAATTTTTAAATTTATAGATTACGTACTGCATTTCATCATTGGGAACACACATTAGGCAATCATCTACATACCGTTCAAAGAATAAGGGTTGAAGATTTACTGAATTTATTACAGATTCCTCTAGGCATTCCATGATTAGGTTAGCAATAGTAGCTGAAATAGAGATATCATTGCTGTGCCGAATATTTGCCCAAAATATTGCTCACCGTATTAAAAATAAGTGCATTCTAAACAAAACTTTACTGCATTTATAAATTCAGAATGATCTAGAGATGTGTGATTTTTAATCTCTACACAACGTTTTTTGATGCCAAAACGTCTGGTATACGGGTACGAATTGATTTTATTTAAATTCATCAAAATGCCACGAGTCCTTCACATAAAATTCATTTTTTCCTAGTATATTGTTGATAGGTTTTGATAAAAATTTTGATGAATTGTAGGTCTCCAATATTATTTACAATGGGTCTTAAAGGTATATCACTTTCACGTAGTTTCAGAAGCCCATATATATAATGTAAGTTAAGATACCCAATCCTGGTTGAAGTCTTATTGATGAATCATTACTGCAATCACATGAAGATTATTGGAGAAAGTTCGACTGAAAAGACTATAACCTCATACTTACACATCAGTTCGCATTTAGGAGCAAGCCTACAGCCATTGATCATGTTCACAGAATACCTGACATAATACAAAAAGCTTTTGAAGCAATAAAGATAAGTTTTGTTATTTTCCTGGAGATAGCACAAGGGTCGGATACAGTCTGGCACGAGAGCCATTTATATGATGAAGAAGATTTGACTAAAATTACTGACCGGGAAGTCAATTACTATCGGGAAGAACGCTTAGGGCTAAACAAGAAGATCAAAATTCCAACAAGAAATAAATTAATACAGAGATTCCACAGTGTATTTGGTGCCAATATTTTTTTTTTTATATATACTTTGACTACACGATTGGAAAACTTATGATGTTCGACGAACGTTGTGTGAGCCAGCAGTGCAATGTAGGCATTCGTAGTTTTCTTGAAGGTTTGGATGTTACAGATATAGGGAAAGACCTCACTAGGCGAAGAGTTCCACAACCTCGCTGTTCGATAAAAAAACGAAGTCTGGTAGGAAGAAGTTCGGCAGATCTCGAATTTGACAGTGAAGTGGTGACTAGTTTGAGCTCGTCTAGTTCGAAGAACTAGAATCTCTCGTGGTGGAACAACAGACGAAATTTCTGATGAACAGTGACAATGAAAATATCTATAGAAAAGGGAGAGATCTCCCACTTTTCTACGATGTTCTAGAGAGGTCAATGAACTCGTACAAAAAGCTCTATTCTGGATAGAATCCAAGGGCTTCAACGTATGTGTGGTAGCCGAACACCAAACATGTGGACAGTACTCCAGGACAGGTGAATCTGTGCTTTGTAGAATATGAGGAGCTGTTGGGATGTAAAGTAGCTCTTGGCACGGAATAGAAAACTCACATGATCGTCCCATTAGAGGGTGCTGTTGGTGTTGATCCCGAGCATTGTTATGGAAGATTTCATGGGAATAGTTGTACCTGACATCATCATATTAGGGTTTTAGATTTGCGATATTTCTTGAACATAAAAAGTAGAAAGTGTGCTGATGATACAGGGGTCTCGACATTTGGTAACAACAGCAATGAAACAGCTAGCAAATTTTGAGAAGCCTCGACCACAGTAAGTGAATAGACAACGAAATGGAGACCAATAATTAATGGGTACACATAGACTTCGCCTATAAAACATAAACAACGGCCGGTATCCATAAATAATACTATCATCCCACACATATACGGCAAAATACCTAGGAATGTATTTAGGTTTAATTCCAATGGAAGAAGCATGTCAAATAGGAATCCAATTTGTTCTAATTTCAATATAATTGACAACTTTTATTCGGCATAAGTAATTAACTTAAATAAACTGTGCGTACGACACAAAACTCAGGATAAACCAATATAAACATTCACTTAGGAAGCTATATTGCAACACACTTTATTCAATCATAACATATCTTATACACGCATATTTACAGGTAAGAATACGTTCCTATAACAAGAGAGCACCTTAGGAACAGGTTCAATTTTTAATTTTCCAAAAGAAATAGATGAAACTTAATATATGTATATATAACATCTGTCACAATCAATACCGGCTACGCGCCATTACAGCTAAGCCACACTGTCAAAAGCTTCGTCAGCCTCTTGTTGATTACGTCACACTGACTTTAGTACTCAGCACACAAACCTTGTACTGTAGAGGGTATTGTCATGATACACCAAAATTGTGTCTTTCATGAAAAGAAAAGTTGGTTCCAACAAGGGCTTAGGGGCAGATAAGCACTCAGTTTTAGGATTGTAGAGTATAATTGTAGGTACTAGTAACAATAATTCGTAAATATGTGAGTAAGCACATTATTATCTCAAGAAGTGCTTGATTGAAGAGATACGGTGCAATCTCAATGTGTTAAAAATATAAATTGATTAATGATTAATGGTAGAGTAGATACAGAATATTATGCTTTCCTCTTGTTATTCAACCGCTCAACCGTTTATGCGCTAGTGTGATTTGAACTTTTAATTACTGTAAAAAACAATTTGTGCAATTATTTACAATTCATATTCCGGCTAATAATATTTATATACCAGCTGCCATTTATTTAGTTTAAATTTAATTGAAAAGCGCAAATAAATATTAATTAACTATGATGAGCGATGTTTGTTTTCGGTATCTGCATCCTCTTTATGAGTCATTACGAAAATTACGAACATTACAGAAAAATCAAAATCTCCTACAAAAATGTTTCGAATGAACGGCATCTGTCAACCACTGAGAAATAGATGAAAGTATTCTTTTTCAAATGGAATGATACCAATCCATAGGGAAAAATGCACATCGAGCCACGTATCATGTTCTTGTGAGAGGGTTTCGCCAAAAATTCGCGGTCTGACTATGAAAGAAACAGTTCAATTTTTTTTCAATCTATCCCCCTGACAACTATGCTCCAATTACCTAGTTCCAGCAAAAATTCAATCCCCTGAAAAATCTCGCTTCGGTTCGTCTGAAAAATACAAGCCTTACCTTTTCATTATCAATGAATTGGCATCTCCTTCACAATCTCAACAGAACATAGTCACCCCTTTTTCATCCACTGACAGACCCTAAACTTGCTTGGTGGGGATTCTCCTTTCTGCATCCATTCCATCCACTCCTTTTTGTACAAAAGATCATAGTGCATAAAGGACGCTTGTATGGAAAGCCCCGACATTTCATTTCATAGGGTTATAATGACGAATAATTACTCAAATTTGTATATCAATTTATTTAACAATTATGGACAATGCGATAAAGCTATGTAATAATCTGAAAGGCTGGTATTTGGGAGCAATTGAATAAACTTATTTATATGGTTATTGCACACAAGCCAGGTAAACCAAATTCAGCTCAGATATTACTAGGTTATGTATTTTTATTGTTCCCTCAGGTCAAAGCCCTATGGGATCCAATGAGGCTACGGAGAGTGAAAACCTTATTGTAACTATTGCTATGATAGCTACCCTTCTATGCAACTCGAGGGTTGCAGAGATAGTAGAATGCAGGGTACACTACGAGAAGTGCCCTGTCGTTGGTAGTATGGTTTAAAATTAGCTGCCACCAGTCCCCTTTTACAGATGTTTTAGAGAATAGTTCAGGGAACGGAACTAGACTCGAAGGAGTTCCTCTCCAGTAGCACTTGGTATAAATAGTTTAGTAGCGGGGCCCTTCCTGGCCGATTTATACACTAGGCTAGTATGACAGCTTCACGTTGCTGAAGATGTTCGGAGTGACAAACACGACAGGATTGTTCACCTCCACTACAAGGTTATCTAAGGGATGGTGTTTCAATGAAGAACAATGAGAACAGTATAAGTTGTATATTGGAGAAAAGTTAATTGTATACAAAATAAAACAATAAAGATTACACGGATGTATATATAAGTATATATACTAAGTCCCATACATATAAACTTAAAGGGAAAAATATGTCATATAACCAACAAGAACAAACAATGAATTTAAATTAAGCCAATTTAATTTTGATGCTAGATATCTGAATAGTATATAAAAAAACAATATATAATAAATTGCATAAGACTTTATCGAGACCGATCAATCAGTGAATTATTGATTTGCCTGATGTAACGAAGCCAGGGAGTTGTTTCTTTGGGGGCTAACCTTAATTCTGAAATGGATCTACCACTCTGACGGAGTAACTATGGTTATAAAGTGAACCAGAGGGGCCACTGATAGTAAGATTGAGATCCCCGAAGGGTGACTCTCTAAATAGATCCCCTGTTGTTTTTATCCACAGCTACCTGGTTCGTTATGTATCGGTAGATCGAGTGAATTACACAACAAATAATCAATACAATGAAACTCTAGTTGTCCCGATGAACTCAAACACTTTCTGTCAAATTAGCCGCTGATGGCTAACTCTCCCTGTCCTTAAGGATCAGGGTCTCAATAGGGGTTTTTAGACCCCTTGAACTTCCAGATAAAAATTAATAATAATAATAACTACCCTTGTAGCAACTTTTGAATAGTGAGCTATCCCCAAATAATTATATCTTTGACCCTACAATTACGGTAACACTGATTCCAATTATACCTATCCTAAGTAGGTCCCTTAAATACACTATAAAATATGAGAAATTCGCAGATGGATCGCTACGCTTCTAGTAAGTCAAAATACCCTATTAATGCTTACATTTACCGGGGTGATGACCTCAGAATTTTTAGCTTGAACACAGACTAAACAGCTTTCTCTAAAGACTTACCCTGACTTAGTACTTAATCCTTAATCCACAGGGTAACTTAGACACTTGAGCTTACACTTCACGGCTTACACAAAATGTATTACGCGGCGTCTTTTTGTTAATTTTATAAATTACACCACGAAGCTAGTTCTCTCTCGCACCCAGATCAAAATTATCTAAACGTTAAAGGCAACAAATTCTCCAAAATATCAAATTACTATAGACTTCTATCATCAAGTTACTAATGACGTTCTCCACAATTTCTTTTATAGGTTATTATAGATTCTAGTTACCAAATAATATTCCCTAAATAGCAAATGATATTAAAGTAAAATGTAAGTTCTCTTGAACTGGTACTTGAAATGATTTAAGGTGAATGAAAATAAACTATAAGAATGATACAAATTGATTTGAATGACTTAATTTACTTTGAGTAATAACGAAAGAGTAATATAGTTGCAAAAATTAGAAATCTTGTAACTTGTAATACAACAAAAACAATCAATTGACTACGTTAAAAAATATTAATTAAAAGAATTAAAGGATCTGACTTTGAGAGAGAGACTGAGCTATATGTACAATGAACTAGCTTACCCAACAAGGCACGAAAAAAAAAGAAACTGGAACTGCTCTTGCAAAAGAGTTTTCATTTTTATAATTTGTCTCCCCCCCGAAATTGGCCTCCTGATTCGCTAACCTAAAATTCAAACGGACCAATGAAGTTGGTTGTATCCCGTTGCACCTTGCACTAATACACAAATCTGTATTTAGAGTTGCCTGTATTCCCACATCGAGGGGCAGTGAGTGACCACAAAAAATGATTTCTCCAAACCCTGCTGACTAAGTAATTAACTCCGTATGCGTAGAAAGTGCAAGGTCCGCGGAATAGCGCCTCGAAGGCTCTAATTCTTAAAAATCACGTACAACTTGTAAAAGGTATTAGATGGCGTATCTCTGGCGCCAGACAGGAATTCCATTATTTCAATCTGAATAAAACTCTAATTGTTGAATATAGAATGTATATGTATAGTCTGTTCCTGTCAGGAATTTAGAAATTTTAGATTTGAAATGCCCGTAAAAACGGAACTACACTCTACGGAATGATTTGAGTTGTACTCTCATGTGTCAAGTATTCCTGGTTTACTTAGAGTGGCTTAATTTTCGGGAGTTTGCTCATGCTTACGCTACTTTGATTCAATCGTAAAAAAAAAAAAATAATAATCCCCCGGATTATTACATCACCCTCACCTTAAAGAAAGAGCGGGGTTCGGAAGGAACCAAGCTCCTTTCTACAACCGGTATTATACGTATGTTTTGATCCATCTGCCAAGTTCTGACCAGCGTGGGAATCTAGGGGTACTAGACCCACCTTCACGCTCAATATATGTATGATCATCAGTCCGATTGGACTTCCCAATAACCTAAATCCTATTCAACATATTCACGTGGATTTACCACATGACTACAACAGTACAATCCTTAAGAGCTAAACAATGAAAGTCTACTTCTGTTTCCATATTGTCACAACACTTTTTTCGGATTGACTTTTACGCACTAACCCGCACTGTCACTCGATGGTTTCACATACCAGGACGCTCGTGGAGACTGGACATGGACCTGCCGTACAACGAACCGGCTGCTGATCGTCTTCCCTCGCGTTCTGTCCAGTGGAGGGTTGGATACATCGCATGGGTGGCGGTGGAATCTGTGGTGGTGGAAACTACAGCTGCTTCTGGTTCCCTTGGGATGACATTGGTTGATGGAGCGGATGGAACTGCATCCCCTGGACTTCCATGGGCGTGATGTCGGTTGACTAGGAAGGCGGTGAGGGTGGTCCATAGACAGGCGAATAGGTGTAGACCCCATCCGAATAGCTGGTACAGGCTCCATCCGTTTAGGCCGACACCAATAACGAACTTCACCAATCGGAATATACAGTATAGGCCCAACAGCCCGTTCATGATGGTCCCTATGCTTTCGAACCAACCCCATATTTGCCGGATGGTGGACCTGACGAGACTGGTAACCTCTTCTTTGCTGAATAGTTTGAGAGTGTTGTACCCTTGGTCCAGAGACTCCATACCGGACACCCGTCGCGCTATCATCGTTTGGACTGCATCTCTTTCCATGCCGAAGATCAGGTTCCGTTGGCTTTTTCTCATGTCCTCGGATGTGTATAGTCCCCCTGCGCTAATCAGCTTGATCGGTTGGAACTTCAATTGGTCCTCTGCTTCAATCTCAATGGTCAGTGGTATAAGACTCGTCA
The DNA here is from genome assembly GCA_958510875.1 of Endomychus coccineus. Classification (NCBI taxonomy): domain Eukaryota; kingdom Metazoa; phylum Arthropoda; class Insecta; order Coleoptera; family Endomychidae; genus Endomychus; species Endomychus coccineus. The sequence goes on along the minus strand of OY294071.1, from coordinate 16,194,040 downwards.
GTGGTAGTGGGGAGAGGCCGATCCAGGTTCCCTCGACTTGGTACAATGGTGGCATAAGGCTATTACATTCCATTTGAACAGCTACATTTTTGGACGACGTGGGTCAACGATGCCATGATTTTGTAAGCATTGAAATGATTGAGCTTCGTTACATTTTTCCGCTCCTAGTTCAAATGAGTAGCTTGCTCATCCATTTACTACTACCGAAGAGTGACTGTGCATGCCGCAATGCGAGATGGTCCTTGTAACCTCTACCAGACAGGCGCGTGCGTCTCTTTGTCCGTAATCCCTTCATTATAACTTGTCTCCAGTGAAACCATCGTTGCGTTTATCGGGTCCTCTTCTCAGTCGTACACGATCGACCCATTGCCATTACCTTAGAAGTGTTGTCACCAGGACGGGGTATATCCTTGGCACTCTGAAACAGATCCCGAGAAAAAAAGGGGGGGGGGGGGGGGGGAACACAAAAACAACAACAAACAAAAAAAAATTTTTAAGAATCAGGCCCCTTATTGTGACATACCCCTTAACTTCCAAACTCTATCCCCTTATCAGTGATAACATGAAATTTGGGTATCAACGACCCAAGGAATACGAATAACGCAAAAAAAGGTCGTATTATCTCTACCCGTTTCCCGACCATCTTAAAGGTCTATGAATTTCCTTCCCTTCCCCTAGGACTTACTCAATTCCCTCTCTCTCTCTCCCTAGGGTTACGTTATCTCTGAAATACATGGGGAGGATCCAACTATCCCTCAATTAAGAGCCCTTACCCTCCGGCGCAGTGATCCCGTTCGCAGGGTGCTGCAGCCACGGAAGCTGGAAGGGTTACTACCCCTTTCCAGAGGTTTCTAGCTCATAGTGAAAGCTAATCTTATTTTCAACAAAACACAAAAACAAAATTTAAACGGAACGCGGTGACTGGAAGAGTCAGAGGTTCCGAATTTGCTGACTATACTTTGTTCATAGGGAACCAAGGCCAAGACTCACAAGAGAGAACTAACTTGACACTGCATATAAGCTACTTGGTTCCGCTATGACGTCACTCGATCTAGGGTGAGGGTGGCTATATACATCTTTGGTAGAGGAGTCTTGAAAATTGGAGTTCTTGTCGATTCTCCGGCTTCCACTTCCTCGATTTTACCGATGTTAACACCTCGTTACCCACACCTATTCGACTCATTCATACTCTGGGCGGTGTCCTGTCACCCGCCCCGCGCACTTTCTTGACCCAATTTCCCGGCCTCATAGACGACTACGCGTCCCGCTGCTCTGCAGGCGGCCTATCTGCTCAAATCCCTCATGGGTCTTCCAGAACATACAAACTCCTGTACCTGCGCTGGGTACTACACATTTTGGTATCGACCCCAAATTCCTGGTCCACTACCCCTACTGGCAAACCCTACCTGCCAGACTCACAATTGGCCTACCTGGCCTTCCTGTCCATCCTGGACTCAACAACTCCCTTCCAAACTTCGGGCTTCTTACCCGTCCTTCTCCCTTGGCACAACTGGCCCAACAGTCCAACCTGGACTTTCTCCGTACACAAAACTCTTCTGGCTTCCCTGGCCTAACCGCTTCCAGTTTGCCCTCTGTCCTTACTGGACATTCTTGTGCTGACAGCCCTCTTGAGTATGACCTTTACTGACCTCGGGTATGATGGACCTTTCTCCACCACATCGGACGCATATTACGATTCAGCCCAATACTTCCTTGAAGGTTTATGCTCTACACCCAGTTTTGAGATGCTGGGTAGAGAACCTTCCACAACGACCGGCTGTAGCCAGGTTCCGCGTTGTTCGAAGTATGGGACATCTCCGACGGACGCATATTACGATTCAGCCCAATACCTCCCTGAAGATTATGCTCTATAACCAGTTTTGAGATGCTGGGTAGAGATCTTCCACAACGACCGGCTGTCGCCAGGATTCGCGTTGTTCGAAGTATGGGACATCTCGATATCGATATGCTTCGGCCAGTCGGAGCCGATCCTTGCTTCCGCATTACTGGATAAGGTCTACACATTGCCCCGCGTCGTACCCAATGTCCTTAGCACTTGAGGCACCTCCTGCATCTCGATGAAGTGCGCGAATACCCCTAACACCTACATTCGCGCACCATCCACACACTGGGATGAGGAATCACTGTACTGGACCACTCCGGTGCAGAAATTTAAATTTCCCTAGGCTACCTTTCCATCTCTATCAGGATTTGAGACAGTCCAATACAGTGACCTCATTCCCACTACGGGGTACAACTACCCTTCCAACCTGGTCAATAGGAATATCCGGTCCCTATTTTAACTAGAGACAGCATACGCCCATTGGCCCAGTCGCTCCTTTTTGGGGGAATCTTACCCCTCCGCCATGGATTCGGCTACCATCCAATTCTACTATCAGTTGCCCGGGAATGGTACGGGGGTGAGTTAATATAGATAATGTCGTGCGTAATATTTTACTATTAGTTTCTATAAAATTCAGTAAGCTTAAATATTTGCTAATCAGTAAGCCCTCAACTAATTAATCGATATAACAAAACTAGACTTAGGTAGCTCGTACATTTAAATTTCGGGGGCTGGTTGCCCACTGTGTTGGCGAGTAAAGGTTTACTAATATCTCAATATTATTTGAGATCCCATGGTTCCATTTCAATCTTTCTCTAGTAGGTGAGCACAATGCCAATCCATTAATTGCAATACACAAAAAAACGACAAAAAAAAACAAAAGTCCGTTCAAATCCCTCGGACCTTACCTACTGGCACTGACCTGTCCAACATTGAATCATGAATTACTGCTTTAATTTAGATTCTAATAACATTAACCCAAAAAAAAAAAAAAAAATAATAGCGGCCCACGCCATCTTAACTTCATCAGCCTGTAAGCTCATTGACCTCATTTAATCTCAGGGCGCGCTGAACCGCCAGACTTGAATCTACTTGAATCCTGCATTTTCAATTTAAAGGGACCCCACGTGACTTCATAAATTATCCAAGCTGGGGAGAGCTTGGTGCGTTATAAAGGCTCTAACCCCTGCTTCGCGCTGCTGCGACAGGTTCCCACGAACTACCCCCCTAGATGGATAGCGTTACGCAAATCACTTCCCTACGGGCCAGCATGCGAATACTACGCTAGGAAGAGATCAAGCCTGGACTATCGTCGGGGTGCTTGCTCTTCCTGGTCATCGACCTTCCGAAACTGTGGGGTGTTCCCTAGAGTGTCCCTTCCATCCCAGGGATTATCCACTCTACATCCGTACACCGGGATAACAATTCCATATCCCTCACTAAACCAGTGTACTCACAAATCCATGCACATACACGTCCCTCGTGTCTACTGTGCCCATAACTCCCTTAATCCTCCAGCCGAACGCTCACTCGTCCCCACCCTGGACATGGGTTTTGAATTGAAAATAATGGTTACGGTCCGTTTAAATTAAAACCAGTTCCAGTTCAAAAGCAGTAATAAAACATGAACATATAAACATAAAATTTCAAAATCTACTATAGATGACAACCTTTAGCTATATCAGTGTTTCCTATCATGCCCTGTTTCTTAGATATGCTTTACTTCCATTCTACCTAGGACCAACATAATTCGTATCAACTGGATATTATACGCGAATGTTTTTAACACGAAACTCGTACTCCAGTCCTGGCTGTAACTATGCTAGCAGAAAAAGGAATTACATAAACAAAATGTAATAACACAATTATTCTCCTGGTCCTAGATCAGCTGGTTCCGATGTTTTCGCCTGAATCGTTAGTTCAGTTCAATATACAACAACAAAAAATTAATAATTCCTGTGAAGCGAAAACATCATCAAGCAGAAGTAAAGCACCTATCTTTGACTACAATTCGGAATGGTTCCGCTACCGGAAAGCCACTGTGTACCTGCTAGACACTACCCCAAAACAAAGAAAAAAAATTTGACCTATCGTTAGCTTTCGGCTACTTCTTTAAATTGAATTTAAAAGAAATTCAAAAATAAAATATTACTGGTGAATTTAATCTGCGTTGAAAGTTAGAGAAAAAAAATAAAATTTTTGACTTGAATTGTTACTATAAAAAATTTTTTTAAACTGTTTAGGTTGACCCTGTAATACAAGACAAATAAAAAAAAAAAAAAATAAAAATAAAAAAATAAAAAAAATAAAATAAAAAAAAATTAAACAAGATGTAAAATTCCAAACGCAGAACTCCCAGAATCAAAATCTTTCTGCTCGAACACGTAATTAGTGCTTGTACACGAGAGACACCTTTTGATTCAATTCACCCGGCTCCTTCTCTTGCTGGTTCACTGTTCCTTGACCTAGTTACACAAAAAAAAAAAATAACATACACTTTCTCTTGGCCCTAGTCTGCAAGCTCCTACAATGCTGTAATCACTTATTTCAAGCTATTAACTAAAGCACCTACTATTTATTCTGATGGTCACACCCCTTTCCGATAAGAACCCGTTCCAATAAAAAGGTATACGGAAACCTTATCCGGTTCCCTAAATGAAAGGTTAATTTTTACCTTGTTGTTATTAATGGTAAACAAAACTTCCTAATTGGAAATAAATAATTTCCGAACTCTCAGTTGCTATGCCTGTTTTCACAGGCGCTCAGTGTATATATGCTTTATAATAATCTGACCTACTATTTACTGGGGTTATTGAACTACTACCCAATTATTTACCTTACTGTTCTATGTTCTCGACACCCCACACACTGTTGTTACCCTTGCTTTATAACCTTACTTTAAAACAAAACAATGAAATGTTTTGTTATTTCTGAAGCTGTCCCTACTAAATTTTTCGAAGACGTGGATTATCACCTTGTTATTTAGGCTTAAAAAAAAACCTAAGATATCACCGCTGCGACACCAAATGTAATAATCTGAAAGGCTGGTATTTGGGAGCAATTGAATAAACTTATTTATATGGTTATTGCACACAAGCCAGGTAAACCAAATTCAGCTCAGATATTACTAGGTTATGTATTTTTATTGTTCCCTCAGGTCAAAGCCCTATGGGATCCAATGAGGCTACGGAGAGTGAAAACCTTATTGTAACTATTGCTATGATAGCTACCCTTCTATGCAACTCGAGGGTTGCAGAGATAGTAGAATGCAGGGTACACTACGAGAAGTGCCCTGTCGTTGGTAGTATGGTTTAAAATTAGCTGCCACCAGTCCCCTTTTACAGATGTTTTAGAGAATAGTTCAGGGAACGGAACTAGACTCGAAGGAGTTCCTCTCCAGTAGCACTTGGTATAAATAGTTTAGTAGCGGGGCCCTTCCTGGCCGATTTATACACTAGGCTAGTATGACAGCTTCACGTTGCTGAAGATGTTCGGAGAGACAAACACGACAGGATTGTTCACCTCCACTACAAGGTTATCTAAGGGATGGTGTTTCAATGAAGAACAATGAGAACAGTATAAGTTGTATATTGGAGAAAAGTTAATTGTATACAAAATAAAACAATAAAGATTACACGGATGTATATATAAGTATATATACTAAGTCCCATACATATAAACTTAAAGGGAAAAATATGTCATATAACCAACAAGAACAAACAATGAATTTAAATTAAGCCAATTTAATTTTGATGCTAGATATCTGAATAGTATATAAAAAAACAATATATAATAAATTGCATAAGACTTTATCGAGACCGATCAATCAGTGAATTATTGATTTGCCTGATGTAACGAAGCCAGGGAGTTGTTTCTTTGGGGGCTAACCTTAATTCTGAAATGGATCTACCACTCTGACGGAGTAACTATGGTTATAAAGTGAACCAGAGGGGCCACTGATAGTAAGATTGAGATCCCCGAAGGGTGACTCTCTAAATAGATCCCCTGTTGTTTTTATCCACAGCTACCTGGTTCGTTATGTATCGGTAGATCGAGTGAATTACACAACAAATAATCAATACAATGAAACTCTAGTTGTCCCGATGAACTCAAACACTTTCTGTCAAATTAGCCGCTGATGGCTAACTCTCCCTGTCCTTAAGGATCAGGGTCTCAATAGGGGTTTTTAGACCCCTTGAACTTCCAGATAAAAATTAATAATAATAATAACTACCCTTGTAGCAACTTTTGAATAGTGAGCTATCCCCAAATAATTATATCTTTGACCCTACAATTACGGTAACACTGATTCCAATTATACCTATCCTAAGTAGGTCCCTTAAATACACTATAAAATATGAGAAATTCGCAGATGGATCGCTACGCTTCTAGTAAGTCAAAATACCCTATTAATGCTTACATTTACCGGGGTGATGACCTCAGAATTTTTAGCTTGAACACAGACTAAACAGCTTTCTCTAAAGACTTACCCTGACTTAGTACTTAATCCTTAATCCACAGGGTAACTTAGACACTTGAGCTTACACTTCACGGCTTACACAAAATGTATTACGCGGCGTCTTTTTGTTAATTTTATAAATTACACCACGAAGCTAGTTCTCTCTCGCACCCAGATCAAAATTATCTAAACGTTAAAGGCAACAAATTCTCCAAAATATCAAATTACTATAGACTTCTATCATCAAGTTACTAATGACGTTCTCCACAATTTCTTTTATAGGTTATTATAGATTCTAGTTACCAAATAATATTCCCTAAATAGCAAATGATATTAAAGTAAAATGTAAGTTCTCTTGAACTGGTACTTGAAATGATTTAAGGTGAATGAAAATAAACTATAAGAATGATACAAATTGATTTGAATGACTTAATTTACTTTGAGTAATAACGAAAGAGTAATATAGTTGCAAAAATTAGAAATCTTGTAACTTGTAATACAACAAAAACAATCAATTGACTACGTTAAAAAATATTAATTAAAAGAATTAAAGGATCTGACTTTGAGAGAGAGACTGAGCTATATGTACAATGAACTAGCTTACCCAACAAGGCACGAAAAAAAAAGAAACTGGAACTGCTCTTGCAAAAGAGTTTTCATTTTTATAATTTGTCTCCCCCCCGAAATTGGCCTCCTGATTCGCTAACCTAAAATTCAAACGGACCAATGAAGTTGGTTGTATCCCGTTGCACCTTGCACTAATACACAAATCTGTATTTAGAGTTGCCTGTATTCCCACATCGAGGGGCAGTGAGTGACCACAAAAAATGATTTCTCCAAACCCTGCTGACTAAGTAATTAACTCCGTATGCGTAGAAAGTGCAAGGTCCGCGGAATAGCGCCTCGAAGGCTCTAATTCTTAAAAATCACGTACAACTTGTAAAAGGTATTAGATGGCGTATCTCTGGCGCCAGACAGGAATTCCATTATTTCAATCTGAATAAAACTCTAATTGTTGAATATAGAATGTATATGTATAGTCTGTTCCTGTCAGGAATTTAGAAATTTTAGATTTGAAATGCCCGTAAAAACGGAACTACACTCTACGGAATGATTTGAGTTGTACTCTCATGTGTCAAGTATTCCTGGTTTACTTAGAGTGGCTTAATTTTCGGGAGTTTGCTCATGCTTACGCTACTTTGATTCAATCGTAAAAAAAAAAAAATAATAATCCCCCGGATTATTACAGCTATTAGAAGAACTTGTAAAATATTCAGTGAAATTTATTCTGAATTGGCTCCAATCAACTCACAAAAACGTAAGTCATTCTTTTGGATCTAGAGTCAAATTTTCAGACCAGCAGCTAATTTTGTTCAATAGATACTTCCAATAGATGGTCGGAAAAATCATCTCTTGGTATACAGTTTTACGAGTTTGACGAATATATACGAGAGTCTAATGAGTTTGGATCGAACCAAACGCATTGAATCGCTTCACAAGATAGACAAATAAAACACTACCAAAGTATTTAGAAGGTTGGACCTGGTCATATCCATGTGCGATGAGCTCAATCCCCTTGTACAAGGTTGGTCATGAATCCAAATCAAGTGACCATGTAAGACAGTTGTCAAATAGTTTGCGAGAAATGCCAGTTGTGCGTTGGTCGAGTTCCTTGCGGTTGAACCTTTATAAATCTATAAATCACGCCCAAATTTATTGAATCGTTATCGCACTTATCAAATATCCATACACCGGTGTATAATATCTCAATTAGAGATTTATCCCATACATCCTAAATTAGATGAACTCACAAAATTCTATTTTCTTATGTCAAAATTACGTTTATTAAATTTGAAATTGTTTTGCATACTGTAGTATAATAATGATGATTGGACAAGGCTAGGACCGTGTGAATGACATCGGAGTCAATGGCGGTGCCTTAGTTAATCTTCATTGAACTAGATCATGTATTGTTATTAGAATACAAGGCTGTGTCTTGAGAATAGGTATTTAAGATTATTAGATGATTATTAAGTTAATTGAAAAGAGTTCTAAGTTAGTATTAGAAAGTAATAGGTAGTACCGTTAGTTAGTAGACATTATAGTTACCATGCAGTTCATAGCAGAACTAATATAGTTCTGCTACCATACAATGCAGTGCCGTACATTATCTAATACAAATACATCACGTTGTGTACTACAGTGTTGTGATTCCAGTCACCTGTTTCTTATGTCCAAGTTCCCTGTAGAACATCTGCCACAACCCAGCAAACGAATCTGTTATCTGGTAAAACATGGCGTTCCTGGCAAACCAACGAAGGCGTCCTTTGACATACCTTTAAAATATACTCCGTTTATTAGTCTTCATGGATTATTGAACGTCCCTTTGAGACAGCAAAATGATAACAACGAAGTTGAGAAACTTCAGCAAATTGCGTTGGACAATGGTTACCACAAATTTTGGATCAATAGTTTAATTTCTAAGCAAAAAAGGAAATTGGAACGTAGCCAACTAACCAAATTAGAGCCATCACCTTCAAATACTTCAATAAAATTCAAAAGTTTCACTTATCATTCTTCAGTAATCAATAAATTCCATAATTGGTTTTCTATATTTGCAATACTATTGCAATACTATTACTAACATTGCATAGGTCGTTTATGTTAATGTTGGATAGGGTTGGTCCTAAGACCGTACCTTGAGGAATGCCTCGATTTACTTGAAGTGGATCACTAAGAGTCTCGTTCACTAGTATGCGCTGACATCTGTTTGATAAATAATCTTTAAAAAGCTCTAAGATATGGCCTCTTATTCCCATATTTTCGAGCTTTTCGAGTAGTTTTTTTCTGAGATACAGTATCAAATGCCTTTGCTGAGTCCAAAAATACAGCTAAACTCTTTTTCTTCTTATTCATACCTGATATTACTGTGTTAACTACTTCTGACACAGTATTTATTTCCTCCTGAAAACCAAACTGATTTAGGGATAATACTTTATAATTAGTAAGGTATGATTTTAGCCTATTATTTAAACATTTTTGTCAAGCTATTAATTAAGAATATTTTGAACGATATAATTATGTTTGATAGTTTTGTCACCTCCTTTATGTAAGGGTATTACTTTTGAACTCTTAAAATCATCAGGTATTCTAGAAGTGGTAAATATCAAATTTATAATATGTGCAATCGGTGCACTTAAATATTTTTGTGTTATTTTTATTATTTTTTATGGTATTTTATCTGGACCTGTTGTACATTTATTTTTTAAGGAAGATATAATTTGAATGATTTCATTTTCATTTACTGGTGTTAGGTAAAAATTTGTATTACTAATCTTACACGGCTTAAGTTTTATTTCAGATTTTTCAATATTTCTAGCTAATTCATTACCAATTTCTGTAGAATGTTTATTAAATTTGTTTGATATTTGCTTATCGTTAGTTACTTGAGCGTGGTTTTCATCTCTTATATTACTGTGAGTTCTCGTATTGTAGCAATTTTTATTAGTTGCTTCGTTGATTACATCCCATAATTTTTTCGAGTCCTTGCCGCAAGCATATATATTATTTTCAAAATATTTATGTTTTGTGAATTTTATGAGCGTATTTAGATAGTTTCAGTAAAGTTTATACTTATTTTCCAACTCTGTGGTGTGTGCTAAAGTCAGAATTTTTCCCATTGCATCTCTTTTTTAATTGCGTTTATAAGTCCAGTAGTTATCCATGGTTTATTAAATACAGAAACATATAAGATAAAGATATAAGCTAAAGAGTCATATTATTAACAATAAATACAATAAGCAGCAATTTAAAAAGAAAGATATAAAGTATTTAAAACACTGTGTTGAAGAAATCATCAATATCAAGTTTTTAAGTTTAATTTGAATTTTCCATCAGAAGGAGAATCTTTAATGTACTTCTGAAGATGGTTGTATATTTTTATTATTGTAGTATTTGTATTTTTTTGATACTGAGTAAAATGCGTTTGGTCAACTTTCAGGAAGTGTCTGTTCCGCGTTTTATATGAGTGTGTCGCTTCCTTGTTTTCAAAAAAAATATAGTGTTTTCTAAGGAATAAGGGTGATTATTTCTTATCAATAGTGTTATATTATATCCACAGTGTGAACTCTTTTATAGTTTATTGTGTCTAAAATTCAACCTCTATATGACAAGGCAACCATTAACATTTGGCCAATCCATTTATACTAGTTCGACTCTGAAAGTAACTTTTTTTTTCTGTTTTTTCGAATAATTGCATTTCATGATGGCTTATTCACGTAGCGTTTGTAATTTGTTTTTCATCTATTGTTACTAATTTGAACATATACTAGACTAAGAGCTTTATTTCAATGAGTTTTTGTTTAAAAAAAAATGAAACGTGTGGCACTCGGGGACTGCCGAGGTAAAGCTATTGCCACTGGAAAAAGTTGGGCAGAAAAACATCCACTACCCCTTCAAAATTATGAGTAAAAAAGAGTATCATCTTGATCTCTATGAAGAGTATTCTGTGACAAGTGCATAGATAACTCTACTACCGGTAGTAGAGTTATCTATGGTGACAAGTGTCAGTTGACACAATTTTATACGAAAATGTTAACGTTCAGATCTCGATAGCGCTTCCGGCTCCGGGATTTTCACGTAGCCTATCGAAATTAGAAGGTTCGAATTGTATAAAAACACAATTGCATGAACGCCAGACGACTTATGTAATTAGCTACGAACGTAATCATTTTGACATATCCTCGAGGAGCTCGCTGCGCGTAAGTTAGAGTTTATACATTTTACCTCTATTTTGTTAATTTGGGGCCGTTTCGAACCCCGTGCGGCCGGCGCCAGTTGTAATAAAGTATTTTGGGCTATGGGCCCCTAGCTTTTACCCGCTTTCGGTATATTTAAGTAGCTAGAAAATTCCCTTTCGTACGTCGCACGTCAGATGCTAGTAGGTGACAGTTGAGAATACCTCAAACAGTTTTAATTTTCCTATTTAATCGACATTTTGGGGCCCGAGACTATGCTATTTAGTTGGCCCCGTTCATAAACTAACGACATGGAGCGAAAACCGCATGCGAATAGTCCTCGTTAAGACGTTCTATGTACCGTAAATTTGCACTTTTCTAACTCGCGAGCTACGCGCTTCTCACGTGAACGTCATTCGATTTATCGAAAATTAACCAATTCAAAACAATTTTCGACCCAGTTTGGGGCTATCACGACCTTTTAAAAGGTTCAAAGTTAACATTTCGACAATTTTAAGCTCGGCCGAGCTACATGGTAGGCGGAGTGGTGGGTGTCAGGATATTTCGTTACGGTATTTTTTTTTTGTTTTTTTAGATTTTCGTTACGGTATTTGTATTTTGTTTTTTTTTCCTTGATTTGGTCGCCGCGCTCAAAACCCGCGATAAAAGCTATATGCAATAGCTTAATTATACACCGTATTGATGTGCATATGTGCCAGCCATTATTTCTAAACTTGATTAAAATAACTATTAAAAGTTCGATTTTCACTAGTTATACAGTGAAACCTGGTTAAGTGGGACCTGGATAAGTGAGAAACCTCTATTATTGAGAGTTGCAATGAGGTCCCGGTTCTTTTTCATTAAATTACCTCTGTTAATGGGACTTTTTGAACCTGGTTAAATGAGATTTGAATTCTAAGACTTTTTCGATGTTTACCTCTATAATTGAGACTCTGTAGCTCAATTACCTGTATAAGTGAGACAAATTAATCAGGTTTTAACACGTTTTGACATGTTTGTTTACATACATTTCGCGCATGCTTTGTTTGTCAGTACTATCTCAGGTTTTGACCTAAAAACAAGTGTACAAAATGTACAAACGTAAATATAAAACGTTATCAGTATCTGAAAAATTAAAACTTCTATCAGATTATGATTGAAATACGCATTTTTATTAACATTTCCACCTCTAAAAATGGAATAACGGCACATTTCGACCTCTGTAAGCGGGGGCCTCTGTAAATGAGACAACTATAATTTTAAACCTGCTTAATTGGAAAACTGGATTATTGGAAACCCTCAATAATTGGTCTTGGTCCCTTGAGATCTCAATTAACAAGGTTTCACTGTAATAAATAAATGTGACTACGGTTTCGGTAACATGGTGGCTTCTTCAAACAACTATTACAAAGTTATTGTTATTATTTTTTAATGATTTCGATTCTGAATTTAAATCATTATTCTGCAGGAGAATGTTGACTAGTCTATGTATCATAGACCTATATTTAGCAAGCTTATGTAAATTGGGGTGTAATGACGTATAGAGTATTGTGGTATTTTAGTGTATGATTCCAAGAACTTTCGAGAAGTTAGTAACTACAGAAACGAGATTGAAACTAAGCTAAACACTTATTAGTATATGCTCAAGTTTGTACCAGTAGCCATAAATTTTGTATGTTTAATGTATACAGGGTGAGCGAAACTCAATGTCTTAGCTGTATTATGAGGAAAAAACAAACAGCACCCTCTCATGGGATGATCATGTGAGATCAATTGCGAAAACTGCTTCACAAAAACATGGTTTTCTATTCCGTGCTAAGAGCTACTTTAAATCCCAACAGTTCCTCATAATCTGAAGAGCACTGATTCGACTTGTCCTGGTGTACTGTTCACTTGTTTGGAGTGCAGCTCCCAAACGTACGCTGGAACGAGAGCTATTCGTCTGATTGATGATGTCACACTTACAAATTCGTTGACCTCTCTAGAACATCGTAGGAAGGGGGGCGATCTTTTCCCTTTCTATAGATATTTCTATGGTCGATGTTCCTCAGAAATCTCGTCTGTTATTCCACCACATCGAACAGTGAAGTTATGAAACTCTTCGCCTAGTGAGATCTTCCCCTATGCCTACAACCTCTAAACTTTCAAGAAAAATTCGAATGTGTGCTTTCCCAACATTCCACCGGGGGCTCAAACGATGTTCTCCGAACGTTATAGAATCCCCTCTCTTGTAGTTCAAGTATAGAAAAAAAAAACAATAGAAAACAACTGAGAACAAGGTTTTCAAATGGGAAGAGTAAGGTCCATTTTAGCCCAAATTTGCATATTTTTCTATATTTGGAAACTGAAGAACTGACATTTTTTTTTCCAGAAACATACCTTTATTTTGACATATTTAAAGAAACGAATTTTCTGGAGGAAAAAATTTGTTATTTTCTTCCGTTAGAAATAGCAAATTTGTAAAAAAATTCAAATTAGTCACGACTTAAGCAAGTAGCCTTTGAAAAGAAATAGCAAAGTCGCATCTGTCAACCATATGGGCCTTATTAATTATTATTATTTATTAGTATATAGAAAAGGAAAGACACTTTCAATACTAATTTGTTACAAATGTTTTAATTTAGTTATCAATTGTTGTTACTACTACTACCACCTACTTCTAAATACTCCTGCTTGAAGCCCCACGTAACATTTCTCTAGATAGTTCATCGCAAGCCTTTCCGATTTTTTCTTCTAAATGTTCCAAGTTAACAGTTTCTGTAAGCTTTATTTTCCAAAGTTCAATGTATTATTAGTCAAATAAATCATATAAAAAAAACAGATATGTATATTACTAGAAAAGTCTCTATTTTGAATGAAACAAATAAAAAATATTTTATTCTCCTTGATCTCAGAGTATAATAGGGGCTCATTCAAAATTCCATGATGTTAGAATTCAAAAAAAAAAAAATCTTGTCGTGGCATTATAGCGGGAATTTTGAAGTATTATTCGTAATACGTTTGAATAAAACTATTTTTTTTCTTGAACATGGCATTTTCTTATTACTTAATTTGCTATTTTATTAAGACTTGATACTATTTTTTTATATTTTTTTGATATAAATTATTTGACTACTAGTACATTAATTTTTAAAACACTTTGCACTCGGAATCTTGGTGCAATTCCTATATTTATTAATGAATAATTTATTTATAACAATTCTTAAGGACTATAATAACAATAAAATCGTACTCAAGAGGCCAAAATTAGCTGAAAACGACTATAAACTCGACATTTTGGTCAAATTCGTATAATCATTTATAAATAATTTATTCAAAACAATTCAAAAACTCATGTATGTATTTAAAGACCATAATAATGATAAAATCATACTCAGAAGGCCAAAATTAGCTGAAAACGACTGTAAACTCGACATTTTGGTCAAATTCGTATAATCATTAATAAATAATTTATTCAAAACAATTCAAAAACTCATGTATGTATTTAAAGACCATAATAATGATAAAATCATACTCAGAAGGCCAAAATTAGCTGAAAACGACTGTAAACTCGACATTTTGGTCAAATTCGTATAATCATTAATAAATAATTTATTCAAAACAATTCAAAAACTCATGTATGTATTTAAAGACCATAATAATGATAAAATCATACTCAGAAGCCCAAAATTAGCTGAAAACGACTATAAACTCGACGTTTTGGACCAATTCGTATATTTATTAATAAATATAATTTGTTTTGTTCGAATTCGTCTATTTGCTAATAAATAAATTGCTTATAACAAATGGAGTTAATTCAACTATTTTCATATGTTCACTGACCAAAACTAGTTTTCATCCGATCATTTTTTATGAATTTTTATGTAATCTCAAATATCCTAATTAAATTGTCAATTTATTGTTTATAAGCAACGCAAAATTTTTGCGCAACTTAAGACGAGGTAGACTTCGTTTCTGATAAAATTCCGAAGAGACACTTTGTCCCATCAAAATCGGTCCATTTCCCAAGAATTTCGACCTCAAATACCCATTCGACTGCACTATAAGTAAGTTTATGGAATCCAATGATATAATCTTTATTATTCCATTGCAATTTGAGAAACTATGAACTATAGATAGAAATTTCCCTTGTAAAAATAAGATCAACATTTTTTCTATAGCTCAGATATTTCGCACGAACTATAAAAGTAAACAAATTAAATAGAGATTTGAAACCTGAAAGCAGTAATTGTGAGGGTGGGAATAGCGTAGATATACGTTTTAGACCAGGTAAAGCGTGACAGCGACCGCTTAAAGTGGGAGATCGCTGTCTTGAACTTAAGTTGCTTCAGTAACTGTGAAGGAACGCTTCTTTAAAGTGTATATTCTTGCTTATTCCATGGTTTTATCCAATTTCTAACGAATTCATATGGGGTGAAGACAAAATTAGCAGTAATTCAGCAAATTAATTTTGAAAATAGACTTTTTGCCTCAATCTACTGATGATGCTACTTGTAATGTCGACGGAACATCAGTACAGTATCTAATTGTGATCTAATTAATGTATCAATCCGTCAGATTCACATTATTTGCATGACTTAATTGAATTTCAGTGTTATTCAGTATATTCGTCTGTTTCTACATAACTTATTCCATCACTGTATACGCATAATAGCGTCATAAATTTCATACATTACATTACACCTGAAAGTTTCTGAACCAACAGTAGTTAGCAAATCTAAAATTAATTTATGAAGATCTAATCTTACGTTAATGACTCTAAGGAATAGTTATTTTTGTATGTAGGTTTAATTTTCTGAAATATTATCTAGGTACACTTGAAAACACTTACCTTGATAAATGTGCAGAATCAACCGCAACAACCAACTCAGCATCTCATCGTGTTGCTTCCTACAGTCATTCCTTAAAGTTTCAGAGCGTTTTAATGGATGTTGTTTCTTATTAATACAAATTAAATATACTCCCAGGCTCGTAATAGTACTATACATTCATGAATGTGAACTTCATGAATACATAAAATTGATTGAGCTGCCTACGAGCTACAATTACTTTTGAAACAATATAGTTTTTGAAGAGCACCGTACCTAATGGTTCCATTGAATGAAAGATTCTATAATCATGAATCGAATAATTCAGGAGATCTGAATATTGAGTTTTTCCTACGTTATCGATGTAATTTCTACGTCAGTAAATACCGTTTTGATTTTTTTTTTAACCAAAATTTGGTCCTTCTTACCTGCACCTCATGATTTCGTAACATCCGTTAAAGTGAATTACAGTTTCGCTAATTCAAATGATGATATTTGTAAATTGTTCTCACTAAGGTATATTCGACTCGTTAAGAGAATGTTTTTAGAGCGAGATTAATGATATATGAATGTAGTTGGTTGGTTTATGAAAATCAGATTTGTGAATGTGAACTTCATGAATTTATAGAATTGATTCAGCTGCCTCTGAGCTACAAATACTTTCGAAAGAATATAGTTTAGGAGGGAACCCTACCTACAAGACATAAAAGTTGTAATGGAATGGCCACTCAGATCTCTGTACCTGACCCTCCTTTATTTTATATGATTCTAATTGCATGGAATATTTAATAATCATGAATCAAGAAATTTGGAAGATCTGAATATTAAGTTTTTCGATGTAATTTGTACGTCAGTAAATATCGTTTTGATTCAAAGTTTGGTCCTTTGGACCTGCACATCATGATTTCATTACATCCCTTAAGGTGAATTAGAGTTCCGCCAATTCAAATGATGATATTTGTAAATTCTTCAAAATTGAGATATATTCGACTCGTTAGGAGAATGTTTTTAGAGCGAGATAAATGATATATGAATCTTGTTTGGTTTATGATAATCAGATTTACCCGGATGGAGCTTGACAGTTAGTTCGAGTACAATATCTTGATATAGTGTTCATTATTCTACTCAGCCGCAATTCTGAATGATTTATCAAAAAGTATGAAGAACATAATGAATATAATGCGCTAACGTATCCTTCTAAAACCTTCATCTTGTTGTAGACAAAACATTAAGACAATTAAGATAGGGAAGTTTGTCTGTCGCCACTCCATTTATTATTTCTGAGGTCTCAGGAATAATCTTCCTAATGCCCTAACTAACAAAGAAACAAATTACTTGAAAGATATTAAACACAAAGGTAGTCAGGTTACTATAGATCCACCAGTGACACTGCCTCTAATAATTCCGGACAGCTGCTTATAGTCCAAGCAATAAGTACGGAAAAAGACCATAATAAAAAAAAAATATATAGTAAGCTAGAATTCCAAATTTTTTTTGCATTTTGTTCCTAATACCCCATAGATCATTCACGACTATCAAGACCGCGGGGGTCGACCTTCCTACCCCCTCAAAACGGGGTTTCAACCCCCCAGAGTTCTTATAAAAACAGTCCAAAATTAATGAATTAGGAGCCGAAAATGACCCCTAGTACGTTTTTTGGGTCGCTGATCACGATTCCGCAGGGAAACTCCCTCCAGATGGGAAATTTGGAAAATAATATATAATAAATAATTTTGTTGCAAAAATTACCTCTTTGGGTCGCTGATCACGATTCCGCTGTTATTTTTCAGAAAAAACTCTTTCCAGATGGAAAGTTCGGGAAATTTGAGATTTTCCTGAGACGGTTATGAATAATAAAGTATAATTTTGTTGCAAAAATGACATCTAGTTGATATTTTGGGTAGCTGATCACGATTCCGCTGTTATTTTCCCCAAAAAACTCTCTCCAGATGGAAAATCCCAAATTTCCCATCTGGAGGGAGTTTTCCGAGAAAACTAACAGCGGAATCGTGATCAGATACCCAAAAACATACTAGGGGTCATTTTTATAATAAAATTATACTTTATTGTTCATAACCGTCTCAAGAAAATCTCAAATTTCCCGAATTTTCCATCTGGAGAGTTTTTTGGGAAAAATAACAGCGGAATCGTGATCAACGACCCAAAAAACCTACTAGAGGTCATTTTTGCAACCAAATTATACCTTATCATTCATAACCGTCTCAGGAAAATTTCAAATTTCCCGAATTTTCCATCTGGAAAGAGTTTTTTGGGAAAAATAACAGTGGAATCTTGATCAGCGAACCAAAAAACCTACTAGAGGAAATTTTTGCAACAAAATTATAAATTATATAATATTTTCCAAATTTCCCATCTGGAGGGAGTTTCCCGAGAAAACTAACTGCGGAATCGTGATCAGCGACCCAAAAAACATACTGGGGGTCATTTTCGGCTCCTAATTCATTAATTGTGGACTGTTTTTATAAGAATGCTTCTCTGGGTGGTTGAAACCCCGTTTTGAGGGGGTAGGAAGGTCGACCCCCACGGTCTTGATAGTCGTGAATGATCTATGGGGTATTAGGAACAAAATGCAAAAAAAAATTGAAATTCTAGCTTACTATATATTTTTTTTATTTTCTGTTTCGTTGCCTGGACTATTACCTCTTTCTACCAGTCGATATCTCTCTCGAGGTAAAAATAACGGCCAGTGCCGCATTAACCTTTGTGGGGCCCCTGGGCACATCACCTGAGGAAACCATGGCTCCTCTTCTGCAGATAGCAAATAATCCAAACCAGTGTATTAAATTACGATTGATAAGAAGACATTTGAACAATTCAATAATTTTTAATATCTAAAATATTTTTATTTCTTACAAGATTAATTTTCTGTTAACATTAAATGTATATAAATAATAAATAGTATCACATACTGATTCTTGTCCTTGTGCATAAGTGATTTGCCGGAGATGAAACAAAATAATAACACAAGTAACAGATGTAAACAAGCTTGAAACAAAAAGATACATTGCTAAGACGCTTAAAAGACGAAAGAACAAGAGAAAGACAGAGAGAGAGAGAGAGAGAGAGAGAGAGAGAGAGAGAGAGAGAGAGAGAGAGAGAGAGAGAGAGAGAGAGAGAGAGTTCGTCATTAAAAATGGTTACCACTTGTGGATATAACAAGAGTCTGTTTATCAAAATTAATCTCTCTCTCTCTCTCTCTCTCTCTCTCTCTCAGTACGTATCCGTTTGGAATGATGTGTTTTGGGATTTCGCCAGTTCAGACAGATTTTTTGATAGCCGCAGTAATTCCTCTAATTTTTTTTTCATAATTTGAATTATTCCGGGTAATATTTTTCTCAGTACTTATACGTTTACACGCAAGGGAATGTTGGCTGCAGCAGTAACAAACTTTTTTTTTAATTGGTGGTACCTGGGCCTCTGGACATATGCCTTGAATGCCCCATAGATTTTGAAATGGGGATCTGATAATCTAGTTTAATGCAATTAAAACTCGAACTTGCGTCTTCTCAAGGAAAGCGGATCACACAATCCCTTATATGATGATGTCAGGTACAACTTACTATTCCTATGAAGTCTTCCATATCCATGCTCAGGATCACCACCAACAGCACCCTCTCATGGGATGATCATGTAAGGTCCATTGCGAAAACTGCTACTCAGAAACTTGATTCACTGTTCCGTACCAAGAGCTACTTTACATCCCAGCAGTTCCTCATAATCCTCAAAGCACAGATTTGACCTGTCCTGGAGTTACTGTTCACATGTTTGGAGTTCGGCTTCCAAAAATTCGTTGAAGCTCCTGTATTATATCCAGAAGAGAGCTATTCGTCTGATTGATGATGTCACACTTACGAGTTCAATGACCTCTCTAGAACATTGTAGAAAGGTGGGAGTCCTCTTTTTTCTAGAGATATTTCCATGGTCGGTGTTCACCAGAAGTCTCGTCTGCTGTTCCAACACGAGAGATTTCAGATAGGCGGACTAGACGAGCTCAAACTAGTCACCCCTTTATTGTCAAGATCGAAACCTGTCGAACTTCTTCCTACCAAATTTCATTTTTCTATCGAACAGTGAAGTTGTTGAACTCTTTACCTAGTGGGGTCTTTCCCTATGGCTGTAACTTCCAAAAAGAGTGGATGTTCACTAAGGAAAACCAACGACATGTGATTAAATGCAGATGTTGTGATTCACTGAAGTAAAGGATAATGTTACTAACCTAAGGCCACGATGGAGATACCAACCGATGAGTTAATTAAGAAAAAACTTTCTCGAATAAGTCTTTCAATAGTTTATCATTATAGTATACTGCATCCATCGGAGATAAAGAAAATTGAGTTGCTTGGTATTGGTTCCTTTTCGCACTTTTCTATGGACTCTTAAATTGTATGTGATAAACATCTACATCCAAATATTCTATCAAGCAAAGAATTAGATAACAAGGTTTGACTGGTGTTAGAATATAACCGCATATGTATCCCATTTCACAAGAGCAAGGGAGAGGAAAGCCGAATGCCTACATATATGACATTGGCTATTATTAAATAACGAGACTCACATCTGCAATACGCTCCCTCATCTGTCATTGTCTGTCCGAATTTTGGTAAGGAAATTTGTTCACTTTTTAATAACAACTGAAACTTTAGAATTGGAAAAAGAATTGAAATAGTATCAATTAGTATTGAAATTGTCAATAATTTATATCGTTTCACCCTTTACTACGTGGTAGGAAATTTTACTCATTTTGTGAACTTAAACACCTCTGTGTTGATGTCACTTTTATTTGTAACTTCCGTTACTAGTGTTTCAGTCGAATTACACCATCTTCAGACGGTATTCAAATATAATTAAAATACCTAACTTCAACTATAAATACGATTATCGGTAGGTAGCAAAGAATAACTTTGGTCGGTTATTCAAAAACTCAAGTTACGAAGGCAAGGTGGAAAGATCCTGAAAAATGAAAACAGATGGCGCCACAATCGAAAATCCCATGTGACATTTGTGGTGTACCATCTTTAGCTAGAACACATTAAAATTTTCAGACTGTCATGTCTTCAGTTCTAATTTGACACTCATCGAAAGCAA
This sequence comes from Endomychus coccineus, assembly GCA_958510875.1. Classification (NCBI taxonomy): domain Eukaryota; kingdom Metazoa; phylum Arthropoda; class Insecta; order Coleoptera; family Endomychidae; genus Endomychus; species Endomychus coccineus. The sequence goes on along the minus strand of OY294071.1, from coordinate 16,173,088 downwards.
GCAACCTTGAAGATTTTTGTAAGCATGTAAGAGGGTGAATTTCCCGCCTTGATTAAACATTATATCTTGGGTGGAAAAAACATGACGCAAACCAAAGCATCGTTTGTTAAACAAGGAGTCCCAATCCTCACCATCGATTGGAACGATTTGAAAGTGGTTTACTGATTTTCGTTGTTGTAGTATAACCACAACGGACGACGAGCGTTCTGGTTGTCCTATTGAGATTACAATGGGCGAGTTGAAGTGTACGAGATTGCTAAGGCTATAGGCATCTCTACCGAACGGTACGGAACATTTTGCATACATTTTTGAATATGAGAAAGCTATCTGCCAGATGGCATCATCTCATAACCGTGGACGAAACATGGATCCATCACAATACACCAGAGACCAAAGAACAGTCGAAACAATGGCCGAAAAAGGCCAAAGTGGGTTTATCGGCCAACAAAGTCATGGGGACAGATTCTTTGGATGCACGCGATATATCATGCAAAGCTGTTGGATCGATTCGACGCCGATTTGAAGCAAAATCGGCCGCATTTGGCTAAGAAAAAAGTGACCTTCCACCAGGATAACGCACCGGCGCACAGGTTCGCAGTCGCAATGGCAAAATTGAATGAATTGCGCTACGAATTGGCTCGTCATCCACCATATTTTCCAAATGTGCCCCCTGCGATTTTTATCTGTTTCCAAACTTGTATAAATGGTTCGGCGGAAAGGATTTGGCTCCAACGATGAAGTCTTCGCTGAAACAAACGACTATTTTGAAGGAGTGCCGAAATCGAATTATTTGCAAGGGATTAAAACTATAAGCTATAAGCTATAAAAACGTCGGACGAAGTGTATCGGGCTACAAGGAGATTATGTTGAGAAATAAAATAAACTTTGACCAAATAAATCGTTTCTTATTTCATGTTTGAGAGTCTTTTCACCTTGCCCTCGTATTAAGAGCATTATAGAAGCTAATGAGGACAATACTTTGTAGAATAGATATTTTTTCCCATCTGTATATGGTGAAATAAGAAGATTAAGAAGCTTCTGCACATTTTTGAATGTAACTGCAGGAACGTATTTCCAAAAATCACATTCAATGCATCGTACTTTTTTTGAAACACTATGTTCTTGTGAAAATAATGTTCATAAGATGCATCAGATATACTTACAGGCGCTGTATTAGTTTTTAATCTTTCTAAAAGCTCCTTTCGTAACTACTACGTAATACCGGTGGCATCAACGTGATGTTGAGCTCTAGGGAAACTATGCAGTATAAAACGGAATGATCGTTAGCCGATCAGGTCACGATGTTTAAAATATAAATTGGTAAATTCAACAAGGTGGCTGGTAAGTTGATTAGTTCATAGAACAAGCAACTTACCGTAAAAAATGTATTATATTGATCCATCTCTGAATATTGTATGTAATCATTGTCAATATCTATGAACAATCAGATAAAATGTCAAGAGGGTATATGAACTAAAATGAAGCATTATTAACGCTAATAGTTTTCAAGCTACCAAATGTTTTTCAATCACATACAAAATGTAGGAAAAATATTCATACATTTGAGCTGAGAGTGAAATCAAATAAGCAAAATTTTATCCTTCATTTACAAGAAAATTTGGGAATGTTAAGATTTTATCTTTACTCTTATTATAGCCCATTTGAATAAATCAATGTAGAAATGTATATGCTATTGCATATTAACAACACTTATTATTATTCCAAAAATAACGGAAATCATATCTACCATCAAAAAGTTGTTGAAAAAGGAATGTAAAAAGTTGCGGAAAATCCTGAAAAAATGACTGTATATAACGAAAAAATTGTTTCTACTATGTTCATACCCAACCTCGACAAATCAATGAAAAATATGTGGATACATAGTTTAGAAAATTGATAATTCGAAACCGTAAATTTTACTTGGAAAATTATACAAATTCGAACATGTTAGATAAATAAGAATTTTGGAGATTGAATCAAGTGTTTATACCTTTTGTCTTTTCTTTTTGTTGAGGCCCCCAATTTTTCAGGAAACTAGTTTTCAAAATTTCGAGAGAACTATATTTTACTATTTGCATACTAATTAAGGAATATGATTTCACTCAAAAATTTGCAATTTTGGATTGCATTATCTCAAAGTAATCTTTCAAAATTACTATTTATTGAGAATGATGACCAGAGGAAGATTAAAATTTGATAATTAGTTTGCGACAAGATGTTTCTGTGGGAAAAGATTGAGAAGCGGAAAATATGAACCTGGTTATTAAGTAAAAGATTACTGTGGTTATATTTATGTATTCCTGATCCTGCCACACTTATTCACCACATGTGAGATTTAAAATTTTGATAAAATTGGTGGCTCGTGTTTAACAAATTTTGGTATAAAATATTTTCCAGCAGTTAATTAATGAACCAACACGGATCCCTGATAATAACTATCATTATGCCAATACGCTTGACTCATTCCTCACTAACAATTCAGATCATTATGAAGTAAAGGTTCGTGCACCATTCGGAAACGCTAACCATTTACTCATCACTACGATCTGTCTCTATATCACTTCACGAACTAATCCAACACCTCCACGCACAGTTTGACAATACAACTCAGCCGACTGGGTTTTCGCATGTTTTTCTCCGAGTTTCCTTGGAGGAACGTATGTTTCAAATCTGATGACCCAACGCAATGTGCCACAGAGATCTTGGATATTATCAGGCTAGGAATAGAAACTTACATACCCCATACCAAGAAATCATCGTCATCTGGTGAACGATGTTTTAATAAAATCTGTCTTAGGACCGTCGCTTCAAAACAAACCGTCGTTGGCGCGGTAACCCATTTCTGGAGACAAGAACAGAATATGTTAAAGCCAACGAAACAGTAAACGCGAAAAAGGTATACAATGCCAAAATAAAATCAAAGCTTATCGGGTGCTCGAATGGCTCCCGTTCGTCTTGGACTTTCGCTAAAGCCAATGCTAGAAATTTCACTTCTAGTTCATTTCCTCCCCTAACCAAAGATAATGGCACACTGGGTACTATACCACAAGAAAATGTCAACTTCTTTGCTGGAATGTTTGCGGCAAATTCCACTTTGGATCCACAAGGGAATGACCCTCCTGATTTCGCTGCCATCGATAGTCATATGTCTGAAATTGTATTTCGTCAGCACAAAACACGGCGCATTCTGCTTGATCTTAATACCAAAAAGTATATGGGGCCAGACACCTGTCGTTCCAAAGAAATGTGTGCCTCAATTAACTCCAGTTTTCTGTAGGTTGCTTACCCTTTCATAAAAACTTCCAGATTGAAGACAGTTAGAGTGCAACCAATTCCAAAAAAAGGAAAGAAGACCCTTCATAATAACTATGAACCCACTGCACTATTATCTGTGATATTTGGAGTGATGGAGAAATCAATAAGCATCGAGCTCATCCAATGGCTATAGAGCTCCTAAATCGTGAATCACCGGCAATATGCCTCTCGTCACCAGAGATTGACAGAAGACCTCCTTGTCTAACACATGTATGACAGAAATCTGTTGAGAATTAGGGGGAACCTCTAGCTGTATCATTGGATATCTCCAAAGTATCTGACCAAGACTAGTACCAAAGCCTCTTGGAAAACGTCTGTCATATGCTTTGTCGCTTACTATCGAGTTTTCTCTCAGTTAGATTACTCATCTGGTGGTTGACCTAGTATCTTCCGATACAATGGTTATCAGCGCTGATATTCCACAGGGATAGGTATTGGCACCAACTTTGTTTCTGCTCCATAAGAACGATCTGCTGGAGTAGCTAGCTACCTGTCCGGTTCACAGCTTTGCAGATGATGGTACACTTCATACCGCTTTCACATCTAGAGCTTTCATACCATCCAATGAAGTCAGAGGAGCGAGACAGATACAGGTTGATGCAATTAATGAAGATCTGGCAAATATCTTGGAATGGGGATCTGATAAGCTAGTAGAGCTTAATGCAACCAAAAGTTAAACTTGCGTCTTCTCCAGAAAGGAGAATCCCACAATCCCCAATATGATGTCAGATACAACTGTTCCTATGGAGTCTTTCATATCCATGCTTGGGATCACAACCAGCAGCAACCTCTCATGGAACGATCATGTGAGGTCTATTGCGAAAAATGTTTAACAAAAACTTTTCTGTTCCATGCCAAGAGCTTGTTCACATCCCAGCAGCTCCTCATGATCTACAAGGCACAGATTCGACCTGTCCTGGAGTACTGTTCACAAGTTTGAAGTTCGACTCCCAAACATAAGCTAAAGCTCTTGAATTCTATCCAGAAGTGAGCTATTCGTCTGATTGACGAGTTCATTGACCTCTCTAGAATATTGTAGAAAGGTGAGAGATCTCTCATTTCTATAGATATTTTCATGGTTAATGGCTAATTGCCATGATATTCAGTTGGTTCCGTAAATTTTGGGCTTAAATTGGACTTGACCAAGTATGTATATTAACAAAAACTAGAGCCTTCTTTACGATCAAAACTTCTGTAAATGTTAAGTTCAAATTGACGACTAGCTCTCGTTGAATTGCTCCCAAATTTCAAAGGGGATGATATCTGCTCTCCTCCTTGCCCCCCTCATTCGGGCGCCTTTGATCACCTTTACCTTGCCGCACTGACTATCTCTCATGTCAACCACAATATACACTTCTCTACGCTCGATTGTTTCTGCGATCGCTCGGCGCTAGTATGATTTGTATGATATAAGTGCTGGAAGAAAAGGATGGAGCCTCTTAGTGGTCATGACATTTCGATCAATTAGTCTTGTTCCTGTCTCCGAGTAACGTTTCCGTTCTATGTCAAAATTAGTCCAACAGAAACATTTTTGGCATTGATTTGATTAAAAAAGTTCTTCCCATTATTCCAAATATATGCCCCACCTGGTATAGTTATAAAAGTGTTTGATTTACATTTACCACTCAAAATAATTCCATTCGATCTGAAGAAAATAGAGACCCAAAAAATGAATTAGTACTGAGCAAAAAATATGAATCACTCCTATCAGAAAAATTTCATGATTTAACAATACGTGTTGAAGAAAAACTATAATCTCCTTTTCATTTTCTTACTATCATTAAAATGTCGTGTCTAATTTTCGAGTTATTCATTCTCTGATTCGATAAAAAGCGATATGGGTAGAACTCTTCGAACAGAGAGCGTATATCCTTCATTCGAATTTAAATGCAAATCAATATCCAGATTAGATTGATTAAAATCCGTCGTCCATTCACTGTATAGTTAATGAGAAATTCAGTAGGGTAATAATTAGTAAATGAAAACACGCAAGTACTTAACATTTATATATATTCATTATGTACAAATATACAATTATATCAATAGAAGGGAGCGCTTGAGTTGAACTTTACAAGTCATACAATTTTGTCATTACAAGGGAGAATATTGATCTGTTTAAATATCAAATTCCTAAAAATATGCTGACATTCGTTGAAATACAGACAGTGAAAAATGACCTGTTAGGGTGTCCTATTTCCTCTGGTATTGAAGGAGCAATCTTCACAATCTTTACATTAACGAATTCCGATGACTCAAGTTATAATAAGGATTTATGATGGATTGATTTCATACTCTTGATTTTTTGTGAAAATTTCAAAACCTACCAAGGCTTCTCTACTGAAAGGCAAACATATCCAGATGGAGTCTTATGTAGCATGTCCTGAATACAATCCTGCGCGACATACAACAAGACGAAATAATTTGTGCCATTGACAAGGAAGACACACGCTCGAACTTACAGTTATCAAACATGTTGGTGTAATCCTGGATCAAAAAATTTTTGGAACAAACACGTTATAGCTCTTTGGTAAAATGTAGGCTCTGAAATCAAGAATATGACCATCAGACCTACTATCACGTTCGTATCAGTGATCGAAGAGCATCATCATCAATGAATCAATCAAAACGGGGACGGATGAGCCCGGAGCCCTTGGACCACTTGATTGTGTATATTGTGCGTCCCTTGATACAAGAATCAGTTGCTGGAGGCTAAGATTTTGCATGTATTGAAATCTCTTATGGCTTCAAGTGGCATATGTGTGCTGCCGAGGTGTTGTAGCCTTAGAGAAGCCAGTGCTGGACATTCTTCTAGGATGTGAGAGGCAGTTTCATCCGCCTCTCCACATCTACTACAAGTTGGGTCTTCAACAATGTTGCCCATTGTGTGTAGATGTTTATTCAGATGACAGTGTCTTGTGGAGAGTCCTGTCACCAGTTTTAGTCCTCTCCTGCTCACAGAGAGTAGGGTTTTAGAGAGTTCAGACGAGAACTCCCTAATGTGGAGCATCGCTTGCCTCATGCCGGGGGCACCACGGCAGACCGAGACCCATTGTCTATCCAGTAGCTCCTTGGGGGCTTGGAGCCTGGTGGTCGATAAAATTCCGATGGTTGAATCGGGACCAGGAGCACTCAAGGCAAGTTTGGCAAGTTCATCAGCCACTCCGTGTGGGCAGGTACCCACACTAGCTGGATTTTGTTCCTTCTGGCTAATTCAGCTAGAATTCCCCTTCATTTCAAGACAAGGCTAGAAGGATAGGAATTATTTTGTACAGTAAGGTTCTGAGATTTTACTGGCCATCCCATTCTAATGATCGATCCATCTGAAAAGCCTTTGTCGAAACACTCACGACTAGAGCGAATATGTTTTGGCGTATAAGCTTCCATTTCCATTCCTCAGAGCAGAGTTTCTCTTATACATTGAATTGAAAGGCATATTCCATTCCGGAAATATAGAGGATTGCAGCAATTGCTCTTCTAATCATTTTCGAACAATCTTTGTTTGATGGAATTATCTCAGGCAGACGAAACTGTCTAGAAGGATAGATTGAATGGATATATGATAGCATTCATTCAAATCACGCATACATCTGAGCCTCTAGATCTGTCCACAATTATTCAAAGATGAATAACCTCCTTCTTCTGGAAAACAGTGTCATCATCGCTTGTTTGCAATGTATATGTTTCTCAGTCTTTTTACTCGTCGCTGGAATACTTTGTTTGCAAAGCAATAACTACATGGCTTTTACTCCAAGTGAGCTCCGAGTGGAACAGTTCTTCTGATCATGTTTCCAAAAGGGTGTTATGTTCTTCAATCTCAATTCTTTTATGGTCTTCCACACGTTCTCTTTTTATTTGTGAAGTATCACAAATCTATTCCTCGAAGGGTATATCCTTACTAAGCTAGCTGGAGCAACATTTATGATGATCTCATCGTTTAGTCTGGATTGTTCATTTGTCTTTTTTGCTTGTCTTGTAATCTCGATGTGCATATTTATGGTGTTAATGTACAATACGGAACCATTTAGAAGAAATGTTTTTTGCTAATACAAAATTCTTCTTCAATGCGGAACAATCCATCGACGTCGATTGTTTGATTTCTGCTTGTGAAGAATCCACAACATAGGACGAAATTCAATGGTTTCGGGAGAAGAAGAAATTATTTTTATCAGCTCAGTGTTAAGTTGCTTCAACTTATAAAGAGAACCCTCCACCGCATAATGATTCACTAGAATGCGAATTTTGAGATTGATGAAACTACCTCGAAAAATATGGTTTTCGAGGAATAACAATTCGCCTTCAAAATGTATCAGTTTTTTTAAATCTTCTCAAGTAATCAAGTTATGTAGAAATGTCAACCAAGCAATATTTCGAAAACCAATATTTTCGTTACTCAAACAGTTCAAAAACTAAATCTTTTGCGAATAAGCGGTTTTGTGATTCAATTCCATACTGAATGGGACAACCTGTACATGGTATAACTCAGATACATCAAATTTCCTACACATTTCTAAGCATCAAAATTGTAAAATTCTTTCTTAATATTAAGTCCTCCAACCATTCCCCCAACTTATCTATTGGCATCTTATCAACATTTTCGTACATTTTCCTTTTTTCAATGTCATCAAACTCTTATGAAAAGAATATACAGAAATTTAAATACATTTAACATCGTTATATCTCAATATTCAATATTGACTAGAAGATAATAAATTGGTAAACGTCGATGAAAAATCAGGCAATTATTCATATATAGTAGCAGGATCGTAGATCCGTAATCTTTCTAAGCAAAGCTAAGCAAAAATAACAGAGACTTCTATATAGCTTGTTCTAATATACCATTTGTTTTCGCTGCAAGAATCTGCATAGTGATGTAAAAATATTAGTTATACATATCTCGAAAATAAGTATCATCTTACAATTTTCGAGATTGCTCCTGTGTGTACTGGTATAGCTCCTCTGCTTTTAAGCACTATTTAGGTGAGATATTTGTGTTGTTCGTGTCGTCCAGAGTTCAAGTCGGAAATATCTTGCGACTAACTTATATTCGAAGAGATAATTGAGATAGATATCTAACTTGAAACATAGATTCGTTGTACAAGCTATAGTGCATTGTGAGGAGCTTGTGGTAGAGGTAAATCTAACGTATGTTTAATATAACGCCTACGTATTGCATCAATCTTAACAATCACTGCGATTTCCAATATTCCCAACTGTAACCCTATAACAAAGTGCAAAATTCCACTTGTCTGTTAGCAAACGCTGTTGATTATTGGTAGAATCAAAGATAGCGCGAAGAAATAAAGTATTCACATGCGCATGCGCTCACCGCAGTTCCCATCGGAAATTCACACCATAGTCGCTATAGGTGCATTTTATGGAAGAATAATGAAATTAGGCAATTCATTCAATTTCCAACGGCTGAATGATAATATTCGAAACAACCTCATTGAAACTAAACTGTAAAAATGAAGTTTTCAACATTTTTTCATATTCCGTTTCCTTGATATTGAGTTAAGAGATTCCTGGGAGCAAAATATAATGCTCAAATATATCCCTGAGCATTTGCTTGTTTTGTAATGATGTAGTAGCTATATCATCATAAACAGATTATTTCTTCAGAACATAAGGAAAGGAATGAGAACGGTCCATATGTTGGATGAAGACCAACAGTTAATCCGCTTTAGGTAAATGCCGAGCTCTAGCCACATTAGGGAGTGGTGGTAAACCAAAGATAATACCACTCGCTTTGAAATTCACTCCAGACCCAACATCAACATGTCTATGTAAAATATGGTTCTATCCTTAACTTTGTTTCCTCTAATAATTGTAAATATTTATACTCAATTCACGGAATGATCATTACATCCTCGCCAAACTTATTAGAATACCTAAGTCACATTTTGCGAATGATTATAATTTTTCGATATAGTCAGTTCATTAATGAGTCCTGAGCATTCCAATATTAATCAGGCATCAGGTTACACAAAACTCGATTTGACATAAATGCCTCACTAGTCCCGCTTGTCAGGTTACAATATTAATCATCTGATGTTTAATCAATATGTGAAACGATATTTTATAATGGTTCTAAACTTTAAACAGGGTTATTCTAATGAGTTATATTAAAAGACAAATGTCAATTTTATTACTCCCATTACAACAGGAATAACTATTATTACTGATTTGAAATACCATTTAACATAATATAAAGCTTCATACAGTGGACCTTCAATATAGTAAAATTAATTAACATTATACCACAATGCAGTAGAAATAGCACTCTTGGATCACGAAGATTTTCCACGAAAATGGGTTACTTTTTGTTATTACCTTAATTTGTTAAAAATATGAAATAAGTAAAAACATATTTCCTACTGTATGATAAACGTGTATATTTAGTATTCTTCAATTCTCCTTGCTATTCTGGTTCGTTTCTACTACTTTAAATAGAAGGGGTTTCGCAAGCTCTGCATGAACCTTAGCTTTTATGAGAAAATTACACCGTATAATCATTGCGAACACAATCTTCGATAACAGAACAGTTCCCTTCAGATTGGTATAAGCTAATCAGAATACTAATGCGAAAAGTGGTGTTGAAAGTGGTTCCCACCTATACATGGATAGTTCATAATTAGAATCATTAATAATGATTCTTGACCCAGGTATGAAATATCAATAAATTCTCAGAAAAAGGTCACGCTAACGCATATGCTTTTTCGGTCTCACCACCATCATCAGAAAAGGCATCAACGTCTAAGCCGGGGCTTCTTGAAACTAATTGTATCAAATACAAAGCGTCCTTATCGCACTGATTTTATTGAAAATGCTCACGTCACCGAAACAAACTGAAACACGAGTAATTAAAATTGTAACATTAATGTTTTAAGTAGATGAATATGTATCAAGAATCCCCTGCATAGCAATCTACTTATAAAACTCTCAAGCAATGGTTGAAACCAAAATATAACGCTCAAGTATCCACTTTCGAACTGGATGTTAAGGATTAATGAGGTAAAAGAAAAAAGTTGTCAGACCATATAAGAAATATTGCTATTTCAGCATTCTACCTAAAATATACTTTTAACATTATAAAGACGCATGTAGGGATTTGCAAGGGCTTAATTGATTAAATTAGTGTACATTTGACTTAATGATTGAACGTCTATTCTATGGTTCGCCAACTTGGAGTCACGGTATACGTGAATCATCTCCAGGAAACATTTTATTATGATTGGGTTCTTTATTTGAAATATTAATATTTTTGTAGTCGAATTGATGGTTATAATCAAAATAATGTTCAGCGAAGGCGATGGAATTTCCCAAGTTTTTGATTTTTATACTATACTTATGACCATACATTTTGTTTTGTAAATATTGCTTAGAGATTCCTGTATAAGTCTCATCGCAATCTGAGCAGTTTGATTTGTATACTGTGTGGGTTTGTTGTTTATCTTTAGGTATTAAAGGTTTTATATTTGAAAAATATTCAAACAGTTAGTAATTTTATGCGCAACATGTACATCATACTTTTTTAAACATTTCTGAGATCTCCGGAATGTATGGTAATGTTATAAAATTATCTGTATTTATAACGCACCACTATAGATTTTGTTTATTCTTTCCTTAATGATGTTGAAAAATGTTTTTGGGTAGCCATTTATTTACAGTGTATTACGAACAATTTTCAAATTTTTGGGATGGTCCATTTAACAGCGCGATCCGTTCAAAACACTTTTTTATAACTTGTTGGTGCATCTGAATTAAAGTGAAGATATTGAGACCAAACTTCTTTAATAAACCACGATGTTTTTATTTTTCCATGTGAATCATGTCTAGAAAATTTACCGGGATATCAAAAATTATCTTGGTCAAGGGTGGTTGTGGAATCTAAAACGTGTATCTTACTTTATGTTTGAAATAATTGTCACTGTCACACTGACATCATCAATAACCTACAAATTTCATACCTATTTATATCAGTTGTAAAACAATAATGAACTACAAATTATAAAATAACGGTTTCAGTAACAAGAAAAACTAAATTACAGTATTTGTTGGAAATGTCCCCCGTTTTGTTCGGTGCACAAGTTGACGCGCATCCTCATGCTGTGAAAACCTTTTCGCGAAACGCTTCAACACAATTTGTAAGGCACGCATAAAAATTGTAATATTGCCACGTTTGGGAAGTGCTCTCGAAAATTGTCCAAACACAAACGTTGAATGTATTGCCAATTTCCATTAACTAGCGCACCCGTTCGAAAATAGGCTTCAATCATGAAAATTTTGTGCTGTGTGGTAAGAGGCATGATTCAAAAACTGGATTAGAAAATTTCAGCACAATGACTCAACAGATTCTGACACAACAAAACATATTCAAAAATTTAAAGAAAGACACACGTTTTACATTCCATAACCACCCTTGACCAAGATAATTTTTAATTTGCAGTTCATTATTGTTTTACAACTGAAATAAATAGGTATGAAATTTATAGGTTATTGATGATGTCAGTGTGACAGTGACATAATTATTTCAAACGTAAAGTAAGACACACGTTTTAGATTCCTCAATCACCCTTGACCAAGAAAATTTTTGACATCCCGGTACTATGCTCCATTACGTGGTATCGTCGTATATTTATTTGGTCTTCTTCAGGCTAAAAATATGGTATACACATAAGAATTGGCACCTTACACTAAATTAGAGTAATATTCATAATATCACGTAATAACAATACTCACAAGTTTACAATTTGAACATTTGAGATGACAACTGAAATAACTGACTCCAGATTATTTTAGTTATTTCAGTTATATTGTTATTACGTGATATTATGAATAATACTCTAATTTAGTAAAAAAGGGCCAATCCTTATGTGCATACCATATTTTTAGCCTGAAGAAGAACAAAACAACATATGGTCGAAACGTCGCTGAACAGATATCAACGTCTGTTTTTTGCTGTCCTATTTCAGCTAATTATTTACTGTCGTAAAATATTATCTTCGAATTCATTATTATTAATACTATTTCATTGGAATTATATCATATATTATCGTCTTAGAATGCTATTTTTTTAACATTGACTTCGAAGTAGATTACATTTTTATGTACGAATACGAATAGATACACATCTATTAGCGTGGAAGATTTACAAACTAGGTTAAATGTCGAATTCCAAGATAGTTCACATAGTTATGCTAAACATTTCTTGTATTCTGCTCTAACATTACTTCTAACGTTATTTATTAATATCTATTCCATCAATATTTACATATGGTCGTCTACAGTGATAAAAATATACTTATACCTATCTATAAACACAGCTACATATGGTCATCAGACCCATACGTTGATTCGTGGCGATATTTCTATGGTTTACTCTGCATACGTTCGATTAGTTCTAATGGAGTATATACAAAGCGATTAGTTAGTCCCGGAGTGAAACACGGTGAGGAATGGTGAAGCCACGGTCTATTCTACGCCAATCAATATTCATAAGACGTTGAATCAAGTTTAACAATAAAAGACTGCGTGTAGGCAATTGCTTCGGTGCTTCCCCAATTTTTAAAAGCATTGGATTATGTGTTTTTCTACGTTTCACATCTCCAGAATAATCTATGCCTCCAGTAGACCTAATAAACTAGTTACAAAACGCACACCGAAGACATAAACCACTCTCTATGTGTGCTAGGTTATTCTTGATCCCCACTGTTACAAACGCTCGGCCTCTTAAATCCTTTGACATTTTGATATGATTTGTACCATACATTTGAATAGTCCGGTACTACTGTTTGATAAATGAGACGCAATTATACAGTAAAACAAAAATACATTATAAAATAAAATTGGTAACGCGTTTCGTCAACACTACTAAGGAAGTAAATTAACATGAAAGAGCAACTATGTAAATATAAACATCCCAACAGCTTACAATAATGGGATCACCAAAGATGAGTACAAACATTATAAAAGTATGGTAAGTGAAAGAAGAGGAATTCATCGAAATATCATACAGATGTTACTGATTAAACAAATATAATAAGAGAGAGTTGTGGTTTTTACTGGTGGAATAGTGACGTCATGTCTATCAGTTCCGGGTAGCTGTTCCACTCTCTCATGAGCTCATTAGCAGAACAAGCAATGGGAAAGAAAGCTCATTTGGGAATTCTGGAGTACCAAGTGTTCCAAACACCATCTGCCAAAGAAACTACATTGGATAATGTTGGGCATACGACTGACAGGTGGCGGTACCGAAGCAATGCACTCAATGAATAACAAATACATTCCATTTTCCAAGCATATATATAATACTCCTATATTACTAGCGTGAGGCAGAAAGTCTAGGCCAATCATTACGGTGCCAACATTATACAGATTGAATCAAAATCAGTGAAATATAGGAGATTCTGTTAGTTAGAGCGAGCTGGACCAATAACCTTTATAGTACAAGAGGCCTATATCTACGCTGAAAACAAAGTCACATAGCCTCTAGATTGTGAATTCACGATCGAGCGTTCAGGCCTTGTACTGTAGAGGGTATTGGCCAGACGCATTGTATCGCTTTACAAAAGATACAACTACAGCGCTATAGTGGGTTGTATATTACAATATGAGTTTCGCGAAAGCGGATTACGGCAGTGTCCAGCATTCCGAAGTCCGTAAGGCATCCTTTTGAAAGTAAAAACACCAAAGGGAGTTTTCAAAACATGTTTTGGTGCTACTTGAATCTAGTGGTAGGCACGAATGATGTATAGTTTTGAAAAGATTGTGCAACTATTTGAATTCATGTTAAAATTTTGAATGTGAGGAGGAGGATATCGGTCTGGAATGGAAACTGCATTTAATGAGCGATAGTCTCCACAAGGAAGCCAATCTCTTTTTGGAACCATGTGTAATGGTGATGATACTGGAGAAGGAACTAATTGATATATTCCTAAAGATACCATAAATTGGAATTCCTCTTTCGCTGAGCGCATCTGTAAGGAAAAATGTGCTTGCTCGAGTATGTGCTACTATGATAATAACACAGACCTATTGACAAATCTACAATTTACTGTAATCTGCAACATTTGAAATGCGCGAATGACGCACATGCGCAGTGGAAGCCTTTTCCAGACTTATTATCTTTCTTACACTCTGTTCATTTATTTCACTAGTAGTGTTTGATAAATTCACATCGTTGAGAAAACGCGTCACATAATTTTGTTTTAGATTATAGTTTAGCAATAGTTGTTTTACATGACATGAATTGCCGACGAGTAATGGCTGCATCAATTCAAGTTGAATAATATTAAGCTTGTCAATCTAAGTTGAAACGTAGATAGCTGTTTGCCAACATTTCACATGTAACTCTCGAGCTCTGCGAATTGCCAGCAATTACCCGCAAAACTGAGTGAAGAATCAATACATTTAACACATTGAACTACACTCATCAGCAGTATTTCTTTATTTCCCGACTTCACAGACACCCTTCGTTAAACAAATATTTTGGCGGAATTTATGGATCAAAACCATAATGTATTGGTTCAGCCTGAGTAGTTGAATGTATTCGATTGTTTTGTGAAATCTTCAAATATGATCGTGTTCACTAACAAGTGTTGAACGACTACATTGGACACTTTTAAATCCATCAGAACTACTTTTTAATGAGCCAATATTGACCACACGTGTGTGCCAATTCTGTTAGACACTTCATGATAAAATTAGCGTGTGAGGGATATAAATAAGTGGTTATAATGTGAAGTAATATGAGACTTACCGAATATGTCTTAGAGGATTCTTGCGAAATTTTGTTGGTACCTAAATTCAATGGTCACTGGTCCAAAAGGAGTGGCGAAACCTCACTGTTAATGTGGACGTATTTTCTTCTATGATGCAAGTCAATTTTTTGCATTGCATTGGACGAGTCACAATACCCTTAAGTAGCTCACGCTTTCACACTGATAAACAAGCGTTGTATCATTTGAATAGTGGTAGCCAAGAAAAGTCCACTGGTTATAACAAACCGAGAGTTCGAGACTTACCTGATACAATCAATAGAATACACTACAAATATGTGAAAATTTAACCTAGATGGAACGTGTTTTCATTTAAGATATTAGAAGTCTATACAGCTTAAAACATTATACATTATAATTACATTCCTATGGTCTTTGCTAGTCTATCAATGGAATACAAAGGCTTTTTCATAGGATATTCCCATAGAGAAACGAAAGAAAATTTGCTTTGATATGGGATTTGAAGAAAATCCTTAATACCCGTATTCTGAAAATTCATACAAACCTAGATCTTCGTCTTCAACTCCTTACGTTCCATTGTATCCAGGTAAGACTATTTTTAGATATAGCTACATTTACTATCATATCCACATATGGATATTTGTATATGGAACTGTGAAGATAGCCCAAATAAGGTAATATCGTTCAAGCATAGTAGGGCACTAATATTCATATGGGGATCTAAGCACTACAACTTTGCTCTCTTGACTATTTTCATAAAAATGCATAGATTTTGTTATATCTTCGAAAAACCCGAAAATGGCAAAAAAAAATGACCATAAATCGGCGATTTGCGGCATGTTCCGTATCCGGTAGCTCAATTTGGACCATACCATCGTGTTTAGCGCACCAAAATACCCCCTTATACGTTGAAAAAGTTCATTGGAATTTATTGGACCCAAATTTTTGCCAGGATGACTGGACTATTATAAATTTAGATTGATCTAGAGTTGTGTGGTTTTTAATCTATGCCCAACGTTTTTTGATGCTAATCAAAAACGACTGGTATATTTGTAAATGAAGAAACAGAATAATAACTCGAACAGTTGACACTTCTACTGAAGGTCATGTAACATTAGCTTGGTGTGCAAGATGCTTCATTGGAAAATTAAGGAACTGGCAGTTACAGCAATTGTGAGACTGATGGAAACGAAATTACAGAAGATGTTGTAATGGGCGATGACAATCGTGGACCCATTTGAGGATAAGCAGTCTGGTATCAATCAGAGTACGATTTTCAAAGTCATTGATTTGGAAAAAAGCAAAGATCATACGGTGTTCTTCGAATCATTCCTAACTATCTTTATTGTTAATAAAATTCATGAAAGGACCAACAGAATACCAGATGTTTATGTACCATGTCCGAATATCAATAAGGTATTTGGTTTGAAGTGGAAAGGTGTCGAAATAATGTGTGGCTTCGAATTCCCTCAGTTTACACAAGTGTCAGGTTATTGAAGCAGTAGTGGTCATTGGGTATTCTATAAATCAGTTATGAATCAGAATTGCTTCTTTTCTTCATTGGATTTGCCGCTCCAGATCTTGTACAACCAGGAGAGCCGCAACAAGATTGGTAATTTTTGCGGCAGTAGTAAGGGGAAACAAACTATCTCGTAAATCCTGGCCCCGTTTTTGCAATTGATGGGCAAAGAATGTTATATAAAGGCGATTTTTACAGTATACAAAAACCAAGAGTAGTAGATCAGGCATTAAATTATTGGCTTTTTGTCCTAGTTCACCAGATTTTCGGGGATGTACATGGAATTTCTGCTTATATAAATAGTAGCAACTATCTCTGTTTTTCTCGAAGAAATAATTGTTTTCCTAGCTGAAAACTCACTTTATAGACAAATCTGGCAGGTACAATCTTCCTAGACAGCTGACAAATGTTTTTCTGGACCCATGAAAGTTCTGTTTCATTCCTAGTTCAGCAGTTTTGGATATTCTGGTATAAGTCAATATCCAGTAGTGGGTATTCTGGTATAAACCAATATCCGGTGTTGGGTATTTTGGTATAACCAATATTCGTAAATGGATATTCTGGTATACCTAAACCGATATCAATTATTGTGTATTCTTGTATAAACTAATATCAAGTAGTGGGTATTCTTGTATAAACCAATATCCATTGGTGGATATTCTGGTATAAACCAATATCCAGTAGTGGGTATTCTGGTATAAACCAATATCCAGTTTTGGATATTTTGGTATAAACCAATATCCAGTAGTGGGTATTCTGGTATAAAACAATATCCATTATTGGATATTCTAGTATAAACCCATATCGAGTAATGGATATTCTGGTTAAAACCTTTTAGCCAGTTTCAGTCGGAACATTTTCACGAATAAATTTTTCCAAGACAATTTTTCTAATTTTCCTGTTGACTCTTGTCACAATAATTGTTTGGTTTTACCCTATAATCACACATATATCCTGGAGTAGAAGAGGTTATAATCCTGAGACAGCAAACCCAAATCGGATCAGCAATCGACTGACGTAAATATAGAGAAATGATAGTGGTAAGGCTACTCTACATCGACCAGTGACAACACAGTCCAACAGTTCTGGACAGTTGTCTCACCTTCTCACTGCGCATCAACAGAAGACTGGTCGCCTGTTCCAGCTGTGATATAAAATATGGTAGATGGATTTGTGTAGCTCAAGAGTAACCTAGATGTTCTAACGCCATCAATCTACGGAGCTATTTCACTAAGAAATCTTTCTAATACAACGCAATAATTCTGTCAAATCACATGCTACAAAACAAGTATTCTGGAATAGCCATGTGCATCGATATTTTGATCACTAATTTTTTTTATCACTTCAGGATATTGATTCGCTCCCATAAATTATACATCCAATAGTTCCGCGCATATATCGTTATATATGCATCATTTGAATTTGCATTTATTTTCAAGCATGTATATCCACAGAGTAGGTCAAAATGAAATTCCATCAATATTCAAGGTGAGCTTTGTGGCATTGCATTGTCAATTACGGAATAACTCTCGTGTCATGTGTCCAGAGCCAACTGAAAAGTTGAAATAAATTATAATATATTCCTTTTCTGTTCACATTTTTACAATTTTCACGAGTCTAATGTGTTAGAGCTTTCAATATTACAAATTGTAGTAAGTAATGAAACTTGTAAAACTACTCTTATCACACATACAGTTTACACCTTATCAAGTTCTTGATAGGTTGATCTCGCCCTTATAGCATTCCGTCATTATTTCTTATGCAGTCCTACTTTTCTCGATACTGTTATATATGTTATACAATAAGTCCTTGAGTGTGCGGATATTTCCAAAATTTTGGCTATTGTCATCCCTCTCTTCAAAAGTGGTGCAGGTAATGATTGTCCTATAGCCAGTATATCTGTTTTGGTGGAGGTCTTCGAGTGCATTGGCCCCAATGTTTTACTATTCTCGGCCGGTCATAGTTTGCTTCCTCTGCAACATGGCTTTGTTTCTGGTATGTCGATCTAGCTCCATAGTCTAACTATGTACTGTTCACTTGAGGAAGGATACTAGGTGGATTCTATTCACATTGATGCCGGTAAAGCATGGTTTAATACTCAAGAACTAAGAACTTATTTGGTATATGTTGTGTTCTTTTTGTGTGGTTCTAGAGTTATCTTGGTGAGAACGTGCTGTTCTCTCCGGGCTCTCTCAGGGCTCTCAAATGGGCCGCTTCTTTTATTGCACAATCAATTCTGTCTGCTTAGTTTTCAAGTATTGCAGACGTTCATTGTTTGCTGACAACTTTGAATTGATTCGAAGGACTGCAAAACTATTCAGGATGATTTGAATCATTTCCAGAAATGGGGCATTAAAAATATATTGGAACTTAGCATAGATACGTGCTGCCGGGTTATAACTTTCACTCGAAAATCTCATAGTTTAGTGTTAAACAATTCATCAGAGGCAGTTTTACTGCCGAGGATTGATAAAATTTTGGACCTTGTCCTGATCGAATATAAGCTCAGCTTCAATAGTCATGTTGATTATGAGGTTGGTCGTGTTATGAAAACGTGTGGCTTAATTGAACGCATTTGTAGCGATTTCCATGATTACAACTGTTTAATTATGCTCTATTATGCCTTCGTTAGGAGAATTTTAGAGTATTCTTGTTTTGCCTGGAATCCGCCCCATGATTGCCATATTGTACACGTCCAGCGAAAATATTGCAATTTCCTCATATTTCGATGAACTTGCCCTACATTCCTTACTTAGATGAATGAGTAGAAAGCCGTAGATCATCCATTTTTTCAGTCACAGGTTGAAAGTGCCTTTAGAAACACCATTGTGAACCATTACTTACTTTACCCAAGTCAGTCATAAATAACAAAATCACATCCAGGCATTTTATACCTTCCGTTTTATGTGTTGTATTAAATTGTGTTGAAGTTAATTCTATTATTAACTATGGGATAGAGGTTTGGTGCATTTAACCCATTCTAATACGGGTATGGAAACACGATTACCATCAGAGCAACCCTTAGTTGATAAAAATAATCCTGAACCAAATATTGAATTCAATATGGGACGTGTCAAACGTCTTGAGTATCCAAAACTGAATGAATTAGCTTATGATAATTTTCTCTTTCTCCTTCAACTGATGAGTTCCATGGATAATTGATAAAATCATCTTAGAACTAATCGATGAAGGAGAAAATAATCACATCAGAAAAATTTTTGCGGAAAATAATGTAATATCCTATAAAAGAGTTCACACTGTGGATATATTATAACACTATTGATGAGAAATAACTACCCTTATTCACTAAAAGACTATTAAAGTACTGAGGACCTTTCGTTCACCAAGTAGCCATCATCAGAGTAAACTGGATTATGAATCAAAATGTGCCTGTTCAAATATTATTTGGGGATAAAAATGTAAACAATGGCTCACCCTCAGCCTTTTCCCTTATACATTTCCATCCCTTCTGAATTTCCTAGATATCAGTATGTACTGTGTTTTAAAAGTGATAAACTTGCTTGAGAAATGGTGTGACCTGTATTCAAAATATGTTCGGCTACCGATGATTTTTCTTTAGATGGGCAAAATAACGAATTAAAATGTTCCTTCTAGTTTGACCCACATAGCATTTTGAACAAGACTCATAATTGATTTTGTAAATCCCGGATTTGTCGAAATCGGAAAGTTTAGCAAAGTAGTTGGCCAAACGGTGATTTGGATTGTTCTTACATCTATAAGCTACTTGTATTGCAAATTTAGAAAACAAACTATGGAATTTATCAATTACTGAAGATTGATAAGTGAAACTTTTGAATTTTATTGAAGTATTTGAAGGTTATGGTTCTAATTTGGTTAGTTGGCTACGTAGTCGGGTCAAATTAGACGTTAAAAATGTGAAAGCTCGGAATTTTTTCCAAACAGACCAATCAACTTAATTTTTTTTGCAAATCGTTCCTGGACGGATACTGAACGATATTGAACTCTAAGATCTAGTCGCTCGACCATTTTTCACCTGTTAAACCGGAAATTGGCCAATTTTCATGGGAAAATTTATTGTAAAATTTGTAAAATTGGTAAGTATTGCCAAAATTGGCTGGAAAACTCCACTCGGAGGGTTTTCGAGGTCGCTGATCACGATTCCGAAGTTAGATTTACCATTTTCGACCGCAGTATCTAGAAATTGGCCAATTATATGTCTGAAATATAGCCAAATTTAATAATTTCGTAGTTTTTGTTGAAAATGACTAAAACATTTCACTCGGAGGTTTTCGAGATCACTGATCACGATTCCGAAGTTAGATTTACCATTTTCCACCGCGGTAGCTAGAAATTGGCCAACTTTATGTCCCAAAAATGGTTAAATTTAATAATTTCGCAGTTTTTGTTGAAATTGACTAAAACATTTCACTCGGGGATTTTCGAGGTCGCTGATCACGATTCTGAAGTTAGATTTACCATTTTCCACCGCGGTAGCTAGAAATTGGCCAATTTTATGTCAGAAAAATGGATAAATTAGATAATTTCGTAATTTTTGTTGAAATTGGCACTGCTATCAAAAGTCAGGGAATTTATCCTTGACTGTAAATCATTTGTTTCATATCCGATATCAAATGACTTCCGAGTGAAATTTTCTAGCCATTTTCAACAAAAATTACGAAATTATCTAATTTATCCATTTTTCTGACATAAAATTGGCCAATTTCTAGCTACTGCGGTGGAAAATGGTAAATCTAACTTCGAAATCGTGATCAGCGACCCCGAAAATCCCCGAGTGGAGTTTTCCAGCGAATTTTGGCAATACTTACCAATTTTACAAATTTTACAACAAATTTTCCCATGAAAATTGGCCAATTTCCGGTATAACAGGTGAAAAATGGTCGAGCGACTAGATCTTAAAGTTCAATATCGTTCAGTCTCCGTCCAGGAACGATTTGCAAAAAAAATTAAGTTGATTGGTCTGTTTGGAAAAAATTCCGAGTCCTTTTGCTAAATTGACTCGACCAACGTTACAATTTCCTTTTTTATTTAGAACTTAAATAATTGATCGAAGACTTGTGGTAACCATTGTCAAATGCAATTTGCTGAAGTTTCTCAACTTCGTTGTTATAATTTCGCTGACCCAAAGGGACGTCCAATAATCTACGAACTAAACTATTAAACGGAGCTATTTTATATCTAAATGGTGTAGCTGAATCCGCAGGATGTACCTATTTGTTTGAATTGTTCGAATATTAACATTATAAATGATGGAAATCACTTGGATTCCGACATAAACAGAAAACCCACTCAAACAAACAGGTATACCCCGGCGGATTCAGGTACATCATCTAGGTCCGTTTAATACTCTACTTCATAGATTATTGAGCGTATCTTTGCGCCAGCAGAATTATAACAACGAAGTTGAGAAATTTCAACAAATTGCGTTGGACAATGGTCACCTCAAATCTTTGATCAATAATTTAATTTCTAAACAAAAAAGGAAATTGGAACGTAGCCAACTAACCAAATGAGAGCCATCACCTTCAAATAATTCAATAAAATTCAGAAGTTTCACTTTTCATTCTTCAGTAATTAATAAATTCCATAGTTTGTTTTCTAAATTTGCATTACAACCAGCTTATAGATGTAGGAACAAGCTAAAATACCGTTTAGGCAACACCTTTGATAAAGTTTCCGATTTCGACAGATCCGAGATTTACAAAATCAATTGTGAGTTGTGTTCAAAATGCTATGTTGGTCAAACTAGAATGAATATTTTAACTCGTTATAAGGAAAATTATGGCCATAATGTTTTGTTTTGATTGATCATTATTTTTTATATTAAAATTTAATTATTGAAGTATTATAACATTGTATTTGCAAATAAGTTACTTTTGCGCTTTTGAATAATTTTCGTGCATTGTCGGCTTTAGATGCATTTTTACCGGAAACCATTGCTTCTAGCGACTTAGACAAGTTATACCTTTCTTAAGCATAAAAGGTGGGAAAACAATTTTTTCTAGTTGATATTTATATACAGTATGAGGCAAAAAAGTTAGGACCGATTCAAAGGAGATGGAACACTGTATGTGGAGCCTCCTATCAGTAATCAAAAAACTAAGATCATATTTGAATTCAGCGTGATAAAAAACTTCTGTGTACTGATTTTCGTCCGATTATCACATGTTAATCCAAAAATATTGAAAAGAAAACCAAACAAAAAATTAAAATTCAACACCCCTATCTTTTGAACGAAGGCGTTGACAACCTACGTTCATAGGAACTTTTTTTCTTATTTTAGTGTCATCTATCGCCTGACACTATGCACGGTACTTTTTTCTATGCCCCCCTGTATAGAAAAATAATGGGGAAAAAGCAGCGGAAGCCGAACATATTTTGAATACAGGTCACACAATTTCTCAAGATAGTTTATCACTTTTAAAACACAGTACAGATAAATATCTAGGTAATTTAAGGGATGAAAAAGCAATTCAATAAATTCAGATTCATCTCCAGCTGAGGGTAACCCATTGTTCACATTAGTATCCCCAAATAGTATTTGAACAGGCACATTTTGATTTATAATTTAGTTTACTCTGATGGTGGCAACTTGGTAGCCGACAGGTCCTCAGTACTTTAATAGTATTTTAGTGGATAAGGGTGATTATTTCTTATCAATAATGTAATATCAGCAATTTTGGCAATATTATAAGTTGAATTGGATTAATGACAAAATTGAATTGAAAAGAATTGAAGAAGGTTAGCATGAAGTTGTTTTATTCTTTTCCCTAGTTTACAATGAGATATCAAAGAGTATTATGGCCATATAAGTCATTATAATGGCCAATTTAGAGGAATCGATGTCTGGAAATCGTTGCCAATTATTGACTTCATGCTGTTCGTAGTTTCTCTCTCTATGGGTATTCCTAATCACAATTAAACTGAAACATACATTCTGATTTCAATAGAATGATTCAAACACGTGTATAAATTATATTAGATGTCTAATTATTGATTATATAAACTACAAGAAATCAGTCTTGATGGTTCACCTTTGAAGTATCAAACATTGGAAAACTAAGATCACAAACAGATTGAGTGTCCAGGAAACGGCATTGTTGTTGTTGTTATTTCCATGCTGCATGGCTGCCGGTTGTTCACCTTGTAGAACATGTACCAATACACTTGCAGCATCACTGCTTGATGGCGAGCATGTATAATTTCCACTATCATAGGGTAATGCCTTGGATATTAATAATCGACTGGTACGTGTTTGCTTGTCTGTAACTACACTTATTCCACCTCGCTGAGAGTAATTGATTACATTATTATTTCTATACCAATATATGAAGCTCGGAGGATCCGGAGTTTGGAGAACTATGCAGGTTAGATTTATGTCACTGCCACTTCTTATGTAAAGTTCGGGATTGCCCATAATTTTCGCCTTCGAGACTGCAACAAAATGTAGTAATGAAAATCTCGAACGTAATAAATATATATACATATATATATATATCAATATTGAATTCATCGAGACCGTATCCGGATGGGTTGAACTTTATTCATATCGTTGAAGACTCAAGTGTAACTTATCTTCTTTATCGTCTCTTCAAGAACAAGAACCACAGAGGTTCGAAGTTTTAATCATAATAGCTTCCCGAGTAGCTTCCTCGACAGAATGTACGGGCTGCGTTATCAGTCTGTTATATCTCATTCCCTACATGAATTTGAAATTGATTCATTTACAAAATTAAATTAAAGATGATGGATGCACCAGATAAGTTTGAAAAACTGCAAACTGCAAAATTCCAATTCATAACCGAAGGTTTTGTAATAATAATAATAATAATAATAATAGTTTATTCAGATAATAATTATAGCAAGGTAGCTAGTACATACTGTTTATGGATAGTTATGAGCATTTCCATATAGTGAAGGATAATATGTCAAATTATTCTTACAATATAGTAATAGGATAATTTATTTACATATTTTTGACTGATTTAGGTTTAGTACCAACTAAAACAAAATTAGTGACCTGAATGTACAATATATATTAAAATAAAATTATTAATATTTGTCTATTTATAGATATAGGAATTTTTTATATTAATAAAATCGTTGGTATTTTTATTATATATTGCTTGATTTTATTCTTAAAAAGTCTAAGTGATTCTATATCTTTCATTTCAGATGGTAAGGAATTATATTTTTTTTGGTGCAAGAAACCTATATGATCTTTGACCAAACGTTTTGTTCATATTGGAGATGATAAAGGAATTAGCTTCCCCCCTAGTGTCATGTGAATGGTAGATTTATAAAACTTTATCTGTATTTTGGAAACAGTATGTTAGTCCACAGAAATTAGACCAAAAAAGGCCAATTTCCAGAAATCGAGGAAACATTTTGCATTTATAGATAAAAATGTAGTATGAGAGATCCGACATTGACTGCTCTTACGCTTCCCCCAGGCTGGTGGGGGGACATTGTTATGTATATATACATATATATGTAGATGTTTTTTTCGCAATATCCCTTTTCCTTTCCGATTTTGGAGAAAATCACAGGAATGAAAAACTGTTTAAAACGTCGATTCACATAAGACTCATTGTAACAAAATTAAAAATCGCATTAAGTTTTCCGAAAATCGCGAAAAACCCCAAATATATATATTTGAATACTTTTCATCTCTGATAACGAAATATCTCGTTTTCTTTGCATTTTTGGCGAAAAACACAAAAAAAAAATTTTAAGAATGGCCATTTTAACAATTCACAGCTATAGTATTCCCTAAGAATCTTCCGGAAAACGAAACCAAACCGTCAAAATACGCATGGTAAGATGTACTTTTTTTCTAAATTGTTAAACATAATGCCTGCATTCGATTTTTTGAAAAAAATACAAGGATAAAAAATGTTTCGAATGCCATTTTCCCTAACTCCAAAGACATACAAATTTTTTCTTAATCTTACAAAATAATTATATTATACATCTATATACATTATACGAGAAGTTTTTCGCGATTTCTGGAAAATTCATTGTTTGTTTTTGGAGTTTGGCCTCATGTAGAATGGCATTCTAAAAATTTTTTTGTTCTTGTATTTTTTTCAATAAATTGAATGCAGATATTATATTTAATATTTTAGAAAAAAAATACATCTGAACATATTTTGACTCAGTTTCGTTTTCCGGAAAATGATTGGGAAATGCTATACTGCCATAGCTACGTATTGTTGAAATCTCAATTCCGAACAACTTTTCATTCTTGTGATTTTCGCCAAAACGCTAAAGAAATGAGATATTTCGTTATCAAAGTGATAAAAAGTATTCAAATATATATATATATATATAACATTCAAACCTGGTCGGGGCTGCTGCGAGCTCCGACGACATCGCAGCAGTCGCGCCAGAAAAACCTAAAAGGCGGTTAACCGAAGCTACTCCTCCCCACCGGTCGGTAAGTAGCTTC
The DNA here is from genome assembly GCA_958510875.1 of Endomychus coccineus. NCBI lineage: Eukaryota > Metazoa > Arthropoda > Insecta > Coleoptera > Endomychidae > Endomychus > Endomychus coccineus. The sequence continues at coordinate 16,147,065 of OY294071.1, read as the reverse complement.
AGGTTCCTAAATCGTGTGCCCTAAGTATTCTAATTGAACCCAGAATGACTGCCTTTTGCATCCGGTCTATCAAGATCTGCGCCGAGTTCCTACAGGCCGGAATGATCTTCAAGTTTGAACGCAGCGAAGACCGAATTCCGCCCAAAACACCGATGATCAGAACCACTAATACGACCTTGTGGCCTGGGTATAGCGTGCGGAGCTCGAACAGGAGATCTTGATATTTTGTCCATTTTTCCTCCTCTTTCAAGACTATGTTCTTCTCTGCCGGAGCGGAGAATTCGATGACATACATAGTCTTGATTAGTTTATCGAGGAGGACAACGTCAGGCCTATTTGCTTGTATGGACCTGACGGTCGGAAACGGATAATTCCAGAAGATCTGGCATTTTTCGTTTCCGACAACGGACTCAATATCTCCTGGCATGTAAGGCAGCACCGGCTCTTGGTCTATTCCGTACGAGTGCCTTAGATGGTAATACAGCACCCGTAGGGCCGCATTATGGCGATGGGTGTACGCCGAGGCCGCTTTTGCCGGACATGCCGACAGAAGGTGGAAAAGCGTCTCAGGCACCTTTCGACAGGCCCTGCAGCTGACATCAGGGACCTGCACACCCATCACATTGCGGCGATAGACCAAGGTGTTAATTACGCCATCTTGGCAAGCTGCGGTAAATCCCTCAGTCTCGGATGTAAGCCCGGCTGACCTTAGGTAGCCGAAGGTCAGCCTAGTTGACAAGCCGAGCGTTTCGATGTTTCGATAGAAAACACCGTGTATCGGCTTGTCAACATGCCGCCTGAGCGTAAGATCTTGCTCCGCGGCATTTATCTGGGCTTTCAGGCGAGAAGGTAGGAGCTCGAGGTTGCCCTCTAGTCGGCCTTCTCGACTGATCTGAAATTCGAGACCAAGTTCTTCCGCAGCTTTTTGTGCTGCCTTAACGATAAATGCCCCCACTCCGGCCAATTCGTGACTTTTAACAAGGCACAGGAGGGGGTCCGAGCTCCTAAGAACTTTACAAGCTATACTCAGAACCACACTTCGATGCAGACCCTCCAGACTGAGGAGTCCCCTACCTCCCCGATGACGTGGGAGATAAATACGGGAAACGGACGATCTAGGATGCAAACTGTGATGGATATGCATCATTTTCCGGGTGTCTTTATCGAGTCTATGCAGCTCATCGACCGTCCATTTCACCACTCCAAAAGAGTGGAGCAGGACTGGAACGGCAAGCATATTTGTTGCAGACACCTTGTTCCCACTCGAAAGTTCGGAAGACCAAATCTTTCGAACAAGGTTTCTGTATTTGCCGCGGAGAGCCACCTTTACCTGGGAAGCGTCATAATTAGGACGCTGTTCAATTCCCAGGTATCGATATGTCTCTCCAGCATCGAGGTGTTTAAAGATGCTTCCGTCGGCAAGCTGCATATTCTCGTACACTTCCGGAGATCGTCCTCTCCTCAAATGAAACACTGCGCATTTGTCCAATCCCAACTCCATGCCTACGGCTCGTGTATATTCCTGAACCACATTGAGAGATTGATGGAGGTTCTTCTCCCCAGAGGCATAAAGTTTCAAATCATCCACGTAAAATAAATGGGTGATCTGATGCCTCCGGTCGTTCGGTGGTCCAGAGTAATATCCATGAGTCCGTCTTAAAGCAATGGAGAGTGGCAGCAGTGAGATATTGAACAAGAGGGGACTCAAGGAGTCTCCTTGGAAAACTCCCCTCTTGAATGTTACCAACTCTGTCAAGACTCGTCGTGTGCCTGATGTGATGGCAAAACGGGTCTTCCAGAGTGGCAACAGATGTTCTATGCATCTCACTAGTGGGGTAGGTACCGCAAGGTTCGCCTAGATTTTCCAGACTCTACGGTCGAATCACCTGAAGATGGCAAATGCGACTTTGCCGAAACGTCGTGAAATTGGTCCTTTTGAGGACCGAAACCACACAACGCGGATCAATACCCGAGAATCCAGTTCTACACATTACGTCCGCGAGAACCTAAGAAGAAACATATATATATATATATATATATATATATATATATATATATATATATATATATATATATATATATATATATATATAATGTTTCTATATATATATATATATATATATATATATATATATATATATATATGTTTCTTCTTAGGTTCTCGCGGACGTAATGTGTAGAACTGGATTCTCGGGTATTGATCCGCGTTGTGTGGTTTCGGTCCTCAAAAGGACCAATTTCACGACGTTTCGGCAAAGTCGCATTTGCCATCTTCAGGTGATTCGATCGTAGAGTCTGGAAAATCTAGGCGAACTGACGTTTACTTGGAGGGACAGGTATTTATATCCCCCGTTATGCTTGACCTTTGGACTTTCGAACTATTTCACGCTTGGTTGATTTCTACGTGTTTGGCTCCGAGTGACACGTTTGGATGACGTCATTGCGACGCTGGAATCAGCCGGAAAGTTTCCGCGACCTGTTGCACGTGCACTGGATATCACGTTCTCTCTTGTTTTTGGTTGTATCTTCCGACTTTCTAAAGCGGGTTTCCATGTTGCTGGTAATCTTAGTCCGTCATCTCGTTTGTTAAGACTATGTGGACGTTTCTCGATCTCTATTGCCTCCCTGGTTATTCTGGTCATTTTTGATTTTCCTATCTGTTGTGAAGGTTGTTTTGATATCATGACGGCTCAGTATTTTGCAGATTTTGTCAGTTGTGCCTTTTATGTAAGGTGGAAAAGCGTTTCCCACTGGTTGATCTTCATTGTTGACATCCTTCTCATTTTTGCGTTGAGAGTTATGAATCTGTTTTCTTGAATAGCCATTCATCCTAAGGGCTGCTCGGATGGTTTCCATTTCTCCATCGAAGTTCTCCGCATCAGCGAGACGTTTTGACCTTGTCATGAGGGTATTTACGACTGATTGTAGCTGGGATGGATGGTGATGCGAGTTACTATTCAAATATCGGTTCGTGTGGGTCTTTTTTACTTACTTTATGTACGAGGGACAGCGATATAGGCAAATCGAAGGAGCACCGATGGGATCACCAATCTCACCAGTGATCGCAAATCTTTTCATGGAGGATTTTGAAATGAAAGCTCTTAACACAGCGCAACTAAAACCCAAACTTTGGCTCAGATATGTAGATGATATTTTCGTTATTTGGCCACATGGAGAAGGACAACTAAGAGGGTTTCTCGATCACCTGAATGGAATCCATGATCGGATAAAATTCACAATAGAAGCCGAAGAGAACAACCAATTACCATTTCTAGATGTTTTGGTAACAAAGAAAACTGACGGCAGTTTGGGACATACAGTATTCAGAAAAAAGACCCACACGAACCGATATTTGAATAGTAACTCGCATCACCATCCATCCCAGCTACAATCAGTCGTAAATACCCTCATGACAAGGTCAAAACGTCTCGCTGATGCGGAGAACTTCGATGGAGAAATGGAAACCATCCGAGCAGCCCTTAGGATGAATGGCTATTCAAGAAAACAGATTCATAACTCTCAACGCAAAAATGAGAAGGATGTCAACAATGAAGATCAACCAGTGGGAAACGCTTTTCCACCTTACATAAAAGGCACAACTGACAAAATCTGCAAAATACTGAGCCGTCATGATATCAAAACAACCTTCACAACAGATAGGAAAATCAAAAATGTTCTTCGGAATCCAAAAGACAGAATTCCTCTAGAATGCCAAGGAGTGTACGAGGTGCCATGTGGTAATTGTGAGAAGACATACATCGGGCAGACCAACAGACGCATTGATGTGCGAAAGACTGAACATGCAAACGCTGTGTCGAAAAACGAAACCACGTCTTCACTAGCTGAACATGTAAGAAGTACTGGCCATATGATCAACTTTAGCGGCACAAAGACTCTAGCCAACATTGAACACTTCTACACCAGAATAACCAGGGAGGCAATAGAGATCGAGAAACGTCCACATAGTCTTAACAAACGAGATGACGGACTAAGATTACCAGCAACATGGAAACCCGCTTTAGAAAGTCGGAAGATACAACCAAAAACAAGAGAGAACGTGATATCCAGTGCACGTGCAACAGGTCGCGGAAACTTTCCGGCTGATTCCAGCGTCGCAATGACGTCATCCAAACGTGTCACTCGGAGCCAAACACGTAGAAATCAACCAAGCGTGAAATAGTTCGAAAGTCCAAAGGTCAAGCATAACGGGGGATATAAATACCTGTCCCTCCAAGTAAACGTCAGTTCGCCTAGATTTTCCAGACTCTACGGTCGAATCACCTGAAGATGGCAAATGCGACTTTGCCGAAACGTCGTGAAATTGGTCCTTTTGAGGACCGAAACCACACAACGCGGATCAATACCCGAGAATCCAGTTCTACATATATATATATATATATATATATATATATATATATATATATATATATATATATATATATATATATATATATATATATATATATACATATATATATATATATATATATATATATATATATATATATATATATATATATATATATATATTTGGGGTTCTTATCGATTTTGGGAAAACTTTATGCGATTCTTATGTGAATCGACGTTCTAAGCACTTTTTCATCCCTGTGGTTTCTTCCAAAAATGCAAAGGAAACGTGATGTTGCGAAAAAACTCATTTCGAGTAGCTTACTTGACAGAATGTACGGGCTGCGTTATCAGTCTGTTATATCTCATTCCCTACATAAACTTTGAAATTGTTTCATTTGCAAAATTAAATTGAATATGATGGATGCACTAGTTAAATTTGAAAAACTGCAACTGCAAAATTCCGGTAATCGAAGGTCTTGTAATTCTTCCCAGAAAACTTACTTCATACTGTTCCCATAAGTTTTGATCAGTCTGTCAAATATTATTTCATAATTATATGTAATTTCTTAAGAAATAGGTCACATTAACACTAATGTCTAGAATATTGTCGTCTTTACTTACATTTCAGTCTCGCAACCATCAGCAGAAGATGTTTGAAACTAATTCATCAACTGATGCGCGGAATTTCTTGAACTAATTGTACTAAACATTAAGCGTCTTTAACGCATTGATCGCATTATCGAACTACACTAAACGCGGTAAGAACCAACATTAGAGAAATGGTCTAGCTTCGTGAAAGAATTTAACATGAAGATAAGTCGCAAGAGCAAATGGGGCAAATACACCATCCCAAAACTTAGCAAAAAGGCCTTTAAATGGTACCCTAATTGCTCTATAATAACAGAAGGAACTGGATTAGGAGTATATGGATATGGAACCGGCTTAGGCAAATCCTCGAGCATTTGCCAAGAGTAGATTCACGCTATAGGAAGATGTGTCCAGGTTAATATAGAAAGAGACTTCCATAGACAATAAATAGTCATCATGTCGGATAGTCAAGTAGCCATCAACGCGCTGAGCTACCACGTAATCAGCTCACAGATGGTCTGGAAATGATTGGAGAACTAAGCAAGAACAATGCATTTACCCCTCTATGGATTCCAAGACACAACGGAGTGGAGGTTAACGAAAGAGCAAACTCACTTTATTCATTCATAACACTCTCATATACGCTTATATACAGGTAAAAATACGTTCCAATTACCTTAGGACCAGGTGTAACATATAAATTTCCACAAGAAAGGGTTAAAACTCTGTTTAGTTCGAATATTTATCATCTGTCACAGTTAATACTGAGCGTCTTTATCGCATTAATTTTAATTAACAATGTTTACGTCACAACAACTAACAAAACACGATTAATTGAAATTATTACACATTAACGTTCAAATAAACGAATATGTATTAAAAAACCACTACACAGCCCTTTTTCCTATCATATCTCGGCAACGAGGTAAAATACTCTGCCACCAAAACTCCTTACCCTAAAGTACCTACAATTTTGAACAGATTTGCTTAAAACTTATTACCACGATAGGGAAGGTCTTTGCTGTACCAATACTACTGATTTGTATCTGCTTTCCAGTTCCGTTGTAGAAAAACTAAACACAAATTGCATGAATCGTTTTACGAATTGGTTCGTCATCCACAATATTCTCCAAATTTGCCCCCCGCAGTTTTTATCTATTTCCAAATTGGAAGGAATGACTCGACAGAAAGAGATTTGGCTCCAACGATGAGATCATCGCTAAAAGAACAGCATATTTGAAGGATTGCCGAAAGTATTATTTGGAAGGGGACGAGAAATAAGGAGAACGTTGGACGAAGTGTATCGGACTACAACGAGATTATGTTGAGAAATAAAGTAAGTGTTGACCAAATAAATCATTTCTTGTTTAATTTCTTAGAGACTTTGCCCTCATATGTTCATATAATACCTACTTTTTTCAAGTATCAACTGTACGATTTTGAAGCATCCTGTTTGGAGCATCGTGTATGAGCTGAAGTTGTTCAAAAATTAATCTGTCCCAACGAGATTTTGAGGAGGGAAAGAGCAAAATAAATTGAAATTCATTCACCCCAAAAGTGATTGCAGATTCCTGAGCATCCATGCATGTTTGTTAATTATGCTTCCAATAAAATTCACACTCAACATATCTTCGATGGGGGAAACCGTTTATTAGGGCTTCAGTTATACAGGTAAATTATAGCGTGGACAAATGTGATTTGAAATTCTTTCTGAAAGGATTCGATATATAACGTTGATGTTAAACGAACAAACACACACGAACACACAATAGCGCACGCTTACACTAAAATGATGGTTTGAGTTGAACTCAATTGTAGAAAAATGATTACTTCTCTCAGTTTGTTCTAATTGTATATTCTTTCTGTGAGCTGTGATAGGGTGATGTTAACATGAACTAAATAGAAAATGCGTTCAATTTTCACCATTATCCCGTCCATAGTTTTGCAGATGATGGCAAACTTCATAACGCTTTCTCCTCTAGAGCCCCTATATAATCCAGAGAAGCCAGATATGCAAGACGGAGACAACAGACTCGATGAATTAAACGACTCTTCAAGACTTAGTATTTTGGAGAAAAGCTTTTCATATCTAAGGATATAAATTCAGCTTTATCAGGAATTGAAAGAGCGTGCTTTGTATATAGATCATAAAGTATTCCTTACCCAATGAGAATGTTTGAAATGATCAAATAGTGGATTCAATATCATGCAAAGCTTCTAGCCTAGATTGAAGTATTAAGGTACGACCGCATCGATTTCATAGAACCATCTTTCGTTTGAAGTTCTGGTAAGCCGTACAAAACAAAAGGATGATCACTATTTACGACATAATTCATTATGCTCAATGGGGAATGCATGGCACGGTTGAGAGACGAAATTATCATCCACGGTTGTTAACAACTAAATAGTGGAAATATATGGTTTGCCACCTCTAATTTGTCACTATCGAGTTTTCTTGTAGAGGGATACTCCGTGTGGTGGGTGACGAAGTTCCTTCTCATACAATGAATATCATCGCTGGTGACCCACAGAAATATGTCTTGGCACCAAATTTGTTCCTAACAATTATATAAACTATCTCGTTGAAGTGACCTCCTGTATATAGCTTTGCAGATACAGCTTTCTCCTCTAGATTTCCCATATAAAGCAAGGATTCCAGAGCTGCAAGACGTAGGCAGATAATCTAGTAGAGTTCAATTCAAGCTTGAATTTTCTCTAGGAAGGCGGATCCCACAATTTCTAATATAATGACGTGTGGTACAACTATTTCGATGAAGTCTCCATACTTGGTATTTCCACCAACAGAATACCCTCTCATGGAACGTGAGATCCATTGCAGAAGATGCTCCACAGAATGTTGGTTCCCTATTCCGTACCAAGAGCTACTTCACATTCCAGCAGCTCATTACGATATATAAAGCACATATTCAATCTGTCCTGGAGTACTGTTCATACTTTTGGATTTCAGCTCCCGAACATAACCTGAAGCCCTTGAATTCTGTTCAGAAGAGCTTTTCGTCTGGTTGGTGATGCATACTTCAATCAATCAATCAATCAAAAACACGGAACACACTCATTGCAGCAAGCCTAAGGCAGTGCCGAAGGCTACGATTTTGCATGGACTGATATCTCTTAAGGCTTCAAGCGGCATATATCTGCTGCCTAGGGGTTGCAGTCTAAGAGAAGCCAGTGCTAGGCATTCTGCTAGGGCATTCCCATCCGCCTCTTCACATCTACTACATGTTGGATTTATTCAGATGACAGTGTCCTGTGAGGAGTTCTGTCACCAGTCTTAGGCATCTCCTGCTATTTGATAGTAGGGTTTCAGAGTGCTTAGGCGAGAGCTCCCTAATGCGGAGCTTCGCTTGCCTCATGCCGGAAGCACCACGCCAAACCGAGAGCCATTGGGGCACTCAAGGAAACCCGTTTGGCTATTTCATCGACCAGTGATGAACACTTACAAGTTTATTGATCTTTCTAGAACATCGCAGATATGCGATCACTCCTTTTTTTATAGATATTTTCATGATTGGGGCTCTTCCGAAATCGCTTCTGTTATTCCATGACGAGCGTTCTAGGTGTGCAGATTAGATGAGCTCAGACTGGTCACCAATTCACTGTCAGGCTCGATACTTGTCGAGCTGCTCTCTACAAGACTATTTCTTTCGATGGTCGAAGCTGTGTTGAACAAGAAATATTCGAATGCCTACTTCCTCTCCCAACATTATCCAGATGGTTAACACGACTATTGGTCTTCCTCACGTGTCCTCAAAAAAAATATTGATAATAATGATGTAGCATTCAAGTGAGCGAAGGAATTTACTATTTCTTCATTGCGTTTTACAACTTCTTGACGGTTGTTCCGAGATTCGTAAGATGATGTTGATTATTGATAAACAATAGTGATAGTTGAACCCTTCATTCGTTCGGAAGCATTATTCATCTCCGTGATACAGACATTATTATCAGGTTTGGGTTGTTTCGAATAGATGGAAACACATGACATTGAACTTTGCTGTGAGGAATATATTTTCAGAGGAATTTCAATACATCATTCATTTCCGCATACGACCCCAACCTTGTCTGGAAGTAGCTGGAAGCTTTCAAACAGATGACCCAGCAGTGTTACCTTGGTGTTGATACCAGAGCATTCGGGTTCAGAAAGAAACCAAACGGTTGATTTCCTTGCCAAACCAGAGCAGAACCTCACGTCCTAGGACTATTTTATCACTAAGAGTGAAAAACAATTGTCAAATATTCGCAATAAAGTACAAAATAGTTAATCCACTCTAAAACCAAGATTGAAACAAATATGTGACCTGTTCGCCGATATTGCTACATACATCTGAGAGGAATCGGTATTGCTGAGCATGATGTACCTGCCCTCTATACAGCTTGAGTTTCACGTATCGGTAGTATACGAGAGTCGTGTGAGTTGGAGCGAGTCAGATTCATTGTATGCTTCACAAGATAGACATGTGGATTGCATTTATCATTTGGCCGCTACATACATTATGCCATATAACCCGATTGAAGAGACGATTTCGTTCGCTACGCTCACCTCGTCTTAACTATTAAAAGTTTCATTTTCATTGAATTCATGAAATTTGTTAACAACAACAACAACAAATCGAACTTTTAATAGTTATTTTATTCAAGTCTAGAATTAATGTTGAAGATGAAAATTATCGTCGATAAACACTTATGATTTTTCACTTACGGATTCAAGACAAGATAAATGTTCAAGAATACGAGTACACATTAATTCAGTGTAGAATGGTAATTTTTCATTAACGAAACCAAAAAGTTTACCAATTGTCACAGTTGGCATTTTATGCAATGAAAATTAGAATATTAGGAAGTCGTATAAACTTTTCTGAACAATGAGGATTCATAGTTATGAACTAAGGCTGAGTGAGACAAAGAGTTATAATGGAGAAGTTGTATAAGCTCGTTTTCACATTATATCCTGAAGCTAAACAAAAGAACTCTACAAAATAATGAACGCTAACAGCCTTTTCCCCATAAAAAATATTCCCAGACACATTGAAATTGTGTGATTTCTGTATTTCGATATCTCATTTACCTGTTTATGTGATTAAAGAAGAGTTCTACTGATCTATTGCAAGTGACAACGTTGTTTCTGTAATACGTTTTCAGATTTCTGAATATAAATGCAGTGTTCGGGTACTTTGTATTTGATATTGTTGTATTGTACATAGACTCCTTATTGAATTTTCCAGATGAAATTTCTTAAGAAAGAGATTTAAGTTTTCCAATCCAGCGAAAAATATACCACGTACAATGCCCTCTGTATTTCTATGTAAGTTTGTAAATGTTCTACAGACAAACCTTGAATGGAATGCGATAACGTACTGATCCAATACCCTCTATAGTACAAGGCCTATATGTTGAAAACAAAGGTGAATGTGACGTCATTTACAAGGGACCTTCGAATTTACCACAGTTTTGTTTAGTCTTAATCATGCCCGGTCCCTGACCGAATGCCCCAAAAACCCAAGCCAAGGTGTAAGACTACCGTGCCGAGGGCTGAATAGCACTGGGGTACAGTGTCGCAAACGGTTCCTCTGGGAAAACGGGTCAAATCCCAGCAGTATATCGAACCAGACAAGTATTACAGGAATCCGAGAGCTACAGCTGAGACCTCTTCAGAGAGGAACTGAGCGGTAGACTTTCCTGTCTTCCTGCATTTCAAGGAGGTCGGGAAAAGGCTGATGCCGCTGTGTGTTGAATCAGCACGGCTCGAACCTCTGCTTTCGAAGTATGCTGCCTCTTAAACAAAGGAGGGACGGCAATAACACCCGGGGGTCTTCCCATGTGGAGGAACATCGGAAATGGGTAAGAAAACTCAACAAAGGGAAGAAAATCTCATGTAGCTCAGACTGGGATACCTTTTAGGTTGCCCAAAAGAACTAGAAGAAAGCTCTGAGTGACTCCAAAAGAGATTCGTGGCGTGAGTTATCCAGCATCGAGGATATCTCCAAGGATTCCTCGATTGGCATAGGATCAGTGACTCTGCCGAACGGGGAGTACACGTCCTCGCCGGATGAGACGCTACGACATCTAATGTCGGTGCATTTCTCCAGGTCTGATGAAAACCTCATAGTCACCCTACCCGAGGACTTCCGTGTCAAAGCGAAAGCGTGGTAAGCTATGGTGCGCTGGACCATCTCGAGTTTTGTGCCTTATATATTACCGGGTGAGGATGAGAACTTCTCGGCTCTCTTACTAGAGGGCTTGTAGTTTATCCCCATCCCGGTGCTCCGGATATTCCAATTTCGTATCGCCTCTGACTTTATACCAAGGCTTTGGAGGTCGGTCAAAGTAGTTTTCATTCCTAAGGCCTCACTCAAGTCAAATCTTTCCACTCTATCAGACTCACATTCTTTCTCTTGAAAGCGCTGGAAAAGCTGATCGATACGTATATCAAAGACGGCGCATTAAAGGAGGTTCCGCTTCATCGCCGACAGTACGCCTATCAGGCGGGCTGCACTGACAGCGGAGCGGCCTGGGCGTGCTTGGCGCCCACATAGTGACTTCTAGGCTTGTCTTGGAGTGCAGGGCAACTCTGGCTGAATTAGTCAGAAGAACCAAACTCCAGCTAGTCTCAGTACCCACCCACTCTCGCGTGCAGGAAAACGAAGTGGCCGATGAATTGGCCAAACGGGTTTCCTTGGGCACCCTCGCCCCGATTCAATTTCAAACTTCAATATTATATAGTATTCAATGTTAATAAATGATTATTATTGATTTTTAATTTAAGTGAATGTACATTGAGACATTTTGTTATTTATAACTTTCTAAATGTTCACCACTTTTCAATAAATTTATTTTCCTTTCTTTCACCTTAATATCAACTCAATTATAAATTGTGTTACATCGACAGAAATCCAAAGAAAAGCGCTTTTCAAAACAGCTAAATTCGTACACGTCCATGAGAAAATGCAAAATTTGATGATTTGAAATCTGATCAGACAGAGTTATTCTACGTAAAAAGAGGCTCCGAAATTGTCCTCACTAATTTAGAAAATTTCCAAGGGGTTCTCAAAAATGCATCATTTAAGTTTTTTTTAAATATCTCAGAATCCAAATCGGTAAGAAACGATTTGCAAGAGCCATTTAACTACTAACTAAATTGTCTAGAACTTTCTCCGCTCAACTGTTTTGCTGTCTATTACTGTTTCCGAGATATCAATCCTATCATCACCAATTTCATAAACACTGTATAACGGGAGGTTTTTTGCGAACATATTGATCAAATCTTGAATAACGATCCTATAAAATAGCACGATAGTGATTTCCCGCGTGAAGGAATTAATTATTCAAAAGAGCTTGGAAGAACTTGAAATGTTATACTGTTTCCATCGCTTTGGGAGAGATTCGTTTTGGTTTTCATTTCACTTAAGCTGAACACTGGATATTTCATTTAACTATTAACACCGAGTCTCTTTAATTGTATTTGAATGATCAACTGTTTCGATCTCATCCTGTAAATGGAACATTTGAGAAAAGTCCATCTAAAGTTCTCCACAATTAAAATGCCGTCATGGTAGAAACACAAATCTGTATTTATTTTGAAAATGTCTATTATTGAGCCTTTTAAATTTTATAGGTGTCGTTCGAAGTTTTCCGATGATTTTCGTTTCGTCTAGGTGAACCGAACAAAATTAAGAAACTGAATCATCGTAACTAATATAAATAGCAATGAAGACTATGTCTAGTCTAGTTCGGGATTCATCAGTAACATTACAATCTGAAAGTTCCGGATATCTGTTTCGCTCTGTCAACCTCATCAGCTGCCTGGAACTATTGAACTGTAATTCTACTAATTGATCTATATTAGAGAGACCTTGTTATGCCACCTCCCCTCTCAGTCAATATATTTTTGAACTCCCCTCCTATGGGGGGAATCCAACGACACCAATCCCATTTCTCAATTCAAATTTCACATAAGAAGTTATACAAAACATATTTTGATGGTTCGGAGGTTTTTAGGGCACTGGAGTCAATAATAATAAAAATAATGATAGTAAAAACTACTTCATTTTGATTAATATAATCAGCGCATCAGAAAATCCACCGAGAGACGAATTTGGTTGCATTTCATAGCATATTAAAAAATAATCCCCCGAAACGACCTTGGTCATCAGGGTATCCTGATCACCAGGTGACTATTGAGGATCATGGTTACAACCAGTAACCTCAAAAGAACCTCCCTCATAAGTTTCATCCCGTTCCAAAAGATAATTTCACTAATTCCCTGGAGAAACGTTTGTAGCCGGATACCCTGAGCCCCAGGTGCGTAGCAGTTTGAATCTGGCACCGAACTCGTAATCATACACCGAAAAACCCACGAGAGACGATTTTGGTTGGATTTCTGAGCATATTAAAAAACAGTCCCCAGAGATGATCTAGGTAATCAGGTTTTTCTGGCCACCAGGTGACTATTGAGTGTCATGGTCACAACCGGCAACCTCATAAGAACCTCCCTCACATGTTTCATCCCATTCCAAAAGATAATTTCACCAATTCTTTGGAGACGATGTTAGTACCAGAAGGCCCTGAGTCCCAGGTGCGTTGTAGTTTGAATCTGGCACCGGAATCGTGATCATCGACCCCAAAACCCCCCGAGAGACGAATCTGGTTGCCTTTCAGAGCATATTAAAAAACAATTTCCGCAGATGATCTAGGTCATAACTCATAACCATCAGGTGACCATTGAGGGTCAAGGTCACAACCGGCAAACTCAATAGGACCTCCCTCACAAGCTTCATCTCATTCCATAAGATAATTTCACGAATTCCCTGGAGACGACTTTAGTACCAGGATGCCCTCAGCTCCAGGTGCGTCGTAATTTGAATCTGGCACCGGAAGAGAAACCTAGAGAAAGCATTAGAAAGACTTCACGGCATTGGGGTATGCGAAATTCTACTCACACAAGAATATTAAATAGTAATGGACTGTATCCGTGAAATTTTAAGAGAACCCAAGAACTGTTACCTCAAGATTTTCCATTAAGACTCGGATTTTGTAGCAGAATGCTTGAGAAACGCATCAGAGAAATTCTCATTACTGATGAGACCCTGTTCACACGAAATGGAATATTCAATTTCCACAATATGCATATGTGGACAGATGAAACCTCCCATACTAGGTTCCAGCATACATTTTCTGTGAACGTATGGACAAGTATTGTTGGGGATCATTTAATTGGGCCCTACGTGTTGCCGAGAAATCTGGGCGGTCAAAAGTATGATTTCCTTGAAAACGTGCTTCACCAACTTTTGGAAGATTTGCCTCTAGAGTTAAGGCAAAATCTATGGTAGATGGATGATGGAGCCCCTGTCCATTGCAATTCAGCTGTCTGGCTGTGGCGTAATCATAATTTCGAAGACCCCGAGGTCCCCTCTTGATTTATTTTTATGGGCGCTTATGAAAAAAATTGTCTATGCTACATAAGTCAACTCATTAGAAGATCTACAACAGAGTTTCATATGTTTCAAGCAAAATTAAGCGAATTGTCAATTGGAGAAGACAGAGATCAATTTTATGTATTTTGTATTTTGAAGTGGAATTTCTGAAATTCGAATGAAATTCCATTTTGAGATGGTCGCTACACGTAGATCAGACGGTAGACCACCTGAGTATATTTATTGGATTTAAACAGACTTTTCTCCTTCAATCTTCATTAGTATATTTCATAGGGTCTAATTATTACTGATTCCAGATAGGCGGACTCGACGAGATCAAACCAGTCACCCCTTCATTGTCAAGCTCGAGTTCTGCCGAACTTCTTACTACCAGACTTCACTTTTCTATCGAAGGGCGAAGTTGTGGAACTCTTCACCTAGTGAGGTCTTTCCCATTGCACATAACCACCAAGCCTTCAAGAAAAATTCGAATGCCCATCTCGTCTCTCTGGCTCACACGATGTTCTTCGAACATTATAGGTTTCCCTTTCGTGTAGACAAAGTATTAAGAAAAATAGTATACGATTCGTATTGAAGGCAAATTTGAGTAATCTAGCACTATTGTTATTGCAAAATCGTGTTGACATACTCTTAATGTTATACTGGCAATGTGTAGGTAGATACATTGTAGGTAGAATTAAACACGATCTCGCCGAATTGCAGAACTCATTGTCCCTCATATATGCGAGTTTCATCGGGACATAATATACTGCATTCAAACGCTTGGATATTCAGCACGTGTAGTTCGCGTAGGAGAGAATGTCCAGTGTAATAATTCCAAATCGTGAGACATTGTCTACCGTGATTCGGAATACAATTTCCTGGAGATGCGTCGTCTTATATATAGGAGATGCCATTACGTGCCCGGTTAGGTTTTGGCTCTTCCCTTTGAATATTCTCAACCTATATATTTTCGAGCTCTCCTCGATGAGAAGAATCCATCGGCACACTTCCCATTTTTCGGAGATGTCGTCATCAAAAGTTATTTAAGGTTAGGTTTGGTTAGGTTAGGTTAGGATAAACTAGTCATGAAGCGTGTTTCGAACCGTTAAATGCGTTTTCTATGGACTCAAACTATTGAGGGGGCATCGTTGACAAATAAGAGTTATGCCCCGTTCGATTCCTCTCTTCAAGGGGAGTTTGAAAATATATGAGTTGCCAAAATTTGAGGAGGAGGGGAAGGAGGCAATAACTATCCAGTCCCGAGGGAAAACCGTTTGGTATTACCTCCTCCCCTTATATATTCGCAATCTATATATGTTTGAACACCCCTCGATGAAAGAAATCCAACGACAACATTCCCATTCCCGATCAAAAGTCAAGTTGAGGAACCTATTTCGAGCTGTTAAAATGCGTTTTCTATGTACTTTCTGTATATAATCATTAGAAAAATTATAACTTTTAATAGAGGCATCTCCGTCAAATTGGAGTGGTGTCGTTGGATTCCTCTCATCAGGAAGAGCACCTTTGAGTGGGCTAACACCGAACTTTGATTTGTGCGCCTGGTTCACTATCAAGATAGAGAGTGAACGTTTAATGTAAACGGCTCCTCTAAGTGAAATTATTGTCAATCAATCTACTAATCAATGAAAACGTGTCCAGAGCACTTAGACCCCTTGGTTGGGTCTATTATACGCAGCTTGTGACAAAACTCAGTCCAGCAGGTATAAGGTAACGCCGAAGGCTAGAATTCTGCATAGACTGATGACTCTTATGGCTTCGGGCGGCATGCATGCGCTGCCTATGATATGAGAGACAGTTTGGTCCGGCCTCTCCGCATCTACTACAAACTAGGTTCTCAACAATGCACATCAAGTGTAGATGTTTATTCAGATGACCGTCATGTGAGAAGACTTGTTACCAGTTTTATGTCTCTCCTGCTCATAGAGCGAAGGGTTATCGAGCGTTTGGGCAAGATCCACGCAATGTGAAGCTTCGCCTGCCTCATACCGGAGGCACCACACCAAACCACTATTTACCTAGTTTCTTCGCAGGTTTTCCATGGCACACGTCAACATTGCGTAGACCTCCGCCTGGAAAACCGTTAAGTAAGCGCCTAGAGCCACTGTGATAGTGATATTCAATCTTTTCAGGTACACTCTTGCCCCTGAAGTCTGGGACCCATCTGTGAACCTTACATGCCCGTCTGGTGGCAGTAGGGCGAGAGTTTTGATACTCTAATATCCTCTATCCGGAATGAGGATTCTTAGAGAAGTGAGACATATAGCTGGGATCATGCTATCTTGATTCATTTCTAGTATGGAGTATTTAGAGATTGCCTCACTCAAAATCGATGAGGTCCACATGAGTAGTGCGTTTCGGTCCAGTGGCCTAGGCCCTTTAACCTATACGCCGTTCTCATGGTCTCAGTTTTTATGTATATGTGAAGAGGTGGTAATTCAGCGAGAGCTTTAAGGGCTCTCGTTGGAGCCGACCTCATACCGCTCAATATGACTACGCATGCAAGCCGCTGCAGTCAGCCCAGGAGGCGCTGGGACTCACCAGTCCTTATCCTCAACCACCACACTACCGCAGCATAGGTAACCATAAGCCTGAGTACTGCAGTATAGATCCAATAAGGAATATTTGGCTGTAATCGCCATATGCTTCTGAAAGCTCTTTCGCACCCCCAAAATGACGCAGAGGCCTTCCGCACTCGATATTCGAGGTGTTCGCGCTAGAGTCCAGGATTACTCTCAGAAACTTCACCGACCCTTCGAATTGCAGGACCTTACCAGAGAAAGTAATCTCTGACAGTGTGCCCAGCTTACGTTTCCTTGTAAACAGTACAATCTCCGTTTTATCAGGATTTATCCTGAGTGCCTCTGTGTGACACCAACCGGAATGCATAGGAAACCTCGTTTGGCCAATTCATCCGCCACTTCGTATCCTTTCGCGACAGAGTAGCCAGGTACCGATACTAGCTGAAGTTTTTCTCTTCTGGCGAATTCACCAAGGGCCCTACACTCCAAAATTAGCTCAGAAGTCACTCTAACTATTGCACTCAAAATCAAAATACACACTGATTTGAAACGTGATTGTCACAAAAAACTCAATAGAAATTAGAACCTCACCATTTGGAATATAATAATCGTTCAATCATGAATTCGGAGCACAACAAATTCATAAATTATCGAAAAACATCTGAGCAATAATGCGTGAGAGTCTTCCGAACACGACTAGCTATTCGACAAGTGGCTTAAGGCATCTAGTTTGAAGGAATACCTGTGAATTCGAATACAGGATAACAGAACGTGAAATACACAACACTGAACAATATTAATGGAAGATGCGGCACTGGGGTCACAAGCTTGCTGAAAGCACTCTAACCGCATGATAAAATTGTCCTTGTACCGGAGGAGAAGAATATATCCAACTATCTACACGAAGGCCAGGAGAATGAACAGAATAGAGATACAGATCGACATGGCAAGGGATCCATCATGGCATTGAAAACATGAGGAAATCTTACCTTACGATCTAAACGTTGAGACATCGGATGGGAATGGTATAAGAGTATAAAAATACATAGAATAATAAACTAAGATCAACTATTGTTGATAGTTATCATTTAAACTACATTGCGTTTTGAGGCAACTTAGCATTATCGTAGATAAATTTGTATAAATATGCATATTCCTGGGGGTTAATTTTAAAAGTCTCTATAAATAAGAAAAAATCACCCTTATCCACCAAAAATATTGTATTGAACTTTCGCTAATAAGTAGCTCTCATCATTTAAGTTAACTCTGATGATGGCTACTTGATAGCTGAAAGGTTCTCAGTTCTTAACTATGTTTTTAGTGTATGAGGGGTGTTTGTTCCTTCTTTATAGTGTTATAGTGTGTTCACAGTTTTGAAAATCTCCATTATTCATTTTATGTGGCATACCACAGAAACCTAACCAAAGATATGACACATTGGCTACTACACCACAAGAAAAAGCAAACCTTTTTGTTGGAATGTTTGCAGCAAATTCCACTTTGGATCCACAAGGAAATGACTCTTCTCTGATATTGCTGCCATCCATAGCCATATGCCTGAAATTGTCTCTCTCAGCGTACAATTAGGCGCATTATGCTTGATCTCAAAACCAAAAAGGTTATAGGGCCAGACGGAATTTCACCTGCCGTTCTCAAGGAATATGCGTCTGGATTAACATGAATCTTCTGGAGGTTGTAAACCCTTTCATACAAAATTAGTGTGTTTCCTTCCAGCTGGAAAACAGCGAAAGTCCAACCAATTCCAAAAAAAAGGAAAGGAGACCTTTCTCAATGATACTAGACCCAATGAATTATCATCTGTGATCTCTGAAGAGATGGAGAGAGCGATAAACAACGAGCTCATCCAATACCTAGAGAGCTCCAAAATCGTGAATGACCGGCAATATAACCTTCGTCGCCAGAGAATAACAGGAGACCACCTTGTCTACGTAACACATGTATGGCAGAAATCTAATGAACAATATGGGGATTCTCTAGCTGTAGCATTGGATATCTCCAAAGTATTTGACCGAGTCTTGCACCAAAGCCTTCTTGGGAAACCTCAACGCCTGAACTTTGTCTTTCACTATCGAGTTTTCTCTCAGATAGATTACTCCATGTGGTGGTTGACAGAGTATCCTCCGAAAGAATGGATTTCAACGCTGGTGTTTCTCAGGGATCTGTCTTGGCACCAACTTTGTTTCTGCTCCAAATCAACGATCTGTTAGATGTGACGATCTATCCCTTCCACAACTTTGCTGATGATGGTGCCCTTCATACCGCTTTCCCATCTAGAGCCCCAATACCATCCAATGAAGTCGCGGGGGCGAGACAGAGACAGGCTGAAGCAATCAATGGAGATCTAGCAATGATTTTGAAATGTGGATCTGATAATCTAGTAGAGTTCAATGCAAACAAAACTCATGCTTGCATCTTTTTCAGGAAGGCGGATCCCACAATTCCTAATATGGATCAGGCATAACTATTCCTATGAAATCTGTCATATACGTGTTCGAGATCATCACCAATTCATGGAATAATCATGTGAGGTACATGGCGAAAACTACTTCATAAAAGGTTATCTATTCCGGGCCAAGAGCTACTCTACATCCCAGTAGCTCCTCATAATCTAGAAAGCACAGGTTCGACCTGTCCTGGATTATTGTTCACATGTTTAGCTCCCAAAATATATGCTGAAACTCCTTGATTCTATCCAGAAAAGAACTAATCTTCTGATTGATTATGTGACATTTACGAATTCATTGACCCCTCTAAAACATCGTACAATGGTGGGCGATCTCAGATATTAAATTCTTTCTTATCGTGGATAAGCTTTAGTCTACGGTTCCTCTTACACTTATACAATTGGGAAGTCACTTGAGACACCACTAGATCCTCTGTTAACTTGTATGTATGTATCAGCAGATTACATCAAGTAACATTTTCGATTCCTCAATAGTTATTGCTTCCTACAGTTTCAATATCTGTCGGGAGATGGTCAAAATTAATGGCATCATAATCGAATGTTTTGGTAATAATGACAGATACACCCCCTCTATCATCTCACCGTCAGGGCGTTCCTTACGAATGGTGTTATATGGTGGGAACGAAACGTTTTGTCAAAGCTTTCACCAGTTGCAAAGAGAAGGGCTTTATATGTATACGTACATTACCTAATAATTCTTGAAGGTGCATTTGAAATAGCGGAATAGCAATTTCACTGTGATAATTTGATATTCACAAGCGGAACTACCTATCTGCTATACTTTACTATTCTCTAGTTGTCATCCCATTCTCTACGAATGAACGAATGAAACATAATGAATTCATCAGAAAATTTGAAATTAGGAGGCATTCATAAAATTCCTACCAAGTCTCATCCTGAAGAATTTGCGCCTTTCTTGAATCTTTTAATGAATCTAAACAGAACTCTGAGAATTTCCCAATAGACTAATTTTACTGACTATTCATATTTAGAATAGTCGGACGTAATTATGACCCGAAAGATCCACTCAGTAATATATCGGAACATTATAGTGATAAGGTTTCCCTAATCCAGATCGATCAGTAATACCACGTACTAAGAAAAGAGATCGAGAAAGTTTGCAACGTTACTGAAGTTCTTTGATTATGGAAACGTAATTTAAATCTTTCATGCTACCTGCGGATTGGATCTCTGAAATTGTTGTCGTACGTAAATTTTTTTCATAAATTATTAGCTGGAAACCATAGGTCTATCCCTTCCACAACTTTGCAGATTCCGCTTTCTCATCTAGAGCCCCAATACCATCCAATGAAGTCACGAGAGCGAGACAGAGATAGGCTAACGCAATTAATGGAGATCTGGCAATGATTTTGAGATGAGGATCTGATGATCTAGTAGAGTTTAATGCAATCAAAACTCAAGCTTGCATCTCCTTCAGGAAGGCGAATCCCACAATCAGTAATATGGATCAGGTACAACTATTGCTATAAAATCAAAATCGGGATCACCACAAATTCATTGAGAATAATCATGCGAGTTCCATGGCTAAAACAGTTCCACAAAAGGTTTTATATTCCGTGCCAAGAGGTACTTGACATTCCAGCAGCTCATAATAATCTACAAAGCACAGATTACCTCTATGGAAGTTGAAATAAGAAACGAATCAATATTGACAGTGTGTTTGAGTTGGAAATCAGCACGGTTTCCTACCTGGTAGACGAACAAGGTGTCTAGTTATTGACCATAGCCATCTATATTAGAGGCCAGCACCTGGACCACGTGACGCTCATAACGCATGACCTATTCAGGTTTATAGAGCCAGTGTACTGCGTACAAAATTAATGTGAGGAATTCCATATTTTCCGCTAGTCGGTGATTATATTCGTGCTATTACAGTAAAAATAAACAACTAATTGAATTATTTTGCACTGCAAACAATCGACAAGAGTATTGTTCAAGAGATTGAGTAAATTTGATGACGCGAGGTTGGATCTCCATGTTGATTTTATTAAGTAGGTACAGTGGTTTGTTTTATAAGTAGTTCATCATAAAGATAATTTGGAAGGTGCCAAAGATTGTTATTACGTGTTCTTATCAGTTTTCTTGACTATATCTTGGTAAGGAAATTTCCTTATCTTCATTTTGTGTGATTTTATTTCAGAACACTATTTAAGTACTGTGTACTTAATTACACTGATGAGGATTTGGAAAGAATGACCGATGATTTCAAATACTACCTTTTGATTGTAATGCTCGTTCGTCCCAGTGAGAGCTCCTATTGCCGCCACTAGGGTCATTCCAAGAGCCCTCGTTGTGTCTTCGGAGAAGCCTGTAGCCTTCTGATGCCTTGTTGAACTCCACTCCGCCAAGGGTTCATCCATCATACGACCACCGCACGGATCAGCTCAGGTCTTACGACTGCCGCATACCGTTGAAAGAACTTTGGTTGGAATCCCATGACTGCCCTAATGATCCTGATTTGACAGAATTTTTTATATTGCCGTTTCACATGCTCTTTCCAGCTCGATGTTGAATACAGTATTGACCCCCAAAAACTTGATTCTGTTCTGAGAAATGGAGCACTTGGTCGAAAAAAGTTGAACCTCTCTGTCTGTCCATCTTGTATATTCTCAAGAAAAGCATGCGTTCAGTTTTCCCCGTCTACAAGAGCTCCATATATGTGCCCCTAGGCATGATCAATGTGACATCCGCCGTAAAAGCCATGACATGAACTCTTAGACCTAATCTAACGTTCCCCCTTAGGAGTCTATCGACAAGGCACCATACCAGTAACAATTGAAATGTAACTTCGAAATATGAGTTACATTTTGAATGTAAAAAATGAAGATTGTTCTTGTTGAATATGAATTTCCAACCACCATTTCTTTGCTTCATAATCAAAACTTACAAAGAAGATTCACCTATCAATCCAGTCGGTTTTTACACGTTTTCAGTTGAGAATATAGTGAAATATGAAATTTTCACATCTAAGTTCACTTTCGACAATTCGTATCAGTGAGTAAATAATATCAAAACCGTTGAATTAAACCCTAATCACAAACTTGTTTCATTTCCAAGCATTCCACAGAAATGCAACGTCATCATTAAATATCTATTGGAAAGGAAGTATATCCCGCCTGCAGATACACCATAAATTTTATGTGTATCTTTAGACCAGAATTATTTCTCATTTAACAACAACTTTTATTTCCAATACACTGATCTACCCAAGGGATCACCGTTATCGCCTCCTTTGTCGGAAATATTTATGGATTATCTGGAAAAACAAAGTTTTAATTCAAAACTCGAACCTCTGCTAACTTATTGGTATCGCTGCTGGATAACATTATAGCTCGTTAGATGGACATTTTACGAGAAATGGCATCAGTTTGAATTTTATCGAAGCCTCCAACCCCAATATCGAGCTCACTCTATGAACCGAGAATGATACCTCTTCGGTTGTTTCAGATTTAACTATTTCAAAATAATGAATCGCTTCACACACGCACCATAATTTCTATAACCATCTGAGTAATTTCTGAAAAACAAGTACCTCTCGAAAACTTCATACAATGTATTCAGATTTACTATTATTCCGGAATCAAAGGAGGATAATTTACAAAAGATGGATGCTTATATGCTGAACTGCGTCAGTTAGGGAAAAATACTATGCTCAATATAAGCAAAGAATGATCTTTGGAAAAACAATATCTCTCTGAAGTGGAAACACACAATATTCATGGCACCAAAAGATGACATGGGCATGGTGTTTGTGTTCACACAGAACCTCCAAACCCACTTTGGGAATGAAGAAGAGTGGATACAGGATAAGATTCGCCCTCTTAGGGAGGGAGCACTCTGTTGGATCATAAACTCCAGAAGCTTGAGGCCAGGAGTCTTTGAGCACAATATCAAATACTCCGAACCCATAGGTGAATACACGAGTATCTTTCTAGCGTAAGTCCATGTATTTGAGAGATGTTCCCAGCTCAATATGGACAAAAAGATACAAAAGGACGGATAAAGCCATCATGTTCGACAGTCAAGCAGCTATTAAGGCACTGAACTCAAACATTAGATCAAAGATGGTTCTCAGCTGCAAAACTAAGTTGAACACTTCAGGAGTGCGGAAAAGAATCATCCACCGCTGAATGCAGGACATACAGGAAACGATGGGAATGAGCAGGCGCACGCAACGGAGCTTAAACGCATCTGATACGACCGAAACCCTTCTGCGGTATAAGCAAGCGCACTATGAAGGAAATCCTCAAAATAGAAGAAACAGAACTCAGTACTGTGAAGTCACACCGATGACGTCCCTTGAATCTTAAAATGAGAATTTCGAACACATCTGTAGGTTAAATATATACGATGATAAATTTTTATAACCAGAAAAATACTGTTGTCCGTATAGTTCAATGGAATATCAAGATTTTATTTACGGGAACGGGAGGCCCAAATCGAATATGTTTATATGAAACACATCCCTTCAAATTCGTCACAGAGGTCACCGTTTCATTTTTAATAGGTAGTTGCGGAAAGTCCTATACATATTTTTTTTATACTTTGACTACACGAGAGGGAAACCTATAATGTTCGGAGAACATCGTGTGAGCTAGCAGTGGAATGTAGGAAGAGGAGATAGGCATTCGTATTTTTCTTGAAGCCTTGGAGGTTATGGACATAAGGAAAGACCTCACTAGTTGAAGAGGTCTACAACTTCGCTGTTCGATGAAAGAATGAAGTCTGGTAGGGATAAGTTGGGCAGGTCTCGAGCTTGACAGTGGAGGAGTGACTAGTTTGAGCTCGTCTAGTCTGCCTATCTGGAATCTCTCGTGGTGAAACAACAGACGAGATGAACACCGACCAAGGAAATATCTATAGAAAAGAGACGGATCTCCCACGTTTCTACGATGTTCTAAAGAGGTCAATGAACTCGTAAGTTCTCTCCTCTGGATAGAATACAAGAGCTCCAGAGTATGTTTGGAGTCGAACTCCAAACATGTGAACAGTCTTCCATGACAGGTCGAATCTTAGCTTTTTAGATTATGTATCTCTTGGCACGGAATAGAACACCAAGTTTTTGTGAAGCGGTTTTTGCAATGAACCTCACATGATTGTCCTATGAGAGGGTGCTATTGGTGGTGATTTCGACCATTGTTATGGAATACTTCTTAGGGATAGTTATACCTGACATCATCATATCTCCATTAATTGCGTCAACCTGTCCCTTTCTCGATCCTTTGGCTTCATTGGATGGTATAGGGGCTCTAGATGATGAGGCGGTATGAAGTGTACCATCATCTGCAAAGCTGTGCAATGAACAGGTGGTCACTTCGATCAGATCGTTGATATAGAGTAGAAACAAAGCTGGTGCCAAGACAGATCCCTGTATAACACCAAGGTTGATAGCTATTATATCGGAGGATACTCCATCAACCATCACATGAAGTGTTCTGTCTGTGAGAAAACTCGATCGTAATCAACAATGACGGAAGTTTCCCAAGAAGGCTTTGGTGTCAGAATCGGTCAAACGCTTTGGAGATATTCTATGATACAGCTAGAGATTCTCCATATTTCTGACATACATGTGTTACGTAGGCAAGAATGTCTCCTGTTGATTTCTGCTGACGAAAGCCATATTGCCGGTGATTCACAATTTTGTAGCTCTCTAGGTATTTCATGAGCTGGATGATGATTGCTTTCTCCTTCTCTATAGAGATCACAGATAATAGTGCAAAGGGTCCATAATTATTAGCAAGGGTCTTCTTCCCTTTTTTTCGAATTGGTTGCACTCTAGCTGTCTTCCAGCTGGAAGGAAACACACCAAGTTTGTATGAAAGGGTAAACAACCTGCAGAAAACTGATGTTAATTCAGGCGCACAAACTGCAACTATGGGGTGAGAAGTAAAAATTAAAAACTGAGAATAGAAAGGAGGTAGAGATTTATGCAACGAGTATCATTGCATTATAGTTGTTTGAACAAAACGACAATGTTACATTGAGATCAATCTGTCGTGAGGTTAATATGGAGTAAGCATTACTTTGAATTATAGAATAATCCATATTGCCTGCTGTTTTACCGTATAGCGGAGGAGATAAAGCTAGATGTAATATGTCGTATCAAATTCTGCCGACGAAACGGTTAAATTTAAATTAAAGATTTCACTTGCAGATGGCACTCCTACTTTACAAGGCAAATCAACAATCCTCTGATGTAATTGTATTATTGGACTCCACACAACTAAACGAATTATGTTGTTAAGTAATCCATATTCATCGTAGAATTAAATGTAATGTGAATTTTAACTTGAATTGAATTCAGAATCAAAGTACTTTGAGGTACTTTGGAAGTTATGATGTTTTTAAGTTTTTAACCCTTCAGAAAAGGGTGTGCTTAGCATACGATTTGCCTGAAAAACAATAGGACCTTTCGTATTTGAGTTATCGTGTTAACAACATTCCGTGACATTCATCCCGAAAGACATACAGACGGATTTTTTCAGAGTTGCTTAGACTCCGATGAGAAATACTATGGTGCAAGTGTTTTTGCTCTAGGACTTTTCCTACCGACTGTAAAATTTATTTTACTGTTCGTTCGTCTACTTTTAATTGATGAGATACGTATTAAGCCATTTTTCGATCAACACGTTACTTGCAACAACAGCTTTTGTATTTATGATTAGTGTTAATTCAAAATTTAAATAATTTATATATTCGATTGAATTTTCGAATAATGATAAAACACTGGATGTTTATGTATCTGTCTTAATATGGGTGGTGCTTGATACAATTAAAAGAATGAACGCGTACACTTCGATTCAAGACCAAAATCATAATGCCGTCCAATCCTCAACATTCGGGGTCTTCATGAAAAGAGCAGGTCAATACTCTTCGAAGATGAGGTCACCGGTCCATCGTGATGTTTTGTTAACAATTCATTATATAAAAAACTGACAATTATTCCGTCACACAATGACTTTTTCAGAAGATGAGGATGTGTGCCGAAACAATAACAACAGAAGGAACTGGAAAAGGAGTAATTGGGCCTGGAACCGACTACTTTGGAATATTAGGTGAGCCCCCGAGAATCTCCCTAGCGAAAATTCACGCTATATGTAGGAAAATGTCTCCAGTCAAACATATAAAGAGACTTTCGTAGAGAAAAGACATAATCATGTCAGACAGTAAAGCATCAACTTACTGAGCTCTCATGTAATCAATAATAAGCTCCATGATGGTCTGAGAATGCTTAGAGAACTGAGCAAGAATAATGTGGTTACCCTCCAAAGAGTTAAGAGACACACAGAAGTGATGGGGAATACTATTCTCTCATTTCTGAGACACTTCTGAGAAACTATAACCAGAAGAGATATATTGACTGCACCAACGTAGGAAAAAATAAACTACTAACGGAAATTCTAACAGGGCACGGCCTGTTGGAAGGACACCTTAAGAATAAGTAGAGGATAATAGTGTAGATTCTGTGAAGAGGATGAAGGAACGTCTATCCAGATTCTCTCAGATTGCACTACCTGCAAAACCCAAGAGCAAGACATCTGGGAGAGCATCAAATAGGAGAGGGAGACCTACTTGACCTGAAGCTACCCAATATCCTGAACTTCCTGAAAGATGTAGGATTGGAGGAGGTGATTTAATCATTAAAAAACCCTGGACGCCTCAGCAGCGGATGGAGATAGCCACAATAGAGACAATGGTTCTCTTGAGGTCGTGTGCAGATATCACCAACATGAACAATACAATCATCTTTATGACCACACATCAAAAGAACAGATGCTTTTGGAGATTCACAAAACTTAGGCTATACATTATTATTAAAGTAAATGCTGTGAAAAACCTAATTTTCAAATTGTTTGATGGGAAATAGTTTTCAAAATAACCGCAGCATTTGACCAAGTCTGGCAACAGAGCCTTCCTGGGAAACTTCCGTCATATGGTTTGCCACCTCAGCTTTGTCGCTTACTACGCTCACTATCGAGTTTTCTCTCAAATAAATCACTCCATGTGGTGGTTGACGGAGTATCCTCCGATACAATGGCTATCAACGCTGGTGTTCCACAGGGATATGTCTTGACACCAACTTTGTTTCTGGTCCATATCACGATCTGCTGGAAGTGATCACCTGTCCCTCCACAGATTTGCAAATGATGGTACACACTTCATAAAGCCTTCTCATCTAGAGCCCATATACCTCTTAATGGAGCCAGAGGAGCGTAACAGGGACAGGTTGACGGAGATCTGGAAGGATTTTGAAATGGGGATCTGATAATCTAGTAGAGTTTGAGGCAACCAAAATCCAAGGTTGCGTCTTCTCTAGGAAGACGGATCCCACAATCCCTAATATGATGATGTCAGGTACAACTATTCCTGTAGTCGTTCATAACAATGCTCGGGATCACCACCAACAGCACCCTCTTATGGAACGATCATGTGAGGTCCATTGCGAAGGCCGCTTCACAAAAAGTTGGTTTTCTATTCTATGCCAAGAGCTACTTTACATCCCAGCAGCTTCTCATGATCTACAAAGTACATATTCGACCTGTCTTGGAGTACTGTTCACATGCTCATAGTTCGGCTCTCAAACATATTACTAATACTATCCAGAAGAGAGCTATTCGTTTGATTGATGATGTCACACTTACGAGTTCATTGACCTCTCTAGAACATCGTAGGAAGGTGGGAGATCTCTCCTTATTCTTCAGATATTTCCATGGTCTGGAGGAGATTTCAGATGGGCGGACTAGATGAGCTCAAACTAGTCACCCTTTCACTGTCAAGCTCGAGACCTGTCGAACTTCTTCCTACCAGACTTCATTGTTTTATCCAACAGCGAAGTTGTGGAACTTTTTACCTAGTGATGTCTCCCCTATGCCTATAACCTCCAAACCTCCAAGAAAAGTACGAATGTCTATTTCCTCTCCCTATATTCCCACTGCTGGCTCACACGATTTTTTCCCTCTTGTTTACTCACAGTATCAAAAAAAAACACGGCCGCTCAAACCCCCATCTAGGCTCAGTGACAGACGCTCAATATCGACTATGTCTCGAGGATGATGACACTGCGAAACACGTTCTCTGTGCTCAAGTGGGGAAACATTCAGATCTGAGATGTAGTACGGTCGGAAAAATCTCCTACCAGAAATCCCCAAAAATCATCGATCGACCTTATAAAAAAAATAATCTTGCTGTTTGAACTATAATTGAAGTGAGCCAGACCACATGATAGCGGTGAAGAGGTCGATGATCACTCCACTCACAAGAAACCTAAACCTAACTCTGAATATTTTGCAAAAAATTATAGAGAGGTATACATGTGAAATAGGACCATCGGTGGGATTCGAACCCAAATTTCTGGATTCCCATTCCAGAGCGTTAACCAATTACGGAATTTTGCTTACTGTCAAAGTTATATAATTTTGTGGATATATACCTGTGGAGGGATTCTAGATCGATGATAAACTTGATATAAACGCAAAGTTCTATAATGGATTCTAACAGAAGACGGATTTGGACTAATTTCAAAACTAGTTCAATATATCTTTGATACATGTCACTTCATAATACCTGACATTTGGAACGTGGAGAACTTATAACGGATGATATGGAATTGAATATATCAGGAAGTAGTTATTTCAATCAGGGAAAGGATAATCTAATGAACCAAAACTGCAGACCTCCTACGAATCTCATATTATGGAATTTGCTGTGGGCGATGAGTGATGTCGTTCTATATTGGTAGTAAGCAATTATCAAATTATATATGTTCCTACTGAGTGAATAATGTACACATAAGGGTGAACCAAAATTGAAGGGACGCAAATTATGCAATATAATTGTGGTTTATTGAGTCCACAACCCCTACAAAGTAACTAAATACAAAATAAATTGCAATTTTGCACATAGATAGATTCCACAGTTTAAATTTTAAATGCATACTTAGTCCACCGGAATTAGCATTTGAGGTCGAAGTAAATAGTAGGTACAGCAATGTGACCTATACCCAATTGAAGGTAATTACATGCGAAATAGATCTGTGAAAACCGGAAGTAAAAAAATGGTGATTTCGGACAAATAAATGTATATACAGCATGTTTGTACAAGTACTTGAAGGATGAATCTTTGACTAATTTCAACATAAAAAGCTCATATGAACATGGGTCCGCAACGGCTTGGTTCTTGCCGTACATTCTTGTGAGCATAGGATAGTTTCACCGGAACATGTAGCACTTGATTCATCACTTCTAGAAAATGAAAACTATCCTGGCAAGACCAGAAAACGATCACTGATAGGACTTGCACCATTGCCGGAAAATTCAGCTCCTCTAATACTGGAAGACGAGGCAGGAAAAAACAGAAGTCCTGTGTTTTGACTGGTACGCCGAATATGGAAGAGTTGAAAGAGAAGATTCAAGAGAAAGAAGACGAGGAGATAAGAAAGAATAACAGAAAGCATGTCACCAGGGTCATATCTAGGCAATCCACGGAAGATGAAGTCGCAGAAGATTAAAATTATTCATTTGAAGATGAGGAAGATGATGATGAGGCCGCTTGCATACATTGCAACGAAATATTCAGAAACTCGCTCCATAGAGAATTTTGGATTCGTTGCCAATAATGTGCAAAATGTTGTCACAATGAATGTGGTGGCTTGATGAATGAAAACTACCAACATATTTATTTTTTATTTCATGTTTCTATACTTTTGAAATATTTCTTGAAATACATATCAATATTCCATCATCTCCTAGATGATTTCTCACTCCTGCCTTTGTTTTCGTAGCCATAATAATCTGTTGCTAGGTCCTAAGTCTGCGATAATTTATTTGAATGTGTCATTCTACCAAAGTACTTGGGTAAAATGATGGCTTTTTGGTATTCATGAAATAATTTTTTTCTTTGATAGAAAGATCAAACAAACAATTGACTCCACTTAGTTTGCACAGGCGCAAGATCATAAGCAATGGAATCAAGGTCATTTCAAAATCTAAGTAGGACATACAGAATCTACTTGAATAGAAAACGGTTGAAATGTGTCAGGATATCATCATTGATGAAGCACTTTTTAACTTATGAAGCTATGAAAATAAAACCACTAATTTACACTAAATAAATAATGAATGTTTTTTTTATTCATTATTGCTTACAAATGTTTCAACACACAGTGTCACTGGTTTGATCAATATGAACCTATAACCATCTTCCTTATATGGACAGCTAAAAATCCACAAAGACGATAAACCCATATGTCCTGTGTGTTCCTACATTAATGCACTATGTCAGAACATTGCAAAACGTTTAGTTAATATTATTCAAAAATTCACAAATTTCGGTTCAAAATTTAGTATTAAAAATTCGTATTCATTAAAAGATAACATAACAATAATTGCAAATTAATATCACCTTTTTCCAAAGATCCCATCCTCATTGACAATAAATATTATAACAAACTTATTTGATAGAAATAAAGTTTTATCCTTCATTAAAGCGGAAATTTTAAGCTCAATCCATTTATGTACCAAAAACAAAATTATTTTACGGTCAATAATAACTATTATTTCCAACACAGCGGTCTCCCTATGGGGTCTCCATTATCCTCATTACTAGCAGAAATATTTATGGATTACTTGGATACACAGGTGCATATGTCAAAATTCCATCACTTGTTCTTATATTGGTACCGTTATGTCCACGATATCTTTGCATGTTGGACAGAGACAACACGTCAATTGAATACATTCTTAACATACTAAAATAGCCTCCATTCTGACATCGAATTTACAGTAGAATCTGGAGTTTATAAGCTATGCTGTGATGACTGTAATGCTTTGTATATTAGCCAAAGAGATCGCAGAACATTTTTAATGATAAAAACGTTCATGAGATTAGTAGCATCTGCCAATGTTATATTGAAGATGGAGCATAAGTGGGAATATCTACAAGTTTTCATCGTGTTTAGTATTATCAGCCAACGTTTTATTGGAGATGAAATGTAGTAGTTAGTAGCATTTTCCAATGTTATATTTAGGACCAAGTGTACGTTGATTTAAATACCACTCACCATCTTGTTTAGTATCATCTGCCAATGTTACATTGGAGATGAAGAGTAAGATTTGATCGTGTTTAGTAGCATCTGACAATATTATATTGGAGATGAAGGAGAAGTTTTTATCATGATTAGTAGCATCTGCCAACGTTATATTGAAGATGAAGAGAACATTTTTAATGATAAAAAAGTTCATGAGATTAGTAGCATCTGCCAATGTTATATCGAAGATGAAGCATGAGTGGCAATATCTACAAGTTTTCATCGTGCTTACTATTATCTGCCAACGTTTTATTGGAGATGAAATGTACGTTCTTAACGTATTTAGTAGCATTTTCCAATCTTACATTTAGGACCAAGTGTACGTTGATTCAAATATCACTCACCATCTTGTTTAGTATCATCTGCCAATGTTATATTTTGATGAAGGAAAAGTTTTTATCATGATTAGTAGCATCTGCCAATCTTATATTGGAGATGAAGAGTAAAATTTGATCGTGTTTAGTAGCATCTGACAATGTTATATTGGAGATGAAGGAAAAGTTTCTATCATGATTAGAAGCATCTGCCAATGTTATATTGAAGATAAGTGAATATATACAAGTTTTCATCGTGTTTAGTATTATCTGCCAACGTTTTATTGGAGATGAAATGTACGTTTTTAACGTATTTAGTAGCATTTTCTAATGTTATATTCAGAACCAAGTGTATGTTGATTTAGATATCACTCACCATCTTGTTTAGTATCATCTGCCAATGTTATATTGAAGATGAAGCATAAGTGGGAATATCTACAAGTTTCGTATTTAGTATTATCCGCCAACGTTTTTTTGGAGATAAAGTGTACGTTTTTAACGTATTTATTAGCATTTGCCAATATTGTATTTAAGACCAAGGTATACGTTGATTTAAATACCACTCACCATCTTGTTAAGTATCATCTGCCAATGTCACATTGGAGATGAAGAGAAAGTTTTTATCATGATTAGTAGCATCTGCCAATGTTTAATCATTTCCTCAGTACCTAGTTCTTCAAATGTTCTGTAAACTGTAACTAACGGTATTCCCCTCCACTTAATAAGTATAATCATTATAGTAAGAAGTCAACGTAGCTTCAGGTTATAGTTTAACTCAGATGATGACACTGTGTGTTGAAACATATGTAAGCTATAGTAGATAATAAAAACTTTCGTTGTAAATTAGTGGTTTTATTTCCATAACTTTATAAGTTAAAAATGAATTTACTCATTCTTAATGCCGGAACTATTCCTAAAGAGCTTTTTACATTCATTTCTTTGTTTCATTTCATATTCAAGTGAATCATAAAAACCGTATAAATGGTACTATGTAGGGTCTTCTATTTATAATAAGCGTAAACTCGTGAACTTCAACGACCGCGTCTGATTCCGATTCATTTTCGAACTTACAAACAAGGGAATACAAATAACTTTTGTTCCCAAGCTTTTTCTGTACTTTTTACTACAAAGGCGGAAAAGGAAATGAAACTAGCCAGACACCTGTATGTTCTTCAAAAAAGATTGTGACGCACTACGATGGCTTTACCCCTAAAGCACTTACACGTGAGTAAGTTCCATCCAGTAAAGTAGATAGAGTATATAAAACCAATATTTGAAGCAAAACTCGTATCTGCGGTCAACGGGGCTCGTCAAACGAGCTGCAAGAACGGTTTATAATTAACTTCTACTTCGTATTTGCGAAATATAGAAATCGAATATAAAATATAAACTTACAAGGACAAAAGCGAAAGTGTATGGGTTTTAATTAAATATTGTTTTTTGAAAGTCAACTTCAACATGTGTGGCACGTGAGGGGACTCAGAGAGAAAATAATATCAACTGAGACAGGTAAATATATATCAATTACGAAATCCTCAAACTGAAGTCAAAGCAATGGTACGCGGAATATTTTTCATTTGATGCTATTTATATGAAGAGAAATTAGTGAATTTATTCTGCTTTAAATGTAGAAACTGGTTAATTGATTTATATCAGTAACCACCTGCGCGGCGACGCTTGAATTGTAAGATACTACATAATGACTTAATAATGTTAACATAAACTGTTCCCTACGCGAATGGGGAGACATTGGGGCCACGTTCTAATGAGAGAATAACCATTACGGCTGCTTTATTCAATCCCTCCTAACAGATAATCTAGATCTAGTAGATATACGTTTTTATCGTGTTTAGTATCATCGGCAAATGTTACGTTGAATATAAACTGTATGTTGATTTAAATACAACTTTCTATCGTATTTAATATCATCTGCCAATGTTATATTGAAAATTAAGAGTAAGTTTTTATCGTTTTCGGTAGCATCTGCCAATGTCATATTGGCGATGGAGACAAACATGTTATCGTGTTTAGTAGCATCTGCCAATGTTATTTGAAGATGAAATGTATTTTTTTTTGGTTAAACTGATTCAATGCAGAGTAATTAATATGGAGAGGAAAAGTTGTATGCAAAATTGTCTTCAGCAAAATCGTTATTGTTTATCATATCAACAACACCTTAATTTTATTTCATACAAAACAACATTAAATCAAGCATGATAAAATCACTTACTACCTGGTAGGAGCTGCTGCGCGCTCCAACGACTTCGCAGCAATCGCGCCAGAAAAAAAAAGTCAGTTCACCGAAGCTACTTCTCCCGACCGGTCGGTAAGTAGCTTCAGGTTCCTAAGTCGTGTGCCCTAAATAGCCTTATTGAACCCAGAATAACTGCCTTCTGCATCCGGTCTATCAGAATCTGTGCCGAATTCTTACAGGCCGGAATGATCTTTAAGTTCGAACGCAGCAAGACCGAATTCCGACCAAAACCCCGATGATCACTAATACGATCTTGTGGCCTGGGTATAGCATGCGGAGCTCGTACAGGAGATCTCAATACTTCCTCCATTTTTCTTCCTCTTTCAAGAGTATGTTCTTCTCTGCCGGAGCAGAGAATTCGATGACATACATAGTCTTGATTTGTTTATCGAGAAGGACAACTTGTATGGACCTGGCGGACGGAAACGGGTAATTTCAGTAGATCTGGCATTTTTCGTTTCCGACAACAGACTCAATATCTCCTGGCATGTAAGATAGTACCAGCTCTTGGTATATGCCGCACGAAAGCCTTAGATAGTAATACAGCACCCTTAGGGCCGCATTATGGCAATGGGTGTACCCCGAGGCCACTTTTGCCGGACATGCCGACAGCAGGTGGAAAAGCGTATCAGGCGTCTTTCGACAGACCCTGCAGCTGACATCGGGGGACCTGCACACCCATCACGTTGCGGCGATAGACCAAGGTGTTGATTACGCCATCTTGAGAAGCTGCGGTAAATCCCTTGGTGTCGTAATTAAGCCCGGCTGACCTCAGGTAGCCGAAGGTCAGTCAGTAAATGTTTCGATAGAAGACACCGTGTATCAGCTTGTCAACATCCCGCCTGAGCATGAAATCTTGCTCCGTGGCATTCATCTGGGCTTTAAGGCGAGAAGGTTGAAACTCGAGGCTATCCTCTAGTTGACCTTCTCGACTGATGTGAAATTCGAGAGCAAGTTCTTCCGCAGCTTTTTGTGCTGCATTAACGATAAATACCCCCATTCCGACCAATTCGTGACTTTTGACAAGGCACAGAAGGGGGTCCGAACTCCTAAGAACTTCACACGATATACTGAAAACCACTCTTCGATGCAGTCTCCCCGATTCAAGGAGTCCCCACCTCCCCGGTGACGTGGGGGATAAATGCGGGAAACGGACGACCTAGGATGCAAACTGTGATGGACATGCATCATTTCCCAGGTGCCTTTTTCGAGTTTATGCAACTCATCGACAGTCCATTTCACCACTCCAGAAGAGTGAAGCAAGACCGGAAAGGCAACCAAATTTGTTGAAGACGCCTTGTTCTCACTTGAAAGTTCGGAAGACCGAATCTTTCGAACTAGGTTTCTGTACGTGCCGCGGAGAGCTCCCTTTACCTGGAAAGAGTCCTAATTAGGGTGTTGTACAATTCCCAGCTATCGATAGGTCCCTCTAGCATCAAGATGTTATAGGATGCTTCTTCCGACATGCTGCATATTCTCATGCACTTCCAGAGATCGTTCTCTCCTCAAATGAGACATTGCCCACTTGTCCAATCCCAACTCCATGTTAAATTGAAGATGAAGTGGGAATATTTACAAGTTTTATCATGTTTTGTATTATCTAACAATGTTTTATTGCAGATGAAGTATACGTTTTTGAAGTGTTTAGTAGCAGCTGCCAATGTCATGTTTAAGACCAAGTGTACGTTGATTTGAATACCACTTCCCAACTTGCTTAGTATCATCTACCAATGTTGCATTGGAGATGAAGAGTAAGATTTTATCTTGTTTAGTATCATCTCTCAATATTATATTGGAGATGAATACTAATTTGATTTGAATACGAGTTTTTATCTTCCTTAGTACCATCTCCCAATGTTATATTGAACATGAAGTGTAATTTGATTTAAATATAATATAAAAATTCTATTTAGTATCCTATGCCAATGAATATGGCGAGTAAGTTGAAGTAACTACAAGTTTCCATCTTGTTCAGTATCATCTGTCAATGTCTCATTGAAAAAGAGTAAGTTGATGTGACAAATCAATTAGCATTTATAAGTTACTTGTCCCATTCGTAATACCAAGCTTATTATAGTTAATCGTAAATATTAGCTGTTTTTTCTGTGTTATTGCATCCAAAAATAAACTTGCTAATAACCTACTAACCTAGAATTTTTGCTTGGAGTTGAAATCACATACAAAATCGTTGCCCAATGAAGGGTGATAAAAAAGTAAGAAGAATCCATAGCAAGCTATTGTCAAGCAAGACCTGAAGATGACAGATGTGATTCTGCCAAAACGCTAGTGCTAGTATAGTTCCATCAGGACCAAACACCTACGCCAAAGAAAACCTGGAAATCCAGTGTATCAAGAAGAAGAATGGCAAAAAGTATATTGGCTACTTAATAGGATTATGGTTTCAGGATAGTAGTTCTGCTGGTGATTTATAGACATTATCCGGAAGCTTCTACAAACTCTACTGCCTCGTTTGGTATGTTTCAGATCTACTAAGGATGACAACATAGTTGCTGATAAACGTATTTAGTCTATTGAGTGTACTCGTGGTTTAAAGTTAGTACTTCCGGTAGTACCTGGAACATTCTACGTGTACTAATAATCTTAGTAAAATGAATGAAATCATCCAATTATCTGCGTTAATATTTTTAAAATAGAGAGAGAGAGAGAGAGAGAGAAAGAGTTAAATGTTGAGTAGAAGAGAGCATTGCGTTAAAATGAAATATTTATCCTTATCTTTATGGTTGATTAAAATTGAGGTCGGCAGGTAGGTACATATCAATTATGAGCTCCTGCAAACAAGGGTTGAAGCAAGTTAGGCAGCATATCTTTTTTCAACTTAATTTTAATGTATATGAAGAATAATGGCCGAATTTGTGTCACTTTTACGCGGAAACTGAGTAATTAATTTATCTTTCTGACGACTTGCATCGCTTACTTTAGTTAAGTTAAATTGTAGCAAAATTCAACTTAAATGAATTAATAATGTTAACATAATCTATCCCGTACGGAAGTTAGGCAAGATAGCGATAAACTTCTCAAGGGGGAATCTAAACTTATGGGTTCGTGCTATTCTTGGTAAATGAAAGAACGTTGTTTTTTGAAAAGGAAAAAGAAGATAACTCATGTCGTCTCTACTTGAAATAAACTTATGAAAGCATGTCAACACAGCTTATGTCTTCTGTAAATGAAATAAACATAAACAAACAAGAGTCAACAGAGATATACGAGGAGGAATCACATATAATCGAGAGAAATGTTACTGTCTTTTGTGTATGTGATGTGACCAGCACATGTCCTGCACACATTTCTATTGCATTGTGTTGAGGATGTTTGTATACTACGACCTGAAATATCTATTGTATCCCCTTCTGCTGCTGACCCCTTCAGGATATCTCAGCGGCTATAGCAGTTCCTCCAACCATGTGGCTTTAAGAAAGTTCAGTATGTCGGAGGCTTCGCGTTAGGTAAGTCTCCCTCTTCTATCTGGTATGCCCCAAGGTATCGTGCCCTTGGTTTTTGCAAGGTAGTGCATTCTCCGAGGATGCGGATGGAAGTTTCATCGTTCTCCTCACAGAACCTGCACCGTTTTTCTTCTACTAATCTGAGCCTCTTAAGGTGTCCTTTCAAACGGAAGTGCCCTGTTGGCATTCCCGCTTTTGGTAGTAGTTTCCCAGAAATATCTTTGCTTGCCTCAGACCTTGCAGACCTATCTAGTGGTGAGATCTTTTGTTGTCTACTTCTTTCTTGAGTTCTTCCAGTATTGTGCTGGCACTTATCCCGCAGAAGGTTTCAGGTCTCACAAATGGCGTTTCGGCCGCTAGATCGTCTGCTTTTCCATAACCTTCCACCCCGGTGTGTCCCGGAACCCATAGGAGGGTAACTGCGTTGTTCTCGGCTAGTTCATTTAGTTTTCCTAAGCATTCTCAGACCATCTTGGGGATGATTACGTGTGAGTTCAGTACGTTGATGACTGCTTGGCTATTTCCTGTCTGGGGAGGTCTTATTCTATATTGAACTAGACACATTTTCCTATAACGTGAATCTCCGCTTGGGAAATGCTCGGGAATTTGCCTACGCTCCCAGAGTATTTCGTTCCAGGCCCATACAGTCCTATTCCAGTTCCTTCTGTTATTTTGGAATCATCAATGTACCATTTCATGGCCTTTCTACTGAGTATAGGGATGGTATTCTCATCCCATTCACTTTTGCGACTTAGTTTCGTTTCAAATTCAAATTGCGA
Source organism: Endomychus coccineus (assembly GCA_958510875.1). Lineage (NCBI taxonomy): Eukaryota > Metazoa > Arthropoda > Insecta > Coleoptera > Endomychidae > Endomychus > Endomychus coccineus. Next base: position 16,108,754 of record OY294071.1, on the reverse strand, counting down.
AGCTATACCTTTTTCCCATCTTATTTTGAGACATGTCCCAGGTTTGCTGATCTACAAGAAGGGGTTCATATTCACGTTGGGTGGTTCCCTCTCCAGTTATTCTATTAGTTGTCCTCATCGCCATATTCTCCATTGCTATATGGAGGAGTGTGAAGCTTAGGATCATTTTTATAGCAGCCGTTGGGCATGTTCTCATAGCACCTGTTATGAATACACATCCTTGAACTAGCTGGGCTAGTTCTGTTACCACAGACCACTGACCCAGATGTGATTATTGGTCTCACTATTGCTGTGTACATCCCCCGTAGGGTGTTAGGGTTACATCTCCAGTTTTTTCTTAAAATAATTCCATCACACCATTTGGGATTTTGTAGCTTTGGTAGTCATCTCCTTTTCATTTTCGTTGGGAGGCAAGTGATAGTACAGTTCAGTGAGGAAATACTAACAAAGACTGAAGCTCTACAATGGACCAGCGTGAACTGGAGAAGCTATTGCTACTGGATTCTTGGATTACCGAGCATTGCTGTAAAATTAATGTCGCATGCTATTTGTCAAAGCAAACCTTGTGAATTGCAGGAAAGACTTGAACTATGCCGTTTCTTATTCTTTAAAACAATCCATGACCCAATAGAAGAGCCAAAACTTGTGAGAAATTGTAGTAACCGAGAAGGAATACTTGACAGTTTTATGATCCGTTTGTTCGATTTCAATAATGTTACTTTTCACAATGGCCTTGATTCTATTATGGTCAGATCTTCTACTGGTGTTTTGTGGTCTCAGAACCTTTTTCATGCTTTCTCCATGATGGTAATGTCAATTGCGAGTAGGTTCAATAGTACTTCCAAGGATGCTGTTGATTTTGTTTCCATAATTCCTGTTATACCGAGGCAAACAAGTTTTTGTACCTTGCTCAGCTCAACCGCAGTTATCTTCTGGGTCACCTTCGGCCACCATACCAAAACTGCTTAGGTGATCATGGGTTTCACCACAATATTGTATGTTTAATACGAGATTTCAGGACTAATGTACATTTGCTATTGCAGATCTACAATTAGGCATCGAATCACAAGAGTGTTACAATTTTCTACTATTCCTTAAAGGTATAGCAAAATATCTTGATATAAAACTTTTACAGTGATCAAAGTGGCGTAATTGATCAGGTTTAAGCTTGAACAGCTGAGGATGTGTGTTCGAATCCCCCATAGTTTTCGAAATTATATCTATAATTTATGAAAATTGATTTAGATATTCAATATCTATATTGTGGCCTATTACGCGACGATTTTTCAGATGTATTTGGACATTTGAAGGATTTTAGACAGAAATAATACACATCTGAATTAATGTAATCTCATTTCCACTAGATGCCGTATAATCCAGTAAATGAAGCTCAAAATCGAGCTGACTGAGGAAAATGTTCTGCCATGGACCGATTTTGATCTGTGAGTGCTGATTCGATTCGTCCTGACACATAGATCAAAGATTACCTTTTTTGGTAATAACTGTAATCTTGAATATTTTTGTTAACTGCGGAATTGTCTATTAACTAATCATATTAGCAACTAATTAAATAATGGAAATCAAATTCATGTTAAGCAGGTCCTAATCATCAGAAAATGACTCTAATGTGGAATATATAGAAAAATTTCATTTTTTTGTTATATATTTAACTAAGAAATTGCTTATTAACAAATAGTCATATAACACATTGTTATAAACATTGAATAAACACTGTTTATTGGCCAAATGAATGAAAAATACATTTTACCAGCTTAAAGTTAATAGAATATAGCGTTTGAAATTTTTTTGCCACTATTTATTGCTTATTAACAAAATAAACAATTTGTCAAAGGACCAAAAGTTGTAAGCTTTGATCTAGGTGTCAAGACGAATCGAATGAGCCTTCACAGATCAAAATCGGTCCATAATAAATTGTTTTCCTTATAAAGTCCCCCGTTTACTGGACTAGTTAGTAGGCCTGATAAGGATGCAAATTAATGTCTATTTTTCTATCTAATTTAAATTGTTTGGAAAATGATAAGAACATATTGCACACCTATGACCGGCAAAACTATTATTACCACTATTTAATGTTGTCATCACAAGATGAATTGAATAGTGATGGGACTTATATGACACTATATTTCAGTCCGGCTTTGCCCTAAGCGTAGTAACTTTTATAATAAATATTTGAATGTTTTCCTTACTATAGGAACACAATTATCTGGCAAGTAGAGTTTTTATGTAGCTGTGATTCAACTTGCATTCGCATACCTTGTATGATACTTTCCAAAGGGATGAAAAAGAGAAAGGGCATTCTCATGTGGAAGAGATAAGTTATTTGAAATAACGATCCTTTGGAAAACTGTATACATGTGTAGAATTGTAGAATTATAGTTGTATCACACATACACAGTAAGAGAGTATTCTTCATTTCCGTTCTTAGAAGCAAGCATATAATTTACTACTATAAGTTCAAACATTCGTCTTACGGTTCTTGATTGATGTCTTTCTGTACAATTCATTACATGCTCCAGGGAAATTCACACGTATAACAATTCTACAATCCTTTCTTGTTAGTGAATTATAATATTGTTCTGAAAGAAGCAAAGCCTTTCAAAAATGTGGAATTTGATTCCTAGCAGTTATATTCTTAGCAATTTTATAAATGTCATACCTCGCAGAATGTATTAAAAATCATATTATTTCAATTTGAAGAGAACTCCATTGATATTCAATGATACAAAAGTAGATTCGAACATTTCGGTTTAATGTATGAGGAACCATAGAATTAGTATATCTATATTTCAATTACCTGACGATGAAATACCTTTTTTCCACATGCCGTCTTGATATATTTCCTAAAGAAATAGTTTCTTCTACGATTTCTATGATTTGACTACTGACAAGCATGTCACGAACTTGAGACTCCGGTGTTGGTTTGGTCGAATCAAGATGCAGATGGAAAAATAAAAATTTCGTGGTTTACTGAAGAAGTTTGGTCTCAACGTTATCTTCACTTCACTTCCGTTGCACCAACAAGTTTATAACAAAAGTGTTATAAACAGCCTTACAGATCGCGCGGTCACCCAGAGGAGCGTCCCAAAAATTTAAAAATTGTTCTTAATACACTGGAAATGAATAGCTACTCAAAAACATGTTTCAATCCATCATTAAAGAAAGAATAGACAAAATCTATAATGCAACGTCATATATAAATAACATAAATGGTAATACAGATGATTTTATAACATTACCATACATTCCGGAGACCTCAGAGAAAATTAAGGAATGTTTGAAAAAGTATGATATAAATGTTGCGCATGAACCTACTAGCTGTGTTGGGAAATATTTTCCGAATCTAAAACCTTCAATACCTAAAGATGAACCAACCCACACAGTATACGAATTAAATTGTTTAGATTGTGATGGGACTTATACAGGAAACTCTAAGCAATATTTACAGAAGAAAAGGAATGGCCATAAGTAAAGCACAAGGAACAAACACTTAGAAAATTCCACCGCCCTTCGTAAACATTGCTTTGATTATAACCATCAATTCGATTACAAAAATATTAATATTTTAACTGAGGAAACCAATTAATATAAAAGATCTATTCTGGAGATGATTCACATAGAACGTGACTCCAAGTCTGTAAATCATAGAACAGATATTCAATCATTAAGTCAGATTTATACTAATTTAATTAATTAAAACCCTTGCAAATTCCTACATGCGTTTTTATAATGTTAAAACTATATTTTAGGTAGAATGCTCAAAGGCAATAGTTCTAATAAGGTCTGACAACCTTTTTGTATTACCTCATAAATCTTCAACATCTGGTTCGAAAGTGGTTCCTCGAACGTTATATTTTTAGTTCAGTTCTTCAGTCGTATTACATACTGTGATTCGATATGTATATAGAGCTTATAAGAATATTGCTTAACAGTGGATTCTTAATTTATATACTTAATTGTGTTATAATTTCGATTGTTCGTGTTTCTGTTCGTTTTGGCAACGTGGACATTTTTAGTTGAAATTAGTGCGATAAGGACGCCTTGTGGTGATACAATTAGTTTTAAGAAATCACGTTTATACAGTTATACGTCTTCTAATGATGGTAGTGAGATCGAAACGGACGGAAAGACGAAAATAATAAACATATGTGCTAGTGTGACCTATTTCCCGAGAATTTTATATATAATTCATACCTGGGTCAAGATTCATTATTAATGTATTGATATAAAAATATTGATTTGAATATTCCTCCCAATTGTCAGCTGTAAGAGACGCTATTTTATATTTAATTTGATCAAAAATTATTTCTATAGACAATGAGTACACTAAGATTGACTTATCTAACTAGCTTGGCTATTGAGCAAGAAATGATTTATCTATGAGGTGAAGTAGGGAAATAAAATGTTAGTCTAGGAAAAAAGTTTCATTTTTATTTCTAATATAAGATAATTCCTGCTTGCACTCAGTATATAGATTTGTCAATTTTATAGATAGTATTTTGTATTTTCTCAATCCAAAGCATCGGAAATATTGAATCAAGTATTACCTTTTTTGATGTATACTGAAATACCTTTCTTTTTTAACTTTGGAAGTTCATGTTAAGATGATAGTATTTACTGAAGGAGAGATTCATTATATTGCAACATCCAATAGTTTCAATAATATGTTTTTATAATTTTCAATCAACTATGATTTTTCGTGGAGTAGTATATATACTTTTTATGCAATAATTAATTATTAATAGTTTTCACAATAAAATTTTGTTTTCCAGTTTTTAAGAATTTTACGTTTCGAGAAGAACAGTTTTTATTGAAAAGCCATTTCCTTCGCTCTAGGAAATTGTGTCTTCATAATAATCATATTTCCGTTCAGTGTAGGGGGATGGGTTGGAAAATTTTGTCCCGGGCGGCAGAAACCTATCCTACGCCACTGAGCTTCACTGCCTTGATTGATTCCAAATAAGCAAATCCCGATATGCCGTGCCGTAATGAAATGGGAGATTCTATTTTGCATCGTTACATGACATTCTATCTTGCTTTATATCAGACATTTACTTAGGAAGTTCTAAATCGACAATGTTTAATTAATACAATCTTATTTGCCCAACACCATGATTGCCTATCGCATAATTCTGAATACACAATGTCACTGGGAATTCAGTTTCATTCATGATTATCTTTACTTTCTATAACAATCCAAGTAAACATGCCACAATTCCATTATCATATACACTGTCAACTTTCTTTGGTCATCAAGTTTTTAGACGATCAATTGAATAACCTCTTACACTTCAAACTATTCAGTCTAAGATTGATTGATGTAATATTATTATTTTTACTTTTATTGACTTTCGTGGTGGTTCTGTAAAATTCGAAGTACCATGGCCTCCTTTAAGAAGTTCAATATGCGTTTGACTTCTAAGCCACAGATTTTCATTGTTGTCATCTTTGTGACACCAAAGTCTTTCCTTCTCCTGTGATCCAGCGCAAGATACAGTGTACGTCAAGAGGATTCGTTGACCTCATAGCCTCATAGTCTGCATAATAATTCTTGTTCCACACGTATTCTATGTAGAAAAATCTTGCCTGTCGGATGGATTCCTCGTGTGAAACATTTTTTACGTAATTGTGATTGAAACAGTATTATTTTCTGCCACAACGATTTGATATCAGTGTATAAATCAGAGAGAAGCTAGTTTTCTCCTTGCAATTTCAAATTCAGTTCGTTCATATGTTTTGTCAATTCGACATAGGATGCTAACTTCCACAGCCATTCGCTATTTTGTACTTCGGTAAGAAGGCGATGCTTTTCATTCAAAAAAATTTCGATCACTGCTCGAAGTTCAAAAAAGCACCGAAGGACTTAGCCGCAACTAAGCCAGCGTACTCGCGGAATTGTCGGTTATTTCCAAATATTTCCCGCACAAGGACTGTTGATGAATGATACAATGTAAGACCAATAATTTTGAACCACCATCATTTTCTACAGCCTTTGACACAAGACCAACCACTCCTTCATTTTTGCCTCTATCAGTAGTAATAGATTCCAAGGTTTTCCATCGAAGGTTCTTTTTATTAATGGCATTTTCAAATTCCTTAAAAATATCTTCCACAGTAGTCGTGCCATGAGTACTATCGATATCAAGAAGTTCTCCATACACTTCATACTTTTTATCTACTCCTCGAATAAAAATCAGCACCTGAGCAATATCTGACACATCCGTTGACTCTCCCAAGGCCAAAGAAATCCAATCAGTTCCATTTTTGTCAGACAGTTGCGATTATATATTTTCTGCGATGTCTTCTACCATCCGGGCCACGGTGTTTGCTGGCAAAGTGGCAGTTTTAAATAAATCACCCAGTCGGGTAGATAATTAATGGGTTAAAAAGTCTTCGTCTCTAGCTCTACAAAGAGTGATACCATACCAGACCTGATTGTTGTCAATTTGATTGCCAGCTATTTCCAAAAAATGTAAATACATACATTTCCATATTTTTACTTCCCTTACTATACGTAGTATATATCGTAAGGGAAGTATTGTAAATGAAATGTAAAGTCACATTTTATTCACACATTTTATTCAGTGCGTTTACTCTGTGGCAAATATCGATAGTTCATGTGTCAGTATAAAACACAGAGTAGTAAATTCGTTTGCTGAAATTTCAATGTTACATAGAGTAATCTTAAGGTCTTGAATCAGCGGCTTCTAAATCATTTCCAACATATTTTGTACTCCCACAATAATAAATTTGACCCGCAGAAGTGCGCGAAACCTATTTTGCTTACAAAAGTGAGTGAAGATTTTTTGAGTTAAGATTTAATTTTTCGGGTGCAGTCATTTAGTGAAACATTTTACTATCCACATGCCCTCCTCTTGTTTATTTCAAGTCGTGACTGTTCCGTTATAACAAATTTTGAGTCATCTATGAAATTTCAAATGCTGTAAATATTTTATCTGATAGAATGAGAAATAAGGATGCATGAAGGGAGTATCCTATACTCATTTTTAAATTCTCAGAAGTAGCACCATTCGTATTCCACGTCGCAGTTCGATGAGGTGAAGAGAAATAAAGAAGAACGCGATAGAAAGACCGAAGGAAAATTTTATTCCATAAGTTAATGCAATAATACTTTAGTGTTATACAGTCCGGTTGAGTGATATAATTATCATTATAAGTATTCCCAGGAATACAAAATTACAGATAATTGAGTGTTAAAATACTGTACTAATCGAACAATCCTGCAAACAAAGACGTAACGATGTTAAATGGGATATCTGTTTCTAACTTTCACATTAATTCAACGAAGAGAATGATGACAGAATTGATGTCACTTTTAACACAAAACCCCACTAATTGAGTTATTCCTCTGGCCAGCTGCATCGCCACATAACAAGTTCAGTTGAATTGTAGCAAAATACAACTTAATGAATTAATAATGTTAACATAATCTATTCCGTTCACAAGCAGGAACATTAGGGGGTAAACTTCTAACGAGGAAATCACCCTCGTGGGAGCTTTCCCCATCTCTGTACCCGGCAAAATGAACTGCAGGATATTTCGCAAGTGAATCGCTCCAGATTCGTAACCTAGACATGTTCGGTTGGATTTGGTTCTGTTGAGTTTAATAGGCGATGTTTCTCCTTCTGTAGGACACCGACCTCAGCGCGAACAGTGAAGCGAATCGTTAGCACCTAAAATGCACGTAAGACCCTACAAACCACCGTCGTGCGAGGCTTATCTCTTCATTTGGACATACTTAAAGGAGATTGCTTGTTCAAATTTGCGAATTCATCAAAATTGTTGAGGGATCGATAAGAGTTCACTGTTCTCGACGTAACTTCCGGTAATAATTTAAGTTATTGATTTAGTAAAATTGAATGCTTTTACTTCAAATATAGTATCTTGAATAACTCGTTACAAGATAAATATGACTACTCTGACGAACGACTTATTTATCCTTGAGTGGAAGTGGAAGGAAAGGGTTTATGTTCACTTTTTGCCCTGCTCAACTCAAACTAAAACTTAAAATTGGGTCGTATGATTCTTTGTCAGCGTCAACTATCTTATCTACTCACTCATTTGGAAGCTCGATTGTTATATTGAATTATTGAATAAAAATCTTGTGTTTGTTAAGAAGTTGACTGGTTAAACACTACTATCACCTGCATACAACATTCATTCACTTACCGCTGTGGTTTATCAAAGATGGATTACTGAACACGAATTCGTTATGACCTTAACAATACGCCTACAAAGAAGGTCAATTGACGGAATCTGCCCTACATTCGGCTCTCTCATTGAAAAGTCGATTGAGGGAGGAGGATATGCAGTAGGAGCCTTCCTAGATATAGCCTTCAACAATACCACCAACCAAAAATTTGTGCAGCGCTTAAAGACAAAGGAGTTCAGTGAGCACGTGGACTCCGGATACGCTGGATACTAGGGACCTACAAGTCTCCAGAGATAACACCACGATTACAGGCTCTGTGGAAATTGAATTCCCACAGGAAATACTCTCACTCGCCGTGTAGAACATAGTGGTCGATGGTGGACTGAGGGAAGTAGCCAACCTAGAATGTCACGTAGTTGGGTATTCCGATGACATATTCATAATCGGCAGAGGACAAATTCCGAACCCCCTGATGCACTCAATCCAAACAGATCTCAGAACGACCAAATTAAGTATGGAGCATCTGAGAAAGCTCATCCTAAGCCCGGCCACTGGAGCTATGAAGATTATTCTCATGGGTGCACTTGGAGTTGATTATACAAAGAGCGGCAACCAGAGCTGCCTACAGACTTATGTCAATAAAACTGTGGAAGGCAAAGGTACCCACACCTTACTGCTGATTAGTGGAGGAACAGATCTCATTCATTCAATGAGAATGGATGCGATGTCACCACGATATACTTTCGACAAGAAATTGCGTCAATCATCCAAGGAAGATTGGTTCAACAATAGAAGCAAATCAATCCTACCTACCAATAGTGATATCTAGTTCACCGATGGAAGGGATATACCGCAAACGCCCAAGCAAAGATATTATCATACCTCTGGTAAACAGGCCACTATTCTCCAAGCGAAAATACTGGCTATAAATCGCTGTGCCCAAACAGTGCACAAAGAAAGAAAGCAAAGCCACATCAGTAAATGCACAGACAGCAAAGCAGCTCTTGCTACGCTGGGTATCATGAAAATAACATCGAAGCTTGTGTGGGATTGCATTTACATGCTGAATAACCTTAGCGGAGACGAAGGCAGACTGTCTCTAATCTGGGTCCTCAGTCACTGTGGAATAAGTGGGAACAAAATTGCCGATGAGCTTGCGAAACTAGAAGAATAAACTCTTAATTGGCAATATTTAATGATTTTTTTACGTCTTACCAAAGTTTCATCAAGCTGAGAAACTTTTGAAATAAATATGAAAGTTTGAAGAAAATTTAAATAAAATGTAAAGAAAGTGGGCAATATAAAACCTCAATCACTTCATTCTTTTGAATGGCACCCATCTCGATCTATGTTAGACCGAACATTTTGCCGCTGCCCTCGAATATAGAATGTACAATCAGTGGACGCATGTGAGGGCAAGGTGAAAACTCCCTGAGAATGAAAGAAGAAATGATTTATTCGGTCGAAACTTATTTTATTTCACAACATAATCTCCTTTTAGCACGAAATACTTCGTCCAACGTTTTTATAATTTTTCGATCCCTTCCAAATAATACGATTCCGGCAATCCTTCAAAATAGCCGTTTGTTCCCTCGATGACCTCATCGTTAGAGCCAAACCTCTTTCCGCCGAACCATTTCTTCAAGCTTGGAAATAGTTAAGAATCGCAGGGTGCCAAATCTGGGGATTATGGTGGATGACGAATCAATTCGTGGCGCAATTCATGCAATTTTGTCATTGCGACTGCGGTCGCTTCAAATCGGCGTCAAATCGATCCAACAGCTCTGCATAATATACGTCGGTGATCGTTTTGCCATTTTCAGGGTAATCTGTATGGACGATACTTCGTGCATCCCAAAAAAATGTCACCATAACTTTGTTGGCTGATAAACTCACTTTAACCTTTTCAGCTTCGATCCGCCAGGACAAGTCCACTGTTTCGACTGTTTGGTCTTTGGTGTGTTGTGCTGGATCCATGTTCCATCCACGGTTACGAAACGGCGCAAAAAGTTCTTTTTATCGCGCTTGAACATCGCCAAGCACTCCGTTGAATTTGTCACACGGTCGCGCTTGTTGTCAACAAATAGTAAATGCATTTGGCAGATAGCTCTCTCAAATTCAAAAATTTATGCAAAATGTTCCGTACTCGTTCGGTTGAGATGCCCATAGCATCAGAAATCTCGTGCACTTTAACTCCCTAATCGTCCAATATCATACCATGGATTTTATCGACGATCCTTGGCATTGTAACCTCAATTGGACGACCAGAATGTTCGGCGTCCCTTGTGGTCATATTACCACAACGAAAATCAGTAAACCTATTGTAAATCGTTCCAATCGATGGTGAGGAGTCCCCATAATTCTTAACAAACGATGCTTTGGCTTGCGTAATCTTTTTTTGACCCAAGAAATAATGTTTAATCAAGACGCGATATTCACTTTTTTCCATGCTTACAAACATCTTCAAGGCTGCTTGCTTTCGATGAGTGTCGAAACAGAACTGAACGACATATCAGTCTTAAAACTTGAATGCCTAGTTGAAGATGATACATCACAAATGTCACATAGGATTTCCGATTGTGGTTCCATCTGTTTTATTTTTCAGGGACTTTTCGTCTCATGTATTCCTAGCAACCATAGTTGATACCACAAATTGTAAACAAATATAATGTTTTCATCACAGCCTCCTGTATTTAGGCCCGAAGAAGTGAAACATAATAGGATGAAATTACTCATTATTTCATGAATACGCATTCACAGCATTTTGTATTGTATTTGTAAACATAATTTAAATTCGAATCCACCTCTGTAATTAAAACTCGCTCAGGAAAATATATTTCAATTATGTGATCCTGCAAACAAAAATGAAAGTAATTGTATGAAAGAATATCTTTCCACGCTCCATGTAATTTCACATGAAAAATAATGACCAAATTTATTTTACTTCATCATGCAAAACTTGACTGGTGTGGCCGCATCTACAAACGAAATAGTAGAATCCCTAATGTAAATGAAACAAAAGTCCTTCATTGGTGTACAAAAAGTTGAAAATTATATTTATTAAATCACTGGATATTGTCATAACCTAAAAAAAATCCGACCACCTTCCTACTTCATGACCAAGTGGACTTACTCCATTCCCCTATGTTCAAAATTGTTGATAATTCAATTCAGTGGACCTCTAGCTATTTCCAGATGTTGTAAATTATTTCTGAGAATGATGCATTAAGTCAGTAATATTTGTAATAATTGTATCTTTCGATACTTGTGAATTGAAATCCAATTGAAATTGTAGAACACATTGTATTGGTAGTGTCTGGAAGAGTATTATAAGAACGTGTAAATAAATCATATAATTATCACATTGATGGGCATAAAATAGACTGAGATTCCCTAATCAAATACCTTAGATATGGTTTGAGCTTGATATAGTGGACTGTAGTTTTAATTGAAGCCATGAATGTTATAATTGTGATAAATACCTTGATTCCTGTATAATCCGGCTCGAAGGACCAAATGTTCCGGCTTGACATAGTGGACTGTAGTTTTAATTGATACATCGCACTAACCTAAGACCTATTTATCAACTGTACTTTCCACAATTATTTACAGTTAGAAATATAGATGTTCGTCGTTTGATGACAAGAATACTTATGATTCAAAATGCTACGGAAAGGGTGCCTATACCTGAATGACAACCCAAGAGGTATAAATGTACAGTCACATACAAAAATGCTGGTACAGATGATATTCTATTATTTTAAGATATAAATAAATACGATAATTCTATGGAATCAGGTATTTTATGTTTTACATTTCAATGTTTTCTATGAATTAAATATTATTCTATTACTAAATAAGATAATTCCATGGAATTCAATTTGAAATGAAGGACTGAACCAAAAATATAATGCTCGAGTATCCACTTTCGAACCAGGTGTTCAAGATTAATGAGGTAATAGAAAAAGGTTGGCGACTTCGAAAACCCCTAAGAGCCAGAATTCGCTACATATTGTGAAGCAAAATTAACGAAATTCAAGAGATATACGATCTCCGGATCTTTTATATCCTCACTCGAACAGTTAACAAGCATTAAAAAATAATTTTTGATGAAATTCATCGATATTCAGGGCGTCAGGACCCCCGTATACCCCGGTGATGGTCCAAGGGGATCTCAGGGAATCTTATGGACATCATATTCGTGATCAGCGACCCCAAAAAACTTCCAAGAAACTCATTCGAGCCCGTTTTTTTATTCGCCTCAAAAGGCACAAAATTCCTGAGGTACCTTCTGAATCGAATGCATGAAATCTCATCTCAATCCATCCAACTGTGCCAGTGATGGATCTACAACGTTACAAATCCAACAGTTTGAACATCACCTATTCCGTATATAAATATGGTGACATCGTTATTGGGGCACTTGACCCCTTCGTACAGCTTAAAACGAACTGCACCATATCCGGGCATTCGTGGCTGAATCCATATAGATTCTAAGTTAGACATGTTCTGTTGAGTTTAATGGACAATTTACTCTTTCCACATTGCTCCGACCTATGCGAGAACGGTGAAGTCGATCGTTATAACCTAAAATGAACGTAGAAAATGGTACAACAAACCGACGGCATATAAGGGTGTCTCTCTTGACTTTAAAGTACTTGATGCCAAGTTCATGAGATATTGCGCCTTTTGTGAGTTGCCGAAAATGTTCTAGAATCAATAAGTTACTTTCTTTGATGTTTTTATGTCAGTTTACACATTATTTATTCGCTAAATATGCCTAATCGATTTATCAAATATTTTCTTTTGTACGAAAACTTCTGTTCCGCTTTCCAACACTTTCACATCGCTTTCAAGGTTCAAATATTATATACAACTTTGGCATTTTCTACTCACACAAATAACGTTCAATACTATTCATTCTTCACAATTGAGCAGAAATGCAGTTTCGCTAGGACAAAAATGTATCACAAGAACAAGCAGTCTTCATCATAAACGGCACTCATTTTCTTTGAGGGGTGGGAAAGATGGATAAGATAGTTTTTTCGAAATCTCGGGTGGACAGTGACTTTTCTGTTGATTCGAAGGTCTACCATGCGAAAGTTGATCAATATCGTACTGAAACTGTAGATTTGTATAACAAACAAACTACCATTTACAAAGACTTGGTATAATACATTTTCCTACTTGTAGTCCAGTCAACAAAGCGCTAAAATGATCACAATCTCTTACTTAGCTTTGCAAATGATGGAACATTTCATGACTGTTCCTCCTCTAGAGCCCCTATACAAATCCAATGAAGACAGACAAGCGAGACAGAGACAGGTTTACGCAATTGATGGAGACTTGGCAAGGATTTTCGAATGGGGATCTGATAATCTAGTAGAGTTTATGCAACCAAAACTCAAGCTTGCGTCTTCTCCAGGAAGTGGATTCCACAATCCCTAATATGATGATGGCAGGTACAACTATTCATATAAAGTCTTCCACATCTATGCTCGGAATCATCACCATTAGCACGTTCTCATGGGACCATCATGTGAGGTCCATTGCGAAAACCGCTGCACAAAAACTTGGTGATCTATTCCGTGCCAAGAGCTGTTTTAGATCTCAGCAGCCCCTTATAACTACAAAGCACAGACGAGACATATCCTGGAGTACTATTCACATGTTTGGAGTTCAGCTCCCAAACATACGCTGAGGCTGTTGGATTCTATCCAGAAGAGATATTCGTCTTAAAAGCTGATTAACCTCTCTAGGATTTGGTGTAATTTATTCGACAACATTTGTTCGACGGAAATTTGTTCGACAACATTTGTTCGAACGAAAATTTGGCACCCTGGTAATTTGATCGAGAGGAAAGCTAATCGCCTCGCATTTATTCGAACATAAATTTGTTCGACAAATTTTTAAATATAAGTGAAAAAAATAAACAGCTAGATACTAGGAAATACTTTTAATGTTTTTATGTAAGTAAGTGTCAAAACAATACAAAATGATTTAATTTCCGGTACATAATTCGTAATATATAATATTAACCACAGTATAGCAAAATATACACATAGTAACATGAAGTATTACTAATTTTATTTCAACTATTAGTAGCTAATATTGTGCGCCACGCCACGTAAATAATCGGCTACGTCAACATTAGGTTCAAAAGTACACGCGCCAGTCTCTATATTTTTTACTTTCAGCAGGAGGTTCCTGTCCACTGATATATTGCTCCATGCGATGCTCGTTCAAACTTTGTTCCCTCTTAATTGCGGTAATGAATTTCCATATATTTGGATGCTCAGCTGAAATTTGATTTTGAAAACGTCGATGCCAACCTTCGATAGCATTATTGGTTTTCGGTAAGCCATGTTGAACGTTATCATAACAGTTCCGCATATGATGGGAAAAACGTGGCAGGCGGAGCGGTGGCGTCAATCTGGCCGACCGATCCAATTGTCCTCAAAATAATCTATCACCGTTTGTGCATGAGAGGGTAAAATGTTTAGATCACAAAGTGCATCAAAATAATCCTCCAAATGTGGCATAGGAACAAATGCTAATGCAGATAGCATTCTAAGTTTTAAGGCAAAGTCTGGATCAGTGTCGTATTCTCTCCTAAGACCATTTGATTGTACGTTTCTATAAATACATTGGCAGGAGTGGAAAAAGCATCCACGATGCACTGATTCAGGAAATTCAACGTTCATCGCATTTACCATTGCATGTTCGAAATCAGTCATAATTGAATTCGGGTTTGCGGTTGGTTCCAAGTTTTTTATTGTTCTTAAAAGTTGAATGCAACATTGTTCACTTTAGCTGGGAAATAACGCGTAAATTAATGGCAGAGCAATGTATCCACGTAAGCCATGTATAGTGAAGAGTTGCTCAAATAGTGGTGGAACGATTTTGAAGGTACCATCTGCGTACCAGTGATCCGATCTTGCTAGGAGCTGGAAATTTCTTCTGGTGGAAAATATTATCATTTTGTCTTCCACGAGCCCAGAATCGAACAATAAAAACTGTTCACCGTTTCAGTAGTGGTATAGTTATCTGGGAACACAATATTTCTTTTGTGACTTGGAATGACTGGACCATCATTGTGCTTGGTTCTAATATTTCTTATTGTCCTTTTCATTGTATCTACTGAAGACAATTTTGCACTTACGGCTTGACTAATATTCATCGATGCACTGGACAAAATATAATGAGGTGCATCGCGAGAATCTATAGTATCTTCTCTTATTTTATTCAATATTTTATTTGCTTCAATTTGTGCACCATCACCGGCATGATTAGGTTGTTGCACCTGCTTACTCACTCCATTATTTATGGTAGTCAAATAACATTTACAAAACGTCTTCTTGAAATTTTCGCACTTCCAGTAAATTTTACTTTGGCACTATTTATCTTTTACATACAAGTAACCGTCCAAACATAGTTTTGGTTTGCCTTTAGAACTATTCACAAATTATAACGCCATTTCAATGCAAAGACGCAAACACAACTGATGGAATAACAGGAATAAAAACCACTGAATCGTTATTATAGCCACCTGCCAAATATCGATTAGTACCTGAAAATTATTCCTAGAAATTAGGGGTACAATGACTGCATAACAATTTTAATTTGTTCCATTGCAGCTTTTTTGAAATGAAATTCTAAAAAAATGCATTTTTGCACTTAAAAATGCAACTCAACATTTCTACTGAAAACAAAAAGCATACAAAGTTTCCAGATACCTTCCAGAATATAATGCAAAAAATTGCATCTCAAAAATTGTATACGTTGTTGTGCTTTACTTCCTTGATTATATATACATTATTTTAATTCAACTGAATAAACGTCCAGAGTGAAATTAATTACTCGTCAGCTCAATTTCCGTATAAAGTAATAAAAAGTATAAAACGATATCCTGCTAAACTTTTTCCTTTTTTCATTTCGGAATGTAACGGATATTTTAACAGAAACTTCACTTTCCTTTTTAGTAATTCCCTGTAGAATGGAATATTCAAGTTTTGTGTTGAAACTAAGAACAATTTCTGTTTCTACGATATTATATACAGCAATATAACTGAAATGGACGAATATTCAGTGTGATGTAGGTTAATTAGTGAGCTTATTCTTCCTATAAAGTAATAAGAGATATAAAACCATATTCTACTAAACCATTTCCTTCTTCATCCGAAGTGTAACTGATTTTTTGGAACAACGTTCGTATCCATTTTTACTATTATCTTGTAGAATCAGATTGCATTTCTCTAAATTCCACTAGATTTAAAACTTGATGAACTTTTTAATTTTCAATCAAGGGATAAGCCTTTCTCCTGTTAAAATCGAATTGTTTCCATTGATTATATATTTAATTGATTTTGCTGTATTTAATTCTCGTACGACTTCATTGGATGATGAGATTTGTATGATCTCGAGATATTTTGTTTTAGTTTTGAAAGAGGAATTTCCGTTTCGATGTATTATAATTGACCTGTACAAACAGCCATTGTGAGGTGGATTAATTAGTTAGATGTAAAAAGTGAGATTTATTCTTCCCACAAAGTAATACGAGGTATAAAATGATATCCTACTGAACATCGTTCAAACTCCTGTTTACAGCTTCTTAATTGAAATATATTTTCCATCAAGATTTTAATTATGAATGTAGATTCTAATTTCGATGTTATGTACACAAATGCTGTATAGAAATTCTGTGAAAACGTATTTATAAAAGTCTCATTCCTCAACGAAGCTCATATTTTTCATGTTTATTATTGTTGGCATAAATTAATTTACATTCTTCCTTTGATTATTCTCGAAATTAAATGTCTCTCATGTTTTCATAGTGAATAAGTACTTCTCATGTAAAAGAGAAATAATTCCATCAAAAATTTAATCCATCATATCCCGACATCCTCTACAAATACTGCTAAAGGACAGAGGACCTTTCAGTTACCAAGTGATCATCATCAGAGTAAACTTCCACTATGATGATGTACTTACTTATGATCTTGCATTTGCCTCAACGAATTCGAGCCACGCTCGTTTTCCGCTGCGCTTTTTTCGAAACCTCTTTTGATTATTATTTTGGTTTATGTCTTCTTTCTTTGGGCGGTAAGCACAAGGGCCGCCGTTCTCCAACAGCGGGTCATATGCCGCTGCGCCCCTGATTGTGGGATTTCTATGCGTTTTCATCTTTTGGTATGTGTTTGTGGCCTGTTTCCGAATTATTTCCTCAATTTTAGGTATTCCTGTGGTGCATCTGGACATGATCTGATTACCTTATTCTGTATTATTTGCAAATTCTTCAGTTGCGCGGGTGATGCTTGTAACCATATTTCAACGGCGTATGTTATTGTCGGTCTTATCACAGAAGTATAGATCCTCAATTTACTTTTGGTACTAAATTTGCTTTTCCTGTTGAGTAGAGGATATAGGTGCCCATTTATCTGATTTGCCATTTTTTTCATGTTCCTTAGGTGGGGAATGAAAGTTAGCAGCTTCCTGTCTAGCGTTACTCCCAAGTATTTCACTTCCTCCACGCTAGGTATCTTTTCCTTTTTCATACAATGTCTTTCGTCAGTTTGTGTCTAATGTACTTGGCTCTTTTTGCTTGTAAGCATCTTATTTGGATATGTTGGCATAAGGCGTGTCGTCTGTATATTGCGCCAAGTATACTCCTATTGTCTTAGGTATATCTGCGGTATATAAGTTATAGAGTACCGGTCCGTGTATCGAACCTTGCATTACACCTGCCTCTGCTTGTCTTTCTTCCAATGTGATATCGTTCACCCTCGTTTTGAACCTGCGCCCATGAGGTACGACTCTATAAACTTCGGGTAGGCTATTGGTAGGTTGTATCTGTACATCTTATATATCAGTCCAGCGTGCCATACCTTGTCAAAGGCTTCGGCTATATCTAGGAACACTGCACTGGTAGGCAGTTTCTTATTGTGCCCTTCTACAAACTTCTCAGCTATTCTAGATAGTTGGTGTGTTGTGCTATGCTCATTGCGGAACCCATGCTGTTCATCCGAGATTATATTTTGGTTTTCTATTAGCTGGTTCACATGTTGAGTATAGTTCTCTCGACTATTTTACTCACTTATCGGTCTTTAACTTGATGTTTTATTCCTTGGTTCATTCGGTTTGGGGATATGATGATGTCAACTTGGTAGCTGAAAAGTCCTCATCCATCAACCAATCAAAACGGGAGCCAACAAGTTCAAAGTTCTTCAACCACTTGATTGTGTCCATTCTGCGCCCCTTGATGCAACACTCAGCCTAGCAGGTCTAAGGCAGCGCCGAAGGCTGGGATTCTTCATGGACTGATGTCTCTTGTGGCCTCAGGCGGCATTTATGCGCTGCCGAAGTGTTGTAATCTGAGAGAAGCCGGTGCTGGACATCCTACAAGATGCCTCTCCGCATCTACTACGCATCGACGATGCTCATTAAGTGTAGATGTTTGGGCGAGAGCTCCGCGATGTGGATCTTCACCTGAATCACGCCAAGAGCACTGCACCAACGCAAGAGCCACTGTCTATTTTGTAGCTCTCTGAAGACGTGGAGCCCGGTGGTCGATCAGATTCCAGGAACCCTGTTTGTCCAATTCATCGACCACTTCGTTTCCTTTCATGCCAGAGTGAGTAGGTACCCATACTGGCTGAATTTTTCCCTGCACTCCAAAACATGCCTAGAAGTTATGAGCGCGAAGTGCACACAGTGCCGCTTGGCAGTCAGTGCAGGTACATAGTCGCCTACCTCAGTAGTTTAGTCTCAGGTTTTCCGGGGCACAGGTTTAGTTTGCACAGACCTTAATCTGAGAAACGGTTACATGACCACCTGGGGATACTCCGGGGGGCCAGGTAGATCAATGGTAGAAGCATCGATCTTCTAGTCACTGCGGCAGCTGGTTGCAGGTTCGTATCTCAACGATTGCGGAATTTTTCCAATAGCCCGAGAAAATGGTGAGGCAAGGTACAATGAGTTATCAGGCCTAGGTGTCATCGAGACTGCTATGGTTGCAGAATCGAGCCTACCACACGAGGTGGAGTGTTTAGTGGGTATATCTGAGGTGATTAAATTCAGCCTCGGGACTCTCACACTACCTTATGGGATGTTACAGGCCCATAAGCTGCCCATAAAGAGTTTCAACCCCCTCCCAACAGAAGAAAAAAAATTGAGGAACTGAAATACCCGCTAGACTCGCCAGTCTTGGCCCCGTTCGTGAACCAGACGAGTCCGTAGACCTTGTTCTCCCAGTCTGGTGTTTGTTTGAAAGGTCCGCAGTACTGAATAATATTTTTATTGCATACGGATAATTGTTTTTTCTCATGTCTATTGTTATAGTGTAACCTCAGTGTGGTATAAAAAATAATTAACAACATTTGCTGCGAGAACGAAATAAACAAGCCAATTTTATAGCAAATGTTCAAATAAGTCACCATTCTGTTCTCTAAAAACTGCCAAATGCCTTACGTATCTGAACCTAGTCCTTCACTATTGTTTTCAATACTGATTACTCTTAAAGTTATGGAACTTGTATCTAATTGTTATGTTAGATTCAATGACAGCAAACTTGAATTTTTTTTTTAAGTAAATTTCATGTGGCAAAACGAACGTTTTTTCTGCAAGATCTCATCAGTTTGCAAAATAGACTACATAAATCATATATGGTTGGAGAGCTTACTGAAAATGCTGATTAACGGTACATCAAAAAAAATTAGTAATGTCGTGATGACTTTTCGAATATGACGCTTTTCCACTTTCTTTCAATCATAAAATATAAATCATTCATAACTCGCATATCTACATGGAACCCATTTTGAACAGAACCAAAAGGACTTTCCAATGATGATAAAATTATGGGGGTTTGTATCCAAATAAACATGAGTTTAGTGCGGCAGCATGTACAGCGACACTCTGTGAATGATGAAAATAATTTCAAATCATGCGGAATATCGGTAGCTATCGCTGAAGTAAAAATATCAGTCAATATTGCAAATTTCAACGGAGTGATGGAAGTTCCTCGTACCCCTGTATATATATTTATATATATATATATATATATATATATATATATATATATATATATATATATATATATATATATATATATATATATATATATATATATATGTAGAACTGGATTCTCGGGTATTGATCCGCGTTGTGTGGTTTCGGTCCTCAAAAGGACCAATTTCACGACGTTTCGGCAAAGTCGCATTTGCCATCTTCAGGTGATTTTCCAGACTCTACGGTCGAATCACCTGAAGATGGCAAATGCGACTTTGCCGAAACGTCGTGAAATTGGTCCTTTTGAGGACCGAAACCACACAACGCGGATCAATACCCGAGAATCCAGTTCTACATATATATATATATATATATATATATGTATATATATATATATATATATATATATATATATATATATATATATATATATATATATATATATATATATATATATATATATAGATATATATCAATAATATTATTAAGAAAAACACAAAACTAGAAAACTAGAAAATGAAAAGTGGAAGGTAAAAAATGTATAAAAATGAATTGAGAGTTTTATAAAGGAAATTATTCACAAATATTTACATTTGAGCTATAAAATTCAGTCGCCCTTCACAATCAACCTGTTTCAGCTCATGGATTGTATTACTTTTATAATCATGATAACCATGAACTGCAAGGATTCTTCTGACTGGAGTCAGAGATATTAGTGGCAGCACTGATTGCGGTAATAGAGGTGTGAGGATTCTCATTAAAGCAAGCGACAACTCCATTCACATTATTATCATTTCTCAACGGTCTATTTGTATTCCTCTTTAGTTTGGTGAAAGAATCATTTTTTTGAAGCTTATCCACTAATGATATAAAAGATCCATAATCGAGGCAGCGCCTGTTAGGAAATCTTTGAGAGTATACATTTTCCATATAAACCGAGCATTTCGTTCACTTTTTCAATGAATCAACAAAAATGCTGTTTTTCCAACATTTGTTTGCTGAACCATTATGATTTATTGCTGCGCAAGCGGGACAATTGTCAAATGTGAACAACTCGTCCCTAAGTTGTTTACTTTGTATTTTAATTCGGCAGATCGAAACTGCCATCCTCAGCTAAGGAAGTTCAAAGGGATTACTTGGTAATATTGATGATATTGTATGTGGAAAAGTACAGATCCTTTCAATAAATCGCTTGTATATTTTCACACTTTCAATCGGATTGTGCATATCTTATGAAGATGATCGATTTGAATCCTGCGTTCGCTCATAGACATAGAGATTAAAAGAACACAGAGCCACTCGGCTATCTATATAATTACTTCGATGATCTCTAGTTTCCAATGAGCAAGCGAAAACCTTCATTCAGAAGACCACCTAGTGACATTGGCCTGTTTCAGGACTTTTGGAAATCTTTCTGCTCCTATTTAAAGAATTCATACAGTCCTAGTTACCCCTTTTGTACCAATAACAAAGGGAAGGAATTCCACGATTATCCTTCATCTTGATCAATACTTGAATGGCAAGTAAATTACTGCATCCCCAAAAATAACGTGATAATTGACTAAAGTATTTAAAAAAACTGGCACATCCGCCAAAACGTTGATTCAAAAATTATACAACATCTATATTTGCTATTATGGGAGAATATAATTTGGCGATTATACGTTTCCAAAAACAGACACATCTGACATGATATTGTTTGAACAAATATACTAGCAATAGGATAGGCATGGAAACAATTCATTTGACAATAGTTGCGGTTATTTAAAACCCAGCGCATTCGCCAAAATGTTGTTCCAAAAGAAAGAAATAACTGTTGTTTTAAATAATTGTGAATTTGTGTGTTCATGAAAATGTGCAGCTTATGTCGCAGCAGAGGAGAGAATATGATTGAACGAAATATTTGGAATCATGCGCATTCGCCAAAATGCCCCTGAAAAGAGCGGATTGATCTGCACTCCATCTCTTTAGGGAGCCAATGCAGCTAAGCATGTAGACCATTACGAAATTCCTCATCGTCATTGATAGGTGGCACCCAAATCAAGGCCCTCAATGCTGCTGTTGGTGTGATCTTCCTTGAAGCCTCTGCCTCTGCGGAAGAGTCCTTGCATTTTGTCCAGAAGTTTCGGGGCTATAACTAGTTCGGTTTCTTTCCACCATATGAAAACTGCATGACTGAATCTTGAGGTAATAATAGCTGAGTAGATCCACATCAGCTGCTTAGGCTCCAAACCCCAGTTCATGTCAATTGTTCTCTTACACTGCCAAAATGTTATCATAGCATTTTGGAACCTAGTCTCCATTTGTTTCTGCTGAAGTAGTTTTCAGTCCGAGGTTACTCCCACATACTTCACCGTTTTGGAAAAGTCATCTGACTTGCCCCCGAATACCATCTTCTTCAGAGGCTCGATTTTGTACCTTCCGGAGAAGATGATAATGATATTTTTCTCTGGCTGAATGGAAAGTTTGTTCTCTCTACACCAAACTTCTATAATTATCAAGGTTTGTTGGACAAGCTCCTGCAAGGTACCCTCGTAGGCTCCTCTGGAGAGTATGGTGATGTCATCCGCATAATCTACCCCCTTAATACCAGCACAGTTTAACCTTATTAGTAGCTCATCCACGACCAAACAACATAAAACGGGGTAGAGTACCATCCATGTGAATGCCCTTTCTAAGTACAACTTTCCACGTCGTGGAAAGTATTCAACTCCAAAAATATTCACCCTATTAGCTCTCGTGGAATACTATGTCTCTCCGTCGCTTGTTCAATAGAGCTCCTAGAGGTCTTGTTAAGACTCTATGTCAAGGAGGCACCAATGCAGACTCCTTTCCACTTCAGCTGCTACTCTATAAAGCCAATCGACGGATGGAGGGCTGCCGCGACAGATCTGCTCATCTGATAAACATGCGATTCCTCGGGGAAAGGGTAACGCTTCACGGGTCTTGCATTAAGATACCAGTCTACAAGCTTCTCTAACTTCTTCAACAGATACTACGTAAGGCTTATGGGTCGGTAATCTTTGACATTTATATAGCTTACCCTACTTGATTTGGGAATGAAGGTCACTTGAGTTCTCTTATACTGCTTGAGCTTATATCCTACCGCAAAAATTTGAGCCCAAAATTTTTTGCAGAAGTACTTGAAACAATCTATCAGACCCCGGTGACTTGAACGCCTCAAAGGTGTTGACAGCTCTTCTATCTTTTCCAACGTTTACCACTTTTACTGCCACAGACCAGTTTTTCCTCAGGCCTTAGCTCTCACTCTCCGGAAGGCTAATGCCCAGGAAATTGGCCTTCATCGACACCTTCAAGTGTCTCCTCTGTGGATTCAGTTTAGCCTCATCTTCTTTCTTCAAGAACCGCAGTCTACCTCAACGGTTGCCAAAAAAGTTCTTTGGGACTTTTTCAAGAATTTCTTACATTGCCTCTGACTGATTTAGTGCCGATCCCAGACCTCCCTGGACTTTTCCAGATCTATTTAGAAGACGCCTCGTTTCTCTCTCATACTTTTCTAGATCCGTACTCCAGTCAGGCCCTTTGGCTCTAGTTGTTCCAAGAGAAATATATGAATCATGATAGAATAACTAGTTTTGATATTCGCAAATGTGAACTTGTCTACGTCATGTGGCTAGTATAATTGTAAATACAAGAGATGATTACAAGTGTAATACTATATTCTGATTATTATTTTCTGTTTTATTCATAAATTTTGATCTATGAACTGTTGTTTTAGATAATTGTGAATGTGTGTGTTTATGAAAATGTGCAGCATATGTCGCAGCATATGAGAGAATATGATTTAACCAAATATTTGAAATCCTGCGCATTCGCTAAAATGTTGTTACGTAAATATACAAATATGTAAATGTTAGCTCTTTATAAATAACGAATACTAGCCGTTACTGGTTTCAGTATTTCGAGAACTGCGATCTTCAGTCAACAAAGAAACAAACATACAGTCCCTCTGGGTCATAACTATTTTGAAATAGTGGGCTAGCTCATTCAAGAATCTCGCTTCCAACACCCTACTACGTAGAACAACCATTCAGGGCATTGGTTCCTTTGTTTGTACCTCTGCAACTTCAGTATTACCAAGCAATTTTGACAATGCAGGTGTTAATCGATTCGACACGGTCCAGAACGCGATATACTATGTGACTACAGGAATAATCTAAGATGGTGAAATTCACTCGTTAATTAATCCAAGATGTAAAATAAAATATTCGGACGCATTTTATTTCATTATATCCAGATTTCCTCTGGAAATGTCTCTAATTGCTCAACCAAATTCGACGCTAAAAGCATGTTTTCACCAATATTTTACACTTACTGTATTAATTTTAGTACTGCTTGAAGTTGTAACCGAACAGTGGTTATCTGTTAATAAATGATCAAGAATTAAACACAGCAATATTGGACGATTGTAACTTCCAACTGAATATGTTGAAGCTTTTTCTTGGGGCAGTTTGCGGAAAACTCAATCTTCCATTCTGAACTTTTAAGTAAGGAACGTAATACGTCATGCATCTTCTGTAAATCCTTTTTACTTCCCTCACTATGCGTAGTATAGTTCTGAAGCGATCCGAACTATTTATGAGATGAAGTCTGTGTGTGCGTGCGTATGTATGTGCGTGCGTATGTTTGTGCGTATGAATACTACTGTGGAGACGTTCGGACCGTTTCTATTGGTCATTCAGATTTAAACACTTAGGAATCGCTTTAAAGTGTAGAAAATAGGAACAGTAATATATCAGAGCGCGGTATCCCTTTTGCAAGTGGTAATTTCAGCATCCACTTTCAGGTTTTCGAATGTAACTATAGTATTTATTCCAACCATTAGACAACAGTGTTTTCTGGTTATAAATATACTTCATATGCATATGTTTAACCCACAGTAGTGTCCGGAATTCTTATCTTGAGATTTGAATAACATCACACTACATCGTCGAATTGTGACGTCGCATAGATACATTGAATTTACTTTGTGATATCATAGATGAACACAACGCTGCAGACTTTACAATATAAGAACAATTACGTACTCTGTGGTATAATGGAAGTAAGGTTCATCGACTGTATGATAGAAATCTATCGAACAATATGAGGAATCTGTAGATATAGCATTGGATATCTCCAAAGCATTTGGAGTCTGGCACCAAAGCCTTCTTGTCGCCTCAAATTTGTCCCTTACTATCGATTTTTCTCTTAGATAGATCACTCCGTATGGTGGTTGACGAAGTATCGTCTGATATCATGACTATTAACGCTGGTGTTCCACAGGGACCTGTCTTAGCACCAATTATGTTTCTTCTCCATATAAACGATATGCTAGAAGTGACCTCCTGTCCCGTTCACAGCTTCTCATCTGGAGCCCTATACTATCCAATAAAGCCAGAGGAGCAAACAGAACAATTAATGGAGATCTGGTAAAGATTTTGGAGTGGGGATCTGATAATCTAGTAGAGTTTAATGCAACCTAAAGTGAAGTCTGCGTCTTCTCCAGGAAGGCGGTTCTCACAATCCCTAATATGATGATGTCAGTTACCTATGAAATCTTCCTTATCCATGCTCGGGATCACTACCAACGGCACCCTCTCATTTAATGATGGCTTCAAAACATGCCCTTAAGCTTTTGGATTCTACCCAGAAGAGCTATTCGTATGATTGCTGATGTCACACTTACGAGTTCATTGACATCTCTAGAACATCGTAGGAAGGTGGGAGATCTCTCCCTTTTCTATAGATATTCATACGGTTGATGTTCACCAGACATCTCGTATGTTTTCCCACCATGAGAGGTTCTAGATAGGCAGACTACACAAGCTCAAACTAGACACCCCTTCATTGTCAAGCTCGAGACCTGCCGAACTTCTTCGTTTCAGACTTAATTTTTCTATAGAACAGCGAATTTATGGAATTCGTACTAACCATTTAGAGATGTGCGGTGAAGCTACTCCGCTATGGTATGTTAAATCAAACAATCTGTATCTGTGCGGCATTCAACGCACTGAAAGGATCGACTGTGTGGTCGAGACTTGTCAGGAATATCAAGGAGATCCTTAACAGGCTAGGCGATAGAAATAGGCTCAACTTGACCCAAATTCCGGATCACCCAGGTTGGAAATGAAATGAGAGAGCGGACAAACTGACCAGAGTTGGAGCCAAATTGCTGGTAAACCATACAACGAGGAAATCTTGTAGAACCATCTGAGATACCAACTTGCCTCAGCATGGAGAATCATTGATGACTGCCGAACTGCCAAATCGCTGCTTGGCGATGAGGTATGCCTAAGAGCAAGCGAGATACTCTCGCTGAGTAGACAAAGCATTAAGATAATCTCCGAGATCCTCACAAGTCACGGAAATCTGATAAAATTTGAACATACAGTAGGAAAAGCGAGACTCCCTTCTGTATGAGTTGCGAGCGAAACGAAGTGGATTTCTCGACCTACTTTCTTTGTGAATGTCCTACGCTCATTTGAACTACGTTCACCTGACTAAGTCCGGGGATCATCACGGCCGATGACAAAAAGGATCTAAACGTAAAAAGTTACTGGGATTCTGTCGAGCAGCGGGGTATCCAAATACCCCCCGAAAAACTTAGCAGGGGATAGTCTACAAGGGTCTTTGGCTTAGTGCACTGAACATTGTATTAAACTTGCTACCATCTCAACCAATCGATATTTCTTATTAATTAATTGATGTATAACCAAATTTGTTTATTTCAAATCACATTCAACTCATCTCTAACAAGGATCCTCAGGGATATCACATGCCTCTCATCCCAAACCAATCATCATTTAAAATCATTAAGCTTTACCAAAAAAGAGGCGCGTGGTCAAATTTTGTTCGAAATAAAATGTTATGTATGCCTAATTAATTATCAATTAGAATTCATTCAGATATCAAACAAGCTGCTAAAATTCAGGCTAGTTCTAAGAACACATATGAACCTAAATAGAAATAGTATATTCTTCGTTCTCTTTTATTACGGCCAATACTCAATACGACCGTCCCATCATAAATTGATACAGTTTGTTCTTTGTACGTATTTAACAGAAATGGTTCTAAAGAAAACAAGTGCTTCACAGTATTGGTAGTTAAGACACAAGTTTATGATCTAATTCGGAACGGCAAGTGGATCTCTTGCTATGGTTTAAACAAAGGTTTTTAACCCTGTCTTTTCCTTTGAAGCCAGAATCTATTCACGTAACCATAACATAAGACGTGCAGGACCCGGTCGTTTCATATTAAACATGTAATTAGAATATCAACTAGATGTAATTTCCATTCATACCTAAATTCAAGGAAGTCATAAAATTGAGGTCCCTGTCAACAAAAATAGAATAGTTCTTCTGTATTCACCTCACTAGACTAGGGCAAATCTCTTTCTCTCTCTCTCTCTTTCAGTTCTATTCTTAACTTCTTGAGTTAAGTCTTGCTTTGACCATTTCACGAATCACTTAAATCATATCTTTGTAAGTTTTCTAGTTAAGCTTGTGTTGTGGTGTTTATTTTTTTTCATTTAGAATCAAGTCATATTGCTAAATACATAGAATTTAGAGTTCCTTGGATAATTAAATCATTAGGCTGGTACATCCGGGCTGAGTTAAATTAGTTCCATTCCATATCTAGGTTCTAATGAGGTTAATTCAAAATTGAGGATTACCTAATTGTTTTCCAAGTTTAACATAATATCTTAATTGATAATTTAGTAATAATTAATCTTTTAACTCTCAGTTCATTTTTATAATTGTTTGATTTCTTTATTATTATTAAATATTCTACATTTGTTTTGATTGAGAGTTTTCCTACTTAGCGTAGTTTATCAAATACCCTCGATCACACAGTGCTTACTTAATGTGTTAGTTTCTCAACCAAAGACGAGTGAGTATTACATATATCTATTGACCGTATTGTTGCCTGATTTGCCTAGCTAATGAGAAACTCGTGATATCGGGTCACTTCCTGGTTATCGATACACGTACTGCAAGTTATACTGATATTAATTACTCAAGGCAAATGATATATAGGGATGAATTTGATAACCTTTAGAAAACCAAGTAAACCAGAGAAGGGCTCCTTATCAGAATATCTATCTAACTATCAATTCATCTATCGAACGAAACAGAAATCTACACTTCTACATCTTTTGCGATCAATCTTTTTCAATTCAGAGTGATTGGCCTGATTAAAATTCTTCGTTTGAGCGGTTCTATTCTCATTAAAGATTTATGTGCTTCGATTTCTCAAGTTGAATTAATATTACGTGACGCACTCATACTAGGTATAAATACAACGAAATTATGGCATTACAGTATTGCATGTTTTTCTGGATGATGAATCTACGTTAACAAATCAACTTGTCATAATTTATGTTGATAATTAAAATATCAGTGGGCACCATCGATGAATAATAATGGAATAGTGGCATAAAAAACTAATCAACCAAACTTAAATAAAACAATTATTCATACTTTGATTTTCACTAATTTATTATCAGTCAAATTGGTGAAAATCAAAATTTTATTTAAGCTCAGATTAGATTTTCATCACGTAATGGCTGATTATACTTACCAACCACATTGAGTTTGAATGCCTGACTGATTTTAGGCTCGGTACTGACTTGACATTCATAAATACCCGTATCTCTTGTTTGTGGAGAAGTCACTTTCAAGGTCCATTCGTTAGAGCCATCTGTGTGCAGAGACTGGAATCTTTGGTCGTTTGTGTATGTCAAAATGCCGACGGTCAATATATGTAAGTCACGTTTCCGAATCCAAGATACCTGGAAATTGGAAACAAAACAACAGTTTAATCATTGTCACTATATATGTTTTATTTGGAAGTGTTTGAAAGCGAAACCTGTGAGTGAACAATCAAAAAGATGAAAAGGCTCACGTGCAATCGTGAAAATTAAAGTGGACGCCAAAAATGTTTGCGACAAATTATAAAATACTCTTTGGCTCAATGCATCTCATTGTAGTATTCGCTACAGCTTTGTCTTCTGTATTGGATTTTGTTTGTTTCTTTGTTCCTGTGCATCGCCTGTCGGTTCGTTTATAGCAGGGGTCTCAAAACTACGGCCCGCGGCCCAATCCGGTCCGCCAGTATCATCAATCCGGCCCGCGACAGCTAATGGCTCATTGTTGTTATTTTTGTTGGGATAAGTTGGATAAAAGACACAGAATGATAATAATTCGGTTTTATTTACTTGCTTGTAAAGCTTAATGACATGTATAATGCGCAGAAAATTTAACTTAAGCATAATAACTAACAAATAATTGAAATGAATCCCACTAACATCATTTATTTATTCATTTATTTATTTATTTAATCTTATACTGATCAACAGGTATAAACCCAATTGAAGATCAGGACAATGCATAAGAAAATTAATATATTAACAATTATTATCTAAATCAAATCTAAATAACCTAATTATACTCTAGTCCTAGAGGAGACAAAATCAAAAAGGAAAAAAAAATAGCCAAAAATATTTATCAGAGCAATGTACAAAGAGAAAAAGGAAGAAGAAAGTGTTGAGCATTCTGTTCTAGCTAGAATTGAAAATATCATATTTAGTACGAGTGTCATTGGTGTTATAGGCATGGCACATGCAAAATAATGGAGATAATTTAAGTAAGTTAGTACGAGGAGTTTGGAGGTAAAAAATATTTCCAGACTGCGAGTTCAGTCGAGGAACTAGGAAATTGACTCTTTCCAGCAGCATGGGGCAGTCAATTAGGTTATTGAGCAACTTGAACAAACTGGCCTGGAGTACATAATTATTTCTACGAGAAAGGGATGACATGTTGAATCTGTCTAACAGGAAAGAATTAGGAATGCCCCTGATAGAATAAAAACCGTCTATCCTGAAACACAGGTACTTCAAAAAGCGGCGCTGAACAGATTCCAGGGCATCTCTATGAACGGCATAACCAGGGAATCAAATCACAAATAATGCATACTCAAGCCGCAATCGCACAAATGTTACGAACAACAATTTGAGGGTGTCTATGTCTGAAAAATCACTACAGCTTCGAACAATAAACCCAAGTAGTCTGTTAGCAGCCTCCATCACAGACTCCAGATGAGAAACGAAGGATAGTTTGGGATCGAGAACTACGCCGAGGTCTTAAGGATAGTACCGTCTACGTTGTAATCAAATGAAGTCAAGTTGGTCCTATTTCTGTAAGACATAACGCAGCAGTTATAAACATTAAGAGACAGCTTGTTCGCTGAACACCATTCAACCATCATGTCAAGACTTCTCTGAAATAGATAACAATCAAATGTGGATTTGATGACACAGAACATTTTAAAATCATCGGCATATAAAAGACTGAGTACACTTACACCTATTAAAATATCGTTGACAAATATGTTGAAAAATAGTGGTCCCAAAATTGATTCTTGGGGGACTCCTAAAGAAGCCAGATATTCAACCGATCTCTGCCCATTTACTACGTTGAATTGCCTCCTATCACCATGATATGAGGCGATGAAAGATAAGAGTTCCACAGAGAAACCAATGGGTGCGCAGTCTCTGAGTAGAAACGCCGGAATCATATCGAGACCTGAGGTAGATTTATTTTTGATCGTTTTGAGGGCGAATTCAACTTCCTCTTGCGAGAAACAAAGAATGGATATATCATGTTCATTACTTAGAGGTTATAGATTTATGAGGTAATATAAAAAGGTTGTCAGACGTTATTAGAAATATTGCTAGTTGAGCATTCTATCTAAAATATAATTTTAACATTATAAAGACGCATGTAGTGAATCACAAAATCATATTCGATCATCATTTCAAAGATGATTTTGAGATTCTCCATAAGTAAGTTAAAAGTAAAGTATTAAACAACTTAGAGAAAATTGAAATTAATAAGTTTAAAAATATAGGAAACTTTTTTTATGATCAGAAAGACTTTACCAATTCTCCATTGTTAAATGTATTAGTAAGTAGCTCTTCTCGTTCTGTACACGTACCTCATGCATCCCCTCCTTCTTAATCTCAATTTTAATATTTAAGGAATGAACCATAGTTTGTAAAGTATGAGGTGAAACATATCACGTTTGGCTTAATAAAAACGAAGCATGTGAAAACTTGTTACAAGTGTATTTCTTATCAACACTATCAAAAAGTTAGTAAATGAATGGCATGTTTCTAAAAGGAAAAAGTTTTGTCGAAAAAAAGCTCTATGAAAAAATGTCTTGGGGGTTGATTATTTCAACTCCGTACAAAAATACGTCAGAGTTGAAAAATTTTCAAAAAGTGTAGTTTTATTGTCAGATAATGTTCACTAAGTTTCGTTCCTTTAGCTTAATATACAGGGAAGATGAAAAAGAAAAACAACCCTCTTATATTTTCATCAGTGAATCTCCCCCTACATTTTTTCGGTGTTATTCAGATACCCGTATATATAGATATAAGTATTGATATTAATGTTATACTCTGTAACTGGATTATGTGTTTTGTAGTGGAATTAAATTAACAAGTCTTATATCAGACATTCTGTGGTTCATGTAATGTTCTGTTCCAAGGATGTACAAGAGAAAAAAGTAATATAATATCCGTCTCAAAAATATCCTTAGCAAAAATAATTAATATCATCGCTCCATTACATCCAATTCAGAATCAACATACGATATAATGTTTATTACCATTTGCTTAAATAATGTGGTAGTTGCGGTAAATTTTCCGTTCGTTTTATGTAATTTTTCATTATACAGCTTATTATACAAATGTTTGTTCATTCATAATTTCGTATCGAAATTGGAGTGCTCCATACCCTAATTTGTGATGAATAATTCGAAACCCCATTATTCAATTGTAAATTGGATATTACAATATGTAAAAATGAACGATATTCGAAAATTAGGAGCTACTTTCCACTAAATCGGAAAAGTTCGATAACTGTACGCGTAGCGCATCATTAATTTTGTTCCTCAGTTCGTGAAGGCCGGATATCTCATAAATCACATTTTACCGGAGATGGGGAAACATTTTTTGTATCAGTTATGAATTGTTCTACATCGGTTTATTGTATCAATGAAATCAGTTCGCCGAATCAACATACTCGGCTAAAAATCTGAATAATTGCGAAGAAAACATTTTATCATTGTCAGAATTTGTATTCTCTCGAATAGAGCTTTCCAATATTTCATTATCTAGTTAAATTGAGCAGTTTGCACGGTTTACCAAGGAAGATACTCACTTGTATTATGTATTCATATGCAAATCTGACAGTTTGAGTTTTACTTGTCAGAGGTATGCTTTAAACCATGATATGATATCCTAGAGAAGATACAATGTTTTCATTGAATATTCATATTTGTCAACTTGGGCTTTATCGTGCTTTCATGTAAAATATAAATGAACCAAAGATTCATTTATCATCCGCACGGAGATGCCAAGCATATTTTCACTGAATGAGTTGTCCAGAAAATATTTCCTTCTTAAATCTCTCATTAAAATTCTTCATTGTACAAAATATCAAAACAATTTGTAAATTGGGTCAGTGGTTCGATGAAACTTGTTGTAGAGAGCTAGCTATCTCGGTCAAATATTTCACCAATTTTCTTATAGTCACGGTGCCAAATGGCTATGTTTAAAGTGATCTGTTTTTCGTTCAATAATGTGTATATTTCAGAAAGTGATGCCACTTTGGCATTTTCGGAAAATCAAGATGCGGCAAATAAATATTGAAAAATTAAGGTTTTCTAATTTGATTCAATATGGGCGTGCGATACATAATTTCTTGGGTTTTTGATGTCAGTGAACATGAATCTGAGTGCCTGATAGGATATGATTGAGTCTTTTTAAGTAAATTTATCATTTCTTATTTATTAAAAAAGCAGTATTCCGTCTTATACACATTATAGGATAGATAATAACCTCTTTGAAATAATACTGTTGTCTGTAAAACCATACACAGAAGTGTTTAAGAGCACTGCTTGTATATAAAATGAGGATGGATCGGCGGGAGGGCGGGGGGTATTGAAACAATGCCTCAATAAAAAATATATATACTAAAAAAAAATACGACTAAAAATAATATTACATTCTTTTAGTCCTCTTCAACACTACCACAGTTTTATTCTTCTTACTGCAATTTTGGTTAGAGAATTGCAACAAGGCACTTGGTTGAAGGCAGTTGCACATTAGGCTGCACGATACCCCACTTGCAACACAAGAACATTTTGAAGTTTGATAAGGCGTTTTTGAGCTGCACATAGGTACACTTTGCCATTATCAAAACATAATCAGATAATCTCTGATAGAAGCTCTATTTTATTTTCACCCTTTTTCCAACCATAAAATGTAGGGTCCAGATCTGGTATAGTACAATTATTTACCGACAACCACAACACTGTCTGGTAGTGAGCCCTGTTAACCTTTTCAGCAAAGCATTCACTGGTTGGCAGATAAGGAGAAAATTGGAGCTTCTAACTGTGACATTCCAGTTTTTTTCGTCCACAAAGATATTCGAGCTTCTGTAGTAGTGGAGGCATGTTGCACTTCGTAACAACAAGAGTCGATGAATGTAGTTCTTTATTACGTTATCGAGACTGCTTTCATCATATTCCTTATTGTATAATTACCGAATAAAACTGTTGAGTTTGCAATTACAATCAACGGTTTAGTAAGAGGAGTAGTAATTGTAGTGTTATTCGTTAATAATTTAATATCACAAAGTAATCAACGATTCAGGTGAAGCAAAAATACTATAACGACTATATTTATCAATGTTCATTCATTATTGTATGTTTCTGAAATAAAATGTCCATTTCGCATTCACAATCAAAGCTTTAATAAACGTAATAATCCTATTTTTATTCATTTATAATGGAGTATAACAAAACGGACAAATTTGGTCAAGCAAAGATACCATTTGCTTGTTTAATGTTATTATGTTTATGAAAGTGTTATCCTTATTGTATAGTTTATAAAATAAAACTATTCGCAATTACAAACAACACTTTAGTATAAGAAGTTATTGTATTTTATTCATTTAGAATGGAATATCACAAAGTAACGGATTAATCAGATCAAGTTAAAATACAATTACTCTGTTGAATACGACTACGTTTACTGATGTTCATTACTTATTGTATAGTTACCATTATAAACTATCTAAAACGTCGCGTTCGCAATCAAACTCAATGCTTTAGTGAACGTAATAATTGTATTTTTATATGTTCGAGATGGAATATCACACAGTAACGGATTAATCAGGGCAAATAAGAATACAATTACTTTGTTGAATACGACCACGTTTACTAATGTTCATTCCTTATTGTATAGTTACGATTATAAACTATCTAAACTAACGAGTTCGCAATCAAATTCAACGCTTTAGTAAATGTATTTTTATTCGTTTGAAATGGAATATCACATAGTGACGGATTAATCAGGTCAAGTAGAAATACAATCACTTTGTTGAATACGACTCGTTTACTACTGTTCATTCCTTATTGTATAGTTATGATTTTAAACTATCTAAACTGTCGAGTTCGCAATCAAATTCAACGCTTTATTAAAAGTAGTAAATGTATTTTTATTCGTTTGAGATGGAATATCACATAGTAACGGATTAATCAGGTCAAATAAAAATACAATCACTTTGTTGAACACTACTCGTTTACTACTGTTCATTCCTTATTGTATAGTTACCATTTTAAACTATCTGAACTGTCGAGTTCGCAATAAAACTCAACGCTTTAGTAAACTTAGTAATTGTATTTTTATTTGTTTGAGATGGAATATCACACAGTAACGGATTAAGATTAAGGATTAGATCGTATAGTTACGATCTAAACTATCGAGCTCACAATCAAACTCAATGCTTTAGTAAACGTAGTAATTGTATTTTCATTCGTTTGAGACGAAATTTCACAAAATAACGGACACATCTGGATGAGTGATAGTACCATTAGTTCAATATTACTACATTCATCAAAGTTTATTTCTTATTGTATAGTCACTAAAGTAAACTGTAAAGTTTGCAATTACAATCAACACTTCATTGAACTTAGTTAAATTCAAAAATTTTAATTTCATTTGTTCGATGATGTTGTGCTCAGAGAAAGGCAAAACTTATTTCAAATCTTAAACTATTGATCAAGAATCGAAAGTTCAATGAGATGGCACCCAAGCCCCGAACGCTATTTGGAATTTTATACATATAGTTAGTTGAGGAAGGTCTCGAAATGAATGTGCCTCAAATTGTATCTGTCTAGGAATATAACTCGACGTGTTTTATTGATTATCATATTTACTCAAGTTATTCGGAGTAGGAATATGACTAGTTGGGAGGAACACTATTTATATTTGCATGGATTTGCAAAATCAAAGAGGTTAAATATAAAACTACAAACATAATGTTATAAACGAATGATTCTCTTTTATTGAAATAAACAATATTGAAGTTGATTATTGTAAGGATGCTTCTACCAATTTAGAGAATGTTTCGTCTATTAGTACTACTTATAAATGTTTGGACAGTTTATTTGATTCTATTCACATTTTTAATCCATTTGTATTTACTTTTATGTACTGACAACGTTGATATATTATAATGGTATGATTTGTATCTTACCCTATGAAATCCCATTTTGAAATCAATGAAAATATATCTACTTTGTTATATATCACTACGTTTGTTTAATTAAGATGCAATTTCAATTTTTATCAAATCATTTTCAAAAATATACAATCCTTATTGTATCGAAAATGAACAATTAATATTTGGATGAGAACCAACGATTCAAACAACCGATATTCATATACAGATCTATGATTTTTTTTACTGCCACAACTATCCCACTATGGGTTTTCTTTAATGTAGGCAAATTCCGCCAGCTACGCTAGCATCGTCAGAGAATCAAATGAATTAAAATTTTCAGTTACTTATTTGTATTTCAAAAAATATTGGGGGAAAGGAAAGGGTCTTAACATTCAATCATGTTGTCTGTGTGTAAAATTCAATTATGTTTTTTTTCAATGAAGCTGTTAACTGATTATAGTGAGTTGAGGATTAAGGGCAATTATGAGTATCGAAAAAAACATTTATATACTCTCTTCAAACCTTAATCCTTCAGCAGTTGCACAAGAAAATCATGATTGAAAAACATAATACGATAATGATAAATAACAATTTTCTATTAGTTAAGTTAGTGTTAACGAAGTAATTGTATTTTTATTTGTTCGTTAACGTGATTGTTGTAATGTTACTGAATATAAAGCAGAAACTAGGAACAGTGAGAAAAAAGCAATGCAAAATCCTACTTCACGAACTCAAGTAAACCGAAGAATGGTGGACATGTGATGCCTCCTTCCGATTTTTAGATCTACGCCCAAAAATTCTTTCATTAGAACCAAATTTCAGTTGTAATACTGGAAAACATAACCGTGACCAGTTGACGTGCGCGCATCTCATAAGACCAGGCCCAATCTTCTAAACAGTTGATAGCATTTTACTTCTCTATCTTGTAAAACGTCCTCGCTCAAACTCGCAAGATCCTCGAAATACAGCATTCCCTAGACTGAAGCTGTATGCTTAGTACCGATTCTGGCTATTTGCTTTGTAATTTTAGATAGTATACTGAACATTTTTTGATACATATTCTTGAATCCAAACTGGAGAAGATTTGAAGTTTGACTCTCAATGTTTGCTTCAAATCCTTCATTCGCGAAACCGGTTACACTTTTTTATGTTAAATTAAAACAGAAAATGCCATAAACGTTCGGTGAAGAGGATCAATTCACAACAGTAATAGAAATTGTCAAAATTGAATGATACACTTTGCTTATCATAACTCCCAATAGCTATAGTGAATTCATTTTTCTATAAATATAAGCATTGAATTGAAAAATTGAGATGAATTAACCCTGACGTGATTAAAATCCATTATAATCTCAAATAAATTGAATATTGAGAGATTAAGTTTCACTAATTCAATAAATGAATGTAACTAGTTCCACTATCACCGCAGCTTCTTCAAACAGATATTACTTTGTAAGTTATTGAATTAGTGAAAATGAAGCTCTTAATATTTATTTTATTTGAGTTTAATGAATCACTGAATCAATTAGAGGGGTTATCGTATTCTGAGGTATAATAGACGTTGCCTCATAAAAATTGTTTTGAATATTACAAATTAAGACAAATCCAGTTATATAATTCAACATATTTTTTTTAGGTCAACCTATCAAGAGCGTAAAATGTATGAATTTCAGTTAAGTTATTCAGACAGAAAAGATGAGGGTAGCTACTTATTATATTTACTCTTGATATATAACCTTTGTTACAGCTCGTTGTAGATAATAACAGCAGGACGGCGCTTCATGGTCTCCCTAGCTTCACTTCGCCTTAGAATCTTTCATAAAAGCATGTTTAATAGTCTCAGAATTAAAAATTTGAATAGCAACTACTTATATTCGTTAAATATCCAACTGCAATTCTTTAGTTCAACACCAAAAATTTCAAACTCATGACAAGAGGTAATGAAACTAAGAATGAGAATAAATTAAAAAGTTGAAAGTCAATACAACACAAGTTTACACAATAACAGAATATTAATATTATTTACTAATCATATGCGGAATGTAATATAAAATAATTTAATTTACATCATCACCCTTTTTCTATTTAAATTATAGCTTATCTAATGTGGTGGTTGACGGAGTATTCACTGATACAATGGATATCAACGCTGAGGTTCAACAGGGATCTGTGTTGTCACCAACTTTGTTTCTGGTCCATATAAACGATCTGCTGGAAGTGACTACCTGTCCCGTCCACAGCTTTGCAGATGATGGTACACTTCATACTGCTTTCTCATCTAGAGCCCCTATACCATCCAATCAAGACAGAGAAGCGATATGTTGACGCAATTAATGAAGATCTGGCAAATATTTTAAAATTTGGATTAAATAATCTAGTAGAGCTTAATGCAACCAAAACTCAAGCGTGCGTCTTCAACAGGAAGGCGAATACCACAATTCCTAATATGATGATGTCAAGTACAATTATTCCTATGGAGTCTTCCATATCCTTGCTCGGGATCACCACCAACAGTACCCTCTGATGAGATGATCATGTGGGGTCCATTACGAAAACCGTTTCACAAAAACTTGGTTTTCTATTCCGTGCCAAGAGCTACTTTACATCCCAGCAGCTCCTCATAATCTACAAAGCACATATTCAACCTATCCACGTTCGGTGAAGCTCTTGAATTCTATCCAAGCTAAATCATCTATTCGTCTGATTGATGATGTCACATTTAGGAGTTCATTGATCTCTCTAGAACGTCGTAGACACTTTCCATAGATATTTCCATGGTCGGTGTTCATCACAAATCTCGTCTGTTGTTCCAGCACGAGAGATTTCAGATAGGCGGAGTAGACAAGCTCAAACTAATCACCCGTTCATCGTCAAGCTCGAGACTTGCCTACTTCTTCCTATCAGACTATCATTTTTCTATCGAACAGCGAAGTCGTGGAACTCTTTACCTTATGAGGTACGCCCCTATGCCTATCCAATAACCTCCAAACCTTCAAGAAAAATTCAAATGTGTATCTCCTCTCCAAATATTCCATTGCTGGCTCACACGATGTTCTTTTCGTGAGCTAAATTCAAAATTGAGATTACGATACAACGGGAAATACTCAAATTAGTCAAATTAGGTGAAAGGGTAAATCACAATCAGTAATTAATTACAGTACTTGACCGAATATAAACATCAAGTATTCCAGGTAGATATTAATCATTTTCTGTTAACCAATAATTACTCATTACTAAGTTTTCCTAGAGTTGACTTGAGGTTTCTTGAAGTAATTATAATAATATAATGTTTCCAATCAGGGATAAATCGCAATTCAATAGGAATAATCTTTATGTTTATACATTTCTACAGCTTCCAGTGCCCCTTGGTAAAGTTCGTCGCTGTATTTTAAGATAAAAAATCACGAATTTGAAATTGTATCACCGGATTGTATGACATGGTTTGCTACGGTGGACTTGTCAATGTTATTAGTATGAACATGATAAAAATACTCTTTGAACCTTAACCGAACTTATATTGTTTCTTGAGTTACAGATCTTCCGTATTGTTTCTAGACCTCTGTGATGACTTACTGCGTCCTGATGTGAGATTTCACGTAAATTTGGTGAAATGTTGAAATATGAAAAGAAAAATCTTTTATAGGGACGTTGAAATAGAAGGATTCAATGGCATCATGGAAATTTCAGCTGGTTTACAATATAGACAATTATTCTACTATTCTTGTTGAACGTGTTGTTGAACAACATATTTTCTTCAAGACAATGAATTTATTCGATGTTACATGTTTACACGATGTATTAAACAGTTGATGCAAATAGCTTAGAAAATGCATGTAAACAAGCATTGGCGGTGCACCAAAGCACTATTGAGTGGTAATTATGTTGGCGTTGCCGTAAATTTCCTATTATATTATAATATATTTTGAATTCATGTTATAACTAAACCTGACATTATGTTCGTTCACTTGTTTAGTATCTAATATCACAATTGTGTATAGAGTGCATTATATAACCAATCTGGCCAAAATACAGGCGACTACGATTAGGTTCGATACCTCCTATCATCCTGCTTGATCTCAAGACCAAAAAGTCTATGGGGCCAGGAAGAATTCCACCTGTTGTTTTCTAGGAACGTGCGCCTGAATCAACATCAGTTTTCTGCAGGTTGTTTACCCTTTCATACAAACTTGGTGTGTTTCCTTCCAGCTGGAAGACAGCTAGAGTCCAACCAATTTCAAAAAAAAGAAAGAAGACCCGTCCTAATAATTATAGACAAAGAGTCTATAATTATTAGGACGGGTCTATTATCTGTGATCTCTAAAGTGATGTAGAAAGCAATCAGCATCGAGTCCATCCAATATCTAGAGAGCTCCAAAATCGTCAATGACCGGTAGTATGGCTCTCGTCAGCAGAGATCAACAGACCTGCTTGCCTACGTAACACATGTATGGCGAAAACTATTGAAAAACATGGGGAATCTCTAGCTATAGCATTCTATATCTCCGCAGCATTTGACCGAGTCTAAGGCCAAGGCCTACATTGAAAACATCCATCATATGGTTTGCTGCCTCAACTTTGTCGCTTACTATCGAGTTTCCTCTCAGATAGTTCACTCTATATGGTGGTTGACGTGTATCTTCCGATACAATGGCTATCAACCCTGATGTTCTACAAGAGCCTGTATTGGCATCAACGTTGTTTCTGCTCAATATAAACGATCTGCTGGAAGTAACCACCTGTCCCGTCCACAGCCTTGCAGATAATGGTACATTTCAAACCGCTTTTTCATCTAGAGTTTCTCCAATGTAGTCAGAGGAGCATGACAGGTTGACTCACTTAATGGACATCAGGCAGAGATTTTGAAATGGGGATCTGATAATCTAATAGAGTTTAATGTAACCAAAACCAAAACTAAAGCTTGCGTTTTCTCCAGGGAGGCAGATCCCACAATCCCCAATACGATGATGTCAGGTACAACTATTCCTACGAAGTCTTCCAGATCCATACTCGGGATCACCACCGACAGCACTCTCTCATGCGACGCTCATGTAAGGTCCATTGCTGGAACCGTTTCATGAAAACTTGGTTTTCTATT
Organism: Endomychus coccineus; assembly: GCA_958510875.1. Lineage (NCBI taxonomy): Eukaryota > Metazoa > Arthropoda > Insecta > Coleoptera > Endomychidae > Endomychus > Endomychus coccineus. Next base: position 16,067,887 of record OY294071.1, on the reverse strand, counting down.
CCGTGGCAAGAGCCATTCTACATCCCAGCAGCTCCTCATAATCTACAAAGCACAGAATCGACCTGTCCTGGGGTACGGTCACATGTTTGGAGTTCGGTTCCCAAACATACGCTGAAGCTCTTGGATTCTATCCAGAAGAGGGCTAATCCACTACGAGAGATTCCAGATAGGCGGACTAGACCAGCTCAAACTAGTCACCTTTTCATTATCAAGCTCGAGAGCTGCCGAACTTCTTCCTACCAGACTTCATTTTTCTATCGAATAGCGAAGTTGTGGAACTCCTTACCTACTTAGGTCTTTCCCTATGCCTATAACCTCCAAACCTTCAAGAAAAATTCAATTGCTCATCTCATTTCCCAACATTACACCGCTGGCTCACATGATGCTTTCCAAACATTATAGGATTCCTCCTTGTGTAGTCCAAGTATATAAAAAATACAAGGCCACAGCACTATCGAGTGACGTCATCAGCTGTAGCCTTACCATTTGGTTCTAATAACGTTGATTTTAAAAACTTCTAACATTAGTTAACGTATTCCAATACGTTAATATATCCTTGTAACTATTTAGAACACTTGCTAAGCATTCTAGACTCATTAATAATCCTTGTAACACTTATTCTGGGACTTCTCTTCTACAATGCAAATAAGTTAAGCGAGGGCGATAGCGTAAAGTTTGATTTGGTTTAAAATTAAGTCAATTACTGAAATTGAATTTTAGGAAGTGAAGAGATTCAAATAAACAGTTTAAAGGCATAGAAGGTTCAACATGATGTAGATTAACAATACTTTGATCATCGCAGGTTGAAAAATTATCCATTGCTCATCCATTAATTGCATTAATGTCCCTAATAGTACAAAAACCTATGTTCCTTATTTCTTCTGAATTTCTATTATGGTTTCAACAGAGGTGTAAAATTTTAGAGTTTGTTGTCAACACAGGTGATATGAAATAGTAAGTGACTAATGAACAGCATGGTTGTTTCGGACAATGACATTATATCTGTGCCGGTGTGCGTGAGGGAAAATGGCGTAAAAATTCTCTCGATGTGAAATCCAGTTGGAAGCTTAATCAATGCAAAACCAATATTTATAAAAGAACTAAAATAAATAAAGAAGAACTGACCAGCAAAATAATCTCCGAATTGCGCATGTCATTGAAAGAAATAATTAGTGAAGAGAACTCAAAATCAATCAATGCAGTATCAGATATCAACAAGACTCTGAAACTATATACGAGTCAAATGGAAAATCTTACTATTGAAGTTGATGAAATTGCTGCTAACAATTATTACCATCATCCTTAGAACTGGAAAGTCTTTAAACCATGCACGCATCTTTGGTATCAAAGGTGAACAATATTAGGTCTCTGAACAGGCTTTTACCACACACTCCGATTTGGAAGATATTATAAAAGAAATGAATGCCAACGCAGAATTAATTTAATTATATATGAAACGAACAACCAGCATTTTTGACAAAAAATGAAAGAACGGCAGCAGATGTCTATCTGATAGATACAATGATCCCGAGCATGGATATGGAAGACATCATTGGAATAGTTGTACCTGACATCAAAATATTAAAGATTGTGAGATACGCCTTCCTGGAGAAGATGCAACCTTGAGTTTTGGTTGCATTGAACTATAATAAATTATCATTTCAGAATTGCATTAAATTCTACCAGATTATCAGATCCCCCTTTCAAAATCGTTTGCCAGATCTCCATGAATTGCGTCAACCTGTCTCTGTCTCGCTCATCTGGCTTCATTGGATGATATAGGAGCTCTAGATAAGAAAGCGATATGAAGTGTATGATCATCTGACAAGCTGTGTACAGGACAAGTGGTCACTTCCCCCGTGATATGGATCAGAAACAATGTTGGTGCCAAAATAGACCCCTGTGAAACACCACCGTTGATAGCTATTGTATTGGAGTGTACTTCCTCAACCACTACATGGAGTGATATATCTGAGATAAACTCGATAGTAAGCGACAATGTTGAGGCGACCGTATGACTGGAGTTTCCCAAGAAGGCCTCGGTTCCAGACTCAATCATGTGCTTCGGAGATATCCAATACCACAGCGAAAGATTCCCCATATTTTTCAATAGATTTCTGTGATATATAAGTTAGGTAGGCAGGCAGATCTCCCGTTGATCTATGCTGACGAAGGCCATATTGCCGGTCATTGACTATTTTGGAGCTCTCTAGGTATTGGATGAGATCGATGTTGATTGCTCGCTCCATCACTTTAGAGATCACAAATAATAGTACAATGGCTCCATAGTTATTAGGAAGGGTCTTCTTTCCTTTTTTTTTTTAAATAGTCGGATTTTAGCTGGAAGGAAACACACCATGAAAGGGTGAGCAACATCCAAAAAACTGGTATTAATTATGGCGCACATTCCATGACAGCAACAAGTGGAATTCCTTTTTGGTATTGAGATGAAGCAGAAATCGCATTGTGCTCTGACGAAAGACAATTTCTGGCGTATAGCTTTTGATGTCAGCAAAATTAGGAGGGTCCTCTTCTTGTGCTATATATCGTCTCCATAGTGGAATTTGCTGCAATCATTCCAGCAAAAAGGTTGGCTTCTTGTTGTCGTGCAGTGTGCCATGGTCTTCGGAAAGGGAAGGGAATGAACTGGAAGTGCATTTTCTACCAATTTCTTTGGCGAAAGTCCAAAACGAACGGGGGCCATTCAGACATTCGATAAGCTTTGATCTAATTTTGGCGTTATATGCCTTGATCGAAGCGTTTATTGTGTAATTGCAGATATTTCTGTCTTCAACGTATTCTGTTCTAGTATCCAGGTATGGGTTCCCGTGCCACCAACGGTATGCTGTCTGGTTTGAAGCGACGGTCCTAGAACAGATTTGTCCGAACCATGGTTCATCAGATGACAAGGATTTGTTGGTATGGGGTGTCAAGTTTCCATTCCTAGCCTGATAATATTCGATATCTCTTTGGCACATTGCCTTGGGTCACCAGATTTAAAACATACGCTCCTCCAATGAAACCTTGAGAAAAACATGCAAAGACCATCCCAGTCGGCTGGGTTGTAATGTCAAACTATGCGTGGAAAGATATAGGGACAGGTCGTAATATTGAGTGAATGTTTAGAATTTCCCAATGGTGCACGAGCTTTTACTTCATAGGAATCTGGATTTTTAAGGAGAAAGGAATAAGTCAAGCATATTGGTATAATGATAGTTATTATCAGCAATACTTATTGGTTAACTGCCCGTGACCATATGTAATGGCGAAGGTCTCAGCCTGTCGTCCTGCTTCATCCGTCTTGTTTCAGAACTTGAGCCAAGCGGAGTTGTGAACTCAAAATACCACATGAAGATAAGACGTTCTTCGTTGCCATCGCTACGTATCACAAGCCTCATTCAATTCGGGATAACTTTTGGGAAATATCTCTTTTCGAGTATGAAGAAAAGTCTGGTTCTCAATAACGTCTTTCTTTCCCCCGCTACAGCTAGTCTGGGATCATGAAAAGCGGATTCCATGCGACAAACATTCTTGACTTTCTAGTCTGATCCGTTCTTTTTGTCCGCCTAGTAATGGGAATTGTCACGTTACTTAGATCAAATCAGCTCTCTATCCCATGTGAATGAAATTCAATATTCAATTTTTCATGTAGCGCTTTTTCAATTTTGATGAACTTGTGGTGCACATTTCTCGTCTACAAAATCGCCGAATTCGGTGAATAAATAAAACTACATTCTCAAGGTCCTAACTTTTATCAGTTCTGCGCGCAATATTTTATCAATTTCAAAAGCAATCCTCATATTGAATTGCTCTCCAATTCCCTCTATTTTCATTGATAATATAGGTATGTATAGAATAATACAAGTTAACGTTTCGCTACCATTTGTTTTCATTTGATTTCGGTTTTATTTTACCTTTTCTAAATCCTTTCGATGGAATCAATTCTCAAGCAATTTACTCTTCATTTATATATTTCTATCCATTGAATACCAATTCACAGCATGATTGCAATACCAAAGCCCAACACTAATAAACTATCGAAGAGTACATATTTGTGGATATACAATTGAAGCGAGACAATTTTGAAATGGAGATCTGATAATCTGATATAATTTAATGGAATCAAAACACAAGCTTGTATTTTCTTCACAACAGTGAATCCCTCAATGTCTAATATTATGATGTCAGGCACAACTATCCCTATGAATTCTCCCATATCCATGGTAGGGTATCACCATCAATAGCACCCTCGCATGAGAGGATCATGTGAGGTCCATTGTGGAAACCGTTTTACAAAATATTGGTCTTCTATGATGTGATAAGAGCTACTCTAGATAACAGGGCCAAATAGAATTAAGTGTGCTATATAAATTCCAACCATACAAATCTCCTGGAGAGGATGGAATATTCCATTCCTCTGTAGAATATGTAAGACTTGTAAGCTATTTGACACATACCTACTGAGTGGCAAAAAGGGCGAGTCGTTTATATACTCAAGGGGGGTAGAATAAATGACACGACACCCAAGTCATGCCGACCAGCCAGTCTAGTGTCCTTCCTGCTTGAAACACTGGAAAGACTAATAGACAGATTCATAAGAGAAGAGGTCTTATCAATAAACCCCTCAACAAACGTCAATACGTGTATCAGCCAGGTAAATCAACAGATTTGGCACTGAATGATCTTAACAAGCTACTAATAATATCTCTTGAGGATAAAGAGATAGCCATGGCGACGTTTGTCGACATCGAGGGTACCTCCAACACTGCATAAACAAAGTCAATTATCAAGGCTGTAGAAAGAAAAGGGGTTCCATCCCTCCTGTGCCAGTGAATAAACGCCAGTCTAGAAAAAAGGGTAATCATATCATCAATCGGCGAAACCACAGGGGAAGCTCGCAATGTTATCACCTTTTCTGTGAACTATCCTGGCTAGCATCCAAAGGCGAGTATCGCTATAGGCAAATTTGCAGGAACAGTATCGGAGGTCACACAAAAGGCTCTAAACATAATAAACAAGTGGTGCCAAGAGCAGGAACATACCGCCAGACATCTTAAAACCACTATAGTTGTCTTTACCAGAAAGAAAGTCACCACTTCTGAATGGGGTAGAAATTCCGATTGCACAAGAAGCAAAATAATAGGGAGTTATATTTGATCACAAGCTGACATGGAATCAACACCTACAAAAAAAATCCATAAGAGCACGATAGACCTCAACCTATGCAAAAGAATGTGTGGAACTGGGGGTAAAACCAAAAATGATCACATGGCTATCCACCAGATTCATTTAACCCATGGAAGCATATGGCTCGGTGGTATGGTGGCCAAAAACTCAGCAGGCTGAGGCGATTTGAAGGCTAAGGAGCATTCAATGACAAGCTTGCCTGGCTGCCTCGGGAGCTATGAGGACAACCCTAACAGCCCCTTTAGAAGTCCTGCTGTACATACAGCCACTTCGCATTTACATACAAGGCGAAGTCAGGTCAGCCACCAGTAGACAGGTCAGAGGGCAAGCAGTAAGATGTACAACGAGCTATACAATGAGTTTGAAACCGACCCAATGATGGGGATGCCATCGTATGAGATACTTCCCAAGTATAGCTTCGAGAAAATCTTCAAAACAGTCATAACAGGCAGAGAGGTATGGGAGGGAAGACCTCCCATAAATGCAGACATGGCTTGTAACATAGAACGCACAATAAACATAGAAGGTGCAGGAGCAGGAATATATTATATAGCCAAGTCAAAGACGATAATCTGAGTTTGGGCAAACACGTGACAATATTCCAGGAAGAAGTTGCTGCAATACATCACTATGCCGAAGACCTATTAAGGCAAGAGTTTCATGGAAAAACCATCGCCATATCCTTTGACAGCCAAGTGGCTATAAAAGCATTGAGTTCTTTACAGGTCAATTCCAAACTTGTCTGGGACTGCTTAAAAATCCTACAAGAGTTGGCAGCCACAACAGACTGTCTTTAGCTTGGGTACCATGCCACACAGGCTACAAAGGCAACGGAGGGGCTGATTCACTAGCCCGAGAAATAGCACGTAGGGCTCTAATTGGTCCAGAACCCTTCCGTGGTATAGCAAAAGCGCTGCGCAAATCATATAATAGTAATTGGCTGGAAAATCATTCTCGAGAATGGTGGAACTAGGCGCCGTGAATGAGACCAGCCAAAGAGTTTATTAAATAACCATCGCCAAAATTCACAAAGTATCTACTAATCCAGAACTAGAATCATGGTTTTGCTCCTGACAGAGCATTGTAGACTCAAGAAACACATGAACAATATCGGACTGGCAGATACAACCATATGCAGGTTCTGCCAAGAAGACGAGGAGACCTGTGTACACATAATGTGCTACTGTGAAGGCCCATCGAGGCTAAGGTTTTCAGATACAGGAAAGGAATAATTACAACCCTCCCATTATATGGAAAACCTAAGGTCTGGTCTGTGAAGTCTAGTAATAAGGATAAGTCTAGTCTAGACAGAGAACTCTAACATAACAAGGGGGCACGCACACACAATAGATATGCAAAAGTCGCGGTGTTGAGGCTCTTAGCCCATAAGCCCAATACAAATCTAATCTACTCTAGATCCCAGCAGCTCCTCACAATTCCAGAGATTCAGCCTATTCTGGAGTACTGATCAAATTTTTGGAGTTCGGCTGAAGGTCTTCTTTTCTCTTGATACAGTTTGAATATTCTGTTTTTTAGTATAATATTCAGCTTAGTTTTTCTCAGCACATAAAAGCTATGCTCAGGTTCATTTTTATACAATCAGAAATCGAATATTTACATATTTTTTATAAGAATAAATATTATGATTATTAACATCATAACCATTTCACATCACATAGCTAGCTTGGAGCACAGTAGCTCAGATAGATAACTGAAATGCAGTATGACTGTTCAATGCTGTCCAAGATAGCATTCCGACAAAATGTTATTTACTGAAGAATATACATGTCACCCCGATGTGGATTGACAAATCTTTGAAGCATATAATTTCGCTATTGCGAAACATACTACACATTCTTGAAGAGCTCTTACCTTTAGAAAATGTTTAGAATTTGAATAGATCCCTCCTATAATCATGTACAGATAATGAAGGTCCGATGGGATCGCATTTCCGTGAAAATCCAACACAGCATTTTAGACCATCAATATAAATTAAGTTCCTAATGCGGGTAAAATACATTCGCATTGTTACAAAAATTTCAGCCCCTGTATTTTGCTGGAATACTGTCTAGATTTGAAAATATTTGAACATCAATTCCAACTTCTTAATTCAAAAAGTTACTTTTAAATATTTAATAGAAAATGATGCGCTTCATAAAAAAGCTTAATACTCTGAAAATTGCTGGTTTTATTCCTATTTCAGTTTTCCCCGGTCGTGCTCAAAGAGGCGCTGTTTTCTTTAAAGGATGAAGTTATGCATCGATCTGGAGCTCAGAGACATTCAGTTGCCGTTCTTGATGACAGAGATAAAAGTCAGAAGATTAAAGTCTGATGGTTTCAAATATTAATGCTAGGAAATGTAACACTTTGAGAAAATCTTTGTAACACTCCATTGATTTTATTCATGCAATAACTGTCGTGTATTTTTACGGAAGGTTTTCGAATAATTTCCAGTATATTATTTTATCGACTCCAGTTCTCGGTTTAACTTTATACGGAATATCGAATAAAACAAGCATCTAAAGGTTTCACTCGCAACGATGGAAATAATTTATCTCTCTTGATCAGTAAGTTTTATGACATTAGAAAGCTGAACAAATTGAGTATTTTTAACTCGATTTTGAACGCACAATTCATATAAACCTACATGTATCAACGTTATCTGCATAGCTGAAGAAATTAGTGGGCTATGACATAATTATCTATTTAAGGATGAAATATCATTGGAAAATGTAATACCTGTAGGTAGTGAGTTATGTAACAAATTGTTAATTAACAATATAATGTTTTATAAACAATTGACGAACATATTGATCAAACACTCTTGCTCATCAAGTCTAAATTATCCGAAATCGACTGTAAATTTAAACCTCGCGACAACTTTTTTTTCGTTTATTCATTGTTAGCTAACAAATTGTTATAAATATTGATTTTGTCGTTCAATTGAATGAACATATATGCATTACCATCCAAAAGCAGTCCAAATTAGCCATTTTTATTCATTTCCCATTTTTTTTCAATATTGTACTAGAATCGTCGTTTATTTATTGTTATTTATTGTTTATCAGTCATATAAACAATTTCCCTCAGTAGGGATGTGGTTGGTTTCTGTTTATAGGTGGTTACGTTGTTACGAATCGAATGAGCCTTATTACATCAAAATCGGTGACTTACGAATTTAGTTTGTCTCGTCGATTTTGGGTTTCATTGACTGGACTAATAGGAATATACAAAAACACGAACGGACCATAGCCTTGGTTCAAAATATTGCAATTGTACCTAGAAGTTGTTTAATCAAATCTTAATAGTAACAGAAACATTTTTTCACATGATTTTGACAGTTTTTAACACATGGGAATGAAAATCGGTATTTAGGAGTTTCCTTGGAAAACTGACAAATTTTGTCATCAGTTTTTGTAAATTTGTAGGTGGCGCCACAGCAGTACATTTCTCATAAGTAACTTTTTTCAAACATTTTCTTTTTATAATAGATAATGTCCCTCCGCGTTGCACATCAAATTTCCGGCCGTGCAACTCCCCAAGCCGTCAAAATTGCTGACAGGCAACTTTATCATCTTGACGGCTTTGAGAGTTGCACGGCCTGAAATTTGATGTGCAGCATGCAGGGACCTCATCTTCTGGATGTAGGCGTTTCAAGTCTTTGCCGAAGTATCATTTTAATGATTGACTTGCAACTCCCCAAGCCAAAGTTGATGCAAGCGGCCGGACTATAGGCATTGGAATTTTTCTTGAAAGTTTTGAGGCTAGAGGCTTCAGCTGCCATTCGATAGGGAAATGAAGTCTGGTGGTTCTCAAACATACGCTGGAGCTCTTAGATTATATTCAGAAGAGATTGATTGGTGTTATGTGACGAGGAATCAAACCTCGTGGAGCCGTATGTATAAAAACACAGTGATGGAATGTGAGCGTTGATAAACCATCTCCACCGCAGGGTATATCTCGAGGAGTATTATAAGGCCTCCGATTTAGCATGAAAAGAGAACTCTCTACCGAATTCCGAACCGATTCACGTTGTAATACAACGACTCAGTTACACCGAGAAAACCTCATTTCGTTATAGCTGAGTGAGTATATTTCAGGTTGAAAAATATTTTTGCCAGTGTCCGAAAGTAATGAAACCTTAATTATTTTGCCAGAGTCGAAAATAACAAATCGTATACTTAGACGGTTGTGTTTAAGACCGAAGGATTGCGAACTGAATGTTACCCCAATTCTAGACAGAAAGAAACGTCAGACCTAACCTGACGAGCCGCGCTAAGACTGCGGAGTTTGCGAACAAACCACCTTCTCCTAAAATACCAGTGTAACACGAAAATAATAATACTTTCATTATTTTTCCAGAGCCCCAAGACACAAATTGTATATTATGTATGAGTTGTGTTTGAGACCGAAGGATTGTGAATTCTAGGCAGAAAGAAACGTCAGACATAATCCGACGAGCCGCGTTAAGGCTGCTTAGTTGCGAAATGACTAACTCCTAAAATACCAGTGTATCATGAAAATAATGAATATTCAATTATTTTGCCGGAGTCCGATATTCTAAGTGTACGTTCGGACCTATCTATAGGTTGTGTTCAAGATCGAATTATTGAGACCTTAGTGTTACTTCAATTGCCCACCGCAGACTGGAAATCATTCAGTAACAAGACGAACACCGAATATAATACGTTAATCCGAATTGAACAGTTACGTAATAGATAAAGAAGCGAGAGATATACTGCCCCACACGATTGAATCTCAACTGATAGTAAATCAGTCTAAGAATGAGGTATATTACCACATATTGGCAATTGAATTTGCCAAATAAGTGCATTCTCTAAGAAGGACATCCAACTGTTATCACCTGCAAAGTTGTGTACATAGTTCGCTCGCTGCTGATTTATATAAAACTTTTACATATGCACTTAGTGTTTGAATTGTAAATAGTGTAAATAATATTAGAATATTTTGATAAGCAATTAAACAGGTTTGAATCTCTTTTATTTGGCAAGGACAAATTCGTCGATCAGAAAACTTCATTCAAATAAATAGATCAATAAACTAGAACTCTGACCTTCTTCTTAGAAAGAAACCCAGGCTCGTGAACATCTTGACTTTCCCTTCTCAAGCAAATCGAATGGGAACTGGCATGATGGTTACAGTTGTCACACTTACGAATTCATTGACCTCTCTAGAACATCGCAGAATGGTGGGCGATCTCTCCCCAATCTACCATAACTTTACCTGATTCTGAGTTTCCATGTAAATATATTGGAGAATATAATACAAGAAAAAAGAGAAAGTCTGTCAGAAGCAGCAAAAGTTATTTACAAAAAAAGTAGTGGCGCCACCTACAAATTCATGACAACATTTGATGTCTCGCCCAACAAGCCGCCTGTATAGCGATATGTCAAAAAATCAAGTTCCTTTGGAAAAACTAATAAAATAATTCAAACCTAACGCCCATTTACAATTAAGATTTGATTAACAACTTTCAGGCTCAATTGTAATATTTTACATAAGAAAATGCATATACAGTTTCTTCCAATGAAGAAGTTTAATGGTTATGCTTACTTTCATCTTTTTAACTTCGATTTTTGTATGCTTCAAATACGTATCTACCCATGTGACACACATTTTACACACAAATTTTTCGGATATGGTTATCAGTGGAATAATAATTACTGAATAATACCTAATGGTAAAATAATGAAACTCACCGCTCGGTCTCCTAGATGTCCGACTCTACAATGAAGATGAGCGGTTTGTCCAACTGTTGTAGTTACTTCTTTTCTAGACGTATTATCAAAATATGGATGTGAAAAAGGTTGTTCCCAGTAAGGATTGCTGTTTTCTGGTCCCAGTACTCCGTGATCTGCAATTCAAAATGGAACATTGGGATTGTTCTAGTTCAATGACAAATTCGCTAAATGGAATTCCGTTTCCATTAAGGACCACTCGATTCCCTTTCACATAACAGTTTAGCCTATAACCTTGAAGATAATATGCACTCTACTAAATATTCTCTATAAGGTTACTAATATCATGACAAACAGTCAGTTTATTACTAAAGATGAGTGACCACAAGGAAGAATCACATATTCTGATCATCTGTTGTGTTCGGTAGTAATGGATTAAGCACTTTCTTGAACTAATGTTGGTATACTCGAACATGTAAATTTTTGGATAGTTTTTGTAAGGCTGCTGCATGAGTTTCTTCCGCTCGTTAGCTCGATAATTACTATTGGTGTGAGATTTTACTGATTCTGTCTATGTGTTTGGGTACAGGTTGAATGTTTGTGATTTTTTTTGCAATTCTCATAGTGCGACTAAACCAAGAACAACTGGTTTGATGAACAGTACCTCTACTTTGATGCTGTTTGGAATGATATTTATTGCGATGTGAATTAAGTGTTCTCAGCTTGCATTTTCTCATTTATATTAAATACCTTGTGAGATCTCCATGTATTCAGTCAGATCTACGTGAATCGAACCAGTTCAACACGGTTGGCTACTGAATATGGTTTGATTGATTTTGTCTATGTCTGGTTATAGTTAAGAGTTTTGTGGAATTAATATTTTGAATAGTCGATTCCGCGGAAAGCTAATCTTGAATATTTTTGGTTTCTGGGTAGATTCCGCGTAACAATAGCACGACTTGATGCTGACGTTTCGCCAATCAGTACAGGTGCCATCTTCAGGGCAGGCTTGAGCCTTGATATGAAACTGACTCTTCTGGTTTCTGCCGGTGTTAATTGTGGGAAAAACATTAATGCTACACAGTTCAATGCCTTTATTCCGGTGGCTGACCCCATTCTGGCACTTGACCCTGACGTTGTGTGATCATGTGCGGAGTGAAATTTTCGAGGATGGGTTTCCAAATGTTGGGGAGGTAATATCCTGAGTCACGGCTCAGATTATATAGATGTTTTAGGATTTCTATCACTTCAAGAATTTTTCGCTGATAAAAATTTGGAGTTCGGGCTAGGATTTTAGTATTTTCGAATAGGACTTGATGATTAGTGTCAAACTTGTGTTCTGCAAGTGCATATCTAATGATGTCACAAATCCTTGTACAGCGCTCGTGTTCTTCCACACGAGTAGCTACTGTACGACCTGTTTCCCCACTATAGACTTCCCCGCAAGAGCAGGGAATGTTACAAACACCTTCTGAATGAAGAAGATGAGGGGAATCTTTGATTTGGTTTGTAAAAATGAGATGTTCTTGGAAGTTTAGAAAAACGAGTAGAAATAGTATGCTTCTTGATGATTTTGGAAATTCGATGTGTTATATTTTCAATATATGGAAGATAGGCAGTGAATAAATAAGGTAGGGGGCTTGAGGCTCAGGTTGATTTGAATCTGGTGGTAGGGTGAGAGTTTCTTTACTTCAGTCTCTGTCCGGGATGAGGATTTTGGGAGAAGTGTGACATATAGCTGGAATCATGCTATATTGCTTCATTTCTAGTAAGGGGCATTTAGAGATTGCCTCACTTTAAATCACTGAGTGTCCACCAGAGTAGTGCATTTTGGTCCAGTAACCTGGGCCCTTTAACCTATATGCCGTTCTCATGGCCTCAGTTTTATATATAAGTGTAGGGGTGGTAGTCCGGCGAGAGCTTCAAGGGCTTTTGTTGGAGCAGGCCTCATATCGCTCAATAAACCTACGCATACAAGCCGCTACAGTCGGTCCAGGAAGCGCTGGGACATACCAGTCCTTGTCCCCGACCACCACACTACCGCAGCATAGGTGACCATAGTCCTGATCCCTGATCACAGCGGTATAGATCTGATGAAGAATCTTTGGCTGTAATACCCATGAGATGCTGAAAGCTCTTCTGCAAGCCCAAAAGAAAGCGGAGGCCTTCCTCACTCGATATTCGATATGTTCGCGCTAGGTCAGTTTAGAGTCTGGAATTACTCCCAGAAACTTCACCGACCCTTTGAGTTGCAGGACCTTGCCAGAGAAGGTTTTCTCTGATAGTGTGCCCACCTTACGTTTCCTGGTAAACAGTACAATTTTTGTTCCGTCAGGATTGACGCTGAGCCCCTCCATGCGGCACCAGCCGACCACTAAGCTGAGCAACATGTTTTGCAGCTCACACAGCGTCCCCTAGTACCGCCAGAAGGTAACGCCAACCAAGTCATCGGCATAGGCTTGGACATTGAATCCAGTCTCTTCCAATTCCTCCAAGAGTTCATCGACTACAAGACACCACAGAAGCGGAGATAGGACATCTCTACATGGACAGCCTTTTGTAGCGGTGGTTTATACAACGCATCCGTTATGTTGCGTCTTCATCGTACGCGTAGATAGCATGGCTTCAATCCACCGGCATATGCTTACTTCTTAATCTGATGGAACCATGGCCCGAAGAGGTCAGCGCCCTGATGATCCCGCTCCACTTCATCAGGAATATCGCTATTAGCCTCCATCTTGTCCTATTCAACTTGCATATTGTATAATGATCTAGATGCTGGATCAGTAAAGCAATTATCTTTATCCTCAACCTCCAACTTGACCCTTTCCCTCTAAACTTTCATTTACCCTACTTGTTTGGTTAAAGTCTGAAGTTTTGGCCTCTAGCAACCCACTTTGCTATATTAGAAAAGTTAGAAAAGACACAGTTTTTCGAGGGTATTTCGAATCACCCTCACATGAGCTCTGGTTGTTTGTGTGAAATGGAAAATATAAATATTTCGTATATCACAGTACACATAAAACAGAACATCTGCCTGTGTGTCCCTTATTAAATGATACGCCTGACTCGCGACCAATCTGAACTGAATTTTGAAGATTCTTCACTGTAGACACGCCATGAGATTTACACATATTAGCCCCAGAGGACTTCTTTCAAAATATTCCATTTCGTTTTCATTTCCTTTGCATGAAGAAAGAATTATTTGCTACTCTGTTTTTATATGTTTCTTCTTGGTTCTTGTTATATTAATACGTTATTATATCGATACGTTAATATAAACAATTTATATCTGGTTTAATTCTCACTAATTCCCTAACAATTCCATGTACGTGTTATTATTCTTGTTTAGGTAATCCTTAAATAACGCTCCAGGATCTGTACAATGTAGGATTTAAATTGAACGAACTTTGATTAGAATCCTCATCAAATAATTAAGCTGCACAAAGTTTAATGCAAGTTCAACTAGATAAATTTACCAAAAACTTCAGACACAACTCAATTCGTTTCCATTTTCAATCACATAATATTGTTCCTTTCATACAGAATGGCTTCAAATTGGTGTAAAGAAATAAAGCGTTTTTCTACTTGGTTGTTACGTGAAATTGTAATATTTAACTAGAATTTTCTGGACAGATAAGGTCCAATTTACTGGAATTGGTATAGAATTACCATTTGGTGTGAATACTTGATCTTGTATCTTTAACGGAGAACTGTGAACTGTTTGAATTAAAAGTTCTACAGTACATGGTAAATAGATGAACTATCGAACTTTTCTGAAATGCTCCTTGAGAAATCGATCATACTCTGCTCATTGATCTTCAACAAATGTAGTTTCAACAAGATGGAGCTCCAGTTCACTACGGACGATTAGTAATACAATGGTAGAATGCACCTGAACGATGGGTTGGTCGCGGAGATTTTATCATTTGGCCATCAAGATCTGCCGTCTTGAACCCCCTGTATTTTTCCTTTGGGTTCATTTGGAGCAAATGGTTTGTAGTGTTGGAATAATCATACATGAATAATTACTTGCCCTAATATTGATAACGTATTTTCATATATACTTTTTTTTACATTAACACCTAGTCGGGGCTGCTGTGCGCTCCGGTAACATCGCGGCAATCGCGCCAGAATAACCTGATGAGCTTACCGAAGCTACTCCTCCCCACTGTTTGGTAAGCAGAGTCAGGTTCTCAAATCGTGTGCCCTAAGTAGTATTATTGAACCCAGAATGTCTCCTGCATCCGGGTTATCAATATCTGCGCCGAGTTCTTACAGGCCGGAATGATTTTTAAGTTCTAACGCATCGGAGACCAAATTCCGCCCAAAACACCAATGATCAAAACAACTAATACGACCTTGTGGCCTTCATATAGCGTGCGGAGCTCGAACAGGAGATCTTGATATTTTGTCCATTTTTCCTCCTTTTTCAACACTATATTCTCTCTGCCGGAGCAGAGAATTCGATGACAGACATAGTCTTGCTTTGTTCATCGAGGAGGACAACGGCAGGCCTATTTGCTTGTATGGATCTGAGGGTCGGAAACTGATAATTCCAGTAGATCTGACATTTTTCGTTTTCGACAAGGTACTCAATATCTCCAGTAACAATAGCGCGTAATGAAAGTTAGAAATCAAAGTAATATTAATTTTAATTATAATTTCATAATATGGACGTATTTAAATTATTTCATATATTTATATCATTTGACACAACTGATTGCGACTACTATTTATTCTATGTTTCAATGCTATCAATTGTTGACACAAATAAATAAGTTTAGCAAAATTGTTAATTCGTGTTAATTTTATTGACCATTTCAAAAAAAGGCGCTAAACAGTTTGAAGCCTAGGGCTGTAAATTTACAACCTGCTGGAAATAAATTTAGTTACTATAAGTCTGGAACAAATATCACTAATACCCTTTGAGAATAGAATAACTTTCTAATCTTAATACGTACCTTATAAGGTAACGACATTATCCACTACGAAGGCGATCGTGACATAAATATATGCATTTCTATAAAGCTCCTAAATCCATTCTTCCTTACATATTAGAACTTCAAATCAAAGCCCGTTATGAGCAAACATCGGGTAGTAATATAGAAGATGTTTCGACTTTAATAACTTTGAGGTAGAATCTTCCTTTTTTTAATAAATGTTGGGATCCAATATTTGAAAGAAATCGAAATTCAGCTGGTAAACAATGAACTGATGAATAATGTATGATGACCGCTGCAGCTGATGGTGTCAGAGGTGAAAAGAACGAGAACATAAGGCCATCATAACTGATTCATTCGATGACCCAAAATACATTTAAAATATTATGAAATCGAAATTATCCACTTTGAGTTAAGTGAAAATGTCTATTTTCCAGTTTGTTCAGCTTGGGATGAGTAAAACTGAATAATAAAATATGCCTTCCATTTATCAATAAGACATGCTGGTGTTGAAAGAATTAATGCAATTTCAATATTCGCAGAATTATAATGGAGTGTTTGATTCAAATTAATGATTCTTCATTATAATGAAAACCTGAATATGCATAAAGTAAAAATGTCAAAAACGGTTCACTAAATATTAAAACGGCATTTAGGAAATGAATAAAATTAGACCTAAGTAGTGAAATAGAACTTTGTTCGTTTGGATGCAACTTTCAACTTGTATCTACGAGGCCAAGGTGAAAAGTTCCTGAAAAATAAAACAGATGGCGCCACAATCGAAAATCTTATGTGACATTTGCGATGTACCATCTAACTAGAACGCATTAAAATTTTCAGACAGATGTGTCATTCAGTTCTGCTTTGACACCCATCGGAATCATAGTAAATATGGGAAAAAGGAAATTTCATTTCTTATTTCATTTTTCATAGACTTTTCACCTTGTCCTCATATAACTACCGATTAAAGATGAACAGATGTTGACGAAATGATTTCCGACTTTCGCAAGCCCTAGGATTATTCCGGACTACAACGTAACCTAAGGCGGAGTGGACACTGTCGGCAAAATATGTGCCGCTTACTCAGTCTCTGGAATACCAAAGGGGTTCTGTGCGGTTCTCTAACAGCTCAAATTGTATTCAAATTTGCCACTCCAACAAAGGCTCCTAAGCACAGAAGAATTTTCCTGAATATTTTGTCATTGATATTGATGGAAGAGCACCTTATCTCTTTAGATTGAATATCAGACATTTACCACAAGACATAAGTAATTTTCTCATAGCTGTTGAACCGAAAACCTTCCAAAACAAGTTGTGTTTTGGTCGTCATGTTGATTGGAGGAGAAAAGATCTTCAGCATCAATGAAGTGTTGCTGTTGCCAATCATATATCAACCATTCAGTGATTGAAGAGTTGAGCGAAAACTGCAAGGATGATCTGAATGAAGATGTCGATGAAATACATTGGAATGTATTGTCTCTAATTTTCCGGATTACTGTTTGTTTTTTTATTTACAAATATGGAATAATCTCCCTCAAACTTGCAACTCCAACAAAGACTCCTTAGCACAGAAGAATTTTCCTGAAAATGTTGTCATTGATATTGATGAAAGAGTACCTTATCTTCAGGTCAAACCTCAGACATTTACCTCAAGACAAGGTTTCGATGTGAAGGTTGGGCTGTTGAACCGAGCGGAGAAGACAAACCGTACAAAACACGTTGTATGTCGGTCGTCATGTTGATTGGAGTAGAAAAGATCTTCAGCATCAATGAAGTGTTGCCGTTGCCAATCATATATCAACCATTTCGCGGTTGAAGAGGTTCGCGAAAATTACAAGAATTAGGATACTGATCTGAAAGAAGAGGTCAATGAAATATATTGGAATGTATTTTCTCTAATTTTTTGTCAAATTTGCCACTTCAACAATGACTCCTAAGCATCAAAGAATTTTCCTGAAAAATTGATTATTGAGCTTGATGAAAGAGCACCTTATCTTCAGATCAAATCTCAGTCATTTACCTCAAGACATGAGTGATTTTCTCGAAGTGAAATACGGTTGGGCTGTTGAGCCGAAAAGAGAAGACGAACCTTCCAAAATACATTGTGTGTTGGTGATCATGTTGATTGGAGAAGAAAATATCTTCAACATCAATGAAGTGTTGCAGTTGCCAATCATATACGAACCATCCAGCGGTTAAGAATGTGTCTAGACAAATAGGTCGATGAAATATATTGGAATAAGTTTTCTCTCAATTTTTTGGAGAGCGTATATCATTCTTCACAAATCTCCCAACATTTAAGTGAATATAGAACCAATAACTTGGATAGAAGCGCTTGGACCATAGTTGGCCGCAGAACCATCCTTATGAGAAATGACGGTACTTATCTTGTAGAATTTGAATGGTGCAAGTGAGAAAATAACAGAGCATCAAACTTGTGTTCCGCTACCTTTCCCTATAATTTGATATGACAGCTAGTAGACATTGCGCTATTGTTCGATTAATTTAGTCTCAAAAGTTTTCAATGTAGAGATACGAAGGACTTATATTTATCCTGAAAGACGATACTCTTATCATGGAGTATCATGAAAAGGGTAATTCAACGAGCCCTTCAATGACTTTGGTAACTGTGACTCGTTTTACAGGGAATAAAGTGGCAATCACGAAAAGCTGACACGAATAACGGGACTTCAAGAGTTATTGCATGTTTTACGATTTAATTGTGGTCGAAAACTTTGGTTCAAATTCCTTGTAAAAGGGAAATATCAGAAATAATGAATACCATTTATTATGATTAATTTCATCATTGTTGAAGTTAGTTTTGTTATAACTATTATTAATTAAACTTGTTACGCTATTATTACTCTCATATTATAAATGAACCGCAGATCTTTGCAAAACATCTTGAGGCTAGCGAGCTATTACAGTAATTTCAAGCGTTGGTGACAATGATTAAAATTGTGAAACGCAAAAGCGAATGTGTATACTGAGCTACTTACGCTTTTATTCCTAGTTATATTCACCTGAAATCATTTATTTTCTCTAAAGCCCTTGCGCAACTGCATGTATTATTCCATAGCCATACTGTCAACGCTTCTAGTTGAAATAGTTTTTCAATATAAGATATTTAATTGCTTAATTTGCTAATGATCGATTTTCATGTCGGACATTGTCATGAATATGTGCATGTGGTTTAAAATTTGATTAAATTTCAGCCTAAGCCCATTTGCTGAAAATCTTACAAATACAAGGAAACAAATAGAATCAATTGTATATTCTATAAGATTAAAGCAAATATGAATGCACAGTTTTGGAAAAAAATACTTTTGGGTATGGGCAACATTCGCCTGATACGTATAGAAATTCCTTGCGATGGTATTTTCAAAATAGTCTATCTAGTAATGTACCAAGTTCCTCTGAATCAGTTTCTCGCAATGGACCTCACAGGATCAAGCATGAGTATTGGGCAATTCCTAGGAATGGTTGTACCTGACATCATCATATTAGGGATTGTGGTATCCACCTCACTGGAAAAATACAAGCTTGAGTTTTGGTTACATTAAACTATACTAGATAATCAGTTCGCTATTTAATAATTTCTGCCAGATCTTCATTTAATGCATCGATCTCTTGCACTTCCGACTTAACTGGATGAGTTAGGGGCCCTAGGAGATACCGATATGAAGTGTGCCTTCATCCGCAAACTTGTAAATGCGACAGGAGGTCATTTCCAACAGATCTTTAATGTAAAGTAGAAACGAAGTTGGTATCAAGAGAGATCCCTGTGAAACACCAGCGTTAATAACCATTATATCGAAGGAGACTTCGTCAATCACCACATGAAGCGGTCTATCTGAGAGGAAACTCGATAGTAAAAGTTGAGGTGGCATACCATATGAGGGAAGTTCCTCAAAGAAGGCTTGGTGCCAGAATCGATCAAATGCATTGGAAATAACCAGTGCTAAAGCTAGAGATTTCAAATATTTTCTCATGGATGCCTGCCATATATGGGTTACACATGCAAGCAGGTCTCCTGTTAATCTCTGGTGGCGAGAGCTATAATGTTGGTTGTTCAAGATTGTGGAGTTCTCTAGGTATTGGATGAGCTCGATATTGGTTGCTTTGTTCATCACACATAATCTAATGAGTCTACAATTAATAGGAAGGGCATTTTACTCCTTTTCTTGGAATTGGTTCGAATCTAACTGTCTTCCAGCTGAAAGGGTGAACAACCTGCGAAGTACTAGTGTTAATTTGAGGGTATATTTCTTGAGAACTATAGTCGGAATTTCCTCTGAATTCATAGCCTTTTTGGTATTAAGATCAAGCAGAATGCGCCTAATTGTGCGCTAACCAAAGACAATTTCAGGCTTATGTTTACTGATGGTAGCGAGGGTGAAATTTGCTGATAACGTTCCAACGAACGTGTTGGCTTTTTCTTGAGGTGTTGCGTCTAGTATGCCATCATGTCTGGTTGGGGAGGGGAATGAGCTAAGAAGGAAATTTCATCCAATTGCTTTGGGTAATGTCTGAAACGAACGGGAACCATTTGGGTTCACGATAAGGTATGATCTTATCTTGGCGTTATATGCCTCTTTTGATGCGTCTATCTCCGTAATCTCTCCGGTACATTACGTAGGATCTTCAGATTCAAAACATACTCCACTCCAAGGGAATTGAGAGAAAAACATGCGAAAACCATCCCAGTCAGCTGAGCTACACTAATGCCAAACTATGCGTGAATGTATTGAATTAGGTCGTGGAGTGATATAAGGTCAGGTCGTAGAATTAAGTGTATGATCGGAGTTGCCCAATGATGTACGGACTTTTACCTCATAGAGATCCGGATTGTTAGCTAGGAATAGGTCGAGCTTATTGGAACAATCATAGTTGATTTCAGGAATCGGTGTGGGTTCATTGATTAGCTGCTCGAGACAATGGGTAATGGCGAACGCCTCAATTTCAAAAGTTTTGGTTGAAGAATTTGAAAGATATTATTGAATAAGAAACACAAGTTTGGATAGAGTTTGGTATTAAATAAGACGAATGTAGTAATATTCCAAAACGTTGCATAGTTGTACGACAGTAAAAGTGAGTGAAATGCTAAATGTTAAAAAACACTCTCAAGGTTTGATTGTTGACTGGTGGTTTAGTGACGATTTTAGAATTATTGTTGAAGAGTACTAATAACCACTAACCAAAATATCAAGCAATTATGTTTTGAGATACAGTCAACCTTGTCTAGATTACTGCTCGAGATTATTGGATAACAACACTAAAAACTTAATTGAAATGTTCGAAAATTTTCATGTATCACATGCAAAGGCGATTATTTTCTACATCTACCACAATGAACCAACTCCCACGATATATAAACGTATTTTCTATTAACCTGTTTCCATTATCCCAGATATATGCGTGGGCTTCAGTCGTCATTAGTCAGGATTCTTTTTAATCTTATGATTGAGAGGTCTTCTAAGAATGCACTTGATGCTAGCTTCTCAAGTTGGAGGTTTTTATGATCAATCCTGGATATATCGGATGGAGCTCCTTGATTAAAGAACATTTAATAAAAATATCCGATGGATGGAGTAGTTAATTTGTGATAGTTTATTGAAATAATGAAAATAATAATTGTTCTTCGTTTACATCTTAATTTAGTTCGATTCCTTAAATCCAACAATATTTCATTTCTATTAATAAAATAGAAGGATGCTTATTAAACACGAAACTTATTTGAACTAATTATCTTTAACATACTCGAAACCAACCCTGATTACCACATGAAAACCATAACTATTTTTTTTTTCAACTACACAAGAAGAAAACCTTACCTAATGTTCGTAGAACATTGTGTGAACCAAGGGAGGAATGTTGGGAGAGGCGATACGCATTGGAACTGTTCATGGAAGGTTGCATGTTATAGGAATCACGTGAGACCTCACTAGGCGAAGAGGTCCACAAATTCGCCGTTCGATAGAAGAATGATGTCTGGTAGAAAGAATATCGGTAGGTCTCGAGCTTGAGAATGAAGGGGCGATCAGCTGTAGTTCGCCTAGTCTGCCTACCTGGAATCTCTCGTGGAGGAATAGCAAACGATACTTCTGATTGGCACTGACCATGCAAATATCAATAGAAAAGGGAAAATACCCCCCCCCCCTTTCTACAATGCTCTAGAGAGGACAATGAGTTCATGTGACCTACGCATCTCCAAGGAAGCTCGATCATCCCAGTCTGGTTTTAGTTTGATAATATTTGGTAAAACGGTTGTGAGCATGGCATTATATGGTGGATTAGGGCAATCCATATGTGATAAGAGAATTTCATAAACAAAGACTACAATCATTGAATCCTTGGCTCACTAGCGTAAAACATTGTGTCAACCATGGACTGAATGTTGGAAGAGCAGATACACAAATTCGCCGTTCGATATAAAAATGATGTCTGGTACAAAGAAGATCGGCAGGTCTCAAGCTTGAGAACGAAGGAGCGATCAATTTTAGTTCTTCTGGTCTGGGTACCTGAAATCTCTCGCGGATAAATAGAAGACGAGACTACTGATTGGCGCCGACCATGCAAATATCAATAGAAAAGGAAAAAATCCCCCACCTTTCTATGAAGCTCTGGAGAGGTCAATGAATTCGTGTGACCTACGCATCTCCAAGGAAGCTCGAAAAAAACATACGAAGACCACCCCAGTCTAGTTTTAGTTTGATAATATTTGGTGAAACGGTTGATGAGCATGGCATTACATGGTAGGTTAGGGCAATTCATATGTGATAAAAGAATTTCATAATCAAAGACTACAATCATTGAATCCTTGGGACACTAGGGTAACATGTTATTGAGTCAAAGTTTCTTGACAAATGTCCAGCTGCTGATTATTCAAAAATTCAATAAATTCAGAATATATTGAACTAAAAACCGATGGATACTATTTTGCTCTTATTCGTAATTTTCTTGGTGAAATCTGACTCACCCGATGGATATAAAGGAAAGGTTCAGTTGAGTGGCCACCTTTGTTACTATATGCAACACTCACGAACTTCCCTTTGTTAGGATATCCGAATGCAGAGGTGTATGCCACTCAACTAGTTGAAACTATTGCTAGGTAAGACGTACACATGCAACTAGTGTTTTATTTCCGCAACAACTATCCAAAACAGTGTTCCTTATAGTGCGGGAGTATTAATTTACAACATGGTCCCAGAATTCAATAAGAATATGTTGAACTAACCATAGTCAACTTTCAGAAAAAAATTACTTTTTCTGCGACTACATCAAAATATGTCCATTGAATAATTGTGAATTGAATCGTAACCAGTTACATTTTACACATTACATCATATTGCATACTGAACCTGACACAATATGATTCATATTACATTTGTTGCCTAGCAACCCATGCATTATGAACTATTATGTGTTAGGGGGTCCTCTCTGAAAATTTGACACTAGCAACGGGATATTTTAATAAATGTCATCAGTATTTCTGCCAACTGATGAATATTAAATACAAGAGTAGTAAGACCGAAGAAAATTTCTTATTTCCATTACTCAATCCATATTATAGCGAACTATCTATTAGTACCAACCATATAATATGTATTTACGTGTTATATCAAACTTTGCAAACATCATATTTAGATGAGCATGTACGATAAATTAGTTTCTACACTCATCAAAACATCCTCTAACATTCAGACATTGATGTAATAATGTGAACGCCAACCCTACACCTTAAACTTGCTTATACAATCAAAACTTCAAATACTTAAGCCACTCTACAGCTTTCGTCTACACAATCACCTGCTCATATTATGCGATTATACTGTATTGTATTATTCATGTTGAAGGCATTAACCAGTCTAACGAAAGTTAGTTATAATTCTCAATTATGCCAGGCGGGAGCTATTAGAGATATTCCTAAACAATTGAATGTTGGGGGAGATACATTTTTATCCTGAATCTGCGAATTCACTATTTCATCCGTCGCAAAATCGATGCGTCCACAAATCCACTAAAGTATTCAAATTGGATGTTTTCATAGAGGATTATTCATATCCAATCTCCTCCATACGACGATACGTCAATTAATAATCATATATGCATGGAAGGGGACAATTTGTGGAAATAAATGATATTGAATCATATTTTCAGGAATAAATTGATTACTTAAATACGGAATGGTTCTTCAAGAGAGGTTCAATTTGTTTTAAGACTGTTAAGAGTTCGATTTTATTATGTAGGATCCATCTTTATAATATATAAATGTTTGATTAAATTCACGTCGGGTCTTGTCAGATCAAATATAAAGTACTAGTTCTTGTCTGCGGATTGTTTCCGCTGACAACAGCTAACGCCCATAGGAACAGTTAGTGGTGTCGGCTTCGCC
Organism: Endomychus coccineus; assembly: GCA_958510875.1. Taxonomy (NCBI): domain Eukaryota; kingdom Metazoa; phylum Arthropoda; class Insecta; order Coleoptera; family Endomychidae; genus Endomychus; species Endomychus coccineus. Next base: position 16,043,663 of record OY294071.1, on the reverse strand, counting down.
GCTGTTTGTAGTAAAACAGTGTTTTTCAACCTATGGGACGCAAAGTTTCGCTCATGAGGTCCTGATCGCAAGCCAGGATAATGTAAGAATCAAAATTGTAGCTCCTATATTACAATAAAAATACAACAATTTCGATGAGAAGGCTGTGCCCGTTTATCGTTCAATAATTTGTCTCATCGTAGTTCTATTTTTGAGATGCAAATAACCAAATCACTTTCTTTTAAGTTTGTATGTTCACCATTGAAGAGAACGTTGATTCAAGTAGACAGGAAGTGGTGAATGGCACTAATAATTTGCCAACTCTGGATATTCTTCTTTTCTCTTCATCCAAAATACGTCAATATTTTGCGGATTAAATTCCAATTTAGACATGCCGCCAGCAGCAAAATCAATAAGATTTTTTTCCAACTTCGTGGTCAGATCAGCCTGTTGTACTGACATATCCAAAAAAGGGTTCAGTATCCATCTACGCCAATTGTCAGCTTCTGGCAAGTATCTTAATAGTTTTACTTCCAAATTATGCAAGCGCTGTATCATGCAAAGAATGTGAGTTTAGTACCAACGATTGGTCGGTTACAATTTCTTCGACAATCTTCTGAACGCAAGGGAAAGAATCATACATCATGTTTTGCAAAGACGTTAACCGCAAACAAAGTTTTTCGAAAAATTCATTGGTTTTATTCTTGGCCGTTAAAATATTTTCTTCTTTCCCTTGCAGGCTCTTGTTTAAACAACGTTTAGGCTACGAAAGTGAATACAAGGGATGCGTTACTAGATCGCATTTTCAATAGTGGAGTCAACCTATGGAAAAATAGGACGAGGTTCGTAAAAAGTTGATAGATGTTAGCGACCTAGAAAAAATGATCTCTTATGATAAAAATAATACGATACTGAAATTTCTATTACCAATATTGGGTGCAACCATGTCTTACCTTGAAAAAAACTGTTTTTCTGCCCCTTATCAGGTCAGTTTTGAAGTTTTATTTTGTTTTGATCACTTAGACTTCCGGCCGAAGTTTGAAATTGGTTCCCTTTTATTGTTGCTATTTGAGGAATATTCAGTCCAAATTTCGTGACATTCCGTTTATCTCTTCTCCTGGAATATATATTTATACGTTTTTTGGAGCAAAATTCAAATTGGGCTATTTTGGCCAAATTGCAACCACATTGGATGAAAAAGTAGATGGTGGCGGTCACAATAAGTGGTGCAAATATGGGCTGAAAATATACATATATTTTAATTTCATATATTTCAATTTTAAGCAAAAGTATTCAATATTGCAATTTGGCCAAAATAGCCCAATTTGAATTTTTGCTCCAAAAAGGAGGGGAGTAAAAGGAATGATACGAAATTTGGACTGAAGGTTCCTCAAATATCAACAATAGAAGGGTACTAATTTCAAACGTTAGCGCAAAAAACAGTTTTTTGAAGGTTAGACATGGTTCCACCCAATATTGGTAATAGAAATTTAAGTGTCTTATTATTTTCATCATAAGGCATCATTTTTTCCAGGTCGCTAACTCCTATCAAATTTTTACTAATCTCGTCCTATTTTTCCGTCGATTGACTCCACTATAATACTGCAGCGTTTATTAGAGCGAATGATTGTTCACTAAAATTCAATACTAGTTTAATTTATAAACAAAGTTCCGAAGTTAATGGTAATTAATGATATTCGCTTATTTTTTTGTTTGTTTTGTTAGTTTCTTATAAAATTTTTCTCTTGTTTTTAAATTACAATCAATCAAAAGTATCTCTGAAACAAATAAAAATCGGACTTGAACATTTGAGCTTATGTTGCTTATTTTGGCTTTCTAGATATGTAATTATGATATTTCCATTTCGTCCCGGACCCTGAATAGTTTAAAACGAAAGAAAATGAATACGTCGTCTTTAAAATCATTGACATAGTTTTATTACGGTTCTGGGAGGTCGCCAGAATTTTTTTACGTGTAAAGGGGTAGCGTCTTCAAGAAGGTGGAAATACACTGCACTAATATATAGCAAATGATTAGAAATAGCTAAACGGCCTGGAAAGACGTTCAATTCCGACGTGTCAATAAATTTCGTTGTTTGAGAGGTTTTCAAATCGTGCTGCACTTCTTTTTAGGAAATGAGTTTCAGCCTAGTCATGATATTTTGGTATCAGGTGAACTGTGAAAAACAATGGATTTCAACTTTTTTCATCATCTTATTGGTTGAATTTTGAAAAATACTTCCTTAGCTGGTGCCTTGTTCATATAAGGAACTTACTTATAAAATTTAAAGTCTTTCGGCATTATAATTACGGAAATTTCGTGATGAGTCAGTCAGGGAGAGATATGTATTTTTTTGTCACTACACGTATATATTAAACCAGCCGAAGTGTTTGAAATGCTCATTTTATGCTCATGTGACGTCATCAATGTGAATGTCTTTACTCTGTGGAAAGTTTTGATAGTTCATGTGACATCAGGCGTCAGTATAACGAGTTGTGAAATACATTGTGTAGACCATTTGGATAAAATTTCAATGTAACATGGAGTATAATTTAACATTAGTGGTTTCTTAATCATTTCCAATATATTTTCTGTCTCTACAATTATTTACAGTTGACCCGCAGGAGTGTCCGAAAGTATATTTTACTAATAAAAGTGGGAGAAGTCACATGATTAATTTATCACAGTTTCTTTTGAATACAAATTCTTGAGATAGATACTTTCGATTCTATACTCATTGATGTATGACTTGTGATGATTCAGTTTCGTTTCAGATCAGTTTCATCCCCCTGCAAGATCATAGCTTATGCAGTATGTTATGCCTCTCTTAAAAGTTTTAATGATTTCCAATTATCCTTCATCCTCGATGCAGTGTTGGTTTGGTAATTTTATAGCTCACTATTATTGCGAGTTAATTGGTCGATGTAAAATACAAATTACAATATGTAATTCTAGACGCTGCTGCTGCTTATTGATGCTAGACATCACAAAAACAATTAAGTAAGGGTCACGTCTAAACCATGCAGTGGGCACCCGTCCAATGGTGTAATGAATAGGGAAATTAGCACATGCCCAAGCGTTCTGAACATTTTCTAAATATGTGTGATGGTGTAGTTCACCCCAGTAAAGTTTTAAGATCCTATCCATTCTAACGCTAACAATGCAGTTGGAGACAGAAGACAGAACAGAGTGCGATACTAGATCATAAAGGGATCAAGTGATGGGCGCAAGTCGGAGGAGAGGTACGAACGGCCAGTAATTTAGAGTAAGTATTTCGCTCCCTCTGGTGAAGAACTATCTTTCAAGCAGGAATCAATGCAGCTGTAGTTTGTTCTCAAGAGAACTAAATGTGGGCTACAAAAGGCATTTGTATAAAGTTAGTGACGACTTTACTAACCACAGTTTCTAACGTATGAGAAATGTAATTTGTTAACAGTAGGAAAGTAAGGCTAGTCACAATGATAATAAATTGGTCTGGACTATTTAACGACCTAGTGTCTATCTACAAATTTTGCAACCATGTTAGAAATAGCTTACATGCTCCATAATATAGTTGCGTTGCAGAAAATGATCATTTTGAAATGAATTATAACTGTTATCTCATAAACTGATTCACACAAAATCCATACTCTGGGAATATGTTTTTCTTCCAGAGTTGCTTGTGTGCAAGTGTTTGCAAAGAAAATTTTAAATTTCTATTATTGTTCTATAACTAGTCACAAGGGATTTAGAGTAATCATTACCTCATTTCCTAATGTATTGAAGATGTGAAGTCAAACATGTCTTTTAAAAATTAACTGATAATACGCTTTGAGCCTCACATTAAAAACTAATGATATACTAATGAACGATGATCAATTGATAACGGACACTCCTGCGGGTACAATTTAAATGATTCTTGGATAAATATAATGGAAATGATTTAGAAACTGCTGATGAAAGACATTATCGATAGGGGCACAAGGTCTACAACATCACAGGAGGCGTCCCACAAGGGCCGGTACTTGGACCCTCATTGTAGAACGTCATGTACGATGCAGTGCTGAGGCTGCCCATGTTCACAGGGACTGATGGCTTTGCATACGATATTGCTGTGGTTGTCATTGCCAAGTACTTGGAAGAATCCACGCAGAAGGCGAACGAGGCTGTCATCACAATATACTGGTGACTCTCGGCTGATGGCATGCAATTGGCAAACCATGAAGCCGAAGCAATACTTGTGACCAGCAGGAAAACGATAGAATCTGTGACACTCACCGTTGGGGGCTGCAGCCATCTTGGAGATACCTGGGATTCCAGATATATGCCAGGTTGCAAATCGACAAACATCTGCGTGTGGTGAGCACGAGAGCAGCTGCAGTGGCAAACGCATTCGCCAGAATTATATCCAACATAAGAGGACCCGCTCAGAGTTGCAGAAGGCTACTCTCCAACGTAGTCAGCTCCACGATGATGTACGGAGCCCCACTCTGGGTATCAGTGAAAGTGGTGGTATCGTAGTATATCAAATAACCTCGGTGTACCATAGGTGTGCCTCACGAGTGACGCGCGTATATAGCACGGTCTCGTACGATGCCACCAATCCGTCTGATGGTGGAGGAAAGAAGATCTACAGGCATAAGCGCGAAGTTGGAGATACCAAACGACGCACCTTGAACCAGGAGGCGAGGATAGTGATGTTAGCGATGTTAGTGCAATGACCGCGGCTCTGGAATGCATCCACCAAGGGGCGGTGGACCCATCACCTTTTCCCAGATGTTGCCACATGGACCAGTAAGTAGATCACTACCTCGTGCTGCTGCTAACAGGACATGGGTGTTTTAGAGCGTATATGCACCGTTTTCGACTGGACGGTGACGCGTGGTGCCCAACCTGCCAACCAGTTCACGACGATGCAGAGCTGTTCTGTGCTATTGTCAACATTTCAACGGTCCTCGCGAGATCCTGCAAGGAAATATACAGCAGAAGTTGTCCCCGGAGAATATCGTTGGGGAGATGCTTGAGTCACAGACCACATGGAATGCGCTGTTCAATTTTGCTACCACCGACAGACAACGAGAGGAAAGGCCAACTCGTGGCGTGGAAGGAGACGATGAAAAGCTAGACCAGCAAAGAGCGCATAACAGCCCTCTCAAAAAAATAAGAAAAGAAACACACACAGACAAGGGAAATAGAGGAATGCCACTAAAAGCCACCATATGTGTAATGTGGAATTGCATCGTGTAATGATTGTTGTCAATGAAAGAGCTCATATACAATATAATATGATATAATTGGAGTGCAGTGGGAAGCGTTGAGTGCAGGTGAGTCTTCTACAACATAATTCTAATTGCTAATACTCCCAATTCAACCAAATGAAACATACTTACAGCTCCCTCGGCCACTACAACCTTGTAAATTGTAAATTTCGAAACCTACTGCTGTTGAATCATCTGCGAAATATAATTACTTCGTCCGCAATATCAGTCGCTTTCATAATTGCTGGTGTTAAAACGAATTTATGAGCTTTGACAAAATGGTTAGTTATATTTACAAATTGTTCATGTCCATTCGTCACTAACAAACTATAAAAGAGTTCACATTGTGGATACATTATAACACTATAAATATAAAATCATCATCAGAGTAAACTTTACTCTGTCTACTTGGTATCCGAAACGTCCTCAGTACCTTAACAGTATTTTTAGTTGACAAGGGTGATTATTTTATATTCATAATGTCCATTCGTCTTAGATCAGATACAAAGAATTACCACCTACTAGCATAGAATTCAAACTTTCAGTTTGTTAAACACAATGTCTATACAAATTGGAAACCTTTAAGCAGTAGTCGGTTATTGTGAGTATGGGACTAACGTATCGGTTTGAGACAAGAATAAAGGAAAACCTAAAAAATATACTATTAATCGTTTTATCTTTCCTGAGCGAAAAATAACGGAACTATTATCCACGTGTCGTTCTCAAGGAATGTGCGCCTGAATTAACACTAGTTTTCTGCAGGTTGCTTACTCTTTTATACAAATTTGGTTTATTTCTTTCCAGCTAGAAGACAGCTAGAGTCCAACCAATTCCAAAAAAAGGAAAGAAGACCCTTCCTAATAATTATAGGCTCATTACACCTAGAGAGCTCCAAAATCGTGAATGACAATATGGCTTTCGTCAGCGAAGATCAACAGGACACTTACTTGCCTATGTAACACATGTATGGCAGAAATCTATTGAAAAATATGGAGAATCTCTAGCTGTATCATTGGATATCTCCAAAGCATTTGACCGAGTCTGGCACCAAAAGCCTTCTTGGGAACTTCCGTCATATGGTTTGCCGCCTCAACTGTGTCGCTCACTATCAAGTTTTCTCTCAGATGGATGTGCCTGTGGCAGTTGACGGAGTATCTTTCAATAAAATGGCTATCAACGCTGAAACAACTCATCCCTTCATTGTCAAGCTCGAGACCTGCCGAACTTCTTCCTACCAGACTTAATTTTTCTATCGAACCGCGAAGCTGTGGAACTCTTCACCTGGTGAGGTCTTCCCCTATGCCTATAACCTCTAAATCTTCTATAACTTCCTCTACCAACATTCCACCGCTGGCTCACATGATGTTCTTCAAACATTATAGGTTTCTCTCTCGTGTAGTCAAAGTATAAAAAAAATATCTTACGGTTTTATTGCATATAGATAATCAGATAGTTGCGAAGATGTTTAATGGAAAAGGTATCAGGGTTGGAGTTGTAGCTTCGGAATTTTCGGAAATTGATAGAGGAAAGTAATACCTCAAGGTTGGTCAAATTTTAAAATTTTCATTTTTGTCTTTTTGTCACTTCAGGTTTTGGGGAGTAAAACTTTGCATCCGTGATGAATAACCTACTCAGATGTTTCTCACTTGCTGAGACCAGTCTTCCCTAATGTGCGATACAATCAGTGCTTTCGACTGCCTGTGATCGTTCATTAGTTTCCACTTTTCCGAGTGTTGTGTTCTGACCTATCATTGGATTTCCTCTTCGATTTTACTCTTCTAGATGCCCACCGCTGGTTTTTGGGCTAATTAGGGATTCTATAGCCCCCAGTTTTGCAAGATCATCGGCTATTCCGTTTCCTCTTATTCCTGAGTGACCGGGGACCCTGAATAGGATGAGCTTGCCTTCATCTCCGCCAAGATTGTTTAGCGTATTGATGAACTCCTACACCAGCTTCAATGTTATTATCATGCTATCCAGCGCAGCAAAGGCTGTCTTGTTGTCTGTGCATATACTGATTTGAAATTGCATTCTTTCTCCCAGTGCTATTTGGGCAAAGCGCTTTATTGCCAGTATTTCCACTTGAAGAATGGTGGCGGGTATCTCCAGAGGTATAGGAATACTTTTTCCTGGGCCCTTGCTGTTTATGCCTGCTCCCGCCTGCTCTTAGCTCTTGGCTCCATCAGTGAACATGATCTCACCATTAGTAGGCAGGACCGATTGTTTAACTTATCTTCTCAAGGGGGTATGTTCATACGATACTTTTATCATTGAATAGATGTGGTATGTTCCACCACTGATTGGTAGTGAGGCTCCATTATTATCATTGTTTTTATACTTTGACTACACGAGAGGGAAACCTATAATGTTCGAAGAAAATCATGTGGCTACCTTCCACAGTCCTATCAATATAAAAGTATGCGGGCAGCTTTTGATGCCACACCTTTTATAGTCAGGTGGAATGGTTCATTAGCGCTCCTAGGGCGGCCGTGGAACCGCTTTTCGTAGCTCCCGTGGCAGCACCTAGGATGATTTTTCTCAGACGAGCCATGATTGATTTGATCGTCCTAAACTGTGTTCTTTATCACCATCGAGGCGTATATCAACCTCGGTTTAAGAATAGCTTCAAAGATCCACACTATAGTATTTGGGCTGAAGCCACCAGAAGGCTACGGTGAATTTGCGGCATTGTTATTCTAGTTGTGGTTTCCATAGAAGTTTCTTGTATCTACCCAACGTTTTCAAGTTCAAATACACTATGCGACTCTATCAAAATATAGATCCGGTGGCATATGAATTGAAGTTTCACAAACATACTCAAACTTTATTCCCGGCTCACCAGTTTCTGACCGCATTCACCTCTACAGTGCATTTAAACAGTAAAACAAATAGAATTGGGCAAGCGCTACTTTTTAATAGATGCCCGAAGCACAAGTTTATAGATTATTGAATTAATTTCAGAACTTTGAATGAACTCTCTTGGAAATAAGCAGCTTCAAGCAAAGTAGACATTGCATAGTAATTAATTAATACATAACTTTGTTCAAACAATACTGGTGAAGTCACGAGATATTATGCTATAGAGGAGAATTCTAACCTTATATTTAAGCGTGGGTAGGTACCTATACTTTTTCAAATGAAAAAGTGAACATGAATAATTCATATATCACAATTGAACACTACAATGAATAATAAACTTCAGAAAAATTCCAAAATAAACTTTTATTATAAAAATAACTCCACTGTGTGGCGAAACATGTTGTGTTCTTTTTTATTTTTACAGTTTTTTTCTACAGTGTATATTCAGTGTTCATTTGTAATATAATTCATTTCCAACAAGTAAAGGCCAATTCAATATTAAAATTAGTCCAAGTAGTGAATATATTCACGAAGGCACCGAATACTCTCGATCTTACTATAAAGAATAGACAAATCGAATTCCATCTTTCAATATATTCCCCTCAAACATCAATGCAATTATTTTCAACAGCAATTCAATACCCCTGGGGAAATATCACTTCAGTATTAATTCAAAATGTGTGAGGAGGTAGATTTGTTCGAAACCACACTCCCGAATTGCAACTTGCATAATTCCAGGAGTATGCACAGCTGCTTTGTTATGCAACAAACGCATACCTCTAGACAGTTTTTCGTCTTTTCTCCCGAATACTTGGTCGTAATTTGTGCAAGAGAGCTGCTTAATACGTCATGTTGATTGTGATATTGCGTTTTTTAAATTCTAAGAGAGAGCGCTTACAATCATAGAAGATCGTGATGATACATTCTAAGCTTTATTGGCGGTGCTTCTCCTTTTCACCTTCATTCCAAGGTTTCGTTTCCTGTGACAATAATTGTCTTCAACACCATCGGGTTTTCTCAACAGAACTCCACAAATGACCGTGCACATTCAACACGACGTTGCACTGCTAAGAGTTGTTTAGGAACCCACCTTGAATTAACGTTACGATTTGGCGAACTATTAAATCGGAAAGCCTTGACATTTGTACTATTCCTTACATAATCAAGTGTCGATTGCCTTATACTAGAAACTCAATGAAGGCAATTAAGTCGTATGTCACCACTTCCACTGTCTTTCCTGTTCTGGCGTCCTCTTCCAAGGATTCTTGTAACCTTCGGAGCCATTTTGACCAATCCCCAAAACATCGCAGAAAAGTTGATCTGTCTTTTTCCTACAGGTATTTCCATGGTCGGAGCTCATCGAAAATCTGGTCTGCTATTCCAACATGAGTGATGCCAGGGACAGACCAGACTAGCTCAGGATGGTCACCCTTTCGTAGCTAGGCTCGAGACCTTCCGAGCTTATTTCTACCACACATTCATATTTCTATCCAACGACGAAGTTGTGGTACTCTTTGCCCAGTTTGATCTTTCTTGATGCCACCTGCTCGCACGATGTTCCACGAACATAATAGGTTTTATAGGTTTTCTTCTCGTGTCGTAAAAAAAATGATGATTATATTAATACTCTTTGAGGTTTATTACATGTATATCAATTGAAATTGTGAACTCTTTCTTATGATGCTACTAAGTGGCGAACTGGTGGAACAATTGAAATGTTGAATATTAGACTTGCACTGATAACTAATCTTGGAATTTCGCAACAGAGAAGCACGACTTGATGCCGACGCTTCACCAGCCATTACAGTTGGTATCTTCAGGGCAGGCTATGATTTTGAATTGAAACTGATTCTTCTGCTCTCTGTAGCGGTATTTATTGTGAGAAAAAACCTTCACGCTACCCAGTTCCCTGCTTTTATTCCGGTGGTTGACTCCGTTCTGGCACCTAGACATTGTTAAAAAGTGATTCAGTTAACACAGGCGATTTGCTAGTCAGTTTCGACATCGAATCACTTATAACCAAAGTTCCTATTTGAGACACCCTTTCTATAATGTCACCTGTCAAAAATATTTCAATGAACTTACTTATGTTAATTGATTAATCCTCCACATATTTTCTGTACGATGGCAAGTTTTACGAGCAGTCCACGGGAGCTGCCATGTGTCCCTCACTTTCACCGGTCATAGCTAATATCTTCATGGAAACTTTTGAGCAAGATGGTATTGACTGATCTGTTCTTAGGGCGAAATGTTGGTTTAGATATGTCGACGACACGTTTGCTAATTGGCAACATGGTCGCGAGAATCTTGTCCCCTTCCTCAATCATTTAAATTCATTACATCCTAATATCCGTTTCACCATGGAAGTTGAATCGGAAGGGTCACTCCCGTTCCTAGATGTAATAGTTAGTCGACAGACTGACGGTACTTTGGGACATTCTGTGTGTCGGTAACCTACTCACACCGATAGATACCTCAATGACCACCCTGCCCAAAAGCAATCTGTAATAATTTTCTTGCTCCACAGAGCTGTTAACTTATCCCAACCCCAATTCTCAAAATCAGAACACCTTTCATCTGTCTGACTAAAAAATTATTCAAAAAGCCATAAAGAAATACACTTCGCCTAAAATTTAAATCAACCTGAGCAACAAACCTTCCCATCACCTTTATCCACTGCCTATCTTACATGTATTGAAGATATAACACATCGAATTTCCAAAATCCTCAAGAAGCATAATAACTCTACCCTTTTTCTACACTTCCCATCTCAGTTTTACAAACCTATAAAAGATCCCCTTCCTATTCTCCATTCAGAAGGTGCTACTAGCATTCCCTTTTCTTGCGATAGAGTCTATATTGGTGAAAGTACTCATCAAATCCCTTTCGGAGATACTCCTGACCCGAGCCTCAAACTTTCATCGGCCAATAATTCTTGAAGCAATAGAACTCCAAAACATCCAAATAATCTAATCCGAGGATATTGCCTTCCCTACATTTGGAGGTTCAACCTCGAGCACATGATCACACAACGGCAGGAATGAAGGGAGTGAACTATGTAGCGTGCAAGTTTTTTTTTCCCACAATAAATACTACTACAGAGACCAGGAGAATCAGTTCCAGTTCAAGCCTCTAGCCTGTCATGAAGATGACATATGTAATGGTTGGCGGAACGTCCACATCAAGTCGTGCTACTGTGACGCGAAATCCATACGGATGCCAAGAATTTTCAATTGAAATGTTCTTTAATTCGTACCTCAAACAATCTACCTGTTTTACCAACGTATTCGATATTGCATTCTCTTCAAGTTAGCTCATAAATGAATAGTGTAGTCATTCCCTTTCCTGTCCTGACAACTGGTACACGTAGGAGTGCAAGTACCCGTATGCCAAACTGATAAGTTACTGGTTCAAGTATCAACCCATCTACTTTACCAATGTAAACGACGCTCAACCCATTATCTATACTCATGTAAACGCCGCTTAAAGTTGTTGCACAAGCAGGAGTTAACGATGCAACATGTTACTAACCGGTAAAAAAACTCTCAAGCTCATATTGTTGAAATTAGGCATTTTAACATAATGCAGACGTTCAAATTATACTAATTGGCTCCTGGAACATGCCTTGCGAAATCAAATTTTCCTATACATTATATTATGATGGGATGGAAGCAAATTTAAGACTGGATTTATATTCAATATCGTCAGATCAAATTAATTCACGTTTTAAAACCGTTTTTACAAAAACATAGTGCGCTCAGAGTTTCTGCATATTATTGAGATTTATATGAAGATTTTCCTTTTTTACTTCCCTCATTGAGGCACTATCCGTAGTATAAAAGTGTAAAGGGCAAAAAAATATCTGGTTTATAGCGGATATATCCGTTTCGAGCATTTCTTAGTCGATCTAGACTATTTTCGAGATGATCTTTATGTATGCGTGCGTATATGTGTGTAAAAACTGTGAAGACGATTGCACCGTTCCTATTGGTCATATTAATTTGAGATTTTGCGGATCGGTTTAAAGTGATGCAATAGGGACTATATAGTTTTCGGGCGTGGTAGCCCGTTTCGAGTGGTGTTTTTGAAATCCATCATCAGTTTTTCAAATGGAATTATATAATTACAACAGTGTTTTTTTGGTTATCTAATAGGCGAAAGTGTCCAAAATACCCAAGATTCAATGACGTCATTGAACTATGAAGATACGAATCATTTTCCATGTCCATTCTATGGTGTAATGGTGTGAGTAAATGAGCTGTCGCAGTAAATGAATGTTAAAATGATCTTTCGATCAAAGAGTTCTGTATATAAAGAAGACAAGTTAAGAATTTCGGGCGTTCGAGAAGTTTACTGTCCTCGCACCTTTCACTCTGTCTTTGTCGCACGACTTCCCCTTCTACTCTATGGTGCAAGCAAAGAGTATTAGATTTTATATACTTTTATTGGAGCTCTACTTCGTATACATACAAATCACAATTTTTAAATGAAGAAATAAATTTTAAAATACTAATATTAGGCAATAAAACACTAGATTGACTTGTTTTTATCGAAAATGCTAGATATAATAATTAGTTGCAAAATATTTCTAATACTATAATTGTAAATATTAAATCAGTAAATTACTAGATTGATAAAAGATCATTTATCACTACATAGTATGAAACAAAGTCGGTTTCTCTGTCCCTATATCCCTATGTATGCTTAAATCTTTAAATCTACGCAACGGATTTTGATGCGGTTTTTTTTAATAGATAGAGTGATTGAAGAGGAAAGTTTATATGTATAATAACATTCATTAAATAATGGAGAAATACTGTTATTTTTGAGGTTTCTAATGTGATGTCAAAAATAATTACATTTTTTCCGCTTACATTGCAAACGCAGGCTGAACCCTACGAGATATATCAAAATAATGTACAAAGTATTGTACACATTGAAAAGGTCTACAGAAAACTCCGCGATGGTATATATCTATCTCTTATGGTTATCCCACAATACCATTTTTTTGTCATTTACTTTTTACGACAAATAATTGCTAATTTTCGAAGCGATTTTAACCAATACAGCATTAATCCTTATCCAAGTAAATATCTTAAATACATTGTTGATTCAATATAGATCTATATGGCCCTTTACAGCATATGATTTAAATGAATATTTCCGAAGATATTACAGATTCAAAAATTGCGGGACGTAGCGTTTGCGGCGGTACCGGCCGGAGCGGGCAGGGTATAGCTGTTTTTGGCGGAGAGAGCGTAGTCGTGTGGCAAAGATAGAGCGAGAAGTGCGAGAAGGACACTAAACTTCTCAGTCGTTCAGCTTATACTTCGGTCTTATGGCACTTATCTGCTCTATATCATATAGAACTCTTTGGTTTCGACTACTTAGCATGACATTTGAGTCAAAAGCAGTTGATGTAGAGGTGGAATGCCACCTCCTCTGAAATCGATCAGACATTTAATATATCTCCTATAGTCATATGAGTGAATATACCATACTTGTTTGGCCGTAATTTGTTTGCCACCTATTTTACTTTTTACTCCACGAGAGAGAAAACCTATAATGTTCGAAGAACATCGGGTGAGCCAGCAGTGGAATGTAGGGTGAGGAGATAGGCATTCGTACTTTTCTTGGAGGTTTGGAGGTTATAAGCATCGGGAAAGACTTCATTAGGTAAAGAGTTCCACAACTTGAACTGGATGAAAAACTGATGTCTGCTAGTACGAAGTTCGGCAGGTCTTGAGTTTGACAGTGAAGTGGTGACTAGTTTGAGCTCGTCTAGTTCGCCCATCAGGCATCTCTCGCGGTGGGACAACAGATGAGATTTCTGATGAACATCGACCATGGAAATATCTATAGAAAATGAAGAGATCTCCCACCTTTCTTCGATGTTCTAGAGAGGTCAATGAACTCGTTAAGAGTGACATCGTCGCTTCAGCGTATGTTTGGGAGCCGAATTCCAATCATGTGAACAGTACTCCAGGACAAGTCGAATCTGTGCTTTGTAGATAATGAAGAGCTGCTGGGATTGTGGAATCCGCCTTCTTGGAGAAGACGCAAGCTTGAGTTTTGGCTGCAATAAACTCTACTAGATTATCAGATCCCCATTTGGAAATCTTTGTCTAATCTCCATTAATTGCGCCAACCTGTCTTTGTCTCGCTCCACTGATTTCAATGGATGGTATAGGGGCTCTAGATGAGAAATCGATATGAAGTGTACCATCATCTGCAAAGCTGTGGACGCATTCAGCAGATCGTTCATATAGAGCAGAAACAAAGTTGGTGCCAAGACACACACCTGTGGAACACCATCGTTGATAGCCATTGTATCAGAGGATACTCCGTTAACCACCACATGGAATGATCCAAAACATGCAACAACATAAATTTTCATATTCTTCCTTTATTATACGTTTTAGTTCATTCTACATAAGCTCATAAACATGATTACATTTTCAGAATCAGTGGAACTTATTTATGAAATTACAAATCATCAGATAATGAAACATAAATTATAAGTTATGAACGCTTTAAAAATTAAAACTACTTTAAGTTCATTATGAAATTATTTGAGCAATTAAGAAGTACTGAACCAACATTAACAAGTGAAGGAAGTTACGTGATCTATTGAACACAGGTTTTTTTCAACTGTAATTTCAATGATGTTGTACGTGTGATGCGCTTTTCAGTCTAATTCATGTCGAAAATGATATCCCAGATATGAATGAGAATGTTTATCAAGTTTGAAAATAGCATAACTGCCTGTGTGCAGTGAAGGCAGTATAACGATCTACAAATTGTGGTTTAATAATCGTTGTAAGTCTTTGGAGCATAAAACAGTTGTGCCTAATTGGAACTTCTAAATATTCCTATCGCGACTTCCGGAACGTCCAAAGACTCTTAGTACGTGCAAAGCCAAGAAACATAATGTTTAAGCTGTAAATGAACGAACAATAAAAAGCGAAGTAGAAATAAGAGCCAATCTCTCAAAACCAGATAGTAGCAGAAGATTTATAGTAAATTTAAAGTAATGCTTTCACCTCTGAAAGAACAGATGCCACCTCACCGCCTCGAACAGTTGATTTACAAGGCTGAAATTATATAAGAATAAACGACATCCTTCTCCAATTTCCGATATATTCGGAAACTCTCAAGTCGTATATAATAGAGTTCGAAAATGAGACAAAAATGTTATATTTTATTTATAGATGACTTGGAGACTGATATTATTCTTTCTCTTTCATGTTTGCAGTTTACACATGATAAAAAAGGTCGCTCCATTTACTTTTCTGAAAGAGTTCTCAACGTATTTTCTAATAAAAAATATAACTACTCCAACTCGGGACTACAATAAGCTTTCAGACTACAGTGCTTCCGAAAGTGTCAAGTGTACGTAAACCAATACAAACACTTTGTCAACATTCTCCCTTAAATACTCTCCTAATCCAAGATTTCTCATGCCAAATCCTGTTACTTCATACATACCTTAAGTCAGTACACCTGCAAATGTAGCTGATGTTTTATGAAAGAAAACGAAAAATAAATTTTCACAACGAAATATATATAGTATTTTACCGAGCCACCAGGGCAAGAATGTTTTCCGGTTATGAATATATATCATACACACATATTCATCTGAAATTATTATTTCAATAATAATTTGGATGACGCCAGACTTCGATGACGTCACATAATTACATCGAAGGAATCAATCTGTTACCATATCTGTACACAAAACGCTGCAGACTTTACAAGAAGTGTTTACTGATTTAACAATATCATAAATAAAAATAATAAATATCAGAGGACCCAGAATTGTCCCTTGTGGAACTCCACATTCATTCCTTATAGATGCTGACATTATGTCATTATATTTCATGCTCTGATACTTATCTATAATATGTGATTTAAACCATTTGAGCACCTAATGTATGTAGTTTATGTAACAAAAGTTCCCTATCAATGATTCCAAATGTAAAATTACGGTTTCACAGGAATATTTGGACCTAAACCGGACTGACTTGAACATATCACTGAATAGGTATCACAGAGTGTTAACTGATTCTTCCGCCATATTGGTATTTATGGAATAGGAACAATTATTGATTGATTATTATTCTGAATTCGAATGAAGTTTCATCGAAATAGAATACAGTTTGACGCCTTTCCACGTTTTTAGCTGTCGGCGGGCACAGCTTGCAAATATATATCATAATAATACATTTAAGCCGTAGAAGTGAGAAATTCTGCTAACAAAAGGAGGTAACAAATAGTGGTTATTAGTAACAATAATATTTTGACAATTTGATCAAACTTCCAATGTAATAGCACAGTGTAACTTGACATCTAACTTTTTGCAATATATTTTCGGCTCCTACAAATGGAGGGGTTTGGCGATCTATGGATATCTATTGAACATATCAAACACAGGCTTGGGAAATATGAAATCCGTATTCGAGAAGAATTACATTTATTTATATGGATTAAACCTTGCATTGTGAATGGAAAGCGATGCATTTCCACTCAATGCAGTCTTTTTGTTCGTTTCAGCTTTGCGTGATAGAAAATGGTTTGTAGCAGTGAGCGCAGGCGTATCCCCGTTTTATATTTAGCAGCAGTTTTATCGGAATCATTGAAGCTACTCGCACACTAGTAAGAGCTGTTAACAATCTTGAGTCGCAGCGAATATACAAATGAATAATAATTAATAACGTGTTAGGATTATATAAAACATAAAAGTACTGACTGCGCTGACTGTACTACCTCACATAGTGATTTTGTTACATATAATATCTCAATAGTCACTATGAATGACAGACGTGAGCAAATAAAATAATAAAACAAACTAGAGATAATTGCGTTCGTGAATATTATACTTTATTTATAAATAACTGGAAGGCAGATATTATTCGTTCTCTTTCATGTTTGTAGCTTACACATGATGATAAAAGTCGTTTCATTTAACTTCCTGAAAGAGTTCTCAACGTGGAAACGCATTCTCTAATGAAAAATATAACTACACCAACTCGAGTGTACAATGAGCTTTCAGACTACAGTTCTTCCGAAGCTGGCAAGTGTACGGAAACCAATTCAAACGCTTTGTCAACATTTTTCTGTAAATACACTCCTCATCCAAGATGTACAAACGTGTTACTTTAATTGCTATAAGCAAGTACTCCATTTCAGCGGATGTTGTATGAGAGAATACGTAACGGTTTGGTACTGGATGGATTATAAATTGAGATAAATTGCAAATTAGAACAATACACACGAAAGTATTCGAGAGCATACTTGTGTGTGGGATAAAACATAACAAGTTATATAACAGTAATAAAATAATAATACTAATAATAATAACAGATAATTGCTATAGGCATATTAATTAAATTCCTAATATAAGTTGAGTTGTTGAATTTTAATGTTTGATCCATTTTTTATAGGTATATTATCAATGATTTTTAAGGTCTACTTGGATGACTATTTCTGAATTTTGTGTGGTAAGTATAAGTACTTACGTATTTTAATTCAGGAAAATTTGCCAAAGACTGTGGAAAACCTAGACAGAAAATCTTTTCACGTCATTGAAATTATCGTGTGATAGGTCACTATAGATGTTTTTTAGTTGCTGATTACGACTATGACATCGAAAATGTAGAAGAACATCATTTTCCGGAAATACGCGGAAAATGTTATCATGAATTCCTCTTTTCCTTTGAATGTGAATTTCCAAGTGTAGTGTTGATTTACGTTCATGTTTTCGATGTCCAATTTAAATTACAAAAATCAAAAAGAATGCAAAAAAAAATATTGTTTGAAAATTTCCGAAAAATCAAAGAAAGTTACAAGAAAGAACACTATAACGTCATAGAAATAGTCGTTTGATAGGTAATTATAGTTTTTTTTTTGGCATGACTTTTGATTTTTGGATTTGAAATGGACGTCGTGAATCAACACTATCGAAGTTTTTGTCTTGCTGATTACGAATATGACATCGAGAATGTAACAAAATATCATTTTCCGGAAAAACGCGGAAAATGTTATCATGAATTCTCCTTTCCTTTGAATGTGAATTTTTGAGTGTCGTGTTGATTTACGTTCATGTTTTCGATGTACATTTTGAATTACAAAAATCAATTATCATTGGATGAATTTTCCGGGAAAATGACCTAAGATTCCTGATCGGTGACCAAAAAAACTCCTAGAACCAATTTTAGAGGCTTAATTTTAATTTTTTGACAATTTAAAAATTATCTTAAAAAGAGGGGTTGAGAATGGGGTTAATTTTAAGTATAGGGGTGAATTGGGGGCGATCAGTATATCTCTCAGTAGTCACGAATGACCCCCATGGTCCATAGAGCATAATACAAAAAAATTTTATTCCGGTACGAACGTCTACAAAATTTTTAGATAGTCAGTGGCCTATTTCCCCAACTTATTGACTGGACTAGTAGTTTTTTAGATTTTTGGAGGTAGATAATTTTCTTTATTCCATGAAGTACTGTCAATTACTTTGTTTTAATGTATATTTTTGTTGGTTCTTCATAATTTGAAAGTAAAATAGTTGTTGAATATTCCACATTTCAGCTTCTTTTCATAATTCTGATTCCGGGTAAGTATTTTTTTTCTATATTATTTTTAGGAAGCGTTTCTGTAGAATTTCTAAGGATTCAATTAGTGACTTGAAAGCTCCACCCCATGATACAATGGCGTATCGTAAGTGTGATTTTACTAGATACTATAATATAAGATCTTAAGTTGTTTTGTTCCCAACACTTACTCTAAAATATCTTAAATATTTTTTATAATTGCGTGGAAAATATAAATTGGAAATTTTTAGAAAATAATACACTAAATACAAATCAAAAATTCAGTCAGTTTGTTGATATGCTCTGTGTGGGTATGAAATTAGCTTTTAAAGAAAAAACTCGATATGTAAAGAACAATACAAAAGACACAAATTGGTTTACACCAAATCTCAAAGTAATGCGCCAGAATTTGTTAATAATGCAGGATATTAACAAACATTTAAATTCAAAAGAGGCTAACATTGCAACAAAAAGGTACAGGGCCAAATACAGAGCTGCAATTGCTAGAGCTAAGCGTTCTGCAAATGATAACATCATTTCTAGTTCGGATAACCCCATAAAATCTATGTGGGAACTTATTAATAAACATAGAGTCACAAAAAAACTAAAAAGTACAAATTTGCAAAGTAATGTTGCTGCACAAAAGTTCAACAATTATTTTACTAATCTATCAGAAAAAGTAATCAGCGAACTACCTAAATCTAAAATGACTAGTCAAGAATATGTAAAAAAAATTGCTCATAAACAACTTGAAATAAGTCTCAATTTTAACCAATTAACTTATATACAAGTAAGAGACATTATTTATAGTATAAGAAATTCCAATACTAAAGACATATATGGTTTTAGCACAAAGATATTAAAGACTATTGGTAATATTATTATTGTTCCTTTTACAAAATTATTAAATTTATGTATAACAAACAAAGAATTTCCTGAACTTCAGGCCAATATCAATATTACCGATATTTTCGAAAATATTAGAGCGAGCCATAAATTCAGAAATTTTGAAATTTTTAGAAAGCGGTTTGTCCACTAGCTTGGCTATAAACTCTTTAACAGAATTTATTAATGAAGGGTACGAAAATGGAAACTTTACCAGTGTTCCATTCTGTGACCTTAGTAAGGCATTCGATTGTGTCTCCTTTGACCTACTAATTAACAAGCTTAAATATCATAACTTTAGTGATAATAGTATAGATCTTATTAAAAGTTTTTTATATAACAGAAAACAGAAAGTTGTATTAAAGCGTGATAAATCTGACATACAGGAAGTAAAAAGAGGGATACCACAAGATTCAATTTTAGGCCCTATACTTTTCATAATTTATTTAAATGATTTACCATATAATTTTCCAAACTGTCAGTTTACAATATTCACAGATGATGCAACTGCAGCAAATAAAAATAATAATTTGAGCACCTTGATTGGTGAGTTGGAGGAGACGCAGTCGGAAATATCTAATTGGTTCACAGCTAATCAGTTAATGCTAAATGAGGGGAAAACAAAGAAACTTATTTTTAGCCTTAGAACTATAGATATTACAGATAACCCAAATCCGGTAAGGTTTTTAGGAGTATACATGGATTCCAAGTTGTTATGGGAACCACATATAAATATATTATCTAGCAAATTAGCAAAAAATATTTACCTGTTAAGAAATCTTTCTTCTATTGTTTCAAAGAATATCCTAATCACAGCGTACCATTCATTGATACACTCTCATATAAGTTATGGGTTATTAAATTGGGGTCATGCACCACTTGCAAATAAAATATTTAAAATGCAACGTAAAGCTATCAGAATACAAGATGACTGTCTTAGTAGCTTCAGGAAACTCAAAATTTTAACAGTTCCGTCTGCTTACATTTTAGTCTGTCTATTACATACGAGACTTAATGTGGATAAGTTTACCACACAAGAATCTGTTCACTCACATAACACCAGAAATAGAGATTACTTACGGGTAGATTATCATAGATTGCACAGAACCAAAACAGGTTCTAGTTACTATGGACCAAAAATATTTAATAAACTCCCTGTTAAAGTAAGACAATTGCCCATAAAACAATTTAAAACAGTTTTAAAAAATTATTTTATTAAAAATTGTTTTTACTCGGTACCTGATATTTTAAATAATGGATTTAATATGTGATATATTAGTTTATGTTTCTTTTAACTTGTTAAGTGTTTTTTTTTAAATGTAATACATTAGATTTTGACGTGTTCTATGCAATGTAATACTTCTTGAATAAAATACTACTTCTACTACTACTAAGTGTTT
This sequence comes from Endomychus coccineus, assembly GCA_958510875.1. Classification (NCBI taxonomy): domain Eukaryota; kingdom Metazoa; phylum Arthropoda; class Insecta; order Coleoptera; family Endomychidae; genus Endomychus; species Endomychus coccineus. The sequence goes on along the minus strand of OY294071.1, from coordinate 16,022,714 downwards.
AAGCCTGTAATAATAAAACGGAATTTCTTAGATATGAAGTTGATTTGTTGGTCCCAGGTTAGTAGTAATCAATTATTATACCAAGATTTTTATTTGAAGTCACACATTTTATTGGTTGTTTCTCTTTCTACTATCGATTTTCTAGAACTATTTACCACAATTAATATTACTAAATGCCAATGAAACAGCTTATTGTAAAATTGGATAGAATGAAGTGTATAAATAAGGTCTATCAGGTATTTGAGCGAGACAACCATTGTACATTGTACCTAACGTTAAGCATTCCCAGTGATCCTAATAAATTCAAGTTTAACCCTTTTGTCCAGAGTATAATATATTCGTTTCATTTATAAGAAAGTTATGACTATTCTCCAAAAGGATAATTAAAGGACTTAACATGTTCTCCATGTAGAACGACCTTTTTGACATATGCCATTGCTATTATAATCTGGGTAAGTTAAATTCTAAACTCCAGACTTTTTATAAATTTCTGTTTAGCTTAGCGATGCAAAAATTATATTTTTATCGAATTTAGAAGTTCGTAGGTAGATTATCGTAATCAAAATTGGGCCCCGGCTAGTCACAACGATTCAACGATGTACTGATGAACACATAGTGTACGGGAAGTATTGTAATAGCCCGAAAAATGTTTCCGGATTTTCACCGATACATCTGTATTGAGCATTTCTGAATCGATCTAGCTTATTTTCAACATGATGCCTGTATGTGTGTGCGTGTGTCTGTATGCACATAACCCACTGTGCCGTTCCTATTGGTCACTGGTCACAACTTTTTCATATAACCCGTACTGTAAAAGTTCTTGCTGCTCCTTAGAAATTTAATTATTTATGAACTTGATTCGATAATCACTATTTGTCGCTATTGTTTTGATTGTATTCAATTCTGTTGAAAGGTTTTATCGAATAAAGCTAATGAGAAAGCTCTGTGTATCATTGAAATCTGTGTAGATAATTTATAATACATTGGATTTGATATGAATAATTGGGGACTATCATATCGATACCATTACCACACAAGTAACTTCCACAACTATCACTCCATATGTCGTTGTTTTCAATAGTATTTAAAGAGATTTTTCAGGGATAAAAAGTTAACGTTCTGACAAAAATTTGCTCAAGGATTTCTAAAAAGTAATATAGCAATAGTAACGGTGAACCATACAAACTGAAAACGTTTCTAGTCCAGTCAAAAGTGTGAAAAATAGGGGTCATTATTTAAATCTTACAGACAGCACGAAAATGCAAAATTCTTATTGCATCGTGATCAGGATGGCTTACACATCGTTAGTACTCGTGATTATTACTTTTAATGGAATATCTCGGGCTCTTCTGATTCAAAGTTTCTGAATTTGGAGTCGAAAAATGGAAAATCCGGCCCGTTTGCTCAAAAACCCCGAAAAATTTTACCAAATCACCAGAAACCTCTAGTTGCCTAATAATACTCAGCGACGACAAAAACGTAGGAATATTGAGGAAAAAGAAGCAATTTTTCACCAATTCTCACAAATTTTCCTTCTTTAAGTCGAATTTGTAGCGAGAACCATCACGGTACCTTATTATTCCAATAGATAGATAGATAGATAGGTATATGGATATAAAGATATATAGATATAAAGATAGATAGATAGATAGATCGTTTATTCGTTCAAGTTTACAGATATGCCCTAAAGTGGCGTAGAACACGTCAGGTAACAGTTAATAGTTGAAATATAGTTAAAATATAATACTGCAATAAAATGAAATATTCAATAATTAAAATTAGTAAAATTATTCTACAGATATGCAATAGCATACTTCATGGAACATGAGAAACATTTCAAAGAATATCTATATGGGGATCAGTTAAATAATCATTAGGCGTATTGTCTGCTTTATGAATGAGTATTTTCTTTAACTTGTTTTTCAAGATTATAGTAGGCAGTTCTTGCAGTGATGAAGGCAATTTATTGAATATTTTTGTAGATAGATGTATAGTTCAATTTGTTGTTGTTGTTTTTATATCTTGTGCCATGATCATGTTTCTGTAAGTAGTCTCTGAATATTTCCCGAATTTTGCAAGCAAAGATTACTACCTCATAAATATATGAACTATGTAAGGTAAGTATTCCATTCCCTACAAAATACTTAAATACTGTTTACAGCTTTCTCACTTAGGCAACTTAAATATACATCTAACCCATCTTTTTTGAAGAGCGAACACCCTCTGAATATCGCCCGAGTTACCCCAACAAACTATTCCATATTTTAGAGTAGACTGGACATAAGCATGATAAGCAGTCATTGAGGCTTGAATATTTACTAGTACTGAAATAGTTCTTAGGGCAAAATAATGCCTTGATAGTGATTTCGCAACCTTGTGAATCTGCATGGACCAGTCAAGTCTTGAATCAATGATAATACCCAGAAAAAAATAATACCGCCCAGATTAGGGTGTCTACAGAGTTGTTAAGTATAATTTCCTTGCTTGATTGATAACTAAATTGCACTCACTGTGTTTTGTCACAGCGCATTTTTAAATTATTGTCAAAGAACCAACTATTTGTCCTTGATAGAGTTTCAAAAATCCTCACGTGCATCAGACAGAAAAACTGGAAGTGTGATGGACGTGTCATCAGCAAACTGTTCAGAGGTTCCAGCAGATAATCAGGTCATTTGTATATACTACATACAAAAGAATCGCCCTGCGGTACTCCCTTGTATATTTCCAACTTGTCTGATCGAACTAGATTTCCTAATTTATCTGTGTTGATTACATATTGGTAACGATTTGATAGGTACTAAAGAGACTCAGTGCTATTCCCCTCACACCATGCATTTCCAATTTATTTAATGGAATATTGTGGTCAACACTGTCAAATAACACCGACTAAAATTTTTGGGAAAACAAAATAATTGAAGTTTGTCGTGTCTAATTGGTAAATTTTAATTTTCCAGAGGTTTCCGAAAACTATCGTCGATTTTAATTTTATGATCATAAAATAATACTCAGCGAAAACACGAAATCATATAGTTAGACAGGTTGGACGAGGACTGCCATAGGAATATGGAAGAAAAACGACGCTATTTTCCACCAATTTTACAGAATTTTCCTTCTTTTAGTGAAAACTGTACCGAGACACATCACAGCATCTTATCATTTCAGTCCCACAGTCCGAGAAAAATTTTGTTTGCTGCAAAGATTTGGTAAAATTTTCCGGGTTTCCAGCAAACGGGCCAGATTTTCCATTTTCCGACTCCAGATTCGGGTTTAGCGCACCAAAAAAACTCCTGATACCAAATTTTAGAACCTTTGGATTAAAAGAGCCCGAGATATTCCATTTGTTATAAAAGACATTCCATTTGTCAATTGAAAATGGGTTTTCTTTGTTTATTAATAGTACTAATCACGAGCCTCCCTTTTGTTTCCTGACTAACGATGTGTAAGTCATCCTGAACACGATCCAAGAATAAAATTCCATTCTCGTGCGGTCTATAAAATGTTAGGTACTGACCCCTATTTTTTCACACTTTTGACTGGACTAAATTATGATTTTACGTAATACGTAAAATTCTTTATTGATGAGGAATCTCCGTCTTCTATTCAATAAATCGATTGAACTCACTTGACCTCGAGAATTAACTCAATAATTTAAGAATTCACATTTTGTGTAGATGTAGTAACAATGTCTTAACACGATCGAATGAGGTTATATTCCTGTTTCAATTAATAATTTGAGAATCTTGAGCTTTTAAGTTGACTTCTATTGATGCTCGCATTGCCAGCGAAAGATCCAAAGGATGTAAAGAAATTTAGTAGTACTGACATCAATATGAACGATAATTTGCATACAGTTAGTTTTACGAATTGGTAAATTGTGAGTTCAAACGAACCAGACCAATACCCTCTATAATACAAGGCGCGAACGCTGAGTACAAAAGTCAGGGTGACTTCATCAACAAGAGGCTGGAGGAGAGACGTAACATACGACACTATCGTTCAGTCTCAATGACGCGTAGTCGATATTTAGTGTGACAGTTGATAAATATCAGAATTAAACAGAGTTTTAACTTCTTCTTGTCGAAATTTCAATGTTTCAACTGTTCCCAAGGTGTCCTCAGGTAATTGGAACGTATTTTTACCTCTAAATGACCGTGTATAAGAATGTTATCGATGAATAAAGTGCGTTGCAAAATGGCTTCCTAAATGAATGTTCATGTTGCTTCTTACCGCGCTTACTGACATTTGTTAACTGATTACTTATACCAAATAAATGTTCTGCTCCTGACTGGAAATTCGGAAATTACAACGATGTGCCATAAGTTCAAATGTTTAGTTTTTCTAAAGATAATGAACTAACTTACATAAACAATGTGAGAACGGTGTTTAAAATGAAGAAATCTGGGATTTTCCATTCCAAAAACGTATGCCCTTCAAACAGTTGTAGATCGACGTTAGTTATTCTTATTAGGATGGCTAAACCAAAATGTTTATTGAACATTATAACCGAATAGTTATTCCTTTCTTAAACTCAACCTGTATAAGGAAAGTTAGAGTATTTTTGCAACTTATACCAATCTAAATTCTGGAATCAATTCACACCTGATTTGAAAAAATTGGTGGTAGAGAAAACGTTTTTTCATAACGTTATAAATTCAATCACGATCATGTGTAATCATCCGTTATGATTTATAATGGATGGTGTTAAAATTGAGAAAATCTGAGCATCTTTAGCTATTTTTATCATGATTGCTAAACATAAATATTGATTAAATATCATGACCGAATAACAAATGAGTAAATTTATTGAGAAAATGCTTGAAACTACCAAAAAATTGTGTCCTTGAAAATCTGAAATTAGAATTTGGGGCATGTGCTGAAGCCATTATCCATTATTAAATTATTGATTAGATTAAATATGATTGTGAATTTTATTCCTTAGTAGACTAAATTATGGATTATCCTTTCAGGTTTCATCTAATTCTGCTTTGTTCGAACTGAGTCAGTTCACTCAGTGTGTATAATACACCTAAGAATGGTCGTGATATCTTGAAAAGATATCCAATTTTTATTTCGGTAGCATAATTATGGACTGAATTTAATAGACGAGTTGGTAACAATGCCCTTTTCGATCGCAGCGTATTCATTATCATTATTGACGGAGGTAGACTATACGTAACAGCCGTTCATTTACACTGCTTGCCGTATTATTATAACCCCTTTGTTCGGTAAATAAAACTTCACAAGTTTCTTAAAATCTGGGTTACTTCCTTAAGACTTGCTTGAACAGGAAATCCTATCCTATAAATTATAATAGGTAGGTGAAAACTTTTAATTCAGCTTTGGAAGAACGTAAGCAGAGTTAACATAAATCAACGTTAATCCTTGGATCACTAGAAGTTTGGTACATCCCGTTATATTGTATCTTTGAGTAAAACACAAGTAATTTCTCCCATCACAATGTATTCTATATGAAAATTATTTCTTATAAATTATTAAGAATAAGGCAGTTCAGTTCATACCTAATATGTCAGGCAAAATAACGAACCAAACTACCAATCTATATTTTTCTTCATTATTGTAAATCATTTTTATTCCTATTATAGTCTTTCAGATATTTTATTTCAATTCATTATCTTATAACAAAACGTACATTAAACCATTTCCTGTCAGTCGGTGTTAATTTCATTATCAGATACTTCTATATTGCAAATAATAAACAATGCTCACATATCAGCGTTATGTTCATTATTCGGCCGGACAAGTTCGATACTGTGTGAAATCCAAATTGCAAGATTTCATCAATAAAGTCTACATAAGCGACCGACACTGAAAAAAAAGTGGGATATTGGAATTTTTTTCTTGCGTGTGTACCCATCGATCTGAATGATGTAAGTAATGTTTTTCAACCACATTTAATGGCGAATTAATGAATAAATTGAACTGATTTCAAAATTATTTATCATCATGTTTTATTAATTAAATGAACTAATTTCCCAAATTATGTATCATTATATTGTATTAATTAACAGAGCTAATTTTCCAATTATTTGTTATCATGTTTTATTTTATCTGTTAATTCGTTTCAATAAATTTTAATATTACCAATGCCGCTTCTTTCATCTCAAACAAGGATCCTCAGGGATACACCATTCCTCTCGCCCCCAAACCAATCTTCATTTGAAACCTTCAGCTGTACCAAAAATTGGTGCGTGGCAGTATAAATCATTAGTTACATATTTTCGCAAAGACTAACTCCGATTGGGGCTTGGGCGCCAATACTCGAAATACTCCCGGGAAGATTCTTCTCATTTAGATTAAATTTCACGGATGTAATGGATTAAATAGTGAATGAAAAGCAATGAATTTTCACATGCTGCTTTATTGCTGTACATCTACAGTTCAGCATTCTTATATGGCAACTGCTTTGTAGCAGTGAACGCAGACGTATTAAATTCTTAAATCCAGAAGACCATCGTAGGCTTCATTCAATTCAGTTACATACATGTGATGATTGTTGAATCTTCGGTCGTGGATGAGGAATGACATTTCACACGATCTTTATATACTTTCAGTATAAAATAGCGCTGAAAATTAAATGATCAGTATTTTAATTTTATGAACAGTATACTTTTCTACTATTTTATTTCAAATGGTCAGTATGATAATATATATGATATATTTGTAAATGAAGAAACAACGTCCAAGGAAATTTATAGATGATCTATGTGTATGGATTGATTTTTCATAAATTCATTAAAATGCCATGATTCTTTCATATGAAATTCATTTTTTTCCTATTATATTGTTGATAGATTTTGATAGACTTTTATATGATTTCGAAAGCCCATAGATATAAGGTGCTTGCCCATTATGGAAAATTAATTTATTTATTCAATAGGGATTATCTTATTTTTGTACCATTAACAATTTCAGCTGTAAAATGTAAGTGGACAAAAACATAAATTTCCTAGATATGAACATTAGGCATGATGCAGATGTCATAAAAATCACTATTATCTCAAAGTATGCCAGAATATTTTGTTTTTCGGTAACAAAACAGCAATACGTTATTCATGATAATGGAGATTGTTGAAAGAAATACGATAAGCGACACGGATTAATACTGCATTCTAGAAAATATGTAATTAAGGAGTCTCTAAGAAGAATTCACTCAGTTCGAGCTTACATTTTGTTTTCCTCTGAAGTAAGGAAAATTAGACGGAATTGGCAGTATCAAAATTCGAAAATATAATTTCATGATTGATTCTACCAGTAATTATTATTATGTTGACGGTTAAGGTTTGAAACTTTTCCAAGGAATAAATCATCTACGTTGACAGATGACATTATTACAGTAAGGTTGCCAACGGAATCAACTGATATCCAGGAAAATTTATTGAGTTAATCTATTTTTGCACATACGTCTGTCAATGATGATGGAATTGCACTATATCTGTCTATATGTATTCCATATATACTACAAGCTTCTGCAACGATTTGTCAAAATGATCTGCTAACGTTTTCTCAGAAACGGAATTCAATTATTCTTAGTGCCTTTTCAACGAAATGTCCAGCACTTGCAGTATTACATAACAATTTGTGCGACACATTTATTACGTTGACTAAACAGACGCCGACCACTTATAGTGAATAGTATATATGTTTGAAGGGTTTTGTATATGATAAGCGATGTAAGTTAACTCACCTTAGTACAATGTTCTTCCTTAAAAAGTTATAGGCACGATAATTCATTCGTGATTTATGAAAAATGATTTATTTTTTTTGCAACAACAATCGATTTGCTTGAATCGAAGTATACTTGATGAATGCTAAGGTGCATCATTTTGGAGAAAACTGGGTTAAGGTAAGTTCTGCAAATATATGGACTATAATAATTTGTCAATTTTAAACCGATAGTCTAGTATGTAGTAGTCTAAAATCAGTGTCAATTCCAATGCCATGACATAGCTGTAATAGAGAAGGCTATGGTTCATACATTTGACTATGAAGCAAAATGGATACAGGTGTTTACATTAAAGTTCAAATCGCCAACTAGTCACATTCGGAGGAAGAATGAATGCACATCTGAATGAAACTATAGGCAAACAGTATCCCCACCTCACTCTTGTATTGCCTGCACCCTCACGTTGTTTGCCGCAAACACTGCTATAGTAACGTATAGCCGCTGCTGTGTCATTTGGTTCACATAAAACAATTCAAATCCAACAGTTTCATTTAAATCACCCATCAGTATAGCAGCTATGAATTGTACTCTTGTATGTATTATTCACGTTCCCAAGAGTTTTCCCTGCGTATCATTCCTCCAAAGAATCAATTTTTGTTTCAAAAACGTGTCATTTTTCCTTGAAAATTTGTCTGGCCCTGATCGGAGCTTATGCTGAATTTTACCCCGGAACTGACATTACGACCTGACCGGTTTTAAAAGCTAAAAAGGAATAAAGTTAGTATAAATTCCTTCAAATTGTTTGGTATCCTGAATATTCAGATGTTTTTGAACGGGTTATCTACATATCTATTGTGGCAACTTTTATTAGTGTCAATTTCAATGCCGTGACATAACTGTAGTAGAGATGGCTGTGCCTCACATTAGAGAAGGCTTTGTATGGTTCACACATTTGACTATAAACCAAAATGGACACAGGTGTTGACATTAAAGTTCAAATGGCCAACTTGTCACATTCGGGGGAGAATAAATGCACATCTGAATAAAACTATAGGCAAACAGTGTCTAAGCCTCACTCTTGTCTTGTCCGCACGCTCACGTTGTTGGCCGCAAATGCTGCTATAGTAACGTATAGCCGATGCTAGGTCTATTTGAATTTAATCATTGGGTAACACAAAGCAATTGTACTATTGTATGTATTATGTACGTTCCCAAAAGTTTACCCTGCGTATCATCCCTTCATAGAACCAATTTTTGTTCCAAAAACATGTCACATTTCCTTGAGAAATTTTCTGGCCCTGATCGAAGTTTATGCTGGATCTTACCCTGGAACTGACATTACAACCTGACCGGTTTTAAAAGCTAAAAAGGAATAAAGCTAGTCTAAGCTTCCTCAAGTTGTTTGGAATCCTTTCCTGGGAAAATGAGTGAAGCACACGGCATTTCTTGGCTGAGTGAATTAGAAAATAGAGTAGTTTTAACGTTCGAGAACTATTACAAATTTAAATCTTTTCCCAGCCCTGCATATTCAGATGTTTTTGAATGAGTTATCAACATATCTATTGTGGCAACTTCTATCCGAGTAAATTCAATAAAATTTGAAAGAAATCTAATCGTGGATTTTAGATTTGAAATTCACCATATTCCTGACATGTTGTTGTTCAGATCGCTTAGAAATTCAAGCCACCTTTTTCCTCCTTCTCAAATGTAAGTTATTGTGTGTCTGCAAAAGATCACTTGGAAAATAACAATAATACAAGAATGTGACTCTCTACGAGTTCGTAACTCTGGAGTTTTCACAAATTCAACAATAACTTGTGAATAAAGAGCAAATTAACACTTGATTAACAATACATCACCAATAGTTCCACTACACACCAGTGGCGGCTCCTCGAAGGAGGCTAAGGAGGCTCAGCCTCCTCACCAATTTATCTTACTGATCATTCTCCATTTTATTTCCTGTTTCTCTGATAATTCTTTAAATTTTACAATTAATTCCCCGTTCTCAGTAGTTATTTTTAATCTGGCAACAGTGGCCAGAGGCTAGATTCTCTATATATCTCAAACGCTAAATACGTGTGGTCAACACAGTTGCCGTTTTTCCAACCAGTTCAATTGCCAAGTAGGGTAAAATAGTGGATATGGCAACATTCTCTGTAGGCTAGCTTCTCGTTCGCACTCGGTCGAAATACGATCACTTCCTGCCCTGCGAGCTGCGAGCGGCGGTACGAGACACGTGCTCCGTCAGTTGTTGTTTTTGTTTCGCGATGCGAAGTAAAGTTAAGTTATAATTTATCAGTTTCGTGAGTCATTTAACGTTAAAATGTGCATTTGCTGACTTCTTAGAAAATCTATTTAGTGGATTAACATATTACAGAAAAGTGTTTTCCAAAAATAAACGGCCTTTACCGGATTTGAAAGGATTAGTGATGACAGGTATGTTTCAAAATCGAAATACACAATAAATTATATTGCTTGCTATTTACATCTGATACAACTTCATGTTGGGGGTTGGGGGCACTCGGGTTATGATGATTTGAAAAATTTAGATCGGGAAAAATCGCAGGAACATATTACATCGAGTATTAAGTTTAAATTAACCGATAAACAGAATATTGTTAAAGGAGGAAAACCTATAATTTGGTAGACAAGAAACTACATTATAAACAACTTTTTTTATGAAATTTTAGATACTATTAAAGGTCAAATTGGGATTCGATTTTCCGATTTATATGAATTGAAGTTTTTCGACTTGACGAATAGAAGATTTTTCGAATCTTTTTCAAAAGAGTTTCCCAATACACTTTTAGATAAAATATAAATTTTTTAATAAAATAGCACTGCACAATGAATTATGGGTTATATACCTACTCGGATAAAGATATTTTAGGCCAGTACGACATTCACGCCGATATAATAAAATATATGATAGACAATGATTTACAACAAGTTTTACCTCAGTTTTATAAACTACTTTGTTTGACAGTCACCATTCCTGTCACGTCGGCATCGGTGGAGAGATCATTTTCTACTCTCAAACGAATTAAAACTTACATGCGAAATACAATGGGCTTAAATCGTTTATACAATGTTAGTTTGATATCTATTGAAAAAGAAGTAAAACACTTAAAACAAAATGATACATTTCATGATAATATTATTGATCATTTTTCGCAAACTAAAGACCGTAGAATTCCGTTAATATATAAAAAAAGTTAATAAAATTAATAAAAAAAAACAAAATATGAAAAATTTAAAAAAAAAGAAAAAATATCAAAAATCCAAAGAAAAAAAAAACGAACAAAAAATTTTATTGTCAAGAGAAACTCTACACTTCCACGTTGGTTCTTGCTTGGCTACAATTAATTTTGTCACTGAAGTAGCTGGTACGGTCGCTGTGCAATGGTTAAATTTATTGGCTGAATAGAGTATATTTTTACAAAAACGTTTTATGCCTCCTCTCTTAAAAAGTTCACGAGCCGCCACTGCTACACACGATCATCGATATGTAGTTCTTCAGATGTAACTTTGTGAATCTACGTCAGAAAATTTTCAGAATATTATGCATACCCTTCTTTTTTGCCAAATCAGTCAAATTAAGACAACACCTACATCACTTTTGTCTAGTAGGAAAATAGAACCTTCCACTTCCGTCGTCTGCTTGAAATCCGCGTATATAAATGTCGTCCAGTAATGCTTGTAAGCCCAATACTTGATATATCAAGTCTGGTTGAGATTTGGCTAGAAACAGCAGAGCACAGAGTCGGTGTATACAGTTTGGTTGAAGCTTGGTGAGGAGCAGAAGGATCTAGATTCGGTGTCTAAACTCTAGCTGGGTCTTGGTTAATAAATGCTTGAGTGCCGAAATTTGTTGTATGAAACCTGGCTAAGGCTTGGCTAGAAGCCGCGGAGCCGAGACTCGGGCTGTAAAGTCTGCCTGGGGGTTGGCCCAGACGGGCCAATCCATTGAGTCTGGGACGCCCAGGCTCTAGCCCAGTCGGGCCCCGTTGTCAAGCCTAGCGCTCCTACATGGAATTATTGCGTTTTTAACCCCATTGAACACCTATGGATATAACTGAATATTGCAGGCAACACGTTTGTACATTGATGATAGTTCGTTCGAGAAATCAGTGGTTATATGGAAAAAGGCTCTAGGGGAAACACCACTAGAAATATGAGCAAAGGTCATTCGGTATACTGAGGAAGAAATATAACGTTGGTTATATTGATCACAAAATTAGGATGTATCATAGTGATACTAATAATGGGTACCGTAGGTACTACAAGTGAGTGATGACCTAACGTAAATTACATCAATATTTTCGAAACTGGTATCTAGTATTTTTCTAAACGTATAGTTGAGGGTTCGAAACGAAACAAACTGAAAAATTATTATGTTATTATCGTGTAAAAATATGCAATTAAGTACTGTTTTCACAAGTGAGGTTTTTCCTTATGTCTATAACTTTCAATAATAATTCAAATGCCTCCTCTCCCATCATTCCACTTCTTGTTCTCACTTGATGTTGTTCGAACATTATGTGTTCTCCTCTAGTGTAGTCACAATATGAAAAAAAATCAGGAACAGCAAACAGGTACCTTATTTTTCTATTTTATATATATTTTTTCCTATATACTCACACTACACAGAGGGAAACACATAACATAGGAGATGGGCATTCGTATTTTTGTTGAAGGCTTGGAGGCTTTAGGCATAGGGACAGATCTCACTGAAGTTCCACAGCTTCACTGTTGAATAAAAAAATTAAGTCTGGTAGGAAGAAGTTCGGCAGGTCCCGAGCTTGACAATGAAGAGGTGGCTAGTTTGAGCTCGTCTAGTCCGCCTATCTGGAATCTCTCGTGCTGGAACGACAGGCATGATGTTCTATGGAGGTCAATCAAATCGTTAGTGTAACATCATCAATCAAACGAATAGCTCTCTTCTGAATATAATCCAAGAGCTGCTTTGTTGATTATGATGTGCTGCTGGGATGTAGAGGGCCTTACATGATCGTCCCATGAGAGGGTGCTGTTGGTGGTAATCCCAAGCATTGTTATGGAAAACTTCATAGGAATAGTTGTGCCTAACATCATCATATTAGGAATCTGCCTTCATGGAGAAGACGCAAGTTGTAGTTTTGGTTGCATTAAGCTTTACCAGATTATCAGATCCTCATTTCAAAATATTTGCCAGATCTCCATTGATTGCATCAACCTGTCCCTGTCTCGCGTCTCTGGTTTCATTGGATGATATAGGGGCTCTAGATAAGAAAGCGGTATGAAGTGTACGATCATCTGCAATTACTTTTTCCCTCAAACACTCAATGGCATGTGGTATCCCATTAGGTAACCTATTACGATTTCGTAATTCTAGAGCTTCATCACGAATTGACAAGGAAATTCTGTATAAAAGGCATTGCATTTGCTATTTTTTCACCTCACAATGGTCGTTTAGATTATCACTTACCTTCAGATATGAATTCGGAGTTTAAGAGCTATCAAAAAAAACTTGGTGAGAAATAGGGTGAAATCTTCATTCACAGAAGCTTAATCTTCATGTGGGACAACTACAGGTAATCTCACAACGAAAATCAACTAATGAGTTTCCATACTGACACAAGATTTCAGGATCAAGAGTGGCAGAAAAGTTCACTTCTTAAGCGAATATGAGGCGAGGCAGATTTTTTGGCTATCCACTCGTCATTCAGTCTGAAGCATCATCTGAATGGAATAGTGGAGATACATGAAGTTCCCTTGGGAAATACTGGTCTAGGTCTAGGTACAAAAGATCCGATCGGTTCGAAGTACCTACCGAGAATAGTCAATAGCGCCAAAAGCGCATACGAGCCTCTGATATCCATATAAGAATTGTTACTCCAGATCTGATAGTGTTTAATGCCTACTGAATAATGGGTGCCTCAACATATGCTTACGGTTATTGCCTAACCATATAACCACTTTGCCTACAGTTGAAACTAAATATAATTTGAAATGCCAATCAGCTGAAACATTTTAACAGGAACATTCGTAATCATGTAGATATCTCAAGGTATGACCGGTGTACCATTCTACATTTCGAGAATATGTGTCTTTTCATCGGTGAAATAAGACATTCCGTTCCATTCTGTCTATGGAACGGTAACTCTTCCATCTGGCTGGATAAAAATCAAACAAACTGTATTGTTTAAGTCAAAGTACTGTTCCTAACCAAATGGTGGAAGAAAGAACAGAAATCGATTTATTCCATGAAAGTTAAATTTCTCATGTTATTTGAATATCCAAATTCATTTATAGAAGTTTCTTCATACTCATTGTATTCATAAATTATAATGCACCCATTTAGTCAAATGGTGTTGACTCAGGGTGATTTATGTGGTGATTAATGTACATAGGTAAATAATATAACGACTATATCCCCTTGTGATAAGAACGACTCCTGCGTGTAATAATGAAATGACGGTCTCTTTGAGTTCCATTTATTCAAAAAAATGTTTATTATGAATGAGCATATGTACTATATCATCTATTACACCCTAGTTGGACTAGTTGCGATTAACAGACATTCATCTATTAGAATCAGCAGGATATTCATCCGACGATTAATGGGTTCGAAATCATTTTGAATCGTGAAAAACACGATGTAATATTATTACGAATTTCTAGAATTGGAAATTCCACATCCCATTGAAGCGTAACTGTATTTCATTCCGTTGCATTCCAATTATACATATGCTTTTTGTATGACAAATATTCCTCGGTTGTACTGCCCTACAAAATGAATCCGATATAGGCGTGTATCAGAGCAGTCTTTCAGCTCATGAGCATTGGGGCAGCATTGTCTTGAAAGTACTTTTGCAGCTTTATCAACCTCTAGCCATCAGTACAACATTCCAACCGAACAACTTATCCACTGATTCGGAATAAGTCAGATAATAGTGATTGTGGCTTTTAGATAACACATCTTCTGCAAATTAAAATGGATTGACATCATAAGGGCTCAATACAGGCCATAACAAATGTAAATGTATCATGAGAATAGTAAAAGAATGTCTAAAATAAATATAAGACAATTCACACCTGCTTCAAGGAGGGTGATATGATACTATAGTTGGCATGGTCGAAATGGTTTCAATAATTTCGCACAAGTTTCTTGTGCTGAAGGAAATCATAAGTCTGTCATGATCAATAACCGATATAGGACGTAAGACGAATGCTAGGCAATTATAAATGTTAATGTTAGCCATCTGGAGATGCTTAGGTAGCGGGTTGTTTCAGAACCGTTTTTGTTCCTAAAGTGGAAGTCTTGAACGTGTTCCTTTCATAAGTTACATGATTAATCAAATCGTATCACACGTAAATCGGGACGTACCGTAGTATGTATTCATCAAAATTTCAACTAAATAAAGTCTTGATTATAGTTGAAATGATAAGTACAGAAGGAATCAGTTGGGTCATTTTAGGAAAGGACAGATAGGTTTAAGAATCTCCACCGAAAACGTTCTGAATTAAAGGCATTAATCTTAAGTGTCGTGTGAAATGAAGGGGTAAGTGTCAATGATATTTTTCACTTTTTTTCTAGCTAGTCAATGATTAGATCAAACTATAACGTGATATGGTTCTCTAGATTAAATGGCCATACTGTAAATAAATAAATAGATTGAGGAATAGGAATAATATAAATTCCTTAAGTAAAGTTTTATAGAGTTTCATAGAGAGAGAGTCATGCTACATTATTATCCAAGGTTCAGATAGAACAATAATTCTCAAAGCGATCTATGTCGACCCCCAAGGGTCGACTCCGACCTACAAGGGGTCGATAGTGAAAAAAAATGGGGATGCATGAGATGTAAATGGGGTTCTACGAGAATGAAACCCATTTCGGCCGTTCCCAAAGTTTTGGCTTCCCGTAAATGTAGTAATACATCTAACACAGATACTACATATATAGGTGCTTACGTAATAATTTCTTATGAAAGACATACATTTCCTCAAAAAATCCTTCATAAAATTGTGTAAGTGAGCTATTCGCTTTGTGATCGCATTATGTGTAGCTTGTTAAATCTTGCACATTTGTTCAAACTTATACTATGTACTATTCACTGACTTCTCGATACAACATAGTGGAGTAGAGCAGCCGGACTTCCATCTTCACGACGTAACGTCAATACAATTAATGTGCCGCACAAGAATATATTCGTTTCCTTTGCGGCATTACGCCGACAAAGATAATTTATATGTATAAAACTTAACATATTTTGTATTCAAAAATTTCACACTCTACAGTGAAGTGAGTAAGCCCTGTCACCTGTCAAAAACACATTTGTCGTTAATGAATTTGTAAAAAATAAATATAAGGAAGCAAGGTATGAAGTGCACCATCATTTGCAAAACTGTGAACGGAACAAGTGGTAACTTCCAGCAGATCGTTGATATGGAGCTGAAACAAAGTTGGTGTCAAGATAGTTCCCTGTGGAACACCAGCTGTTGATATCTGCTGACGAAAGTCATATTGTCGGTCATTCACGATTTTGTAGCTCTCTAGGTATTTGATCAGCTCGATGTTGATTGCTTTCTCCATCACTTTAGAGATCACAGATAATAGTGCAATGGGTCTATAATTATTAGGAAGGGTCTTGTTTCCTTTTTTTTGGAATTGGTTGCACAGCTAGTCTTCCAGATGGAAGGAAACACACCAAGTTTGTATGAAAGGATTAACAACCTGCAGAAAACATGTGTTAATTCAGGCGCACATTCCTTGAGAACGACAGGTGGATCATAATTACATATAAGTTATTACATTACTTGACATATGTCAGACATGAGATAGATGGCAACAATGATACAGTATTTAATTTGATATGAATTATTACATTACTTGGTAATTGCACATAAAGTTGCAACAATGAGAGCACATTATTTCATATAACTTATCATATTACTTGGCAAATGCCAGACAAAAAGTAGATGGCAACAATGCCACAGCACATAATTTCATATATTCATTCTATGACCTGGCATGTACTTGGTTGAATTGAGATCATGGGACCTAAATTTGATGGCTACAATAATGAGTAAGCACCTTATTTAGACTTCTCAAGTTATAACATTGCTTGCTACATGCAGATGGCAAAAATGTACAACCCAAGGTGATTACATTTAATAAGTAAGTGCAATGTTGTGGAAATATATTTTAAACTACAAGAAATACCGATACCAATATTTCATTATGAACCAAATTGATCTATGTATTTCTAAATTAGTCGTAATTCATTTCTATTAGTCGAAAGTGATGAAGGTAATTTGTTTTAGATTGAGACCTGCATAAAATGGCGTTTTTTTAGTTGACACTCGATTGATTTGTGGAAAAGAGCGCGTCTCCGTCGCGTAAAATGGATTATCGGAAAAGATGTAGTTATAGCTTTTATCGGCGATTTGAGAATAAATTGTCTTAATGTTTAAGAGATGAATTCGCTGATCTTGAGATAACTTTCGCTTTGAGAAGCTCATGAAATCAGCTTATGTAGCTCGTTATTGAAGTATCAAGAAAAAAGCTGTACGGATCAACTTCATCGTTTTGAACAAAACTGTCTCATTCATTATTGTAGAGTAGAAATCGAATGCCATATCCCCAATATTGCAGCTTGAATTTAACTTTTATACAATAAACCAGGTCTCGGAAAAAGTATGTTGTTCCAGTTTCTTGAATTTAACGTCTTACTTTATAAATTCTCATTCCTAGTGCACTGAAAGCGTTGTCTTACTACTGACAATAATTTAAAACATGCTTTCCACGTAGTCTTATATCTAATTGAAACAATATACTGGATGATTCTTGAGATATGGCAAGGATTTCAGGAGTTGATACCTTGGCAAAAAATAGTCGGAACAAAAGAATTTAATCTTATCTCCTTTGCAGAGCATCTATAGTGATATTTTACATATTACTGCATATTCATGGGACCAAAAATGATCCCCCACATCGGCTCCTCGTCAGATGAGGAGCGAACGGTCCCGACGATGACAACCGCGATGTACATGGACGCTCTGAGTGGACTTACTGGACTGCTTCGAACGCAGCGAGCCAGCCCGTAGGGGATACATGTCGCACCTGTACGCACTTTGGGGCATCATGCATCGTCAATGCCGTGATTTTTCCGCACAAGCCTGCGGAGAACCGGCTATATAATATCTTAGAACTAGGAGAACCCGAATGAATTGATTAATGACGAGCGGCCTCGACGTACACCCATCGCCATAATACGGCCCTACGGGTGCTGTATTACCATCTAAGGTACTCGTACGAAATAGACCGGTGCTACCTTACATGCCAGAACGTATTGAGTCCGTTGTCGGAAAGGAAAAATGCCAGATCTACTGGAACTACCCGTTTCCGATCGTCAGGTCCATACAAGCAGATAGAGCTCGATGAACAAACCAAGACTATGTACATCATCGAATTCTCTGCTCCGGCAGAGAAGAGCATAGTCTCGAAAGAGGAGGAAAAATGGACAAAGTATCAAGATCTCATGTTCGAGCTCCGCACGCTATACCCAGGCCACAAGGTCGTCTTCGCTGCATTCGAACTTGAAGATCATTCCGGCCTGTAATAACTCGGTGCAGATCTTGATAGACTCGATGCAGAAGGCAGTCATTCTGGGTTCAATAATACTACTTAGGTCACAGGATTTGGAAATCTGAAGCTACTTACCGACCGGCGGGGTCGTTTTTTGATCACAAAGTTGTGTATCGATTTGGATACGCAGTAGCTTGAAAACACCCTGCTCCCTTGTAAAGGCTAGCACATTCCTCATGAACATAACGTTGCCAATGAATGCAGATCCTCATATCTACAATGCTACCTTCTCTGTACAAGTAGCACAACCAGGATTTCATTGGTTATTATATATTTTTGTGGGGTGTTTTATTCGCTTTACATTTGGATTTTGGAGGATATGAAGAGGCGAATACATCTTTCACAACACTAAATTCTCATTAAGCCAGCTAATATGCGTCTCGATTGGCCTCACTAGACACAAGTACCCTTAAATATTAAACTGTTGGTTTTCGATAAGCAATGAGAATTACTGGGAACAAATTACCTTGCATATAACCCTAACAGTTCCAATGTTCTGATACGTCAAGAAGAAATCTTTGGAACAATATTTACACTTTTGAATCGGTTAACTCGTGGAGCCATTCTGCGGTTTATTATGACATCTTACAGTTGTTGGAATAAGCTTTAATAATATCAGGGATTTCATTATATAGAATCCAAATGACAAATGAGTGAAACAGCAACACTGGCGATCTTACTCCATAGCCTTTTCGGTATGAGATGAAGCTAAATGCGGTAAAACTTTCGATGCGGCTATCGTTTGATTGCAGATATTACTGCGTTCAACATATTCTGTTCTGCATATATGTTGCTGCGCCAACGACGAAGAAATAAATGAAATTGGTTGTACGATGAAGTTAATGAATTTATATATTAGACCCCAAAAACCCTCGAGTAACAAATTTGGGTCCACAATGTATTACCGAATAATGAATTTTTTTATTTGCTTCAAAAATTGCACATGAAAAAATGCATTTTTTCGATGCAGAAATGGAGTTTCTCATTTGTATAAGATTTGAAAAGTGGGAAAACGGAGTAAATGCATCAAGGAATCGGATGCAAAAAATCGCATCTCTATCCATCTTACTGCATAGGTTTTCGGACCTTTGGCCTATTTCTGTGTTAATTTTCCTCGTCTACATGGAGCAACATATTTCTAGTTTGATATTATCCTTTTCTGCAATTTCGCTGAATATTAATACACCTAGAGATTCTAATTTTGATATGCTCTTGGTATTTCACAAGAGCGATTTGTCCTTACTGTTTGGAAAGAAGTATTTATCAAAATTATACCCAAGGATGAGTAGAATACGTACAGTCAATCATCTCACACCGACAATGCTAAGATACTGTTCCTTTAATCATCGTTTTAAAGAAACGTAAAAGCCGCAATTTATTCGAAACAGGAATATGTTAAATGAGACAGGTCAGCCTCGAGTTGTTGAGAATTTATAATAACCTCATTATTTATGGATACAGACAGACGTATAAAATAAAAAGATGAACTCCCTAAGTATTCTTAATTTCATGATATTAATGGCGGAAGAATATCAAGTTGCGTGGATGGCGCTTTTAAAAACGAGAAACACTAGAAACAGCCTTCTCATTGAATTACATTTTTTGTTTGCGGAATTCAAAGCTGGGAAATGGTTATTTGAACACATACATTACGTTACGATAAGCTATTTGAAGCATCGATCTGAATGGAAAATGGACTTGTTTAAAATACCGAAGCTGAATTTTTGTCGCTTTCTATTCAAAAGAATTATTATTTGAAATGCTGAATATTATAACACAAAAGGTTACAGTACGCATGTATATCGTACACAGATCGTTACTTCCTAGAGGAAATAACACATCAAGATCGTGACACTCACCGCAAATTCAGAGTTATTCAAATTCAATCCTTACTACAACAGGAATCGCGGAAACGACAAGAGATACCAAGGTGGTAGAATTGAAGCACAATATTGCATAATTCGACGTTTTATTCATGTCATACAGCATACTGTCATTTCATGATTAGCTGGTTTTGATAATTTCAAATTCTAAGTACTCAACCGAATTCATTGAAAATTTATTCAAATATCAAATCAGATTAGATTACGGGTGTTATTCCAACCGCGTCCTGAGTATTGTATCCACCTCCCCCCGGTACTGTTTTATATTTCTATGCTGATGAGCTTTGGATCATTTAATAATACTAAGATTTTTGCCAGCTTCAATAGAGTAATTTCCTCTATGTTATTGTATGTCCCGAAGTACTGTATTGATTATTAAGCTATTGCATACAGCATTTATCGCGGGCTTTGAGTGCGGCGACCGAATCAAGAAATTCCGTAACGGAAAATAACCTAAGACCTAAACACCAAACATGTGTCAAATCAATTAATTAATTTGAAGTTTCTAAAAGTGAGAAATTTCGCTATTTTATACGAATGTTATAACACTCTAGCGCTTTAGACTCCGGGATTTTCACGTGGCCTATCGAAATTAGAAGGTTCGAATTATCTAAATACATAATTGCATGAACTCCAGACGTCCTATGTCATTAGCTACGAACGAAATCATTTTGACATATGCCTCGAGGAGCTTGCTACGCGTCAGTTAGAGTTTATACGTTAGACGCGCGTAGCAGAGACCTGAGAGTACCTGTTTCTATTAAGCTATTGCATATATTGCATATAGCTTTTATCGCGGGCTTTGAGCACGGCGACCGAATCAAGAAATTCCGTAACGGAAAATAACAGGAACTCGTTTATGTTGCGCTCTCTCGGGTGACTAATATTGAAATATTGTATATCACGACAAAAAACGATAATTCTACATTCAAGTCTCATAATAATCGAAGGCAAGCTGCATCGGCTACATCTTTGTTACAATTCAAAAGACTGCCTTCAAATAGTGTTCAGACGACAGCTCAAAGTGTCTTAGATTTCATTAGTAATAGAAATGGCATTTCAATAATGACTTTCAATTGCCAAAGTCTAAATAGTCACAAATACGATTTACAAGATTCAGTTACGGGACAAACAAATGTGTTACTTTTTACCGAAACTTGCATGGCGCATGATAATCCGATTGAAATACCTAATTTCAATTGTATTGTTCAATTCAAACGAGATACTGTTCCAAAAGGTGGGGTAGCTATTTACCAAAATAATAATAATGTAACTAATATTATGACTCCGAATATTGAAATAAATATTGCACACGTTAGCGATGTTAATGTTGGAGATATTTGTGCGTGCTTATGCAAACTTAGAAATGGCCTACACATAGTCATGGTAGCAATTTACATTTCTCCGAATCCAAAATTGGACGAGGTAGAGCATTTTATTCATCGCACTTTACTGGAATACACTGAAGAAGGGTACAAATAGTAATAAATTTCCACTTATCTTGGCTGGCGATTCCAACATCAACTTCGCTGATAAAAAATCAGAGCGGTTGACAACTTTTCTTTCGGAACAATTGAATTTGAAAATGAATAATGATCCACAAGAATCCACAACAAAATATGGGACCACCATTGACGCGGTATTTTCCAGATATTTAGAGGATATCAAGTCTCAAACTTATGTCTCTTATTTCAGTTATTCAGTTACCATAAACCTATAGTTTCAATGATAACAAATTCCTGAATAACCTACATGTATTTTCAGATAATAAAAATATTTTAAACGATATTAACTTCTCATTTATTCAATAAAAGAAAAAAAATTGTCTTCTTATCGGTCACCACGCTCAAAAAGTGTAACTTGAATTAATATCAAGTAAAAAACTTGAATTAAAATATCAAAGAAAAAAAAATACTGCATAAATATAAAAGAATAAATAATTATAATTGCATAAGTTGAGAAAAAATGCTATGCAATAGTTTTACCGCGGCAGTCCCCGAGTGCCACACGTATCTTTTTATTTTTTTATTTATAAAACTATAACCTACCGTATACTAATGCATTCAGCTCAGAACATACAAAAATATTCATAAATTGAATTAAATACTTACTGACTAGAGAGCAGTGGGATGATGGGATGAGATGCAATAATATTAGTCTAGGAGCCAGAGCGATATTGATGGTCTGAACATTAACCCGATGGCACTATGGTTTATCGTTAGAGGACGGTTCAATGACCAATTCATCTCACAGACCGAATTTTCCCAGGCTGCTAGATCTCGAGATACAGCCTCCGCAAATTGTTTATTTTTTTACTGGAGGTTAACCCTTTCCAAGTTGCGGTTACTTGAAAAGCATGCCATTCTCATACACTTTCACCATGTGTCGTCATTTTTCATAGTGTCCGTTTATCAGGCTGACCAGTTAAAATTGGACCGAAAATGGAGTGCAAGTTAACCTTCTCAAACCTGGGGGAAAATGTTCATTGGTGTTGGCAATTGTAGTGATACCATATGCCATCAGAAGTTATCGGTCCATTTCCGAGTAATTGGCCATTATTTGTACCAACAATGGTTTTTTTCTCATTTTGTGGATAAACCTTGCGGATTACAAGGTAACATGGTGGTAGCATGCTAAATAACTTCATTGGAGGTCAAATAAAGATTTAAAATTATTGCCATCACTCCTTGCCTATTTCAACCAGATGTTAAAGATTTATAAGGCAATAGAAAAAGGTTATCAGGCCTCTGGGTGGGACAATTTAACCGCGCGATCTGTAAGGCTGTTTATGACACTTGTTTTATAACTTGCTGGTGCAACAGAATTGAAGTGAATATAACGTTGAAACCAAACTTTTTTAGTAAACCAGACGTTCGATCATTAAGTCAGATTTATACTAATTAAATTAATCAAAACCCTTGCAAATTCCTGCATGCGTCTTTATGATGTTAAAAGTATAATTTACGTAGAATGCTCAAATAACAATATTCCTAATAAGGTCTGATAATCTTTTTCTATTACGTAATTAATCTCTAACATCTGATTCGAAAGTGGATACTTCAGCCTTATGTTTTTGGTTTCAGTCGTATTCAAACATTGCTTGAAATGACCTATTCCTATATTCCGTGCCAAAAGCTAACAAAATCGAAACAGCTGTCCGGAACTATTAGGTTGTAATGTCACTGATCGATATAAACTTAGAGATGCGGCTTAACATTGTTATCCGGCAGAGACCAACAAGAAATGAATATTCTTAATTGTTACAATTATTCAATTCTAATAAAGTTCAATCCACTTGAAATCTAGTAAACTATCCTAGCAAAAGAACTGTGTTTGGCTACGAAGGATGGGAACAATATTTCCTCTATTGGTCCAAAAAGCTATCAACGCTTAGCAGCTATGTTCATAATCTCCGTGATTTGAGTTGTTCACGATAAATAATTGAGATATTTTTATTCATTCATAAATATATAATGTTTATCTCGATTTCCGCCTAGGTGTTATTCAAAGGAGATAGCTTAAGTTTCTTCCTAAGTTCTTCTAATGATTCAAAAAATCTCCCGATTGAGGGATTTGTTTATCAGTTTCGACGTCTATAATTTCTGAATTGTCGCCTGCCAAGAATGTTCGTATTGATCTTCTAATTTAATTTTGCCTCGCGTACATCTTCCCTAGCAGTCATGGGCTCTCCCCAGTAATAACTAGTTTCTTAATGGAGGTTTCAACATTTTATGGAAGCACGTCTTCTCGTGATTCTGGAATCAGTGAGATGAGATCTGACTGATTAAAAACAGTTGAAGTTGTGATCACAGATAGCTCTTCATTTGAGCCTAATTAAACAGGGTATTATTCTCGGATTCAGTTTTTTACATTCCTCAAAACCACTGTCACTGTCACTGTCAGGGTAGAGGATGGAAGCCAGAAGGGTAGAGGCGGCCTAAGCACGCGAAAAATGTATTTTCTCATCTTAAATCAAATCCTGGTAAATCGCTTTTGATGTATTCATAAAATTGGTCAAATATTCATTTCCTTGTGTGGATTGGGATGCTTTCGAATAATTGTTCGAAGCCAGATTCACGGAACAAATACTGTTTCAACAAAACTAAATATCGCTAATCACTCAAGTTGTGTCGGTCGTTACTGCGAGACAGTTCAGAATAACATTTCAGTTACACATGAAAGTAGTATGGTTTCAACAGCTACTCTCATTTAGTATCAAATAATTTGTATTTATGAATAACACCAAATGGAGACATGAGAAAGTAAATTTTTAATGCACCTGAAGATAGTAGACATCTTCCTAAATTGCTTCTATATCAAAAACGTTGAGTATTCAATTCAATCACTTTTCAACATACATACATACAAGGAATGAAAAACAGAAATATCTCGGGAAATTGTGTATGTTTTTCTTTACTTTAATTTTTTTAGACTCACACGTATCCTTTTATAGGTTTTCGAGGATGATAAAATTGAATCTGATCTCAAATATACTACATTTCATAATGAATTGGAATTGAAAAAAGATAATAATAGGTCTTCGGCTTAGAGCCGACAGATTTCAGAGGGCGGCGGACTTGGAGATCGCTGTTCGTCGGCAAAGATCAACAGGAGACATGCTTCCCTACATAACACATGCATGGCAGAAATCTATTGAAAAACTTCTTCCTAAGAATAACGGGATAGATATCGAAACAGGTCGTTCCGTGTAAATCTGGTTAAACATTACAAATCCTGCGAAATTTTTATTCTTGAAAAATTTATATAGCAGACTGTCGAATGAAGAACATTTTGAGTTATGCTTAGCAACCATTTCCCATGGATTAATTCTCTTTGGAATGTTTCAAGAAGAAATAATCTAAATAGTGCTGAACAGTCGATGCTCCAAATCTAGCATTCTTTGAAAATATTAGAAAATTATCAGATGAAAGCATATTATTATAATGAAGGTGGATACTAAATGATTGAAGCCAGAGTTGTTTGAAGGGATGATGATATAGCTTAGAATTTGATGTTATTGAAACGAAAGCACTACATAACATTTAAATTTACTGATTTGAAATAAATTGAACTCGGTAGCAACATAAACTTGAACGCGCTTCTTTCAGATTATCCTGCCTTTTCCAATAAATAGAAATCTCTTAATCCAGTTCAGACATCTTTCTGGTGCAACTTGGAGGTTGGATGAGATTATAAAGACGATCCAACCGGTGTAGAATTGTGGGTCTCTGTATAAAATGAATTGGTAAATAATGAGTCCCGTGTAGACAGTCTTTCAAATTAGCTACGCAAAATTTATTTCTTAGTCAAAGACTAATTTGCTAATTGCTGGATGAATATCCAGCGTATGTAATTATATATTCATAATTCTTTCCTATACATTTTTCCTTTTACCTGTAGATGAGAAGACTATTGCATCACATCGAAAGATTCTAAGTTTCCAACGAATTTATACCTTTCGAGCTCCCCTGAGTGACAAAAGACCCTCTTCTAAAACAGCGTCTGAACGTGATTTAACAGAAACTTTGGTTCCCAGAATCACAGAACCTAAAACATAAGTTGGAGGACTAAAGAAGAAAATTCTCGTAGTCTCAAAATTGCAACTATTTTTCAATTAATTATACTAAACTCCATTTTATTTTCGTGTATTGAAACAAAATTATTTGGGAAGCTGAATTTTCCGTTATTCATTTATTTATTATTTGACCGAAATTTTATGTGGATGTAGCCCATGAGAACATGAGAATAATTGTATTTTTAATTACAAACAATATCAAAATAGTAGTTATAGCATATCAACAAAGGATTTCAACCCCAATTATATCCAAATTGATCAATAGAAAGTAGAAAGAATATCCTTTCCTCATCAACATACGTTTCTCTAACATATTTTGTTGCTAAGAGTGAAACATTCTCAGACATTTTATCGAAACATAATGTAAAAGTTAGCATCAAACTCCCAAATAAATTGTCTTATATGCTGAAGATAAAACGAATAAGTTAAATAAACCTGACACACTTTTTCAAATTTAATCACTACAAATCATTGGAAATCAGTAGAATTTTAGATCTTTCATGTTATTAAATTTAAGTGATAAAAACGGAGTAGAAAAAGTGTTTTGTCATACCGATATGATGAATTATCATAAAAGTAACGGCCTCCATCGATTTTTTTTAATTTCGTAGCCGCCATTCCATACTTTCAAATACATTCTTTATATATACAATTTTAGCATATTTCTGGAGGCGTACGTGTGTTAATTGAATTCCAAGTTTGGTCACGTGAAAGTTCATAGAAAAACCTACATTTTGCTTTCTTTATTTTTCCTATATGACCGTTTGGACAAATTGGGCGTCATTTTGAGAAATTAATTGAAATCGGACTTAAAATAGAATATCTGGAAAACTGCTCGATATTTTTGGCTGAAATTTGGCATTCAGTTTTCAATTACCATGGACTACTTCCACTTAGATTTTCAGCCAAATCGATCTATTTTCGGCTGAGATACACGAAATTTTATTCCGATAATTGTAGGCATATATGTATATTTATTTTAGGAGGACTCGAAAACTCAAGGTTCATTACACCACATGATGAAAGGATATCAATTTTGTCCATTAACTAGCAGGTTACGTCCATTAAAAAAATCAAATTGGAAAATTTGACCCCAAAAGTGTCCTCTTTTCGGACAAAAAAAGTGGGTTGCCCCAATTTCTGGTATTAGAAAACTCAGATTATCCATATATGCACCAAAACAAAAAAATTTTCCACGTGGCTAAGCTCTACTCTCAAAGTCCAGGCAGTTCTTCTCTCGACAATCACAATCAATTCAAATCTATTATGAGGTTATTATGCGGAGAAAAGAAATAAAGGATCAGCTCGCTGCAATAAGATCGCAGCTCGTGCTGCCATCTCGAAAACATCAAAAGGTAACCATTACTTCGCAAGAACATTTCAGTAAACAAATCTAGGTGAAACGAAAGGCAAACGAAACAATAAGATATTCTTTTATTCACAGTTACGCCAGAATACCTTATAGATATATTTTCCACCAACTTGCAACTCTGCATTCATCATAGGCTCAGTTAAACTAAACAACATGAGTGTATTTACACGAACGTAGTTGTTTTAGGAAGGGATCCGTACGTAGAAATACTAGGAATGTACCCTGTGGCGTTGAATAACACACCAGTCTGTACCTAATAATAAACAGATAATGTTACATGTATGTGAACCTATGGTAAAGAGAATATATTATTATGTAAACATTAAGATTGATTCCAATTTGAGTGTATTTAATAGTCTCCACTCATTAGATCATACCATACTGTTAGACACTCATATAACCAGACCAACATAATAGTGTACGAGATTTCTTTATTGCTATCGCACACCATTTAAACTGCTTTCACCAAAATTTCAACAAAATCATCAAACAAAGACAACAACAATAATTGAAGTAAACTTAAATTTACACCGTACCGTTACAGCTTATGAGAAACGGCGATGTGGTCTAAGGGGCTAGGACAGCTGGCTCCCTCCCAGTAGACTTGGGTTCGATTCCCAGAAAGGAAAGTTTCGTTTTATACATTTTTTAAGAACATTGTTAATTTCATTATCTTTATTAATGATTCTTGACCCAGGAATTAATTATATATAATATTCTCGGGAAATAGGTCACACTAACACATATGCTTACGCCTATCAGGTGGGCAAATCAACCAAGACGGCCCTTCATCACCTGGTTACCCAGATTGAAGGAGATATTAGTTTGTTGGTTGAGCTGAATGAGACTGGGTCTTACGCCCAAGTCTACGCAGACTTGGCACCTTGTAACGAACAGGTTGCGTTACGAGATTATATATAGAACTCTTTAAAGAACAGAGTAGAATTCTCTTCGGCGAGGAAACTTGTCATATGATATTCAAAGATATCTGCCGGTCAATAAAAGAGAACTCATTGTGGTGTTAACCTTTAATAGGGTAAGTCGAGTTATATTTCATATTCTTTACATACATTTTCTTAATTTTTGCTTCCGAAATATGATGCACATCAGGCTACAGATAATTTGATTTAGATTGTTATTAAACGTCCGGATGTAAAGTACCTGAATGTAATTATATTTCGGAGGATGTTTCTCGACTTATCCTAATAAAACACACAATCAGATTTGCATTTAGCATGATCCCAGGTATATCATTTCCATCATTACCGGGATTGTTGTAGTCGTTGTATAGAATTACTCTGACGAGTCGTGGGCAGTTGATGCAGACAATATTTAATTTCCACCTTTTTACTTGACCCTGCAATTTGTGCACATGGTAGTTGCGCGATTCTGTAGATCGCCATTTTGTTACAAGATACATAGGATGGTCTTATTAGACCAACGTGCCGTAAAGGTTGATAAGGGTGAATACGAAACAAATAACCTAATTACTGCTTATTAGGTATACATATATTTATGACACTGTCACGCCGTTTGGGAGTTAATACAGTTTATATTATCAATCCACGTGTACAATTCATTTCAAGCAAACCAGAATTTTATGCTAACTAGCAAATTTTCAACCTTTCAAATAATATTTTTTCAGATATAATTTTAATTTTTATTCTTTTGGTCACATGTTAACTTTTTGCTAATTTTAAAAATCAATTGTAATCGTTTATTTCCTTCAGATTAAATTAAAATTTTGCCTAAATTGATATCTCGTCAAGATATCCATTTTGTACTAGTGTTTTCGCAATTTGGGAAAGATAACATTATCGGTTGTGGAATCACCTGGTTATTCCAACCGACGGTGTTGCTTGTCCTTTTGATCTCAAGTCAGGTACTGTTCGTTCTTTGAATTTACAGGGTTTGAACGTCTGAGGTTCCTCACCCCTTCACTCCAAGGCGGTTTAGTGACTTTCCTGACAGGACCGACTTCCAGTTCCTACGAGTTCCAAGGAGGGTAACATTTTCTTGTTTGAATGACCATAATTTCATTCTCTGATTTTGTTGTTTATCCGAAGTTGTATTCCACTAATTCTTATAGAATCATTCGAGGTCTACTGTAAATCCTCTTATTGGAAATTTCGTTCTTTTCAATTTAATAATTGATTTAATTTATTAATTGTTTTCTTAAAATTCAATTTATGTTACAAACCAATTTAATTTAATAATTGTTTACTTAAAATTTCATTTATGTTACAATTTGATTTAATTTAATAATTGTTTACTTAAAATTTCATTTATGTTACAATTTGATTTAATTTAATAATTGTTTTCTACGAATTCAATATTATTTATATTTCCAATTGGTATTCTAAAAATTTGTAATTTAAATTTTGCTTATAATTCAAATTCTGTTGGAATATACGAATTGTTAAGTTGAACTTGTATTGTTTTTCTGAATTTCCATCGACTGTTGAACCATCTCGTAGTGCTTGTATTCTTGACTGTGAATTCATTCAGTTTTATAGTTTTTTTTCAAGCAGTTGGCGCTCGGGCAATTCACCAGTCTTGAATCACAAGGCACGTTTCACTACGAGCCCTGAGAGTAATTAATTTAAATTGAGCTAGCTGGGACAATTAAAACCGACCCAAAGCGGGTCCGTTTCACTGGCGCCCAGCATAGATGGGCTGCCGTTTCACATCCGTTTCAACCTGTGACTCTCGAAAGACACGCGGCTGCCTTGTAGAAGCTTCAGAACACTGCACTTACCATCGTGGCTCGAGGAACTCAAGGTGAATTCTGAAAAGACAGAAGTGGTTATTTTCACGAGGAAACTTTGGACCGCGATTCTCGCGGAGTCGGAGTCTACCCGGGTACACCCAGGAGGAAGATTTCAGTTCCCCTAGGTGCCCTCGCAACCGTTTTCCAGACTGAGGTCTGCGCTATACGGACCTGTGCCCTGGAAAACCTGAGATTAAACTACCGAGGTAGGCGGATTTACATCTTCACTGACATTCGAGCGGTCCTGGGCGCACTTTGAGCCCACAGAGTGAGTGACTTCTAGGCTTGTCTTGGAGTGCAGGAAAACTCTGGCTGAGTTATCCAGGAGGCAATTTAATTTGTATACTGTGTGGGTTTGTTTATCTTTAGGTATTAAAGGTTATAGATTTGAAAAATATTTCCCAACACAGTTAGTAGGTTTATGCGCAACATTTATATCATACTTTTTCAAACATTTCTCAGTTTTCTCTGAGGTCTCCGGACTGTATGATAATGTTATGAAATTATCTGTATTACCGTGTATGTTATTTATATATGACGTTCCATTATAGATTTTGTTTATTCTTCCTTTAATGATGAGATTGAAAAAAGTTTTTGGGTGGCCATTCTCTTCCAGTGTATTAAGAACAATTAAAAATTTTATTACATTTATCCTCGTTCAAAACTAATATTTGAGGGTTAGTATCTGAGAACTCTTTTGCCTTTTTTGTGTGATAGTTAAAACTATTTGCTATGCCGATTTCTGGCTTCTGTTTATTTGTCAAGATGTACGTAAAGATGAAAATAATAAGCGTACGTGTTAGTGTGACCTATTCTCCGAGAATTCATATATAGTATAGATATACGTATCACCTCAGACGAATATCATATGATAAATATTCTATATTTGAGATCTTACTTAAAATTGCTATTTTTCAGATCCCTCTTCATAACCAAACACCATTTCTTCTTCATCTTCTCGTTCTTGGGCACATTAAAAAATAATTAATGGGAGCAGCTATTGTTGTGGATCTACATAAGCGCACAAAACAGCTCTTATAATATTTATGTCCAGGAATTGTTACTGTCATGTCTTTCACGTTTGTGTTGTGTTTCTGAACATGAAGCCATCACGCGCTCATATTAAAATTAACAAAATTCCTACATGGAGTACTGATTGGATGCGTTTATTTCCTCTGAATTCGCACAAACATCAACCCTCCTCACGAATTCTATATCAGATACTAACACAACGTAACTATCTGACATTTGTGAATTTCTATTGTTCATTGGACCATTCAGGTGTCAAGGGCCAATCTTCTACACTGAATTGGTTGAGGCTTTCCCTAACAATTCGACGAATAATGGATTGAAGTATAGATAAGTTTCACAGACGAACTATTTTCAAGTGCGCTACTATTAATGAAAATTCACACGACGCCGCAATGCCGTTGATCCGAAAATCGTTCGCCTGGACGACATGTTCAGTGGCGTCGGATCTTTTTGCATTTTAACCATTCTATGTCTACTTGCAATTGACGGCTGGATTAATAGCGTTGAGATCTGCTCCGTTCCGGTGATAAGTTCAAGAAGTCGGAACAACTTCCCAAAACAAGACTGAACGTGAAGTCAAGACGTAGTAATCCGTTATTATTGCCCCAGCTATTAACTACACAAAAGCTGTTCTTGCTTATACTTCTATAATTTGAAATGTATAAAAGATGTATTGGACAATATGGAATTGAATGAAAATGAAGATGATGGATGAACCAACATCTCGAATCCTTTCTTAATGTCATATTATACGACGTATCACGACGTTAAACGACGTATCACAGTTATATTCGACGTGAAGTTGCTATATACCCACTGCTAGAAGGCTCTTGCAACTAGTGATGCCTGAAATTGAAGTGTAAGTATATAGCTGGTGGTGAATGATGGAATCTAATAATTTTGGAAGCATAACGGTTCCCAGAATTGCACCTGTCGTGAAAGGCGACTAAATGGATAACCATAGCTTGTAGATGTTTTCCTCATAGTCCGATGGAACACCACCACCTTGACAAAGATGCTGTAAAGTGGTCAACCCCATGTTTCAGTATTTGGTCAATGCTCCAGGTTTCACCCTCATACTTATTTTCCTGTCTCCCTAGCCAATCCGACATTTCATCCATTCCAGTTTTTTTAAGAAAATACCATTGATGAAGTCTCCTAGAGTAAAATACTCCAGAACAAAAATTTCGCTCCATTCGGGTTTCCAGGCGAGGAGTGCTCGAAGGTGTTTAACATTGAAATAAATAAACTCGAAGATAGACCTCAGTAACATTCGAGGTCTCAACAAAAACACGAACGAACATTACCACCTGCAGACAGATAAACCAGACATACTAGCCTTAACTGAAATGCAGGTCAATCCAACCACCACTGGGAAACTCAGACCTTTCGCTCATCACTACGACCTGACCCTACATCACTCCACGAACCAATCCAACACCTCCGCGCACAGTTTGCGATGTGCCACAGAGATCTCTGATATAATCAGGCTAATAATGTAAGCTTACATACCCCATTCCAACAAATCACCGTCATCTGGTAAAGGAAAGTACAATAAAATCTGTTCTAGGGCCGTCGCTTCAAAACAAACAGCATACCGTCGTTGGCACGGTAAACCATGTCTGATGACCAGAACAGAACATGTTGAAGCCGGAATATGTTTGATGAAACAATAAACGCTTCGAAAGAGGCATATAGTGCCAAAATAAGATCAGAGCTTATACAATGCCCGAATGGCTTCAGTTCGTTTTGGACTTTTGCCAAAGCAATTGCTAGAAATTTCACTTACAGTTCATTCCCTCCCCTAACAAAAGATGATGGCACTCTATCCACTACACCACAAGAAAAAACCAATATTTTTGCTGGAAGGTTTGCAGCGAATTCCACTTCGAATCCACAAGGGAAGGATAATTGCTGGAAGTAATATTGCTGTCATTGATAGCATATGCCTGAAAGTGTCTCTCGTCAGCGCAGAATTAGGCGCGTTCTGCTTGATCCCAATACCAAAAACCCTATGGGGCCAGAAGGAATTCCATATTTTGTTCTCAAAGAATGTGCGCCTGAATTAACACCACTTTTCTGCAGGTTGTTCACCCTTTCATACAAACTTGGTGTCTTTGCTTCCAGCTGGAAGATAGCTAGAGTCCAACCAATTCCAAAAAAGGAAAGAAGATTCTTTTTAATAATTATAGACCCATTACACCATTATCTGGTATCTCTAAAGGGATAAAGAAAGCAATCAACATTGAGTTCATCCAATACCTAGAGAGCTCCAAAACCGTGAATGACCGGCGATATGGCCTTCGTCAGCAGAGATCAACAAGAGACCTGTATGGCAGAAATGTATTGAAAAACATGGGGAATCTCTAGCTGTGGCATTGGATCTCCAAAGCATTTGACAGAGTCTGGCACCAAACCCTTTTCGGGAAGCGCCCGTCATATGGTTTGCTGCCTCAACTTTGTCGCTTACTATCGAGTTTTCTCTGAGATAGATATCTCCATATGGTGGTTGACGAAGTATCCTCCGATACAATGGCTATCAACGCTGGTGTTCCACAGGGATCTGTATTGGCACCAACTTTGTTTCTGTTCCACATCAAAGATCTGCTGGAAGTGACCATACTTTTTTGCGAAATATTTTATTACGAAAGTGTTACTTATAAGTGATTTATTATAATGCTTAATAGATATTATTTGTTCTTATCGTTTTCTAACACGCAATAGAAAATATTCAGTTACGCGATTTTCTTTTATTTTTATCATGTGTTTCATAAGGTGATACGGTCTCACCAAAAGTGATTCTCAATTATTTCAGTTTCTTAGTATTTTCTTAGAGGAAGGGGTGCGATATCACATTCTTCATCACATGCGCGTGATACCCTACTTACAGCTCTGCGGTTATACAATAATAAAATGATAATAGCAGCTTTTTCCAGACTTTCCATCTATCTTACACTTGTCGTAGGTGAGAATAAGACGCTAGCAATATAGGAGTATTAAATATCTGGATGCAACATGCTATAATCTATGTAAACGTATCATTTATTTTCACCGCTGGCTTAAGCTCAATCTGAGAGGAAAACAGACGCGAAGGTACTGAAACTGTCGTCGCACTGGAGCAATCCCTGATTGGACCAGAGCCAACCTGGGACATTTCTCATGCCACAGCGGAATCTGTAATCCAAAAATGGCTCAAGACAGAGCACGGTGCCTACTGGAGGGAACTGCCCCATATGTTGCACTCCAAGCGACTAATGGGAGATCTCCAGCAGCAACGAGTGAAAAATCTACTCACGTTCAGAAGACAAGAAATACGAAATCGTCTTGCATTCCTGACCGGACACGCCCCATGCAACAAACATCTCTGCACGATGGGTCTGGTAGATCAGCCCACGTGCAAGGGTTACGGCGTGGAAGAAGAGCACCCATGCATGTGCTGTGTCAGTGCACGGCATACACGGTTGGTCGTCGGATATACCTCGGAGACGATAAAACTACACCCGAGGAAATCAGAAGTATCTCCTACTACTGAATTTCATAGAATACACCGGACTAATGAGGAGATAGCAATATGTGAGGGTACAATAGGATACTAACGACCGCAGTGAAGTGGGACCCTCTCTGGGAAGGAGAACCAACCTTTTGCCCCTCCTCTACGCAAAAAAAAACTCAATCTGCATATAATATTTGGAAACATTCTGCATGCATCACATGACTTAAAGATTATCTGTCAATCAAATAATATAAGACTGAAATTTAATCCACTTCATAATTTGAATTAGTACCGACTCTAAAGTTCACATCACTCATTGAAAAAGCTGTTGACGTCATTCCATTACTGGCCATCACCAATGATATCCAGGTTAGACTCAATTCAATCAAAACCTGCATGATTGACAAAGACACAACTGACTGAGACTGTGTCTTTATCATAACATAACTTGATAATCCGTGATGGTTCTTTGACAAGTAAGCAAATAATCGAAAGTCAAATAAAAAACAAATATGGAATAGTATGTATGATGCGTGTCTGAATTATTCTTCGAATTATTGAAGTAGAGGAAGTTTTGCTACGATATGAACTCTAGACATTGTACTAATAGCACTCCGAGTGTGATAATAAAATCCACAATTTCGTTGAAATCGTAAAACAGTAATTGTTATTTCGTTGTAATCTTGTACTAGCGCTACTATACGACGCGCAATTCCTTTGTTGTATTCGTCAACTTCAAAGCTATCAATGTAGATCAAAATCAGAATCTAACCGTAAAATAAATTTAATTGCGATTCCTTGTTGAAAAGACCATATTCTGATACATCACGACCTTCTGACCAATATATCACAGGGTTTCCACTTTTCCATTCAGATGTCATCTAACCGAGAACAGGAAAATAGATGAGATATTTTCTCCCAACTTTACCTTGAACTGACCGAGCCAACTTAGAATTGTATTCGGTTTTGAAAGTTAGCTCTTAACTCCCAAGCTTATGAATTTTTCATCCGTTTGTCATTATTCTGACCCACTAAATTATTCATTTATGTCAGTATGTAGCTCTGAAAGATGATATATCACCATTTCAATCTGTAATAGATAATTTGGTTCTTTCGTTCGTTTGAGCTGTTATTTTATCGCTATTGATTACTTCGACGCAGGTTGTTCTCAAACGCAAAATCTCTAATGCGGAATTTATCCCTGGAGTAGTTCTTGTAAGAAAACTATTAATTGTAAAGAAGGTTCAACTACATTCACTCATTCATTATTCTCAACAAGGGACTAATTCAAGTTAGAAAATGTAATTGAGTTTTTTCGCATTTCGGTTGATATTTATAATGTGTCCTTTTCCTACAATCAGGGAAGGATCCCCGAATTGTTTAATCAATCATTTTACTAATAGTGATCCTGCTTTCAATTTTGTACCAACGATATAACTAGTAAATTTGGAAGAATGGTTAAGCCAATAAGCAATAAAAAAAAAACCGCTACCTAAATATCTCCAGATGGTTTACATTGAAATTTATTATAGCCTAGCATTCGTGTTCCGTCATATATTGTTTATTGACAGGATTATGATTTCCTTTAGAACAAGTAACTTTTGTGAAATCATTGTAACCCTCTTGCTTGACCATACCAGCCATGGTATCATATCACCCTGCTTGGATGTAAACTAATTTGTGTTTATTTTTAAAATTCTTTTACTATTTCTCACGCTAATATTTGCTACTGATACTAAACAGAAAACATCTGGCAGCCCCTATATGGTCTTGTTACTTTGCTTTGAGATATTTTAATTCTACATGAAACTTTATTTTTCAAAATATTACTTTGCTTTTGTAATATTGGAAATAACCTCTACTAAACCTTTATTACAATGATATAGTCACTCTAGGCTAGATTGATCAGTAACGTCACAAACTTATAGTTCTAGACAGCTGTTTTGCCCTTCCAATAGAGCTCATCAGTAGAAAGAGAAAGATTGGAATCCCATTCAACAATTCCTGTCAAAGGAAGATATAACCAACCAGCAACATTGTGAAAAGACCAAAATTTCTCTCCATCTACGAATAGATGTCCCACTAAGAAATCAAACAATGTACGACATTGATTGATAGATTTCTCGAACTCGAACAAAGCTACTGGGAATGTAAGACTACTTGAGTGCGCCAGATTTAAGACTTTGTTTGTTTATCGAAAAGGACAACATCAGGCCTATTTGCTTATATAGGCATGACGGTTGTAAACGAATAATCCAGTAGATCTGAAATGTTTCGTTTCCGACAACGGACCCAATATATCCTGGCATATAAGGTAGCACCAACTCTTGGTCTATTCCATACGAGTGCCTTAGATGGTAATACAGCACTGTTGAGGACGCATTAAGAAGATGAGTGTATGCTGAGGCTGCTTTGCCGGATATGCCGACAGCAGATGGAATCGCGTCTCAGGCTCCTTTCGACAGGCCATGCAGCTGACATCAGGAACCTGCACATCCATCACGTTGCGGCGATAGACCAAGGTATTGATTACGCCATCCCTCGATCTCGGATTTAAGCCCGGCTGACCTAAGGTAGACGAAGGTCTGCCTTGTTGATAAGCCGAGCGTTCCGATGTTTCTGTAGAAAACAACATGTATCAACATGCCGCCTGAGCATGAGATCTTGCTCCGGAGCATTCATATGTGCTTTCAGGTCTCGAGGTCGCTATTCACTTGGTCTTCTAGACTGATGTGTAATTCGAGACTTCTAAGAACTTCACTAGCTGTACTCAGAGCCATACTTCGATACAGACCCTCCAGACTAAGCAATCCTCTACCTACCCGGTGGAAGATAAATGCGAGATAAATGCGGGAAGCGGACGACCTATGATGCAAACTGTGATGGACATTTCCCGGGAGTCTTTTTCAAGTCTATGCAGCTCATCGACCGTCTATTCCACCATATTTGTTGCAGACACCTTGTTCTCACTCGAAAGTTCGGACGACCAAATCTTTTGAACAAGGTTTCTGTACATGCCGCGGAAAGCTGTCTTTACATGGGAAGCATCATAATTAGGACGCTGTTCAATTCCCAGGTATCGATATGTCTCTCCACCACCAAGGTGTATATTCTCGTAGACTTACGAAGATCGTCCTCTCCTCAAATGAGACACTGGCCACTTGTCCATTCCAACTCCATGCCTTCGGCTCGTGTAAATTCTTGAACCATGTTGAGAGCCTGATGGAGGTTTTTCTCCCCAGAAGCTTACAGTTTCAGATCATTCATGTAAAATAAATGGGTGATCTGATGCCTCCGGTCGTTCGGTGCTCCAGAGTGATATCCACGAGTCCGTCTTAACGCAATGGAGAGATGCAGTAGTGAGACGTTGAACAAGAGGGGACTCGCTTGTTAAAACAAATCCTAAATACAGAGTTGTATAGGATTATGAGTGCATGAACAGAAAATACTTTCGTTTATACAGGATGTTCCATTTCACCTAGACGTTATACAAATTCGAGATTTTAAATAGAACATCCTATATATTTGGGCATTTATGAATTCCTCTTCTAATATAGCCCCGCTGCATCAAAACCACGAGAGTTAGAAACATCCTGTTTTAGCAGTTCATTTTTTCACTACCACTCAAATGTGTATGAAGCCGTAATTTAACCTGCATTGGACAATATTCAAGCAAAGAAACTTTTTTTTTTTAATGGAAGGATCCATATTAATTCCCACAGTTAAATGTGAAAGTAAATTCTCTTTCGACTGATATAATGTTGTTCCCATTAACCTCTAATCGTTTTCGAGTATAATTCCATTATTTCTTAAAACTCGATAAGCGTTATGCCGGGGCAGAAAGTAGACTTTGAAATAATTATTAAAAGCATCGTTTGACGTACACCTGTCAGTTTCATTATATTAGCGTCGATTTTGCTCTCGTTCCTAAGTTAAGAGTGTAAAAACTGTATTTAAATGTTAGTGGCAATAATAATTGGTTAATACGGATATCTTAAATTGATGAGTGCGCGGATTAGGATACTTCTCATGAAAATGAATTTGTTAGTCGCCATAATTTTTATTATCATCACATGATTGATCTACACCAATTCCAGTCAATTCACAGCAAATAGGTACAGGTGAACATCAAACGTGTTGGAAATTTTAGGACCCTACGACATAGGACTAATATTTAGACTTTGTTCAGAGCATTTTGAAAGATTTGTTGAGCGACATTCAGGGAGACCCTGGTTGAATTAGCCAGAAGGAAAAAAGGCGTTTTCCTGTTCGTTGTCCCGTTATAGGCACTGATACGTCTTCTGATGATGGTCGTGAGACCGAAACGTAC
Source organism: Endomychus coccineus (assembly GCA_958510875.1). Lineage (NCBI taxonomy): Eukaryota > Metazoa > Arthropoda > Insecta > Coleoptera > Endomychidae > Endomychus > Endomychus coccineus. The sequence continues at coordinate 15,983,942 of OY294071.1, read as the reverse complement.
GTGAAGACAAAATCATAAGCATATGTGTTAGTGTGACTTATTTCCAGAGAGTTTATATATAATTCGTACCTGGGTCAAGAATCATAATTAATATACATACTATACCTTCCCTTGAAAGTAGTCTGTAGTGTAATCTGTTGTAATTTTCATCCTCGACATAAACATTCACTTAGTAAGACATTTTGCAATGCACTTTATTCAGTCATAACACTCTTATACACGCTTATTTAAAGGGGAGAACACTTTCGAATCACAGAAGAACACCTAAGAAACATGTGCAACATATAATTTTCCACAAGAAACAGATTAACCAACTCTACCCAAGCCTTTTGTTGATGACGTCACACATTCAGGCCTTGTGGGTTGAGAGCATTTGTTTCCAATAATTAAGCTAATTCAGGATCTTGTAATAAATTGGAAATTAAGCCCCACATACAACAGTTGATTTTTGTTAGTTTGATCGCCATTTAAAAACATCAAATTATCCACACCACAATGCCGTTTCATATTTTTTCTAATAAAATCATCGACATTTTCTCTACGAACGCTACCGTTGAAACTCAACTCATAGTCCAGTCTGTAAGCTGAGAGAATTTCAAATTTTCTTACAGTAGCTCGAATCCGAAAAATTCTTTCAGCATAATGTTCTATGGACCATGAAGGTCATTCGTGACTACTGAGTGACTATTCAATTCGTTTCAACCCCCTTTTTAAGATAATTTTTAATTCATCAAAAAAATTTAACTAACCTTCCAAAATGGCTTCTGGGAAATTTGTTGGGTCGCTGAACATGAATCCGAAGACTTTCCCAGGAAAATTCATTCAATGGGCGGAAAATCGGGAATGTTTGGTAATTTCTCATTTTGCACGCTATTATAGCTTTATACACAACAGTCGCGTATTTACAGCTAGAGTAGAAAAAAGCCAGAAAATTTTGCTGAAAACTGTGGAAAACCGGAAAAGGAAATCTTTTCATGTCATCGAAATTATCGTGTGATAACTCATTAAAGGGGTTTTTTGGTCGCTGATTACGAATTTGCTAATTATAAAGTTCAAAAATATCATTTTCCGGAAAAACGTGGAAAATTTCATAATAAAATCTCATTTTTTTCAATGGAATTTTTTCAGTGCCGTATTGAGTTATGTTCATGTTTTCGATGTTTATGTTAAACTATACAACAATTAAAAATTATGCCAAGAAAAATCATTTGAAACCAGGAATAATCAAAGAAAATTACAAGGAAAAACACTCTAACGGGATTGGAATTATCGTGTGATAAGTCACTATAGGGGTTTATTTGGTCTCTGATTACGAATTTGCTAGTTACAAAGTTCAAAAATATCATTTTCCGGAAAAACGTGGAAAATTTGATTATGAAATCTCATTTTTTTTCAAAGGAATTTCTTAAGTGTCGTGTTGACTTAGGTTTATGTTTTCGATGTCTGTTACAATATAAAAAAATTGAAAGTAATGCTAAAAAATAGTTATTCAACAGTTCCGGAAAGATCAAAGAGAATTACAAGGAAAAAAACTCTAACGTCATCGAAATTGATGTGTGATAAGTCACTGTAGAGTGTTTTTTGGTTGCTGATAACGAATTTAACATAAAAAATTTCAAATTAATATTAGGAGAACATGGTTAATTTTTCATCTAGGGATGAATTGGCGGAGATTGAATAGTACCTCAGTAGTCACGAATGACCTTGATGGTCCAAAGAACATTATGCAAAAAGAATTTTTCGGATTCGAGTTACTGTAAAAAAACTAGAAAATCGGCCTGTTTTCCCACCTTACAGACTGGACTATCAATCTAATTATATCAAAATGTATCTTTTGGTAGGAAAGTCTCAACACCCTTTATCTTAGGAAGTATGCAACTTGGGTCAATTCTCGATAGGAACTTTCTTAAAATCAAACAGGGAATCGCTCCGTCAACTTGTTCACCTTACTTTGGAACATCCTGTATAGGCACATGACATTATGTTATTACTGCTTTATTTGTTGAAACTTCTAAATTGAGACTTTGGAATATATCTAGCAATATGCAGAGACAGGTTATGTTCTAAGGTTGGCATTATTTGCTACTATGCAGCAAACATTATAATGGATACTGCCAAGATATAATCTTTATTACATTACCACAGGCATTATTATTGTTTCCTGTCATTCCAAAAGCTGAACATACCAACATTTCATATTTTATTTAACCCTATCATAGAAACAGTATGAACATATAATAATGTAGATGTATGTGATAAATATTCAATACTAATTGCCGTTTCAGGATATACCTACACTCTGATTTGATTCTCTTATTCTAGATCACAGGTACTTCAACCCTTCTGGAACGTGAAGAGAATTGTAATTAAATCTTAAGTCTCTATTTCGACTAGTGAATAATCTTGAATCGGCTGGACCTTACACCGTAATCTCCTCGTATGGCAACCCTCCCCATAATTAATTTATAACATTTGTATACCTACGTGTTTCGAGAGGATAATTTATCATCCAACTGAATCCATTAATATAATGGAGTAGAGTCGTTGCAGACAAACTTTTACGTTAGATTCTTCACGTTATAAAATGTTGATGTGAATTGATAACGTAGATACAGTCAGCCTCTTCAATTATGCTACATTATATGGGTTGAGTTTAAAGATACCAGTGTATTGAGATTTAATGAGTGCGAAAAAGTTTCAACAAAGATACGGATAGGATGAGCGAGACTTATAAATTTATAACGTGCCTTGAACAACGAAACCACGTTTAATATTTGACCAATACTCCATATTCACAACTAAACCGACATTTCTCGCGAACGCTTTCACAACTACCTTAAATTTCTTTTCAACACGAAAGCATGGCAACTTGATTTGAATTTACAGCTTATTATATTATGAAATAAATTACTTTGAAAATGGGTGCTTCATTCTGCCTCACTTTGTACAAGAGAAGTAAGCTCATCACAAATAGACATGACCAGGTCCAACCTTCTAAATACGTGGTTGCGTTTTACATGTCTTTGTCTGCGAAATATCAAAGAAATTCTCAATAACAATCGCAATTGCGGATTATGATCGAAATTCTGAAACATTGCAAAATCGTTTTTCCATGGAGTTCTGATTGCCGTTTATTATGGAACTTTTCTGCCTCTACTCCTAACTTTGCCTAAGCCTTGTTTTAAAATGTGAGACATTCAATTAGCCTCAATGCCATCCCATAAATTGTACATGAAGTGGAAAATCTAATTCCGATTATTAAAATACAGTAAAACTCCTCATTTCGGCCAGTCGTCAAAATCGGCCACCCCTCTTAACGGTCAGTTTTGAGATCTCCAAAATTATTCTTATGGTAACTTCTATAATGAAGAACTTCTTAATAGCAAAACTCTTAGAAAACGGTCAGTCACTTCCAACAACCACCTTTTGACGAAATTTTATGAAAATTCCACCCTCAATATTGATCGGCTGTAAGCCCTCGTTTCTAAGAATGGTTGTAAGCAATAAATAATTGGAGGCCAGTCTGGCTGTCTGTTTGTAGCTTGGAATTTTCGGAAATAATGATCGAATTTATAATGCTTCAGTAAAACCTAAAATTTATGACTAAAAAATTATTCAGTTCAATTTGTTTCCCTGAGAGCAGCAATTATGTCTCCGAAACGTAAACGTTTGTTTCTTATGGAAAAATGTGAAATTATCGAGGAAAGCGAAAAATACGGTACCAGTGCGCGAAAGTTGCTGGACAATTTAGTGTTGGGAGAATACAATTAAATGATAATCTCAAAATAAAATGGAATTAAAAAACTTTTTGAAGGAAGAGGTAATTCAAAAACGGAAATTTCCACAAGCAGAAAGATTTGCTGTTGACGAAATAGGTTATGATTGGTTTTGCAAAGCTAGAAATGAATACGTTCCTATATCGAGACCCTTGATAATGGGAGAAGCTCTAGAAGTATCCGAAAATTTGGGAAATAAAGGATTTGAGGCTTGAAATGGCCAGCTGAATAGGTTTTGCACGAGGCACATCAATTTTAAAACAATTGGCTGACGTGGACGAAGGACGTGTTGAATATTGAGTGGCATCAATTATTATCAAGGACTATGAAGCTTAAGATATTGTTAATGACATCGAAACCGTACTTTACTATTTGGCAATGCCAAACAGAACTTTTGCATTCAAGTGAGTGATAAACATGTTGGAAAAAACTGCTAAACAGCGAGTGACACTTCTTCGCTGTAACATGGATGGTGAGAAGGAAAGCCACTAGTTATAAGAAAAAGCAAAAATTCGCGATGTTCCAAAGGAGCACATGTAGATGAATTCCAATAGCGTATCCATTAAAAAAACGTGGATGACAACAGTGGTTGAAAAACTTCTTGAATAAAGCTACTTCTCACCCAAAAATAGAATTGAAAAATGTTCGAATTGTTTTTCTATCTCGCAACACAACATCTCATTACCAACCACTGGATCTAGGGATAATACAAAATTTTGGAATAAAATATAGAAAATTTTTGATAAGCAGGTTTTTGACTTTTACGAACACCGAAGATAATTTTGAGAGAGCAGTAAAAAGCATAGATTTGTTAAGTACTATGGTATGGATAGTTGCAGCATGGAAAAAAGTTCCATCTGGGACTATGAAAAAATGTTTCCAAAAAGCTGGATTTATGGAAACGATCCAAGAAGATGAGGCTTTTGAAGAAGATAACGTTTCACTCATGTCTCTTGAAAAATATGCCAGGAAATCTAGATCTGGGAAAATATCTCTCAACCGATTCAAAACTCTTAATAGAAAACCCAGATTTTGATTTGCAAGAAATAATTCAGGAATTCACTGACAAAGAAAACAAAACCGACCCCATTGCAAATAAAGAATATGAAAGTGACCAAAACGAAGAGATTTTGTCTTCATCTGTGCAAAATATGAGTGAGATTTGTGAAAAACTGAAGGAAATACAAAATCTTTTATTGACAAATGACAATGGCGATTTGGCACTTGATATTTCCCAAATCTTGATGAAATGTGGAAATGAAGTAGCAAAAACCAAAATGAATAATTTGAAAGACTTCCATTGAACAGTTTTTTCACAAAGTATAATGTTTGATTATTTAAAACTGGTTTTCTATTCCTGTTACATCACATTATGTTGACAAAAATATGGATTTGTAAGTACATACATAGTAAATATATAATTTTTGTTATTCTATGACAGTATTGTTACATTTTGTGAGATAACAGTACAAAAACCACCACTTGGGTGTTCCACACCAGTCACGAATTCAAAGAAATGTATCTTTTGATTACGTGTTGGTGTCTCAAAGCAATCATCTTTCCACTGTTTTACAATTTAGTAAAATGAAGACAAACTTGGAAGAATAGTGAAGACTCCAAGAAAATGATGAAGAATAAATTTCATTGCAAAACCTATTATTTGGATAAATCTAGAATTTATTGTTTTCGTTTTCACAATTTTGGAAAGCCTTATCTTGGATACAATATATGAAATTTTATGCGAGCTATGTTCGAAAAAGGATATTGTAACACAAATGGAAAACCTTTTCGCCTTATCATAAATGATAATAAGCAATAATAGTTTAAAAAAACAACTGTAGGTGGTTTATCATTTCCACGCCACACAATTTTACAAACAAGCTTATCTGTTTCAGTTGCAACTAATGCTTCAACACATTAGAAGATTATGATAATCTGTGAAATAGTGATTTATTAACGTTAGATACAAGTTGCTTATTCGAATTTATAAATAGAGAAGCTTGAGCTTCTAATAATCTCAGCTACACTGGCGAAAGGTCCTTATATTTATTGCGAAATACAGTGGATTTCAATGTTGGTGTAAACCACGGTATGAACTTGTGTGTTAACAGATTTAAGACGCTTATAGGATAGTGAACATTATGTGGAATAAAATCTGATAGGAAACATTCGCTGGCGTGAATAAACCTTGATAAAATCATAAGAGTCCTTCAGATTATCCTACATCGTTTTCTCCGAATTGAGCTAATACTGTTATATTTAAATTTTCTATTCTTTCAAATTAAAATCACGATATCTACAAACCTGAGCATATGAATAAACCTACTAATATTCCAAGCATATGAAAATTAATATCTTTATTAAATATCACACGATACATATTTCGCACGATATGCTAACTATATATAATGAAGCAATAAATTCTCCAGATAGGACATCTAACAACTACAATCAATAAAACACATTACATTCATTAAATATCAAACCGTTGATGTCAGTTCATTTTCAAACATACAATAAGAAGAATTGCTATACAGGATGTCTCAGGTGTTAGTAATAGAACCTTAACAGTGGATAGAAAATTTGGTTTCGAGAAAAAAGTTCCTAGTAACATATATGCACAGATGCTTAAATTTGAATTTTATAAAAAATTTCTTAATTTTGTTTGTATCTCCGAAGATAATTGAGATGTCTCAATGAAATTTGGTACCGTGGATTCGTAGATAGGTTACCACATTTGCACATAATTTGAGACAGGTATTACTCCCAGTGGCGTAGGTATTTAATAACAATAAATTGACTAGAAAAGTGTTATCACCCTGTAAAGGCTACTTTTTAGGAACAAACTTCGATGCAAAATTCAAATCAAAACAAATAAGGTATCCTTATATCTCTTTCTTTCACTGCAAATTTGATTTTTGTGATTTAAACACTACCACCAATAATACACAACATTTAGTAAATTTGTCTTGTTAAGTCTTGTTGGGGGAGTTATTATAAATTAAAGTACATTGTAGCTATCGGGTTTAAACATTTTTGGAAATAAAAATTTGTTATTCAGCCTTTTTTTGTAATACGCTCTAGAGATTAGAAAAGACAGCTTACTTTATTTTTGTCGGTCAACGACGCTTTTTAATTTAAGGTTCCTCTTTTTCCAATTTTCACCCGATTTTCATGGTGGTCAGAAGAGGCATATAAGGCCATTATAAGATCAATGCTTATTGAATGTCCAAATGGTTCCCGTTCGTTTCGGACCTTCGCCAAGGCAATAGCTCTCTTCCCTAACCAAAGCTGTTGGCACGTTGTCTAAAACATCATAATAAACTGGAATGTTTTCAGCAAATTTCACTTCGGAAAAAATATATTGGGCCAGACGGAATTCCCCCTATGGTTCTCGAGAACTGTGGCCCATGATAAAATCAGTTCTTTGCAGGTACCATTTCCTACAAACTTGATGTGTTTCCTTCCAACTGAGAGACAGCTAGATAGAATCCAACCAATTCCAAAAAAAGGAAGGACTAATAATTATGGATTCATTGCAAAACTAGCTGTAATCTCCAAAGTAATGGAGAATGGAATCGTCATCGAGCTCGTCCAATATCCACAGTTCCAAAATTGGCCGACAATTGTCGTTACCATAGATCACATATTTGGCAGACATTCATTGGAAAATATGGTCAATCTCTATCTGTAGTTTTGGATATCTCCAAAGCATTTGACCGAGCCTGGTAACAAGTTCTTCTTGGACAACTTTTATCATATGGTTTCCACAGGAACCTGTCTTGGCACCACCTTTGTTTCTGCTCCTTATCAACGATCTGTTGGAAGTGACCTCCTATCCCGTCTAACAGCTTTGCTAATGATGGCACACTTTATACCACCTTTCTCCTCCAGAACTCCCATATTATCCAATAAATCCATGGGTGCAAGATAAACACAGGTACAACTATTCCTAGGTCCTCAATGCCCATGCTCGCTATTATCTTCTAATGGGACAATCATGTGGAGTCCATTACGAAAACGCTCTCAGAAACTTGATTTTCTATTCCAAGTCGAGAGCTCCTTTAAAGCTTGTCATGATCTAAAGAGTACAGATTATACTATTCACAATAAAGTTCAGCTCCCAAATATACACTGAAGCTCTTACATTCCATTCAGGAGAGATATTCGTTTGGTTGGTGATGTCACACTTTCGAACTCTCTAGAACATCATAGAATGGTGAGCGATTTTTTCTTAAAATATTTCCATGGTCGGTTCTCGTCTCAAGTTTTTTCTGTTATTCCTCCTAGAGTGACTCCAGATGATTGCAATGGACAATGATTGCGGAAAATATACATCAAACCAATCCTCATCAAAAAATTGAAGAATCTTCATGCGAACCAAAAAATCATTACCAACAATCGAGAGCTATGATTGTATTATATTGTATCATGTTGGGAACATTTGCACACTACAAACTGATAGGCCTATTACTATCAGCTTCGTATCAAATTCTTTCACGAAGCTATACTTTTTTCATCTTGTGTTGAGCATGTCCAAGGAAGGAGTCGATACTTTGGTGTTTCGTTTTGGTTTCGTTTGGTGTTTCGCTCTAGAGCCATTCTATATGTTGTCTTTATTGCCATACTCGCCACTACCATATGGAGAGGTATGAAGTTTAGTATTACTTCTATAGAAACCGTTGGGCTTGTTCTCATTAAACCTGTTGCATACACAGACTAATCTTTGAATTTTCGATGGATTTTCCTCGAACTAGCTCAATTAGATCTGCTACCCTAGGCCAGTGCTCATATGGAGATGATCGGTCTCACTATTGCCATGTGAATTCACCGTAGGGTACGTACTTGGGTTACATCTCCAGTTTTTCCCGCAAAGTATCTAGACACAATTAGGGCTTTTATGGCTTTAATGGTTATCTCTTTCTCATACTTGTTCCAGAGCAGTTTTTATCTAAAGTAATTCCCCTCTTATTTGACCTATAACTTCCATTCAATAACGCTACCTTCCAATTTGATCGTTTTGAGGTTTCTTCCAAAGACAAGTAGGGTAGTTTTTGTGGTGTTAAGATAAATCCCCATCCATTGGCATCATTCTTTAGTGTATTGGAAGCTTTTTTGAACTATGCCGCAAAAGATATTCTCGAACTTACCTCTTGCGTCGTTGTCTATGTCGTTGGCATAGTTCTGACAGTGTATGCCGTTCAGATTCCAGAGGAGTCTACAATTAGGCTCCACCGAAGTGGGGAGGTCACTCCCATTGTGGACATCCTGTAGTTGTGCAGATGGAAATATTTTCTTGTCTTATGATTGCAATAATCATTCAGTCATATACAAAATTTCAGAAGTCGTTAAATTGTATTAAATTTCAATTAAAGCCCGTTATTCCTCGTGAAACGATTTTTCTCAGAACTTTCGAATCAATATTGAACTTCGACTTGTTTAGATTGCTACAACATGACTTCAAAGGAGGCAAATAATATATCAACTTTACCAAGTTGAAGTTTATAATCAACTAATCAAAAACTGAGTAGCAGGAAAGTTGCTCTTTAAAACTGAACTGCTGTAATAGTGAATCGTCTTAAGTTCCCGTTAGTTGGAGTTATTGTGGTTTGCCTGAATATATCATTTACTGAAGCTTTGTTTGAAACAAATGCTCATTTATGATTTCATAATACAGACTTTTGTAATTTCAGCAGGAATAGTCTATGGGAATAACTTAGCGATATCTGTAGTTATAAGGGGATATAATTTCACCCAAATTCAGATACATTGTAGAAAGGTGGGCGATCTCTTCCTTTTTATACAATTTATAGAAGAGCCAACAAGAATTAGACCAAATCAGATACTATCTACATTAGATCTACTGTTAACTAATGATCCAGATCTCCTTACTTCACCTAAAGTTCTCTCACCCATCGGAAAATCGGATCATGAAGTTACATCTGTTAGTCTTCAATTTTTACACGAGCATAGACCAGCTCAGGACAATCTCATAAGAACCACAAACTTCTCAAGAGTGAACAATGACATACAGGCACTTGACTGATATTTAGCACTTGATGGTTTGAATGTAAACGATCAATGGACTTATTTCATAGATATTATATCACCTCCGTGAAAAATAATTCTTCATAGAGATTATCATCTTCCGATCCATTGAGTTCCGGATTACGAGAAACGTTTTAGGAATGATAAAATTCAAACGTCATCCTTGGAAAGTCTATCGAAGAACCAGAAATATCAATGACTATAACATATATAGGAAATAGTCTAATAGACTGACATCGATAATTATTTTGGCCAGGCAAAATTATGAGGAAAGCCTTGGGAGCATTCGAAACAAAACGAAACTTTACAAATATGTTCGATCGTCGTTATCATCTAAAGTGGGTGTCCCTATTATTAAGCACAATAATGGAATTGTTCATGATAATTGCCGAGAAATTTCAAAACTCCTTTACTAAAGAAGATGTTCCTCTTAATCTACAAAAAATTCGAACTACCAGAACTACTGACTCAATTTACGAAATTTCATTTGGAAGAAATATTATTCAAGAACATCTTAATAAGCTGTCTAACAACAGTGCCCCTGGTTTGGATGGAATAATATCTACTTCACTTTAACGTTGCCACCATTCTATATGCATTCCCCTATCAATTATTCTGACTAATTCATTCAATACACATAGTCTACCCAACGTCTGTAAAAAATCCTCTGTTACACCTACCTTCAAAAAAGGTGATAAGTTGGACCTTGATAATTATCGTCCCATCAGTTTAACTCCAATAGTTGCTAAAGTTATGCCAGCAATCATCTCTGAAAAAGTGATAGAACTCTCTCTAAATAATAAGTTAGTTCCTTCTGAACAACACGGATTTGTACCAGGTCGCTCCGTACTGACAAACCTGCGTGACTGTGTCAATAACTGGAGCTTGTCATCAGATAAAAACGAACCAGTTGACATAGTCTACTTGGACTTTTCTAGGGCTTTTGACCGTGTTCCTATAAGACTTTTACTTTACAAACTAGCATATTGGAATTCGGAGCAATTTACTAGCATGGATTTCGGCCTATTTGAAAATTTGCCGTGCGTATTGGCGACACATGCTCTTCCGAATATGACGTTTAAAGTGGTGTGCCCCAGGGGTCAGTACTGGGGTCTCTTTTGTTCATTTTATATGCATCTGATATTCATCACTATGTTCAGTCGATGATCTCTTTTTATGCCGATGATACCAAAACTTACGCAAACCCTATCCAAAAATACAAATTTCTTCAAGAAGATCCAAACCAAATATAGATCTGGTGTGGACCAATAGGATCTTGGACTGACCGTGTCAGCAGATTTATCTTGGACCCAGCAAATAAGCCAAGTAACAAAAAAAGCAAAAACTACTGTTTACTTACTTTTTAGGGCATTTCACAAAATTTCCCCTCATCACTTCTATAAGCTTTATACCACATATACACGCCCCATTCTCGAGTTCGCGAGTCAGTTTGCAGTATCGACTGGTCACGTGATGCAAAGACTTTGGAGTCTGTACAACGATATGCTACTCGTATTCAACTTGGCATCCACAGACCGTGTTACGAAGAAAATCTTAGCATTCTTAACGCAACAACATTTGTGGAACGTCGACTTCGAGGAGATCTGATCGTGACCTATCATATTTTAAATAGTTTATTAGAGTACAATTTAAATTACCTGTTCAGTCTCAACCAGGATCAACGTTTGAGATGTCGCAATGGGAAACTTAAAAAGGAACACTTCAAATCGAAGTTACGTCAGGGCTTCCTTGCTAACATAGTTTTTTTTGAGTGGAATAATCTCCATTGTGATGTTGTGTATGCTACATCAGTTAACACCTTCAAAAATTGTTACGACAAATTATAAATATCAACGTAAAGTTTGTGTTTTTCCCCTCAGTGGCTATGGCTAGTGGCTAATCTTTATTGTGATCCGATTTATCGACAAATAATTGTTCCTACATGTATTACTTCACAACTTCGGACACAGCATTTTCAGTAATTGAGCCTAAATAAGTATTCCACCTCAGCTCATTACCGATATTTAATAATAATAATAAAAATATTTCCATGGTCGATGTTTATCAGGAATCTCGTCTGTTATTTCACCACGAGAGATTCCAGGTAAGCGGACTAGACGAGCTCAAGCTAGTCACCTCTTCATTGTCAAGCTCGAGACCTACCAAACTTCTTCCTACCAGATTTAATTTTTTATTGAACGGCGAAGTAATGGAACTCTTTGCTTAGCGAGGTACCCCACATGGGTTAGGCTAGCTTGACAATGCAAAAAAATTTACCAAAATCATTTATCAATCCATGGGATGCAAATATACAAAACAAAGATAATGGATAAAATTAAGAAGCAATAATGCTGTAGACTAATGAAGAGTAGTGTTTGGATCATATTTAAAGGAGTGCATAATTATGCTGACGATACCCAGATTTACTACTCTTTGTCGGTATCCGAAGTGGAAGATGCTCTACAGAAAATAAATGAAGATATAGTCAATAGCGGATATAACTCTGAACCATTCTCTCTGCTTTAATCTAAGGAAGTCTACGGCATTATTGTTTGGTAGCAATGCTAATTATAACGTGGTACGGAGTCAAATTGAGCTACAGATAGATAACACACCGGTTCCTTTGGTAGACGGGGCGAGGAATCTTGGTCTCGTTATGGACAACTTTTTAAGATATAGAGAACACTTGAAGCTTTGTAACAAAAGGGCTTATGCTAACTTGAGGATGTTGTATCCACATCGAGGGTATCTCCCCGTCGCTGTTAAGGCAACGCTTTGTGAGTCAATGGTTTTGTCGCAGCTTAATTATTGCTCATCAGTTTATTTTCCATGCTTGGATATAAACTCTCTTGCAAAAATACAAGGGACACAGAATAGTTGTTTGCTCTATATATTATTAGTATATATAGTATTAGAAAATACTACCACATTTCCCATAAATTAGGTGAGCTTAAATGGTTGAAATTGAGGAATCGGCTTTGGCTTCAATCAGCCTGTTTGTACCATTCAGTTGTAATTTCTCAGGTACCTCGTCATAGGTTGTCACTTTTTAAACGTTCCTTTAGTTACCAGGTATATGCACTACACAGCGGGTTGCCTGCGTTTGCCAGGGAATTAAATAGGAAGAGGTTCAAAAGAAATATGTTCGATGTTTTGGTTAGTGTTCAGTGGGGGACATGATGAGTGTGTGATTGCTCGAGTTTGATTATTTGTTATTTTATTGGATATTATTGTTATTATGTTATTGTGTTATTATTTATGTTTATATTCAAAACTCGTAAAGTTTGCCGTGTAACTGGGGTTTAATTTTGGATTTTGTACCTGCAGGTTGATATAATCCGGTTAATATTATTGATATTATGATTTCGTCTAATCCTCAGAAGCTTTCAAGATGGCGATTGCAATAAGAGAGTTGACGGAGTCAACTGTTGTGTCAAAATATTTCACATAGCGTTACATTCTGAGAAAATCTCAAGAAACACTGTTCGAGTTCTTTAAATTATTCTATATTATTCGCCAAGAATGAGCCTAATACTGTAATTTAATTTTTTCTATTCAAGCAAGTAGAATCCACGATATTAATATTAATGTGCGCATTTGAATATACTTAATAGCATTTTTCAACAATAAGCTTGTAAAATGCTTCGAAATAATTTAAACCTGTACTAATTTGATCCGTTTATTCAACAGCACAGATATTTCTACAGTTCTGAGATGAAAAGCGAATTGTAATTAAATTTTAGAGCTTTATTTCCTCTGGTGGGTAATTTGGAATCGGCTGAACGCCGTACTCTAATCTCTCTTTACGGAATACTTTCTACTAAATTCATCACATTTACACGTGTATGCAACTGTTGCATTTATATTAATTTATTTCTCACAGTACTCAATAACAATTCTTAATATAACATAATCTGTCTGATTTATTTATTTATTTGAAAACATTACCCAACCGGAAGAATACCAGTTACAGGGTAAGGAAATGGCATAAGATTAGAGCAACAAGATTAATTAAATACATGATAAATGTTCTGAGCTGTTATTTGATTGCAAGGTAGTTCCTTATTGCATTAATAGTGCACACAAATAAGTCAAGGTGATCTTTCATATCATCAACCAGTTGAAACATCATGAAAAGCGGTGAGAACTCTAACAAATTACTATCATAGTCTAAGAGCTAGAGCGATATGGTGGGCCTGAATGGATACACCTTGGCACTACTGTATATAGTGGAGTAAAAAGGCAAGGTTGGCGAAAATTGTACGATGGTTAGCGACCCGGTGGAAAGTGTTTGTTAGGGTACCAATAACAACCCCTGAAATTTCTGTTTTCCAAAGTGGGTGCAACCCCTTTTTTTTGCATTTTAAGGGTAGCTTAGCCAAAAAAAATTAATATCTCTGGTTGTATCAAAAATTAAGAAACCAAAGTAGAACTCTTTTATTGTCAATGTCCAAGGAACTTCTAGACAAAATTTCAAGTTGATCCGACCTCCCCCCTCCCCGTAATAGATATATATATATATATATATATATATATATATATATATATATATGCAAGGAATCTTGCGTAACGGCTAATTCGGTCATTTTTCAACCGATTTGATTAAAATTTAGAAGAAGATAGGTGTTATGGTCTCAAAACTACCCTTCAAATTTCAAGTGAAAATTTTGGATAGTTTTCCAGAAATTCAACTTTAGGTCAATTTTTTAGTCATTTTTCAAATTAAGATATCTCATGTCATTTACATCCGATCTGAATCTGCTTTGAGATAAAATGTAGGTATTTCCGGTATTAATATCCCCAAAACTTGTATCAAATTAATTGATTTGAAGTTTCTAAGAGTGCGAAATTTCGCAATTTTATACGAATATTTTGAAGCTCGGAAGTTGATAACGCTTCAGGCTCCGGGATTTTCACGTGGCCTATCGAAATTAGAAGGTTCAAATTGTATAAAAACACAATTGCATGAACGCCAGATGTCCAATTATATGGTGAAGTCCGATGACACCGTGGAATACGAAACCGCGGCGTGTGCAATCCCACGCCAGTCATTGCACGTTATATGTATATTGTTAAGTTAGTTCTGTAGTAGCTTTGCTCGAATAAAGTTAGCAGTAATTCATCATTGTAAAGTTTATTCTTTTTTTAAAAACTGAATTCATAAATTTTACATTTAATTGGCGCAGTCGGTAGGATAGTGTCCGTATCCCTTTCGAAAAACAAAACATCGCAGAAGATACGTTAGCTCCAGCTATTTAGACGCTTTCGAAAGAACCAGAACAAAACGTTCTCGTCCTGAAGTCCCAGAGGTTGGTTTCTCCGAAAACTACGAAACGTAAGTGTTGAGCAAACCTCCTTTACATTTGTTAATCACCCTTCCTTTCATTCAATCCGAAGTTTTGTTTGATGAGTAACTATTCAAGTAACTCTGATCTTACAGACTTGTCAGATATTGAAACAGAAAATACCGTTCGAGGTAAAATAATTTTAAAACCCTCCAAATTAGATTTAACTTGCAATTCTAATTGTTCTAATACCGAAATAATTAACATGGATTACGCTGCTGGAAAAATGGCAGACACTATTCCATTTTTCGATGGAAATAGTGATTTTTTAGAAATGTATATTAAACTAGTAGATTCAGTGTATAACAATTATGGTTGTACAAATAACAATGCTTTGAACAGTTCCATATTTAATACAATCGTGTCTAGATTCACGGGCGAAGCCCAACAATTTATATTTTGTCAACCTGATTTGAATACATGGCCGGAAATAAGAACAGCCTTAAGAAACAAATTCAAAGATACAACTGACATGAGTGTTTCAACTCAAGAATTGATGCGTATGCACCCTGATCGTGGTGAGAATTTAATTAATTTTACCATTAGACTAAAAACTATGAAAAATGAAATAAATGTTAATGTACAAGGTAATTCAGAACTCACAGCTGAAATGAAACAAGCTCTGATTTCTTTGAATGAAAAGAATGCACTCAATGTACTGAAAGCAGTGTCTCCAACAGAATTTCGACAATTAATCAATGAACATAAACCACGCGATATAGAACATTCTATTTCGTTAGCTGAAAAATATGAATCTGAACAAATCACACTCAATAATATCCGTAATTCTCATAGACCATTAAACAATATAAAAATGCAGAGGCAAAATCAATTTCCCAATTTCAGACAAAATCAACCAATTCAAGCTTTCATAAGACCGAATACTAATAACTTTTATCCAAATTTTCAAAATCAGAATAAGATCGCATTTCCCAGTCAACCGATAAATATTCAATCAATTCCAACACCGCAACGTAAACTACCAACTAATTCTCAAGTATTTGGGAAACCTACGAATGTGTTCAGACCAAATAGAAATAATGTTCCAAATTATCCCAAACCTGAACCCATGTCAACGGTAACAAAAAATACAATGTCATATCAAAGTAACAAATTTCCTCAACAACATCAATCCACTTTTAGACCGCAATATCGAAGTCAATATCCTAATTACACATTCGAAGAATTGCATAATGTTGAACAAACAGCTGAATCTGATAATTACGATAACGTAGATCCCAACGCTGATGTGTACAATGAATATGAACCCATGAGTTATTCAAGTACAAATCCCAGAAACGAAGATTCTTATTACAGTCATAATTCAACTAACAATTCACAGGAATATGCAGAACCTGAAACTGTATATGATAATGTTCATTTTTTAGACGACGATCTTCAATCATACCCCAACGAATAGAAGTAAATGCATTGCAAGCTAATTCATTGCCCTACATAGAAATAGCTAAACCTAAGATAAAATTACTTATAGATACAGGTTGTTACATTTCAATGCTTAGACCTTACGTAGCTGAAAATCACTTTCCGTTTAATATATATTCAAGTAATACACCTATATCAACATGTACAGGGACGAAATTAGCACTTACAAAATGCAAAATACCGGCATTTGAAGAATTTAATAGTACTGATACTTTAGAATTTGTACTTTTTCCCTTTCACGATTATTTTGATGGTATAATTGGAATCAGAGATTTACAAAAACTAAATTTGAATATTGATTTGAAAAAGCAATGTCTTTATAATAATAACTTAACGATACCCTTCAAATACAGGCAAGATTTTGAATTTCAGAAACTTGAACTACCTGCCAAATCTACTATCATGAAAAATATACGAACTAATCTCAACGACGGTGAATATTTATTGCCCGCTTGTGACTTTAGTTCCATCACATGTGAACCTTGTGTTATAAAAGTAAAAGATAATTATACATCCTTAGAATTCACTAATCCACACGATAAAACACAACTTTTACATTTTAGCTACAAAGCTTTAAATAATCACGTAACTCCATATTCCGAAGAAGCATATGAATGTTTCAATATTGAACAATTTTATGATAATATCAGAACAGACCAACATGTAGATCTAAAACAAATCCGCACTTCACATTTAAATAGCGAAGAAAAATATGCATTAATAAATTTGCTGAAACAATATCGAGAAATATTACATGACAACGACAAAAAACTTACCTTTACAAAGACAGTTAAACATGAAATTAAAACTACTGACGAAATTCCTGTTCATACTAAAACTTATCGTTACCCTTATATTCATAAAGAAGAAGTAAACCGACAAATTACAAAAATGTTAGATGATGGTATCATCAGACCATCACAGTCACCATGGAGCTCTCCTATATGGATTGTTCCGAAGAAATCCGATGCCAGTGGCAAGAAAAAATGGAGAATTGTAGTTGACTATCGTCGAGTCAATGACAAAACTATAGAGGACCGCTATCCTCTACCAAATATTTCTGATATCCTCGATAAGCTTGGGAGATGTCAATATTTCACTACTCTAGATCTAGCTTCCGGTTTCCATCAGATAGAGATGCACCCATCTTCTATACAGAAAACGGCTTTCAATGTCGAAAATGGACATTATGAATTCGTACGCATGCCCATGGGATTGAAAAATTCCCCCGCGACCTTTCAAAGAGTAATGGACGAGGTCCTGAAAGACGTTCAAAATAAAATTTGTCTTGTTTATATGGACGATATAATAATATTTTCCACCTCTCTTCAAGAGCATTTAAGTAATCTTAAACAAGTATTTGAAAGATTAAGATCAGCCGGATTCAAAATTCAATTAGATAAATCTGAGTTTCTACAGAAACGTGTAGAGTTCCTAGGACACGTAATTACGCCTGATGGAATTTCGCCAAATCCAAAGAAAATAGAAGCAATTTCCAAATTTCCAATTCCGAAATCTCAAAAAGAAATTAAATCATTTTTAGGTTTAGTGGGCTATTATCGGAAATTTATCAATAACTTCGCGAAATTGACTAAACCAATGACAAACTGTCTTAAGAAAAATATGAAAGTAGAACACACACCAGACTTTGTAAAAGCTTTCCAAACTTGCAAAGATATTATTTCTAACGGACCCATATTACAACATCCTGACTTTACGAAGCCATTTATTTTGACCACAGACGCTTCAAATTTTGCCGTAGGTGCTGTACTTTCACAAGGTACTATAGGTAGCGACCTACCAATAGCTTATGCAAGTCGTACACTTAACCCGGCAGAAATTAATTACAGCACTATTCAGAAAGAGCTGTTGAGTATAGTCTGGGCGGTAAAATATTTTAGGCCCTACCTATACGGAGTAAAATTCGACATAGTGTCAGATCATAAGCCGTTACAATGGCTATTTTCACTTAAAGAACCCAGTTCGAAACTTGTCCGGTGGAGATTAAAATTAGAAGAATACGACTACACTATAAAATATAAAAAAGGAAAATTAAACACAAATGCAGACGCACTATCACGAGTAGAAATAAATGCGATGGAAAACGACAATGCTTCAATGATAGTCAATATTACTGACGAAGACATTGAACGAATTATCGACCAAGAAATCCCCAATAATAACGATCATAATAATGACGATACAGAAACTGTACATACTAGTCATGAAAATCCAATTTTAGAGGTAAAATATACCGACAAAGCTATTAACACATACAAAAATCAAGTTGTTATTCTCGTAAAAGATCGCGAAAAAATTGTAGTTAATAAAATATTCGATCATACTAGACTTATCCTTATCATAACAAAAGACACCAGTGAAGAATACATTCGAAACGTGATACGCGAAAGAATTAAACCCGACACCTTACACTGTATGTATTTCAACAATGAAAACGCGAAGCTGAAGTTCATTAGAATATTACAAAACAATTTCAATAAATCGCTGAAAATAATCATTAGCAATAACATACTCACGAACATCACAGAAAAGGTAGACCAAACTCAGAAAATCAAATATCAGCACGAAACAAAGACATGTCACCGTGGCATTCAAGAAACTACACAAGCACTTAAGAGATTATACTATTGGCCCAAATTAGACCAAGATGTACAAGAATATATCAATACTTGCGAAATATGTCAAGTAACTAAATATGAAAGACATCCACATGCAATCATTTATAAACCAACACCTATTGGGAATGCTCCTTTTGAACATATTTATATAGATACCTTCAAAATTGATAATACCTCTTATTTGACAGTAATAGATAGTTTCTCAAAATTTGGACAAGCTATTCCGATTAATACATGCAACGCGATAGAAATACTAAACGCTCTAATTAATTCATTTAGTCATCACGGAATTCCAAGAAAAATCACTTGCGATAATGGTGTAGAATTCAAAAACGCAGTCATTGAAGGACTCGCGAAATTGTATAGTATAGAATTACATTTCATAACAAATTTACATCCTGATAGTAACAGCCCAGTTGAACGCTTCCACTCTACATTAATAGAATCAATAAGAGTTCTCAAAAATACAAATAATAAATCTAATATAGCTCAGCATGTACCAAACGCTATCTTAGCTTATAATAATTCAATCCATTCTAGCACTGGATTTACACCTTTTCAAATAATTACAGCTAATCCTCAAGAAAAAACACCTTTCGATTTCTTAAATACTAAAGAAACATTTGAAACGTATGTAAAAGAACACGCAGATATACTCAAAACGTTAGAACCAATTATTAAAAACCGAATAACCTTAAGTCAAACAAAATCTTTAACAAAAAAGAACGAGAAAAGAAAGAAACCACCCGTATTGAAATTAAATAGACCTATCTATGTAAAAACACCAGGTCGTATACCAAAAAGTCAGAATCGCTATACCCGAGCTAGCAAACCCGAGGATTTAGGTAATGAAAAATTCATATCATCAAAAAAAGTTTATCACAAATCAATTATTAAGCCACAACGTTTGTTACAGGATCATGGAAATGATAATACACATAATATCTCTCTTAACGCTGACCAACATAATACGATCGCAGAACGTACAAATAGAGACGCTACGGAAACCGATTCTTCCTGTGCAACGAGGCCGGGCACGAGTCGTAATAAGTAAACATACATTCCTTTACCATATAAACGTAGATCATTTAAAAACGCTTGTCAATGAAGCATACGAACAAATTCTATCAGCCGAAAACCGTATGAGGTCCCCTAATCAATACCTTGCAAATGTGCTTGACAATAAACGAAAACGTATCATTGAACAAATACACAAATATGCCGAAAGTCTACATTATCTAATACCTAGTCGTAAAAGACGTGGAATTATGAATTTCGTAGGCAAAATTCAGAATTGGGCCTTTGGTACTATGGATGACGATGATCGCCAGTACATTAACACTTATCTTAATAGCTTAAATGACAATGAAAACAATCTACATTCAGACTTGCAAACGCAGCAAACTCTATTAAAAAATATAACTCGAGAGTACAACGATGCTATCAAAACATTAAGTTACAACCAAAACAACATATATAAAGAGATAAACACCATATTGAATAACACCTCTGACAGAACGCAAAGTATCGCAGATGTGCTGGAAATTTCAATAATATTAGATAACTTCTCAGCACAATTAAACGAAATTGGTCAATTAATAGAACAAATTAAAATAGCTCTAGCGTTCGCACATCTTAATGTATTGCATAGTTCCATTTTACCCCCAAAACAGTTATTCTCGATATTAGAACAAACAGAAGAGTTATATCCAGGAGATAATATACCTCAGTTAGTCAATATTCATAACTATTATCAAATAATGTCTGCACAAGTTCTCATTGATAGCGAAATGATCATCTTTAAAATTCACATACCCATCGTAAAATCTTCATATAATTATCTACATCTGTATCCTATCCCAATCCAAAATAAGATTTTGATAATCCAACACCCCTACCTATTGCTCAACGACTTAGATTATTGGATCACCGAAGAGGATTGTCCCGAATTAGAAGATACGTACTACTGTCGTCAAATTATCCTATCGAAAGATGAATCCTGTATACCCGATCTTCTTAGAGGACTTAAGAATGAATGCCGTCACCTACGAGTCAACATATCAATGGATCTAGTAGAACAAATAACATCAGATACTGTCCTGGTAACCCCGAAAACTGAAATACAAATTAAAAGCTATTGCCCGCAAGAAGGAATACATCTTCTCAAAGATGCCAGTGTGATTCACCTACACCACTGCGAAGTTGAAATAAACGATGTAACATATACAGAGTTTAAAACCTTCAATAACGATTTCCTATTTGAAACACCCAAAATTGAATTCAACTCACAGAAGGAATTAAATAGCGAACCCCTGCAACTGAAAACAACCAAACTGAATGAAATCCAGAATTTAATGAAAGCTGCTGAAAATCTGAAACTTCATGAAATTATTACACCAAAATCAACATATTTGGAATGGACCAACACCTCATTAATCATCGTAATCGTTATAACATGCCTAATACTATTCTGCTTCAGAAGATCAATTGAAAAATACTTTACAAATTTATGGAAGTCAAAGTCGACACCGACTCTCGAAAAAACTCCTCCACAGGAACCCCGTTTTTCCGATCTTCGAGGGGAGGAATTATATGGTGAAGTCCGATGACACCGTGGAATACGAAACCGCGGCGTGTGCAATCCCACGCCAGTCATTGCACGTTATATGTATATTGTTAAGTTAGTTCTGTAGTAGCTTTGCTCGAATAAAGTTAGCAGTAATTCATCATTGTAAAGTTTATTCTTTTTTTAAAAACTGAATTCATAAATTTTACATTTAATTGTCCTCTGTAATTAGCTACGAACATAATCATGTTGACGTTTCCCTCGAGAAGCTCGCTACGCGTCAGTTAGAGTTTATACATTTTACCTCGGTCTTGTTATGTTGGGGCCGTTGCGGGCGGCGCCAGTTGTAATAAATTATTCCGGCTGTGGGCCGCTAGCTTTTATCCGCTTCGGGTATATTTTAGTAGCTAGAACATTCCCTTTGGTACGTCGCACGTTAGACGCGCGAAGCTGAGATCTGAGAGTACCTGTTTCTATTTTAATTAAAGTTTCCTATTTAATGGACATTTATCGAAAAAAAGAAGGGCCGTCGGGCACGGTCCGATATCTAATCTAACTACTTGGAGCGAAAACGGCACGCGAAAAGTCGTCGTAAACCCGTAATAGGTACAACCAGTTTTGCACTCTTCTAACTCGCCAGCTACGCGCTCCTCACTTGAACGTCATTAGATTTAACTCTAATTAACCAAAATAGCCAAGATTTTCGCCAACCATTTGCCAAATTTACTCCACTAATATTGGTGGAGAAAGGTTCAATGTACAATAGCTTTCACAGGCCGCATCGTGTATGGTCAGGAGTTTCCCAGCTACAGCCACCTCAAATTTTGGACTTTACCTCTTACGGGGTACTGACGATCTGAACGATAAGCTAGAATTTTTTCAAATCTACGCTGTATATTTTCAATATTTAATTCATGAGTTAAATAATTAGAACATTACACCACAGACGCATACTCGAGTTTACTGCGAACTAACGAATTGAATAAAATAATTAGAGCATCAATATTAACAAAATCTGGACAGTTTCTTATGACGAATCCTGTCATTTTATAAGCAGTTGATATAATATTGTTAATATGTGGTATAAATGATAGTTTTGGATCAAAGATGACGCCTATATCCTTAAAAGTAGACAGTTGCAAAAGAATGTGATCATGAGCTAAATAGTCGAAAATGATTGTATCTATTTTTCGAGTAAAGGACATTGCGTTACATTTTGCTGCATTCAGCGCTAGCTTATTGTTGAGGTACCATATCTCAAGTTTAAAAGTAGATTCAGGTTTCCTTAAAGATTGTTTGTTAAATAACGTTTTTCCAAAATCAATCAAAATATATACGTGTAAGAACGCGAAAATAGATAAAATCATTTTCTCTTGAAAACAGAGATGGTTAAAATCAGAAATCAGTAACAAATATCATAAACTATCATTAACAATTTCTGGCTAATAGCTTACATTCAAAATTAGCTTTTGGAATAACTTCATTCGAATTGGAGTCGTTTTCTTCCAAATTATTAAACACAGTTTTGGCAAAAACCAGTAGGAAAATTAATCAATCAACCATAAATTTTAACAATTGTTACCAAAAACTCCTAAAGAAGAAACTAAGAATATGGACATTATTCACAATAAAACCGATATTAATTTTGCCGAAACAGGAATGTGTACTTTCAAGATAAAGTTGTTATTCATAACAATAATTGCAAGATAATTCTTGAATATTCAAATAAATCATATCAAAGTTCCTCCAATAACTTCAATAATATTGAAAGAAAAAGACTGTTACTTGAAAGCAGATAAGGGAAATTCCCTCGTAATTATAGGCAAAGAGGATTATCACGATTCGGTAAATACCTTATTAAATGATGGTCCCTATGAACAAATTACCAGGAATCCGTTATCAAAATGCTAGTCAATAATTCATTAAAATCGTGTACAAATCCTAATCTTCCTAAACTGTATTGCTTACCGAAGATTCATAAACCGGCTAATTCCATGAGACCAATCATCTCAAACATTAATTGTCGTACGTATAACATAGTAAAATGGTTAGTGAAGGAATTTAGCAAATTCCAAGTAGCATCAAGTTTGTCTGTGGAAAATTCTTTGGAACTTATTGCAAAATTGAAAGATTTCAACCTTGAACCTGGTGATACTCGCATTCTGAAGAAATGGCTTTCAAATGCCAATATCCCCGATACAAACTGCACAGAATACGTGATCCTTACATCTTACATGTATGGAGCAGAATTATTTCACTTTTAACAAAAACTACTATAATTAAACAACCGGATGTGCAATGGGCAATCCACTCTGTCCGTTTTTGGCCAATATTTTTCTACGCGAACTTGAAACCTTCTTAAAATCAAAACTGAATCAGTTTCCAAAAGTTTGGTATAGTAATGTTGACGACATTTTCGCGATTACAAGTAAAAATTATGATTTACATGGTTTTTGGAACACGCTTAATAGCCAATTTGATTCACTGGGATTCATTGTCGAAATAGAAACAGATAATCAGCTTCCTTTCCTTGATATTAACATTATAGTCCAGTCAATAAAGCGGGGAAATAAAAAAGTTTCTTATAGGAAAATGGATCAAAAAAATTTTTTTTGCATTACCTTCTATGAGTCCTCTAGATCATTCGTGACTAGCAAGCGAAGTTACTAGCCCCCCACCCCCCCAACACCCCCAAAACTCAAAATTAACCCCTTTCTCACCCCCCATTAAAAAAAAATTGCAAAATATAGCAAAAGTGAAAATTAAGGACTGAAAATGCCCCCTAGTAGAAATAGAAATGCAGGAAAAATTCGGAAAACTGTGAAAAATCTGGTATGAGAAAATTTCAAATTTAGGCGATATTAGCATGTTGCAAGTCATTATATGGGTTTTTCGGATCGCTGATCACGAATCTGCTATCAGTTTTCCAGAAAATCAACCTGGAGAGTGAATAATTGGACAATTTTGATTGAAAAATTTTTTTGATAATGTAATCAGAGCAAGGAATTCAGATAGCAGTTTCGTGATCAGCGACTCAGAAAACCTACTAGGGGGCATTTTCAGTCCTTAATTTTCACTTTTGCTATATTTCGCAATTTTTTTTTTAAATGGGGTGTGAGAAAGGAGTTAATTTAGAGTTTTGGAGGTGTTGGGGGGGCTAGTCACTTCATAGTGTTTATAGGTTATTGAACGTCCCTTTGAGCCAGCAAAGTATAACAACGAAGTTGAGAAACTTCAGCAAATTGCGTTGGATAATGGTCACCACAAATCTTTGATCAATAATTTAATTTCTAAACAAAAAAGTAAACAACTAACCAAATTAGAGCCAATACCTTCAAATGCTTCAACAAAATTCGAAAGTTTCACGTATCATTCTTCAGTAATTAATAAATTCCATAGTTTGTTTTCTAAATTTGCAATACAACGAGTTTATAGATGTAAGGACAAGCTAAAACACCGTTTATGCAACACCTTTGATGAAGTTTCCGATTTCGTCAAATCCAGCATTTACAAAATCAATTGTGAGTCGTGTTTGAAAGCTATGTAGGTCAAACTAGAAGGAGCCTTTTAACTAGTTATGAGGAACATTTTGCCCATGTAAAGAAAAATAATGGTGAAAAATCAGCGGTATCCGAACATATTTTGAATACAGGTCACACCATTTCTCACAGTACAGACAATTAGTCCAGGCAACGAACCAGAAAAAAATATATATGGTAAGCTAGAATTTCAGAATTTTTTTGCATTTGTTCCTTATACCCCATAGATCATTCATGACTATCAAGACCGCGGGGGTCGACCTTTCTACCTCCCCAAAACAGGGTTTCAACCCCTCAGAGGAGCATTCTTATAAAAACAATCCAAAAGTTTAGAAAATTAATTAATTAAGGGCCGAAAATAACCCCCCGTATGTTTTTTTGGTCACGATTCCGCAGTTAGTTTTCTCGGAAAACTCCCTCCATATGGGAAATTTGGAAAATATGAATATAATATATAATTTATACTTCTGTTGCAAAAATTACCTATAATAAGTTTTTTGGGTCGTTGATCACGAATCCGCTGTTATTTTTCCCAAAAAACTCTCTCCACATGGAAAATTTGGGAAATTTGAGATTTTCCTGAGACGGTTATGAATAATAAAGTATAATTTTGTTGCAAAAATGACATCTAGTAGGTTTTTTGGGTCGCTGATCACGATTCCGCTGTTATTTTTCCCAAAAAACTCTTTCCAGATGGAAAATTCTGGAAATTTGAGATTTTCCTGAGACAGTTATGAATAATAAAGTATAACTTTGATACAAAAATGACCTCTAGTAGGTTTTTTGGGTCGTTGATCACGATTCCGCTGTTATTTTTCCCAAAAAACTCTCTTCAAATGGAAAATCCCAAATTTCCCATCTGGAGGGAGTTTTCCGAGAAAATTAACAGCGGAATCGTGATCAGCTACCCAAAAACATACTAGGGGTCATTTTTGTGACAAAATTATACTTTATTATTCATAACCGTCTCAGGAAAATCTCAAATTTCCAGAATTTTCCATCTGGAGAGTTTTTTGGGAAGAATAACATCGGAATCGTGTTCAACGACCCAAAAAACCTACTGGATGTCATTTCTGCATCAAAATTATACTTTATTATCCATAACTGTCTTAGGAAAATCTCAAATTTCCAGAATTTTCCATCTGGAGAGTTTTTTGGGAAGAATAACATCGGAATCGTGTTCAACGACCCAAAAAACCTACTGGATGTCATTTCTGCATCAAAATTATACTTTATTATCCACAACTGTATTAGGAAAATCTCAAGTTTCCCGAATTTTCCATCTGGAGAGACTTTTTTGAGAAAAATTACAGCGGAATCGTGATCAACGACCCAAAAACCCTACTAGGGGGCATTTTCGGCTCTTAATTCATTAATTTTGAACTGTTTTTATAAGAATGCTCCTCTGAAGGGTTGAAACCCCGTTTTGAGGGGGTAGGAAGGTCGACCCTCGCGGTCTTGATAGTCATGAATGATCTATGGAGTATTAGGAACAAAATGCAAAAAAAATTTTGAAATTCTTTAATAGTATTTTGAGTGGATGAGGGTGATTATTTCTTATCGATAGTGATATGAGTTTAGGTTTGTTTCATTGTTTTCGTACAAGTACTAATTCATGGTAGTGATGTAGTAACTTCTCTCCAGTAATATTTTCAGGCAATTGCAATCAGTGTTACTCAATTTATCTAAGTATCCTGTCAGTATCCATTATCTACTTTCAGGAAGAAGCAATCACTTTCTCAATAAGATCTTCCAAAGTATCTGATTGTTGGTTACGAGAAATTTTATTTCAGAAGTAAGATAGTTATATTTCTGTCAAATAACTGTTCTAGACTGATTATCTAGAAACCAATTGGATTTATAAATATCATCTATCAAACTTACTCGAGTCTTCGTGAATCTATCAATAATTCAAACATAGATACGTCTCACATTGATTAAAAACAAAATCAGCTCTTTTCTAAACTATCTTGGACCAAAACTGTTTTTGTGTAGAACAAAGAGAACAAAAGTTTTCCTTTATCGAATATCAAATGTGAATTCTAAGCGGATAATTGAAACAGATCTAATTCTACTCATCCAGTCAATTATTTTACTGGTATGTCTAATTACCCAATTTCTAGACAAGTAAAGTTCTAGTTACGGGTTGAGCCACAGCTTGACGTAACATATCGTTTTATTACAAAGGTTTATAATGAGCTTCGTAACTAGTCATAAATGGCAATAGAGATGAAATTAAAATGAAACTAAATGCTTTTCCCAATAATATGTTCCAAAGTAGTATTAATATTGGTTTTTCAATTTGTTTCTTTTGTACGTTTCAATTTTTCGCTTTACAGCGCCCAGTACTGCGGTTAAGCGGTTGTGTAATTTAGGAATGAGGAACAATTTAATTGAGTTGTTAGTTTCTTTGTAATGTTCCATTTTAACAATATTGAACAAAACTGTTCTGTTTAATACAATGAATTTATTAAGCTGTCGATTGAAATTTCGAATGTTACATTTAATTTTCAAAATATACAAGTAGACTTGTAACATTGCTCTCTTTTGATAATAATAATAATAATGATAATGTTTATTGTCCATAAGACCAATTATATAACATGGGATGAGAAAAGTCAAGAATATACAGGTATGTAAATAGATAAATAAACAAGTATTTTGATACAACGAATAAGACAGAAAAGGAAAGAAAGAACGTCTTTAAAACTTTACTTAAGGAATTCAGATTAGTCCTAATCCTCAATCTATTTATTTATTGACAGTGTGGCCATTTAATTTAGAGAACAATGACACGTTGTACTATTGACTTTTATAAAACTGGTTCAAATGAAACTAGAACTCTGATTTCAGCGAAAACACCCTCTTACCCAAAACACTCTGAACTCCCGGTCTGGCGTAGTGGCCCTGGCATGAGGCAGGCGAAGCTCCACATTAGGGAGTTCTCGCCTTAACTCTCTAAAACCATAGTCTCTATGAGCCGGGGAGACCTGAAACTGGTGACAGGACTCCTCATAGGACACTGTCATCTGAATAATCATCTCCATATAATGGGCCTTGTCATAGCCCCGGCTTTGTAGTAGTGGAGAGACGGACGTAACTGCCTCTCACTTCCTGGCAGAATGTCCAGCACTGGCTTCTCTTAGGCTACAACACCTCGGAAACACACATATACCGCTTGACACCATAAGAGATATCAGCCCATGCAAAATCTTAGCCTTCGGCACTGCCTTAGGCCTGCTGGATTGATTCTTGTATCAAGGGGCGCACGATTGACCCATTCAATCGGTCTAAGTGCTCCGGACTTGTCGTCCCCCGTTTTGATTGATCAATTGATTGATGGTCTCAAGACTAGTAGCTCCATTACGTAATGGTGCTAAGATAGAAATCGCCTCTGCGAGGGTATGTGTTGCACCACATGATGTATACGCATAAAGCCACTGGGTCTGTGCCTCCTACCTCAGGTATATGAGCGATGGATTTGCGACCATGACAATGATATGGGGTAAGCCAAAACTTCAACCAGGCCGATGGTGGCACATCATATATAGCCGCAAGGCAAATATGATGAGGGTCATCGAACTCTCTCGAAAATGAGTTGAGTTCTCACTTCACCGATTGACGTTCACCCATAAGAGTTCCAGATGTGCAGTAGGCCAAGGTTTGACGCGACCGCCAGTGACTCATCAAACGTGAGCATACATTGACAACAAACCTCTACGAGGTGTCGGAAACCAAACAGTAAAGAATATGATGAATTTACACCAAGTAAACGCGGAATCCATTGAGATAAGTATTTAGAAATGACTCGGCTTTGCATAGTGGGAGCGACCACTCTGCATCCTCAGAGATCCTGGTGAAGTTTCTAATTCTCGCTCTAGCTGTTGAAAGCGAGCCAAGAATTAAAGCAACTGCAGAGTGCTTATAAGTGGCCAATTTTAACATTCTGGTCACTCCGAAATCAAAGCAGTAGTCACAGAACCAACACTTAAAATGATAACTGACTACAGGTTACCAAAATAATAAATGCTTCTCTCCACCGAGAAGAATAGCTGCAAGAGAATTAGAGCTAGCCTGACTTGTGGTCTCCTCTGGTATAAAATAGGCTCCAAGATAAACTTTGGAGCAAGAGTTTAAATAGTACTTCTTGATTATATCCTTGGGGACCACAATCTATTTCATACTGATATGTATAAAGGTTACAGGAAAGTATCAGAAGAGCTATATGGAAATCATCATCCATATCTCGCTTTCATTCGGCCCCTGAGCCAAGTAAATCGCTACTATAAGAAAACAGATCGTTAAAAATGGCGATTCAAAACATGTCGGAAGCTATACAGAAGGTTTGAAAAATGAGTTATCAGTTTGACAGGCTGCAATATTCCGAAAAGTACATTGCAAAGAAGAGTAGCGAACAAAAATAAAATTGTGACAGAAAATGCAAGTTTTCTCCAAGAAAACGAGATCATGGAATATATTCTCGAAATGGAAAAGAAGATTTTTGTTATCACTCATAAAGGACTTCGTGAATTGGCATTCGATTAGGCGTATGCCAATAATACGCCTAATCATTCAATAAAGCTTCTAGAATGGATTTACGGGTTTTCACGTGAACATAAAAATATTTCCTTACGAAAACCTGAATAAACATCTTATGCTAGAGCTACGGGTTTCAACCCGGATGCAGTTCGATCTTTTTCCGTGAATCTTGAATGTATTCATGAGAAGTATAAATTCACTGCAGATCGAATATGGAACATAGAGGAAACTGGGGCAATAACGGTTCATAATTTGCCAAAGATTGTTGCTCAGAAGGGAAAGTTCGCTCAAAACATGTTTGAAAATACATACAACAAACTATTGCAGGCGGATAGACCGTATATGAAAGTTGTTCCTTGAGATATACATATTTTTTGTTTCACCGACATTTGGCGTCACACATTTTCTAATCAAGTATGAATAATCATCAAGTATGATCGCTGTTACAGTTCATATTTTCATATCGCTAGACATCACTGACGAATTTATATATTCTCACATGTTGTATACTTACAACGCTAGGTGTCGCTTCAAAAGATTTTTGTTGTTACAAGATTTTCACGTCGAATTTCATAGATGGATGTCTCCTAGCATATAGAAACAGGCATTACAAGTGACAGTTTAGACATTTTAAATGACAGCCCATATACAAGTTCACACATATTTGCATATTCACACCACTAAATATCACTGACGTTATTCACATTATCACACATGGCGCATATTCACACCGCTATACTATAGCCATGGCCTCTAGATGCCGTCACGATGGCTGTTCAAACATAAACTTCAATGAAATCAATACCTACTATGTCCTTTTGAATCATATGACCTTCTGATGTCTATGACCACGTTTGAATTCAGCGGGATATAGCAATACCCTCTATAGTACAAGGCCTGACCGCATGATCGTGACGTCATAAGCCAGAGGCTATATTGTAGCTGATCAACCGTTCGTTACAGCACAATTTTGCAATACCTACTGTAAAACATAAGTTTCATAGTTTCATTTTATTCTTTAGGAAATATGCAAGCACTTTTCCATTAAACGGGGTTGCCAGACGTGAGCTAAGTCCTTAGTTGCACCCCAAATGCTTTAATTAGTGTAAAAAACCTGTCTTCCAATGGTTCCATTTTATTCAGTCATAACACTCTTATGCAGGCTTATTTACAAGTGAAAATACGTTCCAATCATACGAGGACACCTTATGAGTAGGTGCAACATATACTTTGCCACAAGAAAGATTAAAACTCTGTTTAATACTAATATTTATCACCTGGCCACTCAATACCGGCTACGCGCCATTAAGACTAAGCGATTCTGTCATAAGCAACGTCTCTTCACCAAGCCTTTTGTTGATGACGTGACACTGACTCAGCGATCAAACCTTGTACTATAGAGGGAATTGGAGCCGAAGTGAATGTGGGGTAAAGAGTTGACCCAGGTGACGCATGTCGAAGTGGCAGTTAAAAAGTGAGTAGCCAAAAACACTAGAGATAGTGTAGCTTCAAGCATGAAGAGCTAGTGGACATAAACGGAGAAAAATGGTTGTTAATTCCTGGTTGGACAATTGGGATGCACAATAAGTTTAAGGCCGCAGTGCATACAATTCAATCGTAATCAAAGTAGAATCTCTCATCACCAATTATCCATTCTATATTCAAGGAAATATCCATAACTGATTAATAGCTCATTTAGGTAATGGCACTATTCGAGTGAACAATTTTACTGTCAGTCAGTTTTTATGTAGATTGGTATTATACTCATTTCCATTCGAACGTAAATATTATTTTGCTGTCATTTTAGTTTGAACGCTAAAATTGATATTGTTTTATAAATCGTCGTATAGTCAATTTCATGCGCAACAGAACTAAGTGCAAAAATATATGAAAACATCCTGAAACTGAATATTATTCCTGTTGAAACGGAACGAACCAAATTAAGTTTCAAACGAGGCTGATCTAATTTCGTTGAAGGATACAGACAATAATTTCTAAATATCACTTGCATCAAATGCTTGTCCCCATTTTTAATTTCATTCGCCGTTGAAGAATATACAATCTCAAAACTTGGGACTATGAAAACGAAACGTAATTTCCAATTGACCACCTCCCACAAAAGAATTTATCGTTTGTGTTTTCTGCTATTAGGAACTGATACACAATTTCACATGAAAAGTAACCAGCAAAAGAACATTAATTTTTATGTTGCGTACTCACCATTTATCCAATTGACCAGTATCAATAATAATAGCATTCTCCAACGCATGATCCTGCAAAAAAAAGGAATACGTTTGTATAAATGTTAAACTTCATTCAATAGTCATTTTTAATGAGTCATAACAATTATCTTCAGTATGAATAAAGTGAATAAAGCATATTAATATGCAATTAGTTGAAGTTTCATTTACATCATCCCAAGCACAATCAAAAGCTAAATTGATCAAAATGTGACTAATTAAAGAAGATGACATTTTATTCATTCCAAGTAATTTTTGCAGGAGGACGAAACATGTTTACTTGCTATATAGTGTAAGGGATATATTGCATTCAGCCCAAAACAAATTTTCCGGATTTTCACGGATATATCCGTTTTGAGAATTTCTGAATCGAACTATTTATGACATGACGTATGCGTGTGTGTGTGCGTGTATGTGCATGTATATGTGTGTACGTGTGCGGTGTGTGTCTTTTTTTTTTGAGAGGGTAAGTGGAAAACTTCTGAAGACGCCATGAAGCCCGCGCTTCACATTATGTGGGATTTCTATCCACTAAAATCACCTCCCGTTACATCCCAGTAATCCGCAGGACCGCCGTCAGGCATTTTTTCGCGGGGGACGAAATGGCTGTTATACTCCCTTCCCTGGTCTAGCTGTTAGCCGTCTCCTTCTACGCCACGAGTTAGCCTCTTCTTTCGTTGTCTGTACGTCTGAGCTCCTTCAATACGGTGGCCGCAAAATTGGACACCGCATTCCAAGTAGTCTGTGACTCAAGCACCACCTCAACTATATTCTCCGGGGACAACTGCTGCTGTAGATTTCCTTGCAGGATCTCGCGCGGTCCGTTGAAACGCGGACAATGGCACAGAACGTGCTCTGCGTCTTCTGGCATTAGTTGGCATTTGGGGCACGACGCGTCATCGTTCAGTCTTAAATGGTGCAGAGGTAGTGCCTCCTACTGGTCCATACAGCAACATCTGGAATGATGCGATGGATCCACCGCCCTTGGTGGATGCATTCCAGAGCCGCTGCCATTGCGCTGACATCGTCATCCGCGCCTCCTGAGTTATGGTACGTTGGTCAGTATCTCCAATTTCGCGCCTACATCTGTAGATCTCCGCTCTTTCCTCCACCATCATACAGATAGGTGGCAAGTCGGTGATAAACACACAGCATCGTAGGAGACCGTGCGATATGCGAGCGTCACTTCGTCGAACGGCAGCCTGGCATCTCCCAGGTAATCTCAATGATGGCTGCGAAGGTATGTCGCAGCCTCCAATGGTGAGTGTCACAGTTTCTGTCGTTTTCTTACTGGTCACCAGTATTGTTTCGGTTTTATGGTCTCTCAATTGCATGCCATTCGCCGAAAGCCACCGGCGGATTATTAGGACTGCCTCGTTCGCTTTCTGCATGGCCTCTTCCAAGTACTTGGCAATGACAACCACAGCAATATCGTCTGCGAAGCCAACAGTATTTGTTCCTTTGGGTATGGGCAACCTCAGCACCGCTTCGTATATGTTCCACAATAAGGGTCCAAGTACTGAGCCTTGTGGGACGCCTCCTGTGATGTTGTAGGCTTTTGGCTTCTCGTTCGAATTGTACAATAATGTCCTTTAGCTAAAGTAGCTTGCGATCAACGATCATCCTTGTAATGTACTCCTGTGTGAGTGTGTGTATGTGTGTGTATGTGTGTGTGTGTGTGATTATGTGTAACGCACTGGAGAGACGATTGCGTCATTCCTATTAGTCGTATGGATTTGCAGATCGCTTTGAAGTGGTGAAAATAGCAAGTGTACCGTTTTTGGGTGCGGCGTTTCAAGTGGTATTTTGACATCCCATCCATGTTCAGTTTTTCAAATGGAATTTTAGCATTTTATTCAATCATCATGATAATCGTATTTTTCTGGTTTCAAAAATGTATCACAAGTATATATTGGAGTGACGCCATCGATGTGAAGACGCAGTCTATTTTATGTCATCATTCTGTGGCAAATTTTGATAGTTCATATGACACCAAGTGTCAGTATAAAACATAGAGTTTGTGAAATATATTATATAGACCGTTTGGATAAAATTTCAATGTAACATATCGTTTTTCATTCGCGGTATCTGAATCATCTCCAACATATTTTCTATACAATCATTAAAATTTGACCCGCAGGAATGTCCGGGAAGCTATTCTATTAACAAAAGCGAGGAAAGTCACATGATCAATTGAACAGTTCATCTAACTATAGGTACACTACCAATGTAAATGTAAAACAGAGGTTCGTTCCAACCTTTTCTTGATCTGCCGGGAGTTCGCGAACAGGATCAGCATGACATAGTGCATTCTTTCTCGAGAGTGTGTGTGCGCCCAAGATCATAATCTGGTTGAAGATTACCGCATGGATCGAAAATATCAGATAACATGTGAAACCACATTGCATTGAATTTTACGCCGGTAAAGGAATTCCAAGATCTGAAGTAATCGTTTTTCAGGAATTAGTGAATCTATTCACCCGTCATGTTCCTTGGTAACAATGAAAATATCCGCTACTCCTAAATTGAAAGTAAAAGATGAAATCATCTTTCTTATTAAATATCTGTGGAGTAAATACCTTTGGAAGTAAATATGGGGGGACATCGTTACGTTGCCCCTCTCTTCACTACCTCTGTATTAAGTTTGTTCTGTGTACATTATTCTTAAACCTGGTATGAGTTACATTTAAAACATTTGGAGTAA
The DNA here is from genome assembly GCA_958510875.1 of Endomychus coccineus. NCBI lineage: Eukaryota > Metazoa > Arthropoda > Insecta > Coleoptera > Endomychidae > Endomychus > Endomychus coccineus. Next base: position 15,949,103 of record OY294071.1, on the reverse strand, counting down.
GTTTAAATCTGGTGGTTATTTTCATTTACCACAACTAATAGCTTGAACGCGTTAGCTTTAATATCTATTATTGTACTTTAATCAAAAATGTCCTTGTGCAATTTTGAGTAGATATTTCGAAACTGGGTGCTTTAACCTCCTCCCACCATAAGTTGTAACATTATCACGATACGTTGTCTAGAGAAAGCTGTAATAATCTAAATAATAGTTTCAGCTCGGAATTTTTAAATATTGTAATAAGACTATGAGTGTCATCTATTTTTCAATAGATGATAATCGATTATTAATCTTGAGCGAAAACTCGTGTGAGGGGTCACGACTCGCGAAGAGAGGGTCGACTGGATAGTGGAAACGAATTGACCCCGTCTTAGTTTGGACAATACGCCGGGTAAATTGATTCTTATTAGATCTTCTTTTCTAATATTAATTTGGTTTATTAAAAGATTATTGTCCACAAGGAACATGTAATTTGTTGTCCATTAGTTTCTTAACCTAATTAAAGATAAGTAGATTCGCTGGCTGACAGTATTTTTCAATGAATTCATAATCAACTTGCCCACGTTTCCACACTGTATCATTTTGGTTGATCGAATCTTTATTAAATAATCATTTATATTATATTTCTTTCTTTATGCAGAATAATATTTGACAAGTTAGTAGTCAGATTGGTTCATGTCGTTCCCTAAGGCTTGTTCAACCTAGCAATTATCCGCTTGACGGCGTAGTACGAGGTATTCCGAATTACCTTTCTTTGTCTTTCCTCACATAAATTTGTAATGGTGGTGTCTTTTTAGACTGGTTTTTGTGAGGTAACTGAATAATTATTAATCTGGGTGAACTTGAATGAAGCCGAAATTCTCATTTATTGAGTAAAACCTCTGTTACTTCTTGATCAGAATATTCATTTAGATTTTACGAGCACCAATTCCAGTTTACTGTTCTGTAAGTAATTTAATATTCAAATATTCCTTCAGATTTAATTATTGTATTTTATTGTTCTCCTCAAGATTTCAATCCTTTTCATAAATTTAGATATACAATTTGGGAAAGTGGTATAATCAGCTGTCGAATCATATTGGTTATTCCTGCTGATTTAGCTATTTGTCCCTCGAACTTGTGGTCAAGGTTATAGTTCACGCAAAGAGAAGGGTCGGTGATCTGGATGAACATGTTTCAAGTGTTTTCTGAGGAGAGTGAGAAAAAGAATATTCACGATAGTTTTTTTGGTGTGCTGTAAAATTGCCGGGTAAGATATTTTAGAACTCTCAAAGTGATTAATTCCTGTATGGTGGCGAGAGTCCGAGAAGCTTAGGACAAAAATTATTGATTGCTGTTGTTTTTATGACACATCAGTTTTTTGTTTGTCGTTGTTTTGGTTATCGTTTTGAGTTTTGGAAACCAAAAACAAAATACCCTCTAGTGTCTCCCGGGAGGCGACGATGTGAAGCATCACCCTACTTTTTGAGACTGTCCAAGGCTAGTGACAAAAATCGCTAGGCGCACAGTAAGCAGGCTAGTAAATTGAAAAGCAGCGGCCCGCAGTCCCAGATTGTCTGCCAGGGACCCTACTCTAGAGAGAAGCAGCCAGTTTGTGCATAATTTTCTTCATGTGATGTTGCAATTGTGTTTCTGGTGTGGCAGCCTGTATTAGCTGCATGGTTTTTATTTTATTTAGAGAGAGAGAGAGAGAGAGAGAGAGAGAGAGAGAGAGAGAGAGAGAGAGAGAGAGAGAGAGAGAGAGAGAGAGAGAGACTATGATAAACAAATACCATTACATGCTTTGTTGAATATCACTATGATAATTCATTCAAATGCAATTCAGGACTTCAACAATTAATTTTCAGGAACATAAAATGTGAAAGAATGCAATTAGTACAATTTATTATTTTTCATTCTTTCAAAGTGGTGTTACCAAATTTCAACTCAAAATTTCCTTTACCTCACTTTTCAGAAGCGCAGAAGACAAAATTTTCTTGTTTTCTGGGAAACGTTTTTGAAAAAACCCTTAACTGTACTTATTCAGAAATACTACAGACATAATTTTTAGGTGATGCAATTTTTAACAATCGCCTCACTCAATATATCTTATTGTATATCGACTATGGGCAAAAGAAACGTAATAACGTTAAATACGTTATATGTTTATGTGAATAATTATGGTTAAGTCTCCTGTAAATTTGAGCAAAATCCGCGGGCCTGTTATTTCACAATTGATTAATTAATTAATGAAACGATGCGCCGTAACTTTACAACCATTTCTATGTCCTTCGTGGGAAAAAAATCATGACACCCTTGATCCTTTGTTCAAAAGTCAAATCAACAATAATTTATGTTTATAACACGTGTTTTGCTACAAATCTATTGTTTTATTCGATTTTCTTCAGCGGGACGAGTTTTATGAGAATTTAATTAATGAAAAAGGTTTGAGAAACGACCATGTATATTTTCTATAACCAGTTCCGGTTTAACCAGAGATTTCCTCTTAACACGTGCTCTACACTACTGCATGTTGATGTTGAAATATAATGTTACGATGTTTCATCAGCATTTTTAAAAGTAAATAATTCCGTTGATAATTGGACAAACTGAGTGCAAACTATTACGCCACTGATTTTGGACCAATATCCAATAAATTGCTGAAATTCTTCTGAATCACAATTTGATTGAAGCATTAAAACGGGGAAGTAACTATTACTCTTTTACGTATAACTTAATAGAGCATAGTGTAGCGAGCAAAACGGTTTTTTCGCGGGTTTCACAACGAGTGGTCCCAATACGTGAATGGGGTGAAACTATCAGTTCCCTAGTTGGAAACTGGGGGTAAACGTTGCATCACACTGCGCTTACAAAGCCATGGCTATGCCAGGCTTCTGGGGAATGGTTTCGCGGAAGTTGTAGGCCATATATTGAACAAGACCAATGGTCATTCATCAAACGTAAGCTATAAAGCTTAACATGAGCAAATATCCTCTCCACGGAAACCACCGAGCTTCGCCGGGTAGTATGGTTCACGGTAGTGTAAATGTTCCTCATCATGTTCCCCACAAAATCACTGATGAGGGCGTTTACCCTCACGCAAGGCTTCTGGGAAATGGGTTCACGGCCGTGGCGAAAGAATGGGGTAGGCCAAATCTTGAAAGAGGCTCACGGTTACTCCATTAAACGCTAAAAGAGGGGAGAGTGTTGCTCAGATGAAGGGAGATCTCCATTTCCTCTCTGAGAGGCATCTTCCACCAATATGGGTTGAAGCTCACTGGACGGAAACGTCGGGGTAAATCTTCAAAATATTCAACATGTACCATTTAATGCGTGTCAAAAACTTTCCAATATATTCTATAACATGAGAACAAAAACAGACAACCTCCCACAATCGAAAGTATATAATCTTATGGAGTCTGCTATGCTATATGTGTTGATCGAACAGCTAAATCTATAGATCATTCAAAGTTAGATTGAAGTGAAATTGAAATTTTGTCAACCGAATGTATAAATTGTGATCAATGGCGCAATGCATATTTTTATTTTCTTATTATTCAATATGAGGGAAAATATTTGGCTTGCAATATGATATGCATTTTCCGTAGCCACGCTATATAACGAATGTGACAGTATATTATGGTGCACAAACGTTCATAAAACGGCAATAACGAGTTTTGTAGGTAAAAGGAAAGAAAAGAATATCGACAGGATAAAACCGTTAAGAAACGTTGTAACACAGATATGCATATTTCAACTTCGATTTGGTCTTGACGTCTTATTACTTTGAGCGATTCGAAAATAAATACTTTATACGCTTTTCTAGTTTTCTCCTTATTTCCTTCAACGATAATTTTCTTGAACACTCAACCGTAATGTGTTGTAAATCATTTTAACTGTTATCTCAGCTCTTACAGTGGGTTTCAAGCGTTCTAACTCTTGTAATGTGAAAATAAATTTCTCGGCTGAATTAATGATATAACGGAAGTGCTTTCGAGTGTCGACAATAATAGTAGAAAAATTAGAGAATTTCCAATGCTTCAGAAAATTCATTCAAGATTTACAATTCGCTCAATTTTCTAAATTATTCCCGTTCTAAATAATTAATACATTTCGGAATCTCAAACTGGTTAATGAAGATTTGTGTATGGTTATATAGATAGCATCGAAAGCATCTGATACCGGAAGCTGTCAAAATGAATGTTCCTACGGCTTCCATGATACTGATCTATCAAAGCTCTCTCCAACTCTTCTTCTTCCTAAAGTCTTCCAATTCTTGAGACCAAGACCCTGGTGTGCAGATGTACGTAGTGGCGCCACACACGGCATAATAGGGAGCTGAGGGCATATTCGTAAATGCAGAAAAGTCAGTTATGAAGAAAATATATGATAGATAGTTGAGAATGTGCTAAGAGAAATTTTTTAGTATTAAATAATAATAAATAGTTTGAAATAAAAGTGTTTTGAGCTACGACGTTATTAAACAGGTTAGTGTTAGTATTTTATTAAAAGTGGGCACTGTATGTTTGTTAATGATTTGCATTCAGTTATGATATTTATCAACCTTTCATAGCTTGTAACGTTATACTGAGCTGCTAATTGATTGAATAATCTTAATAACGGTTTCCGCTCAGAGTTATAGATAATTAAACTTGGGAAGAGATTGTTACCGGCATCTGTATTTTAATGGCGCAAAATGATTATTTTACTTATTCGCGAAAACTCGAGAGAAGTCTCGCGACACGCGATGAGAGGGGAAACTAGAAAGCGGGAATGAATGGGAATCATCTTGTGTGAGACCTTATCAGCGGTGAGTCGAATTATTTTCATTCCTTTATATTTTATTAATTGAATATATTTAAAGATTATTGTCGACAGTGAGCCTGATAGTTTGATGTATAATTATATCTAAACCTTGTAGTAGACGTGTATATTCCTCTGATGGATGATATTTTTCAATAATTATATGAATATCGACTCATTCGCGTGGCCACACAAGATCGCTTTTCAATCATTTACTTATATTCTTTCTCTTGTCTTTAATCCGTATCTAATTTGTCAATTTAATGGCTTATATTGTTCTATAAGGCTTGTTTAACCTAGCAATGATCCACGTGGTTACGTAGTATTTCGTATCACCCTTTCTTGACATTCCTCTTAATAAATTTGGAATGGACATGTCTCTTTAGGCTAGTCTAAATATACGCTTGTGAGTCCTGGATAACAACATGAATGCAACAGAGAAACAGAGTAATAAATACAGGAATAAGATTCTTGAGAAGAATAGCAGGAAAAACATTGAGGATAAAAACCTAATTATGTATATAACAAGGACAACTAGATCGTATTATGAGAAGCAAAGGAAATGGGTAAAAATCAGATATGCAGGCCGAGAAGAAGTTGGAAAGCGGAAGTGTCCGAAATTCTCATTTTAAGATTCAAGTGACGTCATCGATCCGACGTCATGACCTATTTTATGTCTTAATTCTGTGGTTTATTTTGATAGTTCATGTGATAGCAAGTATCAAATTGAAACAGATTATATTATATTGTGAATAATTTCGAATGTCAACCTGACAGCAGGTGTCAGTAGAGCTGTGAAATAGATTATGTAGACCATTTGGATAAAATGTTAATGTAACAGATTACAATGTGATGTCTTCCATTAGCGGTTTCTAAATTCTTTCCGATATATTTTCTGTTCCTACAATCATTAAAATTCGACTCGCAAAGTGAGAAAAGTGACGTGATCAAATGATCACAGCTTTTTTTATGATTGAAGATGCTCCAATTCCACAATAATCACTCTGTAATCTTATAAATAAAACTTCTTCCTTTCTGAAAATCAAAAATAAAACAGTCTGTTGAATTTGAAACGGAAAAGATGTTATGCATTTCCTGCATAACCGGGAGTGAACGGATGTCAAAATAATTATAGTTGTAGAGGGCACATCGGAAAGCGAATAACTTCAAAGTTTCAAGTTTCTATCTACAGTATTTCCGCATCCACTTCTAATTCAAGCTTTTCCTTGAACAGGGTTCTGCAACAGTATATCGAGCATCCATGAGTAGCTCATCTATTATAAAACTTAGAAATTTCGTTCGGATGCAATTCAAGAAAATATTTCCATTATATATACCAGATGTCAGAACAAGATGAATATTTCTGCATTCCATTTTTCTATTAACGTTTTTCATCCCCAAAGTATCAGCAATAGGGAAGTCACTCCAGGACTGCCAAAATTGCAATTGATCCAAGAATTGGTTATAGAAAATGTGGTCTTCATTCAGATATTACAACTGTTTTCTAATTTGATAATCATAAATATAGGTATCTAGATCGATCAGTGACACCACAACTAAATAGTTCAGGTCCAATGTTTCACCTTCTCAGGATCATCAGATGAACGTGTAAAGCGAAAGAACGAACGAAGCATGAACTTTCGGACAGACATTAAAGCAATAATCGAGATGGAAAAGACGAGAACAACTAGAACGTTATGTGTACTGATCACCATCGATATTAACAATGCAATTAACATGGACAACTGGAATTCATTTAAAGTTGAATTACATAAAAGAGGAATTAGGAGAATTATACAAAGATATCTGTCCAACCGACAACTTGAGATAGAGGAGGGAGTGATGACCAATCACGTGCGGAGTACCACAGGATAAACTTCTACGTCATCTCCTTCGGAAGATCCTTTATGACGGCATTCTGACAATGGACAGGATTGAAGGGGTCGATAGGTTGTTGCCTTCGCGGATGAGCTTGCAATAGTGGTGGCTGGTGAAACGGAGGAAAAACTAATGTACAGGGCAGATGAAACGCTGCATTGCGGAATGGGTGAAAAAGATGAAATTGAACCTAGCAACTGAAAAAAGCGAAGCAGTAATGCTCTCTGCTAGGGAGAAGCATGCATAGTACAATGCATTAACCAGTTGAGTCCATTTGGACAAAAATTTTTAGGAGAGATAGAAAACTTTTCACTGGCAGAATATTTAATATTGTTCTTTGTGTGTATTTCATCCTATGCACAGGGGTTTTCATTTGAATTCCTCAATTATTACAACGTTATAGTGGTATAAGTACACTAAATATAAAGAAGAAACTAATGGATTTGAGTGATCCATGCAGAATATTTATGTTTTTTCCAAGAAATAAAGGGAATAAAATATTGAAGATAAAATTTATTATCAATTTTTCAAATAGAGGGTACTAATGAATATTTTGCAGGATAATTTAATATTTTCATGTATTCATCATCTCTGAATTCTAACATAGAAGTTTGATTGTTGTCTGGTGGAAAGGTTTTGTGGTATTCCCCTATTTCGTTGTAGAGCTTTGTACTTTTTTGCTAGAGACATCACCTGTTCAAATTCATATTCTTTAGCTTTCTTCCTTCTCTATACATTTTAACACTATTTCTTTATTTGGAAATTGTAATATAATAAGATTCTTGACCCAGTATGAATTATATAAAAAATTCTCGGGAATTAGGTCACATTAACACTCTGTTATAAATGTTCGTCTTTACGTACGTTTCGGTCTCACGACCATCATCAGAAGACTTATTTTGTTAAAAAGGGGTTAACTAAAACTAATTAGCACAAGCGTCCATATCGCACAATCTTCAATCAAAAAGCTCACGCCGTCGAAACGAACAGAACCACGAATAATCGAAAATTGTATCGTTAATATTAAAGTATAGATTTTTTTGTAACAAGAAACCACTGTTAAGTACTTAACACTGTTAAGTACTTAACAGTGGTTTCTTGTTACAAAAAAATCTATACTTTAATATTAACGATACAATTTTCGATTATTCGTGGTTCTGTTCGTTTCGACGGCGTGAGCTTTTTGATTGAAGATTGTGCGATATGGACGCTTGTGCTAATTAGTTTTAGTTAACCCCTTTTTAACAAAATAAGTCTTCTGATGATGGTCGTGAGACCGAAACGTACGTAAAGACGAACATTTATAACAGAGTGTTAATGTGACCTAATTCCCGAGAATTTTTTATATAATTTGGAAATTGTGAATTTTTTCATTGTTTTCTGAAGGATTCTTCACAAAAAGCTTTTTTTAATCCAAAAACATATCTATTGATACTTTGTAAGAATCAGGCAAGTCCAGGATTAGGCGACAGACAACTAACTATACACCACATTACGCGTAATTGTAGGAATTGAAAAATGGTTTATGGATAGGGCGGTTCAGAATTTGAAACTATGTAAGAATGCGTTATTAGCTAATTCAGCCCAAAAAAATGGATTTGGCTGGTTTATGCACTGACTCATCAATTTATACTAGAAGGAACGATATAACACCATCCAAGAAATTAGATGCCTTCGAGCTATTTAAGACTTCCTTTTTGAGAGACATTAACCACACAAGCGGCTAAGCGCAATATGCCGATATCGCTGGCAAGAATGATGCCTAGGGTGCAGGTATCATCCGACAAGAAGAGGAGATTACTAGAAACGCTAGTCGAATTTATTATGCTCCATGCCGCAACTGTCTGGTTGCAAGCATGTGGCATAAATAAATACTTTAAATGATTTACGCAATGAACATTAGCTATACGTATCTCTAGAAGCCACATAACGGTATCGATGGACGGTTTGCAGATCCTGGCAACAGTCATACCAATAGATCTAAAACCATAGGTGCGACCAAAGAGGAAAAGAAACAGGCAGGAAACCTCCCGTGGCGGAATGGACACGAATGTTGTTCCCCGAGAGGATGGAGAAGTATCATTCCGCATGACGCAAATCCTAAGCGGCCATGGTTGGTTTGTCTCTAATTAACACCAATAGGAAAAGCTGAGTCAGCAGAATGTTAATGCTGCAAAGCAGAAGAGGACACGGTTGTGCATACCTCCTTCAGATGAATCAAATGAGGACAACCTCGACAGAAGGTTGAGTCGGTAATTGGCATTCAGCTAACAGTAGAGAGACTGATCCGATAAATACTAGCTTGTAAGTCGAAATGGTCAATGCCATGGCGGAGGAAATAATGGACCAAAAGGAGCAGGACGAAAGGAAAAAGAAACGAATAAAAAGAAACTGAGCTGATTTGCAGACATGACAACCACTATGAAGTGAGAGGTTTTAGGGAGTTGGCCCTATAAGAATCTCACACTCCCAAATGACAAGATTGGTTTGCGGTCTGTAAAAGATTTCCACTCATGCTAAACAAATAGTTCCAACTTATTCGAATCCTATAGTGAATGATTTATTATAAGCTGTAGATTTTGAATTTTGAATTTCAATTATCTTTAGCATAATTGTGTAGTTCCTTGTGTATCATATTTAATGCACCATAAGTGCACCATCTTCTTGAGCAACTAAATATTAACAATGATGAATAATTCAGTTACGTCCACCCAATTTCCACTGCTTTGTCTCGTTGAAACCTGAATGCAAAATCAAAATTTAATGATATTACTGAGCTTCTCAATCTTTTCATCTCTCAGATTAGCTACGTTTCTCCGTATTAGTAATGTCTTGCACAATTTTCTGTACGATTACATCTACATCCATAAAAAGACAATCACTATAACAGAGGATATATTCCATTCCAAGGAATAAAATTTTTGTACAGAATTGATATCCTCAAATTATGGTGGCAACAAAATTCATATTCTTCCTCTAGTCGACTTTTCAATTGCTCAAAATCCGGCCGATTAATATATAATTACCACTTAATACCTCGACGGATATTGAACCAGAGAGAAATAATCAAAGAAGGACAAAATTATGAATATTCATCAAGCATAACTCATTTCATAAAAGGATATGAACAAAGCTGCTAACAATTGTCAGAGCTATAACATAATCGCCAATTCTTTCAAATGGAACCCTCTATATTTGAGAATAGAAATTGATAATGTTCGTTGAAAAGAATTCAATATAGGAAACTTTTCCTACTTATTTATGGAGAAAATGTTCATTCTCCGTTATAATGCTGAATTTGTTCAAAGGTTGGAAGCATTTTTATTAATACAAAGTGAAAAACGAAACAAGAAATGATTTATTTCCCAACATAATTTCCTTGTAGCCCGATACACTTTTTTCTAATTTTCTGATCCCTTCCAAATAATAGGATTTCGAGAATCCTTCAAAATAGGCGTTTCTTTCAGCGATCGTTGGAGCCAAATCTCTTTCCGTCGAACCATTTCTTCAAATTTGGAAATGCATAAAAATCGCAGGGGGTCAAATCTGGAGAATATGGTGGATAACGAATCAATTCGTAGCGTAATTTATGGAATTTTGCGTTGCGACTGCGGACCTGTGCGTCAGTGCGTTGTCCTAGTGGAAGAGCACTTTTTTCTTTGCCAAATGCGGCCTCTTTCGCTCAAAATCGGCGGCGAATCGATCCAACATAATATACGCCGGTGATCGTTTGCCCTTTTCAAGGTAATCGATATGGACGATACTGTGCGCATCCCAAAAAACTGACGCCGAATCGGCGTAACGTGTAAATTCCACTTAATGGCTTAGAAATGGCCGCTGTAGTACATTCGGTTAGCTCCTGTGACGTCAGCTATGCTAGACCGTATATTCTAAGGGTCATGGTTGTTCGGTGTCAGATTAGTTACCGCTTCTATTTCGAGGTTGTTGTGTGAGACAACGAGATGCCGGAAAGAAAGAGAAAATGGCGTTACTTCTGGTCAATCGTTCAAGCGGGAAGTGCGTCGCTAGGTTATTTCAACAGGGAGGTGATACCAAGCTTGTGTTTGGAACCAAATTCTAGGAATATACTTCCGTTGAAAGTAAAGGCATCAATTACCAATTTGGATTGGAATAATTGGGATTATTTGAGTAATTAATGTACCTTAAGGGATTAAAACTTAGTTTCAACGTGACTGATTGTAGATGGAAGTAAAGTTTGTCTTATTGGGAGGAAACCCCTATCGTGATAGAGGTAAATATCTTTGTAATTCCATTTGATTTATTCACTGACTTCAGGAATTAATTTCCTCCTTTCAGGGTAATTCAACCTGGTTATATACGTAATTCATTGGTTAGTTAAAATATTCTGGCGCCCGAATTCTTAACATCTAAAATTATAACTCACGACCGTCTTCACTGTAGCTGTCGGCAACCAAGTGATAAAATAGAGCTTTTAGGTTATCCTTGAGTAAGAGTAAATTGTAGCCCTTACATTTTTGTTGGCCGATGAGCCCACTTTGCCCTTTTTCAGCTACAATTCGCCAGGACAAGTCTACTGTTTCCACTGTTCTTTGGATTTTCGATTTTGGCGCCATAATTTTTATTTTTCAGAGACTTTTCACCTTACCCTCGTCCGCCGTAGCACACCATGTCTTACAAACCGGTAAGGCTCACAAATTCGGGACTTCCTCTTGAAAACAGTGACGCACCTCACTATGACGTTGGAAGCTGAAGAAATGTATAAGCATTTAATTCTGATTCACCTCCGATTCAAAACAAACTATCCAATAAACTTCAGGTGAACTTTACAAACTTTAATTGCTTGTCAACTAATTAGGATTAATGGGTATTTGGAATAAATGATATTTATTCTCGGCCAATGAGTACCTGTAATATTTTCATTCATTAGAAACAGAATAATAACGGCTTTATTACTGGTTGTTATTTATGGGTTGAAAGAAATCAAAGCAATGTTTTTCGTACCATCGCTTAAACTGTTATTAATTAGAATTCGAAACTGAGTCCTCAGTGCACATATCACTGAGGTAGCAAAAGTAGCATCTTTGCAAAGCTAACCACTGACAATGACAGCAGGCAATACATTCGACTTTGAAACTCATGAATTCCTTTAGAGGGAGATCACTCAAAGTTTTTGCGCCTCGACTTTATAACTGCCCAGACACGGTTTACATACAGATGATTCTGGTTGAGCTTATTGAATGGACACCATTGAAGCCCACTGGATTTTCACTTATGAGGCTATTCGCAAAGTAAGCTGCCAGATGCATCGAAGGGTTAAGAGCACTCATGAGAAAAGTTCAGCATATAACACCAGGTATTATTCAACATGTAATAGATGGGTCTGAACAGCCATTTCAGTTAACGAGGGTCGCTTTGAACATTTGTTCAATAAAAATTCACGTAATGATTAATACTGTTATCCAATTCTAACATACCTACTCGAATTTTGTTCCGAACTACTGCAGAAAAGTTAGTATACATTTTTATCGTTGAATTCGTATTAAGAAGAGCTACTAATTTCTTCCATCAAATGCAGTTCCATTAGGAGCAAAGGAAAGCTCTCTTGAACAGAATAATTGATGTTGCTGAAAATGACAATTCTAAGTTGTTTTCATTCAACATCTATGAAGCAATATGCACTTCCAGTGTTCACTACATGATTCATAAGTAGAGCTCGGTAAATACGCAAAATGCATATTAAGTGCATATTTGCATATTTTGAATAAATTCTATAAGTGCATATGCATTTATTGAAAGTACATATTTTCAGGTATTTTCGGATTTCTGCAAAAAATTAAAATGGTAATGAAATAAGCGAAGTACGTATCCCTCGGAAATACCTCATATCGGTATTAGCATAATACGACAATAGACACTACTGAGCGATAAGCCGATTGCCGTCATAAAATCAATATGGTTTTTCCCGAAAGCTCAACAAATTTTCAAAATTTGTGTTACCAAAATACCCTAATTGCAATCAGTGGCGGCTCGTGAACTTTTTAAGAGAGGAGGCTGGACATAAAACGTTCTTGTAAAAATATACTCTATTCAGCCTTTAACCTTTGCACAGCGACCGTACCAGCTACTTCAGTGACAAAATTAATTGTTGCCAAGCAAGAACCAACGTGGAGGTGTAGAGTTTCTCTTGGCAAAAAATTTTTTTGTTCGTTTTTTTTCTTTGGATTTTTGATATTTTTTATTTTTTTTTGAAATTTTTCATATTTTGTTTTTTTTAATTATTTTTATTAACTTTTTTTATATATTAACGGAATTCTACGGTCTTTAGTTTGCGAAAAATGATCAATAATATTATCATAAAATGCATCATTTTGGTTTAAGTGTTTTACTAAATCTTTTTCAATAGATATCAAACTAACATTGTATAAACGATTTTAGTCCATTGTATTTCGCATGTAAGTTTTAATTTGTTTGAGAGTAGAAAATGACCTCTCCACCGATGCCGACGTGACAGGAATGGTGACTGTCAAACAAAGTAGTTTATAAAACTGAGGTAAAACTTGTCGCAAATCATTGTCTATCATATATTTTATCATATCGGCGTGAATGTCGTACTGGCCTAAAATATCTTTATCCGAGTAGGTATATAACCCATAATTCATTGTGCAGTGCTATTTTATCAAAAAATTTATATTTTAGAACTAAGTTATCTAAAAGTGTATTGGGAAACTCTTTTGAAAAAGATTCGAAAAATCTTCTATTCGTCAAGTCGAAAAACTTCAATTCATGTAAATCGGAAAATCGAATCTCAATTTGACCTAAAATTTCATAAAAAAAGTTGTTTATAATGTAGTTTCTTGTCTACCAAATTATATGTTTTCCTCCTTTAACAATATTCTGTTTACCGGTTAATTTAAACTTAATACTCGATGTAATATGTTCCTGCGATTTTTCATGTCATACCACGAGCTAAATTTTTCAAATCATCATAACCCGAGTGTCCCCAACATGAAGTTGTATCAGATGTAAATAGCAAGCAATATAATTCATTGTGTATTTCGATTTTGAAACATACCTGTCATCGTCACCACTAATCCTTTCAAATCCGGTAAAGGCCGTTTATTTTTAACAAAACACTTTTCTATCATATGTTAATCCACTAAATGGATTTTCTAAGAACCCAGCAACTAAGTCACTCATCATTTTAACGTTCACCGATTCGATAAATTATAACTTAACTACTTAACCTTACTTCGCCTCGCGGTACAAAAACAAGAACAAACGGAACACGACACGTGTCGCATTCTTCTAGCGGAAGGGCGGTAGCAAGTAATCGTATTTCATTCGGCCGACGATTCCGTACGAGAAGCTAGCCCACATAGGGTGTTGCCATATTCGCTCTTTTACTTTATTTAGCGTTTGAGATATATAGAGAATCTAGCCTCTGGCCACTGTTGCCAGATTAAAAATAACTACTGAGAACGGGGAATTAATTGTAAAATTTAAAGAATTATCAGAGAAACACGAAATAAAATGGAGAATGATCATTAAGATAAATTGGTGAGGAGGCTGAGCCTCCTTAGCCTCCTTCGAGGAGCCGCCACTGATTGCAATCGTCTTTAGATTTTATAAGTGGAGGAAACTATTGACATTGAGCCAATGAAATCACACCTCCTTTAAAATTTGGAGTTCGAAAAGAATGTAGGATTTAGTTCTGTCCTGTCTTTAGTTAGTTCAGTAAATTTTTGTTTGCTTAAGTGTTTTTCAGAAGTGTGTGATAATGCCAAAACAAAGTGCTAGTATATCAATTCGTCTGAAAAAGTGGATTAATAATAAAAAAGACTTTAAAATCATTGATGACAACCATATATTCTGCACAGTTTACAACAAACCAGTGGACAAAATTTAAAAATATTTTTTCCAAACCTAATACATGTTACTCGTTTAGCACACGCTTTAAATATCATAAGTTGTAAGGACAGAATTTCCAATGGTCAATAGTCTTGTATCAAATATAAAAAAAATATTTTTAAAAGCCCCTCTGCGAGTACAGGTGTATAAAGATCGTTTACCTAATGTGCCTTTACCGCCTGAACCTGTGATAACTAGATGAGGAACGTGGTTAAATTCTGTGAATTTCATAACCGATAATTTTGAGGGAATTAGAGACGTCATTTGTAGTTTCGATGTAGATAGCTCAGATGCTATAAAAAATGAGTTGAAGTTTTAAAAAATCATTTGGCACATATCCAAACCAATTTTGTAAATATTGCTGAATCAATTACATTTTGTTGGATCAAAGCATTGAAATTATCAATTCAATAAATAAAAAAACACCTTGGGGAAACCAACAAAGTGTATCAAAAATTCTGCACGGTATTAAAGAAAAATGAGGGCTATCAAAAAATAATACAAATAAATAATATCATTAGAATGAGAAATTGTGAAGGTAATTTTATTTTCCTGATAGAACCCTCAATTATACAATATTTTAAGTTAGCTCCCTTAACTTCATGTGAAGTAGAAAGAAGTTTTTCCGCGTACAAACAATTATTATCAGATAGACGGCACAGGTTTTCTCTAGAAAATTTAGAAAAACATTTAATAATATATAGTTTCAACTGTGATAATAATAATGATGAATTAATGAATATAATGATGATTGATGATAATATTGATAATGAATAAATAAAATAAATCTACATAGTATAAGTTATAATATGTTAAGTAGTAATAGAAAATAACCAATAATAAGTAATAATAGGTACCCAGCTCTTATTTTAATAAATATTTTTTGTTACTTCAGCATATAATAAATAAAATACCTTCAATACAAAGATTACTGCGTTTTTTATAAATGCATAGAAGCATATTTTAGTGCATATTTCAATTGATTTTTGTGCATATTTGCATGCATGTTTTACGGTTTTTTAAGTGCATTTTTCCCGAGCGCTGTTCATGCGGAATCGGTTATTCTAGAAGATTCCGCAAAATAGGATTAGGTTTGTGGTTTGTTTTCTTATGGTTTTTTTGCTTAGCCAACAATTAATCCACATTCGCTAACAGACGTTTGTTTCGATTTTTATAGACCCAACCAAAACTTTCGCATTACCAGTTTTCATCGAAATCGCAATGAGAACAAAAACCAAAACAGTTGAATAGAAATCTTTTTGAATTCTTCACGCTTCAGCTTAAATACAAATGGAACCGAAAATTATATCAAATTTACATTTAATCTGAAGTATCGAAATATTTATTCCAATCATTCATTTAACAACGGATAAACCTAAATTTGGATTATTGGGCAATGTAACAGCAAATTTGAATTTAATATTTGATTTATTGTATAATACTGCAATAATTTGGCGATTACAAAAAATGGTGCGCAAGCTTCAGATATATTATATCGCTCTGTTTGTTATGATTGAGTAAATCATTACGTTTATTACGTTTTAATCCCCTTTATTGCATATTTCGATAACAGAAAACCGACCTACTATTTCAATCCCAATATGTTTTAATTCATTGAGAATATATACTTTTTAATCCTAGTACAAAACATTGATAACTCATATTCCCATATTTCGTACGATAAAATTAGAGTTTGCAACTTTCCCATTCGTTGAAATTATCTGAATAGGGACGAATATATGACAATAAATATTACTAAATGGGAACCAATTCGATGATCTGATTAAAAATGGAGTTTGGGCTTATTTCTTCTGCAAAATAAATCTTACATTTCCTTAATACCTATGTTGACAATGGTAGATTCATCTGGCACATGGCTGGTTAAATGTCGACACATATCACAAAAATTATTAAATTATAATGGCAGATATGATGAGTCACAACAAAGCGCAAAATTTGTAAACATGTTTTTGAATATTGTAGAACAGGGCGCGTGTTGAAACAAGGAGTCAGAGTATTGTTATATCATGGAGCACATAAACCTTCCCGGGAGCTTTCCGGACTGGCCTAGAGTTAACGCGGATTCGGAAAGACTGATTTCTCCGGGAAAAGCGACTCTGCTCCGACTATTCGCGATATGATCCGATCTCATAACACCAACATAAATAGTTGCTTCGGTATAGATTTCTCTTATACATAAACAACAGACTATGTTGGCAATAATAGTCACATGTGTATATCTAATTAAACAGATAATATATAACAATATAATATCTTACGAAACAGCGTCTCAAGTTTTACAGTTGACGATGGAGTAATTGTGAGACATACATTCAGGAATATTAATTGCTTCTTCAGCAAGATTGTCTCACTATCAACTATCTCAACTTCTCATAATAAACAATGGAAGTATTCCGTACAAAATAAATTATTATTCACTTAGATTCAGAATGATCCAACAGAAATTGAACAAACAAGTTCTACGAGTATCTTAGAAATATTAACTAGGATATGTCTGAAACATAATTTGGAAGTCCGCTGGGCTTATAATATTTTAAATGTCGATCATTACTTCCCAAGTAAGTGCGCTCAAAAAACAATGGTTTCTTCCCTTGGAAATGAAATTATCATCATTTGGATATGTAATCGTCCAACAGAAATAAGACAAACGATTTCTTTTGTAAGAATTTTAAATAAAAAAGTCTCTAAAACATATCTGGAAGCCCGTTGGATTCACAAGTACCTTTGAGTTTCTAACAAACATAAAACGGACAAGCTCTGTTTCAATAATTTTAAAATGTTATAAAAAAAGTGTTATAAACAGTCTTACGGATCGGGCTGTTAACTTGTTCCACGCAGAGGACCGTCCCAAAAATTTAGAAATTGTTCGTAATACACTGGAAATGAATGGCTACCCAATAACATTTTTCAATCCTATCATTAAAGAAAGAATAAACAAAATCTATAATGGATCTTCATATATAAATAACATAAGAGGTAATACAGACAATTTTATAACATTACCTTACATTCCGGAGACCTCAGAGAAGATTAAGAAATGTTTGAAAAAGGACGATATAAATGTCGCGCATAAACCTACTAACTGTGTTGGAAAATATTTCTCAAATCTAAAACCTTTAATACCTAAAGATAAACCAACCCACACAGTATACAAATTAAATTGTTTAGATTGCGATGTGACTTATACTGGAATCTCTAAGCAATATTTACAAAAAAGAATGTATGGCCATAAGTATGGCACAAGAAACAAAAACTTAGAAAATTCCACCGCCCTTTCTAAACACTGCTTTGATTATAACCATCAATTCGATTACAATAATGTTAATATTCTAACTAAGGAAATTATTAAAAAAGATCTATTTTGGAGATGATTCACATAAAACGTGACTCCAAATCTGTAAATCATAGGACAGATACTCAAAATCTAAGTCATGTTTATACTAATTTAATTAAACAAAATCTCTTGCAAATTCCTACATGCCTCTTTATAATGTTAAAAGTGTATTAGGTAGAATGTCAAGTATATCTCCATAACTGACAAACCTTTTTCTATTAGCTCATAAATCTAACATATGGTTTGAAAGTGAATACTTAAAACTAATGGTCCTCTAGTAGTTCGCAGTCTCTGTTGACATGAACACGATTTTATTGAGAATTCTGCTTACCAGTGGATTCTTGATATTTTATAATGATTGTAACATTGAGGTGTTACGGTTTCGATTATTCGTGTTTCTGTTCGTTTCGGCGATGTGGGCATTTTAATTGAAATTGGTGCGATAAGGACGCTTTTGTTTGATACAATTAGTTTAAAGTAATCCAGTTTTAGACATAATAAGTCTTCTGATGATGGTCGTGAGGCCGAAACGTACGTAAAGACAAGAAAATATAAAGCATAAGTGTTAATGTGACCTATTTCCCGAGAATTTATGTATAATTCATACCTGGGTCAAGAATCTTTATTATAATGTTAACAAGTAAGATTCCTCTAAAAAGCTACAATCTGAGAGTCCACTGGATTTAGAATGATTGAACTGTTAGTTGACAATTATTACTCTCCGCCAAAAATCGCTCCAGAAACCATGGATTATATTCACTCAAACATAGGATTATCTTCATTAACAAATATAATGTTCCAACAGAAATGTAACAAAAAGGTTCTACCGTGAAAATGTTAACTAGCAAGGTATACAAAACGGGACCGCAGGATTTACAATGTTTGAGCTGTTAGTTGGCAATTATTACTCTGCGCATAAGATCGTTCCAAAAACCACGTACTATTACTCACTTGAAAATGGGATCACCTTCATCAAGAAATATAATGGTCCAACAGAAATATAACCAACAGGTTCCACCGTAAAAATGTTAACTAGCAATGTATACAAATTGAGGGACCGCTGGATTTACAATAGTTGAGCTGTTACTTGGCAATTATTACTCTCCGCGTAAGATCGCTCCAAAAACCGTATATCAGTATTCACTTAAAAAAGGGGTTATCTTCGTCAAGAAATATAGTGATCCAACAGAAATAAAAGAAAAATGAGTTCTACCGTATAAATGTTAACTAGCATGCTGTGTCTGGAAACATACAAATTGAAAGTCTACTGGATTTACACTGTTTGAGCTGTTAGTTGGCAATTATTACTCTTCGCGTAAGATCGCTCTAAATAACTCACTTGAAAATGGGATTATCTTTATCAAGAAATATAATGGTCCAACAGCAAAACAAACGGGTTCTACCGTGAAAATTATAACTAGCAAGGTGTGTCTGAGGGTCCCCTGGATTTACAATATTTAAGCTGTTAGTTGGCAATTATTACTCTCCGCGTAAGATCGCTCCAAAAACCGTATATCAGTATTCACTTAAAAAAGGGGTTATCTTCGTCAAGAAATATAGTAATCCAACAGAAATAAAAGAAAAATGAGTTCTACCGTATAAATGTTAACTAGCATGCTGTGTCTGGAAACATACAAATTGAAAGTCTACTGGATTTACACTGTTTGAGCTGTTAGTTGGCAATTATTACTCTTCGCGTAAGTTCGCTCTAAATAACTCACTTGAAAATGGGATTATCTTTATCAAGAAATATAATGGTCCAACAGCAAAACAAACGGGTTCTACCGTGAAAATTATAACTAGCAAGGTGTGTCTGAGGGTCCCCTGGATTTACAATATTTAAGCTGTTAGTTGGCAATTATTACTCTCCGCGTAAGATCGCTCCAAGAACCGTATATCAGTATTCACTTAAAAAAGGGGTTATCTTCGTCAAGAAATATAGTGATCCAACAGAAATAAAAGAAAAATGAGTTCTACCGTATAAATGTTAACTAGCATGCTGTGTCTGAAAACATATAAATTGAAAGTCTACTGGATTTACACTGTTTGAGCTGTTAGTTGGCAATTATTACTCTTCGCGTAAGATCGCTCTAAATAACTCACTTGAAAATGGGATTATCTTTATCAAGAAATATAATGGTCCAACAGCAAAACAAACGGGTTCTACCGTGAAAATTATAACTAGCAAGGTGTGTCTGAGGGTCCCCTGGATTTACAATATTTAAGCTGTTAGTTGGCAATTATTACTCTCCGCGTAAGATCGCTCCAAAAACCGTATATCAGTATTCACTTAAAAAAGGGGTTATCTTCGTCAAGAAATATAGTGATCCAACAGAAATAAAAGAAAAATGAGTTCTACCGTATAAATGTTAACTAGCATGCTGTGTCTGGAAACATACAAATTGAAAGTCTACTGGATTTACACTGTTTGAGCTGTTAGTTGGCAATTATTACTCTTCGCGTAAGATCGCTCTAAATAACTCACTTGAAAATGGGATTATCTTTATCAAGAAATATAATGGTCCAACAGCAAAACAAACGGGTTCTACCGTGAAAATTATAACTAGCAAGGTGTGTCTGAGGGTCCCCTGGATTTACAATATTTAAGCTGTTAGTTGGCAATTATTACTCTCCGCGTAAGATCGCTCCAAAAACCGTATATCAGTATTCACATAAAAAAGGGATTATCTTCGTCAAGAAATATCTGATCCAACAGAAATAAAAGAAAAATGAGTTCTACCGTATAAATGTTAACTAGCATGCTGTGTCTGGAAACATACAAATTGAAAGTCTACTGGATTTACACTGTTTGAGCTGTTAGTTGGCAATTATTACTCTTCGCGTAAGATCGCTCTAAATAACTCACTTGAAAATGGGATTATCTTTATCAAGAAATATAATGGTCCAACAGCAAAACAAACGGGTTCTACCGTGAAAATTATAACTAGCAAGGTGTGTCTGAGGGTCCCCTGGATTTACAATATTTAAGCTGTTAGTTGGCAATTATTACTCTCCGCGTAAGATCGCTCCAAAAACCGTATATCAGTATTCACTTAAAAAAGGGGTTATCTTCGTCAAGAAATATAGTGATCCAACAGAAATAAAAGAAAAATGAGTTCTACCGTATAAATGTTAACTAGCATGCTGTGTCTGGAAACATACAAATTGAAAGTCTACTGGATTTACACTGTTTGAGCTGTTAGTTGGCAATTATTACTCTTCGCGTAAGATCGCTCTAAATAACTCACTTGAAAATGGGATTATCTTTATCAAGAAATATAATGGTCCAACAGCAAAACAAACGGGTTCTACCGTGAAAATTATAACTAGCAAGGTGTGTCTGAGGGTCCCCTGGATTTACAATATTTAAGCTGTTAGTTGGCAATTATTACTCTCCGCGTAAGATCGCTCCAAAAACCGTATATCAGTATTCACTTAAAAAAGGGGTTATCTTCGTCAAGAAATATAGTGATCCAACAGAAATAAAAGAAAAATGAGTTCTACCGTATAAATGTTAACTAGCATGCTGTGTCTGGAAACATACAAATTGAAAGTCTACTGGATTTACACTGTTTGAGCTGTTAGTTGGCAATTATTACTCTTCGCGTAAGATCGCTCTAAATAACTCACTTAAAAATGGGATTATCTTTATCAAGAAATATAATGGTCCAACAGCAAAACAAACGGGTTCTACCGTGAAAATTATAACTAGCAAGGTGTGTCTGAGGGTCCCCTGGATTTACAATATTTAAGCTGTTAGTTGGCAATTATTACTCTCCGCGTAAGATCGCTCCAAAAACCGTATATCAGTATTCACTTAAAAAAGGGGTTATCTTCGTCAAGAAATATAGTAATCCAACAGAAATAAAAGAAAAATGAGTTCTACCGTATAAATGTTAACTAGCATGCTGTGTCTGGAAACATACAAATTGAAAGTCTACTGGATTTACACTGTTTGAGCTGTTAGTTGGCAATTATTACTCTTCGCGTAAGATCGCTCTAAATAACTCACTTGAAAATGGGATTATCTTTATCAAGAAATATAATGGTCCAACAGCAAAACAAACGGGTTCTACCGTGAAAATTATAACTAGCAAGGTGTGTCTGAGGGTCCCCTGGATTTACAATATTTAAGCTGTTAGTTGGCAATTATTACTCTCCGCGTAAGATCGCTCCAAGAACCGTATATCAGTATTCACTTAAAAAAGGGGTTATCTTCGTCAAGAAATATAGTGATCCAACAGAAATAAAAGAAAAATGAGTTCTACCGTATAAATGTTAACTAGCATGCTGTGTCTGAAAACATATAAATTGAAAGTCTACTGGATTTACACTGTTTGAGCTGTTAGTTGGCAATTAATACTCTTCGCGTAAGATCGCTCTAAATAACTCACTTGAAAATGGGATTATCTTTATCAAGAAATATAATGGTCCAACAGCAAAACAAACGGGTTCTACCGTGAAAATTATAACTAGCAAGGTGTGTCTGAGGGTCCCCTGGATTTACAATATTTAAGCTGTTAGTTGGCAATTATTACTCTCCGCGTAAGATCGCTCCAAAAACCGTATATCAGTATTCACTTAAAAAAGGGGTTATCTTCGTCAAGAAATATAGTGATCCAACAGAAATGAAAGAAAAATGAGTTCTACCGTATAAATGTTAACTAGCATGCTGTGTCTGGAAACATACAAATTGAAAGTCTACTGGATTTACACTGTTTGAGCTGTTAGTTGGCAATTATTACTCTTCGCGTAAGATCGCTCTAAATAACTCACTTGAAAATGGGATTATCTTTATCAAGAAATATAATGGTCCAACAGCAAAACAAACGGGTTCTACCGTGAAAATTATAACTAGCAAGGTGTGTCTGAGGGTCCCCTGGATTTACAATATTTAAGCTGTTAGTTGGCAATTATTACTCTCCGCGTAAGATCGCTCCAAAAACCGTATATCAGTATTCACTTAAAAAAGGGATTATCTTCGTCAAGAAATATCTGATCCAACAGAAATAAAAGAAAAATGAGTTCTACCGTATAAATGTTAACTAGCATGCTGTGTCTGGAAACATACAAATTGAAAGTCTACTGGATTTACACTGTTTGAGCTGTTAGTTGGCAATTATTACTCTTCGCGTAAGATCGCTCTAAATAACTCACTTGAAAATGGGATTATCTTTATCAAGAAATATAATGGTCCAACAGCAAAACAAACGGGTTCTACCGTGAAAATTATAACTAGCAAGGTGTGTCTGAGGGTCCCCTGGATTTACAATATTTAAGCTGCTAGTTGGCAATTATTACTCTCCGCGTAAGATCGCTCCAAAAACCGTATATCAGTATTCACTTAAAAAAGGGGTTATCTTCGTCAAGAAATATAGTGATCCAACAGAAATAAAAGAAAAATGAGTTCTACCGTATAAATGTTAACTAGCATGCTGTGTCTGGAAACATACAAATTGAAAGTCTACTGGATTTACACTGTTTGAGCTGTTAGTTGGCAATTATTACTCTTCGCGTAAGATCGCTCTAAATAACTCACTTGAAAATGGGATTATCTTTATCAAGAAATATAATGGTCCAACAGCAAAACAAACGGGTTCTACCGTGAAAATTATAACTAGCAAGGTGTGTCTGAGGGTCCCCTGGATTTACAATATTTAAGCTGTTAGTTGGCAATTATTACTCTCCGCGTAAGATCGCTCCAAAAACCGTATATCAGTATTCACTTAAAAAAAGGGTTATCTTCGTCAAGAAATATAGTGATCCAACAGAAATAAAAGAAAAATGAGTTCTACCGTATAAATGTTAACTAGCATGCTGTGTCTGGAAACATACAAATTGAAAGTCTACTGGATTTACACTGTTTGAGCTGTTAGTTGGCAATTATTACTCTTCGCGTAAGATCGCTCTAAATAACTCACTTGAAAATGGGATTATCTTCATCAAGAAATATAATGGTCCAACAGCAAAACAAACGGGTTCTACCGTGAAAATTATAACTAGCAAGGTGTGTCTGAGGGTCCCCTGGATTTACAATATTTAAGCTGTTAGTTGGCAATTATTACTCTCCGCGTAAGATCGCTCCAAAAACCGTATATCAGTATTCACTTAAAAAAGGGGTTATCTTCGTCAAGAAATATAGTGATCCAACAGAAATAAAAGAAAAATGAGTTCTACCGTATAAATGTTAACTAGCATGCTATGTCTGGAAACATACAAATTGAAAGTCTACTGGATTTACACTGTTTGAGCTGTTAGTTGGCAATTATTACTCTTCGCGTAAGATCGCTCTAAATAACTCACTTGAAAATGGGATTATCTTTATCAAGAAATATAATGGTCCAACAGCAAAACAAACGGGTTCTACCGTGAAAATTATAACTAGCAAGGTGTGTCTGAGGGTCCCCTGGATTTACAATATTTAAGCTGTTAGTTGGCAATTATTACTCTCCGCGTAAGATCGCTCCAAGAACCGTATATCAGTATTCACTTAAAAAAGGGGTTATCTTCGTCAAGAAATATAGTGATCCAACAGAAATAAAAGAAAAATGAGTTCTACCGTATGAATGTTAACTAGCATGCTGTGTCTGAAAACATACAAATTGAAAGTCTACTGGATTTACACTGTTTGAGCTGTTAGTTGGCAATTATTACTCTTCGCGTAAGATCGCTCTAAATAACTCACTTGAAAATGGGATTATCTTTATCAAGAAATATAATGATCCAACAGCAAAACAAACGGGTTTTACCGTGAAAATCATAACTAGCAAGGTGTGTCTGAGGGTCCCCTGGATTTACAATATTTAAGCTGTTAGTTGGCAATTATTACTCTCCGCGTAAGATCGCTCCAAAAACCGTATATCAGTATTCACCTGAAAAAGGGGTTATCTTCGTCAAGAAATATAGTGATCCAACAGAAATAAAAGAAAAATGAGTTCTACCGTATAAATGTTAACTAGCATGCTGTGTCTGGAAACATACAAATTGAAAGTCTACTGGATTTACACTGTTTGAGCTGTTAGTTGGCAATTATTACTCTTCGCGTAAGATCGCTCTAAATAACTCACTTGAAAATGGGATTATCTTCATCAAGAAATATAATGGTCCAACAGCAAAACAAACGGGTTCTACCGTGAAAATTATAACTAGCAAGGTGTGTCTGAGGGTCCCCTGGATTTACAATATTTAAGCTGTTAGTTGGCAATTATTACTCTCCGCGTAAGATCGCTCCAAGAACCGTATATCAGTATTCTCTTAAAAAAGGGGTTATCTTCGTCAAGAAATATAGTGATCCAACAGAAATAAAAGAAAAATGAGTTCTACCGTATAAATGTTAACTAGCATGCTGTGTCTGGAAACATACAAATTGAAAGTCTACTGGATTTACACTGTTTGAGCTGTTAGTTGGCAATTATTACTCTCCGCGTAAGATCGCTCTATATAACTCACTTGAAAATGGGATTATCTTTATCAAGAAATATAATGGTCCAACAGCAAAACAAACGGGTTCTACCGTGAAAATTATAACTAGCAAGGTGTGTCTGAGGGTCCCCTGGATTTACAATATTTGAGCTGTTAGTTGGCAATTATTACTCTCCGCGTAAGATCGCTCCAAAAACCGTAAATCAGTATTCACTTAAAAAAGGGGTTATCTTCGTCAAGAAATATAGTGATCCAACAGAAATAAAAGAAAAATGAGTTCTACCGTATAAATGTTAACTAGCATGCTGTGTCTGGAAACATACAAATTGAAAGTCTACTGGATTTACACTGTTTGAGCTGTTAGTTCGCAATTATTACTCTTCGCGTAAGATCGCTCTAAATAACTCACTTGAAAATGGGATTATCTTTATCAAGAAATATAATGGTCCAACAGCAAAACAAACGGGTTCTACCGTGAAAATTATAACTAGCAAGGTGTGTCTGAGGGTCCCCTGGATTTACAATATTTAAGCTGTTAGTTGGCAATTATTACTCTCCGCGTAAGATCGCTCCAAAAACCGTATATCAGTATTCACTTAAAAAAGGGGTTATCTTCGTCAAGAAATATAGTAATCCAACAGAAATAAAAGAAAAATGAGTTCTACCGTATAAATGTTAACTAGCATGCTGTGTCTGGAAACATACAAATTGAAAGTCTACTGGATTTACACTGTTTGAGCTGTTAGTTGGCAATTATTACTCTTCGCGTAAGTTCGCTCTAAATAACTCACTTGAAAATGGGATTATCTTTATCAAGAAATATAATGGTCCAACAGCAAAACAAACGGGTTCTACCGTGAAAATTATAACTAGCAAGGTGTGTCTGAGGGTCCCCTGGATTTACAATATTTAAGCTGTTAGTTGGCAATTATTACTCTCCGCGTAAGATCGCTCCAAGAACCGTATATCAGTATTCACTTAAAAAAGGGGTTATCTTCGTCAAGAAATATAGTGATCCAACAGAAATAAAAGAAAAATGAGTTCTACCGTATAAATGTTAACTAGCATGCTGTGTCTGAAAACATATAAATTGAAAGTCTACTGGATTTACACTGTTTGAGCTGTTAGTTGGCAATTATTACTCTTCGCGTAAGATCGCTCTAAATAACTCACTTGAAAATGGGATTATCTTTATCAAGAAATATAATGGTCCAACAGCAAAACAAACGGGTTCTACCGTGAAAATTATAACTAGCAAGGTGTGTCTGAGGGTCCCCTGGATTTACAATATTTAAGCTGTTAGTTGGCAATTATTACTCTCCGCGTAAGATCGCTCCAAAAACCGTATATCAGTATTCACTTAAAAAAGGGGTTATCTTCGTCAAGAAATATAGTGATCCAACAGAAATAAAAGAAAAATGAGTTCTACCGTATAAATGTTAACTAGCATGCTGTGTCTGGAAACATACAAATTGAAAGTCTACTGGATTTACACTGTTTGAGCTGTTAGTTGGCAATTATTACTCTTCGCGTAAGATCGCTCTAAATAACTCACTTGAAAATGGGATTATCTTTATCAAGAAATATAATGGTCCAACAGCAAAACAAACGGGTTCTACCGTGAAAATTATAACTAGCAAGGTGTGTCTGAGGGTCCCCTGGATTTACAATATTTAAGCTGTTAGTTGGCAATTATTACTCTCCGCGTAAGATCGCTCCAAAAACCGTATATCAGTATTCACATAAAAAAGGGATTATCTTCGTCAAGAAATATCTGATCCAACAGAAATAAAAGAAAAATGAGTTCTACCGTATAAATGTTAACTAGCATGCTGTGTCTGGAAACATACAAATTGAAAGTCTACTGGATTTACACTGTTTGAGCTGTTAGTTGGCAATTATTACTCTTCGCGTAAGATCGCTCTAAATAACTCACTTGAAAATGGGATTATCTTTATCAAGAAATATAATGGTCCAACAGCAAAACAAACGGGTTCTACCGTGAAAATTATAACTAGCAAGGTGTGTCTGAGGGTCCCCTGGATTTACAATATTTAAGCTGTTAGTTGGCAATTATTACTCTCCGCGTAAGATCGCTCCAAAAACCGTATATCAGTATTCACTTAAAAAAGGGGTTATCTTCGTCAAGAAATATAGTGATCCAACAGAAATAAAAGAAAAATGAGTTCTACCGTATAAATGTTAACTAGCATGCTGTGTCTGGAAACATACAAATTGAAAGTCTACTGGATTTACACTGTTTGAGCTGTTAGTTGGCAATTATTACTCTTCGCGTAAGATCGCTCTAAATAACTCACTTGAAAATGGGATTATCTTTATCAAGAAATATAATGGTCCAACAGCAAAACAAACGGGTTCTACCGTGAAAATTATAACTAGCAAGGTGTGTCTGAGGGTCCCCTGGATTTACAATATTTAAGCTGTTAGTTGGCAATTATTACTCTCCGCGTAAGATCGCTCCAAAAACCGTATATCAGTATTCACTTAAAAAAGGGGTTATCTTCGTCAAGAAATATAGTGATCCAACAGAAATAAAAGAAAAATGAGTTCTACCGTATAAATGTTAACTAGCATGCTGTGTCTGGAAACATACAAATTGAAAGTCTACTGGATTTACACTGTTTGAGCTGTTAGTTGGCAATTATTACTCTTCGCGTAAGATCGCTCTAAATAACTCACTTAAAAATGGGATTATCTTTATCAAGAAATATAATGGTCCAACAGCAAAACAAACGGGTTCTACCGTGAAAATTATAACTAGCAAGGTGTGTCTGAGGGTCCCCTGGATTTACAATATTTAAGCTGTTAGTTGGCAATTATTACTCTCCGCGTAAGATCGCTCCAAAAACCGTATATCAGTATTCACTTAAAAAAGGGGTTATCTTCGTCAAGAAATATAGTAATCCAACAGAAATAAAAGAAAAATGAGTTCTACCGTATAAATGTTAACTAGCATGCTGTGTCTGGAAACATACAAATTGAAAGTCTACTGGATTTACACTGTTTGAGCTGTTAGTTGGCAATTATTACTCTTCGCGTAAGATCGCTCTAAATAACTCACTTGAAAATGGGATTATCTTTATCAAGAAATATAATGGTCCAACAGCAAAACAAACGGGTTCTACCGTGAAAATTATAACTAGCAAGGTGTGTCTGAGGGTCCCCTGGATTTACAATATTTAAGCTGTTAGTTGGCAATTATTACTCTCCGCGTAAGATCGCTCCAAGAACCGTATATCAGTATTCACTTAAAAAAGGGGTTATCTTCGTCAAGAAATATAGTGATCCAACAGAAATAAAAGAAAAATGAGTTCTACCGTATAAATGTTAACTAGCATGCTGTGTCTGAAAACATATAAATTGAAAGTCTACTGGATTTACACTGTTTGAGCTGTTAGTTGGCAATTAATACTCTTCGCGTAAGATCGCTCTAAATAACTCACTTGAAAATGGGATTATCTTTATCAAGAAATATAATGGTCCAACAGCAAAACAAACGGGTTCTACCGTGAAAATTATAACTAGCAAGGTGTGTCTGAGGGTCCCCTGGATTTACAATATTTAAGCTGTTAGTTGGCAATTATTACTCTCCGCGTAAGATCGCTCCAAAAACCGTATATCAGTATTCACTTAAAAAAGGGGTTATCTTCGTCAAGAAATATAGTGATCCAACAGAAATGAAAGAAAAATGAGTTCTACCGTATAAATGTTAACTAGCATGCTGTGTCTGGAAACATACAAATTGAAAGTCTACTGGATTTACACTGTTTGAGCTGTTAGTTGGCAATTATTACTCTTCGCGTAAGATCGCTCTAAATAACTCACTTGAAAATGGGATTATCTTTATCAAGAAATATAATGGTCCAACAGCAAAACAAACGGGTTCTACCGTGAAAATTATAACTAGCAAGGTGTGTCTGAGGGTCCCCTGGATTTACAATATTTAAGCTGTTAGTTGGCAATTATTACTCTCCGCGTAAGATCGCTCCAAAAACCGTATATCAGTATTCACTTAAAAAAGGGATTATCTTCGTCAAGAAATATCTGATCCAACAGAAATAAAAGAAAAATGAGTTCTACCGTATAAATGTTAACTAGCATGCTGTGTCTGGAAACATACAAATTGAAAGTCTACTGGATTTACACTGTTTGAGCTGTTAGTTGGCAATTATTACTCTTCGCGTAAGATCGCTCTAAATAACTCACTTGAAAATGGGATTATCTTTATCAAGAAATATAATGGTCCAACAGCAAAACAAACGGGTTCTACCGTGAAAATTATAACTAGCAAGGTGTGTCTGAGGGTCCCCTGGATTTACAATATTTAAGCTGCTAGTTGGCAATTATTACTCTCCGCGTAAGATCGCTCCAAAAACCGTATATCAGTATTCACTTAAAAAAGGGGTTATCTTCGTCAAGAAATATAGTGATCCAACAGAAATAAAAGAAAAATGAGTTCTACCGTATAAATGTTAACTAGCATGCTGTGTCTGGAAACATACAAATTGAAAGTCTACTGGATTTACACTGTTTGAGCTGTTAGTTGGCAATTATTACTCTTCGCGTAAGATCGCTCTAAATAACTCACTTGAAAATGGGATTATCTTTATCAAGAAATATAATGGTCCAACAGCAAAACAAACGGGTTCTACCTTGAAAATTATAACTAGCAAGGTGTGTCTGAGGGTCCCCTGGATTTACAATATTTAAGCTGTTAGTTGGCAATTATTACTCTCCGCGTAAGATCGCTCCAAAAACCGTATATCAGTATTCACTTAAAAAAAGGGTTATCTTCGTCAAGAAATATAGTGATCCAACAGAAATAAAAGAAAAATGAGTTCTACCGTATAAATGTTAACTAGCATGCTGTGTCTGGAAACATACAAATTGAAAGTCTACTGGATTTACACTGTTTGAGCTGTTAGTTGGCAATTATTACTCTTCGCGTAAGATCGCTCTAAATAACTCACTTGAAAATGGGATTATCTTCATCAAGAAATATAATGGTCCAACAGCAAAACAAACGGGTTCTACCGTGAAAATTATAACTAGCAAGGTGTGTCTGAGGGTCCCCTGGATTTACAATATTTAAGCTGTTAGTTGGCAATTATTACTCTCCGCGTAAGATCGCTCCAAAAACCGTATATCAGTATTCACTTAAAAAAGGGGTTATCTTCGTCAAGAAATATAGTGATCCAACAGAAATAAAAGAAAAATGAGTTCTACCGTATAAATGTTAACTAGCATGCTATGTCTGGAAACATACAAATTGAAAGTCTACTGGATTTACACTGTTTGAGCTGTTAGTTGGCAATTATTACTCTTCGCGTAAGATCGCTCTAAATAACTCACTTGAAAATGGGATTATCTTTATCAAGAAATATAATGGTCCAACAGCAAAACAAACGGGTTCTACCGTGAAAATTATAACTAGCAAGGTGTGTCTGAGGGTCCCCTGGATTTACAATATTTAAGCTGTTAGTTGGCAATTATTACTCTCCGCGTAAGATCGCTCCAAGAACCGTATATCAGTATTCACTTAAAAAAGGGGTTATCTTCGTCAAGAAATATAGTGATCCAACAGAAATAAAAGAAAAATGAGTTCTACCGTATGAATGTTAACTAGCATGCTGTGTCTGAAAACATACAAATTGAAAGTCTACTGGATTTACACTGTTTGAGCTGTTAGTTGGCAATTATTACTCTTCGCGTAAGATCGCTCTAAATAACTCACTTGAAAATGGGATTATCTTTATCAAGAAATATAATGATCCAACAGCAAAACAAACGGGTTTTACCGTGAAAATCATAACTAGCAAGGTGTGTCTGAGGGTCCCCTGGATTTACAATATTTAAGCTGTTAGTTGGCAATTATTACTCTCCGCGTAAGATCGCTCCAAAAACCGTATATCAGTATTCACCTGAAAAAGGGGTTATCTTCGTCAAGAAATATAGTGATCCAACAGAAATAAAAGAAAAATGAGTTCTACCGTATAAATGTTAACTAGCATGCTGTGTCTGGAAACATACAAATTGAAAGTCTACTGGATTTACACTGTTTGAGCTGTTAGTTGGCAATTATTACTCTTCGCGTAAGATCGCTCTAAATAACTCACTTGAAAATGGGATTATCTTCATCAAGAAATATAATGGTCCAACAGCAAAACAAACGGGTTCTACCGTGAAAATTATAACTAGCAAGGTGTGTCTGAGGGTCCCCTGGATTTACAATATTTAAGCTGTTAGTTGGCAATTATTACTCTCCGCGTAAGATCGCTCCAAGAACCGTATATCAGTATTCTCTTAAAAAAGGGGTTATCTTCGTCAAGAAATATAGTGATCCAACAGAAATAAAAGAAAAATGAGTTCTACCGTATAAATGTTAACTAGCATGCTGTGTCTGGAAACATACAAATTGAAAGTCTACTGGATTTACACTGTTTGAGCTGTTAGTTGGCAATTATTACTCTCCGCGTAAGATCGCTCTATATAACTCACTTGAAAATGGGATTATCTTTATCAAGAAATATAATGGTCCAACAGCAAAACAAACGGGTTCTACCGTGAAAATTATAACTAGCAAGGTGTGTCTGAGGGTCCCCTGGATTTACAATATTTAAGCTGTTAGTTGGCAATTATTACTCTCCGCGTAAGATCGCTCCAAAAACCGTAAATCAGTATTCACTTAAAAAAGGGGTTATCTTCGTCAAGAAATATAGTGATCCAACAGAAATAAAAGAAAAATGAGTTCTACCGTATAAATGTTAACTAGCATGCTGTGTCTGGAAACATACAAATTGAAAGTCTACTGGATTTACACTGTTTGAGCTGTTAGTTCGCAATTATTACTCTTCGCGTAAGATCGCTCTAAATAACTCACTTGAAAATGGGATTATCTTTATCAAGAAATATAATGGTCCAACAGCAAAACAAACGGGTTCTACCGTGAAAATTATAACTAGCAAGGTGTGTCTGAGGGTCCCCTGGATTTACAATATTTAAGCTGTTAGTTGGCAATTATTACTCTCCGCGTAAGATCGCTCCAAAAACCGTATATCAGTATTCACTTAAAAAATGGGTTATCTTCGTCAAGAAATATAGTGATCCAACAGAAATAAAAGAAAAATGAGTTCTACCGTATAAATGTTAACTAGCATGCTGTGTCTGGAAACATACAAATTGAAAGTCTACTGGATTTACACTGTTTGAGCTGTTAGTTGGCAATTATTACTCTTCGCGTAAGAGTAACTCACTTGAAGATGGGATTATCTTTATCAAGAAATATAATGGTCCAACAGCGAAACAAACGGGTTCTACCGTGAAAATTATAACTAGCAAGGTGTGTCTGAGGGTCCCCTGGATTTACAATATTTAAGCTGTTAGTTGGCAATTATTACTCTCCGCGTAAGATCGCTCCAAGAACCGTATATCAGTATTCACTTAAAAAAGGGGTTATCTTCGTCAAGAAATATAGTGATCCAACAGAAATAAAAGAAAAATGAGTTCTACCGTATAAATGTTAACTAGCATGCTGTGTCTGGAAACATACAAATTGAAAGTCTACTGGATTTACACTGTTTGAGCTGTTAGTTGGCAATTATTACTCTTCGCGTAAGATCGCTCTAAATAACTCACTTGAAAATGGGATTATCTTTATCAAGAAATATAATGGTCCAACAGCAAAACAAACGGGTTCTACCGTGAAAATTATAACTAGCAAGGTGTGTCTGAGGGTCCCCTGGATTTACAATATTTAAGCTGTTAGTTGGCAATTATTACTCTCCGCGTAAGATCGCTCCAAGAACCGTATATCAGTATTCACTTAAAAAAGGGGTTATCTTCGTCAAGAAATATAGTGATCCAACAGAAATAAAAGAAAAATGAGTTCTACCGTATAAATGTTAACTAGCATGCTGTGTCTGGAAACATACAAATTGAAAGTCTACTGGATTTACACTGTTTGAGCTGTTAGTTGGCAATTATTACTCTTCGCGTAAGATCGCTCTAAATAACTCACTTGAAAATGGGATTATCTTTATCAAGAAATATAATGGTCCAACAGCAAAACAAACGGGTTCTACCGTGAAAATTATAACTAGCAAGGTGTGTCTGAGGGTCCCCTGGATTTACAATATTTATGCTGTTAGTTGGCAATTATTACTCTCCGCGTAAGATCGCTCCAAAAACCGTATATCAGTATTCACTTAAAAAAGGGGTTATCTTCGTCAAGAAATATAGTGATCCAACAGAAATAAAAGAAAAATGAGTTCTACCGTATAAATGTTAACTAGCATGCTGTGTCTGGAAACATACAAATTGAAAGTCTACTGGATTTACACTGTTTGAGCTGTTAGTTGGCAATTATTACTCTTCGCGTAAGATCGCTCTAAATAACTCACTTGAAAATGGGATTATCTTTATCAAGAAATATAATGGTCCAACAGCAAAACAAACGGGTTCTACCGTGAAAATTATAACTAGCAAGGTGTGTCTGAGGGTCCCCTGGATTTACAATATTTAAGCTGTTAGTTGGAAATTATTACTCTCCGCGTAAGATCGCTTCAAGAACCGTATATCAGTATTCACTTAAAAAAGGGGTTATCTTCGTCAAGAAATATAGTGATCCAACAGAAATAAAAGAAAAATGAGTTCTACCGTATAAATGTTAACTAGCATGCTGTGTCTGGAAACATACAAATTGAAAGTCTACTGGATTTACACTGTTTGAGCTGTTAGTTGGCAATTATTACTCTTCGCGTAAGATCGCTCTAAATAACTCACTTGAAAATGGGATTATCTTTATCAAGAAATATAATGGTCCAACAGCAAAACAAACGGGTTCTACCGTGAAAATTATAACTAGCAAGGTGTGTCTGAGGGTCCCCTGGATTTACAATATTTAAGCTGTTAGTTGGCAATTATTACTCTCCGCGTAAGATCGCTCCAAGAACCGTATATCAGTATTCACTTAAAAAAGGGGTTATCTTCGTCAAGAAATATAGTGATCCAACAGAAATAAAAGAAAAATGAGTTCTACCGTATAAATGTTAACTAGCATGCTGTGTCTGGAAACATACAAATTGAAAGTCTACTGGATTTACACTGTTTGAGCTGTTAGTTGGCAATTATTACTCTTCGCGTAAGATCGCTCTAAATAACTCACTTGAAAATGGGATTATCTTTATCAAGAAATATAATGGTCCAACAGCAAAACAAACGGGTTCTACCGTGAAAATTATAACTAGCAAGGTGTGTCTGAGGGTCCCCTGGATTTACAATATTTAAGCTGTTAGTTGGCAATTATTACTCTCCGCGTAAGATCGCTCCAAAAACCGTATATCAGTATTCACTTTAAAAAGGGGTTATCTTCGTCAAGAAATATAGTGATCCAACAGAAATAAAAGAAAAATGAGTTCTACCGTATAAATGTTAACTAGCATGCTGTGTCTGGAAACATACAAATTGAAAGTCTACTGAATTTACACTGTTTGAGCTGTTAGTTGGCAATTATTACTCTTCGCGTAAGATCGCTCTAAATAACTCACTTGAAAATGGGATTATCTTTATCAAGAAATATAATGGTCCAACAGCAAAACAAACGGGTTCTACCGTGAAAATTATAACTAGCAAGGTGTGTCTGAGGGTCCCCTGGATTTACAATATTTAAGCTGTTAGTTGGCAATTATTACTCTCCGCGTAAGATCGCTCCAAAAACCGTATATCAGTATTCACTTAAAAAAGGGGTTATCTTCGTCAAGAAATATAGTGATCCAACAGAAATAAAAGAAAAATGAGTTCTACCGTATAAATGTTAACTAGCATGCTGTGTCTGGAAACATACAAATTGAAAGTCTACTGGATTTACACTGTTTGAGCTGTTAGTTGGCAATTATTACTCTTCGCGTGAGATCGCTCTAAATAACTCACTTGAAGATGGGATTATCTTTATCAAGAAATATAATGGTCCAACAGCAAAACAAACGGGTTCTACCATGAAAATTATAACTAGCAAGGTGTGTCTGAGGGTCCCCTGGATTTACAATATTTAAGCTGTTAGTTGGCAATTATTACTCTCCGCGTAAGATCGCTCCAAGAACCGTATATCAGTATTCACTTAAAAAAGGGGTTATCTTCGTCAAGAAATATAGTGATCCAACAGAAATAAAAGAAAAATAAGTTCTACCGTATAAATGTTAACTAGCATGCTGTGTCTGGAAACATACAAATTGAAAGTCTACTGGATTTACACTGTTTGAGCTGTTAGTTGGCAATTATTACTCTTCGCGTAAGATCGCTCTAAATAACTCACTTGAAAATGGGATTATCTTTATCAAGAAATATAATGGTCCAACAGCAAAACAAACGGGTTCTACCGTGAAAATTATAACTAGCAAGGTGTGTCTGAGGGTCCCCTGGATTTACAATATTTAAGCTGTTAGTTGGCAATTATTACTCTCCGCGTAAGATCGCTCCAAAAACCGTATATCAGTATTCACTTAAAAAAGGGGTTATCTTCGTCAAGAAATATAGTGATCCAACAGAAATAAAAGAAAAATGAGTTCTACCGTATGAATGTTAACTAGCATGCTGTGTCTGGAAACATACAAATTGAAAGTCTACTGGATTTACACTGTTTGAGCTGTTAGTTGGCAATTATTACTCTTCGCGTAAGATCGCTCTGAATAACTCACTTGAAAATGGGATTATCTTTATCAAGAAATATAATGGTCCAACAGCAAAACAAACGGGTTCTACCATGAAAATTATAACTAGCAAGGTGTGTCTGAGGGTCCCCTGGATTTACAATATTTAAGCTGTTAGTTGGCAATTATTACTCTCCGCGTAAGATCGCTCCAAAAACCGTATATCAGTATTCACTTAAAAAAGGGATTATCTTCGACAAGAAATATCTGATCCAACAGAAATAAAAGAAAAATGAGTTCTACCGTATAAATGTTAACTAGCATGCTGTGTCTGGAAACATACAAATTGAAAGTCTACTGGATTTACACTGTTTGAGCTGTTAGTTGGCAATTATTACTCTTCGCGTAAGATCGCTCTAAATAACTCACTTGAAAATGGGATTATCTTTATCAAGAAATATAATGGTCCAACAGCAAAACAAACGGGTTCTACCGTGAAAATTATAACTAGCAAGGTGTGTCTGAGGGTCCCCTGGATTTACAATATTTAAGCTGTTAGTTGGCAATTATTACTCTCCGCGTAAGATCGCTCCAAGAACCGTATATCAGTATTCACTTAAAAAAGGGGTTATCTTCGTCAAGAAATATAGTGATCCAACAGAAATAAAAGAAACATGAGTTCTACCGTATAAATGTTAACTAGCATGCTGTGTCTGGAAACATACAAATTGAAAGTCTACTGGATTTACACTGTTTGAGCTGTTAGTTGGCAATTATTACTCTCCGCGTAAGATCGCTCCAAAAACCGTATATCAGTATTCACTTAAAAAAGGGATTATCTTCGTCAAGAAATATCTGATCCAACAGAAATAAAAGAAAAATGAGTTCTATCGTATAAATGTTAACTAGCATGCTGTGTCTGGAAACATACAAATTGAAAGTCTACTGGATTTACACTGTTTGAGCTGTTAGTTGGCAATTATTACTCTTCGCGTAAGATCGCTCCAAATAACTCACTTGAAAATGGGATTATCTTTATCAAGAAATATAATGGTCCAACAGCAAAACAAACGGGTTCTACCGTGAAAATTATAACTAGCAAGGTGTGTCTGAGGGTCCCCTGGATTTACAATATTTAAGCTGTTAGTTGGCAATTATTACTCTCCGCGTAAGATCGCTCCAAAAACCGTATATCAGTATTCACTTAAAAAAGGGGTTATCTTCGTCAAGAAATATAGTGATCCAACAGAAATAAAAGAAAAATGAGTTCTACCGTATAAATGTTAACTAGCATGCTGTGTCTGGAAACATACAAATTGAAAGTCTACTGGATTTACACTGTTTGAGCTGTTAGTTGGCAATTATTACTCTTCGCGTAAGAACGCTCTAAATAACTCACTTGAAAATGGGATTATCTTTATCAAGAAATATAATGGTCCAACAGCAAAACAAACGGGTTCTACCGTGAAAATTATAACTAGCAAGGTGTGTCTGAGGGTCCCCTGGATTTACAATATTTAAGCTGTTAGTTGGCAATTATTACTCTCCGCGTAAGATCGCTCCAAGAACCGTATATCAGTATTCACTTAAAAAAGGGGTTATCTTCGTCAAGAAATATAGTGATCCAACAGAAATAAAAGAAAAATGAGTTCTACCGTATAAATGTTAACTAGCATGCTGTGTCTGGAAACATACAAATTGAAAGTCTACTGGATTTACACTGTTTGAGCTGTTAGTTGGCAATTATTACTCTTCGCGTAAGATCGCTCTAAATAACTCACTTGAAAATGGGATTATCTTTATCAAGAAATATAATGGTCCAACAGCAAAACAAACGGGTTCTACCGTGAAAATTATAACTAGCAAGGTGTGTCTGAGGGTCCCCTGGATTTACAATATTTAAGCTGTTAGTTGGCAATTATTACTCTCCGCGTAAGATCGCTCCAAGAACCGTATATCAGTATTCACTTAAAAAAGGGGTTATCTTCGTCAAGAAATATAGTGATCCAACAGAAATAAAAGAAAAATGAGTTCTACCGTATAAATGTTAACTAGCATGCTGTGTCTGGAAACATACAAATTGAAAGTCTACTGGATTTACACTGTTTGAGCTGTTAGTTGGCAATTATTACTCTCCGCGTAAGATCGCTCCAAAAACCGTATATCAGTATTCACTTAAAAAAGGGATAATCTTCGTCAAGAAATATCTGATCCAACAGAAATAAAAGAAAAATGAGTTCTACCGTATAAATGTTAACTAGCATGCTGTGTCTGGAAACATACAAATTGAAAGTCTACTGGATTTACACTGTTTGAGCTGTTAGTTGGCAATTATTACTCTTCGCGTAAGAACGCTCTAAATAACTCACTTGAAAATGGGATTATCTTTATCAAGAAATATAATGGTCCAACAGCAAAACAAACGGGTTCTACCGTGAAAATTATAACTAGCAAGGTGTGTCTGAGGGTCCCCTGGATTTACAATATTTAAGCTGTTAGTTGGCAATTATTACTCTCCGCGTAAGATCGCTCCAAGAACCGTATATCAGTATTCACTTAAAAAAGGGGTTATCTTCGTCAAGAAATATAGTGATCCAACAGAAATAAAAGAAAAATGAGTTCTACCGTATAAATGTTAACTAGCATGCTGTGTCTGGAAACATACAAATTGAAAGTCTACTGGATTTACACTGTTTGAGCTGTTAGTTGGCAATTATTACTCTTCGCGTAAGATCGCTCTAAATAACTCACTTGAAAATGGGATTATCTTTATCAAGAAATATAATGGTCCAACAGCAAAACAAACGGGTTCTACCGTGAAAATTATAACTAGCAAGGTGTGTCTGAGGGTCCCCTGGATTTACAATATTTAAGCTGTTAGTTGGCAATTATTACTCTCCGCGTAAGATCGCTCCAAGAACCGTATATCAGTATTCACTTAAAAAAGGGGTTATCTTCGTCAAGAAATATAGTGATCCAACAGAAATAAAAGAAAAATGAGTTCTACCGTATAAATGTTAACTAGCATGCTGTGTCTGGAAACATACAAATTGAAAGTCTACTGGATTTACACTGTTTGAGCTGTTAGTTGGCAATTATTACTCTCCGCGTAAGATCGCTCCAAAAACCGTATATCAGTATTCACTTAAAAAAGGGATTATCTTCGTCAAGAAATATCTGATCCAACAGAAATAAAAGAAAAATGAGTTCTACCGTATAAATGTTAACTAGCATGCTGTGTCTGGAAACATACAAATTGAAAGTCTACTGGATTTACACTGTTTGAGCTGTTAGTTGGCAATTATTACTCTTCGCGTAAGATCGCTCTAAATAACTCACTTGAAAATGGGATTATCTTTATCAAGAAATATAATGGTCCAACAGCTAAACAAACGGGTTCTACCGTGAAAATTATAACTAGCAAGGTGTGTCTGAGGGTCCCCTGGATTTACAATATTTAAGCTGTTAGTTGGCAATTATTACTCTCCGCGTAAGATCGCTCCAAAAACCGTATATCAGTATTCACTTAAAAAAGGGATTATCTTCGTCAAGAAATATCTGATCCAACAGAAATAAAAGAGAAATGAGTTCTACCGTATAATTGTTAACTAGCATGCTGTGTCTGGAAACATACAAATTGAAAGTCTACTGGATTTACACTGTTTGAGCTGTTAGTTGGCAATTATTACTCTTCGCGTAAGATCGCTCTAAATAACTCACTTGAAAATGGGATTATCTTTATCAAGAAATATAATGGTCCAACAGCAAAACAAACGGGTTCTACCGTGAAAATTATAACTAGCAAGGTGTGTCTGAGGGTCCCCTGGATTTACAATATTTAAGCTGTTAGTTGGCAATTATTACTCTCCGCGTAAGATCGCTCCAAAAACCGTATATCAGTATTCACTTAAAAAAGGGGTTATCTTCGTCAAGAAATATCTGATCCAACAGAAATAAAAGAAAAATGAGTTCTACCGTATAAATGTTAACTAGCATGCTGTGTCTGGAAACATACAAATTGAAAGTCTACTGGATTTACACTGTTTGAGCTGTTAGTTGGCAATTATTACTCTTCGCGTAAGATCGCTCTAAATAACTCACTTGAAAATGGGATTATCTTTATCAAGAAATATAATGGTCCAACAGCAAAACAAACGGGTTCTACCGTGAAAATTATAACTAGCAAGGTGTGTCTGAGGGTCCCCTGGATTTACAATATTTAAGCTGTTAGTTGGCAATTATTACTCTCCGCGTAAGATCGCTCCAAGAACCGTATATCAGTATTCACTTAAAAAAGGGGTTATCTTCGTCAAGAAATATAGTGATCCAACAGAAATAAAAGAAAAATGAGTTCTACCGTATAAATGTTAACTAGCATGCTGTGTCTGGAAACATACAAATTGAAAGTCTACTGGATTTACACTGTTTGAGCTGTTAGTTGGCAATTATTACTCTTCGCGTAAGATCGCTCTAAATAACTCACTTGAAAATGGGATTATCTTTATCAAGAAATATAATGGTCCAACAGCAAAACAAACGGGTTCTACCGTGAAAATTATAACTAGCAAGGTGTGTCTGAGGGTCCCCTGGATTTACAATATTTAAGCTGTTAGTTGGCAATTATTACTCTCCGCGTAAGATCGCTCCAAGAACCGTATATCAGTATTCACTTAAAAAAGGGGTTATCTTCGTCAAGAAATATAGTGATCCAACAGAAATAAAAGAAAAATGAGTTCCACCGTATAAATGTTAACTAGCATGCTGTGTCTGGAAACATACAAATTGAAAGTCTACTGGATTTACACTGTTTGAGCTGTTAGTTGGCAATTATTACTCTTCGCGTAAGATCGCTCTAAATAACTCACTTGAAAATGGGATTATCTTTATCAAGGAATATAATGGTCCAACAGCAAAACAAACGAGTTCTACCGTGAAAATTATAACTAGCAAGGTGTGTCTGAGGGTCCCCTGGATTTACAATATTTAAGCTGTTAGTTGGCAATTATTACTCTCCGCGTAAGATCGCTCCAAAAACCGTATATCAGTATTCACTTAAAAAAGGGATTATCTTCGTCAAGAAATATCTGATCCAACAGAAATAAAAGAAAAATGAGTACTACCGTATAAATGTTAACTAGCATGCTGTGTCTGAAAACATACAAATTGAAAGTCTACTGGATTTACACTGTTTGAGCTGTTAGTTGGCAATTATTACTCTTCGCGTAAGATCGCTCTAAATAACTCACTTGAAAATGGGATTATCTTTATCAAGAAATATAATGGTCCAACAGCAAAACAAA
This sequence comes from Endomychus coccineus, assembly GCA_958510875.1. NCBI lineage: Eukaryota > Metazoa > Arthropoda > Insecta > Coleoptera > Endomychidae > Endomychus > Endomychus coccineus. The sequence goes on along the minus strand of OY294071.1, from coordinate 15,907,815 downwards.
CGGGTTCTACCGTGAAAATTATAACTAGCAAGGTGTGTCTGAGGGTCCCCTGGATTTACAATATTTAAGCTGTTAGTTGGCAATTATTACTCTCCGCGTAAGATCGCTCCAAGAACCGTATATCAGTATTCACTTAAAAAAGGGGTTATCTTCGTCAAGAAATATAGTGATCCAACAGAAATAAAAGAAAAATGAGTTCTACCGTATAAATGTTAATTAGCATGCTGTGTCTGGAAACATACAAATTGAAAGTCTACTGGATTTACACTGTTTGAGCTGTTAGTTGGCAATTATTACTCTCCGCGTAAGATCGCTCCAAAAACCGTATATCAGTATTCACTTAAAAAAGGGATTATCTTCGTCAAGAAATATCTGATCCAACAGAAATAAAAGAAAAATGAGTTCTACCGTATAAATGTTAACTAGCATGCTGTGTCTGGAAACATACAAATTGAAAGTCTACTGGATTTACACTGTTTGAGCTGTTAGTTGGCAATTATTACTCTTCGCGTAAGATCGCTCTAAATAACTCACTTGAAAATGGGATTATCTTTATCAAGGAATATAATGGTCCAACAGCAAAACAAACGAGTTCTACCGTGAAAATTATAACTAGCAAGGTGTGTCTGAGGGTCCCCTGGATTTACAATATTTAAGCTGTTAGTTGGCAATTATTACTCTCCGCGTAAGATCGCTCCAAAAACCGTATATCAGTATTCACTTAAAAAAGGGATTATCTTCGTCAAGAAATATCTGATCCAACAGAAATAAAAGAAAAATGAGTTCTACCGTATAAATGTTAACTAGCATGCTGTGTCTGAAAACATACAAATTGAAAGTCTACTGGATTTACACTGTTTGAGCTGTTAGTTGGCAATTATTACTCTTCGCGTAAGATCGCTCTAAATAACTCACTTGAAAATGGGATTATCTTTATCAAGGAATATAATGGTCCAACAGCAAAACAAACGAGTTCTACCGTGAAAATTATTACTAGCAAGGTGTGTCTGAGGGTCCCCTGGATTTACAATATTTAAGCTGTTAGTTGGCAATTATTACCCTCCGCGTAAGATCGCTCCAAAAACCGTATATCAGTATTCACTTAAAAAAGGGATTATCTTCGTCAAGAAATATCTGATCCAACAGAAATAAAAGAAAAATGAGTTCTACCGTATAAATGTTAACTAGCATGCTGTGTCTGAAAACATACAAATTGAAAGTCTACTGGATTTACACTGTTTGAGCTGTTAGTTGGCAATTATTACTCTTCGCGTAAGATCGCTCTAAATAACTCACTTGAAAATGGGATTATCTTTATCAAGAAATATAATGGTCCAACAGCAAAACAAACGGGTTCTACCGTGAAAATTATAACTAGCAAGGTGTGTCTGAGGGTCCCCTGGATTTACAATATTTAAGCTGTTAGTTGGCAATTATTACTCTCCGCGTAAGATCGCTCCAAGAACCGTATATCAGTATTCACTTAAAAAAGGGGTTATCTTCGTCAAGAAATATAGTGATCCAACAGAAATAAAAGAAAAATGAGTTCTACCGTATAAATGTTAATTAGCATGCTGTGTCTGGAAACATACAAATTGAAAGTCTACTGGATTTACACTGTTTGAGCTGTTAGTTGGCAATTATTACTCTCCGCGTAAGATCGCTCCAAAAACCGTATATCAGTATTCACTTAAAAAAGGGATTATCTTCGTCAAGAAATATCTGATCCAACAGAAATAAAAGAAAAATGAGTTCTACCGTATAAATGTTAACTAGCATGCTGTGTCTGGAAACATACAAATTGAAAGTCTACTGGATTTACACTGTTTGAGCTGTTAGTTGGCAATTATTACTCTTCGCGTAAGATCGCTCTAAATAACTCACTTGAAAATGGGATTATCTTTATCAAGAAATATAATGGTCCAACAGCAAAACAAACGGGTTCTACCGTGAAAATTATAACTAGCAAGGTGTGTCTGAGGGTCCCCTGGATTTACAATATTTAAGCTGTTAGTTGGCAATTATTACTCTCCGCGTAAGATCGCTCCAAGAACCCTATATCAGTATTCACTTAAAAAAGGGGTTATCTTCGTCAAGAAATATAGTGATCCAACAGAAATAAAAGAAAAATGAGTTCTACCGTATAAATGTTAACTAGCATGCTGTGTCTGGAAACATACAAATTGAAAGTCTACTGGATTTACACTGTTTGAGCTGTTAGTTGGTAATTATTACTCTCCGCGTAAGATTGCTCCAAAAACCGTATATCAGTATTCACTTAAAAAAGGGATTATCTTCGTCAAGAAATATCTGATCCAACAGAAATAAAAGAAAAATGAGTTCTACCGTATAAATGTTAACTAGCATGCTGTGTCTGGAAACATACAAATTGAAAGTCTACTGGATTTACACTGTTTGAGCTGTTAGTTGGCAATTATTACTCTTCGCGTAAGATCGCTCTAAATAACTCACTTGAAAATGGGATTATCTTTATCAAGAAATATAATGGTCCAACAGCAAAACAAACGGGTTCTACCGTGAAAATTATAACTAGCAAGGTGTGTCTGAGGGTCCCCTGGATTTACAATATTTAAGCTGTTAGTTGGCAATTATTACTCTCCGCGTAAGATCGCTCCAAAAACCGTATATCAGTATTCACTTAAAAAAGGGATTATCTTCGTCAAGAAATATCTGATCCAACAGAAATAAAAGAAAAATGAGTTCTACCGTATAAATGTTAACTAGCATGCTGTGTCTGGAAACATACAAATTGAAAGTCTACTGGATTTACACTGTTTGAGCTGTTAGTTGGCAATTATTACTCTTCGCGTAAGATCGCTCTAAATAACTCACTTGAAAATGGGATTATCTTTATCAAGAAATATAATGGTCCAACAGCAAAACAAACGGGTTCTACCGTGAAAATTATAACTAGCAAGGTGTGTCTGAGGGTCCCCTGGATTTACAATATTTAAGCTGTTAGTTGGCAATTATTACTCTCCGCGTAAGATCGCTCCAAAAACCGTATATCAGTATTCACTTAAAAAAGGGGTTATCTTCGTCAAGAAATATCTGATCCAACAGAAATAAAAGAAAAATGAGTTCTACCGTATAAATGTTAACTAGCATGCTGTGTCTGGGAACATACAAATTGAAAGTCTACTGGATTTACACTGTTTGAGCTGTTAGTTGGCAATTATTACTCATCGCGTAAGATCGCTCTAAATAACTCACTTGAAAATGGGATTATCTTTATCAAGAAATATAATGGTCCAACAGCAAAACAAACGGGTTCTACCATGAAAATTATAACTAGCAAGGTGTGTCTGAGGGTTCCCTGGATTTACAATATTTAAGCTGTTAGTTGGCAATTATTACTCTCCGCGTAAGATCGCTCCAAGAACCGTATATCAGTATTCACTTAAAAAAGGGGTTATCTTCGTCAAGAAATATAGTGATCCAACAGAAATAAAAGAAAAATGAGTTCTACCGTATAAATGTTAACTAGCATGCTGTATCTGGAAACATACAAATTGAAAGTCTACTGGATTTACACTGTTTGAGCTGTTAGTTGGCAATTATTACTCTTCGCGTAAGATCGCTCTAAATAACTCACTTGAAAATGGGATTATCTTTATCAAGAAATATAATGGTCCAACAGCAAAACAAACGGGTTCTACCGTGAAAATTATAACTAGCAAGGTGTGTCTGAGGGTCCCCTGGATTTACAATATTTAAGCTGTTAGTTGGCAATTATTACTCTCCGCGTAAGATCGCTCCAAGAACCGTATATCAGTATTCACTTAAAAAAGGGGTTATCTTCGTCAAGAAATATAGTGATCCAACAGAAATAAAAGAAAAATGAGTTTCACCGTATAAATGTTAACTAGCCTGCTGTGTCTGGAAACATACAAATTGAAAGTCTACTGGATTTACACTGTTTGAGCTGTTAGTTGGCAATTATTACTCTTCGCGTAAGATCGCTCTAAATAACTCACTTGAAAATGGGATTATCTTTATCAAGAAATATAATGGTCCAACAGCAGAACAAACGGGTTCTACCGTGAAAATTATAACTAGCAAGGTGTGTCTGAGGGTCCCCTGGATTTACAATATTTAAGCTGTTAGTTGGCAATTATTACTCTCCGCGTAAGATCGCTCCAAAAACCGTATATCAGTATTCACTTAAAAAAGGGATTATCTTCGTCAAGAAATATCTGATCCAACAGAAATAAAAGAAAAATGAGTTCTACCGTATAAATGTTAACTAGCATGCTGTGTCTGGAAACATACAAATTGAAAGTCTACTGGATTTACACTGTTTGAGCTGTTAGTTGGCAATTATTACTCTTCGCGTAAGATCGCTCTAAATAACTCACTTGAAAATGGGATTATCTTTATCAAGAAATATAATGGTCCAACAGCAAAACAAACGGGTTCTACCGTGAAAATTATAACTAGCAAGGTGTGTCTGAGGGTCCCCTGGATTTACAATATTTAAGCTGTTAGTTGGCAATTATTACTCTCCGCGTAAGATCGCTCCAAAAACCGTATATCAGTATTCACTTAAAAAAGGGATTATCTTCGTCAAGAAATATCTGATCCAACAGAAATAAAAGAAAAATGAGTTCTACCGTATAAATGTTAACTAGCATGCTGTGTCTGGAAACATACAAATTGAAAGTCTACTGGATTTACACTGTTTGAGCTGTTAGTTGGCAATTATTATTCTTCGCGTAAGATCGCTCTAAATAACTCACTTGAAAATGGGATTATCTTTATCAAGAAATATAATGGTCCAACAGCAAAACAAACGGGTTCTACCGTGAAAATTATAACTAGCAAGGTGTGTCTGAGGGTCCCCTGGATTTACAATATTTAAGCTGTTAGTTGGCAATTATTACTCTCCGCGTAAGATCGCTCCAAAAACCGTATATCAGTATTCACTTAAAAAAGGGATTATCTTCGTCAAGAAATATCTGATCCAACAGAAATAAAAGAAAAATGAGTTCTACCGTATAAATGTTAACTAGCATGCTGTGTCTGGAAACATACAAATTGAAAGTCTACTGGATTTACACTGTTTGAGCTGTTAGTTGGCAATTATTACTCTTCGCGTAAGATCGCTCTAAATAACTCACTTGAAAATGGGATTATCTTTATCAAGAAATATAATGGTCCAACAGCAAAACAAACGGGTTCTACCGTGAAAATTATAACTAGCAAGGTGTGTCTGAGGGTCCCCTGGATTTACAATATTTAAGCTGTTAGTTGGCAATTATTACTCTCCGCGTAAGATCGCTCCAAAAACCGTATATCAGTATTCACTTAAAAAAGGGGTTATCTTCGTCAAGAAATATAGTGATCCAACAGAAATAAAAGAAAAATGAGTTCTACCGTATAAATGTTAACTAGCATGCTGTGTCTGAAAACATACAAATTGAAAGTCTACTGGATTTACACTGTTTGAGCTGTTAGTTGGCAATTATTACTCTTCGCGTAAGATCGCTCTAAATAACTCACTTGAAAATGGGATTATCTTTATCAAGAAATATAATGGTCCAACAGCAAAACAAACGGGTTCTACCGTGAAAATTATAACTAGCAAGGTGTGTCTGAGGGTCCCCTGGATTTACAATATTTAAGCTGTTAGTTGGCAATTATTACTCTCCGCGTAAGATCGCTCCAAAAACCGTATATCAGTATTCACTTAAAAAAGGGATTATCTTCGTCAAGAAATATCTGATCCAACAGAAATAAAAGAAAAATGAGTTCTACCGTATAAATGTTAACTAGCATGCTGTGTCTGGAAACATACAAATTGAAAGTCTACTGGATTTACACTGTTTGAGCTGTTAGTTGGCAATTATTACTCTTCGCGTAAGATCGCTCTAAATAACTCACTTGAAAATGGGATTATCTTTATCAAGAAATATAATGGTTCAACAGCAAAACAAACGGGTTCTACCGTGAAAATTATAACTAGCAAGGTGTGTCTGAGGGTCCCCTGGATTTACAATATTTAAGCTGTTAGTTGGCAATTATTACTCTCCGTGTAAGATCACTCCAAAAACCACGTATTATTACTCACTCGAAAATGGGATTATCTTTATCAAGAAATATATTGGTCTAACAGAAATAAAAGAAACGACTCAAGCATTACCGCCTGAATGAGTGAGGTCCAGAAACAAAAGGGAACTGGATTGAAGAATTTTTCTGGTTCCAATGGAAAATTATGATCTAATGGATAGGTGGGATTATGTTTTAAGCGCATGGATACTATCCAAATATACTATCACAAAAATATTTTATCATCTGCCTTCTAATCCACATTTAGTATTTGATTAACTACCATTGAGGAATAAATGATTTTACATAGATTTGGAAATAGATGATAACTAATCTTGACATCTATGAAAACAATCGAGTGTCGTTTGTACCTTGATTTTCTATGACTAACGTCTTTGCGGCATCGCAACAATCGGCTACGTGAATTTCGATAGCATCGCTCACAAGAAATAAACTAAAGGAGATAACTCGTTTGCTAAATTTTACAATTCATTTCTATTAATCTATCGGCCCAGAAACGTCTTATCCGGATACAAAAAACAGTTCATATAATTCATGATATAGCTCGAAGGACCAATATATTGATATGCCATTTGGACAGACTGGTGTATGTACTCTGATTTCAAAGATAGAACACCTATGTATTTGCATTGACATGAATTCATCTTGTACATGAATATGAGACAATGTTGGGAATAATACTGACATGTCTTTGATCTGATTGAACAATATAATATCCTACAGAACAGCGTCTCAAGTTTCACAGACAGCGGTGATGCCATTGTACGACACATATTAAGAAATAGTAATTGCTTCTCCGCCGAAATTGAATATATATCGCCAAATAGAATTCTACATTATAAGCAACAGTGTTTTGGGACATCGAATTATTAAAAATTAAATCATCGTTACGACCAGATATTACCAGGGACGCTATTAAGAGTAGAACTAATGGAGGGTGTAATAAAAACTGGAGCATGTTTTAATTATCTTGTAGTGATTACGGCTCTTCAGGAAACCAGACAAATTATCTTCATTAAATAAAATACAGTACATGGTACCTAATTAGTTTATTATAGCATATTCATAACTACTCTACTTACTCCTTGTCATGCAAATAATATACACGGATGAAATGTACTATGTTTGTGAAGTTTGACCTACCAAAAAATTACAGTCCCTGCTGTTGATGTTTTTGTGGACGCTACCCTTTGATGTTATTGTTATTCTCGTTCATCCATTTAGTAATGGTATTATGATTGAAAACATGGCTCGAAGAACCAGTTCACAGACATATTGGCCACAAAATCACAAGTATTTATAGCTTCCATATTCTGCCCCTTTCATGGACCAGGAAGCCAAAAAGATTTTTGGAACATGAATGTATGTGTACGTTGCCAGGGAACAATGATTTTGGTGGGATTCGTTGTTTCCACCAATTTTCAATAAACGGTTCCTCGGAAATGTACCTTCAAGTATTGTTAAACATGAAATCAACGCCCACTGCAGCAATGGAGACACTACTGGAATTACCTCCAATTGGTAATCCAAGGAGACGCAAAGCTTGGTGCCTTCAGGATACAAAATACACTGGAGAATGTTCACATTGAGCCAGGACACATGAGCATCGTAAAAATTGTGACCAAGGACGTGTTAGGCATGAAAACAGATCACATTCCAAAGCGATACTCTTTTAACGACATATTCAGGGTATCAATACCAGAAAGAACTGAATGGGAACATATGTATACTCAAGAAACCCAAAGACAGGCTTCAGCTATTCATTGGGTAAACACATATCTGTCTTCCAAGCAGAGGTATATGCGATCCTCCAATATGTGCAGGAAAACAATAGGAGAGTCATCGAAGATGAGCAGATCCACATATTGATAGACAGGCTGCACTTAAGGCAATGAGAAGTCAGAAAGTAACATCCTGTCTGGTATGGACATGCAAAGAAGAACTTGAAATACTGGCAGACCGAAACCACGTTGAGCTGATCTGGGTGTCGGGAAATCAGGGAACGACATGCAATGAAAAAGCCGACGAACTTGCAAAAAGAGAGTCGGAGAACGCTCCAGATCCAGAACAGACCACGGGGGTACCAAAACGTATAGCACGAAGGTCTGTAGAAGACTGGATCATGGAAAACCACAAAGAATACTGGGAAAAATCCCAGAAAACGAACATGGGAAGAAGTACATCAAAGTCCCGTGTAACAAAAGAACGTAACAGGGCTCATGACTGGCCATGCGCCAGTAAAAGGGCACCTAAACAAAATGAGATTGTACAATGGCAAACTGACATGCAGACTTTGCGGTAAGGATACAAAAACAGTGACACAAATACTGTGTAAATGCGAGGCACTGGATAGCAAAAGACAGTCAATTTTTTGAAAGCCTAACGGCGAACCAGAATTATACAGTTCCCACCCAGTAAAGGACTTGTACAAACTCGTACAAGGTACAAAAATACTCGAGTGGATACCGTAAAGGAACAAAACAAAGGCAATGAACCAGCAGACCTAAGTGTCACCGGAGGCAATAGACAGGCAAGCCTACAAAGGGGGTGAAGTTTTTAGTGAGTATGCCTGGAATAGTGACTCTCACAGTGGACAATGAGACCCAAAGGCTCATAACCTCTCCATAAAGGGATTTCTCCACCTGCGCAAAAAAAACTGCAAAATTTCGAATGAACACTGTTATTCTTCACATATATTTGTGATCGGAGTTTCAATAAGCTACCCCAAGAATTTATGGGGTTATTACAAATATTGAAGCAAATAACCAATCGTCTTTTTAATGAATAAATCTTTAGCTAAGTCACACTTGGAGAATATATGCAAATAACAGTTTCTTGCATGTCCAAGAACTTTCGGTTGACATAGTTTTGATTTTAGATGCTCAACTGATGAATGAAAAGAATTGGGATTGCTTTGATTTTAAAGTCACAAAATACCTACGTTGTACCGATATACAAGAACAGCTCATATATGACTATTTATTATATGCCAATCTATCTATCTATATATTTCAGGTGATGAAGTCTGATTCGGTTCATTTTATAGATGGAAAAGCTATTCTCTGCACGGATCGGTTTTCTATCCCACGCAACACATTTTAATGGATTTGATTAGGGACTAGACAATTACGCTTCCAGACTACACCTCAAGAAAAAGTTTGCATGTCAGATGATATTTATATCTTTATCTATAAACCGAAGTGCTGTAATTTGCTAGAGTTAGGTGATTTCATTCACATTGTTAATATATTCAACTCATTACAGATACGGAGACTATAGCCAATACAAGAGCATCAAATAAATATACCCAAGCAACACATTGATATTTAGAAATATAAATACGTATATCGCCAATCTTCAATAGAACAGTTTTTGCATTGTTTATCCTTTCCTACAAATATGGTGTCTTTCCTTCCAGCTAGTGTCCAACCAATTTTAGGAAAAAGAAAGGAAATCCCTTCCTGATAATTGCATACCGATTGCACTACTATCTTTGATCAAGTAATAGAAAAAAGTCTATGTCGAACTCATTCAATAGCTGGAAATCACAATCTGGAACAACCGAAAATATTACTTCCGTCACCAGAGATCAACATGCTTGCCTACGTAACATAAATGGCAGGCAGCCATTGAAAAATATGGGGAATCTCTAGCTCTGGAATGGTTAGCTTCGAAGCATCAGACTGAGTATGGCACCAAGGCGTTCTTGGTGAACTTTCGTCATATTGTTTGCCGTTCCAACTTTATTATCGAGGCTTTTCTCAGATAGATCACTCCATGGGGTGGTTGACTGATTCTAGCTGGTTCTAGAGGGATCTGTCTTGGCACCAAATGTGTCCCCTCCACAGATTTGATTGCAATGAATGAAGATCTGTTAAGAATATTGAAATGGAGATCTAAAACGCAAGCTTGTATTTTCTCTAAAAAGGCGGATCCCACAATCCCTTATATGTCGGGTACAACTGTTCTAATGAAGTCCTAAATATCCATGCTCGGTATCACCACCAACCGCATCATCCCCTGGGACAATCATGGGAAATCAACTGAGAAAACAACTTCACAGAAAGTTGGTTTTCTAATCCATGCCAAAAGCTACTTTACTACACAGCAGCTCCTCATGATCTACAGAATACAGATTTGAGCTTTCCTCGAGTACTATTCTCATGTTTGAAGTTCAGCTCCCAAGCATACGCTGAAGCTCTCAGATTCTATTAAGAAGAAAGCTACTCGTCTGGTTTGTGATGTTGCACGTACGAATCCATTGACCTCTCTGATGAAAGATCGTAGAAAGATGAGTGATCTGTATCTTTATAGATATTTCTATTCACCGAGTCTGGCACCAAGGCCTTCTTGGAAAATTTCCGCCATATGGTTTGCCGCCCCAACTTTGTCGTTTACAATCGAGTTTTCTTTCAGATAGATCCCTCCATGTGGTAGTTGACGGACTTTTCTCCGATGTAATGGCTATCAATGATGGTGTTCCAAAGGAACCTGTCTTGGCACCATCTTTGTTTCTGCTCCATGTCAACGATCTGTTGGAAATCACGTGGTACACTGCGTAGCGCTTTCTCCTCTAGAGCCCCTATATCATCCTATATCTGGTTCGTTCCAACTCACAAGAGTCTTGTATATAGCGATTGGTAAAATTGATGCTGCATAAAGAAGAACGTTTGTTAGTTTTTTCATACAAATCTACGATCATGGTCCACTTGACCTTCAAAACAAGACGAAAGTCACTGTGTACATGAAACTTCGAATAAACAATGAGGAGTTGCTTTTGCTTATTCGAACTTATGATTAGGGAATATCAAGCTCCGTTTTTACACTTCTGATGATACGATCCGTCTAAAATAACTTTACTCAGTCCGCTGTTATGGTTTCTGTTTGTCTTGAAATAACTTTGAATATTTTATTTTACGAACAAGAATGTTTATCAAATCGATATATGATTAACTTAAATCTCGATGGGATGAAATGACGAAGCGTATGCTGCAAACCTGAAGTTTTATAATGGCGCCCCACGCTTTTATGCCTAATAAGCTCAAACGTTCTTATGCTTTTGAAAGTACTTATAATGGATGTGTCTCCTTGCGTACATAATGTTTGTCTCTTCTGAACATTACATTACCTGTTCTGATCAATTGTTGATTGAAGTTCTGAAAACAAAAGCGACATTTTAATGAAACACCTGTAGTATAAATTCAACGGAATTTATTATGAGGAAATGCCTTGAAACCCTTCCACTCACCATTTTCCATTTCAAGCTCTAAAAATGTGGAGCGTTGGTACAGAAAAAAAAAGTTACATTTTTTTTGCCTATCTGTCATTGTTTGGGAGAATAAATAGGTGCTGAATGTTACAGCGGATATTAGAATATGATATATATTGATAAAATAAAACAGTTGTGCTTTGTTTTTATCACTCATACCTTAGAAGCACTACCAAACGGACTAGTTTCAACAGTTAGCGTGTCATCTTCAGAATATTTATAAAAAAATATAGTAAAAGAGTTTTATTTTATCAATATATAAAATAATCTGCTTCCACTATAGATATATTTAATAAAGAACATACCAAACTAAATTTTATTCAATATGGAACATATAAAAACAATTGTTTTACTAGCTGCACATAAATGAGCGTTACAGTTAACACAATATATCTAATCAGACTTTGGACACTGGTGTTTCTTCAAGTTGAAACCTTTTTATGGCTGACAATATCCTTTTTAGAGTGGTTTAGGGATTCGTCAATGCCTTAAAATAGGTCAAGTCCATGATACATTTTTCTTCTCCCCACTTCACACTTTTCCCAATTTTCCTTTGGATTACAATGTAAACTACAAAAACACCATAAAAATAGTCCAAAATTAACAAAATTGGTCCAAAATAAGTCTAACAATTTCAAACAATACTTAATACCCACATATAAAAAAATCAACGCACTAGGCTAAAAATAGATGATAAGGTTTTTGGTTACCCTCCACGGGCACCTGCAATTTTTTTACCTACCAACCGTACCAACTGCTCACGTTTTTCTTCCATCAGTTATTATATGGCGTTACGTATCACATTATCAACCAAAAACTATAAGACATAGATATCATAAGTTACAAATTTTAAAATGTTGTGATTAATTGATGATGTGACTTTATCCACTTTTGTTAGCAAAATATCTCACAGACACTCCTGCGGATCAAATATAATGATTGTAGGAACAGAAAATATATTGAGAATGATTTAGAAACCGCCCATGAAAGACGTTAAATTATACTTTACGTTGCATTGAAATTTTATCTAAATGGTCTACATAATGTTTCATATTGACACCTGCTGTCATGTTAATTTTCGCAATTCACACTATAATATAACCTACTTTTATACTGACACTTGCTATCAAAACTATCAAAACGTACCACAGAATCAAGAAGAATTCTTGCACAGAATAAAGGCATGAAGTAGATTGTGACGTCACATCGATGACGTCACTTGAATGTTGAAATAATAAATTCGGACACTTCCGCAAGTTAAATATATACTTATGACATACATTTACAACCAGGAAAACATTTGTCCTTCTGACTAAATAAAATACCATAATACCATTAGAAGAAATGAATATGGATGTCAGAAATACCACTGAGGGCTACCGTGCCCAAAAAAAATGGTGCTCCTAGTTGCAAAATTTAAAATCCATACGACCACTAGGAACAGCGCAATCATATCCCCAGGGGGTTACGCGCGTACATGTCAAAAATAGTCTACATAGATCCAGAAATGCTCAAACGGATATATCCATTGGGATACAATACTTCCCTTACACTATATAGTAGTATAGTGAGAGAAGTATAGCACAAACGCAAAATATCACAAATTCGATGTACACTACAGTGCATGTGGTGAGCGAAAGGAGTTCTCCTCCCATTTATACGAGAAAACCACATCGACTAATGTCAGTTCTAAATAGCCGAAATGAAAATACAGATATTTGAACCATTGTATTGTGTATATAAAATTTCACCTCGAGAATTTTAATAGATGTATAATTGACTGGTTTTATGGAAATTATTGAGAATTCCGAAATTATACTCCATATTGATGGATAAAAGAAAGAAATTTGTAATCTTGAAGGAGAATTAATCATAAAACCAACCTGCCACTATATGGATGTTCTGTGGACGTTTACGTACCTCAAAATCGCTAGAGCTAGAGCATTCAAAATTCTCAACGTTTTTAAAGATAAGACGGTGCCAAAATGCTATGATACCTTTTGGCATGAGTAAGAGAGCAATTGGCATGAAGTGGGGTTTGGGTCCGAAGCAGCTGATGTGGATCTACTCAGCTATTATTATCCCATTATCCATGCGTTCTCCTAGAGTGGACAATAACCGAACTGGTTATACCCCAGAAGCTTCTGGTCCGAATACAAGGACTCTTCCTCAGAAGAATTACATCCTCGATGAAGAGTACACCGACTGCAGCATTGAGGGCCTTGCTGGGGATGTCACCCCTATCAATGACGATGAGGAATCTGGCAATGATAGCGGTCTACAGGCTTAGCTGCAATGGCTCCCTAAAGAGGTGGAGTGCAGATCAATCCCGTCTATTTAGAGGGCAGCCTGAAAGGCTACGACTAGAACCGTAGGACAGAATCAAAGCCCTGTGATTCGCGGAGCAGCATTTTAGGGAGACAGGAATGGGAAAATGACCGCACGCCACCGTAAGTACAATTTAGTATACGGATGGATCTAGAACAAACCCAAGACTCGGAGGTTTTGCGTTCTTAGATATATTGATGGGTACTCCGTGCGAATGGGGATCTCAACAGTCTTCCAAGCCGGGATGCTTGCCATCTACAGTTGTGCGGAGAAGCTACTTGGCTATGGTAACATAAATGAGACCATTTGGTACTGTTCGGATATTCAAGCGGATATTAGAGGTCATAGGCGACCGCAGCCAGCTCTGCGGGTTAGGCCTGGCTCTCTATGCTAGTGATTTGCATGCCCAGCCTTGAGCTTATATTGCTGTAGGATACACGCCCAAGAAGTGGAAGAGAACTCAACACACCACAACGGGGTATACAGATCTTATGGAACCATCTGAGAGATCAACATGCCCCAGCATAGAGAAGCATTGCCGGTTGCCAAAGTGTTCCTTGGAAATGAGGTAGGCCTAAAGGGAAGCGAGATTCTGTCGCTGAGTACGCAAAGCATCAAGATAATCTCGAGATCTTTACAGGTCACGGAATAATGATAAAATATAAACGTACAATACAGAAAAGCGACACGCCCTTCTATATGAGATGTGGGAGAAACAAAGTGGAGACGTCAACCCACTTCCTTTGTGAATGTCCCGAGCTCATTAGAACCAAATTTACCTGCCTAAGTCCGGGGATCATCACGACCGATGATAAAGCAATTAAGCGTAAAAAAGATCTTAGGATTCTGTCGAGCAGCAAAGTATCCAAATATCCCCTGAAAAACGTAGCAGGGTGTAGTATACAAGGGTCTTTGACTAAGTGCACTGAATATTTTATTAAGCCCGCTACCATCTCAACCAATACCAATACCAATAAAGATAAAACCGTTTGTGCCTGAAATACTGTATTGCTTTCTTACACAACCCTGTAAGAACGATTAGTACGGCCCTGCACTAGAGTATTGCTAAGATATGCTAACTATTTGTTGGAAACATTTTTGCATACTTAGTCAAGAACGTAACTTCCAATAGCGCACCGTGAAATATGACTCAAGTTAATTGACTTGAATAAATCAATTACCCCCCAATATATAAAAGCGCTACTATGTAAGTATTAAATAGCATTCAAACTATTCAAATTACAAATGAAAGTGCTGTCTCTCTTGCTGGGTATTAATTTTGGTTTATACGGAACCTTTCAACGGAGCCCCATTCAAGATCATAAATTCAAAACTTTTCCTATTATGAGGTCGGAACGGTTTGAATTTAGTGGGTCTGGTGAATGTGCTGGGCCTCATCTTTTGCCGTAGTGTTCTTCACTCATAATAGTTAGTGGATATGATCCCAGTCTGTTTCATCTATAAATATTAAGTAGTGTTCTCTTCGGCCTTTACTTCAAGAAATTCATTCTTATGGATATTGATAAGACAGTAACTTTTTAGCACTGATATCAATAGCAGCAGAATTATATTTCAAAAGAATACTTACATCGAAGTCTTGTGTACGAGTTGTTCTGCAGATTAGTTATAAAAATACTAGACTAGCTCTGTCTTATTCATGTAAATGTGAGTGATTTTTATGGCTTCCAATTTGAATATTTAAATGTTGAGCGACGATATTGGAAAATAATACATTGAGATGACTAACGCAATCCACATTATCGCTATTTTCATTTAACTCTTCTACAAATGAAATTTAGTTATACAAATGCCCAATTTCTGAACGTATCATGACCCTAGGAAGTTAAATCCTCCCAAATATCAAAACGGACTGAAAACAGATTAACAGTCCAACACTACTGTCTGTAGTAATGGTCTCATTGTAAGAAATAGCGAAGACTTTAAAAAGCTGGATGCCGTAAAAACACTTTACTTTTCATTTGTTTCGACCAAATCGGAATACTATATGCATGTATAATGTATAGGTAGTATAGAACCCATTTTATGACATTCATATAAACCGATTCAGAAAAAGTTATTGAGGTTTTCCCATCTCAAAAATACCCCAATGAGCATACGAGGGTAAGGTGAAAAGTCCCTGAAAAATGTAAAAAGAAATGATTTATTTGGTCAAAACTTATTTTATCTCTCAACATAATCTCCTTGTACCCAAACACACTTCGTCCAACGGTTTCTAATTTTTCGATCCCTTCCAAATAATACGATTTCGGCAATCCTTTGAAATAGGCATTTGTTTCAGCGGTGAGCTCATCGTTCTGTCCACCGAGGCATTTCTTCAAGTTTAGAAATAAATAATAGATAGATTTTGCCATTGCGACTGCGGAACTGTTCGGCCGTTTTTGCTTCAAATCGGCGTCGAATCGTTCCAACAGCTCTGCATAATATACGCCGGTGATCGTTTTGCCCTTTCAAGGTAATCGATATGGACGATACTGTGTGCATCCCAAAAAAGTGACGCCAAGACTTTGTTCCGATAAACCCACTATGCATTTTTTCAGCCGCGATTTGCCAGGACAAGCCCACTGTTTCCACTGTTCTTTGGTCTCTGGTGTATTGTGATGGGTCCATGTTTCGTCCACGGTTACGAAACGGCGCAAAAAGTCCATCTTATCACGCTTGAACATCGCCAAACACTCCTTTGATGTTATCACACGGTTGCGCTTATTGTCAACAGAGAGCAAATGTGGCACCCATCTGCAGATAGCTTTCTGATATTCCAAAGTTTATGCAAAATATTCCTTACCCGCTCGGTAAGGCCCATAGCCTCAGCAATCTCGTGCTCTTCAACTCGCCGATCGTCCAATATCATACCATGGATTTTATGGACGATTTCTGGCGTTGACGACTTATGAATCTTCCAATCGATAGTGAGGAGTCCCCATTATGCTCAACAAGTAATGCTTTGATTTGCGAAATGTTTTTCCACGCAAGAAATAATGAACTTTATATTTACAAACAGCTGAAGTTTAATGCAACCCAAACTCAAGCTTGTATTTTCTCCAGGAAGAGATCCCACATTCCCTAATATGATGATGTCAGGTACAACTATTCCTATGAAGTCCTCCATACTCGGTATCACCACCAACAGCACCCTCTCCATGAGACGATCATGTGAGGTAGCTCTTCACAGGAACTTGGTTTTCTATTTCATCTCAAGAGCTTTACATTACACCCCATCAGCTCATGTTCTACAAAGCACAGATTCGACAAGTCCTGGAATACAAGTCACACGTTTGAAGGTAAGACATACAAAACAACACTTTCGATTACTGACAGTAGCTTCTACCATATTGAAACAGTTACCCAAAGATTGGACATTTTGATACAAAAATTGTAGGTTTCTTTGCTCGTGACTGCTATTATTTGCTCCATCCTGTATGTTTTAATTCCTTCGTGCTCGTTTGACAACAGTGGAACTGCACATTCGCAGGTATCGTTGACCAGTAACAGATCAGCCTCCCATTATGAATTTCTTCGAAAAAGTATGGAGCAATGATGAAATTAGCTGTGACACCGCAATAAACGGTCATTCTATTAACCATATTTTACAGTTTTGAGTACCTTGACTTCACTATTAAGAGAGAAATATGCCCCATCTATCCAAATAGTACAGGATAACCATTCGGGTTCAATTTCTATCTAAGCCAATATCCGTACACGCCAAAATCTGCCTCCTTCATTTCGAATAGTATTTGCAGTTTATGTATTTTCCAAAGTGTGGTGTATGATCTCTCTATAGCATTTGCAATCGTTCTATTATCGCCTTCATACTACTCATTGCATGCGGATTATAGTTACTATCCTGAAGAACTTCTGCAAATAGGGCATCCCTGGTCTTCCTAAGATTGGAAAGTCAGTTAAAAACCCTGTTGTTTCAAATTTACTAATCAAATCACAAGCTTTCATTTGACCTGCTCTCAAACCCATTTTGGTACGGGATCTTCGTAATCCAGCAGTGTAATTTCTACCTCATTAATAATAACATTAAGATTCTTGTATGCAGATCCATGTTATCAAAGTTTGTACCGTTTGAATTTACATTTACGTGAGTTTTATTTTGAACACAAATCTCCAAATAGCGACGATTTCGTTGACACTTCTATCAACAGTTGTCACAACAGCTCTTTTGTTTTCTATAACTAAAATGCAATTATTGAGGCAACTAGATTCCGTTAAATTTTCGCTACTAGCTACGTTTCTTAAGATTATATAATAATCTAAAATATACCTCTTACTTTATAATAACCCTACACTTCTAATTGAGTTATCAAATCCGTGTGAAGAGAGCAGTTTTCTCGAAAGCTCCCTTTATTGGAAGAGGTAATTTGTGTCGCTATTCCTCGTTGATGAACATAGCTGCAAACTTTTCTGTTCTTCCATGCATATTCCTGAAAAAAAATCGATTTTGACTTCCATAAAGAATCAAAAACCTGTCCAATCATCATGTAGATTTGGAACATTCATGAATGCTCAGATGTAGCTCGTCTATCACTGAAATGTTGACATTGTTCATTACATTCAATAAAAGATCCTCCAATTTTTGCAAAACTCAAACGGCTTAACTCAGAACAATATCAAATCTTCAGCTGTAGGATCTACTTTTTTCGTGAGATCATCAGTGTCCAAGTCCAATTAATTGCAAGCAAATGAGAATAATGAACAAAACTTGCAATCTGTTTGGTGTAATCAATGCCTTTCGAGCTATTAACAAAACTGTTTTACAACGTTACACGTATAATTTAATTATACGTAGGTCTTAAATCATGATGTGGTGAAAGTTTACCAAGAATATTACAGATTTTTGAAATTCAAATCATTACATAATAGATTTAAAAACTATCACCATCTAGATATTTTTGTTTCATTTTGGTTTTATGCACCTCAATTTAGTGTGGGGAAAAGTTAGGAATGCAACTTCCGTCTGTTACATAAACAGTTCACAACTGGGTTTAATGTATAGTGGGTGAGAATATTGAGCAATTACGAACACAACAGCTTTAAAAATGAAATGCCTAACGTCACGCAACTTTAAACTTATAATGTAACGTGCAACATGACCCTCCCCTGAAGTGATTTGGCATCAAACGTAGGTAATTCGATAGAACCACGAGTTTCACTTCATCCATCACGTTATCCTTGATAAAAATTTCTTTGTGCTCTTTTGTCAGTGGTAATGATATCGTTCTAACTTGAACTGTCTATCCAGTTATTCTTCTCCAAGCTGAAGAATGGAACCTCATTAACATTATATAAATACTGGATTCACTTGATAAAGATTTTTCTTTTCACAGCGTATACGTTCAACTGATGGTTAAGTCGTGAGAAATTAGCATCCTTATCCACCAAATTTCTCAATGGAATTGGAGACATTCTGACAACAAAGTGGCATCAAAGTAAACTTCATTTCTCCAGCCATACTCTGGTATTTGAGTATGTTTGGAGAATTTGTTTCACATTTTCGATCTTCGTTTCAACTGCTGGTATTTTATGATCTTGATTCCAATCTTTCTCTCCAAGATCATGGCTTTCTCGCTCTCATCTACATCAGGTCGGTCTTTTGCTAAAACTGTTGTCAATAGGCCATCGATAAAGGTAGTTAGTTTGACGGAAATTTCTCCTTAACGCATGTATGTCA
Organism: Endomychus coccineus; assembly: GCA_958510875.1. Taxonomy (NCBI): domain Eukaryota; kingdom Metazoa; phylum Arthropoda; class Insecta; order Coleoptera; family Endomychidae; genus Endomychus; species Endomychus coccineus. The sequence goes on along the minus strand of OY294071.1, from coordinate 15,888,433 downwards.
GAAATCTATTGAAAAACATGTGGAATTCCTAGCTGTAGCATTGGATACCTCCATACCATTTGACCGAATCTGGCACCAAAGCCTTCTTGGGAAATTTCCGTCTTATGGTTTGCCGCCTCAACTTGGTCGATAGATAGGTAGATTACTTCATGTGGTGGTTCACGGACTATCCTCCCATACAATGGCTATCAACGCTGGTGTTTCACAGGGATCTGTCTTGGCACTAACTTTGTTTCTGCTCCATATCAACGATCAGCTTTGCAGATGATGGTACACTTCATACCGCTTTCTCATCAAGAACTCCTATACCATCAAATGATGCCAGAGGAGCGATACAGATACAGGTTGGTGCAATTAAGGGAAATCTGGCAATGATTTTCAAATGAGGATATGATAATCTAGTGAAGTTTAATGCAACCAAAACGCAAGCTTGGGTCTTCTTCAAGAAGACGGATCACACAACCCCTAATATGATGATGTGAGGCACAACTATTCTCAGGAAGTCTTCCATATCCATGCTCGGGATCACCACCAACAGCACCTTCTCATGGTATGATCATGTGAGGTCCATTGAGAAAACCGCTCCAAAAGCTTGGTTATCTATTCCGTGCCAAGAGTTACTTTATTACTGCTTTATCTACAAAGCACAGATTCGACCAGACCTGGAGTACTGTGCACATGTTTGGAGTTTGGCTCATAAACATACACTGAAGCTCATGGATTATGTCCAGAAGAGAGCTCTTCGTCTGATTGATCATGTCACACTTACGAATTCATTGACCTCTCTAGAACATCGTAGAATAGTGGGCGATATTTCTATGGTCGGTGTTCATCAGAAATCTTGTCTGTTATTCCACCACGAGAGCTTCCAGATGGGCGGACCAGACGGGCTCAAACTAATCACCACTTCATTGTCAAGCTCGAGACCTGCCGAACTTCTTCCTACCAGACTTCATTTTTCGATCGAACAGCAAAGTTGTGGAGCTCTTTACCTAGTGAGGTCTTTCCCTATGTCTATAACCTAACCTATTCTCCAAACCTAAAAAAAAATACTAATGCCTATCTCCTCTCCCAACATTCCACCGCTGGCTTACACGATGTTCTTGGCGCATTATAGGTTTCCCTCTCGTATAGAAAAAAAATATGAAAATGAATATCTACGACATTGTGAACAAATGTACAAATTTGATATTTGTCAATCGATGTGTAAAAATGGAAAAACTGATTGAAAATAAATTTATAAAAGTAATAATATGATTATATAAAAGGTATGTCATATTACAATAAATCAAACTAATTTGTTTCTAAAGTGTAAAAATTATTTGATCTGTATGTAGATATATATTTGTGCATATAAGCTAACTAACTATTTTACTTAATAAAATCGTGATTCATAATCAATGTTTATCATTCCAGCTTTTTAATAGTTGGGCAAATCGTTTATATTCTTTATAAACAATAAATAAACAATTTAATTGGCTCATTTTCGAAATTGACCGTTTTTGATCGAATGAAGACTATTTTTTGTCATAAACAATTTTTTTACTAACAAAATAGATGAATTCGACCAAAAGTTCTATTTTAGGATCGTTTTCGGATAATTTTGGTATTCTGAGTTCGATTTAGTTGTCAACATCGTCGAACGTATACCCACAAATTTTCTAATTTGTTATAAACAAATTATATTTATTATTAAATAACGAATTTGACCAAAATGTCGAATTTATAGTCGTTGTCGGATAATTTTGCCCTCTCGAGTAAGATTTTATTGCATACATACATTTTTGAATTATTATAAACAATTATGTTTACTAATAAAAATACGAATTTGACCAATTGTTTTCGGATAATTTTAGCCTCCTTAGTACGATTTCATTGCTATTATGATCTTCAAAATCATACATAAATGTTTGAATTGTTAGACCTTTTTATTAATTTTCACATAATATGCACACTTAGAACTTGATCTTTTTGACAAAATTGATGAAATGTATTAAGTCTTAATATAATTTAAAAATGGCATGCCACCAATTTTAAATAATTGTTTTCTCTTCCATAACAATGCTCCCATACCTCCTTAAAAAAATTAATATGTTCAATTTTAAATATATATTTATTAATACTTTGTCATACTAAAGCGTCAAAAATTTTTCACTTTTAACATTATAAAGACGCATGTAGGAATTTGCAAGAGTTTTAATTAATCAAGTTAGTATAAATCTGACTCAATCCCTGAATATCATTCCTATGGTTCACAGAATTGGAATCCCGTTTTATGTGAATCATCTCCAGGATAGATCTTTTATAATAATTGGTTTCTTCAGTTAAAATATTAACATTTTTGTAATCAAACTGATGGTTATAATCAAAGCAGTGTTTAGCAAGGGCGGTGGAATTTTCTAAGTATTATTTCTTGTGCTATACTTATGGCCGTACATTCTTTTTTGTAAATATTGTTTAGAGATTCCAGTATAAGTTCCATCACAATCTAAACAATTCAATTTATATACTGTGTGGGTTTGTTTATCTTTAGGTATTACAGGTTTTAGATTTGAGAAATATTTCCCAACACAGTTAGTAGGTTTATGCGCAACATTTATATCGTACTTTTTCAAACATTTTTTAATTTTTTCTGAGGTCTCCGGAATGTATGGTAAAGTTATATAATTGTCTGTATTACCTATTATGTTATTTTTATATGAAGAACCATTATAGATTTTGTTTATTCTCTCTTTAATGATAGGATTGAAGAACGTTTTTGGGTAGCCATTCATTTCTAGTGTATTACGAACAATTTTTAAATTTTTGGGACGGTCTTCTGCGTGGGACAATTTCACCGCGCGGTCTGTAAGGCTGTTAATGACACTTTTTTTATAACAAGCTGGTGCAACGGAATTGAAATGAAGATAACGTTGAGACCAAACTTCTTTAGTAAACCAAGAAGTTTTTATTTTTCCATCTGCATCATGCCTAATGTTCATATCTAGGAAATTTATGTTTTTGTTTATTTCTATTTCACAAGTGAATTGAAGTTTACAGTGGAAATTGTTGAATTTATTAATCACATATTGAACTTTATCGTTGGGAACACACATAAGGCAATCATCTACATATCGTTTAAAGAATACAGGCTGAAAATCTAATGAATTTATAACGGATTCCTCTAGGCATTCCATAACGAGGTTAGCAATGGTAGCTGAAATAGGAGATCCCATTGCTGTGCCGCAAATTTGTCCAAAATATTGCTCACCGTACTGAAAATAAGTGCATTCTAAACAAAACTTTACCGCATTTATAAAATCCGATTGATCAAGAGATGTGTGGTTTTTAATCTCTGCCCAACGTATTTTGATGCAATTCAATGCCTTACAGCCTTACAGACCGCGCGGTGAAATTGTCCCACGCAGAAGACCGTCCCAAAAATTTAAAAATTGTTCGTAATACACTAGAAATGAATGGCTACCCAAAAACGTTCTTCAATCCTATCATTAAAGAGAGAATAAACAAAATCTATAATGGTTCTTCATATAAAAATAACATAATAGGTAATACAGACAATTATATAACTTTACCATACATTCCGGAGACCCCAGAAAAAATTAAAAAAATGTTTGAAAAAGTACGATATAAATGTTGCGCATAAACCTACTAACTGTGTTGGGAAATATTTCTCAAATCTAAAACCTGTAATACCTAAAGATAAACAAACCCACACAGTATATAAACTGAATTGTTTAGATTGTGATGGAACTTATACTGGAATCTCTAAACAATATTTACAAAAAAGAATGTACGGCCATAAGTATAGCACAAGAAATAATAACTTAGAAAATTCCACCGCCCTTGCTAAACACTGCTTTGATTATAACCATCAGTTTGATTACAAAAATGTTAATATTTTAACTAAAGAAACCAATTATTATAAAAGATCTATCCTGGAGATGATTCACATGAAACGGGATTCCAATTCTGTGAACCATAGGAATGATATTCAGGGATTGAGTCAGATTTATACTAACTTGATTAATTAAAACTCTTGCAAATTCCTACATGCGTCTTCATAATGTTAAAAGTATATTTTAGGAAGAACGCTTAATGTAAATTCCAATGCAGGTCTAAAACCTTTTCAAGTACGTCATAAATCTACATCTGGTTTCCAGTAAATATCAACAAATAGCTTCGAACTTCAGTTGCTTTGAGACCATAGCAATATGCGTTTGTATATTATGAGAATTTTACTGAACAGTGGATTCTTGTTACAAAAAATTATACTTTAATATTAACGATACAATTTTCGATTGTTCGTGGTTCTGTTCGTTTCGACGGCGTGGGCTTTTTGATTGAAAATTGTGCGATATGGACGCTTGTGCTAATTAATTTTAATTAACCCCTTTTTACATAATAAGTCTTCTGATGAAGGTCGTGAGACCGAAACGTACGTAAAGACGAAAATTTAAAACAGAGAATTTTTATATAAATTCATACTGGGTCAAGAATCTTTATATTATTAATAAATTGTCGAAAAACAGCTACACCTTCTTGCGAAAGGAAATGAATTGACTGCTGGAAAAATCGTTGTTGAAATTTTAAATAAATTTCATTACTAAAGTGTGAATAATTAATAATTAACTTTGTTCCACATATTCAAGTTTCAATAAAATATAGAACGTAGATAATATTTCATCATTATCAAGTGAACAAAATGTTCAGATAACTATGACCAATGAAATTAGGATCGATTAACAGTTAAACTTTGAAACTCAGTTAGCAACATAGCAATATTCACCTCAGCGTAGATTTTCAATGATTTTAGAAGTGTGGTAATCGAATAACCCAATTAATCCCGGGGAATATACCTCTAAATGCGAAATTCATGAGTAACATCGAATCAACGTCACTACAAAAATCCCCGGGCACGCACATGTCTCTCCTGAGTGCAAATTGATCTAATTCGTAAATAAACAATCAGGGATAACTTATGTGTTAGCGTAATTAGGTGTTTATCCTAGTTTATATACAATTTATCATTCTGGCTTACTAATTCAAATCAATTTAGCAATTATATTAGATTTGCAAGTATACCGGGTATTTCAAGTCAAGTGTACACCATTGGTAACAATTGAAGATCGCATAATTTGACAAATAACTTTCTTAAAGAACTATCAAATTCCGTTTAAAAAGTTCACATGCACTGGTGGTCTAAATTTCATAGCAAGCCAGTTATTAAAAACATTGTGGTTTACTAATGAAGTTGGTCTCAACCATATCTTCACTTCAATTCAGATGCACCAACAAGTTATAAAAAAGTGTTATAAACAGTCACACCCAGAAATCGGTTCCAGAAATCAGAAAATAGTTCGTAATACACTGGAAATGAATGGCTACCCAAAAACATTTTTCAACCCCATCATAAAAAAAGAATAAACAAAATCTATAATGGTACGTCATATATAAATAATATAAACGGTAATAAAGATAATTGTATAGCATTACCATACATTCCGGAGACCTCAGAGAAAATTGAGAAATGTTCAAACAACTAACCTACTACCTAACTGTTGTTAAATATTTTTCAAATCCTAAACCTTTAATACCTAAAGATAAACAAACCCACACAGTATATAAATTGAATTGTGTAAATTGCGATGTACACGAATCTCTAAACAATATTTACAAAAAAGAATGTATGGTTATAACCATGAATTCGATTACGAAAATAATAATACCAATTAATATAAAAGATCTATCCTGGAGATGATTCACATAAAACGTATCTCTAAGTCTGTAAATCATAGAACAGATATTCAGTTATCAAATCATAATTAGGTTATAGAACAGACGTTCAATCATTGAGTCAAATTTATTCAAATTTAATTAACTAAATCCTTGCAAATTCCTAGATACGTCTTTATAATGTTAAGAGTATATTCTAGATAGAATGGTGAAATAATCACTATTTCTAGTAAGGTCTAACAACCTTTTCCTATAACCTCATGAATCTTTAACAGCTGGTTTGAAAGTAGATACTTCAGCTTATTAGAGTTTGTTTTGTCAGTGTTATTCTCACATATGATATGACTTCGATTGCTAGAGACAGATTGCTATGCAGTGGCTTCTTGATACATATTCATATACATTAATGTGTTACAATTAATCGTGTTTCTGTTCGTTTTGGGCGATGTGGGCATTTTTAATTAAATATAATGCGATAAGGATGATTTGTGCTTGGTACAATTAGTTTCAAATAATCCCTTTTTAGACAGTGATACGTCTTCTGATGATGGACGTGAGACCAAAAGGTACGTGTAAGCTGAAATTGTAAACATGTGTTAGTGTAACCTATTCCCCTAGAATTTATATATATTTCATATCTGGGTCAAGAATCATTGTTAATAAGCGAATATTTCCTTTTTTACATGTTTGTGAGTTGGCTGTGGAGATAGGGAAACAAATAAGCAATGTCAACAGTTCTGACAGATCAAGTTTAAAATATCACACAAAATCGACAACAAGCTTTATTGAATTCTCACATTCAGAGAAATATGATATATTGGAGTCTTACATTGTTTGCCGAAAAAACGCTTTAGAAGCACTAAAACGGTACGAAAACACATTTCCTGAACGTGAGGTGCCCAACAGGCAATATTTTTTGAGATTATATAGAAGATTTAGAAGTAATGAAGAGGTTTTTAAGAAGCAAATCTAGCATAAAAAAGAACTGATATTGAATGAAAATGCAGAAATAAATATTTAGGCGTATTTTAAGGCAAACAGAAATATATCTACTAAAGATTTGGTGAGGGAAATCAATTATAACTTATGTACAATTTGGAGAGTATTAAAAAACATAAGTTTGTACCCTATAAGTATCGCCGTGTTCATATTTTAATATCTCGAGATACCGGCAGACGGTTGAGTTCCTGCCGATGGCTAGTTGAATTTTACGCAGTAAATAATAACTTATTGCGTTTAATATTTTGGAGCGACGAAGCGAATTTTTCAAATAAGGGGATGTTCAACGGAAAGAATATGCATTATTGGTCAAGAGAAATTTCGTTTCTCAGCCATTCTAGAAATCCACAAAAACGATTTAGTATAAAAGTTCGGTGTGCTTTTATATACGGAAAAGTAATTGGACCAGTTTCTTATGAATGTTGTTTGAATTGTAGATGATATGTGGATTCAATATTATCATCATAATTTGTTAGAGAGTATTTGGATAATATTAGTTTGGAAGAACTACTTTCAGATGGTGTTCCTCCCTATCCTTTCCACGAAGTTAATGAGGTTCTACAGAGAATGGTTCCCAATAGATGGTTGACATCAAATGAATCAATTCATTGACCATCATGATCTCCCGACATAACTCCTCTAGATCATTTTTTTGGGGTTATGTCAAAGACCAGGTTTACAGAAGATTTGAAAACTTGAAGGAACTTCAAAATAGCATTGCACAAATTGTGGCTTCTATTGATGACAGAACAACTCCGAAGGCCACAAATTCTATGCTCAAAAGAGCACACATGTGTATTGAATAAAATTGAGATATTTCTGAACATTTATTGTAAAAATACTGTGTTCTTTTTATGTTGAGTTAATTAAAATAAATTGAACTGTCAACGTCGCTTATTTGTTTTCCTAGGTCCACAGCCAACTCACAAAAATCTAAAAATGGAAATAACTCGCTTGCTATCAAATTTAGACCACGGGTGTATGTAAGCTTTTTAAAAAAAAATTCAATAGTTGAACGAAGTAAAGATTTTCCAAGGTTACCATTCCGCGGAAGTCTACTATTCAAGATATTTATGTGATCTGTTTGAACTACCAATATCTGCAGAATGATGCTGATGACAAGATGATATGCACTGAAAATCAGTAGCAGGAGAAGAGAACAATCTATATTTATTTTTAATAAACTCATAAGCTGATATCAGAACATGAATGATCCATAAAATAAATTCATATACATATTTTAAGTACATATTGAAAATATTGTGGGAAAGTTTCTTGATACCATCGAGATAATGAAGGCTTCTGCGACCGAAAGCGGTCAAATAAAAACTCGAAAATACAATTGGTTCGTGACCCCTAATTGTTTTGAGCAGTTTATATTCCTACTTCTTTAGTTTTGAGAGATGTTTTATACTTCACAAGTTGCCGGCATATGTGTTAATAAAAAATAGAGAACATAATATTATGCTTGTAATCCTTGCGTGCTGAGTAACTACTTAGATGTTTGTCAAATTCTCATGTCAAGATTTCGATCTTTAGCAACACGATTTGATTATGTGTATTATATAATGAAAAGACCGGAAAGTCATTGTTCCGGTTTTCTTTTACTACGATATGAACAGACCAAGAAAACTTCAAATTTAAAACTATTTGACTTGAATACTTACGTTAAGTATCTAACAATTTGCATGGCTAAATTGCGACTCAACTCTCAATAATAGGGAATATATAATATACTGAAGCGCATTGCGGATGAAAACATTTTGAGATAATCACGTTCTTTATTGTTCGTGGCTTTTACATTTGTATAACAAGAATCAATCCATTGGTATTAAAACATTTGGATAGAATCATTATGTAACTTTTGGTGAAGGGGACCTTTGAGTATCTACCTATGTACTACAGGCCTGGACAACCCTAAAAGTAAATTCATTTCTGAAGGTCGAGCATAACTCATATCTCTTAGCTTTGCGACCACAAACCAATATTTGATTATTTTTGTTGCCGACTCATCACCATTTCGAAAGCAACTCATAGCATTAGTCAAAATTGAAGAACATGCATTCAATAATATATTTACTTCAATATAAAGAAGTTAAGGTTAGATTAGGGGGTGTTGTTCCTACTGCGTCCTTGAGGGAATAATGAATCCCCATCAGGCATCAGGGTGCTGTGTTAATTAGTACGCCAGTGAGCTTTGAATCTTATAAAATTTTCCTAACTTCAATGGTGTAATTACTTCTATGGTTTTGTAAGTCATCAAGTACGCACCCATTTGCTTCTGTGGTGGGATGTAGCTTCGCAGTCATCGATCAAATGTATCAGTGTTTATTCCGCTTGTCTACAAAATCTACTTGTCTTATTCATTAGGCCAATTTTCTTATATGACCGTTGAGTTTCCAGCGCTCCGTCATGAATCTTTATCATGATTCTTAGATTGTTTCTGTTCCTCATGTATTTTGTAAGTAGTCTTTTTTATTCAATTTATCTTGGATTGTCTATGTCCCGAAAGACAACTGTAGGGTCTCCAATGTTTACGACTAAGTTCTGGGTACTCTGCTCCACGGTCGTATATACAGGCTGGAATCTCGAGGCTGTTTCCTATAAGAGAAGTGAGTCCGCTTAGCGTCATCTGTTGCGTAGTACCGAAAGGGTGGCGCATGAGTCGAGGGATGTTCTCTGGCACGTATACGACCGTGTTTGAACGATATGGCGCCTAATCCTGACATTCTGACAACATATTTCGATCCATGCGCCAGGTGGTGGCTGAGCGAGAGACTACGAGTTTGGCGGAATGTAAGAGACTCATGTCAAAAATGTAGTTCCCAGACCTGTATATACGACCGTGCTCTGCTCTGAGATAGCTGTGAATTCCCATACCACTGGAAGCATAGAGATCGAGAATACAGTACTTGAATGACGGATTTCAGTACTAGCTCTTTCTAATTTGGTTCTATCTCTTTCTAATTTGTCGGAGGAGAGAACAGACTATTAGAAAAGGATAAAACCACCGCCGTTCGCTTAGACCTAGTCAAATTGATACGGCTCATATGGGCTTCGAGTACTCTATCCTTGATCTCTATGGCTCGAGGGCTGCGTTCTGTCAAAGGCGTTCCAACTCCCTCGCGTCCAAGAGCGTTCTCATTTTCATTGTCGTCAATTCCTGTATGATATGGGAGCCAGTGGAGGGTGATTTTGTTTAGTAATCTTGAGGTGTTTTGTTTGGTTTTGCAGGTAAGAACCATCCTTGAGCTCATATTGTTGGGTTAGGCACTTTATGGCTGTTTGACTATCAGACATGACTCAAAAACTTCGGCCCTCAATATGAGATGGCGAAAATGTTCGATATTATATTGACTGTCAGACTCGGTTGGAATTGCAGATAATTGCTCAACAACCAACAGCATGGATTTTGAGGTCGTAAATCTAATTGTAAACATACACACTTTATCACGGAGAATCTTGATTATAGACTGCATGTGGGCTATATCTAGCGGACTTTTCCAGAAACTTTGATAGAGTTAACCGTATGCTAATAGCTAAAATCGGAGAATATTTGATGAGGTTACAAGTCATTCAAAGTGATCTGATTGACAGACCTCAGTCGGTTAAGCTATGGTGTAGCTGTGTCATTTCCAATTTCAAGTACCAAATGGGGCTCACCAAGGATCACATATGGGCACATTATTACTTAACCGTTTTGCTAACACCCCTCATCTAATCTAAAGTCCTTTCAAACTTTTCGGTTTCGATTTTTTGTAAGAAAACTTTTTTGTTTTATTACAATCTTTCAAAGTCAATGTAAATTGTCAGGAGGATAATGAATATTGTTAATCACAATATGCGTATTAATAGGTACTTCCATATTAAATGTTTTGTGATGAATAAAAGTACCTAGTGATCGATTTGCGGTGACATACAATGTAGGTACCTTTTTGAAATTTATATTATTTGCTATTCTGTGTACATTGTGCATTCGGTGACAGTTATGAGATATCGGTACAGGTGACGAAGAGGGAGGAATAATTGAAACATTAAGATATCCCCTTTGGAATTCTCTCAAGGACAAAACCTGACGGTCAAACTACTGGGTCCAATTAAAGGGACGACGGCTAATTATTCGTTATTGAATAATTGAGACGTAGCAAGAGGCTTAGAACTGCTTTATTTTGAGTGTAACATTATCAGCTTATACATAATGGATTACTGATTACTCATAAAATGTGAATTGAATCAAATTCAGTTTATATTAAAAAAGTTATAAACAAATTTCTAATGAATAATCGCCTACCGCGAATAGCTAATCTTGAAAATTCTTGGCTTCCGGATGGATTCCGCGTCACAACAGCACGACTTGATGTGGACGTTTCTCCAGCCATTACTGGTGGCATCTTCAGGACAGGTTTGAGGTATGAACTGTTCAAGCCTCAAGCCTGATCATTTCAAAGTAGATGTTAGTTTCGTAACTCGATATTGTAGGGCTTCACGTTTGAGAACCGCTAGTTTAAACTATCATGATATTTATATGAAGCCTTTAAAAGATGTTTATGAAAATATTTGTGATTCATGAAAGGTAGATCTCAGTTTAAATTTTTACTATCAGAAATAAAATCACGTTCTTTAAATGAATTCATTTTTATTCCTTCAAATTTTATTATTTAAGAGAACGTTCTGAAAATCTCTGGAGATCGTAAAATTATTATACATTATTTATGTATCTAATGCTATTATAACTCGTTAAAAATTTAAGTAGTTGAGTCACTATCGCTTTAATGCCAAACAATAAAACACTAACGGTTAATAAAAAGTAACTGTTCTCATGTTTCATAAATTTTGCAGAAATAAAATTAATCCACTGATTTACACTAGCCTGAAATATGATCTACAGTAGAGTAAACGAATAGGAAACGGTAAATATTCAGTTCCAAAGATTTGCGATTTTTCCACAACTAGGTATCATTATCTACCTACTTCGTAGGTTTAGCGAAAACTATAATTTCTATCCAGGTTGTTAAAAGTTAGACCCGTACAAATATGGAATATCGCATTTCTCGTGAATTTTGAATTATCAGAGTTATAACCATATATCTAATATAGATAGATGGGTATAACATATACATAAGTAGAGTACAGTCACAGATATAGATCATTATTTGGAACAGTTCTACAGTTTACAGCATGACGATAAATCACGGTCGTATACACAGGTCTGGAAACTCTATGGTTGACTTGAGTCTCTTACGGGTCGCCTAACTCGTAGTCCCTCGCTCAACCACCAGATAGCGCTTGGATCACGAAGTGGTAAAACGATTTCTATCCGGAATCGCAAGCATCCACTTCTTTCGCATTTCCGCATCTTTCGGCACTTTAAAAACAGAAGCTTTACACTTTTGTACCCCGTTTTGCATTTCGGCACAATGCACGATTTCGTAATTTGTTTCTAAAAACGCAGGTATTCCTTTTGTTGACAAGTCAACTGAGTTGTCAGAAAATACTCCTACGTGACGACTTTTGGTACTACGGGCCAGTCGACGCTTAGCGGACTCACTGCTCACATAGGAAACAACCTCGAGTTTCCAGACCTGTGTATACGACCGTGCGATAAATCAACCCAAACCCGATGTCGACACCTGTAATCTTTCTCCCTAATTTGGATGACCCAGATAAACAATGGAAGAAATCTATAATAGGCTAACTTCATGTTGTAAAAAAATCTGCATAATATCGATATTAAGTAGTAGCTATTTCGAAATGAATAGCACTACAGTGAGTATCCATTACAACGATTAAATATAACAGTTCAATCAATGGCTGGTAGATGGTGCATTTTCTCAAGGGATAAGTGGCGCTACAGTTTTCTAATCTTTAATAGTAATGAGATGATTAGTTATTTCTAACACTGCATAGAGGTGAAATTCATAGATACTTGCACTATAAATACTATGATGTTGATGGCAATACGATAGTTTGAACTCTATGTGACCATGCAGTATATATTGGTGTTAATTTATTTAATCCCAACAAAGCTTCCACATATCTAACAATTTTATAAATTTGATTTTCGAATTATCCAAGTTACCTTTGACGATAGGTTCCTGTTCTAACAGTAACAGCCCCAACCCCCGGTCAACTTTAGTTGGCATTATAAGCATCAAGTACATTACACTAGCAGTTCAGTTATTATGTGTTCTATGACTGGCAATGTTGACAGTAGAGAAGAGGCTACCTCATATCCTCTTATCCTCAGAATAGGTACCTACAGCGGTCAACGGTCATTGTGATTCTGGATAGATGCGTTTTCAAGAACTAAGAATCGACTCGACGTTTAATGAAACAAATTAGAATTAAATGAAAAGTAGTGTTCGACTATTCGAATCTGATGAAAATAAATTAGTCAAGTTATCAAATACTTTTCAGCTTGCATTACCTAGCAGTCTTTGGCAGAAATCATCGATTCTCCAACAATTTTAAAAGAGTTTGCAATGTTACCCCGATTCATGAATATTTGTTTATGTACTATGTTTTTCCTGTTTCATAATAGACATTTGTTTTAATGATGAAATAAGTTTGTATTAGAAATGGTAGGCAAGTCAGGTACACGGTCGTACATACAGGTCTGGAAACTCGAGGTTGTTTCCTATGTGAGAAGTCAGTCTGCTAAGCGTCATCTGTTGCATAGTACCAAAAGGGTGGCGCAAGAGTCGAGGAATGATCTCTGGCACGTATACGACCGTGTTCTCTGGCAACTGTCATTGTTGACTTGTAAACACAAGGAATACCGGCGTTTTTAGAAAAAAATTACGAAACCGTGTATTGTGCCGAAATGCAAAATGGGGTACAAAAGTGTAAAGCAAGAAGACTTCTGTTTTTAAAGAGCCGAAAGATGCGGAAATGCGAAAAAAGTGGATGCTTGCGATTTCGGATAGAAATCGTTTTAACGAGGTCTTTTATGTGTGCGAATGTATAATGTATAACGAAAAAGGGGAAGTTATTTTTAATGTAATACATTTTGACAAGAGTAACAGTTCTATCCCTCTCTCAAATCAGAATAGTAAATATTTTACTTAATAATGTGATTGTCGTCATACTTCGATCCAAGCGCTAGCTGGTGTCTGAGCGAGGGACTAAGAGTTTGGCGGCATGTAAGACTCAAGTCAAACATACGAGTTTCCAGACCTGTATGTACAACCGTGGTCAGGTATGATAAATCATTACTTCAATATCTTACTCATAAGTATCTGTATTTTGTTTGATCAATGATGATCACAATTAAATACAATCTGATGTTATCCTAGTCAGCATCAAGGTTCTCAATACTTACCCAATAGATATATACTCCATTACCAGCATCATAACAAGCAAAAATACTATTCAAGAAGTGAGAAGTTCATCTCCAGGAAACGTTTAATTTACTCGAGATTATAAAAATAAGGAAAACTAAAGGTTTTTCTAATTAGGCTTTAAAGAAACAATATAATTTCAGAAAACGTTTACTGAAAATAATAATCACAAATAATTTTCTTACAGTATTAATAAAACAAAGTATGCCCAAGTTAGCAACAGAAATTAGAAATAGAAAACAATATCTGAAAAAGTAATTAACAATACTAAAATTCGTCATTAAGAATATAATTAAGATTAAGGAGTGAATCTGAAGTAGTCAAATTCATTCTATCACGTTCATGTTGCCTTTCAACAGGCTCTTTACAAAAATACATGTGCCTTCCAATAAATAATTTACATTGTAATTGAAATTAAATATGCACACACACACACAATTAACTTAAATGTAGTAGCGCATATCAAAATAAAAATAATTATATTACATAAAGATACCTGTACAATAAATGTATTTTATTTACAAAGTAAAACTACCTATTGATAGTAACAACAACTAACACTTTTATTATCAGTCTTAGATAAATTGAATTACTTAAGCAAAGCCAAAGCCTTCCGAACACTCATGAATTGCCTTCAATAAATATGACTTCAACTTGTCGTATGTCTCATATACTGGAAGATCTAACTGGTTGAAACTGGAAGAGAAATAACACAAAAACATTAATAATCAATCTTAATACAGGCTTCCTTGAATATTTCATTTTTCAGTACAAGACAATCCTTTAAATAAACAACCACCCTTATCCACAAATATACTATTATAGTACTCAGGACGTTTCAACTACCAAGTAGCCATCTTCAGCAAATAGCGATGGACAATGGTTAAGACAAATCTTCGATCAATAAGTTAATTTCTCAGCACAAACGGAAAATGAAACGTTATTAATCAACCAAATTATAGCCATTACCTTCAAATATTACAATAACATTCATAGTTTCTCTTATCATCCCTCGATAATCAATTCCAGTTTATAGATGTAAGAACTAAAAAATCGTCAAAGCACAGAATAATATACTGTGGTGAAAGTGTCAAACATCCTTAACGTACACGACTTAAGGTTGTATTGCGCTGCATTTGCCAAAACATGGTGGTCAGGGCTTGTTGTATAGTCACTGTAGGTCAAACTAGAACTCGATATAAAGAACCATTTAAAGAAAAATAATGGTGAAAATCAGCATCAGCAGAACAAATTTCTCAAGAAAGTTTATCACTCTTGAAAACAGTAATGACAAATATCTAAGTAATTTAGAAGTGATAGATGAAAATATATTTTGCATTCGTTCATTTACATGTACATGTCAAAATAAATACATTTTTTGTATTAAAGTTGACTTCATTCAACATTTCAATGTAATACTGAAAACTTGTTGTATATCCTTATAATCAAGTATTTCTTTGCAAGTAAGTGAAATTTGTAAATTTTTTTTTTTATAGTTGCATATATAGATTTAATAGAAAATAGAAAAATGTACATTCTAGTAATAATCAATGTTTGGCCAAATTTATTGTTTAAACAATAAACAATCATTTATTAATGAGCGTCTTAACAATATACAATTGCTAGGTTTGTGACAAAAAGTCCGTAGGTCATAGTAATTTTGTTCGCTAAGTCGATTGGCACCCTCAAATAGACGAAATTTTTTTGATTTATAACAATTGTTTGAACAATGACTGTTTAAACAATCAATTTGGCTAAACAAAAAGACACGGGTAATTTTTTTCATTGATTCTATGATCTGTTAGCTTCATTTTTTTCACTTTCCTGAGCATTAATCTAACGGACTTTTCAACAGCTGAATTGTTTATTAACGTTTCAACAATAAACAATTGTGCAAAATGCGAGGATAAGTTCATATCTTGTAGTAATTTGGTCTTCTAAGTCGATCGACACCCTCCAATCAAAAGAATTCCGATGATTTTTTACAATTGTTGAAACAATTATTGTTTAAACAATTACTTCGACATAATAAAAAAACACGGGTAATTTTTTTTCCACTTATGCTATGAACTGCTTAGTTAGTTTGACTGTAATTAGGCTGCGTTTTGCCTGGGCCTTGATGGGTTAAATATGTGAGAATTTTCACGAAACTTAATCGGTTAACGCGCTATAACTTTTTAATAAAAGTCCATATGTACTTCAGAATGGTATCAATCTCTGCGTAATGAGTCACTCTACAGATATAAATCGCGAAAAAACGGTAATTGAAACAAAACAATAATTGGTGGTCAAACTCTCTTATTGAAAATGTATAAATACGTCTTTGGGCTCAAACTAGTATTTTCATGAGGATACCATATTTGTATAGCTCCTCAAAACATATTTAGTTAGAATTAGGGTATATTAATGGAAAGATCATCTATATGTCCGTTGTATGTTGTATGTTCAAGCAACAGTAGACTTAGCAAAACTGAATCTCTAAAATTACTTCAAAAGGTTATTAAATTTCTACAATAGACTCGTTTCAAAGTCGACTTCTATATTATGTCCATTTTACTATTTTCAAACTGAAATACAAAATAAACATCCAAAGAAAATTTAACATTGGCCAGAATCTTCCAATATCTACTTAGATATAATCAAAAACCCATTGAATGAAGGAAATCTTTCAATATATCTAAGTCCAGAATCTGTTGATGCATCGAATATAGGAATTGGTGCACTTTTAGAAGCGTTTTTTTACTTTTCTGCGAAGAGCAGTCAAACAGTCTTACATATGCAACTTTTAACTGTTTATCTCACTTCTCCACACAATTGCGAATAATTTGATATATCATATACTGGTGCTGAGTCAAGTTTATAAAAAGTTATTTCAGGATATTCACAGCGAAGTTTTACTTTTGGAAAAAAATTCGCCCTGAGCACAAAAGCAAATTTGTGGCTAAGGTGGCTTTTAATAATTCGCAATTAGGCAGAAAAGTGTGTTACATAGTGTTATTATGTGTGCTAATAAAGAGTTATATTTATATATATTTATTTTGTGATTTCTACTAAGTCTACTCCACAGTACTTTAATAGTATTTTTAGAGGAGGGCGATTGTTTTTTATTTATGTTATGTTATAGTGTATTTGCAGTGTGCACTCTTAATAGTTCAGTACAAGACTACTGTTAAATTCTTTTATACTGAAAAAAGAAACTGTAGCGATTCCAAGAACAATTTATATAAAAATATTTGAATTTGCCTGAGATTGATCCTCCAACCTCGATTTCTGTGGAAGCAGCTATGAAGTGAAGATCGATCACTTATAGTTATTTCTTGTCTACGGAATTATCTTCAGACTGTTTCATTAATTCTATACAAAAGTGAACAATATAAAAATAACATTTGCTTACCAGGTATGTGCTGAAGGTAATCGATCAGTGGATCGATCATCTCTGTGTATTTGGAACCTTTGAACTCCATTCATACCTTCCAATGCGGCGAAGCCTTGCAAAGGTACTTTCGAAGTACCAGTTACAAACTGAAGGAATTTTGCTCTGTCAGCTTGATCAAAAGCCCTAAGTGCTCTCCAGAACCACTGAATCTACAACAAAGCAGAGAGTTATTTCAATTCTAATTGTTCATATTACGAAGGATCGGAAACGGTGCCTTGCGGTACACCTTCACACTATTATTTTTGTGACATGTTAAATATATATTACAATAAACTGTAGAACACTTACTTGCAGAGAGTTTGCTTGATATTTGTGATACTCTGTATTAGATTTCAAGTCATCGATATCAACATTTGGCAGTCCAGAAATGAGCAGCTCTAATTCTTGCTCGTTGAAGATAGAAATAAGGCGCATGGGAATTATATCATAAAATCCTTCGAGGAAAGCGTTTAACCTAAAAAAATAATCAATGAGAATGGATGAGCTCTGGAAATCTAAAAGTCAAAAACCACTGGCCACCATCATTATGAGGTTTTGTTAGTAAGTTAGTAACTTAAATATTTTTGGAGAGTTAGTTATATTAGCTTATACGAAATTATTCGAATTCATAATTACTGTTGTTTGATGGCACCAGTCATCTTCATTTGACAGGAAAGTCTTATGTATTCCATTTTATTTTCTTCTGTCACAGGAACGTTTCTACCATTCGGAATTAAATCTCTAGTTTCAGTCACTCCAAATTCATTAATTTCGGTACTGAATGTCAAATCCAAACCAAGGTTACTGATATTGTTTTCTATTATATAAACTAAGCTGTTATAAAAACTGTAATCTTCACTTTCCATATCTGTATATTTCACAGGTATACCCAAAATGTGTTTGTAGAAAGAACGGGTAAAATAACATTCCAATAATTTATTGTCATAAATGGCTTTGGCTGAAAGAGAAAAAATGTAAAGTTCTTTATGTGAGAAATTCTTTTATGAACAAATAATAAATAAATAAACATTTCACTTAAGAGATAATTATCATAAAGTAAAACTATATTGTTGTATTAAAAAAACATGACTGAGATTATAACATAAAATTATGATTTGAATTTACAACAGTAAATTTTTTTATTAGGATAATGTATATTATAATGTGATAATTGATTATTGTAAAATTCTATTCGTGCGAACACATGTACACAAACTTAATAAACTCTGATTATTGAAAAAAAAAATCATAATACAACGCAGAATAAATCCATAGCTTCTGAGCCCTATATGAAAATGAATTTTCAACAAAGTTTTACGAGGAATGGAAAATATTATATTACAATACAACAACCAAGAGGAATAAAATCATAATAAAATAAATCAATAATGTGAATTATCTTGGAATTGATTGTTATCCAAGTTTAATGAGAAATGGAAAATAATATATTGCAATAAAATCAATAGCTATAAAAAATAATAAATTCTTAATAAAATGAAGAATAAATCAATGACGAATTATATTATTGAAAATGAGTTATCAACCAAGTTTTACAATCAATGGAAAATATATTTTAATACAACTAAGAATTATAAAATCATAATAAAATGAAAAATAAATCAATTACTGTGAATTATTTTATATGGAAATAAATTGTTAGCCAAGTTTAATGAGAAGTGGAAAATAATATATTGCAATAAAATCAATAGCTATAAAAAATAATAAATTCATAATAAAATGAAGAATAAATCAATAACGAATTATATTATTGAAAATGAGTTATAAACCAAGTTTTACAAGCAATGGAAAAGATATTGCAATACAACAACTAAGAATTATAAAATCATAATAAAATGAAAAATAAATCAATTACTGCGAATTATTTTATATGGAAATAAATTGTTAGCCAAGTTTAATGAAAAGTGGAAAATAATATATTGCAATAAAATCAATAGCTATAAAAAATAATAAATTCATAATAAAATGAAGAATAAATCAATAACGAATTTTATTATTGAAAATGAGTTATCAACCAAGTTTTACAAGCAATGTAAAAGATATTGCAATACAACAACTAAGAATTATAAAATCATAATAAAATGAAAAATAAATCAACTACTGCGAATTATTTTATATGGAAATAGATTGTTAGCCAAGTTTAATGAGAAATGGAAAATAATATATTGCAATAAAATCAAAAACTATAAAACTAATAAAATCATAATAAAATGAAAAATAAATCCATTACTGCGAATTATTTTATATGGAAATAGATTGTTAGCCAAGTTAAATGAGAAATGGAAAATAATATATTGCAATAAAATCAGTAACTATAAAACTAATAAAATCATAATAAAATGAAAAATAAATCCATTTTGGTGAATTATTTTATATGGAAATAGATTGTTAACCAAGTTTAATGAGAAGTAGAAAATAATATATTGCAATAAAATCAATAGCTATAAAAACTAATAAAATCATAATAAAATGAAAAAAAATCAATAACGAATTATATTATTGAAAATGAGTTATCTAACCTAGTTTTACAACCAATGGAAAAGATATTGCAATACAACAACTAAGAATTATAAAATCATAATAAAATGAAAAATAAATCAATTACTGCCAATTATTTAATATGGAAATAGATTGTTAGCCAAGTTTAATGAAAAGTGGAAAATAATATATTGCAATAAAATCAATAGCTATAAAAAATAATAAATTCATAATAAAATGAAGAATAAATCAATAACGAATTTTATTATTGAAAATGAGTTATCAACCAAGTTTTACAAGCAATGTAAAAGATATTGCAATACAACAACTAAGAATTATAAAATCATAATAAAATGAAAAATAAATCAACTACTGCGAATTATTTTATATGGAAATAGATTGTTAGCCAAGTTTAATGAGAAATGGAAAATAATATATTGCAATAAAATCAATAACTATAAAACTAATAAAATCATAATAAAATGAAAAATAAATCCATTACTGCGAATTATTTTATATGGAAATAGATTGTTAGCCAAGTTAAATGAGAAATGGAAAATAATATATTGCAATAAAATCAATAACTATAAAACTAATAAAATCATAATAAAATGAAAAATAAATCCATTTTGGTGAATTATTTTATATGGAAATAGATTGTTAACCAAGTTTAATGAGAAGTAGAAAATAATATATTGCAATAAAATCAATAGCTATAAAAACTAATAAAATCATAATAAAATGAAAAAAAAATCAATAACGAATTATATTATTGAAAATGAGTTATCTAACCTAGTTTTACAACCAATGGAAAAGATATTGCAATACAACAACTAAGAATTATAAAATCATAATAAAATGAAAAATAAATCAATTACTGCCAATTATTTTATATGGAAATAGATTGTTAACCAAGTTTAATGAGAAGTAGAAAATAATATATTGCAATAAAATCAATAGCTATAAAAACTAATAAAATCATAATAAAATGAAAAAAAAATCAATAACGAATTATATTATTGAAAATGAGTTATCTAACCTAGTTTTACAACCAATGGAAAAGATATTGCAATACAACAACTAAGAATTATAAAATCATAATAAAATGAAAAATAAATCAATTACTGCCAATTATTTTATATGGAAATAGATTGTTAGCCAAGTTTAATGAGAAGTGGAAAATAATATATTGCAATAAAATCAATAGCTATAAAAACTAATAAAATCATAATAAAATGAAAAATAAATCAATAACGAATTATATTATTGAAAATGAGTTATCTAACTTAAGAATTATAAAATCTTAATTGAATGAAAAATAAAACCAATACTGCAATTTTATATGGAGATAGATTGTTAGCCAAGTTTAATGAGGAATGAAAGATAATATATTGCAATAACATCAATAACTATAAAAACTAATAAAATCATAATAAAATGAAGAATAAATCAATAACTGCAAATTAGCTTATATGAAAATGAATTCTTGACAAAGTTTCAAGGGATATAGGTTAAATTCAATTATTGCCAACAATTGAAACTAAAAAAATATTTCAGTCATCCTCATAAAGGGATGATAACACATTGAATAGTTGTGTAAATAAAGAATATTAGAAACTTACCAATTACTCTTCCTACAAACTTGTAGTAACACAGATGATTAGGGTTATAGTGACTAGCAGAATTAATCATGTAAGTTACTCTATCGCCAGGGGATACAGTGAATAAGGCATACATCGGGTTGAAAATATCACGTGATATAATCACATACCATTCTCTCAATAAACCTCCAGCATCTTGACCTTCCTCCTCTGAAATAAAATAATTAAATTAAATCTGCCTGCGAAAATTGATCAGCTGTGATTTAATATACAATGTATCTTTCAGTTATTAAAAAAAATATTGGTACCTTCAAACACTATATAAAACCTATTTTTCCATTCTTCAGGTGTTCTTCTATAGAGCTCCCTGAACGAATCTTCGAAAATGTGAGATCTTCTGACATGAACAGCAGTTTCCTCACGACGTATACCCTGATCCATACGTTCCAGTTCAGTTCTAAAATATCTTCGCTTGATATCGAAGTCTAATATCCTCGTGTGATCGACCAGAACGGCAAATGGACCGTCAGCTAGATGAGCCGTGCTCTGCCTTAAAATCTGGTTCAAAACCGTACGATGCTTCTCGGCGAAATTCAAGAACCTGAGTTGTTCCGGGGGTACCGCCGCTTTCGTTTGACTCTCTAGTGTCTGTAATTCGCCTTCGTTGCCTGGCTGGCTGCTGTTGGCTTCTGTGCCTGAATTACCGGCCTGCGGTAAACTTGCGGCATTGGCATCAGTTGCGGGCGGTTCTTGCGAAGATTGATCTTCTTCAGATGTAGCAGGGGTTTCTTTCATCTTAGTTACACCCTGTTGTGGAGAATGCACCAAGAAGAAAGCTTCAACTGCAGGCTATTATAAAAACATGTTAGTACCAAATCCTAACCGATAAGAGTAATACTTACTTGAAGAACAAGGACGGCATGGTGATCCGGGGTATGTTCTAGTTCAAGAAGACACTGACTCAATGTATCCCATAAGCTGTCTAGATTGCCTAGTTGATCACTCAAAGCAAGCAAATCTTGAAAGAGGGAAGTGGATTCACCTAAAATGTTATTTGAATTTACATCTGCATTACTAGAATTTTCAATAAATAAGAATCAGCAAAATTATACAATTTGAGTGAAAATTTGGAAAGCACAAAATTATTTTTTGTCTCACTGCTTCATTCAAGAGTCCTTTTTGCTAAAAAAAAATCGATTTTTTGTGAATTTGAGACAAAAAAGTTTGA
Organism: Endomychus coccineus; assembly: GCA_958510875.1. Taxonomy (NCBI): domain Eukaryota; kingdom Metazoa; phylum Arthropoda; class Insecta; order Coleoptera; family Endomychidae; genus Endomychus; species Endomychus coccineus. The sequence goes on along the minus strand of OY294071.1, from coordinate 15,865,621 downwards.
ATAAAAATGCTCATTATCCCTCCCAAATGATTCACTTACGACTACTATTAAAAAACATATTCACGCCTTACCATTTGACATATACCACTAAATGAATCTACAGAATTTTATACTGAAAATGTTTTGAAGATATTTGAATTAACCCGATATTAGGACACCATCTTCAAGGAGCTCTAGCTCCTTTAGCAAATAAGCTCTACAATTTGCAGTTTTGTTTTGTAGAGAGAGTTTGTGGACACCTGTATATACAGGGTGTTTCAGAAAGACCTCCCGCAAATGCAGGGGACGGTAAATTTTACAAAAATAATCAGATTTTTCATATAAACTATGGTCCCATCTTCTTTCGTTTCGGAGATACGCGTTGAATCTTATTTTTTTCAAGCGAAATTTTGCTGTAGCTCCTGTGCAGTTACAGATATTTCGTTGAAATCTGGTACTCGGAGGTTTCAGAGAACACCGAATAAGGTGGTTTAGTTAGTTTCAGATTATGCGGTAGAGGGCGCTGCGTGCGCGACTTTTCGGCGTTTCTTGTAGCCTCAACTTTTTTGAGAATAATTTTTTTGTTTTTCTGGTTTACAATTTTATTTTAAACAAATGATGTACTCTTGTTGAGGTTCTCAAAATCTCACGGTTTTCGATAAAAACGCGTTTAAATGAACATACGCGATTTCGGTAGTAAGTAAATTTGTTATGTTCATTTAAACGCGTTTTTATCGAAAACCGTGAGATTATGAGAAACTCAACAAGAGTACATTATTTGTTTGAAATAAAATTGTTAACCAGAAAAATGTGAAAAGAAAACAAAAAAATTAAGGCTAAAAGTAACGCCGAAAAGTCGCGCACTCAGCGCCCTCTACCGCATAATCTGAAACTAACTAAACCATCTTATTCGGCGTCCTCTGAAACCCCCGAGTACCAGATTTCAACGGAATATCTGCAACTGCACAGGAGCTACAGCAAAATTTCGTGTATATTACAAGCATTATGAAAATGTTTTTCCTTCCAATTTCAAATTTCTTAATATGAAATTTCATATCGTAACTAACAAAATCAACCAAAAATGCACGATTATTTTATATGGGCGTAAACAATTAAATAAAAATACACTCACCATGCTTCATGCTTTGTTTTATCGAATGACGAATATTCACGATGACTCTGAGCACTCTTAAAAAGAACACTTGGCTCGAAGACTTGGATGTTAGAGGCACCATAGATGGTAATTGTAACTCACAGGAAGTTTTCACTTTGGTGGATGCTGTTATAATAACGGTTTCTTTGGTAAACCTATTTGGAATGGTGCCTTTTGACGTGGATGAACTAGATTCATCTATTATCTTACGTTTCTGAATGCTGTTCATGTTCATTAAATCCTTCAGCATTTTTTGGATTTGTTCTCTCACTATATCTCCAATTCTTTTTGCTCCAGAAAGCAAGAGGTTCAAAATCTATAAGGGAGGATTTTTACCAATGTAATTATGATGATTTTTTATATTATTTAATTCAAATCATTTATAATCCAAATTATCAAAATAATACTCAAGGGCTATTAATTATTTATATTGAAACTGATTTTTTCCAATATTGGTCTATCTTGAATTTTGAAAATTGTAGAAATACGATTTTGTTATTATATTATTATAATCCAGAACAAAGTCACATTCTGTTCAAGAACCAAACATTTCCGTTCAAATATCAAAACATATGTCGCTATTTTGTGAATTAAAATGAATGGATAGAGATGTGAAATTTAATCTGAATACTCAATTGAATTAAGTTAAATGGTTGTAGGATTTTTTGGAATAAAGTGAATATTGGACCTTAAGGTTGAAAAAGTTAGAGAACAGTTGCAGTAAATCAGCTGAAAAATGAATCTTGTGATTTGGCAAAAATATTCCCTTGTAAATGAATGTTTTCAATTAATTTGATAAAAAATATATATTAAATAAAGAAAAAAACTTTCAAAATTAAAATGTAGATCTGATTTTTAGAATTGTTGGTTAAAAATAATGGATAATTTTAATTAGCGAGTTAGGATTAAATATCATTAAAAATGAAAATCATAAGTATTGCAAAACAAACAGTTTTATCAAGAAAATATCCAGTTCCATTTTCGAAAAGAGCCAATTTTTCTAATGACTCGACTTCCATGACATAATTTGAAACATAGTTATTGATAAAAAAAAAATGCTTACCAAGAAGCTCATCTCAAGAGAAGCGGTTGCCAAGTTCAACAGCAAATTGGTGATGTACTCCAGTCCTTCCTCTGAACAACTTTTATAAGTAATTACATTCACGGCTAAATTGATAGCTTGTGTAGGTGTGGGGAAACTTTCGAATTTTTGGATTTTAGTTTTCGATTTTGAATTGCTCTGGGGTTTCGACAGTTCCGGCATACTGGAGGTTATCACAGACAGTAATCTCAATAAATTATCGGTAAGTTGCGTATTCTTGTTGATTACAGGTGAAGACAGCATGTACAAAAGTTGCCCAAAAACGGATTGCTCGAAAGAGACCACAGAATCGGATTCTGACGTCAAAGTGGTTGTGCTTTTCGCAATGCTCTTTCCTTTTTTCGTACTAGCTGAATCTAATTTGAGTAGAACTTCCCAGAAATCTGAAGTGTTATCTGAGCGGACTCTAACAGGTGAGATCATGTTCTTGTCATCATCTTTGAGAGCTTTTAGAGGTAGAAGGCTGGCTGGGAAAGCTTTGGATAGAGAAATCAGCAATTCTAGAGCGTTTTTACAAATTATTGGGGCTGCTTGAGGATGTATACTGATGCTAGCTATTGCAGACCTCTCGCTACGTTTGCTAGGTCCTTTGGTGACGATGAAGATATTCGCTGAACATCCCAAAGCAGCTTCCATGCGTATGTTCAACCAGTTTCCTCCACTCTGGAGTAATTTTGCGTCGGTCATCAATTTACTTGACAGTGGGCCCGGTTTGGGTAATTTCCGGGAAGGCTTATTCGCAGATTCGTCTGGTTTCGTATGAACGCTACGATCTATTACGGATAGAAGAGCATTAACAACCCATTCGCGTGTTGGACCGTGGAAACATAAATTCCTAATGACCCTATGTAAACGTAGCTTATTTAAATGGGGATCATCTGTGAACAATAGTACCAATAAACATGAAAGCCCTTCGTGATCTAACAATTGTCGGCCTCTGATTTTCATGTTGGATGCTTGACTGATGGAATTACTCATTAAATCTCTACCCCAAGAGCTCCAATGAGCTCGTTGCGGCAAGAATGTACTAGGCCGAGTCGACATTCGACCTCTTGTAGAATGACGAATGATCGTTGTTAGATTGTTTTGCAAGAAACGTTCTTGAACCATCTGACGATTCCTCGCTTCGAGGTCTCTCCTAAGATTTTGCGCTTCCGCTGCTAAATCTGGAGGAAGGGCGGACATTTGCGAATCTTCCATGTCTGACAAAATCTAAGGAGAAATATCACATTTTAGACAATACACAAGTTGCAAACTTCGAAACTTATAACACGTTACCATTGGTCATGAAAATAGACCCACAAGTCGAGTTTTTCATTTTATTCAGTCAAGGAACATGTGATATGAGTTTATTTCAAACAATGTAAATGAGGCTTACACAACCCTGAAGTACATTTGATATTTTGTGCAAAAAAAAACAATTAGAGTGAATCTTCTGCATTATCGAATACTGAAGTCATCCAGCACCACAAGAAAAATAACTAATTGTTACACCTCCACAAAATATCATAACTGGGGCCAGAACAATGTCATTGCAAACTCTAAAACCCGCACATAAGATTAATTTACTTTCTATTTTAGGTTTTTCAATAAATCTATAATCTATTTCCTGCATAAAATATTTGTATAAGTAATGCTTCCTCTTTCTATCATAATAAGTTAAAATCTTTCGATCTAGTAATATTCAATACAAATCAAACAATTATATTTCTACAAACGTCAATTAGAACAAGAAAGTGGAAGGTTTATATTTCCATCTTTGAAAACCTTTCGATACAGTCAAGGGTGGTTGTGGAATGTAAAACGAAATGTTAACTTTGAACCTTTTACAAGGTCGCAATAGCCACAAACGGGGTCGAAAACTGTTTTAAGTTGGTTAATTTTCGATAAATCGAATGACGTTCACGTGAGGAGCGCGTAGCTCGCGAGTTAGAAAAGTGCAAATCTTCGGAACATAGAACGTCTTTACGAGGACTTTTCGCATGCGGTTTTCGCTCCATGTCGTTAGTTTATGAACGGGGCCAACTACATAGCATAGACTCGGCCCCCAAAATGTCGATTAAATAGGAAAATTTAATTAAAATAGAAACAGGTACTCTCAGGTCTCAGCTACGCGCGTCTAACGTGCGACGTACCAAAGGGAATTTTCTAGCTACTAAAATATACCCAAAATCGGTTAAAAGCTAGCGGCCTATAGCCGAAAACACTTTATTACAACTGGCGCCGGCCGCAAGGGGCATAAAACGACCCCGAATTAACAAGATCGAGGTAAAAAGTATAAACTCTAACTGACGCGTAGCGAGCTCCTCGAGGCAAATGTCAAAATGATTACGTTCGTAGCTTATTACATAGGACGTCTGGCGTTCGTGCAATTGTGTTTTTATACAATTCGAACCTTCTAATTTCGATAGGCCACGTGAAAATCCCGGAGTCTAAAGCGCTAGAGACTTCTGAGTGTTATAACATTCGTATAAAATTGCGAAATTTCTCACTTTTAGAAACTTCAAATTAATTAATTTGACTCAAGTTTTGATAACGTAAAGTAAGACACACGTTTTAGATTCCACAACCACCCTTGACCAAGATAATTTGTGATATCCCGGTAGAAACATAAAAAATATAAAAAGTTTTCATAATTATACAATTCAGAATTATTCTTCATTCATAAAGTTAATAAATTATGAATGTACACGAAATTGATTGAAACCTCATGATACCGGGATATCAAAAATTATCTTGTAATTTTTGATATCCCGGTAGAAAAATTTTCCAAAATTATCTAGTGGCGTGGCTGTAAAGGAGTTATTCCCCTTAGGTCACCATATTTTCTACACCACTGCCTATTTCGTAAAAAGAATCTGTTCTTGCAAAATTTTGATTAGAGACGCCATTTTTACAAGATATGTGAGTTTTAATTTTAACTACCCAATTTTGGGCCGGGTATATCCTGAAGAGGGACTTTCTTCCTATCAAATGTAAGAGTACACATTATACACACATAATAGTAGTCCTTCAATAACTTTTTACTCAACATACAACCAAACATAAAAATCACAAATTGTTCAAAATAATAGTAATTTTACTTTTAAAGGTGGCAATTTTAGATTTTATCTAAGCCAACTCACGTTCCTCTATAGAATAAAACAAAAACTCAACTTGACCATGAGTAAACCGAATGAAATTTGCTTCTTCTTTTAGAAAGACCTCCTCTGTAAACAAAATGTAGAAAACTGAAAGCACTTACCATGGTTCTCAGGGAAGGCTGCAAGGTATCAAAGAATGCACCTGCATCCACTGGTTCATTTGGATTAGCACGAGAAGCGGCTTGACGTTGCTGTTCGAGTCTCTGTTGAGTAAGAACCTCTTCTTGTAAAGCTGGTGGGAGTGCGGCTAAGAATTCAGGGCTTACTTCTGTAGATGGTCCACTTGTAGTGTGTTCCAGTAAAGCAGTTCTTGTAGTTGCTATGCGTTGTTGTATATTCAATATACGGTGTTGTTCCAGAACCTCCCTGCGCATTTCCGGCGGTATCGCGGCAAGGAAAGATGGGTCTACGCCATCAGGTACCTCATCGCTGGGTACGGTACTTGGACCGGGCTCGCTCATGACAACATCTCCAGACGCAGCATTATTATCTGCTGCTTCGCCAGTTTGGGTACTCTGGTTTGTATTTTCTGTCACATTTTCTTCATTGTGATAAGCATTGGAGAGAGAGGCGATTTGTTGATTTAGAGCTTCCTCGAAAAGGGTCCTGAGGTTATGCCTTCTCCTGCAGAAGAAAATGCTGTCGCTACTTTGTCTTTCGCGCCTGTCACTGTCATCTTCCTCCTGTTCTGCATTTTCAGTGATCGGATTAGAGAAATTCCCAATTGGCAAATTGCCCATAGGACCAGCCAAAACTACATCACAACGATTTCTAATAATGGAAGAGCTCAAATTAGGCATTTCAAACATATTTGATGCTCCTTCCGAGTCATCGGTATCGGCGCTTGGAGGTTCAGTCATATCTGTCCCGGAATTCCTAGTTAGATCTACACTTGGTCTTATAATGTCAGTATCCTCTGACGAGTTTGTATTGGCTTGACTATCAGAATTGACAGTATTCGTTAGGTCTTCATCAATTGACACCCCATACAAACCTTCCACATTCCTTGGATCATAAAGTCCTGAAAATTTTGAAACGCATGAATTATCACTTTATTTTACCTTTGGAAATCAAAACTATAGTAAATATGTTCTAGATATATAATTATATAATTAATGGAATAACTCACTCCTTCGAGATTGTTGACTTGGAGGAGCGTCCCTGGAGGGTTCATCGAAATCTAGTAGCAGTTGAGGATCCGGACTAGTATCGATATTTAATGGAGCTATAAACAAATAAAATGAAATTAAATACAGTTGAGCTGAAGAATTTAGGAAAGCTTACGTTCTCTTGTGTGATCATTCGAGCTTGGTTCTCTGGGAGAATCAAAGAAATTTATTGGAACAGGTTCTTGGCTTGTTTCATCACTTTGGATGGACAACTTCTGTTTTCGACTATGCTTGGTTTTTTCTTCATCAGTCTTTACCTTTTTCTTTTCTAATAATTCGATATTCCTATATTTAATCAAATTCGGAATCAACTCGTTACAAATGTGAGTCGTGGTGTCATAAACCGATTCCAAGTCCAAACAACGAGACTCAATATTCCACCAATGAAGTACGGGCGGCACGTGATTCAAAGTTGCTGCCAAACTTGGACCAAACAGATATCCGGATTGATCGACAAAATCGATCTGTTCTTCATGGGTGGGCAACAGCCCGAAATTATCCATAACGACTACTCTGGCAGATTCCCTCATATCTTGCGTTCCTCCTAAGATATTGTTTGTTCCCATAGTGATATGCGAATCGTGTGGTCCCAACAATCTAGTAAATAAATCGTGACAAGAAACTTCGACTCGATGAAAATCATCTCAACACTTACCTTTGCAAAATCACCGGTGGGTTTGGGTTTCTGGGATTAAACAAGTATTGGTATCGTCTGGCTCTATTTGCTCTTTGTGTTCTAGTAATCGTGCTAGTACTACTTTCTGCATTATTTCTAGACATGAGCAATGGGTGAATTATGGATCCTACAAACAAAGAATAGTTCAATCAAAGAATCTATTTCGAAATTAAATGAAAATACTAACCCGATTGTTCAGAATTGGTATTTGTTTCATCGAAAATCGGTATAGCAAAACCATTTTCATTCCAGCGCACTCTAGGAAGAAAATCGTGTTCTGCGTTCGTATAATGTATCATCAATATATCATCATCATTGTCGCCATGAGAAGAAGCTGGAAAGAAAGATGATGATAATGGTTGGCCTATGATGGACCACTAAAAGCTATCGCGCCAACATGGAGCACGGCTGGCTTCCTCTGGCCGAATATCGACTGTGATGACAAAGGATGGGTGATGGGTGCAGTCTACCAACATGGAAAAGGGTGATGGGTGCAGTCTACCAACATGGAAGAGTCATTATGCGCAAGCGAGGTGTGCACATGATGTTCCATCATCGTTTTAACTATTGTTATTTTGAGTTATTTTGTATTGTTCATTTGTTTATCATTCATTTAGCCTATAATTACATCATGATGATGATCAACGAGGAACAATGAAGATATGTTAAAATTTATTGAAGTATATCAAAAAGAGCGTTTTATTTGGAATCTCAACAATCCTGGATTTGCCCATAGTCCGCAGCATAAGGGCGGCAGATTTTAGAAGGCAGCGAATTTAGAAACCTCGTTCGCATGAGGAAGCGGCACAGCAGCAGCACGATAGTTTTCCATATTTTTACAATCATGTTTGTTCTAAAAAAGCTGCTGGGAAACCTGAATCGAATTCCTTACTTAATCTCTGAATTTTTTTTAGGAACCAGTCTCTATACAACGTTTACCCTAACTTAGATATAACTCTACATATTTCACTCTGCACTCCGGTCACAAATTGCTCTTCAAAAAGGAGCTTTATCTGTTTAAAATTAGTAAAGAACTATCAGAGATATTCATTATCGCAAGAAAAATTAAAGTCTTTGGCTCTTCTACATATAGCAGCAGAGATAATGAACACCATAGCATATGATGAAATAAATAAGATTTCGCCAATAAAAAATCCCTTAAAAGGTCGGAAAATTTATTTTCATCAAAGTTTGAGAGTTTTTGAGTTAGACTTTTCAATACCAACCTTGCTATTGTTACCTACTTAAATACATAAGTTTACCAATTGTCTAAAATAGACGTAAGTAAGTACAAGCGATTAAGAGGGCCGACAAAAAAATTAAGAAAAGTATGGTCTCAAAGACAAGAAACAAAAATCAATACAAAGTATCTAGCTGCCTACTATAGCGGTTCTTGCAAACAGATACCCACTTTTCCTTTCTTCAATATAAAGAAATTATTGGATTCTTTATTTCGATTTTCTCAGAATGCTGACGAATGATCTGATGAAGGTCACTATCATGGAGACCACTATAGTGGATAATCCGGCAGCCGTGAGCGGAACCTGGTTTTGTTGTATTAAGTTTTTTTATTTTGAACTTGTTTGTTCTAGGTATAAGGAATCAAGAAATAGCAGGTACCTCTTTGATACATTTAGGCAGCTCGCTTTATTCAAGCTGGCGTCTCGGCCAGCTTGAATAAAGCGTAATAATTATCTGATTTATAAGCAAAAATTAGATGAACGAGCTTCGCTCTAACTTTTTCATTTACATCGCCTCTAAAATCCCTTTTAGCCAATCACATACCAATATGTTGGTATGTGATAACACATACCAATATCTTGGTATGTGATAACACCATTGCCTTTTTGGTACCTATAGGGAAAGGTAATATCGTAAAGGTTTTCAAAATGGATCATTCTGGAGATAAACAGCTAACATTGAAGATATCAACAAAAACGCATTAACTTTTATTAACAAATGCAATAGTTATTCCAAGTGTTTGACAGTTTGAGAAGTACGAGTTAGGGCCTGGTCCAGGAAAAAGGGAAGATACAGCTCTTCGCAACCTCGAAGACTCTGCCTATTGCAAACTATCATTAGGAAGAGTGCTTTGGATGCACCTCCAGTTGTAGATCCTGAACAATTCAGATACTACAAAAACAGTGTTTCTGAAGTACTTATGACCATTGGTTTGACAGTCACCACTAGTTCTCAAGTGAGGTCTTGAAGTTAATTAAACGCTCAAGTACAAGAAGATGAGGACGATGAAGAAATAGATTTCAGTTAACCCAGGCATTTCATTCCATTAAGAGACATAGTTGAAAATCTAACTCACTTTTCCATTTTCACTTTTAAATGTACATGTTGTGCGTGTACCTACTAATTTTACATTGGTTGTATAATAATAAGTTTTGAAATTTTTTTTCCACCAGTTTTCAATAATTTTTATTATAATGATGTAGATTAAATAGGGGCGCATTTACTTCTTTACACTCAACAACATTCAGAAATGTTATGATAATTATATCTAAAATTAGCTATAAACATTCAAAAAACACATGTTAAAGACAAAAAAAAGTACAAACTTGCAAGGACCCGATACACAGTAAACGTTAAATAACAATACAAAAACTTAAAACATATTTCAAAACATTGTTTGAAGAAAAAACCTTGTTTGGCTACCGGACTAGAAATTTGATTGGTCATTGGAACCCTATATAGTGATTTCGAGCAATAAAGACGGCACTTTAAATCGACTAAAATCGTGATCAAAATGCTGTGTAAAATTTCCCAAGCATTCTGATTTTGACAATTTTTCAATCCCACATGATGACCCAGAGCCACAAAATTACTAAATTGCACTAATTTATATTCGGTTTCGTTGTTTTGCCTCCTATTTTTTGAGCTTTGTTGCATTTTGTGGCTCTGGGTCATCATGTGGGATTGAAAAATTGTCAGAATCAGATTGCTTGGGAAATTTTACAACAAAATCAGTCATTTTGATCACGATTTTAGTAGATTTAAAGTTTTAAGAAACAAACTTCAAAAATTACAAAAACACGAAGTCTCTAGATTTGCAGCTACAAAAAAGCTTTTTTTCAAACTGCTTTTTCAAAGCATCAAAATATTTGAAAAAATAATGTAACAGCATGTTTTCGATCGAAAATCTTACTTACTATTCTAAATTCTGCAACTTTGAGATCGAAAAAGGTAAAAAACTGGAAGCAAATTACGTTTACCTGTTTTTTGCCATAAAATTAATGGTATAATTGTTGGATGACGTTCGGAAACTGTTTTCTTATCGTAAAATTTCCCGCTGAATCCGATTCCGAGGTCATATGACCCAAAAAAAGACTTGTCAACCCAAAAAATTGAAAAAAGTCATAAAAAACTTTTCAAAGTGTATTTTAATCTCTCAATGCCCGTAACCGAGTTCAAATACGATGTAGAAACGCAAAAAAAATTGCCCCGGCAAGTTCCGCATATCCCCCCCCCCCCCTTCGCCGTCTCCTTAATTTAGAATTGCCTAAATTTAACCAAAAGTATCTTAGAATTAGCAACGAATCGGGGGGAAAGTAACAAAAAATCGACGAAACTATACATGTAAAGTATATTATTAACGGTACGATGAAAAATCAAAAATTTATTTCTTACCTCTTCTTCTTTCCCCAATTCCCTCTTCATCGTCATAGTTGTTATCATCGTTTTCATCAGTTTCATCGATATTCTCATCATCCACTTCATTATCCTCGTTATCTTCGTCTTCGGCTTGATCGGAAGCATTAGAGTCGGTATCACCGGAATCAGTGCTCATTAATTCCTCCTAAAAACAACAACATACGATAAGAATTACAACTAAACTACGAATAACAAAAACTTACTGTAGCGTCTCTCTCGTGATCGAAAATGTTTCCGTGATCGTCTATATCCATCGAATGATTTCTGTTAGAAGATACGTCGGTTGTGTTACCTTGATCCAGCAGCTGTTCCATAATTTCTTCCAAAACGTTATCATTTTCGGTGGATTCGACATTAGCAGCCTCTAAGCTTGATGCCACTGCTGAAACGTCTTGTTCAGTATTTTCAGTATCTTCAATCGTTTCTTCACCTTGTGCATTCGTTCCTTCAGTGGACGTTGTTCCACTTTGAAAACCAGTATTGTCATCGGTAGAGTGTAGATTCTTTTTCTTAGCTTGAACACTTGCAGGCACCGGTTGATTAACGATTCTAGACAAAGCTTCTAAGGGTTTCAAACAGGCGTTGCCCGTGAAAGATGTGTTTGGTGAGGATAAATCCAAATAATGAGGAACTCTGGCTAAATCATTGAACAGTCCTTTTCGAATCATCAGTTTAACAATATTATTCATCTGACCATTTGGTTGTTGATTTTTCACTCTCGCCTGTGAAGGAGGACAATTTTCAATCATTGTTGAAATTATCCCACATATATGCTGTATCTGAGTGTGTTTTTCCGTAGACTCGGGAAGTAACAGAGCACGGCTTAGAGCCGCTTTGACTTCAGTTACAAGAGTGGATTGAGCTTCAGGTGAATGGTTTGACGAAGCTAGTGCTGCTATTAGCATACGACACATAGATGAACATTCGGAGTCAGAGATATTGGTCACCTCTGGTAAAATCTTATCGAATACAAATGACAAAACTGTCGAATTGTCTAACGGATATATGTAGTCAGTGACAATTTTAGCAACTGGTCCATATGAAACAACAGCATCAGCAAGGATTTTCAGAATGATAGACTTTGGTAACATTGGCTTGATTTTAACCGTAGTAGGTTCGGCGGTTTTTGTTTCACTCGATTCAGTTTGACTAGAGCTGGAAGCGGTAGCAGCTTTCTCCGGTGTCGTAGTTTCACTAGATTGTGTGCTAGTGGATGTACCGCTCAATGATTTAGATGTGGGCTTCCCTTCAGTAATGACTTCTAGAGGCTTTAAAAGCGCATCAAGCAAATCACAAACAACTTCATTGGAAGACCTTTCTTCTAAAATTGGTGCTTTGGTTCTAGTAGGTAGATCAGCCCGTACTGGTAATCGAATATCAACCTCATCGGGTCGATAAGCAGCAATATCAACTCTCAATATATTTTTGGCTACTTCAAGGAACGTTTCAGGGCATCGAGTAACGGCCCCACCAATTTGTCTGATAAGATAAACCAATTCTTTGTACGAAGGAGGAATGGTTGTTAAAGTTCGTCCTCTTATAACCTTCTCAATAGCGTAAGAAAGGGTATTTGGTTCTTCAAGAGCATGTTTGATCAGAATTGTAGCTAATATTCCATAGCCTCCAAACTCATTAATATGTCGCATATGCAATAAACATTTAATCCCACCTTGTTCGACGAATACTTTCGCAAGTTCGTATGATCGAGTTAATCTAACACATATTTGCATCACAGAATGTAACAAATCCTTATCAATTGGTAAATGCATAAATTTCACACAAGCTCTCACCATTTCTCTCTTCTGAGCTTGATCTAAATTGGGAAAAATCACGCATTTGGATTCTTCTTTTTCCGTAAGCACGGTTTTCGTCGGTTCACTCAGGGCAGGCTTTGCCAAGTCTGTGCAACTTGGATGACTTAAGCTGGCCAAAGTCATGGAGATGGGTCTGTTATTACCGCTTTCGTCGTTCATCTGTAGCATATTCGAAAAAGTTGCGGTGTATCTGCGACGTCCACAATTAACTCTGATACTCTGCTCGCCATTCCAATAGGCATCATTGATCAGTTTGTTATTACTGGTAGAATAGGGCGTCCACTTTCCGGAAACCAAGTCGAACCAGCGCCATGTTCTACTGGTACTTCGATGCATGAGTTCTTTGCGTTCTGAACAAAGCGAAACTTTGGATATCTCATCAACAAGTAGAATAATGGTAGCTAACCACTTAGGCTCTGGTATTGTTGAGATTTTATACATAATTGCTTGTATTGAGGAAACAAGCTTTATCATAACCGACAGGAATTCTTCTTTTCGGAAAATTGCATTAGCACAAGGGATTTTCATTTCAAAGTATGAAGATACTTCGAAGAACAGTATGTATAAATGTGTGAATTGGGCCAGTTGATGGCTGTACAGAGATTCCAACATTATAGTGTAATCAGCTTGGGATATATCTCCGCTGCACATAACACAGACAGCGACAGCATTACTGTAAATTTCAACCACCAAAGAATCTAGTAAGTTATCTCTATAAACACGTCCATTGCGTTTAGTGATCGTCACCAACAGTTCGCAAACTTTATGTACACATTCGGGAATTACTTTAACAAGTCGCAAGCAAATCTGCAAGCAGTTTTGAGTAAAATGTTCAATAAGACTTTCAGATAATGGCTGACTGTCGTCAGTAACTTCCTCTTTTTTCTTAGCCGTTTCGGAATTAGAACACCCTAGCGAAATAGCGATAGCTTGCATGACTTGGTCATCCTCCAAATCAACATCCATAGATTGATTAACTCTGGCAAGTGGAGGATTGGACAATAAATAATCGGTAGCTTGTTCTAAGCTGATTGTATGTAGAAGAGCTTCCAGGGCGTGCTCTCTAGAAAATCCCATATCCATTAATTGTCTCAAATTGTCATTATTAACATCGGCTTCGCGAGTCACTAATAACGAGCTTGTAGTTGCGGGTGCTGCTGAACTACTTGGAGTTTCAGTTTTTGTCTCTTCAGTTTTAAGTTTATCTTTGATGATTTTTTCACCTTTCAAGATATGTTTGAATATGGTTAACATCGATTCGGTCATGCGTGTACCGTACGTCGGTAGAGGCTTTTTACCCCACATTAATAAGATGCTTTCGAAAGCAAGCTTGTGGATTTGAATCAGATATTTAACAGGATCGAAGGTGCAATCATGCGGAGATGTAGTGTTTGTGGAACGACTCGAAATTGTATGGGGAGATTCGAGTATTGCCTTCGGATTTACCATTTTCTCCAGGAGCATCAGCCAGGCATCCAAGAAGCCACCAGTTCCTGAAAATGTTATCTATGAACAACGGGAACAAGAAAAGTACAACTGAATTCGCAATTTTAAAATTATAATTATTTGTTCATTAGCGAGTATTTTTTAATTCCACAAAGTTAAGTTTATGGATCAAGTAATGCGCCTTGGAAAACCTGCGAAGAAGCTGTAAAAGGACACAGTGGAGTTGAGAGACGGCCGACACCCTGGCCAGGAGGGGATCGTCAGAAGCCCGTGTCGTTTTATCAAACTGGGCTGGAGGTCAACCCTTCAAGCCAAGTCATATTGACTTGTGGCATATCAATCAATCAATCAAAACGGGGGCGGACAAGTCCGAAGCACTTAGATCGCTTGATTGGGCCCATTGTGCACCCCTTGATACAAGAATCAGTCCAGCAGGCCCAAGGCAGTGCCGAAGGCTAAGATTTTGCATGAACTGATATCTCTTATGGCTTCAAGCGGCATATGTGTGCGACCCAGGTGTTGTAGCCTAGGAGAAGCCAGTGCTGGACATTCTGCTAGGATGTGAGAGGCAGTTTCATCCGGGTCTTCAACAATGCCCATTGTGTGTAGATGTTTATTCAGATAACAGTGTCCTGTCGTCCTGTCTTAGACAGCTCAGGCGACAGCTCCCTAATGCAGAGCTTCGCCTGCCTCATAGCGTGGTGCCAGACCGAGAGCCACTATCTATCCAGTAGCTCTTTGAGGGCGTTGGGCCCGGTGGTAGATGAGATTCCGATCATTGAATCGGGGTCAGGGACACTCAAAGAACCCCGTTTGGCCAGTTTATCGGCCACTTCGTTTCCCTTCACGCCAGAGTGGGCGGGTACCCACATTAGCTGGAGCTTGTTCCTTTTGGCTAAGTCAGCCTGTTTCCCTGTACTCCAAGACAAGCCTGGTCAAAATGTAGGCGCGAAGTGTGCCCAGGGCCGCTCGGCTGGCAGTGCAGATGTAAATCCGCCTACCTCGGTAGTTTAATTTCAGGTTTTCCAGGCACAGGTTCGTATTGGCCAGACCTCAGCCAGGAAAACGGATGCGTGGGCACCTAGGGGAACTGAAATCTCCCTTCTGAGTGTGCACGAGTAGATTCCGGCTCCACCAGGCATAAGGTTATTAAAGAACTTGCACATAGCCTCTCAAGAGAACTAGAGAAAACAGTAGAGATCTTAGCGATATAACTGGAATCCTTATGGGTTACTATCGTCCTAACAAACACCTGCATGTTATGAGCATCGTACATGACGAATGACCCTTATGTAGGAAATGTCAAGAGGTGGTAGAAACTGCCTCTCACATCCAGTTGGAATGCCCAGCTTTGGCACCCCTCGGCCATAGTTACTTTGGCGAAGCAGATCGTTTCCGGAGGAACTTATGGAAAATAAGCTAAAATAGAATAGGCTACTGATGAGGCGCACAATGGGCCAAATCTGGCGGGCTATGTGTCATTCCGGCTTATAATGATGATGAATGTGTTTTAATAGTTGTGAAAAAATCATATTTGAAAATATCAAAATCCTGTGTCACTCAATTTTACGAACAAAACAGCTTTTGGTTGAAGCATAGATATCTATCGGTCACAATGCATAATTTAATCTTCTTTTTAATACGCTTGTTAGAAAAAAACACGAAATTTTCGCAATTTGGACGGAGCGGTATGTAGTTAAGAATAACGAAGTCAGAATAAAAACACCATGAATGATCAAATTAGTTGGTTACAAGACACGACCAAGACACACGACACGACCAAGACTGTACAAGTAGTCGAGGAAAATAACACAAAAATAGGCCAAAGGTCCGAAAACCTGTGCAGTAAGATGATTTTCTAAATTTTGTGTATTAATTTTGAAAGAAATTATTCAAAATGATTCCCATTTTCTCGTATACATAGTTCACAACGTCGTACAATAGATCTTATAACTTCAACGAAAACCTTTTTCCAATTTTCATCCGATTTTCATGGTGGTGGTAATTATTCACAAAAATCAAATTTGTCGTGTAACGGTGCCACAGGTACAAAGAAATATCAAGAAGCCTTATTTGTTTTGATTTAATTCTGCACCGAAATTTGTTACTAAAAAGTAACCTAAATAACTATATCTACGCCACTGGAAGTAATACCGGTCTCAAATTATGTGAAAATGTGGTAACATATCTACACATCCACGGTAACAAATTTCATCCAGACATCTTGATTATCTTGGGAGATACAAACAAAATTAAGAAATTTTTATAAAATTCAACACCCTGTATCACAAAAATTAAGCATATATGTTAATGGGAACTTTTTTCTCAAAATCAAATTTCCCATCAACTGTTCAGGTTCTGCTATTAAAGCCTGGGACACCCTGTATATTCGAATTCAAATCAATTATACAATAGAAGCGAACAATAATAAATAATAAATTGAACATCAAACATCAACTACGTTCTGGAGCAATTTTCACCAACGGCATACATTTATAAACAATCAAAGAGATAGAATTACATACCTTCCGGTAAATTGGGATGTTCCAGTCCCTTATCCAATGGAATGGTACCACCAGCACTCAAAGCCCATTGGAAAGTTTTGAAGAAAGTAGTTTGACCTCCTCGTTCGACAAACTTCTTCAACATAAGATGGTAAGGATAACGTTTTTCGTCGAAAAGCATTGGACTCGTGAAACCCACGCTGCAAATCAGGAACGTGAGGCGGCATTTTGGTGTTGGACACGGCGGCAACTTTTCCCAATCTAGACCGTCGGCAAGTAACATACTGAGGGCCGTAGCCACGTTTCTCGCGAATGGTGAAGGTAACGGAGGTGCGGCGACTATATTTTGCCCGCGGCGTTGTCGAATCGGTGAACCGACACTCAACTTGACTAGCAAACCGAAGAGTTCGGCAAGAGCACGGCCTAAACGCGACGACGATCCTAACAACGGTTTTATATACTTGATGTTGTGATTTGAAGGTTTGTTCATTTGGGTCAGGTCAGTGTCAACGTCCATTGTAACAGGTGGAGGGTTAGTTGTTAAAGCTTCCATTGCTGATGCAACGTTACCGGTTGTATCAGAAGTATTGGTACTGTCACACTGAAACAATAAATTTGATATAACACTCAATATATGAATATAATATAACGCGCGATAAAACAGCCTCGCACAATACTCTAATCCCTGAACCATTCCGGAAATGAAATCTGTACACAAATACTCAAATGTGGACCAACCTTTATAGAAATTTGACGAATTTAAATCCGTTAAAATGCGAACGCAACGAATGGAATTTAAGGCGCCTGCAATTTGCTATAAAATTCTAAGCGAAGTAACAAGCAGTACTCAATGTTTTGAGTGCGTGGTACTGGCGAAATCAGTCGACCATTGCTCGAAAATGTCGTCAAAAATTGGGCTTTCCGGATGCGCCATTATACCCAAAAAATAAAGGGCATAATATTATAAAGGCTGCTCTTTAATGATATACGAATATTTTAAGGAGCGATTCCTGGGTCAATTTTAAGTAAAAAGTTCTATAAACCTGTCCTGAACGATAGCAGTTTTATTTTTTCAAAAATCTGGAAAATGGTTTGAGATATTGAGCTCCGTTTTGGGACAGATTATGATGACTTAGGAACACGCTTTTTCAGTTAATAAGTTGTTTTAAAATGTAATCAGTGTAGTAGTTATGGGTTAGCCTTACAGCAATTTTAACAAAAAAAATGGTACGCCACTGAGCTTTTTCGATCTAGATAGTTTTTTGGATAGCCTGGTCAATTCTGTATGAAAAAGGTCTCATACATTTTTTCACCAGATGGACCGTTTTCGAGTAAAAAAATAAAAACAATTGTATTGACCGAAAAAATTAATAGAATTATCGATTAATACAATTTTGCTATAAATCTAGTTGGCCGCTGTCACTTAAGTTTGACATTCCATATTTTCAACTAAGTCTGTGTCGTTCAAATCTGTTCGCTGTAAGTATCTTATTATTACAATTTTGTTAACAATGGTGGATTATTCAAATGTGGAAATTGCAAAAATGCATCTCGTGTATGGCTTCGCCGACGAAGCCGACGGTAATGCAGAGAAAGCCAGACGTATTTATCACCAGAGATATCCCAATCGTGCTTTGCTAGATAGTCGAACCTTTTCTAATATCAATCGTCGTCTTGTAGAAGCTGGCTATACCACAAAGGTACATCTGAAGGTAGACCTCAAAGTATAAGAACACCAAAAATTGAAGATGCGGTGCTGCACGAAGTCATGAACTTACTATACGAGGAAAATCGCTAGAAGCTTGAAGATTCGCCACCAAATTGTTTGGAGAATTTGATTTGATATTCTCCTTGCAATTTTAAATTCAGTTCGTTCATATGTTTTGTCAAATCGACATAGAATGCTAACTTCCACAGCTATTCGCTATTTTGTAATTCGGTTAGAGGGCGATGCTCACTGCTCGAAGTTCAAAAAAGCGACTTTTCCGCAACTAAGTCAGCGTACGGCAGTATGATATGGTGAGTCATTTTCTCCAATCTCTTCAATAAACTCGCGGAATTATCGGTGATTCAGCCCAGTGGATCTGATGAAATTAACAACTGATATGACTGGTTTTAGAACTTCAGACATTTGCCGCACAAGGACTGTTGATGAATGATACAATGTAAGACTAATGGTTTTGAACCACCATCATCTTCTACAGCCTCTGACACAAGAGCAACCACTCCTTTATTTTTACCACACATGTTTTTGCCTCCATCAGTAGTAATAGATTCCAAGTTTTTCCATCAAAGGTTCTTTTTATTAATGGTATTTTCAACTCCCTTAAAAATATCTTCCCCAGTAGTCGTGCCGTGAATACTATCAACATCAAGTTCTTCATACACTTCATACCTTTTATCTACTCCTCGCATTTTTTGTTATATCCGTACCATATTTTTAAGAGTACAGGCATTACTTCCCAGAGATTCTCCAAAGCGTGTGAACTTTTGTCATGATGTTGCTCAAAATTCGCAATTTGAATCACACATTTTGTTTACGGATGAAGCTAATTTTTCAAGAAATGCAATTAAAAACGTCCACAGCAATAATTTGTGGGCGGATGAAAATCCTCACGCCCCAACCAAAACCCATTTCCAGCACCAATTTTCGGTGAACGTATGGACAGGAATCATTGGTGACTACTTTATTGACCTGTAATGAAGCTTAAATTTCGAAAGATTATTTAATTTAGATCAGGCAATAAATACGGATGTTACATGTAATTTCAGTTTGAACAGTTCATTATTTCAATAGATATGAATGAATTCCGAATGTGTATTCCGTGATTGTCACTTTGCTAAATATCCGTAATTTCAAATAAGTATAATTATTCAAATAGATGAATCTAATTCATGCCCGTTCAAAATTGCATTTCATTCCGATAAAACATGTTGCAAAAACAGGGGTCTGGCCAGTTAAGACACCAAACTTTGTGCAGCCTTATGTATAAAAAGGGCGAACAACCTAAAAACTCCGATAACACTTGTTTAGTCCGCCGAGAGAAACTACCGGAGCATCATGAGCGCGAATTTTAGATCTAAAAAGTAGCGTCACTTTTAATCATTGTTCGGGGCATAAGTAAAAAATCCTCGGCACAAAATAAGGAATTGGTGGAGCGGACCTGTCCAGAACCTCGGAAAACATATAAAAGCCGTGACAGACAACAGATCGCTCTCTTGTGTTTTTGATTTTCAATCAGTGTAGTAGCTCGTGTTTTTGAATTTTGATTAGTGAAGTAGCTCTTTTGTGATTTTTCAAGCCGTACAATATCTCTAGTGTTTTTGAATTTATTCGAGTTTGAGTCAAATTTAGAAAACTGTGAATTAACAATAGTTTTTCCGTTCAAGTGAATTGTTTCATAAGGTAATTGATAGCAAATAGTTTATATTTTTTTGGGCATTACGATATATTGATTTCCGTATTTTATGATTATTGTTGTGATTGGTAAACGTTTGTACGATATTTAAGTTCCGTGGTATTCAGTAATTTGAATCATCATATGTGAGTTTATCCCGTCATATGTCGAATCGCGCACGATTTGAATGCGCGCGTGGATTGAAATATTCAAGTAATTGTATGGTGTGTACAGAGTGTGTACGTTTGAACGACAGGGGCGTCTTTGATATATTTGTGCACGCTGTGTCTATCCCGGAAGTATAAGTATATCCTAGACGACCTAACCACCAACGGGTTGTGCACACTGTAGTATAAGCTGGGGGTGGTTGTGTGATTGAGAATCGTAATAATTCCCTTAATACTATGAGAAGTCCTCGGCCGTGGATATAGGGGTTATACGATAATTAGGACTTGTGCACGCTGTGTCTATCCCGGAAGTATAAGCCCTAATTGTCTAGATTCTAAATCTACAAAGTGTATGAAATCTAATACTGTCATACAATTACCGGGTAATCCGTGGATAGCTAATACCAGGGTGGGTGTTATGACAGAATAAACTCAATTAGAGTAATTAACCGAAAAATAGTAAAATCTGATATCGTACAATCGGAAAACTAGCGGAAACAATATTTTCCGAACAAACCGAATTAATAACCGAATATATCGTAGTGTGATTTGAACATTTCATTTATTAGTGCTGCTATCTAAAATTTACCGAATACCGCTCATTACGCTGAGACCTGTTTGATTCGTACTTTTCCGCAAATTGATCATTCTGAATCATTCATCAACCGATCCCGTACCGCTGAATTGAATTTAGTGACCGAACTTATCGTAGAGTTGATATCTTGAAAGAGTTTTCATTTACCGTTTGAGCTTCATTACATTTTCCGTCTGGGTGTAATTTTGTGAAATAATACCGTTCAATTGCATTTAAATTGATTATTCTGAAAGTTTACTTGTTAAAATCATTATATATTTTAATATTTGGAATTCCCTGTTTTATTAAATTATTTCTGCTCCATCTTTAACGAGCTAAGTTATAACCAGGTATCAATTGTAATTAAAGCCTACAATTTCGATACTGTTTTCTGCCCATTGGACTCTGGTTATACTTCACTGTAGCTACCCTAGGGACAAGGCTATCTTTAGATAGCATAGTGACAAGCCTTGTGGTGAAGACCCTAGCAGAAGTCTTCAAAAGGAGTTAACCTTTAGAAAAATCTGGCGCCCGAGGACTAGAATCTTACGCAGTAAGCAATTTACCGAAAAGTCGCAAGGTCACGTTATAGACCAATTCTTTCTACCGGGACGGCTTGACGCGACAATCATACTGCAGTTTCAAGAACAATTGCGTTTGCTGCTTGAGGATGTTCCGTTAGCAACAAGAAAACAAATATGCACGATGGCCCACCAGCACATTTCAGTGTAACGGTTCGCAATTATTCACAAACTGTTTATCCAAATCGTGGAATTGGGCGCTGTGGGGCGCGAGAATGGCCACCAAGGTCTCCCAACCTCAATAGTTAAGACTTCCTTTTGTGGGGCCACCTTAAGACGCTAGTATACACAATTCTCATCACCGCTGTAGAGGAATTAAAAGAATAGTTGCAGCATCTGACACAATAAAAAACACTCCAGGAATATTTCAACGAGTGCGCAATTCCATGAGGAGAGCGGAAGCGGGCATTTTAGTCGGAGGAGGCAATTTTCTGCAACTTTTGTGACAATAGCTAAGTTGTAATGTTATGTTAATGTTCTGTTCTGTTGGCATTATCCCATGCCAATTTATTCCATCAATTTTTCGGTCAATACAACGGGTTTTATTTTTTTTACTCCAAAACGGTGCATCTGACGAAAAAATATTACAAACTAAGCTATTCAAAAAAATATCTAGATCGAAAAAGCTCAGTGACGTACCACTTTTTTTGATAAAATTGCTGAAAAGCTAAGCCATAACTACTACACTGATTAAATTTTACAACAACTTAATAAGTGAAAAAGCATGTTCCTAAGTCACATTAATCTGTCCCAAAACTCAGATCAATATCTCAAACCATTTCCTAGATTTTTGAAAAAAAACCTAAAATAAATAGAATCGAAAACAGCATTTTAGGACAGGTTTATAGGAACTTTTTTACTTAAAATTGATTCAGGAATCACCTCTTGAAATATTCGCATACCCTTAAGGAACAGCCTGTATATTAAATACAGCCAATTTAAACTTCTATTACGCTAAAAAAACACTTTACTACTAGTCCCGTAAATAAGATCAATAAAAACATGATGACTTTGATGAATTGGTGACAGAAATTTTATTTCATATTTGGCTATATATTTGAACACCAGTTTTCACATTTTGATTGTCTGTACAAGGAATAAAATCGGAGATATTGGCAAAAACCATTAAAAAAACACTAAAAAAGCATCATCAGGTTGCTGTTACTATCTTATTTAAACCCACAATACTTTCGGCTATTCTAGAGCAAAAAAAAAATATTATTTTCGTTTTTTTTGGGCAATTCTCATTTGGACCTACAACACTTTTAGGTTATTTTAGAGAAAAATAAGCTTGCAAAGGATGGCCTTGTTCAGAAAGTAATTCTCACAATGAGTGTTCAAAAAACAAAAAATTTTTATTCATCTGTAACTCGAGAATTGCATTTCGTAAATAGAATGAATGTAAACTTACCCTGTCGAAGAAAGAATGCAGCTTTTCCAATTCCTCCCTCGGGAAATTACAATCAGAAGGCATCAAGTCCTCGCTGCAATACGCAAGTAGTAATGTACTCTCCCAAACCAGTGAAGTGTACAGTTCTGAGAGTCCTTTCAGAACTGTGATTCCTTCCTGCACCCCCCAATGTTGCAACGATAAGTTACGTATTTCGCTTTGTCCGGTCCTACAGACGTGTACAAACATGATCACATATCCATGAGCGGCACCCATGGCATGTAGCAAAGGTGTTGTGCTAGCTGTGCTGAACGCGCTCTCAGCATTGGAAGCACTAGCTAATTCTAGGAGCAACTTAGATCCTCCAGGAACGTCCAGTTTGGAGTACAAGGGCTTGAGGATAGTTAAAACCCCCGATAACTGAGACAAACCTTCTTTGAACAACTGCGGCTCGTGGGCAAGGTTCAATATACTTTTGCAAACAGTAGCTACAGCTTGGGCGGGGTTCGTAGCCGGACAATCTACGGGTAGATTTGGTAGGCCGAGAATTTTCAACAGGTGGGGCAAACCGTCCTGAATGACAAATTCTCTGCAATGATCGTCTGTAGAGTTGTTGCTCAAGATGGCATCGATAAATTTCATTATATTCAGAATATAGTCGACGAGGGCTATGGGCTTTCGCTCACTATTCCCTTGAATTTGTGCCTCCGTTTGACCGTTTTGCGAAGAAGTAGACGCTTCTTCTTCTTCGTCATCTTCTTCATCAGAAGAACCTGAAAATTAAGATTGAAATTGTACAAACAGCGGTTCCACAAAAAAAGCAATATAGAAATGCTTATGGTTAACCAACGGAAACTTATTTCTGCTATTGAGATTGATAAGAGACTCCATTAGGCAAACTCATGAAGTTTTTATCCAAGACACCGATAGAAACTACCTTGAAAGCAGCGTTGGAAAAACAGTGCTTTTTTTAGTTTCAACTAAGGAAGTCTAAAAATTGTAAAAATTAATAAGACTATTCAAAAATAACAGTGATATACAAAGATGAAAAGTTATATTACAACTTTTTATTATTATGCATACATAAACAAAAAAGAAACGGAGAAAAAACGTGAAATTAAAACTATTAGTTTATTAGTTAATATTTTACTACTAACTGAATTAAGACTCCATTAGGCAAACTCATGAAGTTTTTATCCAAGACACCGGTAGAAACTAGCTTGAAAGCAGAGTTGGAAAAATCCTGATTTTTTGAAAACAAAAAACAAAAAAAACTAATTTTTTGGTCTCAACTAATGAAGTCTAAAAATTCTAAAAATTAGTAAGACTATTCAAAAATAAGTGATACACAAAGACAAAAAAATATATTACAACTTTTTATTATGATGCATATATAAACAAATAAGAAACGGAGAAAAAACGAGAAATTAAAACTACTAGCTTATTAGTTATTATTTTACTACTAACTGAATTAAGACTCCATTAGGCTAACTCATGGAGTTTTTATCCAAGACACCGGTAGAAACTACCTTGAAAGCAGGGTTGGAAAAATTCTGCTTTTTTGAAAACAAAATAAAACTAATTTTTTGGTTTAAACTAATGAAGTCTAAAAATTGTAAAAATTAATAAAACTATCCAAAAATAACAGTGATACACAAAGACAAAAGTTATATTACAACTTTTTATTATTATGCATACATAAATAAATAAGAAGCGGTGAAAAAACGTAGAATTAAAACTATTAGTTTATTAGTTAGTATTTTACTACTAACTGAATTAAGACTCCATTAGGCTAACTCATGGAGTTTTTATCCAAGACACCGATAGAAACTACCTTGAAAGCAGGGTTGGAAAAATCCTGCCTTTTTGAAAACAAAACACAAAAAAAATTAATTTTTAGGTTAAACTAATGAAGTCTAAAAATTGTAAAAATTAATAAGACTTCAAAAATAACAGTGATACACAAAGACAAAAAGTTATATTACAACTTTTTATTACTATAAATACATAAACAAATAAGAAACGGAGAAAAAACGTGATATTAAAACTATTAGTTAATTAGTTATTATTTTACTACTAACTGAATTAAGACTCCATTAGGCAAACTCATGAAGTTTTTATCCAAGACACCGGTAGAAACTACCTTGAAAGCAGAGTTGGAAAAATCCTGCCTTTTTGAAAACAAAAAAAACAAATTTTTTGGTTTCAACTAATGAAGTCTAAAAATTGTAAAAATTAATAAGACTTCAAAAATAACAGTGATACACAAAGACAAAAAGTTATATTACAACTTTTTATTATTGCATACATAAACAAATAAGAAACTGTGAAACAACGTGAAATTAAAACTATTAGTTTATTAGTTAGTATTTTACTACCAACTGAATTAAGACTCCATTACGCAAACTCATGAAGTTTTTATCCAAGACACCGGTAGAAACTACCTTGAAAGCAGAGTTGGAAAAATCCTGCCTTTTCGAAAACAAATAACTAATTTTTTGCTTTCAACTAATGAAGTCTAAAAATTGTAAAAATTAATAAGACTTCAAAAATAACAGTGATACACAAAGACAAAAAGTTATATTACAACTTTTTATTATTGCATACATAAACAAATAAGAAACTGAAAAAACGTGAAATTAAAACTATTAGTTTATTAGTTAGTATTTTACTAACTGAATTTAACTTAAGTATGAAAAGAAATACACTATCTTAAAACTTTAAAAAGTCAGTAGGTATAGAGTTCAGCCACTCAACATTAATAAAAAATAAAATCGTATTTTATTCATTTGTCTTCGTCATTACAAGTATTAAAAATTTCGAAGTCTTTCCTTCTTAGAATTGTTCCAATCCAAACAAATTTAAGAAACGTTTCACCAAATGGTCAAGCACCTTAAACTACAGTAATTTGATTTGCAAGTACAATGTAATTCTTACGGACAGCAGTGTCAGCTGACAGGGGAATCCCCTAGAACTGCCCAACGCCACCTACTGATTATTGGGTACAACTGGTAAACAGAGACGCTATACCACTGTACCTACACTAGGTACTGTAACATTCGTTAATGCTTTCTTTCCGGCTTGAAGTTAGGTTTCGAAAACGCGATGATTTTCTATATGATTGTTTTGAATGACAATCATGAAATTGATGTAGAAATGTATCGCTTTTTGGAAACCTACCTTCAAGTCGAAAAGAAGGCATTAACTGTACAGGACCCTGCTAGTGAAATCATAATTAAACTAAAGGAATCTACAAAATACAAAAATAAAAGTTTTTTTCTCTTGAAAAATCAGTTGGCTTAAACCTTAGTTTGAACTGTGGTTTAAACCATGCTGGTTGACTTGGAAAGACAAAGAAATTCAATTTTCCAAAATTTCTCACCTTCGGCATTGCTAGAGTTTCTTGACGTTATTGATGGAGAAACCTCAGTTTTACTATGTGGCCTCCAGCAAACATATTTCGGATCCGTTCCCAAATGAACTAATTCTTGAAGCAAATTGACTATTGCTTTCGTCGCGTCTGACTTCAGACTTGGTTGATGTCGCATAAGTTCGTCCATAGCATTGCCCAAATTGCAAGCGGTATCTGCCATGGGTTCAGAACTCCTTCTGCGTCTCATCGCTGGTAAATACGAAGGCATCAGTAAGACTTTGAAAAACTTTTCGAAAGGTTTACATTTGACAAAGGATTGCAACCCTCTGTTGTTTAGACACAAGGCGCTGAACACATTGGGTAACGAACCCAAAACTTCTCGGGTAGATGGTACTTCTTTCACTAATAACGCATGTAGCACAACATCTGTTAAGCCGTTATCTTGAAGAGCAGAGAGCAGTGACGGTTCTTGGTACACATAGACAGTGACTACATCGGTTGCGAGTAAAAATAAGGATGGCCCGTAATATTCAGCATTAGCAATGATATTTTTCAGTGAGTTAGGTAAAGTTCCTTCCATAAGATGTCTTATATTGTCGGAAAATGTATTATCCTGCAAAGCTTTCTTTAGGAAATTCAACATGGATTTCAAAAGAGCTGCGCGTTGTGGAAGGCAGGTCTTTCCCACGTTTTCTGGAATATGTTCCAATTCCACACTCAATGGATCTCCATCATTAGTTGATGTATTGGTTTCTGACGGTCCGGGGTTTGCTTCTTCAATTGCATCAACTATAGCAACTTTCAATTCGTACAATTGGTCTTTCTGACATAACTTCACTTCAACCTAGAAATTCAAAATTGTTAATACTTCAATAACTTCTATTGAGGAATACTTACATTAAGTCTATTGATGAAGCTTAGCAAACCTCCATGAGTCTGAAATGCTTGCATATCTATGTTTGTGATCAAATCAATTACTCGGACAGCTCTTGTAACAAACTAAAAAAAACAGACCAATATACTTACAATACAATAATATGTTTGAAATACTCACAGTTATATGTTCCAATTCTACACCGTGCCAATTGATGACTTGCAAAAGTGACTCCATCATACCACAAGATACCAGTGCGTCACCACCTGCTTCGTAACTAGCTAAATGGTACAAAAAGGAAAATAGGGCGGTAGCTAATGGTAGCGGGAACTGAGTTCGGTCGTTAGTCATTTGGGAAACTACATCTGCAACATATTCATCAACTTTCAGAGCATTAAACTTCTCTTCACTAGATTCAAAACTGCCAGGCTTTTGAGAAGACTCACTATTATGTTCAGAGGAAATATTTTCAACATTACGAACAGTTTTTATTGGACTAGAGCTATCGTTATTTTGATTCGTAAGAATAGCAATGCAACTTCTAACCAGTACAGGTAAGAAACCATGATATTGACTAGCACCAGTTACATCAATAATATTATGCAATCTTGAACCAGGTTTCCTGTAAATATAAAGAGTTATTTGCAAAAGGATTTAGAAGCAACACCCAGAGAATTGTTATTCTTCATAACACCTTCCAAGTGCTCAAGGTTCCGTCTGTGGACACTTCAACTTCCATTTATAATCCAAATGAAAAACACACTTACTTGGCGATATGAGGACTTCGGTCCAAATGGATTATAGCTGTAAGAGTGCGAAGTGCTGCAGATCTGATTTCGACTAAATGAAGATGCGATAACTCAACCAGTTCCACCAGTTCATCAAGGATACCATTATACAATAAGTTGTGTGGCGAGTCCTGTATAGAATTTGAATACACAAGAACAGATAGAGCCTGCAGCCTAGCTTGTACACACAAAAGCCTACTTCTATAATCAGCAAAATGGTGAGCTAACCGAACATGTGTGAAAAGCCACATCTGAAAATTGAAATATTACAATTTGTTTCACAAATCTTATATGAAATTCGTATTACTTCTTTTCCAGGAGGTACATAATAAAGCCCAATTAGGGACTTCATGATTTCAGCTGGTGTCTTGTGAAGTTTATCGACATGTTCAATGTGAATTATATTTGGTACACATTTACCATCCTTTTTGTCTTTATTCTCTGGATCTTCTTTATGGAACTCTACATGCAATGTAGTAGCGGAGGGTGCAACTGTTTTTTCTGCATTACAGCAATCTGCCAGCCCAAACCCATTCTCTTTACCACCCCAATTCTATAATGATTCAAAATATTAGAATACTTGAACAGCTATCGGTTAAGTATATAATACCTCTGCTAAATTGAGTAATCTTGATGTCAAGATAGATTTTTCTTCAGCTTTAAGACGAGTAATAAAATTGCTGCGTTTTGAGAACATATAAAACAAATTCAGAACGCCAAGGACTACAGCCATGTCGTTTGACTGCAGTAAAACTAGAAGGTGTTCCATCGAGTTGTACAAATGACGTGAAAAGGAGTGTTCTATGAGGAGTGTTGAAAAGTGAAGAATCCATAGCAGCAGGTTTTTTTCCTGAAAATATAAACACTTATTTGTCTGTAGAAACTCAATTGAAGTTATACTGAAATACTATTTCATTTGTAAACCATAATTAGTCTTTTTCAAGGAACCTATCAATTCCTCAATTCAATGGTGTATGGTTTACTGTTTGAAAAGCATGTTAATGGCCATTTTTACATAGCAAAACTATCATCATGTTATATATGAACCCGTTGTACCTGTAATTTACTCTCGGTCACCAATAGAGAGTACAAGATCAAAGATAAAAGTACTGTAATAGTGGAGTCAATCTACGGAAAAATAGGACGAGGTTCGTAAAAATTTGATAGTGTTGGTTCCTTATGATAAAAATAATAAGATCCTAAAATTTCTATTACCAATATTGGGTAATAGAAAATAGAAAAAACTGTTTTTTGCCCTTTTTTAGGGTAAGTTTTGGAGTTTTTTTTTTCCCCTTAGACTTGAAATTGGTACCCTTTTATTGTTGATATTTGATGAACCTTCAGTCTAAATTTCGTGACATTCCGTTTACCCCCCCCCCCTCCTGGAATATATATATTTATACGTTTTCTGTAGCACAAATTCAAATTGGGCTATTCTGGCCAAATTGCAACCAAATTGGATGAAATTTGATGGAAAAATAGGTCGTGGCGGTCACAATAAGTGGTCTAAATATGCGCTAAAAATATTGAATTGTTTTGCTTAAAATTCAAACGTGGTTCCATCCAATATTACTACTAATAGAAATATTGGGATCTTATTATTTTTATCATAAGACATTGACATCATTCTTTCCAGGTCGCTAACCTCAATCAAATTTAAACGAACCTCGTCTTATTTTTCCGTAGATTGACTCCACTATAAATCGAGCACCACATCAATATTTAGAAACCGAAATATGTATTTCGACAAATATGTAGGCCATTTGCTACTGGCAGTCGTATTCGGTAATCCGGGAAAAACCGAATCGGCAGTTAGTGACATGCAGATGTATATTGTGAATTTCACGTCTTGACACAATTCGATTAAATTCCGGAACGGCAGTTGTTCTTTAATTTATGGTTACGTCTGCTACTGTTTGGGGTATATCTTCAATGGAGGAAGACGTCAGAAAATAATTGAAATTTTTTTCTCCAACGTATAGTATATCTTGAATAGTAGCTAATATTGAAAAATCTTGGCTTCCGGATGGATTTCGCGTCACAACAGCACGACTTGATGCCAAATAATCATGATGTGACGCGGAATCCATCCGGAAGCCATGATTTTTCAACAATAGTATGTTCCCAAAATCTTCAAACTAGTCTAAGATACGTCTGGAAGGGACGCTCACGGTCGTAGCTTTCTGGGAATTTTGAGGTCTAGTTGACATATAGTACAATTAGGAAGATCTAAATATAAATCTCAGAAACCTGTAAGACATGCACAAAAGGAAAAATAGTCATGTTTGACGTCTCAGCTATGGTAGTAATCCTCGAACAAAATAACAGGCAGAGGACGATGGCGCTTGGATCCTATGTGGGGTGTAAAACGCAATATGATCTATTAGTCAGATTAACTATCATTGGTATTGGAACCAAAAATAGGACAACACAAGCCTGATTGGAGAAAGTAGAAGACTTGTCTCTTTAGGCATCATTGGGGCTATAATTTCAACAATGGAAACTATTCCTCTACACATAGTCAGTGCTCTCAAACTGAAAAGAACAAACCACTCCAAATCTGAAATACAGACCAGCCATTTCTAAATTCTGGGAGGGTTGCAATATGGCAACAGATGAAACCCTTGGAAGACATGGCATGAAAAATGGGTAAATGTCCATTCGAAGGGGTCATATCACATCTCCCAGCATGGTACATAGATGTCCCCAATGATCAGGAATACATGTCAGACAATTGATCAATAATATGTTCTCATTGAACATTACTCGAAATTTGTTGTTAGTGCCCTGACAACACCATCTAACATTTGCTATGAAACATATGTGTCAGTTCTATATGAAGGAACAAGAAACAACAAATGGCAAAATGGATGCTTTGTTGTTGTAAAGCTACATTTGGCTTACAAATTCAACTATTCGTACAGGTTGAATTCTTGCTGAACATTCATTGGGAGCTTCATAGGAAGCTTATAAGTCGTATACATATGGACAACGCACGAAAAATTCGAATGGGTTACCGTGCTGGAAACACCTAATAGTGTCAGTAGAACTAACAATGTAATAATTAATATACCATGATTTCAATATTCTAGTATGCAGGCTTTGTAGAATTCACATAATTGTAATCAAATTATAAATTTCTTACAAGTAGGATTGAAAAGTCCATACAATTTAATCAACCCTTCTAATGAAATAAACATGAAATGAATTATGGCTTGCTCTCTTCCCAATGTATGATAGTTGCAAAGAAAAATTATCAATAAGCCTGGGAAAATAGAGTTAGAGAATTAAGATGAAATTTGTGCATTAGGATAATTATTATTGAATATTCTAGAAATTATTCT
The DNA here is from genome assembly GCA_958510875.1 of Endomychus coccineus. Taxonomy (NCBI): domain Eukaryota; kingdom Metazoa; phylum Arthropoda; class Insecta; order Coleoptera; family Endomychidae; genus Endomychus; species Endomychus coccineus. The sequence continues at coordinate 15,834,486 of OY294071.1, read as the reverse complement.
AAAGGTGCTTTGAAAGACAAAGGAAAATATCAGTTTGGAATAGGTCTAACTGATCATTTAGGATATTATAGGAGTCTTTGGCACCTTCATTAATCTCTATTGATTCTAATGTATTTAATTTGAAACCTTTCGTTTGATTAGTATTATGTAAAATGTTTAGGCTATCTGAATTATGAAATGTATGACCAGTTTGTAAAAAATGGTTACCAAAAGTCCAGTCTGAAAGATCAAAAATGTTCTTGGTATCTAAGTGTAAAATTACGACAAGTGCTACCATGTAAAAGTTATCACAGTCTGGGCAAATTAGCTTATAAACTCCAGGTTTACTATATTTACTGGTTTTGTGTTTAGCATTATATATAAGATGGCAGTTTTTTTTGTGGTTTAAAACCGATTTTAAAATTATGGCACGATATAGAATCTTTGCAATATTTTCGCTTATAGAACGTAAATACGTCAAAGAAATGAATTTTGTTGATACATATACCAGTGGCGGCTCGTGAACTTTTTGAGAGAGGAGGCTGGACATAAAACGTTTTTGTAAAAATATACTATATTCAGTCAATTAATTTAACCTTCGCGCAGCGACCGTACCAGCTACTTCAGTGACAAAATTAATTGTTACTCAGCAAGAACCAACGTGGAGGTATAGAGTTTCTCTTGCCCTCAAATTTTTTTTCGTTCGTTTTTTGTTTTTTATTTTTTTTGGATTTTTAATTTTTTTTTCTTTTTTTTTGGAATTTTTCATATTTTGTTTTTTTTTTATTAATTTTATCAACTTTTTTATATATTAACGAAATTCTACGGTCTTTAATTTGCGAAAAATGATCAATAATATTATCATAAAATGTATCATTATGTTTTAAGTGTTTTACTAAATCTTTTTCAATAGATATTAAACTAACATTGTATAAACGATTTTGGCCCATTGTATTTCGCATGTATGTTTTAATTCGTTTGAGAGTAGAAAATGATCTCTCCACCGATGCCGACGTGACGGGAATGGTGACTGTCAGACAAAGTAGTTTATAAAACTGAGGTAAGACTTGTTGCAAATCATTATCTATCATATATTTTATCATATCGGCGTATCCCTGTATACAACGCATAATTCATTGTGCAGCGCTATTTTATCAAAAAAATTATATTTTAGAACTAAGTTATCTGAAAGTGCATTGAGAAACTCTTTTGAAAAAGATTCGAAAAATCTTCTATTCGTCAAATCGAAAAACTTCAATTCATGTAAATCGGAAAATCGAATCTCAATATTTGACCTTTAATAGTATCTAAAATTTCATAAAAAAAGTTGGTTATAATGTAGTTTCTTGTCTACCAAATTATATGTTTTCCTCCTTTTCACGGGAGAGGCCTCATCAGTTGAATAATTTCCAAATAAAATATTAAAATGAAATTCTGTATAACGGAAACTTGAAATTTTATCAATGAAATGTTTTAAACGATCTCTTGAATAAATTATATTAGTGAATTTATGTTGTAAAATTTGAAAAATAAGAACAGTTTGTTCAAATATTAATTTAAAAGTATCAAGTAAAAACAAAAATTCTTGATTTTCTAAATAAGATTTTAAACCAACAGCAGCATTTAATGAAACCTGATCTGTTGAAAAGTCATCACTGTTTAATATAAAATCAAATGTTTCAATTAATTTGTCTTTATTTTTATGGATATGTTATTTAAAACTTACGTTCGTTTGTTTGAAGACCGTTTAAATGTCCCGCCATTACAGATGCCGTCGTAAGTCTGATTTATTCGCAAAGTCGAATCGTTGAAATGTTTCCATTAAAAAATTGAATAAATTGACCGCTGTTCTTCCCGAACTAACATCGTAGAACCCTACAAATCTTTCCACTAGTTGTCCATTTTTACAATTAATAATTTACCGAACAGACGAATTCTAATCTAATCTTATTTCGCGTGGCGTCAATCAACCATTATACCCGCATAAAACAAAACAAGCACCGACGCAACACGCATGTGTCGTATTCCGTACCACACCGACTGTACTGACCTTAAAGGCGGACGGCAGGCTAGCCTCCGGAAGGTGTTGCCGTTTTCGCTGTTTCACCTTATTTGGCGATCGACTGGTCGGAAAAACGGCAACTGTGTTGAACAACACATGCTCAGCGTTTGAGATATATAGAGTCTAGCCTCTGGCCACTGTTGCCGGATTAAAAATAACTACTGAGAACGGGGAATTAATTATAAAATTTAAAAAATTATTAGAGAAACAGGAAATAAAATGAAGAATGATCAACAAGATAAATTTGTGAGGAGGCTGAGCCTCCTTGGCCTCCTTCGAGGAGCGGCTAGTGACATATACGTGTTTTATATGCGGGTAAATATTGTAATTACTTAATTGTTGAAAAATCTTGGCTTCCGGATGGATTCCGCGTCACAATAGTTCGACTTGATGCCGACGTTTGACACTTATCATCAAATCCTTTTCGAAAATACTAAAATCCTAGCCCGAGCCCCAAACATCTATCAGCGAAAAATCCTTGAAGCTATAGAAATCCTAAAACATCCAAATAATCTGAACCGTGACTCAGGATATTACCTTCCCAACATTTGGAAACCCATCCTCGAAAATTACACTTCGCACATGATCACACAACGGCAGGATCAGGTGCTGGAACGGAGTTAACCATCGGAATAAAGGCTGTGAACTGTGTAGCGTGAAGAATTTTTCCTACAATAAATACGGCTACAGAAACCAGTAGAACCAGTTTCAGTTCAAGCCTCAAGCCTGCCCAAAAGATGTCATTTGTAATGGTTGGCGAAACGTCGGCATCAAGTCGAGCTATTGTGACGCGGAATCCATCCGGAAGCCAAGATTTTTCAAGATTAGCTATCCGCGGAAGTCTACTATTCAAGATAGTTAATTGTTGTTGAATGTGGTTAATCAATTTTGTTATTTGATCTAGCGAAAAACAATGATTGTTATTCGTTTTATTGTGCCCAACTCAATAGTGAGGTGTTCTTTTGACAACAGTATTGAAAATGCTCTATGAATCAATGAGTGATATGCTGTTTATTTATGGCTATGGCGCCAGCGTCTAAACGATCAATTAGGAATAGAGGTGTCTGTAAACATGGATTTTCTGTAAATGTTGAAGTTTATTCTATAATGGTCACGTATTAGTGTTAAATCTAAAAAAAATTGATTTTCAAATTTTTTTCTGTTTCCAATGTAAATTAAATTTTTGGATGATGCTTGTTAATAAATGAAAGAAAGGATTTAATTGTCTAGATGTGCCTTTGAAGAAGACACGTACATCATCTACATATCTATTCCAAAATTGAATTTGATTTTTTGCTAATGTACAGTTCATAATTCTGTCTACGAGACCAGACATGAAAATGTCTGCTAATAGTGGACTCAACGGGTTACCGATAACAAGACCTGAATTCTGTACATACTCATTAGTTGCTATATGGTGTTTTTTTACTAGTTCAGACAATTTGAATGAGTTTTTACAGTCGATTTAGGTTTAAAATTAGTAAATTTTTTGATATTCTAATTCGATTTGACTGCAAAGTCTCATGTTGGACTATTAATTTAAGATACTGCAAGTCGTATAGGGGCATTATCTTTATGATTTTTAATAAGTCCGTAAAGTATAGGAGAGCATCGATTACTGTATAAAATTTATACTTTTAGAAACCACTGTCAAATAGACCATCATCACTGTTTTGTAAGAATTGTTTTGTTTTTAATTGAAACTATCCTAGCTCACCAGCAGTCGAATGTATAAAAGTGTTTCCTCTTTAGATAGCACACAACCCCTCTCTTGAACATATTGTAACCCACAATTTCTCTCGGTAAGAATTTAAATGCTTTTATACCTTTGTAGTGTTAGAAAGCTACGTTGTTATTGGCAATTCTCAAATTATTTATGAAGTTGCTAGATATTTCAGCAGAATAGTAATCATTATTTGTAGGAAAAAGTTTGATAACAGTAACAGCTAGAATGCTATGCCCTACTTCATCTTACTCTCTGGCCACTCTACATGATTGATGATCAAAATGTCTCAAACGACAGCAGCCTTGAAGCTGTTGAGATATTTCCGATTAGTTCTAGCCTTCAACAGATATTAGTGGTCTGGTATTCATGTTCAGAATGTGTTATGACACATTATCGTATCTTATGATCAATTTTCAATCTCCCTTGGTTGTAATGTTTCTTTCCAATAACAATAAGTGTTTGCAGGTAAAAGAAAACAATTTTTAACATGAGATTCTTCATACTATCACAGGGAGACTAACAATAACAATAAAATATAAATTTCAGCTTCAATTTTCTATGCAGTCAGCCAACTTAAAATGCTCTAACACAACCAACAAAGAGAAAATCAGATTCCTGTAAGAGTTAAGCTTTCACATTAATTTAATATTTTTCAATAGTCTGTTGAAAGCTGCTATTGCTGAGTGAAATGAGCCCTTCTCATAAGCTGCGAGCCTATGCTTAGGTACCTTATAGTTTAGTGAACAGTTGATAAAGTATTGAATAGCTGACTATTTTTAAAGATACTTTGAATCATAATTGGTTAAGGCTTATAACAAGCTTTGAATTATCAACATTAAATGACGCATGTTTAAAAAATATCATTATTAACTTATGGCCCAATATTTTATCATTATTCATAATTATTATGTCACAATAATAATACATAGAACTTAATATTTATTTTGAAAAGTCCATGTTTTCACTTCAATAAGAATCAATCATCCATATGCATTCCAATGAGTCATGCATAATATAATATCGTATTAAATAAAACAGACAAGTTTTGTAATTGGATAGAACAAAGAATTCAATAGTTACGTTTAAATATCAACATATTGTGCAACTTCATGGAAAAATTAATTTGTTTTAAGGAGTCATGTAATTACACAATAAAATTAATGCCTATTTGCACCACGTATTTTCTTAACTAGAAATACAAATGACTCAATAATTAGAGGAAAGTAGAAATCATATTGTAATCAATTTTTCCACCATTTTAGAAAGAGTCATGTACATCTGCTCATAAGAAACTTCTATATATCTATGCAATGTGTTCCTGTCTGAACAAATTGTATAAAAAGCATTTGATTTATGAATTTTTCAATAAAAAAGTCACAAGGCAGTCTATTCTAAGATTACCACTTACCGTATTTGTATAATGTATATCACAATAAAGGGCCCATTTGTTGTCCTCTTCTGAATCTGCTGCCTCTTCCAAAATACTATCAAAAATATCAAGGACAGGGGCCCAGTGGAATAACTCACACTTTCCAAAAGTCCATGTATTAATCTTTGAAAGTTCTTCTAGAAGTTCAGCCTGACTACATGCTTGAAGACGTTCAATCAATTGTCGACACTCCAGGGGAACTTCTGACGTAGTTTTTCTCATTCGAGCTCTATCTATTTTCATTTTGCTTCCAAAAAATTACTTCGAAATTTTTAAATTCGATGAGTAATTCAACATCATTAGCTAAATACTAATATTCCTGAAAAGTAAAGTTAATTATTGGATGAGAAATAATAAGCAAATAACTACAAATACATACAAAGAAACTATAAAATCCTATTTATTTATCTCCAAGTAACAATGAACTATGACTTATTAGCTCCCATATTAAACTAAACCTAGCCTTCTGAACAGTTCTCAATTTTGTTTAGGAAGTCACACATTACTCACTACACCGAAGTCTTAATTACTTTGATAGATGTCTCAATTATTATAGATGTTTATAGAACAATTAGTTTTTAATAACGACGTTTTCAATCAGAAATCTACGAAAGAACAATGTAACGAACGAAAATGTAAGAATCATCGAGCTTCTTCAATACGTACGCTGTTGCGGCCATTTTGAAAAACAATAGACAAAACAATATTTCTACTTGTAATTGAAGAGAAATAGAAACTATCAGATTTATAAACTTGCTACCAATTATCACAAGTACCTTCTTAGCTTTTACCAAATCAAAAATTATCTGGGTATCATTTGTTTTCTTCTTTTGTTGTTAAAGAACAGTTAGCAGTTTTAGCACTAATAACCACACCAAAGTTGGTTACCTAACGTATGATGTGCAAACGAAACCCATATACGGCCAACTTCACGTTAATCGAAAAGTGATTATTGAAATTATGCATATTTTGAAAGTGGGAGGTAGTTTTGAAAATAGTCTTGTCCTCTGGTTAAATGTTTATTGATGTAAAATTGACTATATCCTATTTGTAGAAGAATTTTATGTTAAAGAAAAATTGAGCATTTTAATGATTCGGCAAAAAATGTGAATCAATTCGCACAAACATTTAAGCTGACCTCTGCTGGAGTAATACGTAACCGTAAATAGTGGCCGTGGCATATTGAACAGTGGTACAGACATCTCTTATCAAAGTGTAACGTAGCTTTAAGATTTTGTAACTGTAAACCAAAGCCAAGTAGATTTTCACATCATCAATACGCGCACTAAATCACTAATCTAAAGAAATATTGACATATTTCAGCGGGTATTACTTATCCTCGGTGACTTTGTTCAGACCGACTTCAACAAACGAAGGTGTTGATTCAATAACAGTCTGGAATAAATATATTTACTTATTTTTCATTCTTCAATCCAAGCCTTATTGTTCATTACTTACCCAATTATCTTCTGGTTTGCAAATATTTATAATAATATAATACAATAATATTTGCATTATCTTTTTTCCATCTTTTTATCCGTAGTGGTTAGCAATATATAACTGATAGGTTATAAATAACAAGCAGAATGATTTTGAAATTGACTTGGTCTTTTGTTTAAAATAATAACATTATTAGTAGAATATGATAGTATTTTGTTAACACTATAGACGGTCAATAGTTGCCTTGTTGTAGTAGATACCTGAAATTTTTGAATTTCTGAACATTCCCCATTGACTTAAGGATGATTCAAACAACACAGTGTCCGAGCCTGCCGTGGAAGTGCCAGTACATTGTGCCATAGAGATGAAGAATAGAGTTCTTGACTTCCTCATAAGCGTAATGCTTTACAAAGAGACCCCATCCAATAATTTTAAAGAGAGGCTATCTCTTTCTAATTGTATGCCCCGCCTACTTTCTTGGAGCGTTATTTAAAAACAACAAATACAGCATAAGTGAGCGGGGCATAGCGGGAACGAGTAGAAAGAGAAAGCTGCTCGTCAAATTTTTTAGACGGAGTCAAAAAATATCTACCTTCAAGTACTCTATTCTTGATCTGTATGCATCTTGCAGAGCTGTTTCCAAATTCGTGAATACTTCACGTTCATTCTCTAGGGTCTACTGTCTCTGCTCTCTCGCCGTCGACGTCGACTCCCCAGCGAGCACGTTCATGTTATGACATGCCATGGCTTGTCCGGGGAACAAATACCCAACGACATTTCGATGCCGGGGCACGAACCCAACCCCAGAGATAAGGTCTCCCTGCCGACTTGGTCTGGCATGAATGGGTTCGTATAAAAATTAACTAACGATCTTTGGCCTTGCTGGATTTTCGTGCATCCGGTTTCCGCTTTCCGACGGTCCGATGAACAACCATATCCGTTTGATACAATATCATGATAAGTCAATTTTGTAGACGATCGCCGTACATTCTGGTAATTGATCTAGTGAAATTTTTGGTAACTAGTAATTTTATGTGAAATTTTATAATACAAGACACGTCATCCCAGAGTAAACGTTAGCTTTTCTAAAGCTGAAATCAGCTCTCACGTAATGAACCTTTGTAAGCCTCGGCCCAATAATATTTAACAGCTCCTGGAACGTATTGCTAGATTTCCTCAAGTAGTTAGAGATAATTTCTCTCTGAAGTAGTTGAAGTATTTATCATCGTCGGTACACGGCATTTCTTCTATTTTGTAAATGTTTCTTACTCAAAATCTTCCTGGACGATTTTCCCTTGGCTTTTTAATCAAAATATGCGCCAACAAAATTATTATAGCATTTAACAACTAAATTTGTTAATGACCATTCATCAACCCACGAATCAACTGTATTTCCACAAACAACAAGCTTCACTTCTATGAAATGAAGCTTGTTATTTGTGGAAATACAGTGTTGGCAGGTTAGGGGTTTACCCCCTGAATTTGTGTTTTTTTGCTTAGGGTGGGTATTTTAGGGGGAAATTTATTTAGGGGTTTTTATTTGGATAATTTCTTTGGCTTATTTTTAAACATAACAAATTGTTGAATTAATCAACCGATCAATAACAACATTTACAAGAGTGCACAACATCATTTCCGTCATTCAAATATGCGCGGTTATCGGCGTCATAACTCTAGATAAGTAGAGGGCGACACACGATTCCCTAGAAATGTGTGTCACGAATAACAAGCAGGAAGTTTAAGACTCACATTTTATAATGTGTATATTATTTTTAGATTATTTAAAAGTTTAGGGGTTTATTTCAAATTTTAAGGGAATTTGCAGGGCCATCTGAGGGTTATTGGGCGAAGCTACCTGGCAACTCTGCTGATGACCTTTCAGCTACCAACTAGCATCATCAGAACAGTTCACTTCCACTCTGACGAATAGGAATGACTACTTGGGTACTTGGTAGCTAATGCTGAAAGGTCCACAGTATTTTTAGTGGATAAAGAAGGGCGATTGTTTCTCATTTATAATGTTATTGTGTATCCACAGGATGAACTATTTTTAGTTTAAACAGTAGTTATTCTGTGGTTCACTTTCTACATTTGTTCCGCCCCGGAATTGCATTTGTAAATTGTTATTAGCTTCCTGTTATGTGATATGATAATGAACTCATTTAGTCTGAGGTAAGGTAATGAAACCATTGAAGAAAATAACAAGATACCGTGAATTACCTTCGTTTGAGAAATCATAGGAGACTAGGCAATAACACCGAGCCTGATACCTCTGAATACACAAGTTTATATTCAAAGGTTATACCAATAATGGCGGCTGTAGGGCAACAGGTCATATCTGAATAACTTTCACCTGTGATTATTATTCCTTTAGAGAAGAATCACTGAAACACACGGAACAAGTGTTTCTAGTTTTATAGAAGTTCCTAAACATTATATAAAGGTTTCTAAAGATGAAATAATATTAACATAATTTTGTATTTATATTTTACACTAATATTTATTTTACATGAAACATCATGCACACATCTCTATAACTGATATAAAAATAGGAATTATAACTTACAAAATAACTAACGAAATGGAATTGGAGACATTTAATTATATGTAATATAAAACTTTCATCTATACAATCAACATATACAAATTATATTTAATTAATGCTAATTATTTAGGGTGTTCATTTCAATCAGCTTATTTATCAGTTATCTTAGTTATTTTAAAATGTTAGAAATAGCTTCTAAGCTTTAATGGAGACATCTGAAATATCTGCATAATTATTCATGAATATTTCCTCCAAAAATTCAAACATTGTATATTTACATTGCAATTCTATGATAAACAATTCAAGAAAAAAAATCTTGGTGCATATATTGACTTGAATACGTGTTTCCACTTTACTTGCCTGGTATTATAAAATAACCAAGATAACAAGTGTGCTTAATACATATGAACACCTCAGAGTCAGTTATATTTCAAAATAAAAATATGTTATAGGTAAAACAAAACAATAAGATTTGGTAAATATTAGGTAATCCTAAGAAATTCGATAAAATATTGTGAAATTTTCATTTCGCAGCGTCTATTACTCATTTCTTTTATATTTGAGATGTTTCCAAAATTGAGAATTTATGATTCAAATTTCTGATAATAGTAAATATCATCTAAATCATAAATATTATGAGTAATAAATTGCGCCATGAATCAGCTACGGGCCTTATTGCCTAAATTAAATTCGTAAGCAACTTATCAATAATATTCATGATGTACCTTTCATTGGCCGACGTTTGAAACATGACCTTTTACGTTATTCTTCAGAATCATGTATAACATTTGAGTATAAATGGTTCAATACCCCCAATTTTGCAATTTGAACTAATATGGCTAATTTGGCATGTCACGAGGAAAAATTTTTAATGAACTAAATAAGTAAAAAGAATATTTAGAATGAGTTTATTATAATATCGATATGAAAATGATTTCCACTCTGCACTGCTGCTATCAGATGTTAACAAATTGGCGGTGGTGACCCTTACTGGAACCAAACAATATCTTCAAATCATGATAAGCATGCTCCACTACTATCCAGGTGTACAAAGCACATATAAATCAGTGAAACTGTGACTAATTACTAAAGTATAACTGTAGCCCACACATATGACATTGTTTTATACGAAGAGTATCAAATGCCTCAGAACGTGTGTAACACGTTTCACTAGTGACATACATTTTTCATATCCGATCAAACTCAGATATATAATCATTCATCATTACATAGTGTAACAGCTTGAGTAGATGGATAACCTTCACATGAGACTTTTTCAAACAAATTACAAGTGATCAGGATCACAAGTATCCTTAGATCTGCAGTGTGATAAAATTAATGAACTTATCTAATTCCACTATGAAATATTTTGAATAATTTGAATACTATTCATTATTAACTGTATATTAAGGAGAATATAATTTCTGATAAACTTTATTATCAATAAACTTAATTTTCATTGCGGAGTGGATTTATGTTCAACGTAAAGGCTCTATATTCCGTTACACTGAAAACATTTATAGAATATAGTCCAAAGTTTCAGAATATATTACTTTTTTGTATATATTTATATATAGGATTGGTAAAATTTTAAATACCTCTGAAAGCCGTGTTGATCCAACATTTTAGAAATATTTACTCATTTTGATAGAGTTATTATCCAAGAAGGATAAGATGGAATGTGGAAAATCTTGGCTTCCGGATGGATTCCGCGTCACAATAGCTCGACTTGATGCCGACGTTTCGCCAACCGTTACAGGTGACATCTTCAGGGTAGGCTTGAACTGAAATTGGTTCTACTAGTTTCTGTAGCCGTATTTATTGTAGAAAAAATCCTTCACGCTACACAGTTCACAGCCTTTAATCCGGTGGTTAACTCCAAAGTGGAAACTTATCCGCGAAAATTCCACTTCGCACATGACCACACAACGGCAGGGTCAGGTGTTGGAACGGAGGTATTCACCGGAATAAAGGCAGTGAACTGTGTAGCGTGAAGGATTTTTCCTACAATAAATACGGCTACAGAAACCTGTAGAACCAGTTCAGTTCAAGTCTCAAGCCTGCCCTGAAGATGCCACCTGTAATGGTTGGCGAAACGTCATCAAGTCGAGCTATTGTGACGCGGAATTCATCCGGAAGCCAAGATTAGCTATCCGCGGAAGTCTACTATTCAAGTTTTTCATTGGAAGATTCAGTTGGAGAAAATAAATCCTTCAATTTGAACTACTAGTAACGAGTTTGAGAATTACAAACGTATGCTTCTCCATGCTAGATAGCCCTAACTAGATGAAATTCCAGTTGAAAATATTTAATAGAGAGGAATTAGACAAGTGATATATCTGTTCTATTAATTTTATTTAAATATGGAATGAAGGTAATTCATCTTACATCGAATATCGTAATAACTAGTTATGGAAATCAAAAAATTGAACAGTAAAAATTCAATTTACATTTTTAAAGTTCAACATATATCGTATATTATTCTTATTATTACTGAGCGATTTAACAATGCAGCGGCTCAAACATTGTGTTATTTCTATAGCTGCAAATTATTTCGAGCTAATACAAAAAGAGGATGAATATATGATATGCAAAAAGTTACCCTCATGTAGGCAATACAGGGCGAAGTTCAACATTTGTTGTTTTAGAGACCAAATTTATATTTCGTTGGACAATTTTTGCATCCTGGTTTTGCCACTAACATTCTTGAAATGACCATATTTCAATGAATGAACAGTGAAAAAATATTCCAGTTTTGTTATATATGACATGAATCAAGCCATGCTGGGACTCACCCTGTATGTTCAAACACACCATTAAACAAGTTTTAAAAAAATAGTGGACCCTTTTCTGTTGCTAAATGAATATCACGATAACATAACACTCATTCAGGATGATAAAAAAAACTATGTTACTTAACCAGAAATGTCAACAAGAGTATATTGTTTTCTACATATGAACACTCAGGTTTTATAATAAAACATAAAATATATATATAACTCTATACTTGTAAGAATAAAATATGACTTTTCTATTAATTTGTCTCCACTGATTACCTTTGATTTGTCTAAATTCGGTGCCTTTTTGAGTGATATCAAGAATTCTAGTTTCAATTCTTGGGTAAAATAAACGATTGAGTCTCGTCATCCATCGTTTATCAAAAACCAAAGTGATTCAAATTGTACTCTACTAAATTATAAAAATACGCTCTTTGGTTGAAATTGTATAATAGATATAGGAATTTGTCGATGTTTTGTATGCTGTGACTTTCCAGTATTAAACAGAACATAGCGACAACTACATGAATAAAACAAATATTCATTAGAATTAACGAGTTTTCTTACTCACTGAGTATCGATTTTTTCACATAATATTGGAAGATTATGAACAAAAAATAATAATTTGAGTTCCGATGTGAATTTCTGAAATCTTAATTGTCCTAAATTAAATGAATTAATTGAATTTGAAATATCTTTATCAATTTGTCCTGTACAATAATGGAAGACCATTGACACACACTGACTTTTTTGTATTAATTTCTAAGCTAACTTGCTACGAGTTACGAATTTGGGGAAAAACGAGATACTTGATATATTTAGGGTGCTACAAGAGGATAACATATTTTATATACAGTGCATCTCTAACTTTAAAAATTCTATATCAACAAATGCCAGAGAAAATTAATGCTTCTACTACTCAAATTGAGCTATCTTTCTGTCGTTAAAACTATTGGATTTGCTTATTGCTATATAGCACTAATGGATATGTAGCTTACCACTAATGAACAAGAACCTGTCATGTTTTCGCTCATACAGATGAAGATTCGAGAGAACTTTATATGATAATTAAATAATTAAACACATGTTAATATCACTTAATTAACTTTCGTTACTCGAGTTTCGGCGTTTTCTTATTGAATACTATCTGAAGCAGGGATGTTGCGAATATTCGCATCCCAATTGGGGAGCTTCCGTATCGATTTGGACATCTGCATCCGTATCCGCTCCGCCACAATCAATGCGGATGTTCATGCGGATGCAGATGTAGATGCTATATGATGTTGGATTCGTCAAGTGAAGATGAGAACCAAGGAACGCCAGAAAATGGTAGCGCTGAAGCTGTACGCAAAGAGCAATTGCTTTCTTACCGCAACAAAGAGAGGGTCAATGTAGATGAAAATCGTCTTAAATGGTGGAGCGTCATCGAGAAGAATTGAAACTATATCACCAATAGCACGCAGATTTTTATCGACACCGCATCCCTGATCTGAAGATGGCGTTAAACGCCGAAACTTGGGTTACAAATCGAAGTTATATCAACATAGAAGTGTTTAATTTTACAATATGATAAGATTTTTAAATGAAGATAATAGAAAATTAATGACTTATTAAGTTATCTAGTATATGTGGTAAAATTTAAGGTTTGCCCTATTATAAAGCAGATAGTAAGGTAACCTTATGACTTTTGGTAGGAAACTGTGAGGAACTGTTAAGAATGGAATTGATCGATTCAAAATGATACCAGCAATTAGCAACATATTAAAAATTGTTTAGAAAATAGTTGATTTACGAAAAAAAGTTTAGAGTAACAGTTTTTCATCCTCAGCAATTGAAAGAGGACAAAAAAGAAACGAAACATCCAATCCCGTCCTTCCAACAGTTATAAACTCATGAAGCTGGAAATTTACCTTCTCTAAATTTTCACTTTGAAAACAATATTTTAGGAACTGTTTAATAACTGATTAGGAACGTTTTTAAAACCTCGTTATATCTTTAGTGGTTTGAATTGTACATGGCGAATAAATAATTTTAGATATCAAGATTAGAAAGAGAGAAACAAAATTACGAGATGAGTAGACAACAAACATCCTCAAATACAATGTCAGATTCAAACCTATATATCGGGAAAGACAATAAAGCACTTGGATGACACGTTAAACGGTTATACCGGGATTTCAAAAATTATCTTGGTCAAGGGTGGTTGTGGAATCTAAAACGTGTGTCTTACTTTACGTTTAAAATAATTATGTCACTGTCACACTGACATCATCAATAACCTACAAATTTCATACCTATTTATTTCAGTTGTAAAACAATAATGAACTACAAATTAAAAATTATCTTGCTCTAGTTAATGTAAATTGGCAATACAGTCAACGTTTGTGTTTGGACAATTTTCGAGAGCACTTCCCAAACGTGGCAATATTACCGGACAATTTTTATGCTTGCCTTACAAATTGTGCTGAAGTGTTTCGCGAAACTGGTTGTGTGACTCATAAAAAAGGTGCTGGTAGACCAAGAGTTCGTAAAGAAGAAGTTGTCAATGACGTTCGTCAACTCCGGTAAATAATTTGCAAAAACTTCAATAAAGAGTAGTTCAGCAATGTGCAACCATAACGCCAGAAATGCTGCAAAACTGTTTGCACAGCATGAGGATGCGCGTCAACTTGTGCATCGAACAAAACGGGGGACATTTCCAACAATTACTATAATTTAGTTTTTCTTGTTACTAAAACCGTTATTTCATAATTTGTAGTTCATTATTGTTTTACAACTGAAATAAATAGGTATGAAATTTATAGGTTATTGATGTCAGTGTGACAGTGACATAATTATCTCAAACGTAAAGTAAGACACACGTTTTAGATTCCCCAACCACCCTTGACCAAGATAATTTTTGATATCCCGGTATAAAGTTTTAACCTTCCAAGTACCAAAATAATATAAATTTCGTTTTTTTAACGTTACTAGTTTGTGATTGTGATTCCCTATTTTGGCAGAAGGAAAAAATAGAAACGAAACCAACAATATTGACAAATCAAACAAAGCTCTGGTGGAATTTAACCTTTTTCTTATGTTATGTCAAAGTGAGACAGTTGCTAAATTAAAGAAACAATTGGTAGACTCGTAAATTGCGTTAATGAATAAGATTCAAAATGATTATCATCACATGGATAAACAGCAAACGCCCAAAATAGAACCTACTCAAGAAGTTGATAATGCTGGAAATTATCGTGTGTATACAGTTTTCATTTGGTTTTCAGGCACCATAATTTACTGGAAAGTTCATTTACTTAGATAATCCTAATAATACAAATTATACCTACTTCACCATATAAAAATATGGCACCCCGCTTGAAGGACCACCATTGTAGACACTACCTAGTAGATTTTATGAGCTAATGCAATTTCAGTTAATGAAGAATGCCTTCTGGGCTACAAAGTAACTGATGTGGATTGTAATAATATGAACTCAGATGGATTCTGAAATATTTTCCAAGTGAAAAGTAATCTTCTGTACTTTAGAACTCAATGAATTGAGAAAATAGTATATTTTCATAGAATCGAAAGTAACCGAATAAAATGCTTCATGATCTAGATCTAGAATATCGAACGACTAGAATACATCCATTATAACATTAGTACGAAAAGAACAAAAACGCTGTCAGCTACTATAATATAAACATTCATTGATAGTTGTTCGATTTTTGTGACTTTTAGGTAACACCCTATAATATATCAAAGTATTTTTCAACTTGATCTAATAAAAATAATGCATGCTAATGTATTGTCTCGACTCACACTAACGTGCAATATGTTACAGTAGGGCAAATTCAAAAGAAATAAAGCCATTAGCACGTTATCCTTGAAGTTAGCTAAAGAGTGCAAAAATTATGGACTATTAAATTAATACGGAATGCACTCTCAGAGCAGTTCATTTAGCGATATTTAAAACTGATCGGCAAGGAGATCACATACTTCGACTGAAACTGTTTCTTTGCTTGAACGAACCGTCAATCTGTACATCTGAAAATAAAAGATCGTGTGTTAAAGCCCAGAGCTCCAAAATCATCTATAATTGGAAGACAGTTAATTAATAAGGTAAAAAATCGATCGAGTCTACAAGAGGAATCACAGATTTCTCTATGCGCCCGGAATTAGTGGATTCCAAACGAGAAAAGTTTCATGTTTTATAGTTCTAAAAACCTGTGCCATGATAAAAATAATAACATTTCCACACAAACCCAGTTTCTGGAGGAAAGTTTTGCTTTGAAAGTTGAAAAATTACATGAAAACAGAAATAACAATAAACCTACCTGAGCATTTTTATTTGGTTCCAAACGTAAGAGACAGCCTACTTGTTGTGAGCGCATGTGGACTATCCCCGCACATACAAAATTATCCGGATTTGGATCAATATCCTCTAAAAGCTGCATTCCGAAACCAATGATCTTTGGTTTAGCCGCTTGCAAGTCCATGGGACCACTTGCTTTGAATATTTTTTGTGACCTTTGTTGATTCGTACTAAAAAACACGTTTTCAGAATGATAGATGCGATAGTGATAAACATATGGAAAGAAAAAACTGGAGGCACATTTTCTTTAGCCAGATTAATAGCATGACTAAGACGCAGGCGCGGCTACGACCCTCTTCTGTTTCTATTGATCGACTCCAATACATATAATAATATTTATGATATTCAAAACCATCAATCAATCAATCAAAACGGGAGCGAACAAGTCCGGAACACTTAGACCGCTTGATTGGGTTCATTATGCGCCAATTGATACAATAATCAGTCCAGCAGGCCGAAGGCTAAGATTTTGCATGGGCTGATATCTCTTATGGCTTCAAGCGGCATATATGTGCTGCCGAGGTGTTGTACCCTAAGAGAAGCCAGTGCTGGACATTCTGCTAGGATGTGAGAGGCAGTTTCGTCCGCCTCTCCACATCTACTACACGCTGGGTATTCAACAATGCCCATTGTGTGCAGATGTTTATTCAAATGACAGTGTCCTGTGAGGAGTCCTGTCACCAGTTTTAGGCCTCTCCTGCTCATAGAGAGTAGTTTTAGAGATTTTGGGCGAGTACTCTCTAATATGGAGCTTCGCCTGCCTCAGGCCGAGGGAATCACTGTCTATCCAGTAGCTCCTTGAGGGCGTGGAGCCCGGTGGTCGATGATATTCCGATCGTGGAATCGGGTCTAGGGGCGCCCAAAGAACCCCGTTTGGCCAATTCATCGGCCACTTCGTTTCTCTTCACGCCAGAATGGGCAGGTACCCACACTAGTTCGAGTTTGTTCCTTCTGGCTAATTCAACTAGAGTTTCCCCTGCACTCTAAGACAAGCCTAGAAGTCACTTTGTGGGCGCTCGGTAGTACAATCTAAGGTTTTCCAGGGCACATGTCCGTATTGCAGACCTCAGCCTAGAAAACCGTTGCGTGGCCACCTAAGGGAACTGAAATCTCCCTTCTGGGTGTACACGAGTAGACTCCGGTTCCGCTACACTCGCCAGTCTTAGACCCGTCCGTGAACCACACGAATCCCCCTGGCGGAAGCGGCCCAGAGTCCATGTTCTCCCAGTCCGTCCTCTGGGTTATGACGACGTCTGGTGTTTGAAACCTGACACCAGGCGCTATCGCATCCTGCGTCAGTCGGAGGATTGGGCAGTTCTCGGCTTCCCAATCCCAGATTTTGCCATGACCACGAGGCATAGACGCACCGACCCAGACCAGCCAGCCAGCCGATACACCGTACCCGCAGCCACTGTTTTGATATAGAGTTGTATAAGGACTATCCTCACCAGAAACTCCAGAGCCCTGGTGGGGGCGGTCCTCATAGCCCCCGTTATCCCCACGCAGACAAGTCGTTGAGCCTTGTCCAGCGCCAGACGGAGCAGAACCGTTTCTGTCGCCGAGCACCACACAACGGCTGCGTAGGGAGGATTATGGCCGTGTAAATCCAGTGCAGAACCTGTGGCCGTAGACCCCATCAGTTCGCGAAGGCTCTCCTGCATGCCCATAAGGATACAACGGCCTTCTTTATCCGTGTTTCTAGGTGCATTTTCCAGCTCAGTTTAGCATCGAGAATAACTCACTCAGCCTCTCATGTGTTTCCTCGTGAAAAAAATCATACCTCCAGCTTATTTTAAATTAGACGAGTAGGATTTCTTAATTAAATATAAATGCAATTACCTGCCAAGATTTTTCCACCTAGCAAAGAACGATTCAGCATTCATTTCAGTTGGTTCGAAAAATTTATTTATAGTTAACGGTAATTTGAAGTTAATTTTTTGTAGTACATTATTATAAAGGAAACTTAATACTATACTAGGTGTATCTGAAAAGAAAAATTCTTTCAATAACATAAGATATGGCAACAATCATTATTACCGGTGTAGTCGTCTATACATTCAGCGTTGATCATTTGTTGTATTTGTGCGCCTGCTTCTAAAACCGGTTCAACAGGTTTCATTTGTATACTGAGTTTACTGGTTTGGTCTTCAGACCACATCAAATTGGGAACGAAACTTTGTAAAGGTACGTTAGTTTTATTCCCATAAAATAAACCTAACCGTCCTAAATTTTGACGAAATTCGCTCTTGACGCCTATTTGGATCAAATCATTTTCGAACAGGACTCCGTTGTTTTTGCAAACGAATCTAGAATTAAACTTTACGGTAAAAAGAACTGATATTGATCCACATGATATTTACTTCCGAGAATTCGACAAATTTGAAGGTTGAGTATTGTTTATCGAATTACTGGGTTTCCCATCATATATATCTCCAAGTACATCCAATAAAACACCTGTATTACCCGAATTTGGTTGAGTGGGTGTCGATAATCCTAAAAGATCTGCTGAAATTGCATTGCTGGAAAAAAATAAACAGAACATAACATTTTCAAAAGTCAACATGGTTGTTGAAAAGATCGCACAATTTACTGGAAAAGTCACCAAGATAAAAAAAATTTAACACTCCTAAGTCGTTTAAGGCAAATAGACAATGACTGAAGTAGTGATACATCAAGCCAGAATTACACATACTGAAAAATCATCCTTTTTTTTGGAAGTGCTTTAATACCTCGGCATAATTGAAAAATACTGGTTCAGTTGTTCTTAATTGTTGATTGATAAGTCAGAAAAATGTGTAATGTTCATAGAAAGTTACTTGAGTTGCTTATTTTTTCCTAGGAGGGAAATATACCACTAATTGTAACAATTACATTGATTGCAATTTTATTTAGGAAAAAAATTTTCAAAAATAAATAAAATAAACTAATAAATTTTATTGACCGAGAAGAATTGTATATTCAATTTTAGTAATTTCCATAATTTAAACTTGGAATTAGATCTCAACCTGTAGAAGACTTTCACTTTGACCATTTTTCAAGTGGTTTTTTAAACGATTTCTAAATTTTTCTTTTTCATATTTAATTAATCATTTTCAATAATAAATAAAATGACAAACTAATAAATTTTATTGACCGAGAAGAATTTTATATTCAATTTTAGTAATTTCCATAATTTCAACTGGGAATTAGATCTCAACCTGCAGAAGACTTTCACTTTGACCATTTTTCAAGTGGTTTTTTAAACAATTTCAAAATTTTTGTTTTTCATATTTAATTAATCATTTTCTATTATAAATAAAATGACAAACTAATAAATTTTATTGACCAAGAAAAATTTTATATTCAATTTTAGTAATTTCCATAATTTCAACTTGGAATTAGATCTACTAAACCTGTGGAAGACTCCCTTTTTTTTCAAGTGTTTTTTAACCAATTTAAAATTTTTGATTTTCATATTTAATTAATAATTGAACTGGAACAAGTATAGAAAAAAGAATATTAAATGTGTAATATCTATTTATACAAGAATTATTTACTTTATTTAGTCAATATAATTTTTGTCAAAATACATGAAATGTGATGTTTTAAAACAAATTAATTCATCACAACAAAATAATGTTTCACGAACTCTAACACATAAATAACAGAAAATAAATCTTTATATGAAACAAAAAATAACAAAAAAGAAATAGTCCAATAAAATTATTGAAGAACATAAATGAAATTCTTGATCAATGAAGTAAAAAAATATCACTGTAAACCTTGAATACAGAAACTAGTTCTGCAGAATCAAAAAGAGTATGTTTAGATTCTGTTGCAATAGTAAGAATTCACCTAAAAAAAAGATTTGATCTATCTATGCTTGCACATATCCTACAAGAATAAATCATAAAATATGAAAAAACCTACTGCAACTGGAATGAACTTTCTTTCCGGAAAGAATACAAAGCTACAATGAGAAAACCCATGAAAACCGGAACTAAATATTTTCCGGGCGTAACCGATTGGTAGTGGAAAGAACAACCAAGGAAAACGGAACCAACTTCATCTGGATGTAATCTAATGCTACAATGTGAAACCCTACAAAAACCAGAAATAACTCTCCAGCTGTAATCGACCGAGACGATGGAAAAACCTACGGAAACAGAACCTAACTTACAATTTTCAAGTAATTGAATGTCAAAATGAGAAACTTACAGAAACCGTAAATACCTTACTTTCTGACCTAATCTTATGCGGAATTACTACAATACCAGATTCATTCAAATGCACAGATGATCTCATAGAAAAGGCTGATAGAGGAATCGCAAGGCATAGACTGGCAGAGAGGATGACTATCCACCTTAGAAACCATGCTTCGGTAGTTGATGGTCTATCAAGGAACAGTTCATTCCAATCATGAACAACTTTTGGGAGGTTCAACAGTGGTTAAGTTGCTTATCTGTATATGAAGACATGTATATCCACATTCAAATAACTATGAAAGTGTTACTTACCTAGTATTAGTGACTTCATTTGTGTGATTATTGACAGGTGTTGGACTTTTAGTTTCTTTTATGTCATTTTCAGGAACTCTTCCTGGTTTCTTCTTCTTCAAAACGGCCAATATTGAACTTTCTCTTTCTGGGAAAGCAGGCATCTCCTCTAGAACTGTTGCCAGTACATCAGAACTCGCTATAATACTCAACTGCAAGTATTCAGAAGCTCGTTGTTGTAATTCTGCATCAGCTGAGCGTAAATTACTGTGCTGTTTGAAGACCTCTTGGATCTGGGAACGGATTTCAGGGAATAAATTGATGAATTTGATGTACGTGGAAAGCAGAAGTGCCCGGGTCATGGGAGAACAAAGATGGTATTTCGAGTGCAATAACTGAAATTGAACAGTAGGTGATGATCTTTGATCACCGGCTATTAAATTGCCAAATTCACCCAAAATGTAACCACCGACTTTGACCATGTTCTCATGGCATGCTGGAGCTTGCAATGCCTACAAAAAATCATTATTAGTAATAAACTATGAAAATGTTCACACTATACACAATCACCCTTATCCACTAAAAATACTGTTGAAGTATTGAGGACATTTCAGCTGTGTTTTTGGTGTATAAGAGCGAAAAATCTATTCAACATATTGGGGATTGCCCAAAATATAACTGAATTTACTCAGTGTACCATGCATAGTTATTCAATAGTGCACTATGTCCTCAGCATTTTTGAGGTTCTAACAGTAGTTCATAGCACTCCAAAGATAACCGATCACTCACTTATTTCAATTAATATTTCAAATAATAACGAAACCAATTGTCACACTGTTGCAAAAAATTCAGAAACCTCCGTCCTGCCAATATGTAAAAAATTTATGTAGAATTGATTTCAAGCCATTTTTTATTGAATTGTATTGATGTTGATACTTTTCTAGAATACTTTTCAAAATGTGAAGTTGCTGTAAATACTATTGCACCAAAGCAATCATTCTCTTATAAAGCAAATAGTATACCATGGTATGATTATGAATTAAAATTAAGAGCTATAATAGATAACAAGCTTACATGACATTCAAACATAATAGAAATGAAGAAAACTGGCAGAACTTTAAAAATATACATAATGAATTTGAGAGTTTACTGAAATCTAGTAAAAGATGATGAAGGGCAGTATGTCGTTGCTGTGTTTTTAGATCTTAAAAGAGCTTTTTGAAACAATCAAGTTTTAGACAACATCATTCATGTGAGTCAGCTCTGCAACTGACCATTTCTAAATGGGAAAAAAATGTCGATGAAGGGCAGTATGTCGTTTCTGTGTTTTTAGATCTTAAAAGAGCTTTTTGAAACAATAGAACTTGGAATTTTATTGAAAAAGCTAGAGTATGTGGGCATACAAAACACAGCTCTAAGTGGTTCAATGACTACCTGACCAATCATAAGCAAATTAGAAATGTTAATGAGAGCTTGCATACACCAATTAATAATTCTTTTGGAGTTCCACATGCTTAGGTCTTGGGACTGCTGTTGTTATGATATATTAAATGACATTACTCTTCTTCATTCTTGCGATTTTGATAATAATGCAGATTACACCTTAGTATCAGTTTAAAATAGTCTTGATACTGCGGTAAAATGAATGAATTTCTAGCAAGTCTCAACGGTTATTTCAACATAAACTAAAATTGAATATAAAAAAAAACTGCAGCACCATACAGATTAGATTTGTATGGTGCTTATGGGCTAGGAGCCTCACCACCGCGACCTTTGCAGATCTATTGTGTATGCCCTCTTGTTATGTTGAGTTCCCTGTCTAAACCCGTCTTTATTACTAGACTCCATAGGCCAAACTTCAGATCCTCTATATAATGGGAGGGTTGTGGTTTTTCCTTTCCTGTCATTGAGAACCTTAGCCTTGTTAGGCCTTCGCAGTAGCACAGGATGTGTACTGAGGTCTCCTCGTCTTCTTGGCGGAACCTACATAGGGTTGTATGTGCCAGTTCGATGTTCATGTGTTTGTTGAGTCTAAAATGCCCTGTCAAGAACTCAACCATCATTCTAGTTGCTTTTCTATTCTGGCTTAGCAGGTACTCCGTGAATTTTGGTGAAGGTTCCTTAATGAACTCTCATTCCCGGCGCCTTGTTCCACCATTCTCGAGATTGATTTTTCAACCAAGTACTGTTACATGATTTGCGCAGCGCTTTCGCTATACCACAGAAGGATTCTGCCTCTTCGTTGCATTTGTAGCCTGTGTGGCTTGGTACCCAGGCTGAAGAGAGTCTGGTTTTGACTGCCCAACTCTTCTAGGGTTTCTAAGCAGTCCCAGACAAGTTTGGAATTGACCTGTAAGGAACTGAATGCTTTTATAGCCGCTGTCAGAGTATATGGCAATGGTTTTTCCCTGAAACTCTTGCCTTGATAGCTCTTGGGCACAGTGATGTATTGCAGCAACTTCTGCCTGGAATACAGTCATGTGTTTGCTCAAACTCAATGAGAATCTTGGCTATATATACAGGATGTCCTCGGACTGCGTGGCTAAAATAAAACCGAAGATTCTTTGATTCGAAAAAAATTTGATGAGCCTTTTTACTTTTGCCTCAAGTGTCTTGTTTAGCCGGTAGAGGGCTTCAAAGTTGCAAAAATAATTTTGTTTTTTCGGTATAACTTGAGAACGTGATGGAGGACTTTTACAATATTTGGCAGGTGAGTTACTGTCAATAATAGCCGTTTTTGAGAGCGGAGCATAGAGCCTTAGAGACTATAGAAATGGCTCAAACTTGAGGATGTAACGGGAAAAGTGTCCAGAACTTTTTTGTGGTCGATGTAATTCACTCTATATTTTTTATGTAGATAGCTTATCTAATTTGAAAACTTTTCTTACTCCTAGAAAATTTTGATAAAATCAACGAATTAGCTTGAAAAAAATAATTTTCGAGTCTCTGCAATTTTGGCTTACTAATTTTACTTGATTGAAATACCTTAGTTGCCTTTGCTTTTCTAATGTCATTTTGGCATTTGGAGAATTTATTCTCAAAACTGTCAGTTTTTACTTTGCTTTCCGTAAAAATTTTATAAAATTATGCCTCAAAATTTCACTAACACTGAAATGGTTAATATCTCGGTAAAACACGAATAATAAAAACAATAGAAATGGGGAAACGATGTGATTATTTGGGAAAAACAAATGCTAAATTAAAAGAAACAACAAAACTTTTTGGGAAATCGCTAAAGCATCAATTGTTCGAAATGTTGCCCATTTTCCTGAATACACAAATTAATTCGTTTCAAGAAATTGGATTGAACTCTGGCTAGTACTTCAGGATCATTCTTCAATAAATCCGCTTCATGATTAATTCGTTGCAACAATTCCTCTCGTGTGTTTACTGGAGCTGCATAAACTTTCGACTTCAAAGCGCCCCATAGAAAGAAGTCGCAGGGCGTCAAATCAGGGGAGCGGGCCGGCCAGTTCACTGGTGCATCGTGTCCTCTACCTATCCAGCGATCTGGATATTCCACATTTAAATGTCGCCTCACAGCTGATGTGAAATGAGGAGGTGCACCATCATGGATAAGCCAGGCCACGACGAATGTGTAAGGGCAAGTCTTCCAACAGTTCAACTAGCCTTTGTTCCAAAAAGTTCAAGTAGTTCTCCCCGTTCAATCGATCGGGTATAACGGTAGGGCCAATAATGAAGTTATCCACTATTCCAACCCAAACATTTATTTTAGTTTGATTCTGAAAATATGTAACTTCCGTTTCATGAGGATTTTCATGAGCATAGAATTGTTCATTATGGAGGTTAAAAAGACCACATCTCGTGAAAGTATCTTCGTCCGTGAACAGAATTCTTCTACAAAAATTGGGGTTTGCGTTTTGTCTTTGGACAATAAGCCGACAGAAATCTAGCCGATGACCTGGATCCATGGGCAATAAGTCTTGAACTGTTTTAATATGATAGGGATACAACAGTTCTTCTTTCAGTACATTATGAACTAATGATTTTGAGGCTCCAATACGAAGTCCCAAACGTAGTGTGCTTATCCCAGGTTCAGTTTCAACCGCTTCCAGTATCGCTTCTTCGAACTCTAACGTCCTTCTTGTCCGTCTGCGTCCAGTTTCTCTGCGATTTGCTTCAAATTTGCCAGTTTCGCGAAGGTTTGCCGATTTGGAATTCTGCGATGCAGATATCTTTCCCTTCTCCGGCCATTGCAACGACAAAGTCCATTAATCAATAACATATCAACCATTTCAGTGTTAGTGAAATTTTGAGCCATAATTTTATAAAATTTTTACGGAAAGCAAAGTAAAAACTGACAGTTTTGAGAATAAATTCTTCAAATGCCAAAATGACAATAGAAAAGCAAAGGCAACTAAGGTATTTTAATCAAGTAAAATTAGTAAGCCAAAATTGCAGACTCGAAAATTAATTTTTTCAAGCTAATCCGTTGATTTTATCAAAATTTTCTAAGAGTAAGAAAAGTTTTCAAATTAGATAAGCTATCTACATAAAAAATATCGAGTGAATTACATTGACCACAAAAAAGTTCTGGACACTTTTCCCGTTACATCCTCAAGTTTGAGCCATTTCTATGGTCTCTAAGGCTCTGTGCTCCACTCTCAAAAATGGCCATTATTGACAGTAACTCACCTGCTAAATATTGTAAAAGTTCTTCATCACGTTCTCAAGTTATACCGAAAAAACAAAATTATTTTTGCAATTTTGAAGCCCTCTACCGGGTAAACAAGACACTTGAGGCAAAAGTAAAAAGGCTCATCAACTTTTTTTCGAATCAAAGAATCTTCGGTTTTATTTTGGCCACGCAGTTCGAGGACACCCTGTATATATTCCTGCTCCTGCCTCTCTGCCTGTTATGTCTATTTTGAAGTTTTTTTTCGGAGCTATACTTGGGAAGCATCTCCCATTATGGGGTCGCCTTACCGTGTAATTTGCTTATGTGCGCTTGTCCTCTGGCGAGTCTACTGGTGACTGACCTGGCTTCGCCAGATTCTCATCTCATTTAGTAAAAAATAATTGACAATTCTGTCTTGTCAAGCGAAAAAGATTAAGTGTATGTATCCAATGTTAACTTTGTCTACATTATGCATCTAATTTTATATTTTTCTGTATATATTTTTTGTAAATATTATGTTCAATTATTGTATGTATATTTAGATTATGTCTTAATCAATCAATCAATAAAATATTATCTTGAATAGCTAATCTTGAAAATGTTTGGCTTTCAAATGGATTCCGCGTCACAGTACCACGACTTGATCCCGACATTTCGCCAACCATTACAGGTGGCATCTTAGGGCCTGAAGATGTCACCTGTAATGATTGGCGAAACGTTGACATCAAGTCGTTGACATCTATTGTGACGCGGAATCCATCCAGAAGCCAAACATTTTCAATAAAATATTAGTCGAAATATTAGGTCAAGAGCAATTTTGTCACAAAACTCACCTCAAATACGGTTTTGGCCGCGTAACCCTGGACCTCATCTCGGTTGATTACAATTTGAATGACACGATACCAAACTTCTTCAGAAACGTAATCACCTGCAATCCGTATTAAATTCAGTATCACGTCTACGTACCAGGTATAGTCTGTGGCATATTTCTCTGCCAATATAGCAACTTTCAAGACCATCTCTTCCCTTATGGAATAGTCTGCAGTTTCTAGATAATTCAGCATTTCTTGAACAATTTCTTCTGCATTACTTTTATCACACATGGCATACAATAAATCCACAGCTTGTTGTCTCACAGATACATCTTTTTCCATTTTCATAGATAATATGACCACTTCCTGATGTTTTTTCACAGCTTCGTGCGAGAATTCGGATGTGGCCAAATGGCACATTGATTCCAAAGCTAGATAACGCAAGTTGGTTTCTCTATTACTTAGAAATTGGCCCAATTGATTACAAGCTCTTACTAGTAGATTGGCTTCACTGAAATGGGATTTTATGATATATTTGTTAAATACAGCAAAACAAGAATATGAGCCCGCGATTCTTAGATGCAGGATTGCTCTACTAAAATTTGAACACTTCCAGTTGAAATTCCCAACTAATTCTTCATGTATTTTGATGACCTATTTAAAAGGAGGAGTATTTTTGCAACCAAAAAATCATAGTGAAATAATAATAATAATATAGTTTATCCAAGCAACAATTTTTTTTTACATAAAATTCTGTATAGTTTTTTGCACCCATTATTTAAAAATTCGATGAAATAAAGTGATGATAAAGATAAAAGACATCTTGTAAACACAAACAAAATTGTCCATGTCCATTATCCCACATACTATTATAATGTTTTGTTGTTATTAATAGATCAATTTTAAATAATGTACAACTGTTCAAGGTCAACAGCATTAGATACATTAGATAAACGTAGTAATTGGGCCCATCAATCAATTTTTTTTTTTTATTTTTTTTTTTAGAAAAAAAAGACAATAGTGTCAGTGATGTGATTAATTCATTAGTTTAGTAAATATATACTGCAGAAATTACTTACTATATATTATACCCTGAGGAGTTGAACTTCAAATAAAATAAAATAAAATATTGAAAATTAATTATTATGAAGGTTTTGAAAATCTGACTACTATAGTAATTTAACTTCATATACATTACATAAATGAGAAAACAAGTTAATTATAATTCGTTCAAAATACAAACATTCTATAAGTATTAAAATGTATATCCTTAAAAAATTCATCCACTGAATAATAGGATTCTCTCCCTTAAGATAGATTAATGATTTCTGACATAAAAGCAAAGGAAGTTCTTTTACATTAGTAGATAATTTATTATGAATTTTTGTAATCATAAATTCCATGCATACTATTAAATAAATCAGGGTTAACTTCCACAAAAATGACACAATCATAGATGTATGACACGTAAAAATATCCGCCAGTAAGAGAAGTGTAAACCAAAGATTTGTTAATTATCATGTCGCCAAAACGTATCATTTATTACCATTAGATTGTACCGGGATATCAAAAATTATCTTGGTCAAGGGTGGTTGTGGAATCTAAAACGTGTGTCTTACTTTACGTTTGAAATAATTATGTCATTGTCACACTGACATCATCAATAACCTACAAATTGCATACCTATTTATTCCAGTTGTAAAACAATAATGAACTACAAATTATGAAATAATTATGTGAACTTTGAACCTTCTCAGAGGTCGTGATAGCCACAATCCGGGTCAAAAACTGTTTTGAAATAGTTAATTTTCCGTAAATCGAATGACGTTCACGTGAGAAGCCCGTAGCACGCGAGTTAGAAAAGTGCAAATTGGTTGGTACGACCCCTTTTCGCGTGCCGTTTTCGCTCGATGTAGTTAGATTTAGTATCGGACCGTGCCCGACCGCCCTTCTTTTTTCGATAAATGTCCATTAAATAGGAAAATTTAATTAAAACAGTTTGAGCTATTCTCAGATCTCAGCTACGCGCGTCTAACGTGCGACGTACCAAAGGGAATTTTCTTGCTACTAAAATATACACGAAGCGGGTAAAAGCTAGCGGCCCATAGCCAAAAACACTATTACAACTGGCGCAGGTCGCACGGGCAAGAAACGCCCCCAAATTAACAAGACCGAGGTAAAATGTATAAACTCTAACTTACGCGCAGCGAGCTCCTCGAGGCATATTTCAAAATGATTTCGTTCGTAGCTAATTACATAGGACGTCTGGCGTTCATGCAATTATGTTTTTAGATAATTCGAACCTTCTAATTTCGATAGGCCACGTGAAAATCCCGAAGTCCAAAGCGCTAAAGACTTCAGAGTGTTACAATAATCGTATAAAATTGCGAAATTTCGCACTTTTAGAAACTTCAAATTAATTATGACATAATTATTTCAAACGTAAAGTAAGACACACGTTTTAGATTCCACAACCACCCTTGACCAAGATAATTTGTGATATCCCGGTAGAAACATAAAAAATATAAAAAGTTTTCATAATTATACAATTCAGAATTATTCTTCATTCATAAAGTTAATAAATTATGAATGTACACGAAATTGATTGAAACCTCATGAGGAAAAGAGTTCCACAAGCTCGCCTTTTGATAGAAAAATTGAGTCTGGTAAGAAGTTTGGCAGGTCTCTAGCTTGACAATGAAGGGGTGACAAGCTTGAGCTGGTTTACTCCGCCTACGTGGAACAAGATTTCTGATGAGAACCGACTATGGAAATATCTATAGAAAAGGGAGAGATCGCCCAACTTTCTAAGATGTTCTAGAGAGGTCAATGATTTTGTAAATGTCACATCACCAATCAGACAAATAGCTGTCTTTTGAATAGAATCTAAGAGCTTCAGCATATGTTTGGGAGCTGAACTCCAAACATGTGAACAGTACTCCAGGATAGGTTGAATTTGTGCTTTATAGATGATGAGGAGCTGCTGGCATGTAAAGTAGCTCTTGGCATGGAATAGAAAACAAAGTTTTTGTGAAGAAGTTTATGAAATGGACCACACATGATCATCCCATGAGAGGGTGTTATTGATGGTGATACCGAGCATGGGTATGGAGAACTTTATAGAAATAGTTGTACCTGACATCATCATATTAGGGAGTGCGGGATTCCCCTTTCTGAAGAAAATACAAGCTTGAGTTTTGACTGCATTAAACTCTACTAGAATATCAGATTCCCATTTTAAAATTGTTGGCAGATCTCCATTCACTGCCTCAACCTGTCTGTTTTGCTACTCTGGCTTCAATAGAAGACATAGAGGCTCTAAATGAGAAAGTGATATGAAGCATACCATCATCTGCAAAGCTGTGGTCACTTCCAACAAAACGTTTTCTTTAAATTTTATTTACTTTTTAATTGTAATTCTTTATAATTTCCAACATCAAGCCTGCACACAGATGCAGTTATGTATGTCTGACAGGGTTTAGTCTAAGTGAGCTTTTGTAAAGTAACTTATGCGGTCTACTTTGTATTTGTATTATTAGTCGAGTCATATTAGCAAAAAAGCTGGGAAAATTTGCGGGCAACTCCGATCGACTGCGGGTTTTTTGGAAAATTTTCCTGAACGGATTTACAACATTCTTGAAAAAAAACTAAATGTGCTTTTCCATTTTTAACTTGTTATAGAGGAATATAGAGGAAAATGGCCAATTTTCATGGCCAAAAAGTCAGGAAATTTCTAAAATTTCTAAATCATGCCAACAATGGCTGGAAATGCCCACTCGTAATATTGTCCAAACGCAAATTGAAATCTATGAAAAAAAAAATTAAGAAAACTAATTATTTTCAAAATATCTGTGTTGATATGGAACAATAGAAAAGAATATAAATACTTTCAATTCGTGATAAGTGGATGTAAAAAAAAATTAATTTGTATATGAATAATTAATTATTCCAAAAAATAATAAGTTTAAAAAAATGTTGTTTACACAATAAACACAATAAAATTCAACAGCCACGTGCTCAATCAACGGTTTTGAAAGTATGATTTGTTACCAGTCACCTCGAAAACCTCCGAGTGCAGTTTTCTAGCCATTTTGGTTGAAAATTGCAAAATTTCCGCGTTTTGTCCATTAACATTGGCCAATAACTGGCCAATAAATCGAAAAATGGAAAATCCGACTTCGGAATCGTGATCACCGACCTCGAAAACCCACGAGTGGGCATTTCCAGCCATTGTTGGCATGAAAATTGGCCATTTTCCTCTATATTCCTCTATAACAATTGAAAAATGGAAAAGCACATATTAGTTTTTTTTCGGGAATGTTGTAAATCCGGTCAGGAAAATTTTGCAAAAAACCCGGAGTCGATCGGAATTGCCCGCAAAATTTCCCAGCTTTTATACTTTGTTCGCCTAATTTGACCCGACTATATTATTATTATTTATTTATTACTATTATTACAAATATTACAAATACAAAGCAATATAATAATATTTCACATTCTGGTGATTTTTTTTCTCCCACACTCTAAATGAGTACACACTTGTATTGTGTAGTGGGAAAAAAAGAACAGCATAAAATGAATACAAGACAATTAAGAAATAAGGAGAAGGAAAGGAACAGTATAAATAATATAAAAGATGGAGGGTGAATGGGTACAAAGCAAAACATATTACAATATGCAGTAATTGTGTGAATCAAAATTCAACAGTGCAGTTAAGGCTGTAAGCTGGTAAATAATAAATGTACTATGTTTATGTTTCTATAATTCTCAAGAAGTCCCTGTAATTACTATAAATATAAAGTTTAATGGCTGAAATGTTTTTCTTGAGGTTAGCACATTTTCGAATGGCAAGAGGTAATAGATTATAGGCTTTAGGTTGAATGACCTGTATCCATACTTGTATAATTTATGATGAAATAATTAAATAAATATTCTGAATTCCATGATCTATGAACTATTTTTGACACAAAAACTCAATTTGAAAATATTTCAAATATATATATATATATATTATATATAAAAATTCTCGGGAAATAGGTCACAATAACACTTTGTTTTAACTATTCGTCTTTACGTACGTTTCGGTCTCACGACCATCATCAGAAGACTCACTATGTCTAAAAAGGGGGTTTATTAAAACTAATTATAGCACAAGCGTCCAAATCGCACAATTTAACTTCAATTAAAAGAGCCCACGCCGTCGAAACGAACAGAACCACGAATAATCGAAATTGTATCGTCAGAATTAATGTATAAAAAATTATTTTTTTGTAGTAAGAATCCGCTATTCAGTAATATTATTAAAATATATGAGTGCATATTGATTGGTATTCTCACAACAAATGAGAAGAACGAAGTTATTTGTCAAGTATCTACTTTCGAAACCAGATGTGTAGGATTTATGACAAGGCCCTTAAGAACGGTTTCAGACCTGTACTGGGAAATAACTATTACGAATTCTTCCTAAAAACATTTTCTACACTTATAAAGACGTATGTAAGAATTTGCAAGAGATTATTTAATCAAATTAGTATAAATATGACTTAGATTTTGTGTGTCTACCCTATGATTTACAGATTTGGGGTCCCGTTTTATGTGAATCATCTCCAGGATAGATCTTTTATAATAATTGGTTTCCTTAGTTAAGATATTAACATTTTTGTAATCAAATTGATGGTTATAATCAAAGCAATGCTTAGCAAGGGCGGTGGAATTTTCTAAGTTGTTATTTCTTGTGCTATATTTATGGCCGTACATTCTTTTTTGTAAATATTGTTTAGAGATTCCAGTATAGGTTCCATCACAATCTAAACAATTCAATTTATACACTGTGTGGGTTTGTTTATCTTTGGGTATTAACGGTTTTAGATTTGAGAAATATTTCCCAACACAGTTAGTAGGTTTATGCGCAACATTTATATCATACTTTTTCAAACATTTTTTGATTTTCTCTGAGGTCTCCGGAATGTAAGGTAGAGTTATAAAATTGTCTGTATTACCTTTTATGTTATTTTTATTAGACGAACCATTATAGATTTTGTTTATTCTTTCTTTAATGATAGGATTGAAAAAAGTTTTTGGGTAGCCATTCAATTCTAGTGTAGTACGAACAATTTTTAAATTTTTGGGGCGGTCATCTGCGTGGGACAATTTTATCGCGCGATCTGTAAGGCTGTTTATGACACTTTTTTTATAACAAGCTGGTGCAACGGAATTGAAGTGAAGATAACGTTGAGACCATACTTCTTTAGTAAACCAAGAGGTTTTTATTTTTCCATCAGCATCATGCCTAATGTTCATATCTAGGAAATTTATGTTATTGTTTAATTCTATTTCACAAGTGAATTGAAGTTTACAGTGAAAATTGTTAAATTTATCAATTACATATTGAATTTTATCGTTGGGAACACACATAAGGCAATCGTCTACATACCGTTTAAAGAATACAGGCCGAAAATCTAATGAACTCATAACAGATTCCTCTAGGCACTCCATAACGAGGTTAGCAATGGTAGCTGAAATAGGAGATCCCATTGCTGTGCCGAATATTTGTCCAAAAAATTGCTCACCATACTGAAAGTATGTGCATTCTAAACAAAATTTTACAGCATTTATAAATTCCGATTGATCTAGAGGTGTGTGGTTTTTAATCTCTGCCCAACGTTTTTTGATGCTATTCAATGCCAAAACAACAGGTATATTTGTAAATAAAGAAACAACGTCCAAGGAAATCAGTTGATGGTTTACGGGTACGGATTGATTTTTTATAAATTCATTAAAGTGCCATGAATCTTTTACATAGAATTCATTTTTTCCTATTATATTATTGATAGATTTTGATAGAAATTTTGATAAATTGTAAGTGGGCGCTCCAATATTACTAACAATGGGTCTTAGAGGTATATCATTTTTATGCAGTTTGGGAAGCCCATAAATATAAGGTGCTAGCCCATTATGGCAAATTAATTTATTTTTTAATTCAATAGGGATTATCTTATTCTTATGCCATTTATTTATCAATTTATTCATGTTGTTTTGTACTGATAAAGTAGGATCAGATTTTAATTTTTTATAAGTTGTTTCATCATTTAAAAGGTTTCCTATTTATATCTATGGTTTCGGCGTTTACGTAGTGTAAATTCATAATACTTCAGAAGTTGGAGAATAAAACTCAAATTTTACACAAAACTTTTAACATTTAATTTAAAAATGCTGACAAATTGTTTCACCACACTGTGGCATTATCAAAGCGAGGAGTTATCAACTAAAGCTAAATCTAAAAATATGACCTTAAATATCAGGGATCAGAATGTGGTGCAAATTGAGGGATGGGGGTGGATAATGGTGGGAGTGTGTTTACAAAATTGTTAACAAGCGGTGAATTATATGTGTCGATTTGATCATTTAATATTACATTATTATTGTTTTTTGCGTGTTTCAAAATTTCTATGGATTCTAATATATTAAGTTTATGTCCTTTTTCCTGAATATGTAGAATATCAGGATTAAGGGTGAAATTGTGGTTATGTTCTAACAGGTGATTTGCGTAATTAGAGTCTTCTTTTTTGAGCCTGTAACTTCTCAAATGTTCATTGAACCTTACGCTGAAACTGCGTCCAGTTTGTCCTATGTACAAAGCACTACAGTCATCACATCTCAGTCTGTAAACTCCAGATTTCTTTAAGTTATCTTTTTTAGATTTCGAGTTATTAATATACGAGCATAGGTTATTTGTTGTTTTAAAGGCGACGTTTTTATTCTGTTTTTTAAGGAATTGAGATATTTTTAGTGAATGTTTACCTAAATATGTTAGACATGTGAAATTTGATTTTGTATTATTATTAATTTGCGGATAAATTATGCTTAAGGCTTAAGCATAATTTATCCGCAAATTAATAATAATACAAAATCAAATTTCACATGTCTAACATATTTAGGTAAACATTCACTAAAAATATCTCAATTCCTTAAAAAACAGAATAAAAACGTCGCCTTTAAAACAACAAATAACCTATGCTCGTATATTAATAACTCGAAATCTAAAAAAGATAACTTAAAGAAATCTGGAGTTTACAGACTGAGATGTGATGACTGTAGTGCTTTGTACATAGGACAAACTGGACGCAGTTTCAGCGTAAGGTTCAATGAACATTTGAGAAGTTACAGGCTCAAAAAAGAAGACTCTAATTACGCAAATCACCTGTTAGAACATAACCACAATTTCACCCTTAATCCTGATATTCTACATATTCAGGAAAAAGGACATAAACTTAATATATTAGAATCCATAGAAATTTTGAAACACGCAAAAAACAATAATAATGTAATATTAAATGATCAAATCGACACATATAATTCACCGCTTGTTAACAATTTTGTAAACACACTCCCACCATTATCCACCCCCATCCCTCAATTTGCACCACATTCTGATCCCTGATATTTAAGGTCATATTTTTAGATTTAGCTTTAGTTGATAACTCCTCGCTTTGATAATGCCACAGTGTGGTGAAACAATTTGTCAGCATTTTTAAATTAAATGTTAAAAGTTTTGTGTAAAATTTGAGTTTTATTCTCCAACTTCTGAAGGTTTCCTATTTTGTTTTCATAGTCATTTCTATGCATTATGACGGTTTTATTACATTTATCCGCGTTCAAAACTAATATTTGAGGGTTAGCATCTAAGAAATCTTTTGTTATTTTTGTATGATAGTTAAAACGATTCTTTGCAATCCCTACTTCTGCCTTCTGTTTGTTCTTTTTGTTTGTCAAGATGTTACAAACTTTGTTTCTAATTTCGTTTTTCTCTTCTACATTTTTATTCCTAATTCCGCATTCTAAATTTGCAATAATATTATCGATAGGCAGTTTATTATTGTTATTAGGCAATGCAAATTTCGGACCTAAACTTAACGTGTGCTGCACCTCATCCGGAATTTTTATGTCAGTTAGATTTTTCAACCATTGTTCATTGATATTCTTTTTTTCATATGTTACGTCTTTCATTAAATTATTTATCTTTTTAGATTGAATGGCTTTGATTTTGTTGAAATTTTTTTCGAAATTGTTATGCTGAATATATATATATCGCTTCTGCTGAGTATGTTTGATTTCCCCAGAAAATAACAGTCTTAATGTTGAAATGAATTAATGGTGTTTATTTGAAAAATTCCTGCTTACCTATCATTGTGTATGATGAGACTAATAGCTTCAAATAAGACTGCATTTTTAGCATTTGAATGTTGTACTTTTTTTGATTTTGGTGGCTCTTGAGCTTTATTCAATATAGTCTCCAAACATTCGTTCAGTCTGCCCCTCACACCAGGATCTTCAGCTGGAAAATTATTATTAGATCAAGAATTATCCAACATTCGTATATCTACCTGGGGGTGTGTAATTTTGTAATAAACGTAGTAGTTTTACAGATAGCCAAGGTGCAGGTACGAAGTAATAGGTGTAATCTTGTAAATCAGTATAACTTGCTGTGACAATCTGAAAAATAACATTTGCATTTGCATCAAAAGCTATTCATTTCAAAATACACTTGAAAATTAGTCATTAATAACATAATATTAGAGCGAAAAATCACATAGCTTTTCATTTTACAACAATAAACTCACCCTGCTTAATCTGGACACGGCAAGAGAAACACAACCTTTATATTCCTCTGGATTCTTTTTAACCAATGCATCTATCAAGCTAGTCGCTGCAGTAACTACTCCCATATGTTGATCATTTAGCAAGTGAATAATTCGAGATGTCCATTCACCTCCAGGAATTATTTCCTGAGATGTCCTGAACAAACGCAATAAACAGAGAGCTGCACTTTGTTTCACTACATCCATAGTATCACTAAAAATTAATACAACCATAAAATTCATTTAATTTCCAGAACAAATTTTTAGTTATAAAATGTCTGAATTGAAGATTACTTACCCTGATACTAGAAGTTTCGGTATATCAGTTCCAAATGCTTCTGCCATTTCTCTACTACCTATATTGGCAATACATTGCAAAGCCAAGTTAACATGTATAGGATTCCTGGATGCCAAATCATTTTTTATACTTTGTATTATTAATTTGATTAATTCACTATTAGTGTTGACTAGTACAGATATGAATAAATATCCCTAGAATGCAAAATACCATGTTATGTGAGGTTCTAAATCAATTCAACTTAATAATTATTAATAATTTTCTACTCATCCCGATTTGAAATATGTGAAAGAAACAATTGGTGTTTGCAGCACAATTGATACAAGTTAAATAAAAGTTGCAGGTGAATAAAAAAAAGGTCAAGAGACGATTGCCTCAATTGATTATTCATTATTATTGTTATGTTGAAAATTATAGAAAAAAAAGTATGATTCATGTGAAATATTTTAGTGATGCTGGTACCTGAGGTATTACAGGACAAAAATTTGGGAATCTATAAATGAACGGTCTCTGAAAATCAAGTATGAAGAGAAACTAAAACTAACGTTTTAATAAAAATGATAACATGGGGATTAAGAAACACTCATCGTTGAACTTACTATTTGTTTTTCAGAATATTTGTTGGATGATAAAAGGTTAACTGCTTCCATGTGTCCAAAGTCAATGTCATGGCCCAATAAAAATATAAACAACAATTTGCAAACATATTTTTTCTTCTGATACCCATCTAATGTTTTATCTCCTTTGAACTTACTTCTTATATTAGCCAGTTCCTTATTTATTCTTTTTATTTCTGCTTCTTTACTTTTGCCTAAAACAGGTAAATATGAACTCTTAAACCTAATTCACTAAATTATAATTAACTTACAATTTCTTATATCTGAAATGAACACGGCAAGGCCTCTCATGCCATCTCCCCTCACTGCGGGCATATTAAATTGTATTTCTCTATCAATTATCTTTAACTACAAGAATATAAAATTTTAGTGACCCCATTTCAACCCCCATTACAAAAACTTCAAAAGGTCATATTTGACCCTCCCCCTAAACTAGTATGTAACGTACATGTATTCACGGTTTAAAATCTTTTGACAAACTCTCACCACTCTTAATTAAATGTTATTCAGATCAAATCTGACTAACAAAAATCCTTTAGAAGAATTTTTTTTTTCTTCCAAAACACCCTATTTACACATCAACTTACTTCTGCCAAAATCAGAAGACTCAAAAGCCTAAACGAGGTGGCGCTGCAATGGCCGGTATTTGTCGGTAAAGATGTTCTCTCTTGTCTCTTGGGATTCAAGATCACGGCAACGTTCATGCCACCAATAAATATAATCGTAAACCAGCAGTACTAAGAAGGAGACATACAGTATCAATTTATTCTATTAAAAATATTTTATGGTTACCAAATCATTAAACGTAACTGCATTGTTGTCAAGACTTGTCACTTTACATTTACATGTAACATGACTTTATGACTTTGGAGGATATTTTCAAGGTTGTCACTCTTCGAATGTCAGAATGATATTGGCCTCATTCATTTTTCTTATACACCTAACATAGAAATTCTTAGCAGTACCGAAACATTATTTGTTATCCCCATTTGAATTGAAGGATTCAGCAATCATATTTCAGAGTCCACAATGTATAACCCTTATGGGCTCCATACACGATCAAACAATTTGCGCAAACTGTTGTTGTAGTTGTACAACACTATGTTGTAGCCAGATTTCGGTATGTTTTTTTAGTTCTCTGCGATATGCAGTAGGTATGAAGGCCATTATTTTTTGTCCTTACTTTGTCTCTGTCGGCATTTTTATAACCTGCAGTTTTTTATAAGATTCACTTTTCACTTCCCATAAATATTTTATTTCCAACCGTATATATCGCTTTTTATTGTACTGTTGTACAACAGCTTCAAACATTCATATACACGGTCAAACCTGTTGCATGGTACGTGTTGCACAAATAATTTCAAACGAGTTTGAATATACTAAAACTGTTGCGCAACAGCTCAAGCAAAGGCACACACGACAAAACGTTTGCACAACGCCCTCTGTTACGCAAATTGTTTGATCGTGTATGGGGCCCATTGGAAAACAGCTCCATTAGTTTGAAAGAACAAGGAAGATAAAAGATATAGGAAAAGTGAAAAAGAATCATGGTCAGAATCTG
Source organism: Endomychus coccineus (assembly GCA_958510875.1). Classification (NCBI taxonomy): domain Eukaryota; kingdom Metazoa; phylum Arthropoda; class Insecta; order Coleoptera; family Endomychidae; genus Endomychus; species Endomychus coccineus. The sequence continues at coordinate 15,796,131 of OY294071.1, read as the reverse complement.
AAGCACCTGAATCCACTTGCTGTAAATTAATCAGATTATACTACCTGATGATCACCCTATAAATATTGTGCCACCATCGCGGTTACGTCAGTTGTATTTAGTCTTTAGGCGACGTAGTAACTTCATGCTCACGGAAGATTTTACGTCACCGACCATTCCCGATTATTTTTGGGGAATGGGTACCCAAAAAAGAGTTCTATATATAGAGTAGACAACTAAGCCTTTCACTGGTATGTTAACGGACATTGTGTCCTTCTCGCACATGTACTGCGCTCTCACTCGCGCGATGTGCGCGCGTTGTACTTATTCTTGTATTCTTATACTCTTTGTGCGAGAAGGACAGAATATCCGACTAGTGACCAGCGCTTTCCTATGCTTAACACACTACTTGTCTACTCTATATATAGAACTCTTTGTGGGTACCGCTTACGTTGACTCCTAATTTTGACTAATAATTCTAACACTGAGTTTGGTATACCGTCTATAGATTTTCAGTCGGTGAACAACACCTTTACTATTTATTCTGAAATGTGTACTGTCTTGCTGCCCTTCCTTTTTTTTTCCGTGGAATAATGTTAGTTGCTGATTCCTGACATTTGTTAACGTTCTAATGTTCTTTTTCGATGAGTTAAATTGAAATGATTTGATTACTCCTTGAAGTAAATATGTATTTGGAGAAAAAAATTAAAAGAAAAATGTGTTTGGATGGTTTGATGCATCTTCAGATCATAGTTTTATGTAATGAGCTAATCGGTCAACCTGATTTGAAAATGCAAAGGGATAATAATCACAGAACAACTCTAAAATAATGATCTCACCTAGGGATTACTAATTACTATCGGGATTTTAATATTAGTATGAGATCCAGATCCACATTCTTCATCACTTGATGCTGAAGATCAAAACCAGTGGACTACAACTTACACTCATAGATATTATATTGATCGTATTAACTTCAGACTAATATTTATTAGTCCCAGAAATTATCCTCAGACCTAATCGGAGGTATTATCTATGCATACACTGGAACGCGCGCAGGAAATCTCTGCTATGTAAAAAGACAGCTCAGTTAGCACATAATGATCATTTATGTCCTTTTCGTGCACCAAGAAGCTTGTTAGTTCAAACCACGGTCGTATATACAGTCCTGGAAACTCGAATCTGTTTCCTATGTGAGAAGTTTCCTATGTGAGAAGCGCTTTACTAAGCGTCATCTATTGCATAGTACCAAAAGGGTGGCGCATGAGTCAAGGGTGGTTCTCTGGCACGTATACGACGTGTTTAAGCGAAATGGCGCCTAATCCTGACAACATACTTCGATCCATGCGCTAGCTGGTGGCTGAGCGAGGGACTACGAGTTTGGCGACATGTAAGAGACTCATGTCAAACATAGAGTTTTCGGACCTGTATATACTGTTTGTTTTATGTTTACTTGCAAGAGGTTGATTCTGGCCTTGCAGTTCTCTCTCTCTCTCTCTCTCTCTCTCTCTCTGTGTGTCTCTCTCTGTCGGATTGGGATTGGTCCTGCAGGCAGAGCACATGATCAGTTTTAATGATCAAAACAGAAGAGAACATTTTTTTATTCTGACAATTCTATAATTAGAGAGTAAGTAGAATGCTGAGAAGATAGGGAACTTCATTTTGATATGATTTTAGTAATTTTCGCTAATTGCTCTCAACCTCTATGAATCAGCCGCATACATACAGCCATAGAAAAAACTGCAAATGTCAAAATTGATATGTTAAATTAGAAGCTTATTTGATGTTCGGATATTCCCTGTCTAGAATCTAGAAGTAGTAGAAGCTATTATTTTGTTGTGATCAAGCTAAAGTTTGTTATAAATATTAAAGATTAAATTAGAAAAGGAATAGATAAAGAATGGTAGGATTGTCTACCGGAGGACATTTATATACAACCGTGTCTTCGCAAGAAGGTATCTATAAATTTCTATACAAATAAAACGAATAATATTGATTGGATAGTGACATTCTTATGGAGGAGGGGGGGACAAGAAAAGCATTCATTTAATTTTGCGATAGAAATATTTAGTCCACTGCATACAGTGACTAAATGTGAAAGAATTCACGATTTGTACCAACTATAAGTAAAATAAGGTTATGTCGATCCGAGAGGGGTGAAGGTAGGATTATTGTTTTATAAATTTCATGTCTCATGTTATATCCCTGCAAGCAAATACAAGTTGGCTGCCTTTTGTTATGTTGATTTTTTTTACATTGTTATAATCAACTTACACTTGGACCATTAAACAATTCTCCATTCAATGCAATGCAATGGTATAATATACAAAATGTCATTAAACTAATTCTACAAAGTTTAAATTCTATTTTTACTTTTGACATTTAAAGTTTATCAAACTAATGATGTCTTGAAAGAAAGATTAGTCAAAATCATTTCTAATCATTTTTTATTTTGCATCAGAACAAATGGCAAGTTGGGTAATAAGCTTTAGCTAGTATGCTGTACAAATTATTTTGTAAACATAAACATTCAATAAAATTGAACATTCCTCATATTTATACTAGATTAGAAATCAAATTCAATTTTTTATGCTACCTGTTGAAAATATGTTGTCTTCATGTATTGAACATGTCTCAATTGAAATGTTTGAAACTTCTGTGCAAAATTTATCCTCTTTTGTGTTTGAAATTCTTCTTCAAAAGTAAACTAATCAAAGGTAGATATGTATCATTAATTATCCTTTTTCACTATAAGGTTTGATTTATATATTTGTTTGATTTGAATTTACCAAAAAATGTAACTTTCTAAATGTCGAAGTATCAATTAAAGTTAAAGAATTTTACCCTTGTGCCTGTTGGTGCCTTGTAAACCCTTCTTGAAAAAAATAATTTTCGAGTCTGCAATTTTGGCTTACTAATTTTACTTGATTAAAATACCTTAGTTGCCTTTGCTTTTCTAATGTCATTTTGGCATTTGGAGAATTTATTGTCAAAACTGTCAGTTTTTACTTTGCTTTCCGTAAAAATTTTATGAAATTATGCCTCAAAATTTCACTAACACTGAAATGGTTAATATCTCGGTAAAACACGAATAATAAAAACAATAGAAATGGGGAAACGATGTGATTATTTAGGAAAAACAAATGCTAAATCAAAAGAAACAACAAAACTTTTTGGGAAATCGCTAAAGCATCAATTGTTCGAAATGTTGCCCATTTTCCAGAATACACAAATTAATTCGTTTCAAGAAATTGGATTGAACTCTGGCTAGTACTTCAGGATCATTCTTCAATAAATCCGCTCCATGATTAATTCGTTGCAACAATTCCTCTCGTGTGTTTACTGGAGCTGCATAAACTTTCGACTTCAAAGCGCCTCATAGAAAGAAGTCGCAGGGCGTCAAATCAAGGGAGCGGGCCTGCCAGTTCACTGGTGCATCGTGTCCTCTACCTATCCAGCGATCTGGATATTCCGCATTCAAATGTCGCCTCACAGCTAATGTGAAATGAGGAGGTGCACCATCATGGATAAACAGGCCACGACGAATGTGTAAGGGCAAGTCTTCCAACAGTTCAAGTAGCCTTTGTTCCAAAAAGTTCAAGTAGTTCTCCCCGTTCAATCGATCGGGTATAACGGTAGGGCCAATAATAAAGTTATCCACAATTCCAACCCAAACATTGATTTTAGTTTGATTCTGAAAATATGTAACTTCTGTTTCATGAGGATTTTCATCAGCATAGAAATGTTCATTATGGAGGTTAAAAAGACCACATCTCGTGAAAGTATCTTCGTCCGTGAACAGAATTCTTCTACAAAAATTGGGGTTTGCGTTTTGTCTTTGGACAATAAGCCGACAGAAATCTAGCCGATGACCTGGATCCATGAGCAATAAGTCTTGAACTGTTTTAATATGATAGGGATACAACAGTTCTTCTTTCAGTACATTATGAACTAATGATTTTGAGGCTCCAATACGAAGTCCCAAACGTAGTGTGCTTATCCCAGGTTCAGTTTCAACCGCTTCCAGTATCGCTTCTTCGAGCTCTAACGTCCTTCTTGTCCGTCTGCGTCCAGTTTCTCTGCGATTTTCTTCAAATTTGCCAGTTTCGCGAAGGTTTGCCGATTTGGAATTCTGCGATGCGGATATCTTTCCCTTCTCCGGCCATTGCAACGACAAAGTCCATAAATCACTAACATATCAACCATTTCAGTGTTAGTGAAATTTTGAGCCATAATTTTATAAAATTTTTACGGAAAGCAAAGTAAAAACTGACAGTTTTGAGAATAAATTCTTCAAATGCCAAAATGACATTAGAAAAGCAAAGGCAACTAAGGTATTTTAATCAAGTAAAATTAGTGAGCCAAAATTAATTTTTTCAAGCTAATCCGTTGATTTTATCAAAATTTTCTAAGAGTAAGAAAAGTTTTCAAATTAGATAAGCTATTTACATAAAAAATATCGAGTGAATTACATTGACTACAAAAAAGTTCTGGACACTTTTCCCGTTACATCCTCAAGTTTGAGCCATTTCTATGGTCTCTAAGGCTCTGTGCTCCACTCTCAAAAATGGCCATTATTGACAGTAACTCAACTGCTAAATATTGTAAAAGTTCTTCATCACGTTCTCAAGTTATACCGAAAAAACAAAATTAGTTTTGCAATTTTGAAGCCCTCTACCGGGTAAACAAGACACTTGAGGCAAAAGTAAAAAGGCTCATCAACTTTTTTTCGAATCAAAGAATCTTCGGCTTTATTTTGGCCACGCAGTTCGAGGACACCTTGTATATTCTGACATTAAAATTTTTCCTAAGCAATTGTTTGTTTAAAAGTATTTATTGTTCTATATTTGAATGAAATATTAATACAGATCTTATTGTCTCATTTATGAACACATCTCAAATATTTACTTTTTTCCCTAGCTGAATTTCGAATGGTCCTTACATACATATCTACCTAGTTATTATTAATTTATTATAATAATATATTATTATATTTTTTGAAACTTCAATACCTAAGTTCCACATTTTAACTCTCTGTGAGATTAGTATAATTTTCTGAGGAAAATCAGTAGATGTCCAAAGAGTCTCCATCATTCAGAAACTGTACCTCACTAAAAAACGTGAATCGTGCAGAAAAATATTCTTACAAAATAAATTACCTACCCTTGAATCAATGTATATAGGGTGTCACTTAATAAGTCTATCATCAAACTTCAACCACATATGTCCCTCTCAAAGATAAAAAAGTAGGTTATTTATTAATATCTAAGGAACGTTTCTGGCAATCTCATGGAAACAGCATGTGTGTAATATTTAGGATCAAATTTTGATTTTATTAGATTTCATTTATTCATTTTAGTGGCGTCCTAGTGGGCTAATGTGAATAGAAGAGATAATGGTACGCCATTGCTAAATTTTTTTTACCTCTTGACTTTGTTTTGTATCTCATTTTGTTTTATAGAAAAAAAATTCAAAATCCTTACTAAGAGAAGTAAGTCCCGTTTCAATTAATTTTTTTGCACCGTCTAGTTGAAAACAAATAAACCAGAGGGAGTTATGGTTGCACATTGCTGAACTATTCTTTGTTAAAGTTCTTGCAAATTATTTACCGGAGTTGCGAAAATCTTGTTTTTTAAGTAAGGAAATATAAAATAGTCCATAATTGTCAAACAAGGTGATCTCGGAGGAAATTCAACTTCTGTATGCAAACTTATCAGCCGGTCATCAAAAAACTCGCCGAGAAAAGCAATATTTTCTCGTGTAGTATGTGCAGTTGCACCGGCATGCTGGAAATAATCGTACCGAAGTTCATCATCGTTTAACTGTTACACAAATTCAGCCAAAAAGTTGTGTACCTTTCTGCTTTGACGGTGAAATCGAAAAAAATTGGCCCAATTATTCTTCTGCGAGAAACTGCCATCCAAACACCGATTTTTTGAGCATGTAGTGGCGATTCAGTAAAAACATGAGGTTATCATTGCTCCACATACGCATATTTTGAGAATTGATGTATCCCGAAAGGTGGAACCACGCTTCGTCAGAAAAAAAGTTAAGTCCAGAAGATCGTCATTCATTATATTATTGACAATGGCAGTAAGCAAGGCGTCTGGGGTGGTCTGCGGGCAGAAGAGCTTGATGTGCTTGCATCTTATATGGATGCATGTTCAAGTCTTTCTTTAAAATCTTTTGACATGTTCCATAAGAAAGTCCAATTTCCTGAGAATGACGTTTCAAAGGTTTTGCAGGCTCCTCTTCCATACGTTGACGTACGTCATTGACAACTTCTTCTGTACGAACTCTTGGTCTACCAGCACCTTTTTTATGAGTCACACAACCAGTTTCCCGAAACACTTTAACACAATTTGTAAGACACGCATAAAAATAGTCCGGTAATATTGCCACGTTTGGGAAGTGCTCTCGAAAATTCTCCAAAGACAAACGTTGACTGTATTGCCAATTTCCATTAAGTAGCGCACCCGTTGGAAAATAGGCTTCAATCATGAAAATTTTGTGCTGTGTGGTAAGAGGCATGATTCAAAAACTGGATTAGAAAATTTCAGCGCAATGACTTAACAGATTCTGACACAACAAAACATATTCAAAAATTTAAAGCAAGACACGTTTTACATTCCACAACCACCCTTGACCAAGATAATTTTTAATTTGTAGTTCATTATTGTTTTACAACTGAAATAAATAGGTATGAAATTTGTAGGTTATTGATGATGTCAGTGTGACAGTGACACACGTTTTAGATAATTTTTGATATCCCGGTACATCTAATATTGTTCCGAATATGGGATGCATTAATGGATCGGAATCATGATACAATGAATATAAGATCGGAATGGCATGTTTGGCGTTAATTCCTCGAAAGGTAGGGAGTGGAAATAAAGCATAAATATGAAAAAGGTGGATAATTAGACCAATATTAGGATAAATTACTCAATTATTAAGACTCCGACAGCGGTTAAATATCGAAATTACTGATTTTTTGTGGGGGCGTTTTTGGGGTTGTGAGGGTTTGAAATAGGCAAAAATTAATGGCAATCATATATCATTATATGACTTCAAATAAACGTATTTGACACGCTCCTTAAATTTTAGCCACAAAATGACGTACATTTTCTGGCCAAATGGCCAATTACTCTGAATTGAACTGGTAACTTTTGATGGCATATGGTATTTTAACAAATGACAACACCAAAAAGCATTTTCCACCAGGTTTGGAAGGGTTAACTCGCAGTTCATTTTCGGTCCCATTTTAACTGACTACGATAACCGCACCTTGCGGTCAAATAATCAAACATTTGCGGAGTCTATATCTCGAGAACTATATGAGAGAGAAGATTCGCTCTGTGAGATGAATTAACCATTGAACCGTCCTCTAACAATAAACCGTAGTGCCATCGGGTTAACTTTCAGTAACACCGTATCGCTCTAGCTCCTACACTATGACGTTTACAGCCCCATGCAATTGAAGATTCAATATTCTTCAAGTTAATTATATAATATAATTTATATTACTCAGAATGCTTTCGTTTCAAATTCACGCGAGAAAAAATGAATTGATATTTGCTATCAAGTTCTCACGGATTCCATTCTATCACATCAGGTTTATTTCGTTATCTTTGCTAAGACATATCTTCGAATGTATCATATTCGCTTAATGTTTTATAAATAAAGGATTCCAATCGTCCCGATGGGAATTTTATTCTTATGAATGAATGGCTTGAATAGTTCAAACAACCTTGACAAACACTGCCAGCTCACGAGGTTTCCTACATCACGTACAGTTAAGAATAACACATTTTTATCTAGATTGAAGTTCATAGAAATATTTTTAATTGATCAACATTCTACAGTATTGATGAATTTCCAGTAAGTACCTTGTGTGAAATGTTGCGACGAAGCATATAAGTAGGAAATAAATTGCTCTTTTCAAAAGGAGTAGTTCCTTTATATATGAGAAAAGCATATCAACAGACCACATGCTACAAAGCACCAATCACCAAGTACGACAACCAATCGGTAACCAAAAAAAATCCAAACGAATAACGAACTTACTCAGTCAGTTCTCTATTGGGTACTGTCTACTGGTTCCTAGTGAACTGCAATTTCTGTTTTTTTAGGGTTAATGTTCAGCCCTTTGTCTCTGCGCCATTTATACTGTGCATTCAGGGCTAATTGTATCAAGTCCATCAGAAGTTCGTAAATTTTCGTCCGACGATTATGAGTCATCAGCATACCCAATCACGTGACGTCCTAAGTTGGTTAATGTTCTCAGTTCACCATCGACCATTATGTTCCAGATGGTGGGCGAAAGTACTCCGCCCCTTGGGCATCCACAGAGCTACTAATCGTGGTGTTACTTTTGGATTGGAGACTTGTAGATTTCCATTTTTCAGCATATCCTGAATTCGGCTACTTACTTGACTAGAAATTGTATATACTTTATGCCTCAATTATTCCTTAATTAATACATCAATAAGATAGTATGTAATTATGGATAAAAATCCTAATCAAGGGTAATGGAAGAGAAAAAATGTTGGGAACCGCTGGTGTAGAACATACCGGCAAAAATTTTGCAAATAAAAATAAGACAGATTCTCCTCGTGATTTCGTGAATCTGGGAAATATTTATATACTGACATTACATTTCAAATTTGAACGTACTTCATCATTTACTGAACTAAAACTATTGACAGACTTATTGAATCCCCCTACGAGCAGCGAGCGTCGAAGAATAATGATATCAACCGTCTGCCAGTGTTTAATCTTTTGACATTAAGTTTTATTAGAATTACAACCTTGACAGACGATATAATCGGAACAACAACCCAGTGGACGCATTTAAAGACATCGTAATTTCAAGCATGTGCAAACGTTTATTCATGCGTAAATCTAGAATGATCAAACGTCTGCCAATGTTAGAAATGATGTTTAAATATTAATAGTCCAGGTGCTGGTGGATAAGAATTTACTTTGTTAATAATGCTGGTGAAATGAACGACTCTCGTTTTAAAATATCGAGAAAATTATGGCATTTAACAATGCTATAGTATTCCAGTAAATGAAGGTTTTTACCCACGAATATTTTTATACAGGTTCAAAATTTACAAAACTTCGTTAGTTCAGGGCATGTCCCAGTTAATGGAATAATTGCAAATTGTTCATAATTGGTAGTTGTTTGTGGGAAAACAATGAAAATTGTTTGTCCTCCGACCGATATTTCCTGAGTTATTCCAAAACACCAAAGGAAGCTCTTTTTCCAAGCACTGAAAAAGTAAGAAGGGATATTTTTAAAATGTCTAAAAAATTTGAGCCTATAGATTGATCCAAACATTTTTTATTCTTAATAATTTTTCCAATTTGAAATTGACCAGAAGCCAGGATAATTTAAATGCGAAAAATGAGGAAAAATCGCGTTTTACCCGTCCGATAATTATGAAATTTAGAATTGTTGGTGTTTTTTTGTTACCGTTTATGAAAAAATTTCAAAATTTAAAATGTTGGACGCATTTCCCATATTGGTTCCATACGAAAATGACCAGTCATTGAAATAATTTTAATATGGTGTATAGCGATATTTTGGGATTCATGGGAGTTTTCGGCCCAAAAAATTTTCAATATTTTCGCGGATATATGTGTTTTGAGCATTTCTGAATCGATGTAGACTATTTTTAACATGCTGTCTGAGTGTGCGTATGTACGTGCGTAACCCACTCTGGTGACGATTCCACCGTTCCTATTGGTCGTATCGATTTCAAGTGACGTCACGATCCATGTTATGTCTTTATTCTCTGCAAGAAGTCCTAGACTTCTTGATTCTGCATTAAATTTTGATAGTTCATGTGACAGCAAGTGTCAGTATAAAAGAAGGTTATATTATGGTGTGAGTAATTACGAAAGTCAAACTGACAATGGTGACAGTATGAAACATAGAGTTGGAAATACGATAACTAGAACATTTGGATAAAATTTCAATGTAACATAGTAAAATAGCTTTCGGACAGTCCTGCGGGTCAAATGGTAATGATTGTAAGCACAGAAAATATATTGGAATTGATTTAGAAACCGCTAATGAAAGACGTTAATTTATATTCTATGTTACATTGAAATTTTATCCAAATGATCTAGTTATTGTATCTCACAACTCTATATTTCATACTGTCACCGTTGTCAGGTTGACTTTCGCAGTTAGTCACACCCACGGTCGTACATACAGGTCTGGGAACTCTGTTGTTAGACATGAGTCTCTTACATGTCGCCAAACTCGTAGTCCCTCGCTCAGCCACCAGCTAGCGCTTGGATCGAAGTATGGCAACAATCACATTATTAAGTAAAATAATTTTTCTCGTAACGCAATATTTACTATTCTGATTTGAGAGAGGAATAGAACTGTTAGTCTTGTCAAAATGTATTACTCACCTTAAAAATAACTTCCCCTTTTTCGCACACATAAAAGACCTCGTTAAAACGATTTCTTTCAGGTTTTGAAATTGCTTGAAATTTTTTCTCTGAATGTTTTCAAATACTATAGCGCTTTACTTGTCTCTTGAAAAACAATACAATGCATCCGGCTCACTCTAACTAGCAAGACTATCATACACCGCTGATTTAAACTCAATCTGTATTAAAAAATCAGTTTAAAGCAAAGTTATAGCGAACAAATGATGATAATAATGGTACTATCAAGGTATTTGAAAAATTAGCAACTTAATATTGTGTGAATGTCTTCACAATCTTTTCGTTAGTCCGAATGTTGGTGCCACCCTTTTCATTTCTATTTTTTATAGTATTTCGGGATTCTACGTTCCTAATTTTGATTATTTTGCTATACTTGAAACAAAGGGATTTTATTATTGATAGAAATTGAAGACCAAATATAAAAATTGGAAATTGAAAGTTTCAACGGATAGGTTATGTCAATGATATTGTAGGAAACCAAACAACTACATTTCAAAGAATATTTATTACTTTTAAGATCGCACAATTTGAGTGGTTCTTTTTCAAATATCCCTAAATCATGCTTGGAAGAGTCGGTGATAATTTGTATCATGTGTTTTTAGTTTTGCTGGAATGTAAGTTAGATGTTGCCTTTCTTGTTCCTTACTCTTCGTGGCTCCGATTGATTATTCTTTGATTCTAGTGCGTGAAATGTCTGGTATAGCTACAAATGCTCCATCATCTGCTGATGCTTGTCTCAGCATAGTGCATAGTTTGATGTGCCACAGGCAAGGAGGCGAAAGCGAAGGATTTGCCAAAAGGGCCATAGAATCGCTCGTGAAGAAGCTAAAAGAAAAGAGAGATGAGTTGGATTCTCTAATAACGGCCATTACAACAAGTGGTGCTCACCCTAGCAAATGTGTCACTATTCAGAGAACGCTGGATGGTAGATTACAGGTATTTACTTCCTTAATTTTCAAAGCGTTATTGTTATATTTATTTTAAAAGAAGCACTATTGTACTGTAGCTGTGGTGCCACTGATACAAATAATTGTCGAAGTACATAAACATTCACCGATATGAATTAAAGCTTTCCCATCAGATCTTACCGTAGATCTGTGGTCTTCCTATGTCGCTAGGCTTTGCATGGGAATAATGTTCGAAATTGTGATATTCCCTAAGAATGTTTCCACACACAGGAGCCGCAATAGTTGTCCTAGCATATATCTGTTTTGTAGGTTAGATTTTGTCCTCTTCCGTGCTTTTAAATTATGTAATTTTAAATGAATTTTGACCCATAAAAGTTCAGTATCTAACTGAATATTATTCCGCCTATTTGGAAAGTTTTGAGAGAAATGCATCTGCAAGGACTACTAACATCGAAAGTCTAATTCAGTTTTTCATCTCTCTGAAAGAGCACATACAGGCTCTGGGAGTTCTTTAAATCACCTTTAGTCAAAGAATGTAGAGAACCACTGGATGATCTAGCCAGGACAAACAAAGTCCAACCCATCTGGGTCCCAGGACACAGTGGAGTCGAAGGTAATAAATTGGCCGACACTCTGGCCAGGCGAGAGTCGCTGTGCCGGAGCCAATGGTCGCTTTAGCAAACTGCGTTGGAGGTCTCACCCTTCGTGACTACCTGAGCATTGTGGCGGGACTCACCGGGGATGATACAGACCAAGCTCGTTATTAAAGAGCCTGTGTCTAGGCTCTCAAAGAAACTCCTTTCTCTAAATAGATGGGACCTTAGGGAGGTAACTGGAATCCTCAGGGGTGACATACACCTATGTATCATAGATGCCCCTATAGGAAACGTCGAGAGTCGGAAGAAACTGTCTCTCACATCCTGTTAAAATGTCCAGCTTTGACATCACTCAGGCAAGGCAGAACTGCTTCCAGAGGAGCTTATAGAAGCCAGCAAAAGCAATATTTCGGGTTTCTGGTGTGCCACAAGGATGCTCGAATACTGAATACAAAGATCTCAGGCCCTTATCCAGCCGTCGGCTTCACGAAGAGAAAAATCAAAGAGACGATCCACTGCTGGGTCAGATCACAACACTCCACAAGTGGCAACAAGTGAACGGTTGCAGCCAGTCTAAAGCACTGATTTGATCGCACATTAGGGAAGACTGGTCAAAGTAAGTGAGGAAGATGATTGTAACCGATGCCAAACTGCTGACACATATACTAACGAGATATGAACCGTTTCACTACCACCTCTACAGGATAAATTTGAACGATTGGAGGTGCAAACAAGAAAACGGAATGACTGCACATTTTGTGCAGATGCGTAAACTGATCCAAGACCCAGAACCCTCTTCGTAGAGCTATGCGACACTGAGGATATTCAGAAACTAGAAACGAGAAACGGTGCTTAACCTCTTCAGCGCACAAACCGGACACCGGTCTTGACTGGGTGTGTTGGATAGGTGTTCGTTCTCCTTGGGAGCTTAGTGGATTCTCTTGAGTGGGAACCGTACCACTAAGTGGGGTGCAAATGACCTAGGCATAAAGGAACCTCACCGGTTCCTCCCTACATTAATAATAATAATTCACCATTGTCTATATGAGAATGGTCCATGAGTTTCAAAGCAAAATCATTCAGCGTATCATTTTAGTTCTGGATCAATGAGTATTGAAGCTGCAGCACTACGACCACTAGCGCCACACGTCACCTCCAGTTTCTCATCCCTAATACGCAACATATAATCAGTTGGTGTACCCCAAAAAGTTGCTTAGAAATGATGTAATCCTCACGGGCAACTTTCAATATATAATCACCATTGCCTATATGAGAATGGTCCTTGAGTTTTACTGGAAAATCTTCCAACGTATCATTTTAGTTCTGGATCAATGTACCTAGTGAGTATTGAAGCTGCATCACTACGACCACTAGCGCCACACGTCACCTCCAGTTACTCATTCCTAATACGCAACATATAGTCAGTTGGTGTAACCCAAAAAGTTGCTTAGAAATGATGTAATGGTCACGGGCAACTTTCAATATCTAATCTCCATTGTCTATATGAGAATGGTCCATGAGTTTCACGGGAAAATCTTCCAACGTATCATTCTAGTTCTGGATCAATGTACCTAGTGAGTATTGAAGCAGCAGCACTACCACCACTTCCTTAGAAATGATGACAACTTTCAATATCTAAGTAGGTAGAATAGATAGGAGGTTTCAAAATCTTCAATATGATATCGTACATAATTTTAAATCGTTTAGCGTTGAAGTTTCGGTATTTAAAAAAAACTTGTGTTTCCACTGATTCCTTCCCAATTCATTTCATTTATTATTGTTGGTTAAATTACACCTAGAAAAAAATTAGAACTTTCGACATAATGTCGCTATCAAAAGTAAGGATAGATATATATCGAACTAAAGGTCCCGAATTCATCTACCATCATCTCACTAATGTGAATGCAAGTCTAAGCTAATATAACCTAACTTTTGATAGGGTCATTTCCGACAAATTAATGGGAGTGGTGTCGTTGGGTTCCTCTGGACTAAGGGAGTTGAAAAATGTGTGTGTGGGTTAAGAATATTTAATGGGTGGAGGCAATACCGGACCTGACCCGATCTAATAAATGATATCCAATCATTTCCATCCGCGCCTTTATTTTTTGGTGAATGTGTACAAATCCATATTCTGCATATTTTCACTTCGATCGAAAGCAATATCAGATACTTCCCGAGTTAACGGAATCATGTGATGTTGTTGATGATGAAGTTGTTCTTTTTCAAAATTACCAGGAAAATGTGGTGTAGATTTCTAGGATATTATAACGTTATGTGACTTATTCACCACTTGTTGCAGTTAGGTCTTGATAGTTTTTGTAGAGGATTGCAGTTTTCCTCTTGAGCATCCAACTCTAAGAATATCTAGTATTGGCATTTATATTCTGATTTAGTACATTGAAAAGCACATACATCAATCTTGGAATGATTTTATGGTCGCAACATAAAGATTAAATTTGTTTGCGTTGTTTTCAATAGAATGATTCATAACGCCAAATGCCCAAACAACAGATTGTTGAAAACAAAACTAAAAATTTTATAACTCGTACGCACTTCGCCTTCAATACTCGTTTGAAACTTAATCTAATTTGATACAGTCTTAATATTTGTGTGCAAACCAAAACGACATTTGATACGTTTTTTAAGCTAAAGAAAAATTGATGCATCTATTCCATTTGGTAAGATGCTTCTATTGATCTTGTCTTTTTCCCACAATAATAACGTGAATTTAAAATAGTGAATCCAAATATTTCTAGTTTATGAGAAAAGATAAACTTTTTATTTTCTCACAACCTGTTTTAAATTAATTTTACAATGAGTTATTTTCAACTCAGTACTACATTTTCTATTGTTCTACTGTTGATGATAACTCAGTCGTTGAAATACGTGTGTGGTGGTGCTTGGGTACATTTGATGCTTCAGTTATTTTCAAGTTATGGTCATGTTCTATTACATTTTGCCTACCAATCCTCGAAACAAAAGGATTCTGTAAGAAGACTAATTATTTCAATTTGTAATCATTTCAGGTTGCAGGACGGAAAGGTTTCCCTCATGTGATATACGCACGCATTTGGAGATGGCCCGATTTACATAAAAATGAATTAAAACATGTGAAATATTGTCAATTTGCTTTCGACTTGAAATGTGATTCTGTGTGTGTTAATCCATATCATTACGAACGTGTAGTTTCTCCTGGAATTGATCTGTCGGGTTTAACATTACAATCGGGTACACCGCGGTTAGTAAAAGATGAATATACAGCAGGTCCAGTACCGGGTAGTAGCATGGAAGTGGACAACGAAATAGGAATGGCTGTATCACAGACAATACAACATCATCCACCTCAACAAAATTTCCAACTCACAGGCCTACAGTCTCCAGCTGCAAGTAAGTTTAGAAATAAGTTTTTCAGTCTGCTAGATCTATGTTTTCTCACGGTAGATGCGAGGGTTTAGCTTAGAAAATATTTTAAAAAATTGATAATAAAGTAATCTTCAACTAAAATTTCGTAGTAATTTCGTGTTCTTTGAATATCTGAAGAATATGCGAAAATATATACACTTATATTATATACCATTTTTACGTTAAGAATGATGTGACGTCCTACTTGGTTACTTTGGCAACCAATTCATTTAAACCTCGCTACCAGGTATATTTCATTTTTACTGTTGGCAACACATTACAAGTTGCCGATATAAATTGTACATTTCTTGATTTGACTTGACAGTTCTTATATTTGTCGTGAAACTGAATTTTGATGGAATTAAACTTCAAAAGTACAGAAACAATTCTTCCCAGGATTGTACCTACCTTTTTTTACATCAGTATATGAATCTGAAAAATGAATGTATAAACGTCTTTGTTTATCTCGATGGGATATGAATCTTCGAAGATGGTAATGTCGGTTATTCCTGGCAAGATTCTAGCACGAAAACGATGTGAAGCAATGTGTATTGTACTTCATGCCGGTTGTACAGAAGGTTTTATTCCTAGTGCAGAACTAATATTTTCTTCAAAAACAAAGGATGTCGATCATCATAATGTATCAAAACCACTTCCTAAGTTGGTTTAAATTTCAACTTTTACTGAATTGAGAAGAATCACCACCATTAAACGTAGCAGCTTATTATGTTACCTGGAAAATATGGCCAATGAAATGCTTCCTCTACCCCCTTACATTACATTTTAACCCCATGCTACACATTTTGGTTTTAACTAGCTACTACAGGGATCTAGTTGGCATAGATGATAGTTCGGCGGAAAAATCAGTGGCTATGTGGAAAGAGACTAGGAAAACAAAACCAGAAATATGGGCGAAGACTATTCGAAATACTGATGAACTGAATAATTTCTCTATCCTTTGTTATCGAAGAACAACAAGAAAAAACTTGTCGTGCAAGCAGCATGCAGTACAATATATCTTCCACCACCCACGTTCATCATTTTCACAGCTTTAGTGCTAGAATTTTGCCAGAAATAACCGACAGACAGTACCATATTTTGAAGATCCATGTTTCCTCTGAAATTCAAACCGATGCGGAAAGTTGTTTCGATACATTTCCCTATCCTTTGTTTTCGAAGAACAACAGGAAAAAACCTGCTGTACAAGCAGCATGCAGTACAAAATACCTTCCGCCACCCACTTTCATCATTTTCACAGTTTTAGTGCTAGAATTTTGCCAGAAATAATCGACAGACAGTACCATCTTTGAAGATCCATGTTTCCTCTGAAATTCAAACCGATGCGGAAAGTTGTTTCGATACATTTCTCTATCCTTTGTTTTGGAAGAACAACAGGAAAAAACCTGCTGTACAAGCAGCATGCAGTACAATATACCTTCCACCACCCACTTTCATCATTTTCACAGTTTTAGTGCTAGAATTTTGCCAGAAATAATCGACAGACAGTACCATCTTTGAAGATCCATGCTTCTTCTGAAATTCAAACCGATGCGGAAAGTTGTTTCGATACATTTCTCTATCCTTTGTTTTGGAAGAACAACAGGAAAAAACCTGCTGTACAAGCAGCATGCAGTACAATATACCTTCCACCACCCACTTTCATCATTTTCACAGTTTTAGTGCTAGAATTTTGCCAGAAATAATCGACAGACAGTACCATCTTTGAAGATCCATGTTTCCTCTGAAATTCAAACCGATGCGGAAAGTTGTTTCGATACATTTCTCTATCCTTTGTTTTGGAAGAACAACAGGAAAAAACCTGCTGTACAAGCAGCATGCAGTACAATATACCTTCCACCACCCACTTTCATCATTTTCACAGTTTTAGTGCTAGAATTTTGCCAGAAATAATCGACAGACAGTACCATCTTTGAAGATCCATGCTTCTTCTGAAATTCAAACCGATGCGGAAAGTTGTTTCGATTCATTTCCCTATCCTTTGTTTTCGAATAACAACAGGAAAAAACTTGCTGTACAAGCAGCATGCAGTACAATGTACCTTCCGCTACCCACTTTCATCATTTTCACAGTTTTAGTGCTAGAATTTTGCCAGAAATAATCGACAGACAGTACCATCTTTGAAGATCCATGCTTCTTCTGAAATTCAAACCGATGCGGAAAGTTGTTTCGATTCATTTCCCTATCCTTTGTTTTCGAATAACAACAGGAAAAAACTTGCTGTACAAGCAGCATGCAGTACAATATACCTTCCGCTACCCACTTTCATCATTTTCACAGTTTTAGTGCTAGAATTTTGCCAGAAATAATCGACAGACAATACCATCTTTGAAGATCCATGCTTCTTCTGAAATTCAAACCGATGTGGAAAGTTGTTTCGATTCATTTCCCTATCCTTTGTTTTCGAAGAACAACAGGAAAAAACTTGCTGAACAAGCAGCATGCAGTACAATATACCTTCCGCTACCCACTTTCATCATTTTCACAGTTTTAGTGCTAGAATTTTGCCAGAAATAATCTACAGACAGTACCATCTTTGAAGATCCATGTTTCCTCTGAAATTCAAACCGATGCGTAAAGTTGTTTCGATACATTTCCCTATCCTTTGTTTTCGAAGAAGAACAGGAAAAAAACTGCTGTACAGGGTGTCCCATTTTGGGTACTTTTGCGGGCTATCTCCTTTATTTTTAAAGATAGAGAGTTGCGGTTTTCGCGACACTGTGCTACTTTTTCATAAAACTCAAGATGCCGTCAACGAATTTTCATAGCCCTTTTAGTTTTTAAGATACAGGGCATTTCTGAAAATGTTGCATTTGGTGACCCCCCTCGTATCTCCGTTATCCTTCAACTTATCGAAAAGGTAAAATAACATTCTAATAGATTTTTTCCGTAGAATGCAGTGGTGTAGATAACTTTTGTTACATATTTACTGTTTTTGAGTTATAAAGTAAACTTATGTTTTTTTAAATGGAACACCCTGTATATTTATAGACTATAAAATTTGTCTTTTTTTTACCTTTTCAAAAATATATGATAGTATAAACTTTTTTTCATAAACACGCAAATAATTGACAATTTTCAGAAAATTAAATACATATTTTAATAGTAGGCTATGGATAACAATAATAAACAAGTGCAACTTACATATTACTAACAAATAATTGGATACCTTGTTTATAGGTATCTATTAAAAAAAATTCCCATAGATCTTTTTCTAACAGTAAGTTTGTAACAACAGTTTTGTGGCGTAAAGTGACAATATAACAAAAACACAAAAAAAGAACATTATTAAAAAAATTAAATGTGATGTTCAAATTGACCACCATTTTCTCTAATGCAAAATTGGCACATCTTTGAGATTCTTTGAATAGCGTTCAAAGAACCATTGTTCTCATTCGCAGATTTCGAAAAGCTAAATGAATTGCCTCTCGAAGTTTTGCAATGCCGTCATATCGAGTTTTATATACTTCATTTTGTATATAACCCCATAAAAAAAAATCTAAAATTGAGAGATCTGGTGATCGTGGAGGCCATCTAACAGGTCCGTTGGTACCTATCCATCTTTGAGGAAAGTTATTATTTAGAAAGGCCCTTAAGAGCCTAGAGTTATGACTTGGGGCACCATCTTGCTGTAGGTAAACAGCATTATACTGGGCTAATGGAATGTTTTCGAGCAGTTCTGGAATAACTTCCTCAAGAATTTCTAGGTATCTACGTGCTGTAAGACCTCCTTCAAAAATCCTATAAACTATATGTCTACCCAAAATAAAACATGAAACCTCAACTCCAAAGCGTCCTTGTTGTGCCCTTTCAAACATTAAATGCAGATTTTCACTACGCCAGTTCCTGGTATTGTGACGATTGAAAATGCCAGCACTTGAAATAAAGCATTCGTCTGACCAAAAAACAAGTCTGCCAAATAAATCGTTAGCATCGATTTGTTGCAAATACCACTGGCAAAACAGTGCCCGGCGCTCGGCATCGCCAGGATGCAAATGTTGTAGTATATTAAATTTGTATGGATGATACTTATATTTCTTCAAGATCCTCTGAGCGTTAGTTTTTGGCACACCAATTTCCTTCTAAATTTTTCTACATGAGGACGAAGGTGTTGCTTCTATATATCCTAAAGTATCTATCTCTTTTCTTTCCCTGTTCTCTTTGTTGTATGTTTTAGGGCGCGGGTGAACAAATGATCCGTGCTCAACTAAATTTGCTTTTAAACGGGCAAATATCCCAAAAAACGGTTGCCTTCTTTCTGGATATCTAACAAGCAAAAATTAAAATGATAATAGAGATTTTCATAGCCATAATAGCTTACTCACCTTTGGAAATATAATTCCGAAGCTTCTTCAGAATTTTCATTACTCTGTATAAAACATACCATCATATCATATTTCTCATAATTTTCGTAAGCTGCCATTATTCGAAAAAATTGATAAATATCTATTGAATAATGATACCAAAAGAACGAAAATAAACAGCTTAAATGCGATAGAGATTTGATGTTTATTTCTGTTTCTTGTCATAAACAATATCAATGGCCTACAATTAAAATATGTATTTAATTTCTAAAAATTGTCAATTATTTGCGTGTTTCTGAAAAAAAGTTTATACTATCATATATTTTTGAAAAGGTAAAAAAAAGACAAATTTTATAGTCTATAAATATACAGGGTGTTCCATTTAAAAAAACATAAGTTTGCTATATAACTCAAAAACAGTAAATATGTAACAAAAGTTATCTACACCACTGCATTCTACGGAAAAAAAACTATTAGAATGTTATTTTACCTTTTCGATAAGTTGAAGGATAACGGAGATACGAGGGGGGTCACAAAATGCAACATTTTCAGAAATGCCCTGTATCTTAAAAACTAAAAGGGCTATGAAAATTCTGTTGACGGCTTCTAGAGTTTTACGAAAAAGTAGCACAGTGTCGCGAAAACCGCAACTCTCTATCTTTAAAAATAAAGGAGATACCCCGCAAAAGTACCCAAAATGGGACACCCTGTACAAGCAACATGCAGTACAATATACCTTCCGCCACCCACTTTCATCATTTTCAGTTTTAGTGCTAGAATTTGCCATCTTTGAAGATCCAGTTTCCTCGAGATAAAAAATTTCATTTTAATAAAGATCTAGAAAAAATGTGTCATACTTGAAAGACGGGTCGATATAAGGGGGAACAAGAGTATGGGATTTTCCAATCGAAAATTCGAAAATTTTGGCACTTAGATTATCATGTACAAAAGAATATAATTGGATGATGGAGAAAAATTAACAACCCTAAAACAAATGATCATAACAGGCATTTTCTCAAGACCAAACCATGTGTTCGTTTCAACTAAAATGTCTAATTGAAATCAATCCCAGCCAGTAGCGTAATTTCAAGAAATCACGAGATTTGAGATACACAATTACAATTGTATGTGCCTCGTGAGTTCCATATCAAGTCATTTCCTATTTGACAGTCGCTTTTTCTAAATATATACAGTGCGTGCGCAGCGAACAGCGCAAATTGGATTTACAACCTTGAACTGGCATTTTTTAAGTGGACGTTGCCTCGATATCATTTCCGTTATTTTTGCGGCCTCGATTAGACGTGTTCAGTGAACCCCCCAAATAAGTGTTTCTCGCGAAAAAAGTCTTTACAGACGAAACGTTTTCATCGAATTTTCGATCATGTGCGCATTAATTTAGTTTTGTGTTGATGTATTCGGCAATTTTTTTTGGATGTCATTTATGTCGTACTCTGCTTTCTATGTTTTTGAAGTAACTAGTTGTTGACTTGAATTCATAATTAGCTCTTATGTTCGCTTCAGTATTTTTTAGTTATGCATGATATTTTTAATTGTCGTATCAGGTGATCCAGCAATGTATAATAATCCAAACAGACCCGTTTTGGGAGCTCCTACAATTCCAAAAATTGAAGGTGGACCTGATGCATGCTCGAGATCAAACTGGCTGCCACATATGCATATGTCTCATTGTAAGATATTTTCTTATTTTAATTTTTTGAAATTATTCATTCTTGTCGAGTAGTAGTAATTTGAATTTTTTCTGCAGCGCCCGTTTCAGGGCCGGTGCATATTCCAGGACACGTTAATACTCAAGTATCTACGGTATCATTGAACAACACACTACAATCTGGGCCTGTACATGTTGCTTCGGGGCACAACAATCAAACATTTTATAGTCCCACGCAAACCACAATAGTTTCCGACAGAGCAAGCAATGAGGCTATACCACAAACCATTGGTAAGTCTCTACATTTTGGCATGAAACCTATAATACTGAATTTAAAAAAAAATTATTGTTTCCATGAAATTTTTGATGTGATATTGAGTAGAAAAAAAAATTTCAAAATGGAATTCAAAAGTTCCAAGAAACGTGATCAACGTGGCGTTATAGTGTGAGTGGAGAAACCTTTTTTATACTTTGACAACACGAGAGGGAAACCTCTCATCCTGTGAGCCAGCAGTGGAATGTAGGGAGAGGAGATAGGCATTCGTATTTTTCTTGAAGGTTTGGAGGTTATAGGCATAGGGAAAGACCTCACTAGGTAAAGAGTTCCACAACTTCGCTGTTCGATAAAAAAATGGAAATCTGATAGGAAGAAGTTCGGCAGGTTTCGAGTTTTACAGTGAAGTTGTGACTAGTTTGAGCTCGTCTAGTCCGCCTATCTGGAATCTCTCGTGGTGGAACAACAGACGAGATTTCTGATGAACACCGACCATGGAAATATCTATAGGAAAGGGAGAGATATCCCACCTTTCTTGGATAGAATCCAAGAGCTTTAGCGTATGTTTGGGAGCCTAACTCCAAACATGTGAACAATACTTCAGGACTGTAGATTATGAGGAGCCGTTGGGATGTAAAGTAGATCTTGGCACGAAATAGAAAATCTAGTTTTTGTGAAGCGGTTTTCGCAATGGACCTCACATCATCGTTTCATGAAAGGGTGCCGTTGGTGGTGATCCCGAGCATTGTTATGGAAGACTTCCGAGGAATTGTGGTACCTGAAATCATCATATTAGGGATTGTGGGATCCGCGTTCCTAGAGAAGACGCAAGTTTGAGTTTTGGTTGCATTAAACTCTACTACTACAGGTGTACCTGTCTCGCTCCTCTGGCTTCAATGGATGGTATAGGGGCTCTAGATGAGAAAGCGGTTTGAAGTGTACCATCATCTGCAAAGTTGTGGACGGGACAGGTGGTCACTTCCAGCAGATCGTTGACATTGAGCAGAAACAAAGTTGGTGCCAAGATAGATCCCTGTGGAACACCAGCGCTGATAGCCATTGTATCGGAGGATACTCCGTCAACCACTACATGACGTGATCTATCTGAGAGAAACCTGATAGTAAGCGACTAAGTTGAGGCGGCAAACCATATGACGGAAGTTTCCCAAGAAAGCTTTGGTGCCAGACACGGTCAAATGCGTTGGAGATATCCAATGATACAGCTAGAGATTCCCCATGTTTTCAATAGATTTCTGCCATACATGTGTCACGTAGACAAGCAGCTCTCCTGTTGATCTCTGCTGAGGAAAGCCATATTGCCGGTCATTCACAATTTTGCAGCTCTCTAGGTATTTGATGAGCTCGATATTGATTGCTTTCTCCATCACTTTAGAGATCACAGATAATAGTGCAATATGTCTATAATTATAAGGAATTGGTTGCACTCTAGCTGTCTTCCAGTTCCAGAAGAAAACACAACAAGTTTGTATGAAATGGTAAACATCCTGCAGAAAACTGGTGTTAATTCAGGGGCACATTCCTTGAGAACGACAGATGGAATTCCGTCTGGCCCCATAGACTTTCTGGTATTGAGATCAAGCAGAATGCACCTAATTGTGCGCTGACGAAAGACAATTTCATGGCATGTGGCTATCGATGGCAGCAATATTAGGAGAGTCCGTCCCTTGTGAATCCAAAGTTGAATTTTATGCAAACATTCCAGCAAAAAGGTTGGCTTTTTCTTATGGTGTAGTAGCCAGTGTGCCATTATCTTTGGGAATAAACTGGAAGTGAAATTCCTATCAATTGCTTTGGCGAAAGTCCAAAACGAACGTGAGCCATTCGGACATTCGATAAGCTTTTGCTTTTATTATATGCCTCTTTCGAAACGTTTATTGTTTCATTGCACATATTTCTGACTTCAACATATTTTGTTGTGGTCTCCAGACATGGATTTCCGCGCCGACGACGGTATGTTGTTTGTTTTGAAGCGACGACCCTAGAACTTATTTTATCGAACCATCGTTCGCCAGATGATGGAGATTTGTTGGTATGAGGTGTATAAGTTTCCATTCCTAGCCTGATAATATCCGATATCTGTGACACATTGCGTTGGGTTATCAGATTCAAAACATACGCTTCTCCAAGGAAACTTGGAGAAAAATGGGAAGACCGTCAAATGCCAAACTGTCCGTTGAGGTGTTGAATTGGTTGGTGGAGTGATTTAGGGACAGGTCGTAGTGATGAGTGAATGGTCAGAGTTTCCCAATGGTGCAAGGACATTTACTTCATAGGGATCTGGATTGTTAGTGAGGAATAAGTCAAGCGTATTGGCATAATGATAGTTGTCATCAGGGATCCGTGTTGGTTCATTAATCAACTGCTCGAGATTATAGGTAATGGCGAAGGCCTCAGCCTGATGCCCTGCGTCATCCGTCTTGTTTGAGAACTTGAGTCAAGCGGAGTTGAAATCGCCCATGCTTGATAGTTCTGCTGAACGAGGTCAAGTTTCAGAGAAAGAAATCCAAAGAGTTCACCATGAGCTGGTTTATTTGGTGATAAATGAAGACAACAGAGAAATTTTGTCTGTTTGTGATTTAAAGGGCGGAATATATGCACGTCAATTCAGTTAAAATATGCGCATATATATGCATAGTTTTTCTCTGAAATATGCAACAATATGCATTTATTTGTCAAAATATGCAATTATATGTCTTGAATATAACATGGAAAAATGGAAATAAAGAAACGCCGACTCTTACAAAAATTATTTATTTTAAGTAAAATTGGAAGAAAAATATAATAGGTAAAATTTTTAACCTGAAATAGTATAAAATGCATTTATAACGATATATTTTTCAAAATTTTCCAATAAAAGTGTTTGCCTTCTGTCTGTAAAAATATGTTTGTACAAAGAAAAAGATGTTTCAACATCTACCGATGTGATCTGGCAATATTTTAATTTGGGTAGTAAGTTATAAGGCCAAGGTATTACTTCGTTGGATGGTTTAGTATGAAAAATATTTTTGACTTCCATTAAATACTTAAAGCCTTCATTCTTTCCCACAATAACTTCGAGTTTACTTCTTACTATCTTACTACATCACCGGGAACTTTTCTGCATTTGTCGGAAAAAGTTTCAACAATATTAATTGATTCTCTTAAACTCATATTCCTATTTTCTAGCGAAGTTATTATATCTGGTATAAAACTAAAATTAACCTTAATAAAAACAAGTTCCTTACCTAAATTTACATTTTTGAATACTGCTTGACTTTGCACTACACACTGTGAATTGTCTTCTAAATCTAAAACTATGTCTTTCATGGCTTCAAAATGGTCTGCGTAGAATATCGCGGCCTTAATCCATGTTCCCCATCGAGTAATTACGGGCTCTGGCGGTAAACAAACTCCTGGCAATTTCTCTCTATAGATCTGCACTCTTAGAGGTGCTTTCAAAAACACTTTCTTTACATTTGAAATTAATTTGTTCACCAAGGGATATGCTGTTCTAATAGTTTCTGCAACTCTGTTTATCCCGTGTAAAAGGCAAGTGACACGTACTATATTACTTGGAAATTCCTAAACATCCAATAAATGCCGGCAATAAACCATATAATAATAAAATGGGTCCATAAACCATATAATAATAAAACCTACCCACCTTTTAAATTATTTCAATTATCTGCAAGGGTCGCACTTAATCTTTTGATAAAACGAAAAACATAAAAATATGCCCACAAATTTTATTTTTGCTGAAATATGCAATTTTTTATGAATTTTGTAAAAATATGCAAAATATGCAAATATATGCACTTTGCATATATTCCGCCCTTTAGTGATTATCAAGCTTGAATCACATTATATCGCATTCTTGTGGTTCTAGATTCTCCTCTCGGTGGCATACCTCCTTTAAATCTGAAACGAGTGTGGAGCTCGTAGCCAGTAGAGGTCGTGTTGATGGATGGATTTCAAGTATGCGAAGCATAATACAGCTATGCTCCAAGCAGCCAAATTAAACGAAAAATGTAAATTTAAAGGATAATTAATTCAAC
Organism: Endomychus coccineus; assembly: GCA_958510875.1. Taxonomy (NCBI): domain Eukaryota; kingdom Metazoa; phylum Arthropoda; class Insecta; order Coleoptera; family Endomychidae; genus Endomychus; species Endomychus coccineus. Next base: position 15,770,459 of record OY294071.1, on the reverse strand, counting down.
AATATAATTTAGTATGTTTTCTAAATACAATAGATAGTCGCAATATTCCTAGCCGCGGCCTAGGCTCAGCATTATCTCTAAATTCAGATTGCCAAAAAGGTGACAACCATAATAGGCGTTGCTTATTGTTTATTATTCTACAATGCATAACAGTCGATAACGTACCAAATTCAAAAGCCATTATCTCCGCTTTTAGGAGGCCAGAAAGGTTTAAGTTATAAAAATTTAGAAAGAAAACCACTCCTTTAAATCTAAAGTGAATGATAATATGAAAAAGTTGCTTTGCCGAAAAACCACTAATACGATTCTATAATGTCCATTTCCTAACTGAAGGAACTAATTTCGCTTAAATGATGCCCTTTTATTGCTTATATATTTGAATCAATTAATGCGTTACTTTGCTCAAATTGTTAACTTAACTGTGCTCCTATAATTGGTTCTGGAGGGACACCTGAAACGAGAAAATCGTAAATTTGCTTTTCTTGACGAAATTTTTTGTTAGGCAATAACTCGCCGGTGTCTCCCCGCATTCAGCAAAATGGTTTTGCAACCGTAAACACATCGACGTCTGTGAATAGCAGCGGATCTGTGGTTGGGAGTCAGCCTTCTGCAACAATGGGTCAAGCTTTCACCGGAGCGGGTGGTACTTGGACCGGTTCGAACACGCTGACCTACACACAGTCTATGCAACCACCAGACAACCGTAACCACCACTCATCTTATTGTAAGAACTTTTGTGATTTAATTACATGTTTTAATCTATTTACCAACATTTTGTCATAGGGAATCACAATACTCAAATTGGCAATGATGTGAATGTGTCAGGATTGCTTTCGAATCAACCTGCCCCTGAATACTGGTGTTCGGTGGCTTACTTCGAATTGGACACACAAGTTGGGGAAACATTCAAGGTACCGTCAAGTTGTCCAAACGTTACAATAGATGGCTACGTTGATCCTTCAGGTGGCAATAGATTCTGTTTGGGTGCTTTGAGCAACGTTCACAGGACTGAACAAAGCGAAAGAGCTAGGCTACATATTGGGAAAGGAGTTCAACTGGATTTGAGAGGAGAAGGAGATGTTTGGTTACGATGTCTGAGCGATCATTCGGTGTTTGTGCAGAGCTATTATTTGGACAGAGAGGCCGGGCGACAACCTGGCGATGCTGTCCATAAAATCTATCCATCTGCTTACATCAAAGTACTAAGCGTGAATTATGTTTCGAGACAAGTGGCTTAATGAATCATTTTCCAGGTTTTCGATTTAAGGCAATGTCACCATCAAATGACTACACAAGCAGCTACTGCTCAGGCCGCTGCTGCAGCGCAGGCAGCTGCAGTTGCTGGACACATTCCGGGACCCCATTCCGTCGGTGGAATCGCGCCAGCGATAAGTATGTTGATTTTTTGAGACGTGTTTTATCGGTAATATTGCATTTTGTCTAAGGTTTGTCGGCAGCAACCGGAATTGGGGTGGATGACTTGAGACGACTGTGCATTTTGAGACTGAGCTTCGTGAAAGGCTGGGGACCAGATTATCCGCGCCAATCGATCAAAGAAACGCCATGTTGGATCGAGGTTCATTTACATAGGGCCCTGCAACTTCTAGATGAGGTACTACACACAATGCCAATAGATGGACCACGAGGTATTGAATAGTCGTGTGCAGTACAGAATACAGTAATACGCTTACTTACGTAAGAAGTGATTTTGGTCTCTGTAGTTTCTGGTAATTTTTTTAGCATTCGCTTTTTTATGTAAGGTATGTAAACCAGATCCACCAATATTTGACTAATAATCACCTTCTAATATTGTTTTGTTCTTTTGTTCCACATTTCAGTGTTTTCTCTAGTTCTTTGAATGAACTTATTCTCAATGTGTCAATTATTGAAATTCGATAAAAATGCATTTTCAAACATTACACTGCATAGTGAATTCGGTAAAGAATTCATCCACAAAGTAGTGTCTCATTTTCAGCGAGCTAAACATGAAAATTTATGAGGAAGTGTGTAATTTCAGTTTGCAACTCAAAAATACTTCAAAAAAGTTGAAATTCTGAATCTAATAAGCATATTCTAAAAACATCAAACATCACCAAGTTGCTTTTACTTGTCATAATGTCAATAGCTTGGATACTAACACAGCGAAGGAAACTTTATATTTGTCTCGTGAAATTTCAATTTAGAAAAATATTGACAAACTCTTTAAGTAACAAAAACGTGAAAGTTGCTCGAGTAGGACTACTTTTTCAAAAAAAATTTGGAAACAGTGAAACTGGAAGAGACTCGTGAAGATTCGTTAGCTTTTGATTTCCAAATTTTTTAACTTATGGATGTTGAATTTTCTATAAAACTTATATTCTTTATAGTAATTCAAGATTTGAGAATGGAACATAGGACTGACATTTTTCGAAAATCAAACATTAACCAAATTGGTCGCCAATTAAAATAGATGTCGTAGGATTTTTCTCAAGTTGAACTTCTTTTATGTGGATAAATCTATGTTTAATGTGACACATCAACATTTCCAAATGAATATGCTGTATTATAGAAATGATGTTGGTAACGAAGTTTCATTTATGGTATTTACAATTTTTTCAATTCGTTGACATAAAGTACTTGCAGTAAGACTCGAAACGAATCAAAGAAATTTAAAGATCAGCTACCAAGTTGTAATTGTCCAATTATGTAATAATAGTGATAACTCCAAATTAAATTGTTATATTTTTCTTGGATAAGTCTACATGTTCTTCAATTCGATTATTGTACAAAAGCATTTTGATTTGATGTCGTGAAAAAAGTTTAAATTGTATTTTAATATAAATTTATTCCTAGTTAATATGATATTTTAACTAATTTTATTTTCAATAATTACCGAAAATATTCAAATATCAAGGCCAATTTAACTTTTATTAAAGGGATTCAAAGGTTTACTAAAAAATTGAAATTATTAGATTACTCAATCAATTTATTTCTCATAAAATTGCAACTGGAGGAATGAACTATCCTTCGTAATTTGACAGGAATCACTATAAAGTTAAATGATCATTCAAAATGAAAACAGCTAAAATTGATTATGTTTTGAAATTAATTTAAAAATCATTTAATGTCGTGAAAAAAGTTAGAATTGCATTTTAATATAAATTTATTCCTAGTTAATGTCATATTTTAACTAATTTTATTTTCAATAATTACCGAAAATATTCAAATATCAAGGCCAATTTAACTTTTATTAAAGGGATTCAAAGGTTTACTAAAAAATTGAAATTATTAGATTACTCAATCAATTTATTTCTCATAAAATTGCAACTGGAGGAATGAACTATCCTTCGCTAATTTGACAAGCATCACTATAAAGTTATATGATCATTCAAAATGAAAACAGCTAAAATTGAATATTTTTTTGAAATTAATTTGAAAATGATTTAATGTCGTGAAAAAAGTTAAAATTGTATTTTAATATAAATTTATTCCTAGTTAATACCATATTTTAACTGATTCTATTTTCAAAAATAATCGAAAATATTCAAATATCAAGGCCAGTTCAACTTTTATTAAAGTTATACGATCATTCAAAATGAAAACAGCTAAAATTGAATATTTTTTTGAAATTAATTTGAAAATGATTTAATGTCGTGAAAAAAGTTGAAATTGTATTTTAATATAAATTTATTCCTAGTTAATATCATATTTGAACTAATTATATTTTCAAAAATTACCGAAAATATTCCAATATCAAGGCCAATTTAACTGTTATTAAAGGGATTCAAAGGTTTACTAAAAAATTGAAATTATTAGATTACTCAACCCATTTATTTCTCATAAAATTGCAACAGGAGGAATGAACTATCCTTGGCTAATTTGACAAGAATCACTATAAAGTTATATGATCATTCAAAATGAAAACAGCTAAAATTGATTTTTTTTTAAATTAATTTGAAAATGATAATTTCTTTCTAGTTAATATCATATTTGAACTAATTTTATTTTCAAAAATTACCGAAAATATTCAAATATCAAGGCCAATTTAACTGTTATTAAAGGGATTTAAAGGCTTACTAAAAAATTGAAATTATTAGATTACTCAATCAATTTATTTCTCATAAAATTGCAACTGGAGGAATGAACTATCCTTCGCTAATTTGACAAGAATCACTATAAAGTTATATGATCATTCAAAATGAAAACAGCTAAAATTGAATATTTTTTTGAAATTAATTTGAAAATGATTTAATGTCGTGAAAAAAGTTAAAATTGTATTTTAATATAAATTTATTCCTAGTTAATACCATATTTTAACTGATTCTATTTTCAAAAATTACCGAAAATATTCAAATATCAAGGCCAGTTCAACTTTTATTAAAGTTATACGATCATTCAAAATGAAAACAGCTAAAATTGAATATTTTTTTGAAATTAATTTGAAAATGATTTAATGTCGTGAAAAAAGTTGAAATTGTATTTTAATATAAATTTATTCCTAGTTAATATCATATTTGAACTAATTATATTTTCAAAAATTACCGAAAATATTCCAATATCAAGGCCAATTTAACTGTTATTAAAGGGATTCAAAGGTTTACTAAAAACTTGAAATTATTAGATTACTCAACCCATTTATTTCTCATAAAATTGCAACAGGAGGAATGAACTATCCTTGGCTAATTTGACAAGAATCACTATAAAGTTATATGATCATTCAAAATGAAAACAGCTAAAATTGATTTTTTTTTAAATTAATTTGAAAATGATAATTTCTTTCTAGTTAATATCATATTTGAACTAATTTTATTTTCAAAAATTATCGAAAATATTCAAATATCAAGGCCAATTTAACTGTTATTAAAGGGATTCAAAGGCTTACTAAAAAATTGAAATTATTAGATTACTCAATCAATTTATTTCTCATAAAATTGCAACTGGAGGAATGAACTATCCTTCGCTAATTTGACAAGAATCACTATAAAGTTATATGATCATTCAAAATGAAAACAGCTAAAATTGAATATTTTTTTGAAATTAATTTGAAAATGATTTAATGTCGTGAAAAAAGTTAAAATTGTATTTTAATATAAATTTATTCCTAGTTAATACCATATTTTAACTGATTCTATTTTCAAAAATTACCGAAAATATTCAAATATCAAGGCCAGTTCAACTTTTATTAAAGTTATACGATCATTCAAAATGAAAACAGCTAAAATTGAATATTTTTTTGAAATTAATTTGAAAATGATTTAATGTCGTGAAAAAAGTTGAAATTGTATTTTAATATAAATTTATTCCTAGTTAATATCATATTTGAACTAATTATATTTTCAAAAATTACCGAAAATATTCCAATATCAAGGCCAATTTAACTGTTATTAAAGGGATTCAAAGGTTTACTAAAAACTTGAAATTATCAGATTACTCAACCCATTTATTTCTCATAAAATTGCAACAGGAGGAATGAACTATCCTTGGCTAATTTGACAAGAATCACTATAAAGTTATATGATCATTCAAAATGAAAACAGCTAAAATTGATTTTTTTTTAAATTAATTTGAAAATGATAATTTCTTTCTAGTTAATATCATATTTGAACTAATTTTATTTTCAAAAATTACCGAAAATATTCAAATATCAAGGCCAATTTAACTGTTATTAAAGGGATTCAAAGGCTTACTAAAAAATTGAAATTATTAGATTACTCAATCAATTTATTTCTCATAAAATTGCAACTGGAGGAATGAACTATCTTTTGCTAATTTGACAAAATCACTATAAAGTTATATGATCATTCGAAATGAAAACAGCTAAAATTGAATATTTTTTTGGTACTTAACTCTGAAACCAATTTGGATAAAAAGTTAATGCTTTCCAGTAAAATCAAATTACTGGTTTATTTTCAACAAAATTTAAAGAAGTCGTTACATCTGACATGTCTAATGAAATGAATCACTATTTTTCAAATTGAAAGTAATTTATTTAATACCCTGAGTGAAAATTGGGATTATTCATTTACAATAAAAGATTGAATACCCAAGAAATGGTTGAATTGGAATCGGATTATTCCCAATCAACTCGATATATTTATGATTATTTTTAGAAATTTTTATAGTTTTTGGAAAACAAAAAAAAGAATTCATTATTCTGATACCTTAGTTGAACTTAATCGCTTTTATGCAAGAAAAGAAATGAAATTTAATAGATTTAAAATCTCATTTTGTTGGTTGAGTGTAATTTGAAAAAGAAAATTGTTCAATAATGTTGGAGTTGTTGCATTAGCAATAAAAAACAAAACATCAAGAATTTATTAACTTTGAAGAAAACATTCAATATAGACCTATCAGATTTGTAATATTATAAGACTTCATCCCATCTTCATAGTTTTGGTTTACATACATTTCTGATTTTAAAAACTTATTTGTGCCATTTCTATGTTTAGTGATTATTACTTATTACTATTTTTTATGCAGCTGGTGCTTTTTATATCTGAAATTTGTGTATGTTACATTAATATTAATCATATTTATTTCTATTCAGTCTAGGCAGTTTAGTATTATGAAATAGGTAAACATGCGGACCAAAAATCCTCAACTCACATAAAGGTACTTTCCTCGTCTATATTTAACTCTTGTGTTTAAACAAAAAAAATTGAGCAGTTTCATAGTGGAACTCGAATAAAGTGAACAGGTATAAGAATTGAATTTATGTACAATAAAACGGTTTCGGCTTGGAGTCTACTTAATTTGATATGATGACATTGCATTTTTTTTGCATAAACATGGTTTTAATGAAAATTAATCCCTGTGTAAACATTAGTGGCATATACGATCAACTGGTTATAAGTAAGTGTCGGGATGTTACGCAAATGTGAAGATTTTCTTTGGTCGGATTGATTTGAAAGATTAACCAGTTTTGAAGATGCAGTCTAATCCCCACATATATTATGTTGCCAGTTATCAAACTATTTCAAAAGGAAATGTTTGAAATTTGAAGAAACAATAAGGTTATCGCAAGATCAGCCTGTATGCAAAATAGTTCTATGGATATAGAGTGGATATTGCCCAAAATATAACAACCCATTCCATTCCTGGTATGTTGTTGAACGGCAAGATTGGAACTGAAAGAATCAGCCTTTAATGGGATATAAATTATCCTCCCGGCTAGAAGGACCAATAATAGCATCGAACTTGATTAGAGTGTATTGAAACGAAATTACCGATGAACAAAACTGAATAATTTTCACAATATATAAAGGGAGCTTCCGAAAAAAGTGGTGTAAAAAAAATATAATGTAATTTGTTCATCGTTAATTTCATAAATTTTCATAAAGTAGAAACCATCTACGATTTGAAACGAAAAATAATTGGAGTAACTAAATAAGCAAAAATATTTTTTGAATAATTCCTGGTCAAAATACGCAAAAACTTATCGAAATATGTGCAATAGTTAAACATTGAACATAATACGACCATTTCCATCGCAATAAGGTATTTAAAACATGCGTATGACAATATTGTATTTTGCCAATTGTTGGACTGCCTCTTTAGTTTATGATTCGATGCATTTATAAGCGTTTATAGCGCGAATGAAATTTACATAAACCGAAAATATTCTCATAAAATTTCAAAAATATATATGTATTATATATAATAAAAATTCTGTATGCATGCATATCTTTTTTACAAGTATAATTTGTGATAAATTGTTTATAAAATTTTGTCAGCCATTAGCATAATTCCTAATTTCCCAAATCAGGTTGCCTCGTGACTAATAACTTATCGTTTACTAGAAACAACTTTTAAACAGTTGGCCATGACATGATAACGTAACTACAGTAAATACTATTGGGCTGTGAAAATAGAGTATAAGCAGTATTTAAGGTGTAGTTATGCTATTATATAGGATTATGTTCTAGATTTAAATTTTCACAGAATGAAAAAAACGCATAAACTTACTTATATAAATGCAGTTACATACGTAATTTTTTGTGTGCTAGAATTTATCATTTATACTTATATATTGTACAAAAGTTTACATAATTTTTACTGGATGTTTATACTTTGTTTGAATTTCGATTTTCATTCAACGGATATAATTTTTCCAAGGTTTCTTTAGGCATCTCGGGAGCAAGAACAATGTAATAAAATGCCAAAAATACCTCAGTAAAACAGGCTCCTCTTGCATCTTCATAAACACTAAATTGATGAGTGGAAATCCAAACGTTTTAAGCGCCTTCGTAGGTTTGTTGAAAAAATCATAAGTTAACACATCAACTTACATATAACATATTTGGCACTGAAAAGGAAGATTTCTTATTGGTAAAATAACATAAAATATATTCTTAACCCTCAAATAGCAATACGACAGACATCATCACAATCATCATGACGCCCTCTATTAAAAGATGGAGGCTCCAGGAGACGTTAATCTGGCCAAAATGACATCAGGATACTTATATAGAACTTAATGCGCCCTCTTTATAACACTTTTCTTAAAGCAATCATTATTCAATGGTAAAATTTTAGTCACAAAATTTTCGTCTCTTCGTTATATGTGAACATTACAATGGTAAACCTATTTTGTGGGTGTTCTTAAATTTCAGTACATTCAACGTCTGATGAAGAAACATCACCATTAGTTTGGTGTTCATGTTGCAACTCCTCAGAATCTGTAGATTTTATTTCAGCTTCAACCCCTTCGCTAGCGATTCCTACGTCATCCCGAATATCATTGATGGTCAGTGCCTCGGCCCAACATCAAGTTTTTGTTTTTTCCTCGTTAGTGACACATTTAAAAATGGGAGGCTTCTTTTGATAATTTCTTCAAATGCATTTCCCATATTATTTCCATTGTCTGCAGGTTCTGCTAGAATAAAGCCAGGTAGGCTCTTGAAAACTTCTCTATTTACAGGAATCTCGTTATGTTATCCACATTCTTATCCTTGAGGTTTTCTAACGTTCTTTTCCATACAACAGAAAAATGTGTTTTTGGAATATAACCTATTTTTGGGTTTACACTCTGCCAAAACTTGCATCCAAGCTGTTTCCAATGGCTTGAAGAATGAGACACCCAGTGGCTGGCAAACATGTGTGCTGTTTGGTGGTGAAAATATGTACATAATATTGTTGTTTTTACATTCCTGGATGACTCTTGGAAGATGTGAGGCCAAATTGTCTTCAGCAATTGCTTTTTCCCATCATGATGTTTGAAGTAGGGCAGGATGAGCAAATACAATCGTTATGTTATCCACATTCTTATCCTTGAGGTTTTCTAACGTTTTTTTCCATACAACAGGAAAATGTGTTTTTGGAATAGAACCTCTATTTTTGGGTTTACACTCTGCCAAAACTTGCATCCAAGCTGTTTCCAATGGCTTGAAGAATGAGACACCCAGCGGCTGGCAAACGTGTGCTGTGTGCTGTTTGGTAGTGAAAATATGGCCATGATGTGATTGTTCTTACATTCCTGCATGATTCTTCTTGAAAGATGTGAGGCCAAATTGTCTTCAGCGCTTTTTCCCATCATGATGTTTGAAGTAGGGCAGGATGAGCAAATACAATCTTCACATATGATATTATCAAACCATCCTGACTTCGAACGATGGTAGACACTTATCAGGTCTACCTTCTAACAACTCGGGATATAAATGTTTGGCCTTGTATACCAAGTATGGTGGTAATACATTTCCGGAAGCGCTTACAGTAAACATGAGGAAGGTAGAGCTCGTGGAATGACCCATAACCCTCAAAACCCTCTTTACACCAGCAACAATGTCCTGGATTGTCTGTGAGATTTTTCTCTTCGTAATTTAGGAGGTTCTCGGGATCTATGTTGGAAATACACTTGTAGATTATTGGACAATTCGTTCATTTCAATATGAGTCACTTCACTACGATGACGTTTTATATATTGTACTGATCTGACCGTTAATTCTTTATCTTTTTATAATCGCCTTGCCCAATCCTCACTCACGAATATCAATCCATCTTTGTGAGGGAATAAGCCCATTCAGCAGCTTCTATTGCTGCTATTATAGATTTATCCCCGACCTGACTCAGAACTGTTTGCCTCCCAGACTTTAGACCATTTCGACGAAATGTTTGTTCTCAAGGTTGGACAGTGACCTCTCGTCTATTAGCTACAGACGGCTCATGAGCTTATAAGGAAAGCGAAACAGCTGTCTGGAACTACTATCTTGTACTGTTGATACCAATGAACCTTCCATACCTTTGACACAGACCGCTGACATCATTTCACGAAAACACACGTTAAACCTGATTAAACGGATTAAGGTTATTGGCGATGGACATAGAACGCATTTGTGAAAAAGACTCAATTTAGAACGTTTAGATTTTATACTTTTTCAATTATAAGTGCATATCAGACTGAATAAATAATCTTGTTTTTACATCCAAGATTTATTTTACTTTTCTACAGTGCCTGCTATCTGCTTGCTGCTCCGCAACGCATAATAATGAAACAAATACCTCTATTTCTCCTTATTGATGCCATAAAGCCAAATTTTGGAAAAAATTCACAATATTTGGATGTTTTCTAATTGTAGTATCATTTTTACTATTCAATTTCAAGTAAACAGTGAATGTGTATTCTTAAACACAGCAATATCTGAAATGACTTTACAATTTTTAAAGTATTCTTGAAACGAGCAACTAATAAAACCATAAAATTTCCATCACAATGTCTGGGTAATAACAACACAAGTTGCAAAAAATCACAAACGAAAGCTATAAATCTGCAATATCGATGAAGAGGAATATACTCAGGGAATTTACTGATTTTTAATTAAATTTTAACACTTATTTGTGTATTTCCAATAATATATTTTCTGTCTTGTATGCAGATAAACATCTACATGCCATATAACTGAATTTGATTGTGGTTGATGCATTTTGAATATTCAGTTTCACCTTGTATATAATGTCAATTGGGTGATCATCCCAATGATTGCGTTTTTTAAATATTTCATCTCAGCAAATTGAGAATTCTTAGAATAAACAACCAGTATAAATACTTTTAATACTTATTTTGCAATTTTTTTAATCGCTTGGAGTGTTTTACGTTTAATTTTATATTGTAATGTTTTTGTATACATATATTAAAAATTTTATATATTTTAGGCCACAATATTTAATTTTTTTTCTCAAACTATTAATATCTAAAATCAATAATAGTTTTATCAGTATTGAAGTTCATCAATTTCAATTATTATTGTATTGGTGATTTTGTAAGTCGATAAAATTAAAATTCATCAAAATCAATAAATGAATATCTGATTTGGGATAATTGAAATTCTGAATAGTATCAATCTGAATAAACTCAGATTTGCTAATTTTAAAAAGTCAATAATTTTTTTTTGATAATGTAAATCGACTTACAAATAATCACCTTTTGTTAAGTTTTGGTAATGTGTGTTTTTCAAAAATGTCGATAATTGTCTCGTAGTTTTAAGATAATTTTCTATAGAATATTGTTGGCCTCTTTTGTGTTTGATTGTTATTTTACAATATATATAGTTTAAAAAGAGTTATAGTATGGATAAATATGATTTTTAACAATAAAAGTCACCATATTTTAGTTGTTTTTTATTGAACCTGAACTCGACAAAAAAATATTACATTAATTCCAATTTAGGTTGAAAACATTTCTTCACTGAATTTTACATAAATTGTTTTTCAAACTCAACTAGACTAATAGTAAAATAACAACTTTTTTAGTATAGATTTTTAAATTCAATTATTTAGCTAGGCTAGCATCAGATGGTGTTGTGCTTAACTATTTAGGAAAAAATTCCATAGATATAAACACTACTGTATCTGACTAATTAACAAAGGTAACAAGTATCATGATTAATAAAATATAAAAGAGTACACACTGGATACACTTAACTCAGTACTTTAATAGTATTTTTAGTGAATAAGGGTGATTATTTTTTATCTATAAATTATCATGATTGGATATAAACACTACTGTATCTGACTAATTAACAAAGGTAACAAGTATCATGATTAATAAAATATAAAAGAGTATACACTGGATACAGTTAACTTAGTACTTTAATAGTATTTTTAGTGAATAAGGGTGATTATTTTTTTATCATGATTGGATATAAAAACTACTGTATCTGATTAATTAACAAAAGTAACAAGTATCATGATTAATAAAATATAAAAGAGTACACACTGGATACACTTAACTCAGTACTTTAATAGTATTTTTGGTGGATAAGGGTGATTATTTTTTATCTATAAAGTATCATGATTGGATATAAACACTACTGTATCTGACTAATTAACAAAGGTAACAAGTATCATAATTAATAAAATATAAAAGAGTACACACTGGATACACTTAACTTAGTACTTTAATAGTATTTTTTGTGAATAAGGGTGATTATTTTCTTATCTATAAAGTATCATGATTGGATATAAACACTACTGTATCTGATCCATTAACATAAGTAACAAGTATCATGATTAATAAAATATAAAAGAGTACACACTGGATACACTTAACTTAGTACTTTAATAGTATTTTTAGTGAATAAGGGTGATTATTTTCTTATCTATAAAGTATCATGATTGGATATAAACACTACTGTATCTGATCAATTAACAAAAGTAACAAGTATTATGATTAATAAAATATAAAAGAGTACACACTGGATACACTTAACTTAGTACTTTAATAGTATTTTTAGTGGATAAGGGTGATTATTTTTTATCTATAAAGTATCATGATTGGATATAAACACTACTGTATCTGATCCATTAACAAAAGTAACAAGTATCATGATTAATAAAATATAAAAGAGTACACACTGGATACACTTAACTTAGTACTTTAATAGTATTTTTAGTGAATAAGGGTGATTATTTTCTTATCTATAAAGTATCATGATTGGATATAAACACTACTGTATCTGATCAATTAACAAAAGTAACAAGTATTATGATTAATAAAATATAAAAGAGTACACACTGGATACACTTAACTTAGTACTTTAATAGTATTTTTAGTGGATAAGGGTGATTATTTTTTATCTATAAAGTATCATGATTGGATATAAACACTACTGTATCTGACTAATTAACAAAGGTAACAAGTATCATAATTAATAATATGTAAAAGAGTACACACTGGATACACTTAACTTAGTACTTTAATAGTATTTTTTGTGAATAAGGGTGATTATTTTCTTATCTATAAAGTATCATGATTGGATATAAACACTACTGTATCTGATCCATTAACAAAAGTAACAAGTATCATGATTAATAAAATATAAAAGAGTACACACTGGATACACTTAACTTAGTACTTTAATAGTATTTTTTGTGAATAAGGGTGATTATTTTCTTATCTATAAAGTATCATGATTGGATATAAACACTACTGTATCTGATCCATTAACAAAAGTAACAAGTATCATGATTAATAAAATATAAAAGAGTACACACTGGATACACTTAACTTAGTACTTTAATAGTATTTTTAGTGAATAAGGGTGATTATTTTCTTATCTATAAAGTATCATGATTGGATATAAACACTACTGTATCTGATCAATTAACAAAAGTAATAAGTATCATGATTAATAAAATATAAAAGAGTTCACACTGGATACACTTAACTTAGTACTTTAATAGTATTTTTAGTGAATAAGGGTGATTATTTTCTTATCTATAAAGTATCAGGATTGGATATAAACACTACTGTATCTGATTAATTAACAAAAGTAACAAGTATCATGATTAATAAAATATAAAAGAGTACACACTGGATACACTTAACTCAGTACTTTAATAGTATTTTTGGTGGATAAGGGTGATTATTTTTTATCTATAAAGTATCATGATTGGATATAAACACTACTGTATCTGATTAATTAACAAAAGTAACAAGTATCATGATTAATAAAATATAAAAGAGTACACACTGGATACACTTAACTCAGTACTTTAATAGTATTTTAGTGGATAAGGGTGATTATTTTTTATCTATAAAGTATCATGATTAATAAAATATAAAAGAGTACACACTGTGGATACACTTAACTCTGTACTTTAATAGTATTTTTGTATCTATAAAGTATCATGATTGATTAATTCACACAGATCATACCAATCAATGTTGCCAAATATATTAAGAGTGTGCAACGAATTTTACAGTTTACATACCGAATTCAATATTGCTTCAGCATCGGCGATTATAGTCCAGCCGGTAAGACCCTGGCCTCGTTCTTTTCTTCTAATAGAGTAGATTCGACACTCCTACCGACAATTTTATATAGTTTTGGGAATACTAGGTTGATAGGTAATTTGAAAGTTTGTAATTGATTAATTTTCTTTGCACTTGTACACATTTATCAAAGGTTTGGTATGGCTTGGCAACCTTGGTTCGGCGATTTAGCCACACAAGTATCAACTAAAAGTGTATTGAGTAACTAATAGATGTCTCTGAAAATTGAGGAAAGCTACCATTATATAAATTCATCAGAGCTTGCTGCTTGCCAATTCTCACAGATGGCAGCAGGTGCTCCTTTAACTTCAATCAACATACACTGGCACCACCTGCTTCATATTTTGTACATTTATAAATAAGAAATAAACATCCTTATCCACTAAAACTACTTTTAAAGTACTACTGAGAACTTTTCGGCTACCAAGTAGCCATCATCATAGTAAACTAAATTACTGAGGACCTTTCGGCTACTGAGTAGCCATCATCAGAGTAATCTAAATTATAAATCAAAATGTGCCTGTTTAAATACTATTTGGGATAATAATGCAAACAAGGGGTTACCCTCAGCTGGAGATAAATCGGAATTTAATAAATTGCCTTTTGGTTTATACATTTCCATACCTTCTAAAGTACCTACCTAGATATTAGTTAATACTGTGTTTCAACAGTGATAAACTTTCTTGACAAATGGTGTGACTTGTATTCAAAATATTTTCAATAACGCTGATTTTTACACCATCAGCGTGAACAGTGAACTGTTTTATAGTTTATTATGTACATTTACTTAAGGGGCTGATGTCGCAACTATTGAGTGAAGAGAAAACACTATTTCTGTTCATAAATTAAAAATAATAATGTGAAATAAATTACAGCTCTACCAGCAGCATAGCAAAAAATCAAGAAGTTAATAGTCGCTGTTACTTAAACTACTAGCATGTACGGAAATGTAAATTACAAAATTATATTCCCGCTTCAAATAGTGAGAATAATTGTTTGTTGGTGACCAAGGGTGTGAATATTATTTGGTATTCACCTCAGACAATAGAATTTCGACCTCGAACATTGAACTATTCCTAATTCGGTAGTGCTAGTACCATATGATTTATTTTCGGGGATGAGGGTGTGACGTATTTCGTGAAATGCATATTCTAAAATACTCCATAACATTTTTAAAGTTTAGGAACTATTATAACATATAAAATTAAGGAGGCATGTAATTATTCTGTATTTACCAGAAACAACTCCAATTTTCAACTTCTGAACCCGACTATTAGGTTATACCAAACAATTATTAAAAATTTCTTGATTGTAAGATAAACAGCGTTTTTTATATTTCAAGTGAAAATTGTAGGGATATTTTGTTCGTTAGACTTAACTTTTTGGATTAATTCAGAACAATATAAAATCAAATATATTTAGAAACAAAAAAATACCTATATATGAAAATATATAGGTATTATATTATTATATGCTCATCAGAAATCTCGTCTGTTATTCCACCACGAGAGATTCCAGATAATCGGACTAGACGAGCTCAAACTAGTCACCTCTTCATTGCCAAGGTCGAGACCTGCCGAACTTCTTCCTACCAGACTTCATTTTTCTACCGAACGACGAAGTTGTGGAACTCTTTACCTAGTTAGGTCTTTCCTTATGCTATAATCTCCAAACCTTCAAGAAAAATTCGAATGCCTCTTCTCCCAACATTCCATCCGGTGGCTCACACGATGTTCTTCGAACATTATAGGTTTTCCTCTCGAATTTTTTCTTGATGCCTTGGAGGTTATAGGCATAAAGAAAGTCCTCATTAGGCCAAATAGTTCCACAACTTCGCCGATTGATAGACAAATGGAGTCTGGCAATGAAGGGGTGACTGCTTGAGCTAGTATAGTCCGCCTTCCTGGTCTCGTGGTTGAATAATAGACGAAATATCTGACGTACACCGATCATGGAAATATCTATACAGGGTGTTCCATCTCAGACGAGCCACCCCGTATATTTCTTATACCATAGTGAGTGGAAAAATCTCCCGAAGCACGTCGAATGATTTTGTTTGAGGGACATCTTTTGAAGTATATTTGAGGCTTGAACGAGCAACCCCCTAATAGGGGGCGCTTCAACCCCTCAAAATTGAATAGGGGAGAGGGGTTGAGTGATAAGTCATTTGAAAGGTCTTGGAAGCCTCTTTACAACGGTGTATGAAAAACGTAAATTTGATGAACCGTTTTCGCCAAAAATTAATTTTGTTGCTCGAATGCGCCATCTTGAATATTTTGGTTATTTGTACAATGTATAAGCTCATTATTATTGAGCCTTTTTTACAAACTTAAACAATCTACAAAAAATCACATTCGTAAAAAAAATTGAATTGTGTTGTCATGCTTACAATGAAAAAAATTAAATCTGCGTGTTTAAATCAAATGTTCAAATTGTCCTCCATTGACTTCCATACAATAATACATTCTCTCAAACTGATAAATAAAAAAACAGCAAAACATTTCCTTATGTTGCCTTCATTTTTTGTTCTTAGAAGGTGTTTATCTGGTTTTAACGTTTCTTCGATCATTTCATGATTTTAATCAATCTGTTGAGTTACTACTTTGCTGATTTGTTTAAAATTTCAAAAAATATGGTGTACACATAGCGAGAACGTGTTGAGCTGGTTAGCCTTTATTACCAAAATCAAAATCATGCCCGAGCGGCTGCAAGTACGTAATGGAATTGATTTCAAAATTTGTGGAGACGGGTTCAGTAATGGATAAAAAAAGGGCACCCATTGGAATTGTTAATGATGAAGGAGCAGCTGTGGCGGTATTGGGACATGTCCAACTTATGCCAAAAACGCAATCTGTACGACAACTTTCTGCAGCTTCCGGTATTAGCCAATCTAACGTTTTCAGAATTTTACATAAACACAAGTTCCATCCGTACAAAATTAAATTAATTCAGGAATTAAATGATGATGATTGGGATCGAAGGCAAGAGTTTTGCGAAATTATGGTCGAGCGTATCAACAATAACCCAAATTTCTTGTACAACGTTTGCTTTTCTGACGGAAGCACTTTTTTACTTAATGGAGAGGTTAACCGGCATAACTGTAGAATTTGGAGCGATACAAATCCTCATGTATTTCGAGAAGCTCACACTCAACATCGGGAAAAGCTAAACGTTTGGGTAGGAATTTTGGGAGACCACCTAATTGGACCTCTGTTTATTCCTGGTAATTTAAATGGCGAAATTTATCTTGAAATGTTGGAAAATGCGATTTATCCGTTAATAACTGAACAATTAGAAAACGATCCTCTACTACTTGAACAACAATTGCATTTCCAACAAGACGGAGCTCCTCCTCACTACGCCGCATCAGTTCGCCAATACCTCAATTTGCAATACCCCGGTCGTTGGATTGGAAGAAGAGGTCCTATGGAGTGGCCTGCCCGATCTCCTGACCTGAACCCTCTGGACTTCTTCTTGTGGGGACATCTTAAGTCCAAGATTTTTGTGACTCAGCCTGAAAATTTTGACGAACTACGCCAACGAATTGTAAATGAGTGTCGTCAAATAACTCCAATTATGCTGAACCATGTTAGAGACGATTTTCAGTCAATATTGTATTATTGTATGGAAGTCAATGGAGGACAATTTGAACATTTGATTTAAACACGCAGATTTAATTTTTTTCATTGTAAGCATCAATTCAATTTTTTTACGAAATCTGAAGATTGTTTAAGTTTGGCTTAATAAAAATGAGCTTGTACATTGTACAAATATCCAAAATATTCAAGGTAGCGCATTCGAGCAACAAAATTAATTTTTGGCGAAAACGGTCCATCAAATTTACGTTTTCCATACACCGTTGTGAAGAGGCTTCCAAGACGTTTCAAATGACGTATCACTCAACCCCTCTCCCCTATTCAATTTTGAGGGGTTGGAGGGCCCCCTATTAGGGGGTTGCTCGTTCAAGCCTCAAATATAATTCAAAAGATGTCCCCCAAACAAAATCATTCGACATGTTTCGGGAGATTTTTCCACCCACTATGGGATAAGAAATATACGGGGTGGCTCGTCTGAGATGGAACATCCTGTAGAAAAGGGAGAGATCACCCACGTTTCTACGATGTTCTAGAGAGGCAATGAATCATCAATATCTTTATCTAGTGAGGTCTCACCCTATGCCTTTAACCTCTAAACCTTCAAGAAAAATTCGAAAGCCTATCTCCTCTCCCAACATTCCACTCCCACGATGTTCCTCGAACATTATAGGCTTCCCTCCCGTGTAGTCAAATATTCCGGGTACTAAGTTACCATCTTCTGAAGAAGCTTACCGTGTTATAACAATGACTACAGTTACCTTCCATACTTATCTGGAAAAATATTGAGTATTTGACTTTTGAATTTTCACAACTTCATCAAATAATATATGACACCCAAATGTTGTGACCTAAAAATAATAAAAATAATAACATTTCGGCAATAAATATGATATCATATGAAAGCTTATTTATTGATCTTTCATTTGCAATAATTTAATTCCTTCTACATTCGTTGTTGATTGTAGGAAGAGGTCATTTGCGTTGGAAATCGGAATACGTATTATATGAATTTTTTTGTTGGAAATATGATATAGAATCACATATTAAATTTTTTTACATATATCCTGATACACTCTGCTTAGTGTAAAGGAAGTATTGTAATCGGTGCAAATTTGTTTTCCGGATTTTTGCGAATATATCCGTTTTGAACATTTCTGAATCGATCTAGATTATTTTTGACACGGTCTGTATGTGCGTAACCCACTGTGGAGACAATTGCGTTCCTATAGGTTGTATGGATTTGAAATTTTGGAGATCGCTTTAAAGTGGTGAAAATAGGAGCTGTTTTGATTTTGGACGTGGTAGTCCCGTTTTGAGTGGTATTTCTGACATCCATCTTCGGTTCAAATAGAATTATAGTATTTTATCGGACCATAAGAACAACTGTGTTTTTACGGTTATAAATATATATCACATATATTTAACTCGCAGAAGTGTCCGAAATTCTTATTTGAAGGTTCAAGTATCTACCGTCTGTTATATCTTTACTGTATGGCAAATTTTGATAGGTCATGTGACAGCAAGTATCAGTATGAAACAAGGTCACATTTCGAAAGTCAGCCTGACTGTAGGTGTCAGTATAAAACATAGAGTTGTGAAATACATTATAATTTCAATATGACATAGAGTATAATATAACATGTTTCATTAGCAGTTTCTAAATCATTACAAGCTTTTATTTAACTTGCCTTGTTTATCTATCGATATATCTATTTGTACTTTCGGGTGAAATTTTGATCTACTTCTAGTCGTCCGATTCGAGTGACAATTTATTATGTCATATTCAAAATCGGTATATGGGGTTTTCGAGGTCGGAGATCATGCTTTTTCAGTCAAAATTCATAAATTCAAGATGGCAGACGAGTTAGGTGATTAAGGTCAGATTCTTTTCAAAATTAGTATGTGGGGGTTTTTGGGGCCAGAGTTAATGATTTTTCAGTCAAAATGGTCAAAAAGATGGCGGACGAGTTTTGTAGTTATGGTCCCATTCTATTCAAAATTGGTGTATGGGGTTTTAGGGTTCGAGATAAAGATTTTCCATTTTAGTACACTTTAAAATGGGATCTGGTCTCAACAAACATTTTTTACTTTTAATTTTATTTTCATATATGTTCCTACAATCATATACATTTGATGCGCAGGAGTGTCCGGAAAGTAGTTTGTTAACAAAAGCATCACGTGATCAATTGATCATAACTTTTTATTGATTGGATTATATGCCGTCGGATTCCTTCCTGTTTTAACAGTGTGGCATGTGGCTTTGTCATTAGAGATTCGCCGCCACTGGCGTTTGATGCTAGTTATTAATTAATGCATATAAATTAACGTATCTTTGTGGATTTACGCAACAAACGGGACTAAAATTTTTGTATGAATAATTAAGTAACAAATCATTTTGAATATTCTAGAAATAAACGATGATTATAGTTTTTCGGGTCAATGAACCGTTTAATAAGTAGCTGTATATTCCATGATTAATTATATACACTTACATATTGATTCATAAAGTTAATCTGAATTATGTTATAACTATAAAATACAAAATGAAGATTCTATGGGTCAGTGTGACCACCTGCATGATGATTTTTGTTAAAAAAATGATAGATCCAGGATTCCATAGAACTGTAGTAGATATTAAATGCTAATAATTCAGGACATTTAATAGTATATTATATATCAAGGAACTAAAGGGTGAGTTTTAATCCAGAGAGATTCTCAATTAATACTCGAGGGATTAAAAGGCACTTTAGTCCCGTGGTATATACTATTTTTGCACCGCAGGAACTAAAATTTACAAATTCATAAGAAATTATGTAAAATAATATTCAACATTACCGATTTAAATGAAATTGTGTGAAAAACTTTCAGAATCCTCATCGCTTAACCGAGTTACTACTACAGACCTTTGGGTCTAAGGGACTAATTTTGTTCCCTTCAAAAATATGTATTATAGGTTTCTTGATTTTGGTTATCATAATTGTGTTTGATCTTTTAAAAAAAAAGTGCTATATATTACAAAGTTGTCATATGGTTCATAGGGCGATTAAAAAAAAAATTCAACTCGTCTTATATAATGACCAATTGATTCTTCAATATTGCTAATAAGATCCAAGAAACTTCACGAATGACCCAAATATGATTATTTAAGTTATATGGTGTGTATATAATGTGTAAGTATTGTAAATTATGTACAAAGAATTGCGATACTCGACCACATGCAAATAATTGGTTCATGGTTTGTATGCAAAGTACCTATTGAAATTAGTTTTGAGTATTTTCATCGAGCATACCATTTTATTTTATCCGTCAATATTACTATCGTCCTTTAAATGGGACGGTGCTTTCCTCAAAATCTGTGTATGCAAAAATGTTTAAAAATATTTTTCGTTTTTTGAGGCCTGAAATTAACTCTAATATCCCAAATGCTAGGAATAAATATACAGTCTGATTGCCAATAAAACTATTTTTTGAAAACAAAATTGTAAAGCATTATTCCGTTTATTACATATCATTCGAAGGATACAAATGATACAATGATTTCTTGAAGGTGATATATAATCATTAGATAAATGTAAAGTTCTTGATACAGCAATTTGCTTCGCAGAATTGTGCTTTATGGTCACCACCTGGAAGCAAAGCGTCAGCTATGTGCAATATATTCCCAGACCATGAGATAAATAATCATTATTCGTAAAGTTATAACTACAAATACAGTTAGAAGTACTTGAAATATAGTCTTAGCGTCGCACAATTGCCATCTATTTTTTTCGTAGATGCAGCATTTCTTAAAGGAACCCTAAAAATCAACAGTGTATTATTGTTATTGCATCGAAACTATTTTGTCCTCCATTTATTCTGACAGTTAAACTATTTACACCATAGAAAATAGACTGCATCGTCACACTTCGATGACGTCACCTAAATCTTAAAATGAGAATTTCGGACATTGCTGCGCTAGGTTTCATTCTCTCATCACACACTGTACAGTACAAAAGTCGAGACGAGAGACACTTTATCTCGTTTCGTGCCTTCACTATTTACTAGATTAGTTTTGATCTTCCGAATATGACACATTAACTACTGTAACACGTATTTAGATTTTTCTAGAAGCTGATATGGTACTTGGGTGCATAATTTCCTTCTGTCGTGTCGACCAACCTTATTGGATCAAACAACTTAATTGAACACAAACACTTCATAGAATTGGTAAAAATGTATACAAACACCACAAAAAGTGTATGTAAAAATTCAATTTAGTTGGAAATGGTCCTTTTACATCAAGACACTATTAAAGAGGATTAAAAATTGAATGCACATCTTTTGGCATTCCCAACGAATTGAACCTTTATGATTAATGTTTATATTGTGAGCGACATGTTGACCCTAAAGCACTTGTAAGGTTCTAGTTATCAAAATTGCAGTTATTCACAAGATGTGATTCCATCAGAACATAATACATTTTAGGCTTGAGACCACTTTGTAGAACGTCTTACATTGTAAAAGCTTTCAAAACTAATTAATTCTTTTTCTTCAGTTTCATTTAGTGAACTTGAAAAAAACCCCTTACTTGCCTTTGTCAGTGATTCAACATGAAAACAGGACATACTGATTGCATTTAGACGGCGATGAATGTAAGATGTAACTTTTCAGACATCGAATATTGGAGAAAAAATACTCTAAATGTATTCTTTGATTTAAATTAATGTGATCGTCAATTATTTATCATCTTTATATTTGCGGTTATCATAAAGTAAGGGGTCTATTTTGATTGTTATAAAGCTTTAAGAAATTATGGTAGTAGCAAAAAATAAACAGAATCTAGTTGCTTCAATAATTGGGTTTTAGTGTATCTATGGAAAACAAAAGAATTGTTGTGACAACTATTGATACAAGTGTCAAACGAAATAATCGTAAATTAGAGAATTGTTCTAAAAATAAAAATTGTAACAATTTGAACATGGATCTGCAAACAAGAATTGGTTTATTGCAATGTTATTATGAAGGCGGTTGAAATTACACTACTGGATTACGAAGATTTCGTACGAAAATGGGTTTGAGGGCAGGGTCGTGCCAAATGAAGGCGTATCGTAATTTGATTAGCAAATTTGAAAGAACAAGGTCTGTAAAAGGCTTTCCGAGATCAGGAAGATCTGGGATTAGTGATGTTCAAGTTGCAGAAGTTCTTCAAGAAAATCAAAACGTAGCCAATACTAATCTGCTAGCAATCAGTGGTGTGAATGCGATATCGAAACGAATACAAATGCCATACACCACGGTTTGGAAAATTTTACGGTAAATCCTAAAAATGTATCCCTATAACCTGCAACTGCTGTTTCAATTGAAGGACGCAGATTTTGCTGACAGGTACAATTTATCATTACACGTATTGGCTCAGATGGAAATTGAACCCGACTGGTTATCCCGTATTTTATTGTCAGATGAGGCCCATTTCTCTCTTAATGGTGAAATTAATACTCGAAACTGTCGAATATGGTCAACAGGAAATTCACATGGAATCGTTCAGCAAGGCCTTCATGACAAAAAAGTCACAGATTGGTGCGGTTTTGCAGCTAATTTCATTATTGGTCCATACTTTTTCGAGGAACTACAGAATGGGGAGGCCGTATCTATAACTGTTACTGGTGAAAGATCCACAGTTGCAAAACGAGCACGAAGGAATGGAAAACATGATTTTTATGCAGGATGGAGCACCTCCGCACATTTACCGACTAGTTAAAGAATTGTTAACTGCGATTTTTCAAGATCGTGTTATAAACAGACATGTTGCAAATTCATGGTCACCAAGATTGCCTGATCTTACCCAGTGGCTTTTAGAACACGGTCAACAACGCTGGATGAATTAAAAGACAGTATCAAAGAGCAAATTCATGAAATTCAACCAAAAATGTTGAATAGTGGTGTATACAATTTGGAGGAACGGTTGGTAATTTTACAACAACAAAATGGAGGTCATATCGAGCATTTGCGGTAACTACTATTTGACATCAGAGATCTCATTACGTAAGCAACTAGATTCCATTTACTTTTTGTTATTAATTTGATTTGTTAAAAATATGTAACAAGTTGAAATATACCCCTTACTTTATGATAACTTTGTATATTTGCTATCTGTTTTGAATGAAGGAATCTGCTAAGTTGGACTAATAGATAATTTTTAAGCTTTTAGATATAGTACGATTTCACAAAACGTGGTAGTATAAACTCGCAAAAGCATCAAATAAATGTACCCCTAGCACCAAATCGTTGTTTGGAAATCTAAATACGTATTTCGGTAACCAGGTTGCCATCTTCAGTAGAACAATAGAATAGTGTTGGTTTAAGACGTGATTTGTGGCATAATTTACTAATAAAGCAGTTGTGAATAATGCCTAAACAACTCCCTGGCTAATATGTATAAAAAAAGGAAACATTAGTTCGAAACAAATGTCAATTCGTAGAAACTTTACTAACATTTACATTTACATGAACTTTTCACATAAAAATTTTAGAATAAAGCGTGTTGGTATTGAAAGCTTGGAATTACGTAGACAAAAGCTCTTTTTACATAAATTCCTGAACGGTGTTGTTGATTGTGAGATTTTCTTTCGTATATATTGTTTAGAATATCATTTCATACCGACAGAGGCAAATTCTATGTGGAGGTTACTTTCGCACCAATTATGGTTGTTCTGCCTTTATTAACAAACTTGTCGTCGACTTCAATAGTGGATGTGGCAAGTTTCCTCAACTCAACATTCTGAATGTATCTGTTACACAGTTTAAATCACAGATTAAAACTTTAGTTTACCAAGCTTCATATACTGTATTAATTAAAAGTATTTTTTATCTTGATTTACAAGTTTGTATATGACTTGTAGGATACAAGATTGTCTGGTGCATTTACCATTTGGGACTATTGTCCTGTGGATGTAGGATGCACAAATCAAACTAAATGAATAAATTAATAAAAAATGTTCAAAATGTTGCAATTAATATTTCCAAATCTTATTATTAGTATCTGTGTTGGTTAGTGCTTTCGGCTATACCTACTGTGTTGGAATACATACAGTCTAAAGGTGCTTCCAGCAATCCATGGGAAAACAACGAACCTCGAATTATCGGCATAGTCTGGTAAAATTGGCATTTGACATCGTGATTCTGCTACTATTGACCGATTTGGACGTTCTTAGTGTCAAAATGTTCGGGAAAGCGCCCCGAACCAGAAGACCCCATTTTGAACCCGCGCTTTTGTTATCCCTAATTGTTAATTAACAATTAAGCCTCTAATTAATAGTTGATTTGGACCGATAATTAACTAATCTATTTGACAAAAAAATATAAAAGGAAATTGGCTGCAAATCGTTACTCGGGAGTTTTCGAGGTCGCTGATCACGAATTCGTTGTCAGAATCGGAAAATTCGGGAGAACTCGACATTTTCATGGAAAATTAGAACCAAAATCTGCGAAAAATCACTCGGGGGTTTTCGAGGTCGCTGATCACGATTGTGTTGTCAGAATCGAAAAATTCTACATATTTGACTGGAAAACTCGGCATTTTCATTGAAAATTTCTACAAAAATCTGCAAATGTTGCATCACGAGCGTAAAAGAAATCTCTCGGGGAGATTCCTGTTTTTTAGCGTGTTCTGAATCCAGTTAATTACTAAATTAGGAACTCCTTTATCCTTGAGGACTTCGCAGATACTTTCGGTTGTGGTATTGTTGAAGGCGCCCTCTATATCTAAGAAGGCTCCCAATGCATACCCTCCCTCTTCTATCTGATTTTCAATGAGTGTAGGGCAGATTCCCCGATTTTCCTTCTTTGTAGGGGTGTTGTGTTCCGCCCACAGTGGGTTCGTGCTCAGTACTTCATCTTTGATGTACCGATCGATTAGTCTTTCTAGGGTCTTCAGCATAAAGGACGTTCGGCAGATAGGTCTAAAATCCTTGGCGTCGGTGTAGCTTTCCTTACCTGTTTCCGGAATGAAGACTACTTTAGACGTGCACCATGCACGCGGAGTGTGTGCTCTAACCAGGTTAGCCCTAGCAAGTCACACGAAGGGACCGACGATCTCCTCCAGTCCACATGTTTGGCGCATCCATACAGCTCAAATCCTTTCTGCTCAAGCAGACTACTATAACGACTACAAGCGTAAACTTGAGCATGTAATACACCAAATTAGAGCTTGGTGCGTTTTGTTGATATACGATGAATTTAAGATCATGGACGAAAGCGAGGATGGAACCAGTAATGTCAGAAACATCCAATTGACTGATCACAACGCTGAAGAAGATGTCCCCGAAGGACCAAATCATGAATATTTATTGTGCGTTTGTAATCAATGAAAAAACTTGTTTGTAACTTATGTTCCTCAATCAAAGCATTCTTAATCACGTCACTCAGCAGCAGGTAGGTACCTTTCTATCTGGTCCTATATATTTATCATCTATCTATCTAAAGTGCATTCAAACCCAACTGGCACTAGATGTCGAATATATGTTATCGCTTGATTGATTGAATGTTATTTGCACTCCCATCGGTTTGTCAGCCGTGAAACTCCACATATTTCCAATATCGCACCAGAGACGGATTAGTTGCTGGGTGACTTTGCTCGTTTGAGGAAAAACCTATTCAATATAACCACCGCCTATGTGCGACCCTGGCGATTATTACCGCTATGTGTTTTTGTTTACACTTAGTGCCAGTTGGTTTAGTGTTAGTCATGCTGTGAACGTGAGCTGTGGTGTGTGAATGGTGAGTCTCACTCCAGATCAGTAACAACGTAATATTTTTGATCTTTCGAAAATGATTTTTTTGAAAATGAATCCCAAGGTATCCTTGAGACGAAGTATTTGGCCATTGAATGATGACTTTAAAGAGGTAGTTGGTATAATGACATCGAACCCTGAAAGTGTATTATACGTTCTAATGCAGAGCTTGTCTTAGAAATTCATAGATGTGTTCAAGTTCATCTAAGCTTCATAGAAAAACAAAACCCTATGTGTTGAGTATCAAAAGTTATATTGCTTATAGAAAATTGAGGTAAAAAGATAATACTGGCCCACTGCAAGAATTTTTGATCTGAAAATATTGTTGTACATATCATTTTTACGTTACTCGTCCTATTAATCCAATTATAAAGGTCCACGAATGTTGTGACTTTCAATTGAAAAAACATTGTCACTACATACTCGAAAATCATTGAGCTTGTTCCTCTTGAACTTATTTTGTATATATTAGTCGGTTTTTTACGAGTAATTTAATTGTAGCAAATTTGTTTTCTTCGGTAGCTGTGCGTTGTGTAAATTTTATTTCCAACACTGCTGGAACAAAGCTAGTGAAAATTGCTATCTCCTTGAAAAACGAAGATATTAGTCGACTTTCTGTTTCGGAGAATCTACAAAAATTTGACGGTAGTTCTTGAATACAATAAATATTTGTTTTTATTTCTTTTATTCTAGATATTGAGTATTTTATATAATTTTACTACTGCAATATCTGCAATATTATTTAATTGGAAGAAATCATTTAGTATTAACGTTTTCATACTCTTGCCAATTTTAAGTACGTCCCTGAATTTGTAGTGGGTACATCACTTCAAACTAAAATTGAGTATAATAATATGGTAATCAGTTAGTTACACTTGCCTTCGCTTTAAACAAGTCGATAACGCGGGTTGTGCATCATCATTGGTATAATATATAAATCAATATAAGTGTTTATATTAGCAAATCTATTATCGTGAAGGGCAAAGTATACTATTCAATCTAGAATATTGAAGTAAATGCAGCAATAATGTTTGTAATCATTACATCATTTCTACTTCTTTGCGGACATCAAGTTCATAGTTTCGGATTTGAAACTTTTTTCTTGGAAGTGCCTGTAGATCATTTCTCGTAAGTAAACAGTTAACAATCGAATACTATTTAATATTGCTTATAACTAATTTAGGCTTGAACTTTCAGTTTTTCAATCAATGACACATTTAAACTGAGATATTTGTTGAATGACACTTTTTGGAGCGATGGGGGTCCGATATTCTTTTATACCGGGAATGAGGGTGATATCACTTTATTCGCACAAAACAGTGGTTTTCTATTCGAAATCGCCGAACAATTTAAAGCTGTCTTAGTATATGCGGAACATAGGTAAGTAAGTCTCAATTTATAAATAATTTTGATTGAAAACGATCGTTCCTAGTTTTTCTTTCTTAATTTAATTGATTTCCTTATCTGCTATAAAAAAATCCAAAATCATACTTTTTTACATGCGGTTTATTCCATAGACGTTTAAGCATGTTCTATGGGTTTATTGAACATTCAAAACAGAAGTGATTTACGTTGTCAACTGTCATGTAACAAGTGTATAGATGTCAGTTGGCTTAAGTTTTGTTTCTGTAATTAGTAAAACAGTATAGATATTTGATATTCAATGCAATTATAGATACCTATTGCCATGTACCAATGACCTCAGAACCAACGCTACTGTCAGCCACATATTCATTGGTAAATTCAATGTCCTTTACATTGGTTCTATATTTTAGTTATATTTGAAATATTAAAATGTGAAAAGAATATAGTTATATTTTCCTAGGCAAATAAGAAATAATATTTTGTGGTGTGGTTTCCAAAAAAAATTTTATATCGTAAATAAGAACGTTTCCGTTTCCTTACGTGAGATAAATTCCTACTTAATCGGAATAGGATCCACCAGAAATAAAATGCATTGTTAGGTTCTTGTAATTTGTGTCCACTTGTATCGTTCGCAGAATAAAACATTAATTCCTGAATATTTTAGCAAAAGAATACTATTTTCCCTAATATTTAGAAAATTTGATATTCGGAATAACGAAAGGTGATATAGCATATTGGAAATACAAGAAATTAAGGAGAAATTAAATGAAAATTGTTGTAAGATTTCACAAAATTTTAGCGTTGAATTTTGCATCTCCATTTTGTTACATTTGAATTTCAAAGTAGTATACTTACCTACATTATGCCAATGTTGTGTAATTTCACTCATTTTCAGATCGATTTGAGAATAATTACAGATATTAGAGAGAAAATAATGAAAATTTGGATGTAGAAATCACTCGAGGATTATTTGTCTCGATTTGAGTTGGAATGTTGGGCGAGATTGTTTTCTATTCCAGTTTTTTCACATTCTATCTTTCTGAATAGAAATGCCTCTACCATCGAAATTAAGCTTACTATGTTCTGGAGTACTATTCACACTTTGGAGTTCAGCTCCCAAGCCCACGCTAAAGCTCGTAGATTCAATTGAGAAGAGGTTCCTCTGGTTGGTGATGTCACACTCAATAATTCATTCGCCGCTGTAGAACATCGTAGAAAGGTGGGCGATCTCTCCCTTTTCATACTTTCAGGGTCGTCGGTGCTCTTCGGAAATCTTGTCTGTTATTCCAAAACGAGCGATTCCAGATAGGCAAACTAGACGAGCACAGGCTGGTGACCCTTTCATTGTCGGGCTCGACATCTGCCGATCTTCATTCTACCAGACTTAATTTTTCTATCGAACGACGAACTTGGGGAACTATTTGCCTAGTTCCAGTCTATTTCCTTCCCCAACGTTCCACGCTCGGCTCACACGATGTTCTTCGAATATTATATGAACAGATGAAACAAGAAATTTTACTTTGTTACATATCACTTTTTTATCACAAAGTAACGGCAGCTCCATTCAAATTCTAAAATATTATGTCTTTTACTCTCGTGTTACAAATCGAATTCCTGGAACTGTTGAAACTATAATTTTATTAAAAATCGCATGTAGCTTGACATCTACTAGATAAATAATACGTATACATATTTTTTCATCACTTTCGTTGATTAACAAATGGATTGTAGGTTAAAAGCGATCTACCGCACAGTTATAGATTTCTCAAGTAAATGCTGCTATAACATATTTTATCCGATGGCATGTCATAATGACAACGTTATGTCCCTCAATTTTGATGACATAAGGAAGCTCATTATGGTACTTACTACCATAATGAATTCATTATGGGACCAAGTATCATAATGAATTCATTATGGTACTAAGTACCATAATGAAATTCTATATGAAAAACCTGTAATGGTGAGATCAAAAAAGTTTATTCAAAATGCATAACTATGTACAAAACTATTTATTATAAATGGTAAAAGAGCAATTACTACAATTTGCA
This sequence comes from Endomychus coccineus, assembly GCA_958510875.1. NCBI lineage: Eukaryota > Metazoa > Arthropoda > Insecta > Coleoptera > Endomychidae > Endomychus > Endomychus coccineus. The sequence goes on along the minus strand of OY294071.1, from coordinate 15,740,431 downwards.
ATATTAATTCCAATGGATTCTAGAGTTTTTACATCAGTAGTTGATGATTTTTGGTAACCTTGTAATCCTGTTTGGTTGTTGGCACCAAAAATTGCTTCTGATATTTTTTCTTTTGCTCTTTCGAATTTTCGATGTAACCTTCAGCAACAGTATTGCTTTTCCATCCGCCATGGCGTTTCACGGTACACAGATCAGCTCCAGAATCAGCCAAAAATGAAGCAGACGATCGCCGAAAACAATGTCCGGTATATTCTTCAGGGTGAGGTGAATTCATAAAAGTGGCAATATCTTTTGGCATTTTACCAAAGGTGTGTATTCCAACGGGTTGTTTTGTGCATTTCTTATTTCTATAAGTGACAAAAAAACGTAGATGGTTTGTGTTGCAAGGTCGTATTTTCACATATTATCTGACAAGCTCTACCATATTCAATCCTGGGATATTCCCCGAAGTTACAAAAAATTCTCGCATTACCTTTGTTTTTATATTCGGTAAAGTGATTCTAAAAACGGATCCTTCATCTATTACATTTCCAACAAGCATATTTGTCAATTCCTCTCTTCTGCATGCTCCACTTAGTCCAATTATCATAGCAACTTTTTTAAATAAATATGTATCATCTGATGCTTCCGTTAAAAACTTTGTAACGTCTTGTTTAGTAAAAATTTTGTATTTTTTAGCTCTGTAATCTTCTGATTTACGTTTTAGTAATGCAACCAGCTGTAGGTACTTACTAATATCGACGTTTTTTCTTGTTGATAAAATGCTTCTTATCATCGCATAATACGACCAAAGAGAAGATGGTTTTCTTTTCTTAGATAAGCATTCAAAGTAAGCCAACAATACTTTTTCATGAGTGATATTCTTGATTTTCTTAGCAGAACACCATTCTTTGCACCGATTAAACACCATTTCATATACACTCCGTGATTTTTCCGGCAAAAGGGAGTCCATCATATTTCGCGTCATTTCTTCCAAATCAGAAGGTAAACTACCAGTTTCAGAATTCTCATTATTATTTGAATTATATTAAATTCTACATGACAATTGTGTTTGACAGCGATAAATAAATATTGCCGTTACAACCTGACGTTGTCAAGGAAATGGCAAAGCACAGCTCACTCACCTACTAATATTTGAAACTACACGTTCTTACTCCTTTAAAAATAGTTGTCATTGTGACATGTCAAAAATGCATTTTTTGATTTTTCGAAAACGTATTAATATAAATGCCCTCAGATAAAATTTTGTATTTAATACGAATCATAAACAATCATTATGGCACACGTCGTGTTATCGGACTCGGCTACGCCTCGCCCGATAACATTCACGACTTGTACTATAATGATCGTCTTTATGATCCTTATCACATAAATAACTATTAAAGGTTCCAGGCAAATATCCTCTATTATAATTTAGATGGAGCTGGATTGAAATAATTATTTAAACATACTGTTATGTCCGAACTATTGTCCTGAGCAATACCCTCTCCAGATATGTATCTAGAGGGTATTGACTTGAGCCGTCTGGATCCAAGTTTGAAAAAGGAAAACACGCTTCGGTTTCATGAGAATTTTGACAAGATTTAAAATTTTTTGTTACTGTTTTCAATAAGATACCTACGTAAGTTTAATTCATTGTATATGGAATTTGTTTATACAATTCGCACAACATACTTCTTGTATAGTTGTTCTGTGTTTCTTCTCTCTTTGATACACGTCGAGTAGGCATTGCTTAAATACAAGCTGAAGGGTTCTCATCCATGGCGGCTTCCGCAGCAGTGCTAGATGCGATGTTTATGCGGATAAATTCAGTACAGCGGAACCGATAGTGGGTTACAAAATCTAAACTAAATAGTTGCGGCTGCAGATGCACCTCGAGCTCCGAGATAAGATAAGTGGTCACTGTTAATACAGTAGCGCATGTTAATTATGTTATGTATAGCGATATTAGACCCTATGTGTACTTCACTCTAAAATACATGCACTTTTGATACAATTTGAGCCTATCTCTGAACGCAAAGCGTAGGTACTTGCAGTAAGTGCATAACATACACTCAATCGTTGATTAAATTACATAATAAATGTCTTAACTGAATGTAAATCAAACATGAATAATTTGGTACAGTTGCTTACAGACTTACTCTACTGGGAAAAATTTGCTTAATTGTCACAGGAATTTGATTTGCCAGTTTTTAGTTACCAAACTTCTTTCTACAAATTGTGTGGAGGTGTGGACGTATACATACTAATGCTATACAATTATCTTTGTAGTTGGTGTAATTTCAAAACCGTTATTGTTCAAAATCGTAAAATAATCAAGGGCAGTTGAAAATCCGAATCTGAAAAATCAGTCTTTTGACAGGAGAGGGAGTGTGGATAATATTTTTAGGCTCTGTTTCTTATAAAGATGCACTAAATTGACCAAGCCAATGTTCAGAACCAGAACGATTCAGCTCTTCAGATTTGACCTGCAGAAGGTATGAATGATCGTTTACAGTATTATACATATGGCTATTACGATCCTTGAAAAGGTTCAATGTTCACATTTCGACCATTTATTGGGCTCGCTCCGCTCACCTATGTTAGTTTGATGGGTCGAGAAATCAACGTTGATTAGGTCGAAAATCGCATATGTTTAATGAGTTTCCTAGTAATTTTATCAGCAACTTAAACTGCTCACTATTAATGTTGATGAAATGAGCCAGATTTCAATTGATGTTTTAATTCGAATTTATTCAATACTTTACCAATGCACTGCATATAAGCTCTTAGTTGAGGAATTGACATTCAATTATGAATAGATTGATAGCACCATCTAGAACGATATTCCAAACACAGTGGTTTCGTGAATATTTTGAAAACTAGAATGATGATAGAGTTCCATTTTCTTTGTAGGTATTATGGCACTTCTTTGCCATATGGAAATATGTCGTACAGTTCCGCAAAATATTTGGGTTATCTAACAGCTCAACAAGCTTTGGCAGATTATGTGGATGTTATTCAAAAATTACAAAAATCCTCGTATGGTGCACTTGGCGCTCTTCCTGTTATTACTTTCGGAGGTTCGTACGGAGGGATGTTGGCTTCATGGTTCAGAATGAAATATCCTGCGACGGTTCTTGGTGCGATAGCTAGCTCTGCCCCTATTTGGCAATTCAGTGGAATCACACCATGTGAAAATTTCAATAGAATAACCACAGAAGTGTACGCTATGTCATCGGATGATGATTGCAGTATCCCGATAAAAAAATCTTGGAAAGCTATAAGGTAGGTCAAAAATAATGTTTATTTTAATATGGTTGACTTTCGTTTTGAAACATACATTGACGCATTTATTCTTCTGTTCAAATTAAAAAGTGACAATTTTCAGTCTCTAAATTATCTGATTTCTAGATCTGTGACATCAACTGCAGAAGGGATGTTGTGGCTGTCGAAAAACTGGACATTATGTCAAAATATTACTACTCAAGAAGATGTCGATCAGACGTTATCATTTCTCTCAGATATAATTACTAACATGGCAATGGTTAATTACCCATATGCCACAAGTTTCCTCGCACCTCTTCCTCCAAATCCAGTTAAAGCATTCTGTTCCCATTTACATGGACACAGTGGATACGATGGTGATGAAAAAACGTTATTATTCAATATTGGAAAAGCCATAGGAGTTTACACTAATTACACTCAAAACAGGACGTGTAACGATATACTTGCAAGTTATGATCCAAGCTTAGGAACCAACGGATGGGACTTTCAGGCAAGTTTTATTAAATATATATTTACCTTCATAATAATCTGTAAGAAGGAAGAAGGCTCCTTATTTGAATGGAGCTATGCAAGAATTCCTCTCCTCAACCCAACACAAGAGTACTAAAAGAATGTATCCAAACACAAGAGAGAAAACGAGGTCCATACATCGAATATTTTTGACGCATCAGTGACTTCTGCTGCTGCATAATATTCGTTTATTCGCTACAGTGAATCGTATAATAAGTTCGAATTTCCACCTAAGAAATGTTGAGGCTTTGGATTCCAAAAAATTAATCACATACAACTTTAGTAGACCGTTCATTGTGCAAACAGACGCTTCTGGTTTGGGTTAGGTGCGGTTTTATCGCTGTATACCTACGTCTGTTCCGTTCCTATTTGAGCCATCTCTATACTAGATGAGGGAGCTGGACTGTACTCGAGTACATATACTCGATTTCTGTGTTCTGGGTACATTTTCAAGTACTTGTTACTCAGTCCAGAATACATTATTTAAGAGTACTTGTACTCGTGTTTGACACGTAGTTAACGGAATGTACCCCAGTAATTTTCAGTGTATTCGATTTAATTTGGAGTATTCAAATACATTTGATATAAGACTCGAATACATTTGATGTAGTCATTGATGATTGTACAGTGTCTTGAGATCCCGAATTCCGCTCAACAGATACAAACTAACCATAATAAAATCACGTTTTGAAGGGCTTATGATAACATCCTTTTGATATCTTACAAAATAAGATTCAACGATCACCTCAATAGTCACAGATTAAGTATGGGAAAAAAGTTTTGGTGAACTTCATAGATTCCAATGAAACTTCATTATAATACGTTTTTGATGATGAAAAATTCGATATTATAGTGTCTAGAGGCACAAAATTATCTGGTCATTTATATAACTTGTTTTTTATATATTTCAAAACTTCCAGTGATTCCAGAATTTTAGCTCTACTTTTTTTTTTTGAAAATGTAAGATGTCGGGATCGAGAGTGCAATTATGATGATTAAATACGTGATTGGCGTTGTAAATATATTCTTTTTCGAGTATGTAGCTCCTCAAACGAGTCCAGTTTGTCCTAAATAAAAAGGCGTCATCTACAAACTCCAGATTTCTTTGGTTTATCTTGTTTAAGTTTTCAATTATACCGTTGGAGTCATATAATTTTCTGTCTATGATGTGAGATATGCAATATTCTCCTAAAATTATTTCTTATTTTATTTACACGGACATTCATCAAGATATGTACATACAAATGAATAGTTCTGGACCGGGTAGGTGGTTAATGCCCTGAAGAGGTTTAGCACCATGTTCGTATCTAGTTCGGGATCTCCTCAGTGTCGCATAGCTCTACCGAGAATCCTCTGCATCTTGGGGGGATCAGTGTTAAGCATCTGCATATAATGTGTATTGAGGTTTCGGTTTTCATTTTGCACCACCTGCACAAATGCGAATCGCTAAGGTTCATTCTGTGGAGGTGGTAGTTAAACGATCCGTTTCCTGTCACTATCTGTGTCAGTAGTTTGGCATCGGTTTTAACCATGTTCCTCACTTGCTGAGACCAGTCTTCCCTAATGTCCGGTCCAATCAGTGCTTTCGACTGCCTACAACCGTTCACTAGTTTACACTTCTCCGAGTGCTGTGTTTTGACTCAGCAGTGGATTGTCTTTTTGATGTTACTCTTCGAGATACCCACCGCTGGTTCGGGGCCTACTAGGGGCTCTATAGCCCCCAATTTTGCAAACTCCTAGGCTATTTCGTTTCCCCTTATTTCATAGTGACCGGGGACCCAGATTAGGGCGAGCTTGCCCTCGTCTCCGCCAAGATTGTTTAGCCTATTGATACACTCCTATACCAAGTCTTGTTAGCTAACTCGTAATTTCCGATGGATCATTTCTAAGTAGTGGGTGTTAATCTTCAGTAGCTGGACAATGATCTAAGACAAGAGAATCAATTTTATAATAAAAATAACCAAAACCAATTAGTGTGTGAGTACTGCGTAATTTGTTTGGTTCCAAAGGATCCTACACCAAAACAATTTCAAATTACTAAATAAATCCAGTACTCGCTTAGAAGCGTAGACAATTTATTTTTCTCCAGACTAGGTGTTTTCTTCGACCTGTGGTAGTTCTAATTCCACTTGATTGTGAACTTTAATTCCGTATAATAACATTTGGTTGAATAGCTACTAATTTCCATTTACAATCTATTCCAGGCTTGTACCGAAATGATCATGCCTATGTGTTCCAAAGACGATGATATGTTTGAAAACGAAGCTTGGGATTTCGACAAATTTGCTGAAGACTGCTTTATCAAATGGGGAGTAAAACCACAGAATAAATATTTGCCTATATTGGAATATGGTGGGACGAATATTAAATATGCATCCAATATTGTGTTCAGTAATGGTTTACTGGACCCATGGTCTTCAGGAGGTGTGCTTAGTAACATTACAAGCTCAGTATCAGCCATTGTGATTCCAGAAGGAGCACATCATATCGATTTGAGAGCCTCAAATAAAGATGATCCTCCATCAGTAATACATGCTAGGAAATATCATGCTAATATGATTAAAACATGGCTGGTTGAATTTTCCAAGACTAACACCCTCCAGAGGTACGGAGGTGAAATATTATTGATTTAGTGTAATCATTTATTGTTATATAAAATTGTAAAATGTGTACCGTTTTTCTCATTTCACCTTTCAGGAACCGTATTTAAGTTAGTGTGTCAACTTTTCACGTTTACATCTTAATAATAGTTATGCTAATATCCATTCAGATTGGAATATTCTTTTCAGGCGAATGGAATGGTAAGTCGAGCTTCAGTTTTGTTTCATGAATGCCTATTCTACAATTGAGGTTCAGAAAGTCCATAAATAACGTTAGTATAATCTGATGATAAGTCTATTTCTATTTTTATTTCTATCTGATGATAAGTCTTGTCTATTTGACTACGTAACTCTCATAGTAGTTCAGAACGGATAATTGAGTCTGTGGACAATTTATCAACTACGACAATATAAAGTGTATGTCCAATAAACGTAATTGAAACGACTGAAGTTGTAATTTGTTAGATTGGAGTAAAATAATTCAAATATTTGTCTAATTTATTTAATTGATTTTGCAAATGGCGATGTGGGGAACTGCTCAGCACAACTATTGAATTACCAATCTGTTGAATGAGTTTGAATACAAGAATAGAGAGCGAGCCTTCATCAAGCTTGCGTACAGTATCTAAGTCCTTGATCGTGTAATGAGACACTCAAGACTCAAGGCACTTCGACGGCAAGTCACAGTCAAGTGCGACGTTCGTCACACGATGTATTTTTGAATCGATGCTGCATGGATTCTATGAAGGAGGGTCCATGTCCGCTCTTCAAAATGATAGACTTCACCTCCATGTCATGATATTGATTATTCGACCAAATACAACTAGCAGATTTAGTTGAAAATCAAATCAAATGAGATATGAAAACGTAGAATATGAAATCAAATAAAACCTAAAACCATAAACGATATACGTACTTAGGCAACTAAGTTGCCATCTTCAGTATGAAACGAAGAACAACATAATAATATACGAGGTACCACTGTGGAATGTAATGTAATATAATTTAGTTTAGACTCTTTTTACACTTAAGATTATAACTTATCTAAAGCACTTTTCAACTGCGATGCAGCAATTACCAAAGATGTATGTAAACTGAATCTGAACTAAGATTATGAAAGAAAGCGAAATACTTAACGGTCAAATTTGGGGAAAGGTTAATTACAACCACTAATAAACCGCCCATTATGCTAATTCTAATGAATAAAAGTGTTACATGTACTTTTTGGCTGAAATAAAAATTAAATATTCCATGTAGTCAATAGGCCTTTTAGTAAACAAATAATTATAAATACGTGTTCTTGGAGTGCACTTGAGATTTATCAAAGTATCAAAAATTAAACCGTTATCTCAGTAAATGATTATCTAATTTAGATCTGAGCAAAAAAATCGTCGATATTCATATAATTATTGAAAAATATCATCGATCAGAGAATTATACACGTCTACTACAAGGTTTAGATATAATTAGACATCAAATTATTAGGTTCACTGTCGATAATAATCCTTCAATACATTCAATTAATAAAAGATAAAGGATTTCTGTTCTCTAGTCTCCCCTCTCAACCCGTGTCGCGATACCTCTCGAGTTTTCGCGCATTAGGAAAATAATCGATTTACGCCATTAAAATACAGATATCAGTCATAGTCTCTTTCCAAGTTTAATTTTCTATAAACCCGAGCGGAAACCGGTATTAACATTATTCAATCAATTAGAAACTCAGTAACGTCTAACGTTACAGGCTGTGATGGGCCATTTAAACTTAGAGTGACAATGAATCTGAACAAAGATTATGAAACAAAGCGAAATACTTAACGGTCAAATTTAGGAAAGGGGTTGTTTTTGATAGGAAATGAATCAATCAATATTCAATGAACATAGAGATAATATACGAGGTACAATTTTATTTTTAGCACTTCGAATTTTTATGTGTTAATTTACAAAAATTGAAATTTTAAATAAAACTAGCATGGACTTGATTCGCAAGCATTTGTCTTTTGAATTGAATCTGTCGTAACATGCCCAAAGGTGTGGCGGAAAAGTGGAATTTTCCGAAATAACTCCAAATTTGTGGATTTGTTGGCTACCTTGTTAAAAGCAAAACAATCACATATATGGTTAGGGTCTAGAAATGGTAAACTAATTAAATGTGTCAACCATCTGTATATTAATAGCATAGCCGACTGGTTCGATATTATCAAAAGAACGGAGGCTAGGCTATAGATGTACCAAAAACGTGAACAATTAAAAAAGTTATGTCGTTTGTCTTGTAAGGTTTTGAAGAGACCTTTTGTGTCTAAAGATCCCAACTAGCTCACTAGGATACTTTATTCTCAGGGCTCGTAGTGATACGTGTCCTTAGATTCTTGATTCATTGGATTACCCAGAGCGCCAACTGCTTTAGCAAAAAAAAATGATAGAATCCTCAATCAAGAATTTTCTGCACTATGAGGTGGATAAATGTTGATGATCATATCAGAGAAATAAAGACAAGTTTCAACTTAACAATTTGGTTTCAATCCTCTAAGGAATTATAATTGGAACAAAACTAGTTAGATTAATAACATACTTATTTTATAAATTAACATAAATCAATACTTGAAAATTTGAAAGTGAAACAAATTAGAATTCTAAAATTCAAATTATGAATTTTACAAAGAAAAAAAATTTTGAACCGAAGGTTCAAATTTGAAAAGTTAATTTGTAGATGAAAGCAATATTGGATAGAGATCGTAAACAACATCATCTAAATTTGGTTATTCCAACCAAAAAAAAATGTTACCGTCCTTGAATCTTGGATGAGCTTGGAGGAAGTGCTCTGTCAGGAATTTCCCTCTATAACACGGCACGGGCAAAAGGATGGAGGCGTCTCAAAGGTTCAAACCCTGAAATATAAACAATACGAGCAATATCTTGGCCACAAGTTCGAGGGACAACTAACTAAATCAGCAGGAATAATCAATATAATCCTACAACTGATTATGTTATCTTCCCAAATCGTATATTCAAAATTATTAAAAAGATTGAAATCTTGAAGAGCACTAGTTAAATACAATATTAAAATCTGAAAGAGAATATTCGGATAATAGTTCACTTATTGATCCCTAATATGATGATGTCAGGTACAACTATTCCTATGAAGTCTTCCATAACAATGCTCGGGATCACCACCAACAGCACCCTCCCATGGGACGATCATGTGAAAACCGCTTCACAAAAACTTGGTTTTCTATTCCGTGCCAAGAGCTACTTTACATTCCAGCAGCCCCTCATAATCTACAAAGCACTTATTCGACCTGTCCTGGAGTACTGTTCACATGTTTGGAGTTCGGCTCCCAAACATACGTGGGAGCTCTTGGATTCTATACAGGAGAGAGCTTTCGTTTGATGGATGATGTTATACTTACGACCTCATCGACCTCTCAAGAACATCGTAGAAAGGTGGGAGATCTCTCCCTTTTCTATAGGTTTTTCGATGGTCGGCGTTCATCAGAAATCTCGTCTGTTGTTCCACCACGAGAAACTCCAGATAGGCGGACAGAAGATCTCAAACTAGTCACCCCCTCACTGGCTCATTTTAGACATTGATACGTCTTCTGATGATGGTCGTGAGGTCGAAACGTACGTAAAGACGAAAATAATAGACACATGTGTTAGCGTGACCTATTTCCCGAGAATTTATATATAATTCATACCTGGGTTAAGAATCATTATTAACAAAAGGAATCTGTAATTTGTTTAATGTCACTGATTTTCATCATCATAGATGGCAGTACATACAAATTGTTAGAATCAAATATCCAGGAATAAAAATAAACTAGTTCATCATTTTACCCACTCCGTCTTCTTACGCCTCTCTCCCCTATTGATCAAATTTTTGTAGAAGAAAATATTAACGTAGAATTACTAGACGAAATCGTCACGCAGAAATCGACACACGCATGCGCTTGTGGTAGGTGGAGCCATAACGAAATTGTCTAGCATCCTCAGTCAGTAGCTGGCGTTCTTTCAGCAGTGAGTGAAGAGTGTGGAGATATTTGTGCCGCAGAAAGCATTATTAATGAACAACGTTGTAACAGCCTACATTTCACCCAATTCTTCAATGGAGGATATAGAGTGTTTATTTCTAGCAAATTTAATGATGTATACTCCAACGTATTCTACGCATTTTGTTTTCGTGGAAACTATATCTTTTTTATTTGATTTCATACCACCCGTAAGATTTCTGGAAAAGATTCGACAGCATCAATTCTCGACTCTACGGAACCCTGGACCTTGCGTTCCTAACAAAAAAACCGAAGATTATAGACGAAACGTTGAATATTAATGACATTGAGAATTCCCATGAGACCAATGTTCTAAAACAAGACACAAAATTATGAATAGCGTGAAATATGAGAAAGGTTTTTGAATGAATATTTAATGATATCATCGCAGTCGTTATTTCATTACGGATGCTCTCGAAATAACATAATATCAAGCTTATTAACAATGTTCGTATCTGTTGAAATTAGCAAAGCTTTACTATGGAACAGGTAAAAGGAAAAAATATACAAGAAGTATGAGTGATGAGAGAAGGTACAAGCTATTAAAATAATCGAGAACCGTTGATGAAAGTAACGTTCAGTCAAAGAACAGTAATTTATTCATCTGAAATATGAAGGTTCCTATATAAAATATATATTAAAACATTCATCATATCTGCAGTAAAAGTTTGAAACAATGATTAAGTTTAAGGAGCTCAGAAGGCGGTTTTTATTGGTAATTTGGCAAAGTTGGTTAAAAGTAGTGCTCGTAATGGGGTTATTAAGCCGCCTGTGGCAGCTCTAGATGCTCTACTGTCCAGATTACACTTCCAATATTCATGTAAACTAAACAGAAACCTCATTTAGGTGGTTGGATCGAATTTCTCGGCTCTTAAACAGTTATGATTGTAGCGATTGCCTTTGGCAACCTCTGGATGATGTCCCTCAAAGAATTCAAAACAGATAATTTGAAACGATCCCTTCAGCTTGATCTTATCCTTGATCTTGTAATGATAATATTTTAATTTGCATACAGTACCGGTATCTGGGTTTTCTAACTGCTTATTATCATTTATTTTTACTTTCGAAATATTACTATTCCACAGAATAGCTAATTGAACCAGCAGTTTGAAGAATGGAACGAATCCAAAATGTTTTTCGGGAAAATTATGAAAATTCCTACTTTTGTTGTTTATTATTTATCTTGCTTCAAAGTTCGGACAGATCAGTTTGACTGTTCTTTAATCCTCCTTTAACAGAGCATGAAAATGTACTTTGAAAATTAATACTACCATTTACACATCGAAAAAATTATAACAACGAAGTTGAGAAACTTCAGCAAGTAGAGTTGGACAATGGTTACGACAAATCTTTGATCAATGATGTAATTTCCAAACAAAAAAGGAAATTGGAACCCTACCAATTAACCAAATCAAATCCACTATCTTCAAATAGTTCAATAAAATTTGAAGGTTTCACTTATCATCCTTCAATTATTAATAGATCTCATAATAATCAAGAATAAGCTAAAAAACCGTTCAGGTAAGACCTTTGATAAAGTTTCCGACTTTGACAAATCGGGGATCTACAAAATTACAGGAATACAAGGAACATTTTAACTAGGTATAAAGAACATTTTGCTTATATAAAGAAAAATAATGTTGAAAAATCAGTGCTAGCTCAACATGTTTTGAGTACAGGTTACACCATTTCTCAAGAAAGCTTATCACTTTTAAAACACAATACGGACAAATTTCTAGGTATTTTAGAAGGGATGGAAAGTATGAACGAAAAAGCAATTCAATAAATTCCGATTTATCTCCAATTGAGACTAACCTCTTGCTTGCATTATTAACCCCAAATAGTATTTGAACAGGCACATTTTGATTTACTCTGATGATGGTCAGTTGGTATCTGAAAGGTTCTCAGTACTTCAACAGTATGTTTAGTTGATAAGTAGTATTCTAACTGTCTGTCAGTACTTCTGGGACTTCGTTGTTTCTTTTTGTAGAGCTGAGGCTACCAGATCTTAAAGTCTTGGGTACTCTCTGCAGCGATTTGAGTAACATTGAATCCTAACTCCCTAGAGGATTGAATCAAATCAATGTATTGTTGTGGTCTGCAATTTCTGTCTATTCGTCTGATTTTCTTCTAGTAGTCCTAAAATAGGAGATGGGTGCCCTCGGACCCTAGAAACCAATGCAAGAAGAAAACACTGAACTAACATGCTTTTGGAACATCTACTTTAGGTTAACAAATTAATCAACAGATATTTATAAGCCACATAGTTTAGATACAAAATAAAACTATAACGAACTGCAGAATATGAGGTTATAAACAATCAACAGAACTGTAGATACTACTACTAGGGACCATAACGATGATGGTGGACTATGATAACATATTTCCTAATATGATGATGTTAGGTACCTACAACTATTCCTATGAAGTCTTCAATATCCATGCTCGATATCACCACTAACAACACCCTCCAATGGGACAATTGTGTGTTCTTCATTGCAAAACTGTTTCAGAGTGTGCGCTTCAAGTTGGTGGATGCCTTTTATGGTGTGGGCTCTATAGGCAGCCTAGTCTGCCTAGTCCTAAATCGGACCCTGGCAAAAGTTTTGGACTTGAGAATAAACTAAATCAAGAATTTATTGTTTATGACAATCATCAAGAAACATCAGTTTCTGTGATGTAACGAGATTCTGAACATTTTGTTTATATTTATTAGTTAAAAGGAACCCCTACCTTGAACAAAAGCAAAATATGTCACCTGAGCCGCAATGTATATTCATAGAATTTGATGAAATTTCATGATTTATGACTATACAAAAGATATATTTGTTCAAAATTTGGTTGGCAAGAACCAACAGATTTGGCGTTACGATTTTATCGATTTTCCATATTGTCAAAAATTATTTTGCAAGATTATTCCAGTTTGTCATATTTTCGTGTACAATTTTCTACCAAGTTTCCATCAAATTGTTTTATCTAGTATTTAAGACTAAGATTGACAAACATATAGACACATTATCAAAACAATTGTTGCGGCTTAGGAATAAGTAAAGGAAGTAAAGTTGACTGCAAACATACAAACCCTTCGAAATATCCTATTAGTTTTTGTTATGCGATACATTAGGAATTGTATTTTGAAAATTCGCCTTGTAACAACATTTCAGCGAATTAAACATCTGGGGAATGTACATCATCTGAGAAATTTTATTTTGTAATAATTATTTGTACTTCAAGAGTGCATTCTCCTACTCGATAATAAGTAGGTAGTATAGTGGATATAACATTTATAGCTCATGACATAATAAAATAACTATGTAAACATGTTGAACTTAGATATTCAATTCAAAAATGTTGTTAAAATAACCATTCAAGTGTTCAAAGATGTAATTTATAAATTTCTACAAACGTCAAATAAATAATATGTTCAATTCATAGTTACCATTTGACGAAACCTGAAACGTCATAAAAACAATTGAATGAAGATGCACTTGCGTTGTTTACATTTGCAACCGGTTTTATTTTAATTTTAGTGATCCGCGTGAGCTGATGTCAAGCAATATATTTTATAATTCTAGATCTTGAATTGTGATTAGATAGTGGTGGACATAATGAATAATGTCATAAAGGTTACGCGATTTTTCGAATGAACTTAAATCGTAAAACTTTCTTAGATTGATGTGCAAGTGAAGTGTTATGTGAAATTATGGAGAAGTTTGGGTGGTGCAGTTCACAGTTTGAGGGATTAGGTGAGTTCAATGTAGTAGTTAAGAATGTTGATAGTTTTTTATTGTCGGACATCATTTGAAATTTTAATATGATATAAGAAAATGTAAAGAACAGTATATTTTACCTACGTACAGTAATGATTTTATCTTCTAGCAAATGAATTTCGATATGTTCCTAAACTTATCTATTGAATTATATACATCTCAGGATGCACTAGAAAGTACAAAAGTGCAGCTAGTTTCAAAATGACATTTGACTGTTGAATTTCGAATACAGATTTGTTGATACTCGTAGTCGATAATTGAAAGCCATTTAACAAATATACACATGAGTATGCGAGAATAAATTGAAGCCATGTAAGGAATAAAAGATGTAGGTTTATATTCATAAAAATAGTCAATGACCTTGGAATGAAAAACTAATCAAAATATAAGTATTTCTTAGAGCAAAATTGAAGTTCTCTACCCACTTTTTGTTAGCACAATTTTTCGCTTTCAGGCACTTCTGTGGGCTGATTATTTGATTGTAATTTGCATATTCACTGTTTCTGAGTATAATTGGCAGAATAAATTGAAGCCACTTAAGGAATGAAAGATGGGTTCTCATTTATAAAAAAGTCAATGAGGTTGGGATGTTAATCAAAATATAAGTATTTCTCAGAGCAAAATTGAAATTGCCTACCCTCTTTTTGTTGGCACACTTTTTCGCTTCGGGCAGTTCTATGGGCTAATTATTTATATTCACTATCTATTGCAAATAGCTAACACCCGTCGAAAGAATTAACTAATATATATTGCAAATGATTAGAAACAGCTAAAGGCATGGTAAGGTGTCCAACTATTTTCTGTCATGATGTATTATTATAATATTTTTCTGGCAGATGTACTGTAAAAATCATTGGCATAAAGGTCTATGTAAACTGTGGATTCAAGATAACACAGAATAATTAATAATGTAACTTTGTTATAAAGTAACTATGGTACATGACCTATAGACATTTTAGGATTATCTCTATGACGACCAACACATATATGCGAGTCCACAACCTTGATGTCATTTAATTTTTTTTAAATATTAATATTGGGCACTACTGCAGGTTAAATGTATGATGTTATATATACAGGGTGATTAGTTAACTGCGGCTCTCGGCCATATCTCAGAAACTACTGGGAATAACAATGTGGGGAAAAAAATTCATCATTAAAGTGGCCATGAGAAAATCCTGAAAATTATTCTTATGTTCCGAATTTTGCCGCAATGCAAAATTGTCTAACCTTTCTAATGACGTTATCAAAGATATACCTTCAAGTGGAAATTTCCGGAGAAATTTGGAATTTTAATATTCAATTTTCAATTGCGCTCTCTTGCGGCAAAATGCTAAGCATAAAAAACAATTTCCAGGATTTTCTCATGGCCACTTTAATAAGGAATTTTTTCCCACATTTCTATTCACAGTAGTTTCTGAGATATGGCCGAGAGCCGTCCTTAACTGATCACGCTGTATATAGAGTGATTCTAATTGGAAGTGATTCAAATCTTAAAATTTGTGGTATGACGTTTTCGGAAATGCCTTGTTGATCTAAAATATATAGAACACCCAACAATTTCCTGTTATATAGGAAGAGTAGACTCCAATTTTTCTATTTTGAATAGAGCACTATATAAGATCACATATTTCGAGGAAGTAGCTATTGAGGATTCTTTCAATATAGCGTTTTGCTACCTTATACTAGGTGTTTATCTTAATGGAAATTAACTAATTTAATTAATTAATTCTTTTTATTGTTTAAATTTTTAATATTGTTTATTTCAATGCAATCTACAGATTTCTTTTAAAATGTGATTATTTAGGTACAGGGTGATTCAAAACGCTTAGGTAAATATTACTTAACTTTTTCAAACGAATCACCCTGTGAATTATAACGAACATAGAAAGATATTTTACGGTTCTTTGGGTTTTATTAACCATTCTCTATACCCTATACCAACGATTTTTGACATATTCAGCTTTTGAATTTGAAGTAGAGATTATCGATTTGAACATGTCGGTATAACCAGAAGTCTTTCCCACCTGTAACCTCACATTTCCCTTGACACTTAGCGAAATCAGTAGTTCAGGATACTTATTGGGATTGGAATATAATAAATAATCTATTACGTGTCTACGTCATGTGACAAATGCAACAGTGACACTTTTCACTTGTTCCGAGCCCATACTAGAAAACTAAAATCATTTAAAATATAAATTGGGCTAGATGGATTCAGAAAGGCTCAAAACATTTCTTTTTAACCGATTACAATACTTCCCGTATACTACTTAAAATGAGGGAAGTAACAAGTTAATTCTTATTTACATGAACCAGATTTTTGTTAATAATCGTATCAAATAAATGCAATACTGATGATGGTCTCCATCAGACATCACAATTCAAAATGTTTCTCAGAATTCTGATGCAGGTAGATAACATTTTATGCCGGTACAATTATCCCCATCATGCATATCCAACTATAAATGTTTTTCAAAATTCACAAGTCGCTTTATACCGTGAAATTGTGCAGGATGGTTTGTTCTAAAATGAAACCATTGTATACCGTTAAACCGTTCTAATATATTTTAGAATGATATTTATGGCTTCCTAAACATTCACATAAATTAACAATCCAAGTTAAGGAGCGACTCACTATTACAAAACACCCTCTCTTTCATTCTGCAAACGCGGTTTTTGTTTATCCTGTCTCCTTATAAGCAATTAAGTAAATGTAGTTACTTGTTTGTAAAAACAAAATATCTGACAGTAAGAGAGAGTAATAGGTTAAGTTAGCGCGTTATCAGATGTTTGATGCAAAGTTAGCCCGGATTCATTAGAATATCGCCTTACTAAAGTTTATTTAACAACCAACGCTGTGGTCTTGACTTGTAAATATGTCCTTTAGTCCTTAGTTGCGACTGGCATTAAACAATTTAAGTTTTTACGTTCTCCTTTTATCTTAAAACAGTTTTCATTTAACTTTGGTGTGTTTACACTAAGTTCGGCTTCAAGTTTGATCTTGATGTTAACAATACTTTTTCGTTATTTGTTAACCGAAATAGTCGGTTCAGCGTAAGATAATGTTAATTACGATATCTGTTATGCTTGAATTGAAGGCGTGTATCTCTTGGGAGAATGCATTGCCATGCAATTACTGCAAATTGCTACAGGTTACGTGAAATATATTCATCGATTGTAAATTCTGCTTAAGCGAAGTTTTTTGCTTTTGTGCAAAAGCTGGAAGAGTCCTTAGTTGATCGTGATTATAAATAACAATACAAAGTTTAGGAAAAGGTATACATATGAGGAATATTTCAACAAAATTGTAACAATCCAACAAAATAAATACAAAGTGAATTAGGAAAATAAAATATTTATCACTGGGTTTTATTAGGCTATCAAACGTATACACTTAATATTGAAGGTAATGCACAAAAAAATTAGGGTTTCCAAAAGTTCCAACTGGTTAGCTAAACCGAAGTTGTGGAACTCTTTGCCTAGTGAGGTTTTTCTCCATGCCTATAGCCTCCAAACCTTCAAGAAAAATTCGAATGCCTACCTCCCCTCTCAACATTCCAAAGCTGGCTCACACGATGTTCTTCGAATGTTAATTAATTTCCTCTCGGGTAGATCAAAGTGTAAAAAGAACAGTTTATGTGGTAATACTAATCTGTTTACAGTTTGAAAATATTGAAAAGGTTGCTATTATAAACATCTACTAAGTCACTATAAAAAAGAAACAACCACCCTTATCCATTAAAAATACTGTTGAAATACTGAAGACCCTACGAAGTAGCCATCACCAGAGTTAACTAAATTAGAAATCAAAATGTGCCTGTTTAAATACTATTTGGAATTAATAGGGTATAAAAGGGACTATCCTCATCTGGAGATAAATCTGAATTCATTTAATTTTTGTGTTATACATTTCTATCCCTTTCAAATTGCCAAGATATTTGTCACTTCATAACTGTGTTTCACGAATGATACATTCCCTTGAGAAATGGTGTGACCTTTATTTAAAATATGTTTGGCTTACTCTGATTTTTCACCATTAGCTAGCCTAGCGTTAAATGCTAGATAAAACAATTTGATGGAATCTTGGTTGAAAATTGTACACGAAAATATGACAAACTGGAATAATCTTGCAAAATAATTTTTGACAATATGGAAAATCGATAAAATGGTAACGCCAAATCGGTTAGTTCTTGCCAACCAAATTTTGACCAAATATATCTTTTGTATAGTCATAAAACATAAAATGTTGATCAAATTCTATGAATATACATTACGGTTCAGGAGATATATTTTGCTTTTGTTCAAGGTATGGGTTCCTTTTGAATAATAAACATAGACAAAATGTTCAGAAGCTACAATCCCGTCATTATTAATTGCAATGATTATAAACTGTTTATTGATAATTGTCATAAGCGATCAACTCAATTTATCTTGATTTAGTTTATTCTCAAGTTCAAAACTTTTGGCAGGGTGCGAATCAGGACTAGGCAGACTAGGTTGCCTATAGGCTAAGGGCACAATATTTAGGTCGAATGTACGTAATAGGGAACAAAGTTTCTCTGAAACAGTTTTGCTATGAAGCACACACGATTGTCCCATTGGAGGGTGTTGTTGGTGGTGATATCGAGCATGGATATTGAGGATTTCTAGGAATAGTTGTAGGTACCTGACATCATCATATTAGGGAATGTAGAATCCGTCTTCCTGGAAAAACTCTATTAGATTATGAGATCATTATTTCTTAACTCTAGCCAGATCTTCATTCATGACACCTGTGTAATATCATAGTCCATCATCAACGTTATGGTCGCTAGTATTAGTATCTACAGTTCTGTTGATTGTTTATAACCTCATATTCTGCAGTTCGTTATAGTTTTATTTTGTATCTGAAGTATGTAGTCCGAGTTTACAAATCTCTGTTGATTAATTTGTTAACCTAATGTAGATGTTTCAAAAGCACGTTCGTTTGGTGTTTTTTTCCTTGCATTGGTTGCTTATGGGCGATTTAGAAAAAAAATCAATACGTCCCACTCCGAGAGCACCCATTTCTTATTTTAGAACTACTAGAAGAAAATCAGAAGGATATACAGAAATTGCAGATCACAATACATTGAGTTGATTCAATCCTCTAGGGAGTCAGGATTCAACGTTAATCAAATCGCTGCAGAGAGTATCCAAGACTTTAAGATCTGGTAGCCTTAGCTCTACAAAAAGAAACAACAAAGTCCCAGAAAAGTCCTAATTTTTGGTTTCCAAGTACATACAGTTAAAATACTACTTAAAGTAATGAGGACCTTTCAGCTACCAAGTAGCCATCATCAGAGTAAACCAAATTGGAAATCAAAATGTACCTGTTCAAATACTATTTGGGGTTAATAATGCAAACAAGGGGTTACCCGCAGCTGGAGATATATCGGAATTTAATGAATGCTTTTCCGTTAATACTTTCCATCTCTTCTAAAATACCTAGATATTTGTCCGTACTGTTTTAATAGTGATAAAATTTTTTGAGAAATGGTGTAACCTGCATTCAAAACATGTTGGGTTAATTATGATTTTTCACCATTATTTTTCTTTATATAAGCAACATGTTCTTTATACCGAGTAAGAATGTTCCTTCTAGATTGGCCTGATAGCATTTTGTAAATCCCGGATTTTGTCCAATGTCTTCGATAGTGGTTACAAAAAAGTGGTAAGGGGTGTATTTTTGTAGTTCTGACAGAAGTACTGGTCATTCGTTGAAAAATATCAAAATACTTGCACGATTTTGAGATTGAAATTGTAATAACGATTATATTACCTAGGAGTAGAAAAAAGGATAGCTGGATAGTGGCGGCCATTCGTTCTAGCAAACCGTTGAATAGATTTTTTCACCCCATGAATCACGGAAATATAACACATTTTTATTTTTTGCTGTTCTGATTAGTTTCGGACAGTGATCAATATCTATTGATTATCTCAGTATATTTTTTCAAAACATTCTCTCAGCTTGTATTTCCGAATGAAAATTTGTTTTTCTTGAAAATTGATTTTTTTTGGCAGAACTCCGAATAACCTGGTGAGATCTCTAGAACTTTCCAGTCGATGTTCTGAACTCTAGTAATATTGCCAGTTTTTTTTATTTTTGCTCGCAGCGTGAAACTTTTCTTTTGCAGAACTATTTGAAACAGTTAGTGAAAACTATAAAATTCTTCAATCGCGATTTAGATCTCGGAATATTTATCGATTTGAGTGAATCATCTTAGCAACTTCATACACCTTAATAGGACTCGTCTGACATATCCACAAATTGGAAGAAATATTCCATCGAATTTATCCTACTCAGTTCTATTTATTAGAGATAATGAAATCATGAATAGCTCATAACCTTTCCTCCGAATAATGGGGAAAACTGCGTCAACATCGAATCAATAGGTATTTGACAGAGAGATGTATGTAGAAACAGAGACATCAGAAAATCTTGGACAGTGAAGCAAATTGTCCAATGCAATATGTGATCTCCGCAATATGAGAAGTTTAGAATCAAGAGAAACAGACTGTTAACATTTCAATTTGCACCCCTAAAGCATCTAGAAGGGTCAAAGTTTCCGTAGCGACGGATTTGTGTGATTAAAATATCTTCCCTAACGAGTAACAAAAAATTAATGAACCTTGTAGGTCTGGTTCAAGTTTTCCATGTATTATTATTATGTTAATCTACTCGTAGTAATTATATTTATAGATTAGTTTATGTGCGCTATGATTGAGAACGGGATGTTATCA
Source organism: Endomychus coccineus (assembly GCA_958510875.1). Taxonomy (NCBI): domain Eukaryota; kingdom Metazoa; phylum Arthropoda; class Insecta; order Coleoptera; family Endomychidae; genus Endomychus; species Endomychus coccineus. The sequence goes on along the minus strand of OY294071.1, from coordinate 15,719,473 downwards.
AGTGAATAGATAGAATTACAAAATATTTATCACGGTAGCGTTGAAATACATGACAATCGTACAATCCGCGGTTATTGTGAACAGTGCCATCTGGGCGTCTATGCGTTATTACACAAAAGCTGTGAAAAATTCATTTCAAAATATTTTCATTTAGTTTTTTGTGATTGGCTTTTTAATTATATACCTGAAAGCCGATAACGGGAAATAAAAGAACATTTTAATAAAATTTAAAAATACGAGTTTAATTAAAATTTCCCACTTCTCGCAAACCAATCTAAAATTGATATTTAATTTGCATCGTTCACATAATGTTACAGTTAAATTCTCAGAGTGACATGTAAAGTGCCCTTCTCAAACTAGACTTTACTCCCGATTTTTATTTTATTTCCTCCGTGGAACAATTTCAAGAAATGGTTGTTGTCCGAAGACTTATTGTAATTAAAATTCAATGAAATTATATCATGATTGTTTTGGCAGAACCTGCTATAAATAGATTAGATTTTTGTTAAATATCTCGTCCAGTCTATAAGCTGGGGATTTTGGGCGACTTTCTAAAAAAAATCAAGAGGTCGTATCAAAAAAATTCTTTTTGCATAATGTTCTGTGGCCGATTTGAATTATTCGTAGGGGTTGAGCTGAGTGGACACAGCCTCCCATTCACCCCTAAACGCTAAATTAACCCTATTTTCACCCCGTTTTTTAAGATAATGTTTAATTTATCACAAAATTAAAATTAATCCTCTAAAATGGGTTCTAGTAGGTTTTTCGGGTCGCTGAACACGAATCCGGGGTCATTTTTCCGGAAAACGCATTCAATGTGCTGAAAATCAGAAAAATTTCGTCATTTTCATACAAAATTGCTGATTTTTCACGCGATTATCGTCTTATACATAAAAGATATTGGCAGTCGGGTATTCCGATCCAAAGTAGACTAAAACTAAAATCTGCTATGTTACTATCGCTTCCCCAAAATATTATTCCAAATTTTGCTGATGATTCGAAATTTGAGAAATACATGATTTGGTTCAGTTTCTTCCCCATATTTATGATATGTGTATGCCAACGCAGATGTTCATCTATATGAATACCCAAAACTTTGGTCGAGTTTTGTATATCCATTTTCTTATTCAGTAATTCTATTGTTTGTGGAGTTTCAATTCTTTGTTGTGATGTTCTGAATAGTATAATATTAGTTTTGTCTACATTTAAAATCAAATTATTTTTCGTGAACCAGCTTTCTGTTCTACTCATCAGATGATCTGCTTTTTCAAGTAAATTTGGGTAATTTGTTCTTGACACCAACAGATTGGTGTCATCAGCATAATTAGTGATCTGACAGGCATTTTCTTCAGTATTCAAAATTTCCAGAATGTCATTCATGAAGATTATGAACATAATAGGATCAGTTATACTTCCCTGTGGAATACCTATATTATTTATTCTTATATTAGACTTGTTCTTTGTTGGCGTTCGGATAGATATGATTTGAACCAATCTAATACATTTCCGCGAATTCCATATTTTTCCAGTTTGGTCAATAGGTATTCATGATTTAAGCAGTCATAAGCTTTTGATAGACCAGAAATATTCCCAGCAGTATTTCATTTTTTTCAAATGAATCAACAATCATTTCTGTGAACTGTATAGTTGCTGTTTCCACTGACCTTCCCTTGACATACCCATGCTGAACAGAATTCAAGAGATTACAGTGTTTCATGAAATCCATGAGTCTGTCGCACATGGCCACCTCAAATAGTTTTGAGAAAGAGGAAAGAACACTTATAGGTCGGTGGTTTTCAAATGATTCACAATCTCCTTTTTTATGTATGGTTGTCACTAGAGCTATTTTGAGTTGTTGTGGGAAAATCCCATATTATAAATGAATTATTAATGATATAGCACATAATGCCAGCGATTGGGTCTATGCATAGTTTCATAAGACTTATTGGTATTTCGTCATCACCACATGTATGCTTGTTTTTTATTTTTTTTCCCAATCTACCTAGCTCATCTTCTGTTATAGGTCGAAGAAACTGTGGAAAATCTTTCCACGTCATTGAAATTATCGTGTGATAAGTCGTTATAGGGGTTTTTGTGGTCGCTGATTACGAATTTGATGATTAAAAAAATGAAAAATATCATTTTCCGGAAAAACAAAGAAAATTTCCTTATGAATTCTTATTTTTTTAAATGTAATTTTTTGAGTTCGGTGTTGTATTAACATATGTGTTTTCGATGTGTATGTTAAATTAGAAAAATTAAAAGTAATATAAAAAACAATTGTTTGAAAATACCGGAAAAATAAAAGAAAATTACAAGGAAAAACACTCGAAAAACGACATTGAAATTATCGTGTGATAAGTCGTTATAGGGGTTTTTTGGTTGATGATTACGAATTTGACATCAAAAACGTTCCAAAATAACATTAGGATCATGTGGAAAATTAAGGGACAATAAAAAAAAGCATCTTTGTTTTAATCCATATAAGTTTGTGACTGTTTATTTAAAGCTACAATATTGAAATTTGTAATTTTCCTTTTATTCTACGGAATTTTCAAACAATTGTCTTTTTTATATTACTTTTAATTTTTCCAATTTAACACACACATCGAAAACACAAATGTTAATACAACACCGAGCTCAAAAAATCACATTTTGAAAAAATAAGAATTCATAAGAAAATTTTGTGGAAAACGATATTTTTCAATTTTTTATTATCAAATTCATAATCAGCGACCACAAAAACTCCTATAACGACTTATCACACGATAATTTCAATGACGTGGAAAGATTTTCTTTTCAGGTTTTCCACAGTTTTTCGGAAATTTTCCGAGTATCAGTCTACTTTGGATCGAAATACACGACTGCCAACATCTTTTAGGTATAAAACAAAATCGCGTGAAAAATGAGCAATTTTGTATGAAAATGACAAAATTTCCCTGATTTTCAGCTAATCGAATTAATTTTCCGAGAAAATGACCTCGGATTCTTGTTCAGCGACCCAAAAAACTTCCTAGAACCCATTTTGAGGCTTAATTTTGATTTCGTGATGAATTAAAAATTATCTTAAAAAATGGGGTGGAAATTGGGTTAATTTAGCGTTTAGGGGTGAATGGGGGCAGTGTACACTTACCTCAACCCTCACGAATGATTCAAATCGGCCACAGAACATTATGCAAAAAGAATTTTCCTGATACGACCTCTTGCTTATTTTTTAGAAAGTTCCCCAGCTTATCGACTGGATTAATTGCTTCATCGCTCAAATATAATCTAATTAGGAGAAAGTCACCTATGATAGGGCCCTTAAGAACTTCCGCAAATCAAACGAAATTCTGATTACCTCAGAGATATGCTCATTACGACGTATAACAGAACTCGAATAATTTAATGGAAGCATGATTATAAATTTCGCAAAAATTCATGAAATCTGTTATAATCTCCAAATTCAATCATTTTAACGCATGCACTTCCGTACCAACATTCAAAGCTTCGAGTAAGCAAATGAATTGTTTTAATTTTTGTGACACGTTGATATGATTTTTTGGACACTCACATTTTTCCACTCCTCGTATTCTGAATAACGTGTAAGAGATGGAATTTATTTCAGAAGATCGAACCTTTCACGACTATAATGCGTTAAATGGAAAATGATGCAGACAAATTTAGAGGGTCAGGGCAAAAGCTAGGTATTTCATTCCTTAAGTAAGCTCACCTGATTGTATCGTTGGCTTACCAAAGCGGGCCAGTGTACACAAAGTAGAGTTTACTGACGACGTTTGCTCAGCGGTAAGTTGAAGTTTGTCTAAGCACCAAGAGCGCCCTTTGCATACAGGAGTGCGATCTATAAGTCGAGAAGTATTCACCCTAATGATATGACCAACTTAAACAATGTTAAGGAACTACGTCTTAACATGATTACTGATTTACCACAAACTATCCTGGCATCCCTTTTAATCTTATACTTGCATCTTTACCTTTCGCTATTTTATAAACATATAAACAGGGGTGTTTCAATTCATTTTCATGCAATCAACATCCAACTTTCACATAGAAGGTATACTACTTACAACTGCTGATAACTAACTAATTTCATCGTTAAAACCATGGCAAAGCAATAAATGGTCATTTAGGTCATGGTATTTGGAAGATAGGTGGAACAGTTTCACAATTTTAATCCACAGTCTTACATATGGCATTATTAATTATCAAGTAGGAAACTGAATAAAATTTGTTATACGTATACGTTATATTATGGGCGCTGACCAGCTCTTATATGACATTAAGCCAAAATTGTAGCATTTTGTAAGTTTTTTGTAAAATTATATTATATATAGGTATATACTTTTTTTTACATTAAAACCTAGTCGGAGCTACTGCGAGCTCCGAAAACATCGCAGCAATCGCGCCAAAAAAACTAAAAGTCGGTCAACAGAAGCTACTCCTTCCCACCGGTTTGTAAGTAGCTTCAGGTTCCTAAAGCGTGTGCCCTAAGTATTCTCATTGAACCCAGAATGATTGCCTTCTGCATCTGGTCTATCATGATCTGCGCCGAGTTCTTACAGACCGGAATGATCTTCAAGTTCATAATTAGAATGCTGTTCAATTCCCAGGTATCGATAGGTCTCTCCAGCATCAAGTATATGTGTAGTTGTGCAGTTTCGTATCATCTCAGGATTATGAATAACTAGCTGATTATTCATTCAACAAATAATTGCATCCTAGCAACAATCAATTAATCACCAGGCAGTTTGATCATAGGCAGACACCCTGATTCTTGAAAGTTTTGAGCGATCTTAGACTCTCTCTCTCTCGGTGAATGTGAAATAGATGAGGCAGCGGATTTCTTGCAGAATGCAATAACTGAGGCCTACGTAGATAACTGCCTCCGTAGCAAGGGTAGAGGAAGCCACAAAATGCCATGGTTGAATAACTAGCTATACGCAGCTAAAGATAGGGTTAAGAGACCCGCAAAACTGACCAAGAATCAGACTGGATAGCCTGGCGGAAGTCAAAGGAACGAACTACAGGGGGCAAGTGGGATCAGCTCAGAAAGAAACCAGGCGAGCATTCTGCAGTAAAATTGAAACTGCAAAGACCCCAGCTAGACTGAACAAGATACTAGCCAGAAACCCGGAAGCTTGGCTGGGAGCCATATAACTTCCGTCTGGGGGATACTCTACGTCAGATGGGAAGGCATTGGCTTACGTGATGGGAACCTGCTTCCCTGGCTTTGAGGAGCCCGGGGAGCTGTAGGGATGGTGGGGCAACCACCTGGTGAAATCCGGTGTAGAGGGGAAGATCCACTCGCTGGACTGGGAACTCGCCCGCAGCATCGTCTCGCCGATAAAAGTCAGGTGGGCGGTTGGTTCCTTCAGCCATACAAGTCGCATGGAGTGGACGGCATTCTCCCGGTCCTGCTTTCTAGGGGACTGGTGGAATCGGTGGCCCCTTCGTTAGACTTGCTAGGGCTAGCCTAGTTAGAGCACACATTCCGTGTACATGGCGCACGTCTAGAGTAGTCTTTATTCCGAAAACAGGTAAGGAAAGCTACACCGACGCCAAGAATTTTAGCCCTATCTGTTGAACGTCCTTTATGCTGAAGACCCTGAAAAGACTAATCGATCAGTACATCAAAGATGAAGTGTAGAGCACGAACCCACAAAGAAGGTCCATCAACACTCAGCAGTATCTGCGAAGCCCTCAAGGATAGAGGTGTTCCTGACTTAGTAAGCACCTAGATTCAGAACATACTGGAAAACAGCCTCCGAGTCTCCAGAGGTGACACCACGATTAGTGGCTATGGGGAAAACGGATGTCCACAAGGGGGTATACTCTCACCCTCCGTCTGGAACATAGTGGACGATGGTGGATTGAGGAGAGTAGCAGACTAGGATGTCATGTAATCGGATATGCCGACAACATACTCATAATAGACATAACTTCAGACAAAGCTCACCTACGTCCAACACTAAAACAAGTAAATAAGAAGGCAACATGTACATTAATGGTGTTCAGAAGAATGACAGATAGATAGATAGATACATAGACATGGGATAGGCTACCCAGAATATTGCGCTGGATGTACACGATGATGGTGAGGCCCATCCTCACCTATGGCGCGACAGATCAAAGGAAATTACCAAAGAAAGAGTATTAACTAAGTCTTAAGACACTAAGGCTCGAATATGTATGTATAAATAGGGCCTAGACGTATTGCCCTACAAATAGCACGGAATGTGACTAACTCCTCTCCACTGGGTCAAAGGACATACAGAAATTGGAGGAATTGAAACTCCGTTGATAAGACCGGAACCCTTCTGCGGTAAAGGAACATACACTATACAGGAAGTTCTCAAAGCAGAAGAAAAAAACTCAGTACTAACCACTGGAGTTCTCCTCCGAGACATAGACGATCCAAGATCCTCCCAAAATTCACGAAAAAGGACGTCTTGGGAAGCGTAAGGAGAAGCAGAAATAACAGGATTCATGACAGGATCCTGAAAACTCAATAGCAATATTAGAAAAATTGGCCTAGTGAATGATGGGACGTGTAGACTTGGCAGAGAATCGGAGGAAACACCAATATAATTGCTCACTGACTCCGCAGGAGCAAATGTTTCCATAGAGAAAATTACACCATTGGAAACGTGAAAATCTTACGTCTTTTTCAAGAGGGGGGTACAATAGTCCTTCACGACGCTAATCTACCAGTTTGAGCCTAACTTGTTTTTATCAACGCATATTGGGGTTCCCACCTGCAATTTTCATCATAAATAAAACCGGAAATAGGAGTATTGGCAGATCAATGAGACCATGTCGTAAATGTCAAGCGAATCATTCGATGGAAAACTGACGCACGTGCCATACCAAACATGTAATGATGCTTGATTTTATTGAAAACTTGGCAAGTTTCTAGTTGAGTGGAATTCTCCCAGGAGCGCAACATATTTATTGGTTGTTTGATATGAACACCAAGAATGTCAGCTTAGAGATTGATTTTGTGGAGCATTCGAGTGTTGTCACTTGATCCAATGGAAAATGTCAACTGATGACTCCCGTCAGATATGTTGATTATATGTACATGAAAACTTAAATCAATCATTACTGGAACGAATAAGAATATTAGAATAATTGATTCCTTTATCCAATTCTTGAAGGTGATTTCCCGAAATTGACGCTTCACTTACATTCACCTACCTTAGTTTAATTTTGTTCCAGTATTTCCCATGTACGAGTATACTAGTTTTTCAGAAATGAAATTGGCAATATTTGTTGCTTCCGCCAGTTTCAGAGAAAATGCTATTCCAATGATGATCATGAATACCAGATTCAGTTTCTTAATTTAATTGGTTCCTACATCAATCATATTTATTGTCTTATTCCAATGCAATGATATTTCTCTTTTATGTCTGATCCCAATTACATAACTTCCTTCATCCACGAATTATTTTATATTACCCTTTCCATATATTCGGAGTATTTTGAAGCCATATCAAATAATTGAAAAATTTTCTTAGTTAGATGGGTGACTTTGTATAACAAATATAAACGTAGACGAGAGAATAGTCTTTCTGTGAGCAAGAATCGTATTTACGGAACATGAACCGACGTGGTAAAAAATGTTCAAAAGCGGGAAAAGCGTCGAAATCAGGATTATTGGTAACGAATCGTGAGAGTTATCCATGCTTGGTTATTATATTGAGTTATAGTTAACGAACACCAGATGAGTAAATCAGATAAGTAAACTTGCGAAATTTTTATTTAACCCACCTTCCTCGCTGCAATTTTCGGAGGCCACTCGTTTAAACAATCGCATGTTTGTCACCACGTGCAAAAACGTCATCAATTCAAACAATGTTGAAAACAATATTATTTGTAAGGGTCCATTGTTACACTACGTTAACTTGGGAATATTTCTCTGCTGCAAATTATTTGCACAGATAATTTAACATTGGAACAAATATCTGCTTATCTGATTTCCGATGCATTTACTGGATTGTAGCGGAAACCATTGTATGTTTGAATTAAAAACGCCCTCAATTCATTCCAATATCAGGGTCATTCGGGAGGAACGCACCAGACTTCAGGAGTGTATTGAAATTAATTTCCATTTGTTTTGAAGCTATAGATAGATGCATTACAAACATTCCTACCTGAGTATTTGGATACCCCGTTGCTCGACAGAATATTAAGATCTGTTTTAGGCTTAGATAAACCTGGCTTGGATGAGCGCAGAACATAAAAAAAGTGGGCTGACGACTCCACTTGTTTCCCTCGCATCTCATACAGAAGGGAGTGTCACTTCTCCCCACTGTAAGTTTAAATTTAATCAGATTACCGTGACCTGTAAAGATCTCAGAGATTATCCTGATGCTTTGCCTACTCAGCAAGAGTATCTCGCTTGCCTTTGGACTAACCACCTCATTTTCAAGCAGCGCTTTGGCTCTGGCCAGTTTGTCCGTTCTGTTATTCCCTTTCCAACCTGATTGACCCGGAATTCAGGTCAGGTTGAGCCTGTTTCTACTGGCTAGTCTGTTAAGGATCTCCTTGGTATCCCTGATAAGCCTCAAAGATACAGTCGGACTTTTCAGTTCGACTATTGTGTTTGTTCTAGTCCCAGCCGTATTGTGACGTGCTTAGCGCGTGCGACCATTTTGCCATTCCTTCCTCGGGATGATGACCCTGAAATGTTGATCTACGAACCACAGGGCTTTGATTCTATTCTGTGGTTCTAGTCACAGCCTTAGGCTGTGAACACCCTTATGATACAAACCCTTTCAGATTATAACCTTGCCATGTCGTTGAAAGGTGTTTCTTTAATAGAGCTCCTAAAGGTCTCGTGAAAGGCCCCCTCTATGTCGGACAAGGCACCAATTCAGACTCCTTTCCACTTCAACTGTTGCTGCATAAAGCCAAAAGCCGAGTGGAGGGCCGTCTCGACAGATCTGCCCATCTGATAAGCATGCTATTCCTCGTGAAAAGGGTAATACTTCAGAAGTTCTGCCTTGAGATACCCCTGTATAATCATCTCTAACATCATCAAAAAAACGACGTAAGGCTTATAGACCGGTAATCCTTGAAGTTTACATAGCTCTTCTTACGCGCTTCAGGAATGAAGGTCACATGAGTTCTCTTCCACTCCTTGGGCGTGTATCCTACCGCAATACAACCCCTCAGCACCCCAGTCAGCTAACCAAAATTGAGTCCAGATCTTTTTGCCATCAGGGACCGGTGACCTGAACGCCTCAAATAAATTGATAGCTCTTCTTACTTTTTCAGCGTTTACCACTTTTGTTGATGCCAGAGATCAGTATTCTCCCCCAGGTCTCCCAGTAGAGTGGGTGTCACTCTCACTCTCCCGAAGGCTGATATCCGAGAAACTGACCTTCATCAACAGCTCAAGTGTGTCTTCTCGAAATTTAGTGTAGCCCCTATTTTCTTTCTTCAAGAACAGCAGACTACCCCCACGGTGACCTGCAAGTATCTTGGCTAGTTGTGCCGTGTCTCAGATGGTCTCAGTTCCAGAGCAGAGATTCTCGCAAGAAGTTCTTTGGGACTTTCTCAAGAGGTTCTCATATTGCTTCTGACTGATTTTGTGGGGTCAAGAGACGATGATGATGATGATTCCCTCTTGCATTTTTCAAGGTCCGTACTCCACTTCGGCCCTTTCGCTCAAGAGGTGACCCGTTTAAGAGGCGGCGACTATGGCATTTCTAATGGTGCTCTCTGAAAGCTCCAGGTCATCAGTCGTGCCGTAATTGCCGTTAAGCCTATGAAGCTCGGCTTGGATGTCTCGCACGTACCCTTCCCAGTTGGTATTCCAAGGATTCCTTTTCCATTGGTCACCCTAACATCTGCTAATATGACTGATGAGTCTATGATCCGAGAGTGAGGGCTCCTCAGAAACTCTCCACTCCTGAACCTTAGCTCTCATGTTGCGGTTACAGAGAGTGAGATCTAAAACCTGTTGCCTGTTGACAGTGACAAAGGTCGGTTCAGAACTGTCATTCACAAATTCTAGGTTCTTTTCCACAAGAAATTCGAGAAGTTCCAGGCCCCATTCATTGTCATCGCTACTACCCTAGATGACACAGAATGCATTTGCGTCGCAGCCGATGAAAAGGTCCAGCTTCTCTTCTCTACAGTATCTCACTAGTTTTCTCACCACCACTGGAGGCGACTCCCTGTCATAATGAAAGTAGGCGGAAGCCATTATTATATGCTTTCCGTTTCCTCCTTTGCTTATATCCTCATACCCAACTCTGACTACTCCAAGATCTCTGGTAGAGAATTCTTAGAGTATGGCCACGTTTAGACCTCTGCTAGCAATAGAAGTTAGAAGAATGTGCATGCAAACCACTAGCATAGAGCCTTCAGTCAAGTCCGACCCACAGATATGGCTGCGAAAGCACCAAGGTTCTTGAATTAGAGCCATTGCTGGTCACCTATGGACTCTAAACATTTTCTAGTTCATCTACGATGGGCGCACATTGCTCTCCTGATTGCTTCATGCCTTTCTTAAATATGGACTGTGGTATTCAAAGTACGTGCATCCGGAGTGTCGAAGATAATTTTGACCAGCCCCATAAATCATAGTCCAATGTTGTGAGGTCTGAAAATTTTGGAGGTTAACCGCGACCGAAGCCCGGGAGTCCTTTCGTCCAAATGTTGCCTGATATAATGCTAGAGAGAGAGCTATGGTTCCACAAACGGGCGAGCTTAGTTTGGTAAGCAATGTCTTTTCCGCTGGTCTCGTGATAAGGAATCCCTATGGAGCGAAACTTACAATTGCGACTGGGCACCACATAACATTTACTACTAAAGCCACGGAACAGTGCTCTTTTATCCCATGTTGTGATCTGAACAGATTCACGGCCGTGGTAGACAAATGCGGTAGGTTATTTGAGCGAACCCGGACGGTTACTCAGCAAAGTACCTGCTTGCAGGTTACACGAGAAGGTGAGAGTTGACTATAGGCAAGAAGTGGCGTCAATATAGTTTAGTAAGTATCATCCTCTACGGAGGGTTCTGCCTAAAGTACTTCATCCTCGTGATAGGGCGAAATAACCGGTGCCTCTGTGTGGGTAAACGTTGCACCACATGGTGATGCCCCTGAAACCCCGATGGCTGTGCTTCCCCTACCCCAGGCCTCTAGGCAATGGATTCGAGGCCGATGTAAATATATGTGGAAGGTCTATGATACTAGGTCGACGGCGTCTCGCCAAACGGAAGCTGTTAACATTTAACACGAGGAGGCAGGGGGAGAAGGACCCAGATGGTCCAAAAGACTGAACTGTTGTCATAGAAGATGAGTTTAAGATTTGGCCTAGAGTCCACTGGACGGAAAGGTCGGGGCTGGACCCCAAAGAACTCATCATTGGCCGCGTTTTACATAGTTTTATATTATAGGGAGCTAGAGAAAATGTAGATTAAGGGGTATTTGCCACTAGGCTTTCAAACATGCTAGCTTTCCAGCATGATGTGTATGAAAAATAAACTGTAACACGATAGGTAGCAGCTGAACTATAATCAAACATTCAAGAAAAAGTCCAATGTCCATATCCTTTCCCAACATTCCACCGCTGGCTCACACGATGGTCTTCGAACATTATAGGTTTCCCTCTTGTGTAGTCAAAGTATAGAAAAAAAAACAGATTTTAAGTTTTAGAAGATCCCAAACATACGCCAGCTCTTGGCTTCTATCCAGAAGAGAGCTATTCGTTTGACTATGATGTCACACTTACGAGCTCATTGACCTCTCTAGAACATCGTAGAAAGGTTGGATACGTCTCCCTTTTCTATAGATATTTCTATGGTCGGTTCATCAGAAATCTCGTATGTTGTTCCACCACGAGAGATTCCAGATAGGCGGACTAGACGAGACCTGCCGGACTTCTTCCTACCAGACATCATTTTTCTATCGAACAGGGAAGCTGTGGAACTTTTCACCTAGTACCTATAACCTTCAAGAAAAATTCGAATGCCTATCTCCCCTCCCAACATTCCATCGCTGGCTCACACGATGTTCTTCGAACATTATAGGTTTTCGTCCAATGTAGTCAAAATTAAAAATAAATCTCACTCGTTTTGGATCATCCTGTATGATCCTGAAGTTGAGAATACCTATATAGGCTTCCAACTTACAAGAAGGAACAACTAGAAACTACATTTGGTTGATAGGTGCCGCTGCCTAAATTTCATAAAGTACAAAATGAATAAAATTATCCAACATGATTTCATCATAAATCATGTTGAACATTTATGTATTATAACAGGGCTTAGAACCCTCAAATGGGTGGTCATTTTCAGGTGGTCCGTGATAGTAAATCGAGGAAGAACACATTAAACGTACATAACGGCACAAGGACACTTCATATCACATAATTTACATACAAGTAAGCACTACAACGCATATTACATTCTGCGTGGAAAGCTACATTCATCTGTTTTTATAAACATCTGCTATTGACGTTTGTCACTGGAGAACTGATGGAAATAGTTACAAGGATTCATAACATCTACTTTTTTATAACAGTAGTGTTCAGAAGGGCTTCCTCTTTTATAGGAATTGATTACTAGTCTGACATATTTGAAATAAAATAGATAAATACTAGACAATACTATAATAACGATATGACCACCAAAAATGTATTTCCTTGAAGTTGAAGTTCTAAGAGAATATGATGATGCCAACAATTAATATCTTTCTTAAATAGTAGACTTCCGCGGATAGCTAATCTTGAAAAATCTTGGTTTCCGGATGGATTCCGCCTCTCAATAGCACGACTTGATGCCAACGTTTCGCCAAACATTACAGGGGGCATCTTCAGGGCAGACTTGAGTCTTGAACTGAAACTGATTCTACTGGATTCTGTAGCCTATTTATTGTAGGAAAAGATAAGTCAATAGCATCCTGCTCAAAAGTTTCTATGAAGATATTAGCTATGACCGGAGAAAGTGAGGAACCCATGGCAGCTCGTAAGGACTGCCATTGTACAGAAAATATGTGGAAGATAGACAAAAATCAATTGACGGTAGTAAGTCCATTGAAATGTTTGTGGCAGGTAATAGTTGAGAAATTATGGAAAGTGTGTCTGGAATGGGAACATTGGTAAACACTGATTCGACGTCGCAGCTGACGAGCAAATCGCCTGGGTCTACTTTTAGTGCTTGGAGTTTTCCAACGAAATGAAAGGAATTTAGGATGAAACTGTTGGAATTACCTACAAGAGGTTTGAGAATAGATGACAGATATCGAGAGAGTTTAAAGTAGGGGATCCGATAGTGCTGACATTTGGTCTCAGGGGAACTGAGGGCTTATGAATTTTAGGCAAACCATATAAACGGGGGCTTCTCGAACAATGAGGGATAAGAAATGTCTTGATAACTTTCGGTATCAAGACATTTAATTCGAAGAAGTACGTCAACTTGGTGTCAATTTGATTGCATGTTTCTTTATTTTGGGGAGTATTGTGTTATAACATAATTTCGTACGTTCATTCTCATTAAAATAGATACTAATTTTAAAAAATCTTGGCTTACGGATGGATTCCGCGTCACAATAGCACGACTTGATCGCGATGTTTCGCCAACCATTACAGGTGGCATCTTCAGAGCAGGCTTGAAGCTTGAACTGAAACTGGTTCTACTGGTTTCTGTAGCCGTATTTATTGTAGGAAAAATCCTTCACGCTACACAGTTCACTGCCTTCATTCCGATGGTTAACTACGTTCCGGCACCTGACCCTGCCGATATGCGAGGTGGAATTTTCGAGGATGGGTTTCCAAATGTTGGGAAGGTAATATCCTGAGTCACATTTTAGATTGTTTGGATGTTTTAGGATTTCTATAGCTTCAAGGATTTTTTACAGATAGAAGTGTGGGGCTCGGGCTAGGATTTTAGTATTTTCGAAAAGGATTTGATGATAAGTGTCAAACTTGTGTTCCGCAAGTGCTACTGGTGTCACGAAGCCTTGTACAACGCTCATGTTCTTCCACACGAGTAGCTACTGTACGACCTGTTTCCCCAATGTGTTCTTAGTTAAGAGGAGGAAGGGGATCTCTGATAGGTTTGTAATAAAGCTGAGATAGTTTTGGAAGTGTGGAAGACCGAGTGGAAATATTTTGTTTTTTAAGGATTTCGGAAATTCGATCTGTTATATTTTCAATATATGGAAGGCAAGGTATGAACAGGGGGGGGGGGGTCAAGTTGATTTGAAATTTTAGGCGAAGTGTATTTCTTCATGGCTTTTTGAATGTTGTAATGGGAGAAATTATTTGATAATAAGACAGATAAAAGATGTTTTAATTCTGATTTTAAGGATTCGAGTTGGGATAAGTTGACACCTCTGTGGAACAAGGAGTTTATGACAGATTGCTTTTGGGCAGGATGGTGGTGGGAAAGAACATTGAGGTATCTATCGGTGTGAGTGGGTTTTCGATAGACAGAATGTTCTAAAGTACCGTCAGTCTGTCTACTAACTAATACATCTAGGAACGGGAGTGAACCTTTCGATTCAACTTCCATGGTGAAAAGGATATTGGGATGTAATGAATTTAAGTAATTGAGGGAGGGAACAAGATTTTCGTGACCATGTTGCCAAATAATAAGTGTCGTCGACATATCTAAACCAACATTTCGGCTTGAGAACAGATGCAGATGCATCTTGCTCAAAAGTTTCCATGAAGATATTAGCTCCAAACTAATTTCTATAAAGTCCTACCAAAAGATACCACCCCCTCTATAGAACGTTCAATTATCTGTCATTCTTCCCTTCCTGATCCAGATAAGAAATTTCTTATCCCCCACTCTTCAAGAAGCCTCCGTTTATATGGTTTGCGTGAAATTCATAAGCCCTAAGTTCCCCTGAGGCCAATTGTCAGCACTATCGGATCTCCTACTTATAAACTTCCTCGATATCTGTCATCTATTCTCAAACCTCTTGTAGGTAATTCCAACAGTTTTATCTTAAATTCCTTTCATTTCGTTGAAAAACTCCAAACGCTAAAAGTTAACCCAGGCAATTTGCTCGTCAGCTCCGACGTCGAATCACTCTTTACCAATGTGCCCATTCCAGACACACTTCCCATAATCTCTCAACTGTTACCTGCCACAAATATTTCAATGGAATTACTAAGGTTAATTAATTTTTGTCTATCTTCCACATATTTTCTGTACAATGGCAAGTCCTCGGAAGCTGCCATGGATTCCTCACTTTCTCTGGTCATAGCTAATATCTTCATGGAAACATTTGAGCAAGATGCTATTGACTCATCTTTCTCTACAATAAATACGGCTACAGAAACCAGTAGAATCAGTTTCAGTTCAAGCCTCAAGCCTGCGCTGAAGATACCACCTGTAAAGGTTGGCGAAACGTCGGCATCAAGTCGTGCTATTGTGACTTGGAATCCATCCGGAAGCCAAGATTTTTCAAAATTAGTATCTATTTTGATGAGAATGAACGTACGAAATTATGTTATAACACGATATTCCCCAAAATAAGGAAACATACAATCCAATTGACACAAAGTTGATGTACTTCTTCGAATTAAATGTATTGATACCGAAAGTTATCAAGACTCATCAGATTTGGAAGCATACTATGCATAAGTAAGACCATTAAAATTTCGAATATTTTTCTATTCATGGATGCCCTGAAACAAGGAGTGGTAGATAGCCATGTCTTTAGAATTCGATCTGCATGTAATTCGATTCAAGTTTGTTCATTAAAAGTTTTTCTAGCTCTTATAGTTTCAGAGATAGCATATTCTACCCCGCGTAGTTTTCTATAAGCTCCAGTGTAACAAGAATTCAGGTATATTTCCTATAATAAATCTGGAGATAGAAGTATTTTTAAGGAAAAGTACCTAATTTCATTGAAAGTGTAAGTTTTATACCTTTGCATTTAAAATCGGGTAAGTTGAACGGACACTTCTTTCTGATAAAAGAAAACTTTAAAAGTATAGCATTGATTTCCTATCATGTCTATTTTTAATTGAATGCTCATTACGTTCTATAGATTTCTTTGAAAATAGGAACACTTGTCTTTTTTGTAAGCTGATAAAGATGTTAATTCAAGTTTCATTGACAGTTTCATTAGTTCAGATCACTTTCGTACTTGGATTGAACCGAATTTAATTTTCAAGGAAATTTTCCTTCTAGTATAATCTGTCAAACACTTCCCGGAATGCGTGTAGTGTATTACAGCGAACTGCATTCAGTACTCTTTAAATTTGGGAGTTCGAATATATTGTAGACTGAAATAACAATAGTAAGGGAGGGTAAGGGGTAAACACACCTCTGTCTTCCAAGCAGAGGTATATTCAATCCTTCAATGTGTGAAAAGAATCGGAGAGCAATCCACGATGAGCAGATCCACATATTGACAGACAGTCAGGCTGCACTTAAGGCAATGGGAAGTCAGGTATGAACATGCAAAGAAGAAATTGAAATACTGGCAGACCGAGACCGCGTTAAGCTGATTTGGGTGCCGGGACATCAGGGAACGACAGGCAATGAAAAAACCGACGAACTTGCAAAAAGAGGGTCGGAGAACGCTCCAGATCCAGAACAGACCACGGGGGTACCAAAACATACAGCACCAAGTTCTGTAGAAGACTGGAAATCATGGAAAACCACAAAGAATACTGGGAAAAAATCCCAGGAAACAGACATGGGAAGAAATACATCAAGTCCCGTGTAACAAAAGAACGACAGACCTATTAGCACTAAATAGGGGAAAAATAAAAGTCGTAACAGGGCTCATGACTGGCCATGCGCCAGTAAAAGGACACCTGAACAAAATGGAGCTGTACAATGGCGACCTGACATGCAGACTTTGCGGTAAGGATACAGAAACAGTGACACACATACTGTGTAAATGCGAGGCACTGGATTGCAAAAGACAGTCAATTTTTGGAAAGCCTAACGGCGAACCAGAATTATACAGTTCCCACCCAGTAAATTACTTGTACAAACTCGTACAAGGTACAAAAATACTGGAGTGGATACCGTGAAGAAACGAAACATAGGCGAGATACAATGGGCCAGCAGGCCTAATTGTCACCGGAGGCAATAGCCAGACAAACCTACAAAGGGGGTGAAGTTTTTAGTGAGTATGTCTGGAATGGTGACTCTCACAGTAGACCTTGAGACTCAAAGGTCCCCATAAAGGGGTTTCTTCACCTCCGCAACAAAAAAAAAATAAGAAAGGTCTTCTATATGGAACAAGAAAGTCGCCATTGTTGCTGGTAGCTGCTATCAGTGAATATACGCATGACATAAACTCAGACCCACAAGAACTCATCGCTTAAAAACAATTATAAGTATGGTCTACTGGATTATGGTGAAACCCTCTATTACTTATATGGTCTTAGTGAGTGAACTACATGCTAAAGATGAATGCACACTGGCTTCAAAGCCAAAAGAAAGAGCCAAAACATTCGCTGAAATGTTTGTAACGTATTCCACTTTGCCTCCATAAGGGAAGGATTCTCCTACCACATGCCAAACATTGCCTTTCCTAAGCGCACAATTCTGCTTGTTGTCAATACTAAAAGGCTAACATACCCTGAACTTTTTGGATTCCATTCAGAAGAGTTATTCGTCTGATTGGTGGTCACACTTACGAATTCATTGTCCTCTCTAGAACGTCAAGGGGGGTGAGCTCTCCTTGTTCTAAGGATATATCCATGGTCGGTGCTCATCGTAAATTTGGTTTGTTATTCCACCACGATAAACTAGACGAGCTCAAGACCCCTTCATTGTTATGCTCGAGACCTGGCGAACTTCTTTCTAGGAAATTTCATTTTTAAGACGGAGTGAGTATAAGCGAACGAAGTCGCCTCTTGACTCGGCTTATATGGCGCAAGGTATGTCCTCGTGAAGCGCCCAAATGGTGAATGCAATCAACTTGAAATTTTGACACAAACTAGATACGATTCTCGATATTTACTGACATAAAAAGTAGTGTCTTAAGCCGTTCTCGAGTTATTGAGCAGAGTCCGTCAAAATACCCGACGCTATTCGCTATATTCGGTGCGTTAACTATCTGGCCGATTGTAGAGAGAAATATAACAATGTTTCTGCTGGTGCGGCACCCCACAAAGGGCTAGCGCCAGCGCACATACTACTTTATATCCTAACAATCGCTAATCCGTATAACTAATCTAGGTTAATCCGGTTAATCTGTATTTTATATCTAGTGTAGTCAAATGGGTATTAGACCCGTAAATCCTTGGGTAATGGATCGATTTTGATGGAACAAAGTGCATTCTCTTCAGAATGTCACCAGAAATAAAGTTGACCACTAAAAAATGCAAAAATTGACCGTTTTTGATCGAACTGTTTTTTGTTATAAACAATTTATTTATAAGCAAAATTAATGAATTCGACCAAAACTCCGAATTTAGGGTCGTTATCAGATAATTTTAGTATTCTGTGTTCAATTTTATCGTCAATATCTTTGAATGTATACCCACAATTTTGCTAATTTGTTATAACCAAATTATATTTAATATTAAATATACGAATTTGACCAAAATGTCGAGTTTATATTGGTTGTCGGATAATTTTGGCCTCCTGAGTACGATTTTATTGCTACTATGGTCTTTAAATGCATACATACATTTTTGAATTGTTATAAACAATTATATTTATTAATAAAAATACGAATTTGACCAAACATCGAGTTTATAGTTGTTTTCGAATAATTTTGGCTTCTTTGCTATTATGGTCTTTGAATGTATACATGAATTTTTGAATTGTTATAAACAATTATGTTTGTTAATAAAATTACGAATTTGACCAAAATATTGAGTTTATAGTTGTTTTCGGATAATTTTGGCCTCTTGATAACGATTTCATTGCTATTATGGTCTTTAAATGCATACATAAGTTTTTGAATTGTTATAAACAATTACGTTTATTATTAAATATACGAATTTGACCAAAATTTCGAGTTTATAGTCATTGTCGGATAATTTTGGCCTCCTGAGTACGATTTCATTGCTTTTATGGTCTTCAAGTGCATCCTAAGTTTTTGAATTGTTATAAATAATTCATTCATCAACAAATGAAGAAAAAAGGAATGTGACATTCTTATTCGTTTTTATATAATATGCACACTCAGAACTTGATTTTTTTGACAAAACATAATTGTTATAATGTAAATTCATGTATGTTTTTTAAGACCATAATAGCAATAAATTTGTGTATTTAATAATTAATATAATTTGTTTATAACAAACCGACCCTAAAGTCGGAGTTGATAAATAAATTGTTTATAACAAAAAATAGTCTTTATCCGATCAAAAACGTTCAAATTTTGCATTTCTTAGAAATGTTTATGCAATAATAATATATAATAATAATAATAATCTTTATTTGCCATACATTTGTTACATTTCAACATATTAATTTAAAATTTAATCTCAAAAATGAGCTAATTAAATTGTTTATTTATGGTTTATAAGCCATTTGCTCAACTTCATTCGAGGTCACTTTTTTTCTGATGACAATCTGAAGAGAATGCACTTTGTGCCATCAAAATCGATCCATTTCCCAAGGATGTACGGGTTTGGCCTATTTTTATACCAATTTGACTGCACTAGTCCTGTAATACATAGAACACACAATATAAAAATATAAGAACAGATAAGTTTTCAGAGTTCGAGTCAAGGCGGAGTGAGCGTAGCGACACACATACACACCTACATACACACGGCACCCTCACACGGCATGCACCACCCCTACAACTGATTTCTATGGTTTAATGATGTATGATACATCCAATTACAATTCCTGAAGAAAAATCTTAGATACACAATTTTCACAACTTCTGGTGTATTTTTTACTTTATCATCTGGACTAAATATAAAAAGAAAACTTACTAGCAAAATATAAGTTGATAGTATCAAGAGCTAAAGAACAAACAAAAACTACTTCTGCGGACAACAAAGAATACATATAGAAATATATCTTTAGAGTATTTTACTAAACAAAAGCAAATTTTATGCAATGTTCTCATTAACCATCACAAATAGCATACTTTCAGAATCTCTGATCCGAGTGAACTGACATTGTTGATAATGAATAGACGAAATAATTTTTCAAGTCTCATGAATCATGACCATGAGTAATTGCTTAAGAGTGTTTCCATTCATTTTACCGTTTTATATAATAGAATACCGCTAATTGACAACCGTTATACTAAAATAATAAAAAGCATTAAAACTCCTATGTTACATTGTAATTTAAGCGGTGCAAATGTGAAAAATGGTTAAAGTGATAACTTATAAAACGATTTATAGGTATTGGAATGCAATTGGCCATAATAATGTCGAGCAAAAGTAATTTGCCAAAGTGACTCCGAGTATCCTAAGTAAAACTTCCATAATGACTTTTCTAGTTGAGTATGATTAAAGGAATTCTCACAAATAGGGTTTCTTTAAATTTAAATTTTTACGAACCCAATTTAATGTAATAAAGAAATTGTATTGAAATTGTGATTGTGTTTCTTTCAGTCAACTACTCTACAAAATTATTGGAAGAACTTAGAACTTAATGGAAGCAGCTTTCAACTTTCTGACATAAATATATACGGCGGGGGAGTGTTGTTGCCTAAACCGGCGATACGTACTATTCGAAATAGATACAATAATTCTAATTCGCTTCAAAATATACAGGATGTTTCTAAATTGCTTCAAATACTCTACAGGGTGATTCGTCTCTGAAAAGCTGGAGGTAAAAAATGGTTTTTATTCATTTTCTACGCTTTGAAAATAGTGAAAAAAAATGAAATTCAGTTGACAACTTGTACTAAAGGAAAGACAATTTGTGACATTTTTCAACTGTAAAATGTGACTAGTGGGTGTATAAATACCCCTAGGATATTTCAGAATTTTCAAACATGTCAAAATTTCATGACGAAAAACTCTACTCAGAAAGGAACAAATGCTTACAAACTTTTTCCTAATGTTTTTTTCGAAAAATCAATAAGAAAAAAATTTCGTTGACAGATTATACGTACATAACTACCAAATATAAGCAAGAACGAACTAATAATAATAATAATAATAGAAATCACAATTCATGTTTTAAATGTATGTCTACTAGAAGGCACCACCACCACCAAATGCAAAAATCTAATGGTTTTAAATCCGGTAGAAAAAAACCGTTCGTACCTAACAGGTTAATTGTTCAATTTTAAAATGTATCCATTTTCATCTCATTGTAATCGTGTTTATTTTAAATTTACCTTATTGACATAGCTAGAAAATAGAAAAATCCAAATGGTTTTTTGTAAAAATGACTAGTTTAATATTATCCTAAAATACTTACTCTGAAGAAGCAATAAATTATTGCGAAATATTGGTATAGAAAAAACAGTTTTCTTTTGATTGCACAACTACAGTCCCGTTATGAAACTTTGTGTCATAAGTTTTGTGTCAAATTCCGTGGACTCTCCCCCTAAAATAACCTGTATTTCTTGTTTCCTCCCAAGATGAATTTCTAAGCGTTATGTACTATCTAAAATAGGGTTTAATAATACCAATAATAATCAATCACTTTATTTCTAGTACACAATCTTACAAATCAGTCTCACGGCCATAACTTCCGTGTAGGTACTCCAATTTTTTCATTTCTTTAAGCACTTTTAAATCAGCAACATGAGAATTGTATACTTGTTGGAAGATCACGAACACAACTACGATATGGTTTATCGAAGGAGCTTTAGTAATGAGACCAGTTGTGTTCCTTCCCAAAAAGTAAGCAGATAGTCAGTGATGAATGAACCACAATACTGGTGCCAAAATCTACTTACCAGTAACATCAATTCTCAATCTTGAGGCATGTCTCCTTTGAAGAAATCGGCCCAGGAATGTATCCCTGAAGGTATAAATCCAGGCCTCATAGGACGCTGTTTAGAACGACCGTGAAACGGACCCGCTTGGGTCGGTTTTAATTGGCCCAGCTAGCTCAATTTAAATCGATTATTCTCAGGGCTCGTAGTGAAACGTGCCTTGTGTTTCAAGACTGTGAATTGCCCGAGCGCCAACTGCTTGAAAAAAAACTATAAAACTGAATGAATTCACAGTCAAGAATACAAGCACTACGAGGTGGTTAAACAGTTGATGGAAATTCAGAAAACAATACAAGTTCAACTTAACAATTCGTATATTCCACAGAATTTGAATTATAACATAATATAAATCACAAATTTTTAGAATTCCAATTAGGAATAAAAATAGTATTGAATTCGTAGAAACAATTAGAAAATTAAATCAAATCGTAACATAAATGAAATTTGAGTAAACGATTATTAAATTAAATTGGTTTGTAACATAAAGTGAATTAATATAAAACAATTAATAAATTAACTCAATTATTAAATTTAAAAGAACTAATTTTCCAATAAGAGGACTTACAGAATACCTCGAATAGTTCTATAA
Source organism: Endomychus coccineus (assembly GCA_958510875.1). Taxonomy (NCBI): domain Eukaryota; kingdom Metazoa; phylum Arthropoda; class Insecta; order Coleoptera; family Endomychidae; genus Endomychus; species Endomychus coccineus. The sequence goes on along the minus strand of OY294071.1, from coordinate 15,697,022 downwards.
AAAATTAGTGGAATACAACTTCGGATAAACAACAAAATCAGAGAATGAAATTATGGTCATTCAAACAAGAAAATGTTACCCTCCTTGGAACTCGTAGGAACTGGAAGTCGGTCCTGTTAGGAAAGTCACTATACCGCCTGGGAGTGAAGGGGTGAGGAACCTCAGACGTTCAAACCCTGTAAATTCAAAGAACGAACAGTACCTGACTTGAGATCAAAAGGACAAGCAACACCGTCGGTTGGAATAACCAAGTGATTCCACAACCGATAATGTTATCTTTCCCAAATTGCGAAGACACTAGTACAAAATGGATATCTTGATGAGATATCAATTTAGACAAAATTTTAATTTAATCTGAAGGAAATAAACAATTACAATTGATTTTTAAAATTAGCAAAAAGTTAACATGTGACTAAAAGAATAATGATTATATTTATATCTGGAAAAATATTATTTGAACTGTTGAAAATTTGCTAGATAGCATAAAATTCTGGTTTGCTTGAAAAGAATTATACACGTGGATTGATACTGTAAACTGTGATCACTCCCTAACGGCGTGACAGTGTCAAAAATATATACTTATACCTAATAAGCAGTAATTAGGTTAATTCACCATTAACAACCTTTACGGCACGTGGGTCTAATAAGACCACCCTATGTATCAAGTACTAGGTTAACAAAATGGCGATCTTCAGGATCGCGCAACTAACATGTGCTCAAATTACAGGTTAAAGTAAAGGTGAAAATTAAATATTGACTGTAACAGCTGCTCACGACTCGTCAGAGTAATTCTAGACAGTGACTAAAACAATCCCGGTAGTGATTGAAAAGATAAACCTGGATTCATGCTAGATGCAAATTTGATTGTGTTATTTATTAGAGCAAGTCGAGAAATTCCTCTGAAATATAACCACACGCGGGTACTTTACATCCAGGCGTTGAATAACAAACTAAATCAAATTATCTGTAGCCCGGTGTGCATCATATTTCAGAAGTTCAAAAAATTAAGAATGTATGCAAAGAATATGAAATACTCGACTTACCCTATCAAAGATTAACAACACAATGGGGTCTCTTCGATTTCCGCTATCCTACATTCCCACTCCCTGATATATAGTGACATCTCATGACATGAGAGGTAGTTTCAGAAATCGATATCATTGACTGGCAGATGTCTTTAATTAATCAGTTGCATGATTACTAACGAAAATAAATCTAATCCGTTTAATAAATAGTTCTATATAATCACGTAACGACCTGTTCGTTACAACCGACTGACGAAAGCGAAGGATTAGAATTTGGTAATGTAGCGTAACACATTTGGGAATAAGCTGTGAACGAATTACTGAAAATTTCTTTATTGAAAATTTCGATAAATCTCAATATATCTTCCGGTTATTTTCTATTGCAAAAATGGTGAACTATCAATTTCTGGCTAATGACGAAGGATTAATTCAGAAAATAGAAGTGGATAAAATATATCTATGATTTTGAACCTATTACTACACTCCAAACTTCCTGTGATCTATTTCGAAATGTATGTAACCAACAATCCAAATTCCAAAACATTGTATCTGTAAAGAACGATATTTCCAGTTACTGAGAGACTATTACCCAGAATTAATCAAGTTCTAGTTTCAAGTAAAAAGTCCTAACTAGCTACTGTATTTCAATTTGTTCAACTTCAAATTGTTCAGGGCTCATATTATCCAACGTACAAGATGACAAAGAGTAAGAAATTTTCCTCGTTTCTGTATAATATGATTAAATTTACTTTATATGGAACTACCACGAGGACGTCTAGTTCTCATTTTAATTTGAAACGAATGTTGACTTTTTCATCCACACCAATGAAAAGCGTTATATGTCTATGTATTTTTATTATTTACATTTCAATACACTGTTTATATATGCAAATAGGATTTTAGTCTTCCGTCTTACTTTTACTTCATCTTCCTGTGGCTTAATAGTGTTTTCCTAAATGTTGAAAATATTAAATTAAACCAGCTTACCTAACTTAATTTGTTAACCTAAATGACATATATTGATAAGTAATGGAAACATTCAGGTGGGGTTTGCTCCAACAGATTTCATAAATTCATTAGCTGAATACAAGTATAATTCTGGTGCATCACAATTTTTCATGGTTCTACTACTGTACTAAGAAACATAATGACACTTTCATCTCACATGAACAGCAAAAACATTTGTCCGAACATACAGAACCGGTTTCGAACAGATGGTATCGGATACGTGAAATCGATTTGAATTACTCTCACTTGATTACCGATTTGAAAACATTTGGCACTAAGCGTTCAGAATAAGAGCGGCTCAATAGTACTCAGAATAGGCAATGATAAATTCGAAGCGGAACCAACTCGGATCGATTAGGAAGGAACCTTTAGACTCGGTGGCAGCGGTGCCATAGTATTTTGATTTTTACCCATTGCGTAGCTTTTGTTTCTATTGAATAAGGACCTGTGTGTGACTAGAATAATTAGTAATTTTTCACTAGTTGAATTATGAAATCTTTGTTTGGGTCAGTTCACAAAATATTGATTATACAAATTCTGGAAGCAGACCATTGATTCAGTAATCACTTAATTTTGAACGCAAATACTCTTCAGAAACTTATAGAGAGCTAGCTCAGAATAACCCTTGTACAATTTGTTCTTGATAACTTTCCTATAACAGATTCGAAATTTTTTATTGATCGGTTCAATTTGTTGATTCCACAACTGTCCCGTATGCTCTGATTTGAAAATAAAGAAATATCTATGGAAGTAAGCAGAAACTGAACATCTTCCAATGAGTGGCTATTTAAATTATTGAACTTCATGTTGTTTGGTATTGGTAGCTAATAATGTCATGAAAATTACAAAGGGATTGCGTTGTCCATTTTTCCCAATTTTGGGGCTTGTGCCAATTTTTCGTTTGAAAGTTCCTCATCTATATCATATATTTGTTGAATTCTGCGCGAGTCTAACTTTTAAGCGGTTTTTTGTTTCGAAGGGGTATATATTGATTTAATTATTAGCTCCAAATATTAATCTATGAAAAAAATCGATGGTGGAAGCCGTTACTTTATGGTAAATTATCATTTTGATTATATGAAAGAATAACTACTTTGTTTTTATACCACTTTTATTGATAATAACGTGAAGACGTAACTATAGTTTCATCACCGAAGTGCCATTATCAAACAAATAAAAAATATATTTCTATTTTCTATTTGTTTGATAATGGCACTTCGGTGTTGAAACTATAGTTACGTATTCACGTTATTATCAATAAAAGTGGTATAAAAACAAAGTAGCTATTCTTTCATTAATCTATGAAATTGAAAACAGTATTTTGGAGAAGTGGCTTATCTGTTTTGGAGATATTCGTATCTGATATATGAAATTTTCCTGATGATATATGATGCACCTTTATGTACTGCTTGATCGAACTCAACTCATTATTTCTCTGGACCAGATCTGGATTGATTCATTCAGTGTTACTACCAGAGCAAACCCTGTATAACAAGTTGCTGAGAAACTCAATATAACGTTCTTTACTCTTATTCCAACATAAATCTTGATATTGAATTCAGATGTAATGTTTTAATCAGGACTTGCATTTCAAACACAAAGAAAATAACTATTATTAAAAGTACTTTGTAATATATGTTTGAAGAAGCTAAGAAGTTAGGGAAACTAGTTACATTTATTTATAATTATATAAAATTAGTGAAAATTAAACTTTTAACAGTTATTTTATTTAAGCTTGGAATGGATTTTCATTACGTTATGACTGATTCTATTCAATTATGTTTCATTTACAAATGCTCAAGTGAAAACTGAAATTTGTTTGAATGAACAAAATTATTGTATCATAAAGTTTGGTTAGTCAGCAACTGATCTCTAATACACAGTTCACAATGAATTAAAATTAGTAGTCATCGAACAAAAATACAATTTCCTAAAACAATTATCATAGTCTACGGTTTTATTAGTACCCTGTCAAGTTTAAGGTATATATTATAAACGAAGTACAAAAGAATATCAAGTGTTGTTGTCTATTTTATACCCTCCATTTCGAATAAATGTTACTGTAACAATAACAAGAAATTCGAATGCTGTATTTTCCATCAAAGCCATAGAAGCAAAGCAGTTCTTATGCATTTTTGGTTGGAAACATTGCGATACATTCTTGAAACCTTTAACTAATTACTTGCTGATCAGCCATAATTTGATATTAAAAGAATTGTTTCTCAAAGAGTATATCATGAAATTCAAGTAATCTTAAGTCTTGAAAATGTTGAATGAATGCAAAATTTCATCGCAAACGGTTTTGGACATTCTGCCCACAGGAGCTACATCTTCCTCAGCAACTTTAGCAGCTTATATTTCGAAAAAAGAGCATTGTCATTGCCTTTCCATTTTTCCGATTGAAAGCTTGATACTAAATTTGGTAGAGAATATGGACGGTACTCATATGTACGTATATCAGCATATCTAGTATAGTTCACTTTTTCCAAGGAGATGGAAGTAATAGAAAGAAGTCGGAGATGGAATTTTGAGGTTTAGTGTCCACCAAAATGAAAAAATATATACAACATGAAACGACATGAGAATTCAGAACTTTAATTACCAGAAATCATTTTCAAACATAATTAGAGTTCTACAAATAGAATTTTCGAATCATTTTGGGATGAAGATGTGATTTACTTATTCGTTATCCTTTTGAACACAAACAGAGGAATATCATCCGAAATGAATGAAGTATTTCTATCGAATTCCATTACTTAGTGGATATAATAGATGTGAAATATCGATATCCTCACAGGACGTAATGGACCGATTATCTCGTCGAATATAGACATCAACTGCTCCACTAATTTTGCTCCTGAAATGTAATGGATTTTTGAATCCATTATTGAATGTAGGTTTCTGCTAGAATGATTGTACTTCGTAGGGTTATGTTGTATGGATTAGGAGATATCAAAGGGGAAAGTGAGAAATATGAGACCTTGAAGGATTGGATTTGGGTCTTTCTGTGATTATTCAGCATGCAGGAATGTTAGCTACACTATCACGAGAAAACACAATTCCAATTTTCAACAAACATTTCCACATTTTTATTCAACTCTATGACAAACTTCAAGTAAGTCATGTCAGTCTCGTTCCATTTCACATAGTGTGCCTTCGAATTACCCATTGTAACCAATTTCACTACCAATATAGAGTCTTCCTTTTCTAGATCGGTCAGTAACATTACAATCTAATAGTTCTAGGCAGCTGTTTCGTTCTCATCAGTAGAACGAGGAAGCTTGCAACGTTACTGATCGACCTCTGTTGATGGTATACATAACCACCCTATGGTATAGTAGAAATACTACTTGACTACTTGAGTTCACCAGATGGCGTAACCAAACCGAACCATCTGGCGCGCTGAAGTAGTCTCATGCAGTAACTTTTGAAAAGTTCGAGAAATCGATCTGTTAATGTCATACATGGTTTATTTCCCAGTGGGACATCTCGTAGATGACGTCTGATACTTTGGTCTTTCTACCATACTGTAGGGTGGCTATTTAACGAAAAATGAGAAGAGTATTCTACATGGTTTTGACAAAATCCGCAATGTCATAACTGGTGTCAAGTCTTAGCACCTCTGGTTCACGTCCCTTTCTGATCTGAGTTCCACTCTATGAAGAATATATTCGAATTTAGGCACTGAATAGGTCAGAGCTCTATCGTTTGCTGATTCCAATATTTTCTGGGATAAGATGTCTTTACTTTGCCAACGCTCATTTGAAATATTTCAACTTCTATGGTCGCGTAGTATATAAATTGGGATTCCTCGAGTTTGAATTTAGAAGCAAGCCAACCAGTTTTTTGTTCAGTATCTTAGTGGGAGAGAATGAAACCGTATAACATCGCGTTTCTAAATGCGAATAACTAGCAGTACAATGTTATTAATATAGCCAATCTTGTATCACGAAGAAGGAATAGTTATTATTTTCGTGAAGTTATATTTCATATCTGACCGATGTAAAATATGAGTGATACGTTAACACAACGGCCAGTTGTTCTTATATCACGCTCAAAACAAGAATGCAATAGCCTTCGTTGAGAATATTCTGCCCCGAAATTTGGCGAGTAATAAAAACACTATTTCATGCTCTATTTCTCATCATGTGACCAACAAGCCGAAGATTCGTAATAGCTTAATATGAAATTTTATGCACTATTTAACCTCGCTATATAATTTTTTTCATTTGAATGGCCCTATAGAATATGCTTCTTGAGTTTGATTAAAAGGGATATTTTATTTGTTGACTAGCGTATATTTCGAGAAGATCTAATCGTGAAGATGTGATTGCAGCAAGAAAAGAAAAACATTGAAAATGAGGTTTCTATTCGGTATTAAATTGCTTCTCTTCATATTAGAAATGAGTAATGAATAAGTTTCACTCAAATGAGAAGATAAATATACGTAGTTATAATGGGACGTCATGGACTTCTTTTAGTTCAGGATTTGATTGCAGATATTAATGAATGTCAGTGTAGGAGTGGAAACATTGGAATAGTTGGAATACTTACTAATTTGGTGATATATGGAGACCTTTATAAAACGCAAGCGCAATTGCATAATAACTTAACTTATTTGGATCGTGTCCATATTATGATAATTATTACATCCAATAAACAGTTAAAAATTCAGTAACCTAACTTGACAGTTTGCTAAAATACTAAAATTAGCCGTGGTGTATAGTTTAATTGTTACATTCCAATTAATATATAATAATTAAAGGACATTTTTCTTCTCTGCGACTTCCCGAATAAGTTTTGGGATTTAACGATTGGAAAGAAAGCTCCAGCTCTAGTGACAATGACTGAGCTCTATGAGTGAACAACTTGGTTTTACATATTCTAACTAATTCAATATTCCCCAATAAGCCTAAATTCAAGTAGTATAATTATATTACTCATTCGTAAACATTCATTGAAGCTTGACTGTTACAACCACTGAATACTTCTCAAGAGTAGATAGTTGTTTCGAAACATATTTCAAAGATTCCAGTAATATGTTCCGAATTGAGTATAATGATTTGCATTACTGTAATGAGAAAAGTCGGAATTCTTTTCCTTCTAGAACCCAATTGACGTTTGGAAAAGATTTGCTCGTCAATAATCTACAAAAGCTTGGTTATTGCCTTCTGTTATACATCCAGCTCTACGATCTTAATGTTGGCAAGTTGGATGATATGTGTATCAGTTTTAATTCCATTAATCATCTTGTGTATTGTTGAACCATCGTTGGATAGTGGTTGATGATTAATTTTTTTATTACATCTTGTATATTACGGAGAATATAAGATTTAGCAAAGTTTCATGTGTCCCAATTTTCAGATTGCAATGACCATTGATTCTTAGACCATATTGGTGTAGAGGTGATTATAATGAGATATCAATATTATTGTGTTAGATAAAGTACCAACATTCTTCTTATACTATGATGATTTCTGTGATGTTGACAAGAGTAAAAACATTATTTGACTATTTTGTGGCCATGCTGATTCCTGGAGCTGCAAGAACAGTGGGAATTTTATTTGTGAACTGACAATTTTTGAGTTTCTTAGGATAGAAATATAATATTGATTAGGTAGTCAACTTCCATTAATTAAATAGTCTCCTTTTGAAACTTAATGGTTAAGTTTTTAGGAGATAGTTGGTAATTAAATCAATGATCACCCATTCATTAGCAAATCCAATATTCTCATTTCCAGTGACAATAACATGAAATAGAGGCTTTATTTCAAAGGTAGATGACAATAGCAGATTATGTTCTCTCCTTGGATCCTCTTACTTGGAAACATTTTGGTTGTGCTCAATCATCAACACAAAATAAGGTGGGGACAAATTTGGATTATCAACTCATCATCAAGACACGGAATAGATCACACCTTGGTACCTGACCTGCTCTCGCAGAGACTGATAACGGCGCATCATAATGGCAGCGTCACCCGAGGGTGCCCTCAGGGAGTAGTACTGTCTTCTTTGATACCTGGTGGTGGACAACTTGTTAGACGAGCTGAATGAGGCTGGGTTTTAAGCGCAATCCTACGCAGACGACTTGGCATCTGTGCCCCTCGGGAGACAGAGTGACTTCTAAGCTTGTCTTGGAGTGCAGGGAAACTCTGGCTGAATTAGCCAGAAGGAACAAACTCCAGCTAGTGTGGGTACCCACCCACTCTGGCGTGAAGGGAAACGAAGTACCCAAACGGGGTTCCATGAGTGCCCCTAGCCCCGATTCAACGATCGGAATTTCATCGACCACCGGGCTCCACACCGTCAAGGATCTAAGTGGCTGTCGGTCTGGGGTGGTGCCCCCAGCATGGGGCAGGCGAAGCTTCACATTAGGTAGTTCTCGTTTAAATTCTCTAATGACCTATTCTCTATGAGCAGGAGAGGCCAAAAACTGTTGACAGGACTCCTCACAGGACACTGTTGAAGACCCAGATTGTGGTAGATGTGGAGAGGCGGACGAAACTGCATCTCACATCCTAGCAGAATGTCCAGCATTGGTTTCTCTTAGGCTACAACACCGCGGCAGTACACATATGCCGCTTGAAGCCATAAGAGATATAAGTCCATGCAAAATCTTAGCCTTCGGCACTGCCTTAAGCCTGATGGAATGATTCTTGTATTAAGGGGCACACAATGGATCGAATCAAGCGGTCTAAGTGCTCCGGACTTGTTTGCCCTCGTTTTGATTGATTGGTTGATTGAACTCCGAAACATCTCTGACTTGATTGTTTTCTCTTTCTAATAATAAGAGAAATATCAATATATTAATGTTAATTTGGGATATAGAGTATATAGATCTCAAGTCATAGGATGAATCAAAGGAATTTCAGGAATATATCTTGTTTCCGCCAACTTTAAATAGAATGCATTGCTTCCGTCTCAAATTGTTGTTTCCTATGGTAATATTTATGCTAAATTATAATTATATATCCATAAAAGATCGAAATTGGTTCTAATTATACACATTTGTTTTAAAACATTTTTCACAAATTGTTTTCAATCTGTAACACAGATATATAGCTTTATTTACAATTATGATCACAATGAAAGTCATAACATTTATTATCTGTTGGATGCTAGAAAAGCTACATATATTTGATATTTTCATGAATTGCTAAAAGTTTAATAAAATATAAAACATATCCCAGCCATACAATCATTGATTATAATATATAGTTTAATACAAATTAAAAGCATTCTAACTGTTGTATACCGCTATAATCAAATTAAATATAATAGGTAAATTATTAAATAATTTGTGAATATACCCTTCGGTATAGTTTTTTAAATTGTTTCAACGCTAAATACACCAAATAACAAAGAATAATTCAAGCAAAAATTAAACATACTGTTTATAGCATATGAATGATTTGTTTGCCATACGAAACTGCACTTGTTGAAAGGTGGCGACATCTATGTTATAACAAAATAGGTGTGGAAGGTCTTTGTATTGTGGTTGATGACCTTTCCTTTTTTTTTCAGTTAGGTCTCCGATATTTTTTTTGTTATTAGTTTCAGAAGTTCAGTTCCTCTACCTATACACCTCTGTATCACTTGTGTCGTTACTAAATCACTAGCTATCTAGGGTCCTTGGGTTCTATTACTCCAGGCAAATAAGACGAAAAAAGCTCATATCACAGACCTCTCTGTACGGCGGGATCTTTTGACATCTAGAAACCAATGTCACTGACGCGAAAGCTGGCGCGGGGGTGCGTTGAGATATGTAGATATATATGTATATATTTGATTTATAGCCAATATCTCAAAAACCAATCAATGTATCAAAAAAAGTTTCGAGCGAGTTTTAGAAAATAAAAATTGCCATATAAAATCATCTATAACATTTTTTGATTTTCCGCGCGGTTTCCGCGTAAAATGCGTTAAGCCGCGTTATATATATATATATATTTCATGTTTCCTCGCTATGTTATCCAAAAAACGTTATTATCTCGAAAATTAAGCTCTTTCTTGAAAACATGGAAAATGACACGTTGGCCTCTGATATCGAAGTGAAAATTTTATGATTTTACAAGAATTTTCCACAAATTTTAATCTTTATACTTAGTTATAGCACAGAGCTATTACATTTTTTCTTTAAGGCTTACTGCGAAATTAACGATTAATTGCGAAAAATATGCCTAAATACGATTTTATGATTTTCCGTGGAAAATCTGACTTTTCTAATAACGTTCGATTTGAAAGAAAATAAAAGTTGTTCAACATGTATTTTCCTTTCAAACGAACGTTATTAGAAAAGTCAGATTTTCCACGGAAAATCGTACTTAGGCATATTTTTCGCAATAATTCGTTAATTTGGCAGACAGTAAGCCTTAAAGAAAAAATGTAATAGCTCTTTGATATATTCAGGGATATAACTAAGTATGAAAAGTGAAAATTGTGGAAAATTCTTGGAAAATCATGGAATTTTCACTTCGATATCAGCGTCAAACGTGTCATTTTCTAAGTTTTAAAGGAAATGCTTAATTTTCGAGATATTAACGTTTTTTTGGGTAACAAAGCAAGGAAACATGAAATATGTATATATAAAACGCGGTTTAACGTATTTTACGCGGAAACCGCTGATAAAATAGTAAAATGTCATGGATGATTTTTTGTGGAAATTTTTATTTTCTATAACTTTTGTTCAAAACTTTTTTCGATACATTGCTTGGTTTTTGAGATATTGGCTATAAATCATATATATACACACTTATATATATATATATATATATATATATATATATATATATATATATATATGTAGAACTGGATTCTCGGGTATTGATCCGCGTTGTGTGGTTTCGGTCCTCAAAAGGACCAATTTCACGACGTTTCGGCAAAGTCGCATTTGCCATCTTCAGGTGATTCGACCGTAGAGTCTGGAAAATCTAGGCGAAGTTCGCTGAAGATGGCAAATGCGACTTTGCCGAAACGTCGTGAAATTGGTCCTTTTGAGGACCGAAACCACACAACGCGGATCAATACCCGAGAATCCAGTTCTACACATTACGTCCGCGAGAACCTAAGAAGAAACATATATATATATATATATATATATATATATATATATATATATATATATATATATATATATATATATATATATATATATATATATATATATAAATAAAACTAATAATAGTAGGATTGCGTAGCAAGTAAAAGAGAACTCTTTAAAGGTTATCCAAGCTTTCGGAAATATTTATTTCCATCCTCAGGGAAACTACAATAATTTACAGTTACAAAGATAAAATTGTTATAAAATAACCTATATGACTTACAACTTTGATGAGGTTGATTACAGAGATGTTAACATTCTGATGGAAAACGTTCACAGCGATGAGGATGATGAGTAATAAATTATATTTGTGATTCATTTGAATTGAAGATTAGTATACTTTATAAGATTAATATATTCCAATTACGACAGATATTACAACAACCACGCGGTTTTAGAAGTGACAACAGAATAAATAGAATTGACACGTCACACTGAAATATGCATCAAGAACAATGCAATTAATTAAGAAGGATGTCATCATCTATGATTTGATTGGATATTCTATTATTCCTGTCAACGTTATTATTTGATAAATTTATGTCTAAGGTCAATAAATAAGAGTAAATTTCACTCAAATGGTTAATGTCTGTTTTTTTATTTATGCAATTCTTTTCTTCAAAAATGTGTGCCATTTCTAAAAAGGATCTTTTATTTGAGAGTGTCTCACTAGCTAAAACCTTCACTGATTCAAAATTCATACAATGGTCAAAATTATTAACATGTTCAGCCAAAGCACATCTTTCAGGATGTAATCTACAATCGCTTTTATGAGAAGTGATTCTGGCACTTAAGGTTCGTGCGGTTTGTCCAACATACTTCTTATCACAGTTAAGACAAGGTATACTATAAACAAAATTCGTTTGTGACGTTAGAGGAGTTTTATCTTTTAATTTACTATGTAAGGTTTTTATCGTTAAAACTGTTCTATTTGCTATTTTAAAATTTGAGAGATTATGAAAAATTCTGGATAATTTAGGAGTGATCTCTTTAATATAAGGTAAAGATGTGAATGTAATATGCTCTGGTTCAATATTAACTGCACTGCCATCAATGACATTGTGTGAAGAGTTCACCACTGTTAACAATTCAGGGACAGACGAAGTATTAAACAAAATATTCTTTACCATACTTGAAGGGTATGCGTTATCTATGAAGAGGTTCAAAAGGATATTTAAATTTTTATTATGAAAACTGATGTCAGAAATTCTTACCACTCTATTTTTCATTTGTTTGACTAAATTCACTTTCATAGATTGTTTATGATACGACATATAGTTTATGTATCTACCTGAACTACAAGGTTTTCTGTACCAATCTATTAAAATTCTATTATCACTTGTTCTTATGAATTTTGTATCTAGAAATGGTACTGACTGTGCACAATCTTCAGTTTCGATGGTGAATTGTATATGAGGGTCAAAACTATTAAGGGTGTCAAGGATTTCATCAATACAATTGTTAGGTAGAGAAATAATGATGTCATCTACATATTTTTTAATAAAATGTGGTTTAAACGATAAAACTGGTAATACTGTGTCCAATATATCATCCATCACATAGGCTGCTAAAATTGGTGAAATTGAAGCCCCCATGGGAGTTCCAAACGTTTGTTTATAAAGACATTAACCATTTGAGTGAAATTTACTCTTATTTATTGACCTTAGACATAAATTTATCAAATAATAACGTTGACAGGAATAATAGAATATCCAATCAAATCATAGATGATGACATCCTTCTTAATTAATTGCATTGTTCTTGATGCATATTTCAGTGTGACGTGTCAATTCTATGGTTAGGTTGATTATTCTGTTGTCACTTCTAAAACCGCGTGGTTGTTGTAATATCTGTCGTAATTGGAATATATTAATCTTATAAAGTATACTAATCTTCAATTCAAATGAATCACAAATATAATTTATTACTCATCATCCTCATCGCTGTGAACGTTTTCCATCAGAATGTTAACATCTCTGTAATCAACCTCATCAAAGTTGTAAGTCATATAGGTTATTTTATAACAATTTTATCTTTGTAACTGTAAATTATTGTAGTTTCCCTGAGGATGGAAAATCTAGGCGAACAGTTCGCCTAGATTTTCCAGACTCTACGGTCGAATCACCTGAAGATGGCAAATGCGACTTTGCCGAAACGTCGTGAAATTGGTCCTTTTGAGGACCGAAACCACACAACGCGGATCAATACCCGAGAATCCAGTTCTACTATATATATATATATATCACAACGCACCCCCGCGCCAGCATTCGCGTCAGTGACATCAGTTTTTAGATGTCAAAACCTACATTTTTCTAAAAAAAATCCCGCCGTACAGTGAGGTCTGTGGAAAATGTCTTATTTGCCTGGAGTATATCACGATCTAATGGTTTATTGACAAACATAATAAAAACTTTACGTACATTGTACTAAAAGTAAACTTCACACATTATGTAAACTTTACATAAATTATATTAAAGCATTTGATGACTCATATTAACGTGAATTTTACACAAATTGTATATAAATCTGGTTATCCTGGGTGCAGAACTATAAATTTCAGCCGTGTTACGCATAATACAGATAAAGATGAATGATTAGATGTTTACAATCTTCATATTCAGTGTTATTAAGAGTTGTGTCAGAGTCCAAAGAACTTAGAAAAATCTGAGCCAAAAAAACTAACTCAAGGGGAGCCATGGCCACCATCCTCCCCGTGGATCCGCCCGTGGTTGAGCAGGCTCATACTTTCAATATCTACCATTTACTTTTGATTCCAAATAAAACACGTCGATTTCGATTTCAAAATGAACATTTTGAAATTTCGAATAGCAACTCCCTAAATTATGAAATATAATTTTCAAGATGTAAAAAAGATCAATAAGGATTTATGATGAATAAATATTGATTGCAACTGTGCATTTCGATGGATCTAAGTATGCTTTAATAGATGTGTGTATCTAGCGTGGAACAATTCAAATATTATACTACATATATTTACATTTAGCACAAAAGAATTTTTCATAAGATCATATTTTTTATTTCAAAATAAAAACTGTTATTCCCAAAATATCTCTTCAGCTTCTGATATTCATAGAATTACTTATCAAATTTCTACAAAATTATGTCCATTCAAAATTAAAACGTTCTTCTTTTTCGGAAAATATATAGAACAAATAATTATTCTCCTCTTTGGCGTAAAATGCTCACAAATGCTGTAATGGCGAATACTCGGAAATCACTCATTGTAACGTAAATATTGAATGTGAAGAAATATTAAGTAGCTTATGAAGATGACGCTTACTGAAATTTTGAATGGAATAAAGTATATAGATAATAAATATATTTTTAGACATATATTCATGTGAATTTATAACATTGGTATAAACTAAGTGCGATCTACCCTAAAACTCATAATAATTCATCTATACCTAATTAATCAGTCTTTATTTAAAATAGATTATACATATAAACAATTGTACACTCATATTTGGTTTTAAGCGTTCTCACTTACATTTTAACTTACCGAACTAAAGTTTACCAATCTAGCACATTTCTACAAGTACGCATAAGATTCACCGTAGTCCATGATACACTACAACAGGAATTATCCACAATGGTATTGGATAATTGCTCCCACCTGCAACAAATAATTACAATAATTATGATATTGGTGGTAGGAACATCAATGTTGTATTAAGCTAAATGTGAAATTGATACGGTACTGTACAGTGTGCCCATCGGATCCCGTAAGTCAGGGCGCTACATCCGTTTTTGTTTAATATTTAAGGGCAAGTTTTCATGGTAAAAAAATGTATATTTATAAATACTCTCGCTGCGAGGTTTGTTGACTTGTATACTATAAGTTCTAAGAGAGGAAGGAAACTGTTTCAAATTATGAGTTCTCTCCAAACCTACTGATTTAGTTTCGATATTATCCGATCGATACCAGTGCTTTCATACGTATGTTTTAAAAGGAGTATGTTTCAAATTATCAGTTTTCTCCAAACCCACTGATCTAGTATTTATATTGTCCTGTACATGGCATATATTGTACAATATTATAGTAGACACAAACTTAATATTAAGAAAATAATACATTGTCATGAATGGACTAGGTGAATACAGACAGAATAAATATAGCACTATTCATGACAAAACCGTTAGATTCCATATACCCATCAGACACCAGTTTAACAGATTTAAGCAATTATAAATTCAAATTAGATAGTAATATAAAGTTTTTAGGCATGTACATTAACAAGTCATTGAACTGGGAGCACCATATTGCCAAATTGAATGAAAAATAGGAAGCTTCTGTTAAAAAATAAGAAATCTATTGAATAATTAAATACACCCTAAAGTTCTTGGAGCACTATACCACGCAAATGTTGAATCCCGTCTAAGGTACAGATGAGTTGTTTCTTTTGGTAGCTAAAAAACTTTCCATTATAAAAAACGCACTCCGAAGGTAATGTCAAAACCAAAGAGTAGAAAATCATGTAGAGGTATATTTAAAAGTAATGAAGTATTAACAGTCTATGCCATATATATCCAAGAATGATTAATCTTCTTTTTGGAAAATGAATAATATTTAAAGAATTTGAACCTCGAGCAATATATAATACTAGAAGTTGGAATTACAATTATCCAAAACGCAGACTTACATTAAGCGAAAGAGGTGCTCTGTACAGTAGTTCATTTCAGATAAATAATTTGTATCAGTGAAAACTTGTCAAGCACTAACAGTAGGAGTATAAAAAAAATAATATTGCTCTGCATACTTCATTGTAATATTCACGAAACAATGAAGACTCATTATTGTCATTATGTTCTTAAAGAAGAAGAAAATTGTTTCAAATTATCAGAGCTAGAAGTTATAAGTTAGAGTTTTCGTACTTATGGTTCTTAGGTTAGGGATGTACGACATCTGATGTAATTCAGAATTGTTTTCTTCAGATCGTGAATTTCGATCTAGTGCGTTCAGAATTATCCTCGTTCGATTCATCATTTTGGAGCTGGTGCTTTTAAGGATCATGTTTTAGTGAGTATTATTTTTAGGCTCCTAGTTCCTAACACTCGTAATTCAGGGGCTTAGATTTATTAAATATGAGCTTTATGATCAGGAATTCTCATATTCTGTTTCCGTATCATTTCTACATCTTGTATTTTTTTTCATCAACTGAGGAAATGAATATTTTCAAGATTCGACAGCTATATTTTTGTAATTTACATTCTAAACTGAATATCATGATAACTATTCGATAACAAATGGAGTAGCATTTCATGATGCAGTACAAATCTAAAGACACATGCTTTTATTTTGTCGTTTACTTACTGCTATAAATTATTGTATCGAGTGTAAATATTTACAAAAGACTGAAAGTAAACGATACAGATCTATTGAAAAGATTCAGCTGGAAGAGAAATTCATTATTGAGATAAATAGAACAGTCCAGTCTATTATCAAAATTCGTTTATAGCCACACATAGAAGTCATGTACAGCATTCGGCACGTCTAAAGGTCGTCGGAAATGGAATTTTCTCAATTTCCTATGACTCATATTGACCTGTTTACGATTGTCCAATACACTTTGATGCCTAGGCCACATTTACGTCAAAGGTTTTATTCCTCTATCCATTCTTAATAAGAAAAGACTCTATTTCCTTGAATCGATTGCTGCCGGAGGATAATTCCATGAAAAATAGAGCTTGAAATCGAGTTGTTATTACTCCAAAACCATAATAAACAACATCATAAGTAAACACAACATGGGCGGCTTTGATATAATATACTTTTGAATTAAAGCAAATGACGAAAGTTTATAAAACACAACTCACGTCACAAAATGAATCTAGTGTACCGTGATTTCAAAGAACATTCATTTGAATCGCCTCATTATCTCAGTGTCACTGAATAACGTACATTAGTCATCAGTATAGCTCCTAGTTAGAAGTCATTTTATCTTATGTTGTTTCATAAATAACGAATATTCGTGTTTTCATCCTAGAAAAGACTGAAACAAGAACATTTTAGATACAGATATTTCAACGTGAGTGCAACAAAAATTTTTGATGAATTTCAAGTGGAGGTAAGCCAATTACCATTATAAATAATAACTTTCACGCCATGTACTCAAGAAACACATGTTTTAGTTTGATGACATTTTTTAGCTAACCTGATTTCAGATTTCGATAAAAATTGTCAACCTAAATACAAGACCATCGGGCGGAACGGATGGGGAGGCACAAGATAGTATCCCATTTCACCCGCACAACACATTTTTCGCTACGTTAGGCTTGAAAAAATATTTTTTCACTATTTTAGATGGTTATAATGTTCCTGATGGACTACAATGGGATGTAGATTCGATGGAATTGGCAATGTTAGAATGCAGATTACAAAATAAATAGGTCAGAAAGAGAATTTATTAAGGTATTCTCTCTTGCAGAAGAGGAAATCGCCCTTGAAAAGAAAGAAGAGAATGGAAACGAAAAAGAACGCGAAAGAAAGGAAAGAGAAGAAAATAGCAAAAGATGGAACAATTAAAGGGAAAAATGTCCAGAAAGCGTTAAACAAAAATGTGAAAGATAAAAGAGCATTACCGTAGACAGTTAGACTGATAAAAATGAAGTTACTGAATGTCTTTATTCGACAACAGATTAAGGTTGTAGTAATTAATAGTGAAAATGATGGAGCAAACTTAATATGTGAACATTTTAAAAAGTTTCTAGTTTTAAAAATGACTTTCCGCTACTCACTGCATTTATTTTCTGGTAAAACTCAATTATACCATTCTGCCCTATGTAGGGGACATAATATTTTGGAAAATTAAAAAATAATAACAATTACTTTTGTATTTTTAGTATTACATGTTGTTCGTTAACTAATAAACTTTCCATTGATACCACAACTAAGTCTTCACTCGCATCAATTATTTATGTATAATTCATTTTTAGTTCCCCTAAGGCAGAATTGGAGATCGAGCTATATTATATTTTGCAAAGATTATTGCAATTTGATGTGTGTCGTTTACAATACAAAAGAAATTAATAGTGAGAGAACATGGTCGTAATTTTTTTCTGTCCCTGAACTACTTGAAATCATTACATCCAAATATATTTGCTTCACATTGGAAATTGAATTAGGAGGTGAATTAGTTTCTTGGTATGATACTTATTCAAGGAAACCAGTCAATAGAGAAAAAATCCTTATCTAACCATGTATCATATTTCTGAACCTAAAATGCATAGTTTTCAACACCAACCCCCTTTAAATCAGTACCGATCTTGATAAAATTTTGCACTACATAAGATTTCGAAAAAACTGCCTCAATCACCCTTTAAAGCAGACTTCTACCAATTCTGATTTAATTCGAAGTAATAGTAGAGTCACTATTCACATACAAGTTCCGATCTGGATGAGATTTACCCACTTGACCTCCAAAACAAATGAAAAGTCACTGACTACATGAGATTTTGAAAAAACTACTCTATTTTTTTTTCAACAGTCTACATGAGATTTCGTAAAAAACTACCCTACCTATTTTTCATACCCGGTAAATTAGATAAGATTTGCACACTTGACCTTCGCAATAAGAAAAAAGTCACTGTATATCATCTCAATTTGTCACCCCTTAAAGCAGGTAAGTACCGATCTTGATGAAATTTTTGTAGGCTTGACCTACAAAACTAGAAAAATTCTACATGAAATTTCGTTATAACTACGCATTTCCCTTTCCGGTCAGCTAGTAATACAATAAAGGTAAAGGTAATTTTTCCCTCTCGAAAAACAATTTATTTTATTTATTCTATGCACGCTCAACGGTACAGGACCTGCTAGCCGAGTGTGACCACTCACTCACTCCCTTTCCGGTCATCTAGTAATACAATAAAGGTACTACAGTTGTAACACACATAGGGTCAATTCGAATAAACTTTCAATGTAATGACAGAGAATTCAACGTCTTTCCACATCTGTATCTGTTTCTAATCATTTCCAATATATTTTTGGTTTCTATGAGGGAAGTCACGTGATGAATTATTATTATTTATAATCACAAGAAGCTAATCTTTCTATAATTTAGTAATACTGCTTAGAGATAGATGAGCAGGTACATTTTATTCGGCAATTGCAATTATATTTTGTGTTATATTACTATCTGAAAGCCATAATGGGAGCTTCTATGAAACATTTTGTTTTTATTTCATTATATCCCACGCCATGGAAATTGAAGCTCACATAGGAATGGAAAAGTGCGGATAAAAAATTATTTGTTTCATGTTTAATTATTCATGACGGAATATAATCCAAGTTTTCAATGGTAAAGGGAAAAGCCAAGGGATCGTCTTAGATTTAGGCTTTCAACACATATTGTCTTTGATGTGTTTTCGCTGTCACATATAATATTCCCTCTGTTGATATACTTGGATGTCGGTCACTTTACATTTTAACAAGTGTTACATCAGCCAACATCTCTCCAAAGAACATGGATTTAGATTCAAAACTGCATCAACGAATGAATCTATACTTACTCACAAACAAACGTCGATTTGTCGAGCTTATTGAAAAATAAAATATTATTCATCCTTATTTAATTGATATCAAGATACAACTGTTCGTTATTCATGCACTTCCCTCTACCTTTCTTGTTATATCTTCTATTTTAAAAACTATATTAGTTCTGTTCCCGAGAAATTAGCATGTCGATAATTGCATTCGAAAATAACAGAAAACTTCAAAACGTAATCTGAATGTTAGAAGTTAGGAGGTAATTAAATAAACTAGTCATAGTATTCGGTACTCATTGATGGTTATAAGAAAAATTTACATGCAGGGGATTGGGGGTATATCGGGACGATTAATATAAAATGAGTGAAAAAATTCAAAGTCTTGTTTCAAAATAAAACAAAAACATATTCATATGTACTACTATAAAAAACAGAATACAACAAAATAAATGATAATTGAAGATAATAAAAATGGATATTATAATTAACTTTATTACCAATAAGAATGAAAAATAAGATCAAAATCTAAACTCAAATAAAACAAACCTAGATAAACTAAAATACAGAAATAAAACTAAGATTATTAAATCAATTTCCCAACCAGGATGAACCTAGAGGATCGAAACTGAATGGACTGATTTGAATGCATTTTTGAACTTGAACTTGAATAAAAATTGAGAACAACAAACTTTGAATGAAAATCTAAAACAACTCTGATTTGAATCTTACCAAAAACCTGAAGAAACTATTAATTTAAATTAATTGAAATCGACTAAGTGTCACGTGATTCTTCAAGAAACTAATTCAAGCTAGAAAATAGAACTGAGGGTTCCAGGCATTGTCCCTGGTATTTGTTATGCGTCTTTTTTCACAAGAACCAATCTACAATTCAGAAGAATCCGTGAATTGTTTAACCAATAACTGGTTAGTTTCCTCTCTTGAGGTCTCTAGTTCAGAATGTTTTCGGTGGAGATTTCTTAAACTATCTGTCCCGATTTACGTGTGATACATTTTGATTAATCATGTAACTTATGAAAGTAAGATGTGTAAAACTTACATATTCAGATCAACAGTGGGTCTGGAAATAAGAGCCAACTACCTAAACATCTCCAGATGGTTAACATTAAAATGTATCATATAGCTTGCATTCATTTTCCGTCTTTTATGAATTCCTTTAGAACAATAAATTTGTGTGAAATTATTGACTGTCTTGACCATGCCAGCTATGGTATCATATCACCCTCCTTGAAGCGGGTGTGAATTGTCCTATATTCATTTTAGAAATTTCTTTACTTTTCTCAAGCTACATTTGTTATTGATACTGAACAGAAAACATCTGGCAACCCCTAGATGTTCTTTACTTTTAGATATTTTAATTTTACATGAAATTTTAATTTTCTAAAAATGATTTTGTTCTGAATATTGGAAATGACCTGTACTGAACCCTTATTACAGTTATATAGATATGCAATGCCTAGTGCTAGTTTCATATAGAAGCTGATCTCCGAAGGATTGATTAAAGTATTAAAGAATAAAGTACATTAATAAATAGCCAAAGTGTCAAAGAGGAGTTTGTAATAGCTTAAATGTATTTCAGGAGAAAGAAAAAACGATTTATTTAATTTCAGGTCAGAAAAGTTCGTTCGTTATGTCGATTTGTGTTCTGGGGTATTATTTGACATACTATTTGATTTTTGAGTATTTTTTATTTTTTAGAAAAACTGAAATATTTCATCCACTGTTCCTTATTGATCAAAAAACTCAAGTTATGCAGCTAAAATACATATTCTTTCTGCAACTAAACTAAGTTGGAATTGAAATACCCAAGTTATTTATCAGATTCATACTCTACTAATAACTTTTATTTTCATTTTCACAATTTTAGTGGTAATTCTCTCGTAATACCACATCCGCCGACTGGAGGTAATCGAGGTTCAGTGTACTAATTTACTCAATGCCTGGCAGCGATATAGCCATTGGCAACTTTTTCTGTAGTTAAACCTCGTGAAATGTTGTGAACGAAACAGATTCGCTTCATGAAAGTTATTGATTATTATTACGATCGTATTTAAAAATTCTGTATTTTGATATTATACATTTTCTTTGCTTCGTGTTTGGATTTGTTTGGAATGAAGGAGAGTCCATAGTCTTTGAAATTTAGAAAGGTATCTTGATTAACTTTTACGAGTTCAAATTTTTTTCGAGTTTTAAATTATTTGAACATATTCATTCATTCAGGTAAATATATTTTATCATGTTTTTACTAGCTCCAAAACTGCGGAGACACGGAATCAATCACACCTTGGTCAGGTGGATCAAGACCATGCTCTCGCAGTGACAGATAATGGCGCACAATAATGGCAGCGTCGCATATACACACGTCACCCGAGGGTGCTCTCAGGGAGAGCAGTACTGTCTCCGCTCCTTTGGTGCCTGGTGGTCGTGCCGAATGAAGCCGGGTTTTACGCCCAAGCCTACGCAGACGACTTGGCAGATGTGACCCTCGGAAGAAACGCGGCTACCTTGTGCGAGCTTCAGAGCACTGCACTTGCCATCGTTGCTCGCTGGTGCAAGACCGAGGGACTCAGGGTGAATCCTGAGAAGACCGAAGTGGTTCTTTTCACGAGGAAACTGAAACTGGGACCCCTACCAGATATTCGTCTGTAAGGAAGGTCCCTGCACATGAAAGGGTCAGTGAAGTACCTCGGAGTTATTCTCGAAGCTAATCCGAGTTGGAAAATGCTCCTGGAAACCAGGGTGAAGAAGGGCGTTGCATCCTTATGGGCATGCAGGAGAGCCTTCTTGAACACATGAGGTATACAGCCACAGGTTCTGCACTGGATCTACCCGCCATGATCCGCCCAATCATAACCTACGCAGCCATCGTGTGGGGTCGGCGACAGAAACGGTTCTGTCCCGTTTGGTGCTGGACAAGGTCCAACGACTTGCCTGCGTGGGGATAACGGGTGCTATGAGGACCGCCCCCACCAGGGTTCTGGAGGTTCTGGTGGGATCGTCCGTCTACAGCTCCATATCAAAATAGTGGCGGCGGGTAAGGATATTGGCTGGCTGGTCTGAGCCAGTGGGTTGGTGCGTCTGGGGCAGTGAGGCGGTGCGTCTGTGCCTCGCGGTCATGCCAAAATTTATCCTCCGACTGACGCAAGATGAAATTAGCGCCTGCTGTCAGGTTTCAAACACCAGACGTCCAACACAGAGGACGAACCGGGAGAACAAGGACTTTGAGCCGCTTCCGCCAGGGAGACTCGTGTGGTTCACGGACGGATCTAAGATTGGCGAGTCTGGCGGAGCCGGAGTCTACTCGTGTATACTCAGAAGGGAGATTTCAGTTCCCCTAGGTGCCCACGCAACCGTTTTCCAGGCTGAGGTCTATACAATATGGACCTGTGCCCTGGAAAACCTGAGATTAAACTACCGAAGTAGGCGGATTTACATCTGCACTGCCAGCTGAGTGGCCCTGGGCGTACTTCGCGCCCACAGAGTGACTTCTAGGCTGAATTAGTCAGGATGAACAAACTTCAGCTAGTGTGGGTACCCGCCTACTCTGGCGTGAAGAGAAACGAAGTGGCCGATGGAAAGGCCAAACGGGGTTCCTGGCCCCTCGCTCCGATTCAACGATTGGAATTTCATCGACCATCGGTCTCTACGCCCTCAAGGAGCTACTGGATAGACAGTGGCTCCTCTTGGTCTGGCATGGTGCCCCCGGCATGAGGCAAGCGAAACTCCACATTAGGGAGTTCTCGCCTAAACTCTCTGAAACCCTACGCTCTACGAGCAGGAGGGACCTGGCGACAGGACAGGACAGGACCCTCACAGGACACTGTCATCTGAATAAACATCTACACACAATGGACATTGTTAAAGATCCAACTTGTAATAGATGTGGAGAGGCAGATGCAAAATCTCAGCCTTCGGTACTGCCTTAGGCCTTCTGGACTGACTCTTGTATTAAGGGGCGCACAATGGACCCAATCAAGCGGTCTAAGTGCTCTGGACTTGTCCGCCCTCGTTTTGATTGATTGATACATTGAATTGATTCAAAGCTTTTACAGTAAATTTCAGTTAATTTCAAACTGCTTTCACCCAAATTTCAACAAAATCGTTCAACAACAACAAAACCAATTTTTGAAGTGAACTAAATTTTCATCGCTCTTTTAGAAGTTAATAACAAAAGGCGGTGGTCTAGGTGATGGGATACCTGGGAGCCCACTCAGTAGCCTCAGGTTCGATTTCCACAAGTGTAAAATTTGATTTGTACATTTTCTTAGAAACATTATGAATCTGAATAGTATTTAGTTGTGTAAAAACAATGAAAGAAATAATTTATTTCATTATCTTTACACACATCCGAAGAGTATCTTTTAGAATGTGAAATAATTAATATAACAATCAGTAATCAAATCAAATGATTTGCGAAGAGTAATTTTGCCACGCACACTATTTATCTATTATCCAAGGGCAACACGTTTCTAGTTTGTATTTACGTTTGTATTCACAGCACTGGTTCTAAACACGTTATGAAATTAGTCTTTAATGATAGTGTATAATATAACAGAAATAATAAACATACAAACGTTGTTCGTTCTGAATAGAGGTTTTCGGTTATTATATACAATGGCAGCTACAGGCAGTTTAATATTATTATTCGATGAATAATTCATAATCAACCCTCTACTTCACAGCGTGGAGAAATCTTATGAACTACAGTTGTTAGTGTTTCATGTCCGTCTTTAGTGTGTAACCGTAAATCTCCCAAAAGTGACATTTATGAGTTCTGTTATGAAATATCAAACATACAATATCCTTAATTGTATATTTCTCCAATACCAATCTTGGAATAATTAGAAATGTTTAGGTGGGAGCAACATATTTAATTTTGCATAGTAGACCTCTGCGGATAGCTAATCTTGGAAATTCTTCCGGATGGATTCTACGTCACAATACCACGACTTGATGCCGACATTTCGTCAACCATTACAGGTGGCATCTTCAGGGCAGGCTTAAGGCTTGAACTGAAACTGATTCTACTGATGATTCACGGTACACACTGCCTTTATTCCGGTGGATAACTCCCTTCTGGGGAATCTTGTGCGAAATGGAATTTTCGAGGATGGGTTTCCAAATGTTAGGAAGGTATGAAGGTAATATCCTGAATCACGGTTTAGATTATCTGGATGTTTTAGGATTTCTATCGCTTCAACGATTTTAGTATTTTCGAAAAGGATTTGATGATTAGTCTCAAAATTGTGTTACGCAAGTGCAGATCTACTGGTGTCACGAAGTCTTGTACAGCGCTCATGTTTTTTCATACGAGTAGCTACTGTACGACATGTTTCACCAATATAGACTTTACCGCAAGAACAGGGAATGCACCTTGTAAGTGTAGAGGAGGAAGAGGATCTTTGATACGTTTGTAAAACTGAGATAGTTTTGGAAGTGTGTAAAACCGAGTAGAAATATTATGTTTTTTAAGGATTTTGTCAATTCGATCTGTTATATTTCCAATATATGGAAGAAATGCAGTGAATAAAGCAGGCGGAGGGGGGTTGTGGCTCAGGTTTATTCGAAATGTTAGGCGAAGTGTATTTATTGGCTTTTTGAATGTTATAATGGGAGAAATTATTTGATAATAAGACAGATGAAAGATGCTCTAATTCTGGTTTTAAGAATTGAGGTTGGGCTAAGTTGACAGCTCTGTGGACCAACGAATTTATGACAGATTGCTTTTGGGCAGGGTGATGGTGGGAAAGGCGATTGAGGTATCTATCGGTGTGAGTGTGTTTACGATACACAGAATATCTTAAAGTACCGCCAGTCTGTCGAAAACTAATACATCTACGAACGGGAGTGAACCTTTCGATTCAACTTTCATGGTGGAAAGGATATTGGGATGTAACGAATTTAAATGATTGAGGAAAGGAACAGGATTTTCGCGACCATGTTGACAAATAACAAAAGTGTTGTCGACATATCTAAGCCAACATTTCGGCTTGAGAACAGATGAATCAATGACATCTTGCCCTAAAGTTTCCATGAAGATATTAGCTATGACAGGAGGAAGTGAGGAACCCATGGCCGCTTCCGAGGACTGCTCGTAAAACTTGCCATCGTACAGAAAATATGTGGAAGATAGACAGAAACCAATTAACGGTAGTAAGTCCATTGAAATGTTTTTGGCAGATAACAGTTGAGAAATTACGGAAAGGGTGTCTGGAATGGGAAAATTGGTAAAGAGTGATTCGACGTCGAAGCTGACGAGAAAATCACGTGGGTCAACTTTTAGCATTTGAAGTTTTTCAACGAAATGAAAGGAATTTAGGATAAAACTGTTGGAATTACCTACGAGAGGTTTGAGAATAGATGACAGATATCGAGAGAGTTTATAAGTAGGGGATCCGATAGTGCTGACAATTGGTCTCAGGGGAACTGAGGGCTTATGAATTTTAGGCAAACCATATAATTGGGGGCTTCTTGAACGATAGGGGATAAGAAATTCCGCATCTGGATCAGGAAGGAGAGAATGACCGATAATTTGTGAAATTGAACGTTCTATAGAGGGGGTGGGATCTTTTGGTAGGAGTTCAAGCATCAAGCCAGCCCTGAAGATGCCCCCGTAGTAGTTGACGAAACGTCGGCATCAAGTCGTGCTATTGTGACGCGGAATTCATCCGGAAGCCAAGAATTTCCAACATGTTCAATATCCTGATTACGTATTTCGAGATAATCCTTTGATTTCAATGGTTATAGAGTATACTCAAAGTTAAAACTACGAAGACAATAATTTTTTCATTCCTCCGAGTAGAATCGAGCATGAAAACCTCCGAGCTGTTGACTAGGGTAGATACAGTTTCGTCCGGCTACAATATCCAATGGAGAAATTCCAAGAAACTCTTCACCTGTAAATATATAGTTTCGTCAGCTTCTTACTTACCTGCTTCAAAATTTTCCCAGCCAAAAATAAACCTACCAATAACATACTAATAATCTAGAATTGCTGCTTGGTGATAATATATGTCCTCTTACGTGTTCACTTATTGTTGTTGTATTTTAAAATATACTTACAAATAACCTACTAACCTAGAATTGCTGCTTGAAGTTAATATAAATTGTCTTATGATTTCAGTTAATCTTATTGCATTCAAAAATTAACTTACAAATAACCCGCTTCTCTTACATAAGAATTGCTGCTTGGAGTTAATATAAGTTGTCTTATGATTTCAGTTAATGTTATTGCATCTAAAATAAACTTACAAAAAAACCTACTAACCTAGAATTAACGCTTGTAGATGTTTGTTCTCATATTTTCATTGCATCGCTTGAGATTTACCAATTTATCGTCAAAAAATATAGTGACATAGAGCATCATTTTCATAGATTTGTTAAGTAATACCTTAGTCAATGCATAGAACATATATTGGATGAGTATCTTGACCAATGCATAGAACAAGAATAAGATTTATGGTTTAATGTGCTGTTGGAGTTCCACCATGTTTTGTTTCATGAAAGTTATCCTTAAACCTGTTATGATAACTGAAATTTAATTTTGAATATTACCAACAAAATAATGTTATGAAAACCTGATGTGATAGATGATGCTGTATATTTGGAATACACGATTTAAGTCTGGTCTAACTGAACATAACTTTAATCGTAAGTTCGGATAGACATTTACCTATTTTGGAACGATGTTAATTTGTTGATGTAAACTAGAAAGAATAACCACTTTCGCATACATCTAGAATCCTGCTCACGTTACATTATGCCCGGGGTTGCCAAGTAGTGCTCAATTTCTTTAAATTTAGAGAAACTTAACATGAATAAAATGTTTTTTTTTTTCAATTTAAAAAGCGTATCTTCTTAAAATGCTGCGTACCATCTGGGATGTTTTCGCGTTCCAAAAGTGGTACGCATACCACAGTTTGTGAACTACTGATGTAGAGTAGACTTCACCTAACCTCAACCTCTAATAAACCTCAGTTTTCTTTAGCAGATAGATTATTATGAAAATGCATATTTCTCTAATACCACGCTAATATTTCAAATATCTTGGTTGAACGTGTCGTAATAATTCTTCAATTTCGCCATTTCTAGGGTAAAAAGAGACACGTTGTTCGTCGTACCTTTGAGTAGGGCAAACTTCAGATTTTTGACTCTTTCATTCAATAAAAAAAATAAAAAAATAAAAGAGTCAATTTCCTAGTTCCTCGGCTGAACTCACGGTCTGTAAATACTTTCTACCTTCAAACTCCTCGTACTAACTTACTTAAATTATCTCCATTATTTTGCATGTGCCATGCCTATAACACCAATGACACTACTACTAAATACGATATTTTCAATTCTAGCCTAAAACAGATTGCTCGCCTACTGCGATGAAACAATATTCATACTTTTTCAGCTCTTTCTTTCATTTTTTCTCTTTGTTCATTGCTGTGTTAAATATTTTTGGCTATTCTTTCTTTTTCTCTTTGATTTTGTCTCCTCTCGGACTAGAGTATAGTTTTTATTTAGATTTAGTTTAGATAATAATTGTTTAATTTATATATTGTCTTATGCATTGTCCTGATCGTTAATTGGATTTATACCTGTTGATCATTGTAAGATTAAATAAATAAATAAATAATTCGAGTTCAGAGAAGTACACATGTGATTATTATAATTGCATTGGTTATCTCGACTCTGTTACAAATGATTTCAATAAATTAGCAATTCTATAATGCGAAATAATGCAACAGATCGGAATGTATCCAAATCATCCTTTAGATCATATTTGACGAAGCGTGTTTTTACCAGAATTAATCATTATTCATTAATAATCGAAACTGACATAACTATAGTACACAAGTCGTGTTTCTCTCAAACTTATGTCTGATTTGGGTCAACGCCACCCCAAGGAGTTCAGTGAATTTGTTATGATTCGCGGAACAGTATCGAAGCTTGCGGCAAGTCGTGAAACTTAGATTAATCCAAGCCAACTCATTGAAGTGACCGAAGTGATAGATAGAGCAATGTTAATAGATAATTTGGATTGGATGAGGATTTCCATATGTTATGGAGGTAAGCCGTTATACAGGATAATACCTCCACAACATATGGAAACCCCTTATCCAAAACCCTGGTCTACCAATTATTTCTGCACATGAACATGCATTGACAAATCAACATCGATAAACCAAGATATGTCATGTTAATAGATGACTATAGTTTAGTAAATGTTTTTTCGCCAAAATTAGAAAAAAATTAGAATGCATGTGTTTGTTCTTATTCCAACGGGTGAGCAGTGAGCAGTATGAAGAGGCAGTGCATTTTGAAATAAGCATAGCTACTAACGTGGCTGGAAATCTATTGGAAACAATATTTTCCTTATAGAAAGGATAAATAAGATACAATCACCATTACCCAATAAAAATACTGTGAAAGTACTGAAGACTTTTCAGCTACCAAGTAGCAGTCGTCAGAATGACCTAAATTAGAAATCAAAATGTGCCTGTTTGAATACTATTTATAATTAATAGGGTATATATCCTCAGCTGGAAATAAATCTGAATTCATCAAATTACTTTTTCGCTTGTATATTTAAGAGTGATAAACATTCTTCAGAAAAGGTATGTATATTTTTTTCTCTTTATCCCAAATTCTTCAAGTTACGGAAGCCGTGATAGGCGTGTTTCTACCACTTCCGCATACAATTTTTTTTTATATTTTCTGTTGACGTCAGTACTAACCCATTGCTGCATAAGGTTTCATCGATATTCATTTTGTAGAACTCAAATAAGAGATTTTGGTCTTTATAGTTCTTCGTTGACTGGACTATCTCGCAATGTTTTCTATCCATGGGTTTGCTGCCAACCCGGAGATGCCGTTGCTGGTGACTCTAATGTTTGTTTGATTACATATTGTTAAGTATGCCTCCTCTGTTGACAAGTCAGCATTATTTTTTTTATACTTTGACTACACGAGAGGAAATTTTTTGTTGAAGGTTTGGAGGTTATAGGAATAAGGAAAGATCTCTAAAGAGTTCCACAACTGCGCAGTTCGATAGAAAAATGAAGTTTGGTAGGAAGAAGTTCGGCAGGTCTCGATTTACAATGAAAGGTGACTAGCTTGAGCTCATCTACTTCGCCTACCTGGAATCTCTCGTGGTGGAATAACAGACAAGATTTCTGATGAATCAAACCATCGAAATATCTTTAGAAAAGGGAGAGATCGACCACCTTTCTACGATAAATTCGTTTTCGATGGCAGCATTATTAGGAGGGTCATTCCCTTGTGGATCCAAAGTGGAATTTGCTGCATATATCCCAGCAAAAAGGTTAGCTTTTCTTGTGGTGTAGTAGCCATTGTGCCATTATCTTTGGTTAGGGGAGGGAATGCACTGGAAGTGAAATTTCTACCAATTGCTTTGGTGAAAGATCAAAACGGATGGAGGCCATTCGGGCATTTGATAAGTTTGATCTTATTTTGGCGTTTTATACCTCTTTTGAAGCGTTTATTGCGTCATTGCAAATATTCCTGGCTTCTATTCCGGTCTCTAGACATGGGTTCCCGCGCCAACGACGGTATGATGTATGTATTGAAGCGACGGCCCTAGAACAGATTTGATTGAACCATGACGGTGAATTGTTGTATGTAAGTTTCCATTCCTAGCCTGAAAATACCCGATATCTTTTGGCACATTGCGTTGAGT
Source organism: Endomychus coccineus (assembly GCA_958510875.1). NCBI lineage: Eukaryota > Metazoa > Arthropoda > Insecta > Coleoptera > Endomychidae > Endomychus > Endomychus coccineus. Next base: position 15,666,676 of record OY294071.1, on the reverse strand, counting down.
CATCAGATTCAAAATAAACGCTTCTCCAAGGAAATTCGGAGAAACACATACGAAAACCATCCCAGTCGGCTGAGTTGTAATGGTAAACTGTGCGTGGAGGTGTTGGATTGGTTCGTGGAGTGACATAGGGACAGGTCGTAGGGATGAGTAAAGGGTCAGAGTTTCCCAATGGTGTACGGATCTTCACTTCATGGGGATCTGGATTGTTAATGAGGAATAAGTCAAGCGTATTGGCATACTGATAGTTGTTATCAGGGATTCGTGTTCGTTCATTAATTAACTGCTGGAGACCCTAGGTAATGGCGAAGGCTTTAGCCTGTCGTCCTGAGTCGTCATCCGTCTTGTTTGAGAATTTGAGTCAAGCGGAGTTGTGAACGTTGAAATCCCCCATAATGATAAATTCAGCAGTTGGATAGTTCTGCTGATGAGGTCAAGTTCAATAATAAGAAATTCAAAGAGTTCGTGATGAGTTGGTTCATTTGGTGATAAATAAAAACGACAGAAAAATTTTGTCTGTTTGTGATTATCATCATTTGTGATTATGGTACGGATAACGCATTACCCACGAAGAAAGACGGAATTTCCTAACATAAACTTGAGAGTGTGTCATGATTAGAATGTAGAGACGTATTCGCTTTGAAAACAAAAAATTACAAATACGTTTAAATGTGGAAGAATCATTCTAAATTTACGAATGCTATGTAAGTTAACTCTTACCCGCTGATGTTTCGGCCGAGTTGAGAACGACTTGGCCGAATATGCTTCCTTTACCATCTCCATCAGAATTTGATTTCTGTTCAGATTTGTCTATTTCGTTTATATTTGACTGGAATCTGGCACCTGCAATTATACAAAGGAAAATTTACATTGTCACTAGAACGAATTATGGCAATTAAATAAATTTTATGAAATTCTTTCCGCAAGATTCATATTTTTTCATAGTACGCTTGGGATAATTAGAAATGTTCATTCATAGGCAATATGTCAAATGTCTTGGTTAGATGTCTCCTGATGATTCTCCAATCCCGCTACTTCTAGAGGATACTGAATGTTGAAATTATAAAAACAATCAGTTCATTCCTTCGAGTAGGATGGAGTAGGAAAAGCTTCGGGTTGACGACTCTTTCATTAAATAATTCAAGTTTGGAGAATCGTAAACAAAATATTAATTGAAGGGTTTTTATCGCGTCTCTGTTTCATAATATTTTAATAATTCAGTAATTTTCATTTAGATCCTTGAAGGTTATCTCAGATATTCTAAAGCCAGTAGGAGTAGGGATGGTTCGACGATTGATTTAGTTTATTCAGAACAAGCTGGAAATGAAACGAAATCTAACGATGTTTAGGACAAACATGTATTATGTGCTATCTCCCGAAACATCAATCTCTTTGATAACCAGCACTTTGTCGTTGAGGATTATTGTACCCAGCAATTCAATATACCTCGATCATATTATTGTCATTAGATTATCCATGAATTATGGTGCATTATTGCAATACAATATTGTGGTGAAGCACGTTCTATCGGAAAGATTAACTAGCGGAAAAATGAAACGTTTGAAAGTACAATAAAACAATTGATTAGAAAGGAAACATACTTTTTTTGAAGCAGTTTAATTTGTATTATTTATACGCAGAATTTTCTACAGAATTTAAAAATATTTAAAAACACTTTATGGCAAAAATATTTTTATTGGGAAGTAATGAAAAGGCTTTTTATTGAATGTAGAAATTTCACACTGAAAAGGAAAACATTCTAAATTGAAAATTGGAAACAAGATTATTTCAGAATTGAAAAAATTCATGTTTTCTTTTCAGTTATCTAATCTAATTTAATTTTTTTTTTCATTTTTTAAACCGAGAATGTTTTCATTTTTAACATAAAAAACCTTCCAAGAGTTTATCTTGAACGATGGAAGATACTTTATTTTTAGGTAGCAAATTATTTCACATCTCATTTTATTCAATGCACCGAAAAAGTGAAGAAATTCATATTTTGTTTGTCCTCTTTTAACTTTTGATTGTTTTGTAATCATGCTTCTTACTAAAAAAGAAAGGGATAGATCTAGCTCCTCCTCCGTAGTTAAATAGAATAGTATGATTGTAGGGCTGTGTTCGTCCAGATGGCGCATGAGCTTAGTCAGAGTTCTGGTAGTTACACAATGGTCACACATACTACACTTGACGAAGTTTTTTATCCTGGATGGGTTCATCATAAAATATTTATAGCAAAGTACATTCAAATCACATGTGACATTTTTACCATCTTTCAACTAGAAAGCATTAAAATTTTCAGACTGATATGTCATTCAGTTCTGTTTTGACACCCATCGAAAGCAAGTATCCTCGAAGATTATTGTAAACATGGGAAAGAGTGAATGTCGCTTCTTGATTAAACATTATTTCTTGCGTGGAAAAAACATTACGCAAACCAAACTCCAAAGTATCGCTTATTATACATTATGGGGACTCTTCACTATCGATTGGAATGTTTCACAAGTGATTTACTGATTTTCGTTGAATGACCACATAGGATGCCGAACGTTCTGGTCGACCAATTGAGGTTACAACGTCAAAAATGGTTGATTAAATCCATAGTATGACATTAGACGATCGGCGAGTTAAAGTGCATGAGATTGCTGAGGCTATAGGCATCTCAACCGAAGGGACATTTTGTATAAATTTTTGAATATGAGAAAGCTATCTGCCAGATGGGTGCCGCATTTGCTATCTGTTGACAACAAGCACGAACGTGTGACAACTTCAAAAGAGTGTTTGGCGATGTTCAAGCGCCATAGGAGCTTTTTGCTCCGTTCCTTAACCTTGGACGAAACATGGATCATTGACAACAAACCAGAGACCAAAGAACAGTCGAAACACTGAACTTGTTTTGGCGAATCGAAGCCAAAAAAGGCGAAAGTGAGTTTATCGGAAAACAAAGTCATGGCGATGCCTACGATATCGATTACCTTGAAAAGGGTAAAACGATAACCAGCGTATACTATGCAGAGCTGTTGGATCGATTCGACGCCGATTTGAAGCGAAAGCGGCCGCATTTAGCAAAGAAATAAGTTCTCTTTCACCAGGACCACGCACCGGCACACAGGTCCGCAGTTTCAATGGCAAAATTGCATGAATTGTGCTACGAATTGATTCGTCATTCACCATATTCTCAAGTACAATAAGTTTTGACCAAATAAATCATTTCTTATTTAATTTTTCATGGACTTTTCACCTTGCCCTCGTAAGAGGACTTTCCTTCTAAACACCTCTTAAATGTGCCAACAACTGAGCGGATTTGTAATTTGTGGGGGATACCTATTACGTATTCCAAATGGAACCATCCTGCCAAACTTTGTGTCTGACGATAGATTTTTTTATTTCTTTATGTTTGCCGGACTTCAGGTGCCTTTTTATCTAATGTTTTAATCTTCGAAAGTTTACTTAATTTTTATAAGATAAAGAGCGTCAAGTTATATGAGGTCGAGATATCTTAAGAAAACCGATGTCTGGAAAGGATATGTTTTACAATATTTCTGTTGATAAGCAATTTGATCAATATCTTCCTAGAAATAACGCAGCGTGCTAATCGATCCAGTTTGCAGGATGTACGGAATTTCTGAATAATTTAACATAAATCAGAATGAAGGAAATTGACATTTGGAAATTAATAAAATCCTGGATTCACTTCAATTAACTAATTGAGGAAATAAATTAAATTGGCGACAGCTTTCTGTTTGCTGGTACAGTAGCGTTGCATCCAAACATTAACATTTCTAACATATACAAAATTTTCTGCCATTTACCAACCTACATTTTCACCACTTTGAAATGAGTAAAGAAAATGGCATAGTGCTGTTGAATTGTACTGTAAATTCATCTGTTCAATTTGTATAATGCTTTAAACTGGTGTATGGTGTTATCAATAATAGGAACATACAGAATGATATTTTGGAGCGTTTCACCTGCACGCTAGTTGAAAGCTACTCTTCTTCTGTCGCTAAATGGACACTATGGATAATTAATGTACATTATTGCAGTTATATTTGAAAAAGGGTAATGTTGTAAGGTCAGTTTGAATGATCACAAGAAAGGCATTAGTTCTATACAATACTAACTAACCATTATGAGGACTAAGTCCCAAAATGTCGTATTGAATATACAACATTGCGGTGAAACCAGTGGTTGCTTACGCGTTTTTGATAAGGTGGGCAAAGATAAGCCAGAAAATAGCTTTGGCTGAGTTGAACAAGGCTTAAAGACTTGACTGCCTCAGTACAGCTGGAGCTATGAAAACAACAACTGAGATTTACGATTATGAGAAAAGCAAGAATGGGACTTCTTAGACTACAAAATAGCAGTAGAAGATTGGACCATAATAGAATCAACGGCATTGGCAGAGGTAATATTCTTGAAATGAAACCAACGGACCCCATATCTCAAACGAGTCATTCAACACTAACTTCGAGATAATTATACAAGGTCATAGCGAGTGGACATATGACAACACAAGAGCAGACCTGGCGGGTTCACGTAGTATAGGTACCTAAAACCACGGATGAAATTGGTGCTGGAATATACAGTGGAGGAAGAAACTCTCAAAGAAATATGAGGAAAGTACGTAACGTACAGATAAGAATATGCCCAGCCATGCGTCATTGAAACCACTCTCAAACCCAAAAGTGACATCGTGACTATGTGAATGTCCGGAAGAACTGAGCCCTCTGACAGAACACAACTAAGTTACTTTGATGTGGCATCGACGAAAAAGCTGATGAACTAGCAAGAATGGGTTTATCAGCCTCATATATTTGTCCAGAACCTGTATTCAGAGTGACAAAAATCGATGGAGGTCAAGGATGCTTACGAGACTGGGCGAAACAACAAAAAGTGCTGGAATGAAGCTTCTTGCCCGAATAACGGGAAAATATTTGTTAGAGAACTGTCGAAGAATAACACAGACAAACTACTGAACATGAGGAGGAACCAGGTCCAAATAACATAGTATTACGTTAAATATCACTATTATGTAGTATCCACATAGATCATATATAAATGCTTGACTCAATTCACTTGGGTTCTATTGAACGATATCTGTATTGAAATTCACATTCATTTTATGGAAACCTAACCAAATTGAGAGTTCTACAAGTTGATGAAGGTGGTGCGTTATCGTGCGATCGTCATGCAACATAAATAAATAATCATCCAAGTAGGTACTAACTAAACTTATGCGGTGATGCTTTCAAATCCAATGACTTATAGTTGTGTAATCAATCCTTTATATCTATCAGCTTTTCCATATCCTCAGAACAATTTTCAATATCAATTTGGCATAAAGTTTCCTGGGAGAAAAGTCGAAAGAGCAAGAAAAGTTAAGTGGTAATGAAAGAACTTTTCATTAAAAATCTGTACAAGTTCAATGGTCAACTTCAAATCTTTGAGCCGGGATTATGAGGAATATTTTATAATGCCTCGCTTTTCAATACAACACATAACGTGTTTTCAAACTTTCAGCTGAAATTGAAATAGAGCTGGGAAATTCTCCTTTAATTTGATGAATGAACATAAATAAAAAAATCATTGCGCTTTTATTGAACTTAAAAGTGAGGGGGGATTCGAAGAAGTTAGATCGGATATTTCAGAAGCAACAATCAAACGAGTAGAGAACCATTGAATTGAGAAAAAAAATATTTTTAGATTCATTAGCTAACACGAAAAATCACAAACTAATAAAATTTTTATATTTGGAGATTGTCAATTTTTCATTCCTACAGTCCTTGGTTGAGCGAAGTTTTTGGATAACGTTTGCAAATTTATTGACTACAAAAAATGATGACAATTAGCTAAGCAAAGTTAGACTGATCTACGAATTATATTGATAGTTGAATTTTTCACATTAATTTGTTCTTTTCATCGAATACTTTTTTACTTCCATACACTGCCCTTCAGTTCCAGTTTCGTAGGTATCTCTCGAAGAAGCTGGATATTCAATATTTTTTTATACTTTAAATAATCACATAGTTGGTAAACACAACAACTGTTTGGGAATTATATTTAAGATTACAAATAATTTGTATTACTTTATATAATAAGCAAGCAACCCAATTTTGTTTGTAACACAATTCAATGCTTCAAATCTGCAACAGCATATGAGGCTTTGTCGATTATTCTGGTGGATGATGGAGTAAAACTCCAATAAAATTAGCAACGACAATTTGCATGTTTCCACTAGCATGTCAATTCAGAGTTGAAAGCAGTTGAATCCGTTTCGACCAGAGAGCTCTAACATCAGAGATCTGGGATAGGACGGTTCATGGTTTTAGTGGTGAACTGTATGTGGTGCACAGTTCACCGGATCTTTTGCAGTGGCAAACTGTTGGTTTCGCTCTGGGCCCTTGGGGTTACTTATCTTGAGACCCACGAAAAGGACGTTGCTTGCTGAACGAGTACAGCTGCAGTGCCACCTATCGATATATCTGCTGATGTATACATAAAACAACAATATAAAGTGCTAGAGGGATAGAACAACTAACGCCATCTATTCGCGAGTAGATGTCCCTTAGAAAAACCAACGCAATCTGAACATTGACTATCGATCGGTGGCACTCATTCCACTGATGAGCCAGAGAAGACGGAACAGCTGTCTATTGCTATTTAGCTGTGGTGTCACTGATCGAACTAGAATGTACATTACCTTTGCAGATTAGATTGATTTCTAACAAGTAATTGTTCAATTATTGATTTTTATATTGTTAGAAATAAAAATATCGCCAAATTTGCAATGATCAAAATTGCCAGAAGAATAACTTGTATACAAGTACTTACCCTCAGCTGGATATCCCTTGTTTATACTTTTAATTTCAAATAGTATTTAAACAGACTAATTTAGTTTACTCTGATGAAGGCTACATGGTAGCTGAAAGGTCCTTAGTACTTTTAACAGTATTTTTAGTGAATACGCTTAATAATAATACTAAATCTAAGATATTCAGCTAAATATTAAATTTCTTTAAAATCAAAATAAAAACTTTTGTTCTAAAACAACAAATAATCTATACTCATATATTGATAATTGAAAACCTAACAGAGATAAATTGAAGAAACCTGGACTTTGTAGTATAAATTATGATGACTCTAATGCTTTATTCATAGTGCAAACTGGAATCAGTTTTAGTTTGAGGTTCCAAGAACATTTGAGAAGCTAGACTACGTGTACCACCTACATTATTATAACACATTTGATCTTATTAACAAAAAATAACAAAACTTGATAATCGGAAATGTTAAAGCATACAAATAACAATGTTATGTATATTAAATGACCAGATCGACTTATATAATTTACCACTTTTCGACAATTCCAGTTTCAAATTTTAATATCTGAGGGCTGAATTTTACATATAGTTGTAGTTTATAGCTTCTACGTTTTGATAAAGCCACAGTGTGGCGAACTAATTATTTGTTGGCATTAATTAATTGTTAGAATTAAATGTTGCAAGCTCTAGTGTAAAATTCAAGTTTTATTTCTCCAACTTTAGAGAGTTATACAGAAACTAATAACAATTATAATGGAAACTCAAAGAATAATTCCGTACATTTATTTAAATAACTATCATAACTACAGAAAATACATTTTACTAAATCTAGTTACATGAGAGCGAACATATGAACATATTTGATAATAATAGGATATATAAAGGGGATAAATGATTTTGGCTAAGTAAGACAAGTGTGCACTTCCAGCAGGAACTACGAGACGGTCTGAATAAACAAACATCTAACACGAGAAATAGCATTTTAGCATGAGGTATTCTGGTACTGATGTGATAGTACTTTTCCTGCTGGAAACCTGTATTAACATAGGTTTTCTTACGAGAGGTTACTTATAGAATATATCTCGTATATGAATTCAACTTTAATTTTGAGGAATTGGTACATTATGATTCAATATTTCTTATCTATAAACGTTAAATTCCTTTTTTCAAATAGAAAAAGCATTTAATACTGCAATAGAAAGATATATATTTTTTTGATACTCTGTACTGGCATTTGTTTGTGACATTTGATTCAATAATATGTCTGATAATTCATAACACTAATACATCATTGAAGGAAGGCTTTCAAATGACAGTACACTAACAGCCCGTAGATTTAAATGAATTTACAATTACAGAAACTGGTTAATGAGTTATAGTTTTTGGAGCAGTAGTATTGTTTATGATGATCAATTTTTTCAGTACCTTGTCAAATTTTGGGAAGAAAGGTACAGTTGGTTTCATACATAACATATTCTATTTGGATTAAAGAATTCCATTCTATATACTAATACCCCGGGCGAGGTCTATTCTTTTAACGGCGAAGAAAATACAAGTTTGTAAATATATTGGATGCTCCAATAATAGTGAAATTTACAATAAGCGAAATTAATGGTTCAGCTTGTGATCAGTACCAGATAACTGATGAAAAATTTGAAATAACGCAGCATACAATTTTCCCTCTACAAGAAGTCGTATTAAAGATTTGCTGATATACAACACAAAGTTGGAACAAATGCCATGGAAAAATCAACTACTCCGAACTAAGACAAGGAAGATCAAGTGGTATCATCCTTTAAAAATAAATTAACACGTTTCGCACGGAATTGATGAATGTTATAAATTGAACATAGCATTGACTTGCTCTTCCAAAAATTTTGAGAAATTAGAAGCGGTGCAGAATATTACTTATGTAATAGGCGAACAGCAGATTTTTTGTTGCTCAGCGCTAAATCTACGGTTTATACAATGATTTTTTATTTTAAATGTGGGCCTGGTGATTAGAACTGTCTTTGTCAATTGATCACAAAACAACACTAACATTAAAAATGTACATAATTCAATGAATGATAGAATATAATTTTATAAAACTCCCGAAACATTCTGCTGAGTACTGTTTTAAATCTCACCATCAAGATATACATCCAAGTTCAATTCTTCCAAACTTGAACTTGAGACGCTCCACGAATCGTCATCTGCATTACCCCTGCTGCCTGAAATATTTTCTTCATTTTCGACAGATAATTCAGAAAGGTCAACATTTCCTGACATCTCCAACTCGTCAGAGCTTAGAGTGAGCTCTGAGTGGTCCGAGGTATTATCTTCGTAATTTCCAATGCTACTACCGGAATAATCCGTCACGAGGTGTAAGACATTATTGGAATCCGCTATCAATGTAGAATAAGGATATACGGGATGATAATAGATATCATCGTCGAAGTATTCTTGTATCTCTTCTTCGTCTTCATCATCATCGTTAATTTCCTGGTCATCATTATCGTTCTCAACATAATAATCTATATTCAATAGTAAGTCAACTTCATCGTCAGTGAGTTCGTTCTCGTTCATGTTCATGCTACGAGGATATTCTAGGCTCTGAATTATTTCATCAAGAATACACATATTGCAATGTTTATTTGATTCCTTCACTACTTCTACATTAACGAAATGTGAAAATTTACAACGACTACCTTGGGCACAGTGGCCTTTGCCATTTTTGAAATTTTTGCATGGAATAGTAGCCAGTATTTTTTGCTGCTTCTTGATAAGTCTCTTTTTTTGTTCTTCAGTTTGTATCCAACAATTGCTTACGTAAACAAAATTTGACTTCCTCCGACAAACTGGGCATCCCTTAGTTACGTTTATTTGCAAGCCTTCCGTTTGTCGCCATTTTTTTATGCAATCATAGCAGAAGCAGTGCTTACAATTTGGTAAAATGCCAAACTTACCTTCCACTTCTTCAAAGCAAACATTGCATATGTGTTCACTTTTCTCCTCGGTTGGAGCGATATTTGCAGGTGCGTCCTGTACCTGTTCTTTCAAATTCATCACTTCCTCGGGGACTACTTGATGTGGCTCGTTCGAATTATTTTTTACTTCAATTTCTTCCATGCAACCAGCTTCGGTATGCCTTAGTTGATATTTGATGGGGCCAGGTTCCGAAGTTTCCCCTTTCTCCGGAGATTTTGACATTGCTTTCGATTTCCCAGACATACCTTTACAATTTAAGTTTTCCTCCACTAATGCACACAAAGTTTCTTCACAATATACTCCAGAACTAATTTACGCAACACTTGTTAACAGTAAAATTTGAATTCTTACAGTTTAATTACAGTTATTTCTGTGGCGATTCTACACGCACAATCTACTACGCAGCAAACACCTACGAACAGACAACAAGATGGCGTTCCGTTTATTTATTTATCACTTCTAAGTAGTAGTCCAGCAGCGTATGAAACGAAGTCGGTTGTCGCGTCACTCACGATAACTCGTACATTAATTAATAAGTATTGTTATTATTATACGATTCTAAGTTTTTTCTGTAATGATTATAACACTCAAGCGAATTTCGTTAGTACGACTACTAACTGCTGTACACAACAAACAACTGTAAAAACGTGGGCGTGTCTATGCGCATTCTACTGTGAACTACCAATAGCAATAGCTTATGATCATTGTTGTTATAACGACGTCAATTTGTAACCACAGAATAACGTTTTGTACTAATTTCTTGTGCTTTCACAAGTAAGTTGGCAATAATCCTGGAAATGATGTAGGTCCCAAAATTTTACCACAATAAATGGGAAGAAACAATGACATGTTACATGAGTAATTAAAATGGTATGAAATCAATAACAATATAGAATGTATTCAACACGTGAGTGCCAGAAAGAAGGAATCATTTTCTGATTCTGCATACATCAATTAAATATAAGACTATGATAAATACACTATCCTGTAAAGAATTACGAGGGAAATCAAATTTATTGACTGAACAAATTATGAATAAAAGTGATTAACAATATATCGAATTTTTCCCTACGTAGTGACATTCTCTGGATAAGGTATAAACTGGATACAATTAGGATGAAACCCTTCAAATACCATGGTATAGCTACGCAATTTAGGATGAGGTCGTAAGTCGCAATAACTGTGATTGAGATTAGTTTTATCGATGATTGACCAACTATAAAAATCTTTTTCATCATGCAAAACTAATTATTCTTATATTGTAAGTTTATTGTAATTCTGAAATTTTTTTATAATATTAGATCACAAACGCACTATTACACTGTAGATTTTTGAAATCTAATTTCGAATTTCGCCAGCTTTTTTGGTATGATTAAGTGAACTAAAACAAACCAGAAAAATCATCAGTAGCCATGTTCTACAGATGGGCCATGGTATTTTCGAGGATTATCATTTTTAAAACTCCGGTAATTCCTTGAATAATCTAAAAGCCATACTATGTACCAAAATAAAGTTAAATTGAGTGATAATGACATGAGGATAATTAGCTTCAATCCTCTACTTACTTTAATCCGTTAATAATTCATAATAGAATTTGTTTTTACCTAAAGATAATACGTTTAAGGGTTAAGGCTAATAATAAAGAAAAAAAGACCACATGGTCGCGGTGCAGGGATCAATGTTCGGCCCACTCACAAGAAACATACTCCTAACCTAACCTAACCTATAGGAATTTGAAATGTAATTGCTATTTCATAGTTGTTCTGTGGTTGCTATCTACAGTTACCGGACGCCCCCTAAGGGCGAGCCGAGCGAATGCATTAACAGCTGATATACTGAGTTCAATGTTTGTTTCAGCAACAGGAATGCTAGCACAGGCGGTAAGGCCCTGGCTCTATATTCATTTGGATCCAACAGAGTAGGTTCGAAACTCCAAGCGGCAAGATCATCGCAGGTTAGTTAAATTTTTCTATATTTCTGGGAATACTAGGTTAGTAGTTTGCTTTTGAAATTGATGATTTTCCTTGCCCTTATACACATGAATTATACTCATTTTTAAGTCACCCTTACAGTATAATCAAGAGAAAGTAACAATAATTTAACTGTAAGGTTACGGATGTATAAACACTACGAAATGTTTGAAATTGAAATGAATCTGCCGTGCAGAACAGCTGGGTGTCATATTAAAGTAGAATAAGACGTCACTTTGAGTTGATGACGTTTGGCCGTGGATTTGGAAATTAGTAGCAGGGTTGTTTCCCCTGTAGTCGTAGAAGGTCGCGAATCGTAGGCTACGCGTGGAGATAGCATCGGTCATACAAAATTCTAATTACATAACATAATCGTAATATGATAATAATAAAAGACTCAAGCTATTCAAACCATTTATTAGCTTTAGATTTTGAAATGTTAAATTCAAAGGGTAAAGGTTTAAGATTAAATAAATCTTTGGGGATACTAATTGGAACTAAATAAGCACAAACGTACCCCCATAATCTGCTTAATGATCAGATAAATTGTAATAACTAAACCTCATTAAATTTGTTCAATCGGTAACATACAAAAGCAACAGCTATGGAAAATTGACATGATGATTATTTTTTTAATTCAGAAGTATTGCCAACTTTTTACAATTAAATAGTGAATATTTAGTTGTATTGATAGGATAGGTATACGTGAAATGTTATGCTCCCAACAAATATTATTTATACCTTTAAATTGATTTAGTTTAAACTGCATAAACAAGTGTTCTGAATGTTGACAAAACAACGATTTTACTGCCTCTATTAAAGTTTCAACTGTTATACAATGTTTGCAAACAAAATTAGTTCTTTATTTATTATCATACTATAATGAACATTATTTTTGATCTTAAATATAATTCACAAGCTCGTAGTGTTTACCAAATGTTCAAAATAGATTAAATAAAGTACATACTGTTTCTACTTGCACAAGCAGTAGCAGTTTCCACAACCCCAGAAAAACTTAAAATCTAGGATGATTATAATATTTCAAAACTATTCAAGTCAAATTCAATAGTACCATAAAATACAAATTCACTTTTGAATTGCGAAAAGCAATTGAATGACAGAAGGTAGGAAGTATTGTTCACAAGGTTTGAATACGTCTGGATAATACTCTACTAGTGTGTCATTAGAGCTAATTCCGGAGATTGCAAAACAATTTTGCTAGATTCGGTAGCCAACACGCAATGAGAGTATTATCCAGACGTATTACATCAGATGGTAAACTGCAATTCGTGCGGCTGCTACGGCTTTTGGCATTTCGTATAGTTTCATTCAGAAGATTTTGAAGAACCATACTACCTAATGCAGAATAATGAATAATAGTTTGAGGGAACCTTTAGCAAAATGACCTTAAGATTTATTGGAAAATCCAAAAAAAAATATTGAAAAATTGGGGTGTTCCATATAAAATATCAAAGTTAGGGACAACTTTCGGTTCAACCGGAAGTTCAACCTTCTTGAAAATAGAACCTATTCCTTCAGATCTACCAACAAATCTTCAGATCAATAGCCATCCTGGTTTATCTGATACTTCTTATTATTATTTATCTGTATATATGGCCCTCCAAATAAGTTACTCTTCGAAGTAATTCTTTGTAGTCGCTTCGAAATTTAGGTAATTTACGCAGTACACAACGTAAATGTAGGTGGAATTACATTATTATAAATTTGGAAATTTAAAACACTTGTGAAAAGTATTTATGAGTAATTTTTAAGTAATACCAATCAATCAATCAAAACGGGGGCGAACGAGTCCGGAGCACTTAGACCGCTTGATTGGGTTCATTGTGCGCCCCTTGATACAAGAATCAGTCCAGCAAGCCTAAGGCCGTGCCAAAAGCTAAGATTTTGCATGGACTGATATCTCTTATTGCTTCAAGCGGCATATGTGTACTGCCGAGGTGTTGTAGCCTGAGAGAAGCCAGTGCTGGACATTCTGCTAGGATATGAGAAGCAGTTTCATCCGCCTCCTCACATCTACTACAAATTGGGTCTTCGACAATGCCCATTGTGTGTAGATGTTTATTCAGATGACAGTGTCCTGTGAGGAGCCCTGTCACCAGTTTTAGGCTTCGCCTGCTCATAAAGAGTAGGGTTTTTGAGAGTTTGGGCGAGAATTCCTTGATGTGGAGCTTCGCCTGCCTCATGCCTGGGGAACCACGCCAGATCGAGAGCCACTGTCTGTCCAGTAGCTCCTTGAGGGCGTGAAGCCCGGTGGTCGATGAAATTCCGATCGTGGAATCGGGGCTAGGGGCGCTCAAGGAGCCCCGTTTGGCCAATTCATCGGCCACTTCATTTCCCTTCACACCAGAATGGGCAGGTACCCACACTAGCTGGAGTTTGTTCCTTCTGGCTAGTTCAACCAGAGTTTCCCTGCACTCCAAGACAAGCCTAGAAGTCATTCTGTGGGCGCGAAGTGCGCCCAGGGCCGCTCGGCTGTCAGTGCAGATGTAAATCCGCCTACCGTAGTTTAATCTAAGGTTTTCCAGGGCACATGTCCGTATTGCACAGACCTCAGCCTGGAAAACGGTTGCGTGGCCACCTAGGGAAACTGAAATACCACTATGTTATAAGAAGTGAGATTATGCTTCATTATTTTATTTTATGTGAGAACTTTTTTATGGGGTTGAATTTTAAGAAATAATAATGTTATACAGAATTTTATTTCTCAACCTATTTGTCTCCTGCTGTTTTTCTGTAGAACTAATACATCCAGTCAATGACGGTAAAAATAATAATAAAAATATTTCCTCCGTATTTTGAGAACCGTCATCGATTTTCATGAAAATTTGGTATTAGGCTCATAATTTTCATATTGAGGGGTGAAAACTACCCCTTAATATGAAAATTATGGAAAGAATATGTGTTACCAGATCATCAGCAACGAAATTAACGGAAATTGTGGAAAAATTAAATGTTAGACGGGTAAAATGATTTATATAGGAAATATTGTTGCATTCAGAATAGGTGCTACCAAATCAAAGTTAAAAACTATAATATTGAGAACGAATTTAGCTGATTTATATCTGTTATTGAATCATTATTCCATTTTTATGCAAGTAACAAATTTGATTTTCCAAGATATCTCATATAATTTTTGAGTTTATTTATAAGGAATTCTAAAAGCACCAACCACTGTGAAACTTCCCTAAATTTTGCCTCATCTTCCCATAATATTATATTCACAAAACTCTACAGACAGGCAGTGATTTGCAGGCTGTTACATGGAAGCGTAGAATGAGATGGGGAATATCGTGTTTAATCCTGAAAGGTTATTTTGAAAGAAAATTAGTCATTTCCGGTTTATCCGGACAAAGTGGGAAAATGTCAGCAGGGTTTTATAGGAGTCCAAGGATGCACACGGAAACAGTATTGAAATCACGCTCGTCTTTGACCTCATCTGTCCATAACATTCTATTCACAAATACCCTCCAATTTTTTGAAACAAACAAGCTCCAAACGGTGAATGTGTGATAGGGTCATACAAAGTTTCGAGAAAACCAAACTACTTACTATGTGAAACATTTGGTGCTCAGTGTGAGGTCTTCTAATACAGTATCAACATTTTATTGTTTGTTCACATTATATTCTCTACGGTGATTACTTCCATTATTATATAGAGTAAGTAAACCAGTTCATGCACCTGAGAAAACTGAAATCTTGGAATTCTAAAACTACTCAATTGATGACAGTTTGAGCTTTTATTTTCTTCCTAGGTTCAAATATCCCATCAACATAGAATGTGGATGACAAAGTTAGAACGATAATGAACTTGACCAGAAATAACTAAAAATCCAAATCTACATTTCAACATTTTATTCGAAGTAAAAACACAGGAATATAAATATATTAATGAACACCAGATACATCTAGTATAAAACATATAAACAAGACATTAACAGAAATTTAAATAATACCTACAGTTAATTTGTACTTTTATCTTTCAAAAACTACTCCCTCAAATTGCTTTTGCACAACTACTCCCCCAAATTCCTTTTGTACCTGAGTTCGGGGTCACGAGTTGGGCAAAAAAATCTCCCCGGGATTTCGCAGTTTTCTTCGAAAATATTTTCTCGTTTCGTTTCGCCCGTATACGAAAACTTTTCCGACAAAAACTGTAAAGGATAACATTTTGTACTGTTGCGAATTATATTTTGGGAGTCAGAGAGCGCGAGAGCTACCAAAAATAGCTTTTCCTCCTTCATTGCCCCGTGTAAGTCGTGTTTTCGGATCCACGTAAAAGTTGATGTTATAGAACTCGACAATGACAAAAAATGTGTAAAATGTTGTCTTCTACATTCTTACTCTGGGAAGTTTTCGTCTACGGGCAATAGGAAACGAGAAAAATAGATATCAAAATTTATCCAGGATGGCGGAAAACTCCGAAGGAGGGATGTCACCATTTCAGGTTTGGAGTCATCTCGTGACCCCAAACCCCTGTGCAAAAGGGATTTGAGGGAGTAGATTTTGAAGGTGTTGTTTTTTTTAACAGTTTGGCTGTAGAATAACTTTTAGTCCCCCTATTAAAAAATATGAATTATATTTATTTATTCGATTATGAACGTACTATGAATGAAGTACATGCACCTGCCAAATATATAAAATTCAATACTAACAAATATTCATAAATAAAATGCAAATTATATTAACACAATCTCACTAATTGTTCTCCAGGTACCTATTTTCGAAATATTGAATTTGAACTCTTGAAATCGAAATAAGTGAAACTATCAAATATACTTAGATTAACTACTATCCAGAAATGAGTTGTTTGTTGGATCAAATCTAGGACATTCTCTATATGTGCAGCTATTACAATAATACCTAAATGAACATTTTCTAAGATTCAAAAATTTAATGATCAAAAATAAACAATAATTTTCCATTTGTACATACAATATATTGAGATATGTTGAATTACGATAGTTAAGTACTTTACAGAATTGAGTTTGCAGAATCAAATCTCGAACATTTTCTATGTTCCTACAGTTTTTAGAATGATAATTATTCAATTCTAAAAAATAATCACCTTTTTCCGAAATATTCAGTTTGAACTCTTGAATTGGTATAAGAAATACTTTCCAGAACTGGTTATGTTGGATGTTCTTGGATCAAAATCAAAAGGTCGTTATTCGAACTGCCAATAATCGTATTCATGATTCAAATCGGGCCACTCATTGCCTGCACCGGGTTCTAAATTTTCCAAGATGAAGTTGAGGTAGTCAAGTTCGGCTAAATCTTCAATAAGATCTGCGATTTCGTTATCAGCGATATTCTCATCGTAAACGGGTGGATTGTCATTCACCAGGTCCATACTGTATGAATCAAATATCGGAAGAGGCTGAATCGTAGGAGGAAGCATCGGAAGGTCTAAAGATGCGTTATGCACAACGGGTTGACCAATAGGTTCTTCTGATTCATCATCCATATCACCGTTACTGTCCATGTTTGAATCACTTAAGTCTGAATCATCATCATGATTACCGGTGACGTATTGTTGAGCAGAATGTAGGTTAGGAGGCAATACCGGAGGAGCTGGAAGCACCAATAAATCAAAAGATACGTGTTGCACAGCTGGCTCAGCAATGGACACTCCTGGTTCTTCCTCCAGATTGTCGTCGCTATCCTGGTTTAAATAACTTTCATCTGAATAACTGTAATCTTCGTCACCTTCATATTGTTCAGGCAGAAGTAGGTTATTTTCTAGCTCTTCCTCTTCTTGTATATCTTCCTCGTGTTGGTAGATGGGCATTTGTGCGAGCACATAATACATCAACCTCAGAACTGCAGAGCTTGAAAGCATAACCGACTTTTTATTACAGACCAAAAAGTTTAATAAATTTGAAGAACAAGTTCGGCGTCTATTAAGTTAGTCACTCACAAGATCAACTGTCAACTGGCTATTGGTTTAATAATTCAGTCGCGCACCAATTCACATAGAGTTCAATGTTTATGTCAAAATTAAAGTTTTTCACACGACTTACAACACTTTTCGTAACAATAAGGGTTGTTTCTAAGGAATTTTACACGCAGCGAATGGAGATTAGTTTTGCGCAAGCGCTAACAAAGATTTAGTGTTGAGTCGCTATGCAGGAACGCAGTGTCGCAGCTGTTCAAAAGCATAGAATAATTATCTAGTCTGTGTTGCGTACTATAGAACTTTCTCATTGCAAACCACCGACCTGAACTTTAGATCACTCATCCATATAAATGCTATAATATCGGGAGACTCTTAGGTCTGAAGATGGCGTCTTATGCTCACTTCTTGCAGATGAGATTTTGCTGACTGATTCCCAATGAACTCAGTAGTTGTATATTTGAACTGAGAGTGATAACGATTTTTGCAGGATACCTAAATTACGTCTTATCAACTAAAATTCAAGGCCTCAAAGATATTTCGGAAAACAAACTAGGATCTGATTTTGGAAATCTTATCATATGATAGATGAGCTTGGATATTCCTCCACATTTTTCATAGACAAGTTCGGAGTCATTAGTTTCGGCAGATAATTATGAATCTTTCCCAAACAAGCAATCTAACTATCGTGGGACTTTTCATTATAACCAGCTGTTCATGATGCATGGGCTACATAGTTGTATAGTTCATAACAATCATGGAGTAATGTACTATTAGAGAATGCTCTATTATTGATTTAATAAAGCGCTGGAAGAAACATGAGCATCTAATGAGCAAGCGCCAAACCTCTCACCCATATAGTTATAATGTCCCTAGCGGCCAGCGAATTATCTGTTGATCATTGATTTATAATCAATGTGTTGATATACCGAATTCAATGTTCAACATGTATCGCCGGTTCTGACCGAGGCGGTGAAGACCCCGCTTACGTATAGGTACGAATTTCCAAGCGGCAAGGTCATCGCAGGTTATTTTCTTAAACTTTTCAAGAGTGTTATTTTAATTTTTGTATATTTTTTTGATAATACCAGGTTAGTAGGTTATTTGATATGTGATTGATTGATAGATGCACCTTCGTTGTACATATTTGATTTTCCTTGACCTTGAACCCTTGTATTATTAAAATGCATGCACACTCAAGGGGGGGGGGGTATCACGCTTGCCTAGTAGCTTCTCGTGAAGAAACAAGGTATATTTAGTATGATTCAATGCAACTTGAAGTTGAATATAGTTTTTAGAACTTATTTGATGATTTTAAGAAGATGACATATACCTAGAGATGGCATTGTGTACGTGAGTAATTTTTCATCAACGAACTATGTTACCGTTTCTTCAGTATTATTGTAATTAAGTTGGAGGATATGTTTTGTGTAAATTTGGCAGATGGTTCTGTTGCAATAATTGAAAGTATGCGAAAGATCTAACAGATCTACAATGAAACAGACAGGTAGGAATGTTTGTGTTTCAATTCGGTAAGTTGGCAGAGAGCTAACTTGCGGAAAAGTCAGATGTCGAATCAGCTTATTGAATTAGCCGTCTTGTCAGAGGCACGAGATGAGATGAGTTCAGATTAAATAACGTCTCGGTCTTCAAGTTACAGAACAGAATTTACACAATTCGGACAGCTATGCTGAGATTTTACATTTCACAAATTTTATAACGATATTCATCATGTTAATAATAAATATTTGATCCCTCGGTCAAGGCACCCTGGATAACCTAATATATATATATCATCATCATCAATTACGAATTTAGAGGTACATTCTAGTTCAATAATCGAATTTTCGCGGCAAATAGTGTCGAATGTATTGGGCAAGTCTCAAAATAGATAAAAGGCCGTAATTGATTTGTATCTTCATCTTACAACTGGGACTTACAATGAAAAGGACTTCGAAAAAGTGCTTGACACACCAAAGATGGATCTCAGGGATGGGGCACTCAATGCTCGTGTCACCGAGGTACCACATGGGCAAGGTGTAAATGTTTTTCACAGAACTTCAAAAATCACCTTCGAAACAAAGAATTGTTACCCTGTTAGGAAAGGATCAATCTATTTGTATACAGATGGATCTAGAAAATCAGAAGGTGCGAGGGCCGAAGTCTTCCTGCATAATACAAAATATTCGAAATCCATGGGTAAATACACCAGTATCTTTGAAGATGAAGTCCATGCAATTGAGAGATGTTCACAAAGCAATCTGGACAAAAAGAAGGACATAAATATCCGATAGTCAACTAGCCTTTAAAGCACTGAACTCAATCATCATTAGCTTAAGAATTGTTTTTAACTGCAGAACCTAACCAAACAACTTAGGAGTGCAGAACAGAATTACCCTCCACTTGGTCCCAAGACATGAAGGAATTGAGGGAAATGAACAGAAGGGTTCTTTTGAACGCCAGGGAGCTGAAACCACACTAGTAGCACCAGAACCCTTCTGCGGTATAGAATCACATACTTTACAGGAAATGTCCAGGACAGAAGACAAAGAACTCAGAACTAAGCACTGTAGTTTTCTTCAGGTACACAGAGAGTCCAGATCTGTCTAGAGAAATTTAGGAAGAATGGATGTCTTGGAATGCATAAAAGAAAGCAGGAATAACTAAGAATCATAATAGAACGGGGCACTGCAAACTCAATGGTACAATGGTTATATGTGAAAAATTGGCCTAGTTTATGAAGGGATGGGTAGATCCTGCAGACAAGCCGAAGAAACAACACAGCAGTAGAGGAAATTACGCTATTGAAGCCGGGGTAAATCCTAATCATTCTACAAGTTCTGAAGGTCACCGGTGTAGTATAAAACAGTACTGAGAGAAGGATACGATAGTCATCAAGGAGGCAGTTGGAACAACACCCCTAATGATAATAATCTATGAAATAATAATTTAATATATGAAAATTACGTGACTCACAGATTGCCTCTCAATTAAATTATATACAAGTAACGGATCTTAAGGCATTTTGAAGAGCTATTCTTCAATGTTGAGACCACTCATTGAGTCATTGAATAAGTGGTTGCTTCGCAGAGTCGTTCCTGCCGGAAATGCAACACCTGCACTCGTAGGGAGTGGCAGAAATTAGGCGACGGCAATAACAACGCTTAAAATGCGTATACCAGTTTTAAAAAAATATTTAGACTTTGTCAAAACTTAGACGTATCACATTATATAATAGACAATTTTGCATGTAAGAAATTTCGAAAAGTTTCACTTTAGTTTTAATTTTAATATTTCTCTATTACTATTATTTATAAACCATGTTAGCAGATTGAAAAATGCACTTATTTGATTTCTGTGATTTTTGGGTTGTGAATTTAATTTTAATTAACTTCTTGTATTCACGCTATACAATATGTGCGAACATAAATTCTAATTAAATAATTCGAAGGGTTTTCTCAACGCAATTAAATATTTATCTAAATACAATAATGAAGTTTTCATTTTTGAAACCCAATTCATTACATTCTGTATTATAATAGTTTTCCTATTAAAAATCATAAAATAATGGTATGTAGATTCATGGCGTAAATTAGTCAAATTAATTTTTGTATTTTAAAATTTGATTTAGGCGGCAATTTCTCCTCCTGTAGAAGACCCAGGAACTGAGTGGTTGATACAAAGAGTTCTATACATAGGGTAGACTACTAAGCCTTTCACTGGTATTTTAACGGACATTCTGTCCTCGCACATGTATTGTGCTCTCACTCGCACGATGTGCGCGCGTTATACTTATTCTTGTATTCTTATACTCTTTCTGATAGAAGGGGAGACCGTGCGAGTGAGAGCGCACTAACATGTGCGAGAAAGACAGAATGTCCGACTAGTTACCAGCGCTTTCCTATGCTTAACACACTACTTGTCTACTCTGTATATAGAACTCTTTGGGTTGATATCACTGCATTACATTCTTACTTCCCTCACTATACGAAGTATATAGTGGTGAAAATAGGAACTGCATCGGTTTTGGTCTAGGTAGCCCCGTCTCGAGTGATATTTCTCACATTCATCTTCCTTTTTTTTGAGATGGAATTTGAACCATAAGGACGAGCATGATTTTCTGATTAAAAATATATATTACACGTATATATTTAACCTGCAGACGTGTTCGAAATTGTCATTTTGAGATTCAAGTGAGGTCATCGATGTGACGTTAAGATCTATATTATGTCATTATTCTGTGGAAGAAGTCGACTTCTTGATTCTGTGATGTATTTTGATAGTTCATGTGACAGACAGTAAGTGTCAGTTTGAAACAAGGTTATATTATAAAAGTCAACCTGATAGCAGGTGTCTGTATGAAACATAGCGTTATGGACATTAGGTAGACCATTTGTATAAAATTTCAATACAACAATAATTTAACGTCTTTCATTGGCGTTTTATACATCATTTCAAATATAGTTTCTAAGAAGGATCTAAAGATACCCTCCCGACATCGATATCGAAGCTGTGCGCATGACAAGTGTGATGGATCCTAGCGGCGAGAGAATTAACTGTTGCTATACGGAATTCAATGTTCAATCTACATCTGAGGTTGTGCCGAGGTGGTTGAGACGCCAAGAATGCATTTTGTTTCCTGATTTCGAAACTTCAAGCGGCAAGGTTAGTTTTTGAAATTTCTATATATATATTTGGTAATACTAGGTTGGTAGGTTATTTGAAAATTTGTTGTAATTGATTGATGTTCCTTCTTTATATATTATTCAAGATAGCTGTTGGATATTGGATCCAAAACAATCACACTCGCCATGATCGCACCTTAATATCGATGCCGCGAGGGTGTTTGTAGATCCTTGTTATTTTCTGTTCCTACAATCATATATTTGACCTGCAGGAGTATCCGAAAGCTAGGGTCACGTGATCAATTGGTCACAGTTCATTCTTACTATTAACTTCCAGTTAGAGGAAGGCGAACGAGTAGATGTCTGTAATTCAAATGTATATGCAGACATATACGTCAATGGCAGTGCTGAGCCACTGGTTATATTATGTTATCCCCAACTCGTTAACCTAACACTGGAATTAGTAAATCAAAACATATGAAATATATAATTCCTATCTACACCAAATATCACAGAACATTTCTGATTCCTACAATGACAGTTTCAATTTTTTGAAACTGGAATGCTATTGATGTCGCTAACCACTGATTTTCCATCATACCTACATATTTACATAGACAACAAAATTAAATATATTATGCCACTGTACACTTATGTATGTGTAGTACCTTTGTCAGAAAGATGAATTGTGAGTGAAGAAGGATTCCCGTAGACTGAATTGTTCAAATCACTGGCGCCCCAAATGTCCTTGATCCTACTAGGTGTTTCAGTAGTTGTTGGCTTTGGAGATGTGGTTGGTGGTGAGGAAGCTACGACAAAAACATGCATCAATTTGCCTCAACTACAGAAAATTAGGTCTGAAAATATTTCTCCTTCCGCTCTATTATTATTATTGAATACACTATTTTTTTATGAAAACATTAAAACAAATTACATGATCTTCCTTTTTGAATGCAACATTTTGCTATCTAATTCAGTTCTACAAAACAAAAATGGTCGCCGATTTCTGATGGGACAAAATCGTCCAGAAACTGGTCTAGTGTGGACGATAGTACTTCTTCCTTAACACTACATTGAGAAAACATTGTTAAGTCTTGATGATCGGAATAAGTCTTTAGAAGCTTCCATAACTAACTGATCTAACAATTATAAGTAGAACAATTTGTCAAAAGTCATCCGTTAGATGAATTATCTAGAATAGTACCTAATAAATAACACGCGAAAATGTCGGCTATTTAAATTAATTTATACTTACCAATATTTTGAACCGAACACTCAAATTTTCATCTTTGGATTTGAAGAAGATAAGGTACTGACATTTTGATTGACAAAAAAGAAACGCCTAGACCCATAATCATTATTTCTAGGAACTAAATGTACTCAGCTTCAGCCAAGTTAATCCAACCGAAAAGCTATGCAACAATATTCAAAGACTTAATGAATAAGAAAACCGATTTATGATGTATAATAATCGCAATTTCAAAGCAGAAAATCCTACGTTACATTAACAAATTTGAAGAAGAGATTGAATGGACAGACGGTAAAAATATTTGGAACATACTACATGGCATAAAACATTCCGTACCGATATTCTTTGTAGACCTTAAGTCAGCCGATAACAACAAAGAATATCACATCCAGCATTCACTTTCACGAAAAATTAAGTATGGATCCCACGAACAAAGAGAAAAACCCCTAATGCGGTAAATATCAGCAAATTAGGTAGTCACACAAGAGCTTACTCAAGACCAAGATGCGTGAAGTGTACTGGAGATCACTCCAACGCTGGCCTAAGCGTTAATTGGAAGAGTTAATGCAATCAACGGTCCAAGTTATAAGAGATTCGAGAATATAAGACTCTGTAGCGGTAACCTCTCGGCTGCAGGGTAAGAATTGCTTCAAAAAACATATCCTGCTCTGTCAGATCTAAAACAACTACTGGTATAAAACAAACTGAAACAGTAAAACCTGATCAGATCTATGTACATGCAACTAGTTATACTCCAAAAACATTTAATAAGGTCAACCTTATCCAATATAATATACCTGTGTCAGCTGTGTTAATGCTGAGATCCTCTCTGAACTATCACATAAGACATTGAGACTATTGATTTATAGCCTCAAGCTTACCCTGAAGATGCCACCTGTAATGGTTGGCGAAAGTTGGGCATCAAGTTGTGCTATTGTGCCACGGATGTTTACTATTCAAGATATAGAAAATAGTATTAATTTCGCTATTTTTTTAACTGGAAAAGGATGTTCCTCAATATGAAAATGAAAAACTTTCTCTAACTCTCGTTAACCATATAACTCTCCAAAATTCGTTTAAATAATAATAATTGATTGTTGAGAATTCACAGACAGAAAAAAACTTTGTTCCCTATTTCCTTAATTCTCCGTAAGGTATCTATCTACAATTTCCCAAATGGAGTTGGCACAAGAAACACCATCACTATCACTATGGTATTGAATTTGAGAATGCAAGAAATGAGAGAAGCAAACAGTGGTCATTTGTTAATACAAAATTGATGGGTGAACATAGCAGTATATGGATTGAGCTAGATGGTCTAAGATGCAAAAGTGTTTCCATGGGAAAGTTCCAAAGTGGAAAACACCATTTCCCATGATTCACATTATCAGAATTCAAAGCTAAGAATCTCACAAAATGAGATTATTTATCTTCACATGCTTCTCCATCGGATAACTTACAAATCATTAATTCTGATTGTGATAGTAAATATGACGGATGTAAGTTACCAATTTCAAGAAAATTGTAAAAAATTTTGTAAAAGAATGAATTTCGATATGAACAATTTGGGAGCATAGTTATGGGGAGCACAGATAAATTTTAAAATATAAGTTGTAAATAATAATTATATCAAACAACATGCACCATTTTCGTTTACTTTATGGTGGCGTCCTTTTGAACAAGTTTGAACCTCCAACATTGGAATGCTGTTTGATCACAAAGACGAGGAAGCAAAAATGTGGAGATGGATTCTTCTACAGTGACTGTCACTACAAATAACTATCGTCGATTATGTACTTACAAAGTTGAATCGCGATATAAGTAGGGCCCCGCCTTATGTACGTGTATTTTATAACTAATATTAGCAGATTTAGTTTCAAAAGAGACTTAAACAAATCAAATTCCCTAAATGAACATCCTGAGCTTGTTCATCAAATAGAACAGTATATAGCGGAGCAGCTCATTAAAAATTGCAATGTTTTCAGACACCTCAACGAATAACGATTCCAGTGCATGTCCTTTTATTGTGTCAACTCCGTTATCAACTGAACCCGGCAAAACGGTAAATTATAGATGTTTCTATTTTTGATGAATTCCATACATTTAAAATTATGTGATCTTATTCTGAACAAAGAACGATACCGAATATTATAATTTTTATTAGCGGAATTGAATATTCCCTGAAACTAGCTAGATGTATTTAGAAATATCTGAAAGATTCAATGGGTTTTACCTCCTACATATGGTATATTGCATTTAACTTCATGTGCAGCGTATATACATGGTGTATCAGTTTGTAGCAGGACTTTAACCACTCAAGAACTTTTAATTGATACCAAAAATTTTCATAAGCATAGGTTGGCTACGTCTAGTTTTCCAGATACGCGTTCGAATTAAATTTTAAATACCCTATACATATCTTAACGCTCTGTATTGTACTCTTCACGGATTTAAATGACCAAAACATTTTTTCCAGTATACTTTATGGGATGTTCAATGGAAATTCTTATTTCCTGTACTTTTCTAAACAAAAATGTACCCGTATGAAAATCCGCTAGAGTTGGCAGTTTTCCAGATATTTGGCATTTAATTTCGATGCAACACAACTTTTCATATGTTGTCCCAGTAGCTCATAAATTGCTTACGGGATTTTGTAGATGTGTTATATTCACAAGTGTTAACAATTTTTAATTGACGACAGTATAACTCCTATCACAGATTATTTGAGAGATCAGTAAAGTAATATAGGGACTGGCGTCTCGATTTTGAGTGCCACCGTTTACGAGTACCGCTAATCGGCTGTAATGTGTAATGTATGGCAGAAATCTATTGGAAAATATGGGAAATCTTTAGTTGTAGCATCGAAAACCAAGGCCTTCTTGAGAAGTCATATGGTTTGCGCCTCAACTTTGTCCCTCACTATAGACTTCTCTCTCAGATAGATCACTCCATATGGTGGTTGACGGAGATTCCGGTGTTCCACAGGAATCTGTCTTGGCACCAACTTTGTTTCTGCTCAACGATCTGTTGGAAGTAAACCACCTGTCCCGTGCACAACTTTGCAGATGATGGTACCCTTCATAACGCTTTGGCATATAGAGGCCCTATACCATCCCATGAAGCCAGAGGAGTGAGACAGAGGCAGGTTTACGCAATTAATGGAGATCTGGCAGACGATTTTGAAATGAGGGTCTGATAATCTAGTAGAATTCAATGCAACCAAAACTCTCGCCTGCAGCTTCTCCAGGAAGACGGATCCCGCAAACCCTAATATGATGTCAGATACAACTATTCGAAAATGTTTTTTATAATACATATCTCGTGAAATCTTGATAGATCCGTAAGATTTAATAAAGGCACATTTTCAGAAATATCAATTAATTCAATCAATTCAAATAATTAGTTGAATTACGATGGAATACCTACAATTATTTTGTAATCTGAAATATCTTTTTGACAGTTGAAATTCATAATTTCAATGTTTCTTCATTAAATTGGAATGTTTTTCACCCATTCGAACATTATTGAAACCTTCATTTCTTCTTCATCTCATATTTGTTCATAATGATGGGGTGAAGATTCATAAAGTGTCGAGACAAGTGCCTCAGGAGTCTCATCTGGAATCGCTTCTCTTTCTGCTTTTAATCAGTGAAGTCTTCCTGGTTTCCAAGCATTGCAGGATTTTATCGTTTGCTGATAACCTTAAAATGTTTCAAAGACACGCAGAGGTTCAGGACTACAGAAATATTCAGGATTGAACTCTTTCTACCAATGGTGTATTGAAAATTCCATGGAACTTAGCATTGGCAAATGCGGGGTTCTAACTTGCACTCGTGGAAATCTCTAATTGTGTCTTGTTTGACCCCACGTTCAGCTTCAAGTCATATCGATTATGAGGTTGGTCGTGCTATGAAAATGGCTTTATTAACCGCTTGTGTAGCGATTTCACTGATTTCAAGTGTTTGATTATGCTCTATTATGTTTGGTTAGGTGTATTTTAGAGTATGCTTGTTGTCCCCCTATGCTTGCCATAGTGTAGGCTTGGAGCGCCTCTTTGCAATTTCCTCATCCTTGATACAGATTGTTCAAACTTGCATTATTTCAATAAACTTACACTTCTTGGCATGATCAGCTTTCAGCATAGGAGGAAGAAAATTAATCTGCCGTTCTTCTTTATGATAATTATTATTATTATTATTATTATTGAAATTTTTCCGAACTGTTCCCACTCGCTAGTCCAGAGTGAATGAACTTTTCGATATTTTTTCGAGTTTCATGGAACCAACTACGGCAGAAACTCTTTGAGGATAGGTTGCGTTAAACGGGTTGATATATTTGATGGCTAATCTTACTTTTGCTTCGTTCTATATAATTTCGATGTTTCTTCTCTTTTTTCTTTTATTGCCTATATAGAACATGTATGTGCTATGTGCTATTTGGGCATTTTGCCTGTTATGTACTGTGTTTTCATTAAATTGAATTATTTATTGTTAAAGTGAAATTTAACGGTTATTAGAAATAATACTTAGAGATATAAGTTGCAATGCTAACGTTTCGTTTGATTTCCGGAAATCATGAGAGCTTGAAATCAATTTCTGCTTAAGCCATTCCGGGTTTTTGAATTCCCGATATTGAACGAATTCATTAAGAAATATATATAGAATAGTGTATTGCAAAGTTTAATTGTAGAAAATAGTTTCGTCACACTATGACATTTTCAAAGCGAATTTTTTTGACGTGACAACGTCTTATAATTCGATGGAGCCGGCTGCACGCACGAGAAAACATGACTCATGCGGCGTTAACGCGCTCTGATGCGTTCCATTTAAGCATGCGGCGTTACCTCGCTCTAAGGCGTTCTATTTAAGGCTTGAAGTGCAAGCGAGAGCGTCTCCTACTTGAGTGAGCGATGCGTCCGCGTGGACAGCTGTTTATAGCAACGATAATTGCGGCGATAAAGGTAATGAATGATTCTTTCGATATTAAATATATGTTCAGTGATATATTTTCGAATATTCGTGCTTTCATCATTAAAATAAATAGCATCGGTCCGCTAGGGCAGCGATTGTAGGTTATGCTATAATTGACAAAACTATAACAATAAGTTAACAGAACTATTTCACGATGAGTAAAAAATCAATTGCTTTACTATTCGATCGAAATAATTATCGAGCGTAGCTATGATTTCAAAAAATTAAAACATAAATGTTAAATCTTCCACATATCATAACAACGTGTCTGAAATGACAGGTTGGACCAGCCAGCCGTCAAAGGGAACAATTTTCTCCTATATCAAACACATTGAGGCGGGCTTTTTAAAAGCTAAATTGACATAATTGTATTTATGCGTACAAATAAATGTAACTTGATCAATTCAATTGTGATTTCCATTTACCTCCTTCTCTATATCCATACAAAATATCTATCAAACAAATAAAACTAAAATTTTCTTTTGAAAATGAAACCATTCCATCAGTATTTTCTTATGACGTTGTCACGTTCAACTATTGTCAGTAAACCGACTTTACAGACAACCGATTTTTTTTCATTCAATATTGACGAACTTGATCTATAACTCACCGATTATTACTAATTTTGTAAATAACCTCACCCTCCCTAAATTATATTATAGCAGAATTATTCTTCTCAAGGATGGCATTTCTACTCGTAATTTAATTGTTTACTCGCTTTGATGATGACATTTGCGACGAAACAAGTGTCAGCAATAACATTTCGCAGTTCGTGTAAATTCAAATGTGTTCGGTTGCAGTATTATATTTTTTTAATTGAATTTACAACAATTAAGTAAATGTCGTATCCATATAGAGATATTTATTAAATGAAACTATTGATAAATTCGAAAGGAAACGGGCAGAATCAGAATATGTCGGAGCGAATTGAATTGGAAATGTGCTCTGTGCTTGCGAAATATCAAACTCCCATTTTTAAATATTAGATTAAAATTTTGAAGTTGTTGAAGCATTGATTTAATATTCTGACTATCTCGTAAATCGTTCTAGAAAAAGCAAGATTAGACAGAAGGTGGGATTACCATGTAACAAAATGGACTTTTGACAATTTCTTCAAACTACTGAGTCGAGGATGTAACCCATTAACTAAATCCATAATTTTAAATTCTATAAATAAATTTACATCGAATGTGGTTAATGTACTGTATTTTCCAACGTATTGCACTATGAAATGACGATCTCACTCATGGAAAGTGTTTCTTATTCCTGTCCTTTATTCTGTTCCCTAACGTTCAGGGAAAGCTCGAAGATCCCGAAATCTCTGTAGTTTCTAACGGTATATCATTGAAATAATTTGGTGATAGATCCTTGCAGGGTATTCATTGATTTACTTGAATCATGGTTCATTTGATGAATACTCAAGGAACGTTTACATTGTAGAGAAATGTTTTACCTCATTATCATCATATGTAGAACGTTGTAGCTTGTAATTACAAATGGAATATTGTTGATGATTTCATTTTTTCACTTTCAATTATTTAATTAATAGTTAATGGCAAGTATTATTCAATCTCAGATCATCAGACGATTCATATTATATGAAGCAAATTAAAGCAACAGTATATTCTTTACAGGATCGAGTTGACAAAAAAAAGGCCAAAGACCACTATATCAGTGACACTAGGCGCTTACTGCACGGTTTTTAAGGCGCAGGTCTATGCAATATGCATGGAAAACTTGCGAAGAAACTATGTAAATAGGCGCATACATATTTGCACAGAGAGTCGGTCGGCTCTAGGAGCTCTCAAATCACCCAGAGTCACATCAAGGCTTGTCAAAGAATGCAGAGATACACTGGCTGAACTAGTCGGGAGAAATTCAACTAGTCAGGAGCAGTTCAACTCATCTGGGTCTCTGAACACAGTGGAGTTGTAGAAAATAAAATGGCTAACTCCCTGGCCAGGCGAAGTTCGTCTAGCGCCCCCGTCGGACCGGAGCCAATGGTCGCTTTATCAAATTGCGTGGAGGATTTCAACTTTCTGGACCAACTGAATAAATAGTGGTCGGAACTGTGGCGAGAATCATCACGCATGAAGCAGGCCAAGCTCTTCATCAAAGAGCATGTGCCTAGGTTCTCAAAGAAACTCATTTCTCTGAACAGAAGTGACATCAGAGAGATGACTGGAATCCTAACCGGTCACTGTTTTCTTAATAAACATCCACACACTATGGGCATCACAGATGACCCAATATGTAGGAAATGCAGAGAGGCGGAAGAAACTGCTTCTCACATCCTGTTGGAATGCCCAGTACTAGCATCAAAACTGCTCCCAGAAGAACTTATGGAAGCCAGCACTGGCAATATTCTGGGTTTCTGGCAGACCACAAACCTACTACAATAGAATAGGCTTCTGACCACGGGGCGAACAATGGGCCCCACTAAATGGCATAAGTGCATTTGGGGGCTAAGCCCCCTCCCCTCTAATCATGCTGATGATGATGACAGTTATCGAGAGGCTTAATACATCTAGGTTGACAATATTATATGAGAAACTTAAGGAAAATTAGTACAATGATGCAGCTAAATCAAGGCAAATATGGCATATATTATGATGGGAACGTTTCACAGTGAGTATTCTTTATATACTTTAAATACTGATGTGTATCGATTTAGATTCATGTACAGCTTGTTCAAGCTGTGCCTCTGATATTCGCACAAGATAAACAGAACGGGTTAAGACTGCCAAAGATCCACTTCTAGCTTTTGTCGGTTGTTGGTTTGTCGTTTGTCGGTAAGCGCAACTTCTTGTAGTCACCGATGTTGTACTTTGTATTACACTGTACACGTTGTTGTGTACAAATTATTTGAAGCGAATGAGTTTGCGTTCTGCTCCGGTGCCTTGTCTAGTGCGCATCCAATATTTGAGACGCAAAGCTAGTTTGGTAAAGCTCCTGAATATTTTTTTATATATTGTATCGAATTACCGCATATCATATCTTCCAATCTCATGCAAAATAAGAAAAGAGCAAATTAGAGATTTTTCAAGAGCTCCTTAACAAAGTTTGAATGGTCATGTAAAATCAGGAACTAAAATTCATTCGTAAATCAGGAACTCGAAGACCTTCGCCAGAACTGATACACCAGATATAGGAAATCATTATATGCACCGCTTCTGAAGAAAAGGAGAGAAGCCCTTTTCCAAAATTTGGCTAATATCCGCGCACTCAAGCACTTTTCAAATAACAATTATGAGGAGAAGCTATCTGCATTTCTGAAATGTTTCGTGAAAATTGTATCAATTTCTACAATTGATTTCATATGGCAGCACTAAGAGTGAAGAAGCAGATACATCATCCAACATTTTAAGACGGAAATATTCAAGAAATGATGTGTAACGTGGATAATCAATATAGGAATATGATTCTTGATTGATATTGAGGGGTGAAAATCTGGTAAACTGCCAGCATCCTAGACCTGTTGTCAATCAGTTTATAGTCCAGGCTGTGAACCGGGATTTTAGCTATAATAAAAAAAAACGTGTAAGTTTGAATAACACATTTTTTTTTGCATTAGCTTCAGGAGGTTTTCAGGATCATTCATACATCTTAAAACCTCTTGAGAACCCCAACCCCACCCATTGGGGGCGAAAATGGTCCGAAATCTCCATTTTGCACCCCTATATGATATTTTGCAATTTACGTGTTTTTGGCATTTCGAATGCACCAAGGGGTTTTTTTGGGTCGCTGAATACGATTCCGAAGCCAGATTTATTCCATAGTAAATTTAAAATGCAAAAATAATAAAAATTTAGAAGCGTGTCAAATTAGCCATTTTTGTAAATTTCTCACCCCTACGATGATATTCAAGTAAATCTGGCTTCGGAATCATATTCAGCGACCCAAAAAACCTCCTTGGTGGATTCGAAATGCCTAAAACAAGTAAATTGCTAAATAACATATAGGGGTGCAAAATTGGCTAATTTCGTCGATTTTACCACCCCTACGATGGATTGCAAGTAAATCTGGCTACGGACTCGTGTTCAACGATTCAAAAAACCTCCTAGGTGCACTCCAAATGCCAAAATACCCTTTTTTGTAGAAAATGCAATTCAAGACTTGGAGATTTCGGGCCATTTTCGCCCCCAATGGGTGTGGTTGGGGTTCCCAAGACATTTTAAGGTGTATGAATGATCCTGAGAACCTCCTGAAGCTGATGCAAAAAAAAAATTTTTGATTCGAACTTACACGTCTTTTTTTATTTATTTTAGCTTGGACTATCAAGTAGAAGCAGATATTTTAAAATCGAATGGAATGAAATAACATTCAAAGACTTTGGTTCAACAAACATGCAATTTTCAACTTCAACTATAATGTAAAGTACGGTCAAATGGATTTCACAATTGTACCAAAATAATGTTGACCTCTAACCAGTATGAGTTTCATGAATTGAATTTCAACAAATCTCAATTAACATAATAGGTTTAATTCATTGCGTAAAATATATATACGTTGAGCCTGAATATCGACCAGCTGCAGAAATTTAATTTCATTATATTCAAACATTTGACTTTGATAAAGTTATATCATTTGTCATTGACTCATAACAAATTTCGTACACAAAATTTATTGAAGAGCTCACATGCAATTCAACAGTTCATGAGTATGTGTAGAGAAAAAACTAGGTTAAAGACGTAGCTTATGCATCGTTTCATATGAATTCTAGTTTATGTCCAAACGTATTGCAACCGCATAGACTGGATGTTATGGGGAATATGAAAATTAAATATGTTAGAGTATAATTATATATGAAAACGGATTCTTGTTTGCTGTTCAAAATTCATAAGAACTAATTTGAATTAGCGAAGGGAATAAAAAAAAATGATCCTACTGAGCGTTCGTACTTTTGAGAAATTGTGTCAGATGATTTTGTAATTTTCCTCAGTTGGAAGCGCCAATTTGGAAGTTGCTTCTGAGTAACTAACTTGAGATAATAGATCTTATAATGTGATTTCCATCAGGCGCAAAATCCAACATTTGTTTGCAGGGTGCGTGTAGGGTAGGCCGGGGATGGTTTAGACACGAGGATATAATGGACAGGTTCAATTTTCCCGATATGAACTATTATACCGCGATAGGTTGTACATTATTGCAATACTGTCTGAGACTTGCTGACAAAAGCATATTCCCGATATTTCTGTTTCGCAGAACAACTGAATCCGTACCCTAAAGCTGAACCAAGGAAGTTGTCTGAAGGTGGCCAAAAGCTAGGGAAGAGTATGATCGCCACAGACATACCGAAAAAGGAAGAACTCGAAAAATGGGGAGCATGGAGGAAGCAAAGAACTTCAAGGTCGCAAAGAAGTATTTGAAGAAAAGAAGTCAATATTTTCGTACAAGAATCTTCGGATGAAGATATGGGAGAAATCATCATGAATGATTCTTCTTCTGAATGGAAAGAAGACAACGATGCTGTTGAAGGCGACTGGCTAATTGTAAAAGTTCCGTGGGCAAGTTTGCGATGAATTTTGTGACAAAAGTTAAGCAAGTTGCCAGGTGCATTTCTACAGGCGACTACTTCCGTACAATCTTTCAACCAACACCCGAAGAATCTTCATTCTTGAATTTCTCATAAGTGATTTTGATTCTGACGAAAGCGTAGAAGACAAGCGCCCCATATTCAAATACATGCTTTATTGCAACGGACATAATATCTGGATTCTGCTGAATTAGAAATATTTCTGTTAGTCTTTTTGTGCTCCTACCTGCATGTACATAGCATACCCGGGTGCGGTACAAATTATCTCCTACGGTGATAGTTTTGAACAGTTGTAGTGCTTTTTATTTCGGAAAAATATTACTTTCGAAACATTTATATTATGAATAAATAATTCTAAAGGACATTGCCTAAAACCCAAAATGGTAAAATATTTAGAAAAAGAAAAAATAAATAAAAGCCAAAAAGTGTCGAAATCATTCCCAGTCTCCCCACCTCATATCTATACCGAAATGTCAATATTTATCTTTGAAATAACAAACGTCCGTTAAGATTTTACTCCAATTCTACGATTTGTTATTTGTGATTTTGAACAAGTGCAACATTTTAGACTAGATGGATTCGAGTATTCTCCCTAGTCTCGATTTCCACACTTTTCTAATGATAACTTGTTTGTAAGTAGTCGGGGACTAGCTGTCTATGTTCAAAAGAACGCAATGACCCTGGGAAAATTATATTTTATCTGCAGTCATTATTATCGGTTTAAAAAAATGACAAGTAGTAGCAATAACCGTAACAATTTATAAATTATATATAATCACCCTTATCCACTATTGTTCTTCTTATTTAGTGTTATAGTTTTATAGTTTATATAATAATCGTTGCTACTAGTTATATTTGATCCGAGCTCGGTATCACCACCAACAGCAAGATCATGTGAGGTTCATTCCGAACAGTGCTTCACATAAACTTGGTTTTGTATTCCGTGACAAGAACTACTTTACAGCACAGTAACTCTTTATCTACAAAGCACAAATTCGACCAGGTTTTGGAGTATTTTTCCCATGTTTGAAGTTCAGCTTCCAAACATACCATGAAGCTTTGAAACTTTTTGCCTACTGAAATACTTCTTGAGATAAAAAAAATGTATAGTAAAATACTCAGAATCAATGATGTTCTTTGCATCGTTTCGTACAATCTGTAGGCCAGTGTTGAACTCCCATTCCTATTTTATTCTAATTAGTTTCTAGTTTTTGGGCATCAACGTTTTCAATATATCAATGTTGTCAAATCTCCAACATTATTTTGGCATAGTTAGTTGAACGTAAGTTTGCCTTTGAAAGTTCTCGATGTAACAACGAGTATCGGAAAGAACCCTTGTAAAGAAATCTTGTAAAGTATCCAATTAATGGGAACATGAATTGTCGTCGATTCATCTTATTATAAGCTTCGATCTACAGCACGATTCTTGCCATTTTAGTAAATTAATCCTACCACAAGGGAGGTGTTAAATAGTGTTCGTATCTCGGCAGTGCTTCACGATACTTCAACATAAATTTTACGGCACTAAACATGCTCGTTTAACACCGCATCTAATCGAGTTGTACCATTCAATCAGTGTCAGTGTTCAAATCCTGCAATTCATCAACGATAAAATGAAAATGAATATGTCTTCGTGTGCGGGCATATTGTCACATCTTGGGGCGGTATAAACCACGTCGCTCCCATTCGATGAGCTTATCGTTAATTTTAAAGGAATCACTTTTACGTTCTCGATTCGTGTAATATTTTTCTCCACAAAAAAAAACAGGAGAAGTTACTGCAATTGCTTGAAGACCAAACTGTTCTTCGTCTGATATAGAATTCAATTTTAACTGATTCCATCAAATGCATTTTGCCTCCATCGATGGCGAACATGTTTACGTATTTAGCACTCATTTTTTTTATCTGATAGATAAAGAAATAATTCAAATGCTTGAAGAACTCTATGTTTCACAAATTTACTCAATTTGGTTGGGCAATAACAAACTTTTTGGAATTGGAGGCTTTCGCAAATATCTATTCTTAAATAATTGTAGTTTCGAAAACCAGTTCTTTGTGGAGTACGAAGGAAAATGATTATAACAACGAGGTTAATGTATCATAATTTCACGTCAAAATAAATAGAAGGCAGTTTGAGTTACATTTCAGTAATCTCCATTAATCATTCTAGTCTGTCATTGATTCTCACTATTGATAGCTGGGAGTCTAAGCAACAGTTAAACATCTGGCTTAATTCAATCCAGTGATTTTGCTTCGTTCCTGTTACTTGAATTCCTCAGGATTTTTCAAAACTGTTGAATTAGAACAAGTGTAGGAATGTAACATTTTACATGCTTTTTTATCTCTCACGGTATAGCTTATAATGGTGGTGAGTGGATTTTTTCACATCTGGTATATCTGGGATAGTCACTTTGGTGGCAGTTTATTCCTCATTTGCGATTTAAAACTTGTTTTATGACATTCACAGTCGAATTAACACTTCAGGCATCAAATTTAATTAAGATCCAGCTAGCAATTGGCTTTCCAGTTTCTGAGCTACTGTTATTATTATCATATTTGATATTGTAAGGAACAAAGCACTCTGTTCAGTTTGTTTAACAAATGTCTGCTCCAACTGTGGTTTTAACAAATGCATTTATTTGTTTAATGTTTTCCTCAGTGCGGTCTCTTGGATAGGTCGTCTACTTTTAAATTTTCTGTAGCTCCCTTTTCATCTTATAACGTGACAAGATTCACAAAGTTACACCGGGCTCAACACGTGTCGTTTCTATAGCAACAGCTTGGCCTAAGACTCCGCTTGCTGCTGACTCCTCTCACTTGTTCCAAAGATCATTTTCAAATAATCCTGAAAATGCGCGTTTTGTTTTGAGCACTTGCCAAATTTCAGCGCCACCAGAGGCGTCTCTACATGTACACTCACGCAACAAACGGAACAAAATAAACATTACATATGTGACAACCTATGCATTATATACCCTAATTTGTTTTCATGTCACGTAACTCAGTTCAAGCAGAAACATTTCTATTTAATATTGTACAACCGTTGTTTAATTTATTTATCGTCAGTAAAACAGGTTCTATTGGAAGTTGCAATTATTACTAGATCTGAAACGCAAGAACCATTTCTTAACGTTGATTGGAAATTTCAGAAACTGAAAAATTGTCAATTGCATTATGAATGTTATCTACATGTATTGTCATGAAATATTGTACAAAATGGTAACAGAACAGATAAATAATCTACATTGAAGATGATATGTTTGACACTTGGTCAAATATTATCAAAGACGGATGTGACTTGATTCTAAATAATTGACTGGGTTTGGAGAAGTGGTATCGGATGTACATTTCGTAATGGGGGATAGAAGACATTGAACGGAACCATTCCTTTGGGGCGACATAGCTCATTTGGTAAATAATCAGACACTATAAATAAGAAACCTTTATCCTGTAAAAATACTGTTCCGAGAACCTGTCAGCTACCAAGTAGCCATTATTAGAGTAAACTAAATTAAGAATAAAAATGTGCCTGTTAAGATAATATTTGGAATTAAAATAGTAAACAAGAGATTCCCCTCAGCTGGAGATAAATCTGAATTCATTAAATTGTTTTTTCGTTTGTACATTTCCAACCCTTCTAAATTACCTAGATATTTGCCATTACTGTATGTCAAGAATGATAAAGTTTCTTGAGAAATGTGTATCCTGTATCATATGTTCGACAAACTATGAATTTTTACCATTATTAGCTGTTCTTGCATCCACAAACGGGTTGTATTGCAAATCCAGAAAACGAATCATGTAATTTATGAATCACTGAAGGATGATAAGTGAAACTTCTGAATCTCATTGAATTATTTCAAGATAGTGGCGTTAATGTGATCAATTAACCAGAATCGATGTGAGCCGTGTTTAAAATGCTATGTGGGCCAAACTAAAAGGAACATTCTAACTTGGTATAAATAACATTTTTCCCACATAAAGAAATACAATGGTGGAAAATCAGCGTTTGCCGAACATGTTTTAAATAGGTTATACCGGGATGTCAAAAATTATCTTGGTCAAGGGTGGTTGTGGAATCTAAAACGTGTGTCTTACTTTACGTTTGAAATAATTATGTCACTGTCACACTGACATCATCAATAACCTACAAATTTCATACCTATTTATTTCAGTTCTAAAATAATAATGAACTACAAATTATGAAATAACGGTTTTAGTAACAAGAAAAACTAAATTACAGTAATTGTTGGAAATGTCGCCCGTTTTGTTCGATGCACATTAACTAGCGCACCCGTTCGAAAATAGGCTTCAATCATGAAAATTTTGTGCTGTGTGGTAAGAGGCATGATTCAAAACCTGGATGAGAAAATTTCAGCACAATGACTTAACGGATTCTGACACAACAAAACAGATTCAAAAATTTAAAGTAAGACACACGTTTTACATTCCACATCCACCCTTGACCAAGATAATTTTTAATTTGTAGTTCATTATTGTTTTACAACTGAAATAAATAGGTATGAAATTTGTAGGTGATTCATGATGTCAGTGTGACAGTGACATAATTATTTTCAAACGTAAAGTAAGACACACGTTTTAGATTCCACAACCACCCTTGACCAAGATAATTTTTGATATCCCGGTACCATTATTCAGATAGTTTATCTCTTGAAACACAGTGATGACAGATATCTAGATGATTTAGAAGGGATGCGAAAAAGCAATTCAATGAATTCAGATTTATCTCCAGCTGAGGGTTATCCCTTTTGATCCTCAGGTGGGATTTTTTGGATTTGATTCCATGAAGGTATGACAGATCAGACATAGAATATCTATTGGGGACATAGGGTACTCCTCACCAGAAATTCTACCGCTGGAACACCCGGGAATCAAAAGGTACCCTACAATGAGAAAATGAATTTAAAACTGTCTCATCCGTCTACTCAACATGAAACCGAATTTATCAAATGAATACTATTTTCCAGGTAAATTAATGTAATGAACTAAATACGAGTTGCCAAATAATCAATAGGAAATGCCCTTGTGTAATGTGTATAGAGTAATTTTTAGATTTTACGAATAGAAACACCACTTGAAATTTATTCGGTAATCCGAAAAATTCGGTTGACTCGGAAGAAAAGTAAGGGATTTCTGGACTTCAAATATTAATACTCAATTTGAGGAACATCCAGCTCATTCCGAAAAAAGGAGATTTGGACAGTCTATTGTAGCCCAAGATTATCTTAAATACAGGTTATCCTATATAGAAGGAATCAGTACCTTTTTTCATTGATCTACAGAAGATTCCAACCTAGTTGCCGAATTAAATATTTAGATTTCTGAAGTAAGGTGTGGTGTTTGGGTAGATTCATTTGGTTAGGCCTGTTTGGCTCGGAAATAAGATATTGGATATTGCAGCTTCGCCATATTCAAAATACACGAAATAATCTGTGATAAATTCGAAACTTCAAACGTACATCTTAATGCGTTTATAGTTAGTGGTTTCTAGAGTACCATACTTTTCATCCTAATAATTCATCCCGCATCAAAAGCATCAAGTATGTACAGCATGTTTACTCAAAGTAAAGTAACGAGATGAAAGAAAAGCAATCCACTGAATTCAACTGATGACAAATGCGAATGGTAAGTAAGTTTCGAGATCGATCCTTCTATTCGGAGAATAGGGGACATGTAGGAGTCACATGTTAAGGTAGTCTGTCCGAACTCTTCAATGAAATTAGAAGTGGGAGAAAGAAATCGGAAAGTCGACAACGGCAATAAATCAAATTTGTGTTACGAGTTAACTTTTAGAGAAAATAGAAAACGGCAGGTGGTGATCCATAATGCATGTCCGTCAAGGTTTAGAACCAGGGATATCAGCAGGACTTCTGACCCCCACTTATCTATCTCTCAGCGATACTAAAATGTTGGGACAGCTGAACATACCGACAATATCCAGCCGTCAATACAAATGAATTTTTTATATTCAAAGTGAAATATCAGTGTTTCCGGGATTATAAATTTCGCATGATATATGTATACATGTATATATTTTATATAGACAAACGTTACTCCAAATTTCCATTAATTATTACTATAAAATTAACGTGAACCAAATTGACATCCATTGTGGTTTAACTCATCCTGACATGCTGTGTGCTGATTCATTAATAACTTTAGGCATTAGGCAGAAAAGTAAATAGGTGATTATTCTTCAAAAACCAGTAGAACCTATATTGAGGATCAAGTTGCAAAACATAGTTCGTGAACCAAAATCATTTTCATTTTAATTCGTTAGCAATTCACAGGGTTTGGAGAGGAATTTCAGACCAGAGGGAAAAATTCAATAAGTTGCACCTCCAATTTCTTTCTATAGTTTTCCACAACATTTAATATTACTTGAAAATTTACGTAGACTGAATTGATAGAAATGAGGCAATCGAAAGTCGCCTCATGAAAACTTTTCACAATTTCTCAGAGATCAAAATTAGTTTGAGTAAAGTTGTATTCGAGGATAATAAAAGACGTATCGTTTTGATAGATGAAGATTTCCGCAACGTCTTCCATACTACATAAATCCAGATGAATAAATGGCAAATCATGAAGTTTAAAAGAACATTTTTCCGTTGTAGCTATGCATCCTGATGAATCGTTCATACTATTAAAATTATTGATAATAGATAGTGATAGGGGTGCAAGACGGAGGAGATACATACATACGTAATGGCTACTTATGTGTTATTGACCAAGATCTGAACAATTCGATTTCATATAAAAGCTTTTCATAGAGTTTATTTCAAGTTTAGTAAGGGGATATTATTAAGTTCTAGTTCAGCAATGCATAGTGAAATACAAACACATTTCGTGTTAGCAGTCAGTAGACAAAATTTTGGTTGAAAAGTGACAACACGTCCCATAGTCTCAGACAGCTGTTTCGCCTTTCTCATGGGCTCGTCAGTGAGACGAGGCAGATGTGGAGTCAATGATCAACCATCTGTATTTGGCGAACATAGAAGTTCCAACACCATCTGCCGGAAAGCAGATGTCCAACTGAAAATGCAATTCACATTGTTACGCATTGACAAAAAAGTTCTCGCGATTCAAATAATCGACGTGGAAGCAGTTGGAAATACTGCCACCAGGTGACGGTCCCGCAACAATGTTTAGTGAAATACAAACACATTTCGTGTTAGCAGTCAAAAGAAGAAGTTTTGGTTCATCAGGTTGAACCAGGTTCTAGTTGATCATTCAATTGGGGTTGAGGTATTAGAATCAATTAGGCTTATGTTTTTCTCATTTGTAAGATTTCGCATCAAGTCTGGGACTATTACTTCTACAGTTAAGTTTGCTTCGCGTATATACAGTATCGGAAATAATTCTTCTGGGGTATAGACATAAATCTACACATGCAATAAGGAACGCAATGATATGATAATACCACATAAACAAGAGAGACGCACTGCTATGCGCCCCTCCCCTTACCCCACCCGAGGCGTTAACTGCTACTCGCACATTCGCCCGACTGGTGCTGGTATGATACTAACGTCCTACGTTCTGAGCTGACCGGCCTGAAATTGTAATGCTCTCTCTATCATATAGCAAGCTATTCTTTACGCTCTCGTGAAGCCACCATACCCAAGATAAATAATTTCCGAACCTGTATATCATATATTGGATTCTCTAGGAGGTGCTGGTGGGTGAGTTATGTGTGGCCGATTCGGAATTTTATTAAGACCATTCGGTATCTTCTGGTTTGAGGGTTGATCAGCCATGGATTCACTTACACGATATGTAGTTCTGCTCTGATTGTAGTTATAATAGGGCTCTTGTTCTGTTGGAGACTCGGAATTCAAGATAGTGAGTCGGTTACTTGTCTGTTTTGCTAGATTGGTAGTCTGAAGTATTGCATATAAATAAATACCAACTGTTTGGTTTAAGGACTGCATCTCCTGTTGTGATGTTGATGCAGCTGTGTGACAAACCGTATAATCTAGGTAGCGGGCAAGAATTTCTTGAAAAGGATTTCTGAACCTTAGTTTGTTGACATCAGGAGCCTGGTCAGCCGAGTGATGTGCTCTTGTTTGTCCAACACCTAGGGTAGCTGGACAGAAAGAAACACACCGGAGGCTGCTCCCTATGGAGGGGGCACGATGGTCTTAATGCGGACTAAGTTATCTGACCAATGATCACCCTCCACACTGGATTCACAATCCAGAATCTGGTAAGACTTGTGGAGTGGGTATTTCGGATAGTTGAGTCTCATGAAATGGCGGGACTGGCTTCTGCAGTCAATATGACTTCATTTGCAGTAAATGAAGCTATAAAATTCGTATTCAATGACCAATCCATTGTTGCTAAGTAATCTTCATGATTAGAATCGTTTGCTTTTCTGAAATTTCTTTGGTGTTCATCAGTTCCCGTATTGAATCATATTAGTTAAAATCAAGAACTACATATCATTGTTCAATTATTTTCAATATATGTAAGATAACTGTCCATTGACTTGATAATAATGTTTTTATCACTTTCGACGAACGAGCATGTGATGTGAATATGAATATTATCAGTTGACTGAGATTATGAGTTAAGTTCATCCGTCAGTTGAGATGGGATTTCTAGGAAACAAAAATCCACCCTCTAAAATTGCAAGGGAAAACTTCAGCGCAACCTATGCTGTATTTGTTTTTCAAATAATTAGACTAGGAACAAATAACAACTGTCACAATGTTCTTTTTTTTAACATAATAATGATGCAAGATTACCGCTGGAATAAAATTATTTTCTGGATTTGGTTAACAAATATAATTGCTTGGCAAAAAGTCTAAAACAGAAGGTATAATTTTGAAAATTCGCATTTGAAAAAAGTTGTTTCCGTTGTTAGACATCTGAGATATGTTTCATGTGTTGTAGCGGTCACTTTGGGGGATCTTGTCCTAAATAAACTAGTTACTTGATTCACTCGATGAAACTAATTTGATCATTTAAGTAACTTACAATAAACCAAGTTTATTTAGATTGTTCCGTCTATTCAGATCACCAAAGAAGTAAGCATGAGATAATGATTAAATACAAAAAGCACAGAAGAATCATAGACAATATGAATAAGTCAAATAAGACCCGATAAGAGAACATCTCAAAACAATTGATATTTGAAGATGAATGAAAGCTAAATGTGCGTATTCGAGATTTGCAATGCCGTTAAATATTTCTTAATTCTAATGTCAGTGAAATAACAGATATCATAAGTTTGAATGATCAATAAATGAGAAAAACACCATCAAAAATGTGCTGCTTTTAAACAGTATCTTTAAGAGTTCTGTCATGTTCAAATAAGACTTTTAAACTTTTCCTGACCTCAATATTTTTGACTACTAACTATTAGATTATTTCTATGGAAAGCCTAGATTATTGAGAAAACTGAGGTTTCTTCGTTTAAGAAAATGAATTGAAATAGTTACCTACAAAACGTTGAATATATTCATTTCTATTGTTTGGCGACATATTGTTAAAGTAGAACTTTCACTGGAAGTCATGGAGTAATGGTATTCAATTGCATGATATCAGGTTTAAGCAAGACGAACACAGGAAGGAACAGCACTTACCTGGTAATGCGGAATGATGGTCACTGTTGAATGAGCAGATTCATATGACTATTACCAAAGGCGTAGACTATCCACATCTCTACCAATTGCAAAAAGGACTTACGGATATTATTAAGATATTCAACAACTTTGTGCCAAATTAAAAGTAAAGGGTGATGGCCAATGGAGGACGCAAACTATTACTGTTAATGGGGCTTGCTGAGGTCAATAAGAAATGGTTATTGAAAATGCCCACATCTATTCTCTCACTCTCAAGTCCTTGGTATCGATGATGTTATCCAAACCGCTGCGATTTTTTCCAGCGCTTAAGTCATCAGAAGACCGTTCTTTCCACAACATCTCAAAGAGAGCCAGTATGTCATAAACAAGTATTTTGTGTGATATAGTACTACTCCTCAAACTGGTGGGCAGTTCCATTTGGCCAATATCGCACGTAATGTCCATTGACATAATCATATCCGGTTTACGAAACACTTGGTACTTGATGGCAGAGAGGATATGAAGGCGAGTTTGAATTTGTCATATGTGATGAATTTGGGAGAATTGTGGTGCGTTATCATCTCAAATAATTGAGAGTTACCATGAACGAATCATAAAATCTGGTATTTTGACATCACCAATACCACAGAAGGTAAGCATTATCTATCAATTTATGAGGATTCCGACATGTTTTTCTCTAGATACTTTAGAATGAAATTAAGACATTCCCAGTTTCGTTCCAGGATATAATTTCCCATCTTATTACGTGCATATTTTCTCATTCACGGGAAATTCTGTTTATCACTGTTCAGAACATACAATAAACTAGAACCAAAATTTACTGTAGCTGTATTTTGTTCATTCTGATA
Organism: Endomychus coccineus; assembly: GCA_958510875.1. Classification (NCBI taxonomy): domain Eukaryota; kingdom Metazoa; phylum Arthropoda; class Insecta; order Coleoptera; family Endomychidae; genus Endomychus; species Endomychus coccineus. Next base: position 15,622,171 of record OY294071.1, on the reverse strand, counting down.
TTGCAATTATCATTGATCTTCTATTTCTATAACAGGTTGATTTATATTATAGTAAGCTATTATTTTTCGGGTAGCATCTCACAAGATCATTCTCGAGTAACTGTAGTGGTAGATATATTGAAATGGTTCAGTTGGGGAAAATTCGTTCAAAGAAAACAATCATCCATCAACATCCTCTATTTGCTCTTTGTTTGGTCGTTGTAGTTCGTAACATCAACGACATTTCCCCAAGTCTGCACGTTAGAAGGCACTTCCATGATATTCATTAATCCAATTAGTAGGTAGATGATTTGTAGTCTACGCCCATGGCACAAACACGATAATATGAGTTACAAATGGAAACACAAAATTATGGAATCTCTATGCAAATCAGTATTTACTTGAAAATGCATATTCTGAGTTGAAGGTAAGTAAATGTCACGGCATGATGATTACTTGCCTAAATGGTCTATAAAATAGAAACATTCAAGGAAATCTACAGCTCACATGCATACAGTGGCAAAACATATTGATGTTGTCGACATAAATAAACATCAAGGACATCTTAACCATGCTAGTGAAAACTGTAAATTGGTAGCCAAGGCACTTTGACTCGGCTGGTCATGTAACTAATTTTTCTACTTGTACTATTAAGCAGCCATTTTATTATTCTTTACTACGACTAGCTACTCAATTCTAAACATTTTAATCTCCAACAAACATTATTATATTTCTATTAGTACCCATTGCTTTCTTTTATTCCAAAACATACATCGCGTTACTAAACATTATCAGATTTATTAGAACTAAGGAATTGAACATTTCGGTCTTATAGTTATTACGCCATAACAGTAATAACTCAAATCAGCATACTATCACTGAATATCATAGGAAGTCATATTTTGTAATTGGTGAAGAAATTGTTTCAGAAGATACTTGAAAGTATTATAAGCATATCTGAATAATTACATATGCAAATGACAAAAAACAAAGTATTTTGTATCCTGCATTCCACACAATCTATATAGTATTGTGTGACTGCCGGTGGCTCCCGTAGTTTCCCACTCTATACTAGAGTGCTGACATAACCTTCCCGTGCAATAGACACTCAATACGCGCACATTAACTCTGAATGTCAATAATAAAAAATGTCGAGAACGCTTTCTAAATTGTTTCCGTAAGCATCAATTCAGTTCATATTAGGGCATGGGTTAAATCTGAAATATTACGGAAATGTTTCACATTACCATGCTGCGTCAGCATGCATGTAGGCTTCTAGTATTGGCATACTTCGCGCAAAGGTTATTTTCATTTAATTTGCGATAGCTGATCTCGAAAGTACAGACATTTAGAAGTCATAAGATCAAAATGACCTATATGTTTCTCGAACAGCTGTCTAGCAACAGATTTTGCTAATTGATGATGAATGGACTGCCAATCTGCCTTCTCATACAATTTATCTCTAGAATAAGTATAATAAGGTGTTTCAACCTGTTTGGTTTGATAAAACAAGAACTGAAGACAAACATTCCTTGGAAGGAAGAATGATTTTAATTAAGATAGATAAACCCTTCTGCTGAACAAAAATTTATAACTCTAATAATATCAGCTGAAGAATTGAAGTAATTGATGATGTTTTTTTTGTTCATCGGTTCTAACAGCTATGTGAATATGCTTTCCATCAGAAAGAACTGGGGAGTTCGGAACAGTATCGCAGATTTAGTTTCCTTTTTTACTTTTTCCTTCAAAATGATGATGTGTGTAGGCAGCATCGAATTATCAAATGAACTGATTGGAAATACAGATCTCGTTTAGCAGGAGGAGGACGATTGTCAAAATCAAATCAGTGAAAATTACATCAAACAGTTATTCTTTCACAAAAACCACATCGTTCGAGGCTAAATGCTGTGAACGTTTAGAGTATTGTTGACTGTTAAATTATTTATAACTTGCAAAGTTATTCATTGGATTGAGTCAACGATACATTTTTACACGAAATTCAAATTCAACCAACAGAATGAGTTCTAATTGAAAGATAAATTACACTTGATAATTCGTACATTTCTTTTAGAACTGACAAGGCTGTTTGTTAGTCACACATAACTTTCTGGGAGTTGGGGAGCTGAGTAGGTACACTGTTCAAAACTTAGTGAATTTACAGCACCGACATGAAGATGTGTCGATATTTCGAACAATATATATTGTTTTGTCAATTAGTGTTTCGATGTACTTTAGAAAAGAATAGATGATTTCGATTAATAACATGCGTGTGCAGCCGACTTGTGTTTTTAAAATCCAATTAATCCCAGCATCTGCTGGACGCGGTAGTCTTTCGTCATATTATTTTTAATAACAATTGAACTATTATCTTAGCATGTTTAGTATTTAATTTCCGTTTAGAAAGACAGTGCTTCAGAATGCTGTATTTAATGAACCTTCTTTGAACGTAATTGCTTTCTAGCATATTTGGAAGATTCAGAAAGGCAATACCCCATCCAACTCAAGTTACAAAGTACGTGAATGATCAAATGGATGGATAAAAAATAAAAATGGTCGAAGCCACAGGCATATCGTGCTTATATTCTTAGGCTCGGAGGGTCGTGAAAGTGAGGCCATAAGTATCGGAAAGGGATGTTAGGGGGAAAGATCCGGGGACACAATAACAGACGGTGCAGCCCGCGCCTTGGTAATTAAACTACGTAAAGTAATTAAGATTAGACAGTGCACTCGGTATCACTAACATCTTAATATCTGCCTCTGAATGGAATAAATTATTAGAATCGTGGTAAGCAAGCCATTTAGAATCTATAAATTACTCCGTTATAGAGCAATTTGCCATAAAAGTGGAATCGCCGGACTGCAGCGTGTCATATATCTAGAAACCGTTAGAAAGTACTTCGCAAAGAAACTCCTGTACAACAATAATGGGGACAGATGCGCCATCGTATTTTATATCTTATGAATGCTCTTGAACCGAATGCGAACCTGGAACTAATCTGAACTTTCAGCATCTGAAAAAACTGTTATCAAAACTTCACTTCGTCATATCCAACAAAGGCTACTTAGTTATTCCTTGTCGAAATAAGAGTAGTTGTTTCCAAATAAATAAATAAAAAACGTATTACCGAACATCATCTGTAAAATAATAAAATTAAAGGAATACTAAATGGTTTGATTGCAAAGATATAACAATCTTAAAGAGGATCTGTTGTATAAAATGACTTCGCTGAATAACAGTGATAATTGGTTATTTTATCGCAATTGTAGAAACGCAGCAACTAAGCTTGTTAGGCTAAAAAAATACAGCATTATATGCAATTGATTGACCATAACTGAGGTTACGAAAAAAAAAGAAAAATTGAGTTCATGAGACTATAAAGGAAATGCAATATGGAGTAAATTTACTTTGAAGGCGAAAAAATTTGCCACTAAATTAAATGAATATTTCATTGACAGCATTGAGGATATTATGAAGATAGAGTTACCATTGAAGAGTTCAAAATATCATCAATGCAGAATGTTGCTATGACGATAAAGATCTGAATAACTTAATTAAATCACTTAAGAAGGCATCCTCAATTGAAATTTCGGAATGTGTTTTTATATTTGGGAGGAGATAAATTAGTAAAGAAGATCAAAATGATGATCAACTTTGCAAATACACAATGTGAAATACCAGATGAGAGTTTCCGGTTCTTGTCGCTGCCCAGAAAATTGAAAATACCTTGCCTTTGTGTAAGAAAATTAAAAAAAAAAATTCAAAAAGCAATTAATGGATCATATAAATAAGAATGATATTCTTATTCTTAATCAGTGGTTTTCGAAAGCAACAGTCTTGAGAGACTTGTATACAGCTGGTTTTATCGAAATGGAATGAGTAACAAAGTATGTAGTATTTACAATTTTTATAGACTTCAACAGTGGTTTTGAGACGATGGGCCGAGTCGTTTTAAGTAAAAATCATTAAAAATATGGCATTGTGAGTTTAGAAATTGTTTAACAAATATATTTCAGAAAGTGAAAATTGATGAATATTATTATAGTGTTACAAGTGAAATATGACCTTGAGGAACTATGTTGAGCTGCTTGCTGATGTAAAACTTATTCGCGGACGATTCACCTGATTCAAAGGTTGCTACTCAATTAAAAATGTAAAATATAAAAAGATGCTTAGTGGGTCGATGTGAATAAGTATAAATAATTAGAAATAATTATAGACAATGAATCAAAATTTTCTGAAAATTTGAGTTACATATGTGATAAAATTAGTAAGAATATTGATTGTATTCCTAGAATAGGCCAAAACATTTCAATGACCTTTAGATTTAATTAATCAATTATCGCTCCTAACTTTTAATATATTGCTCATCAATTATTTTGTATACGAATGGAAAAGATAAGGAATCTTTTGCAAAAATAGTGAAATCGCATTCATGAGAGTCATATTGAAAATTAACGATACCACGTTATTTCAGAATAGATCAAAGTAGGGTCGATCAGAATACCATAATATTAATGAAATTATAGTTTATTACCTGTGAAAACATAAAAGCGTCTATAGAATACGTTGTTGCAGATTTCAATAGTGAATGAAAAAATTATGGAATAGGTCCGAAATCTTGGTCATTCTGATCAAAATATATTTTCTGAGCTATTCAATTCTATAATTCCTATGTAGGGTAGTGCGAATAAGACATTTTGAATGAATTTTGTGGCTTTCAACCTCCAATACACACACCACAAAATTTAAAATTCTGTAAAAATACGCGACATTTCTCTCAAAACTACATTGCTAGACATAATTTGCTAAAAGATATTACCGTCTGGAAGTTCAGGCAGCAATTAATGTCGCAATAGTATTGCTTATGTACTTGAACTTTTAGTTTATTGATGGAATGCATTCGTTGGTGGGTATGTTCGATTCGAAAACGTATTACATATTCTATAGACTGGAATTAGACAAGTATACGTGTTTATTGATTTCATTTCAGTATGGAATTCCACAAAGTTAATTCGTCCACCACAAATAGCTGTAAATAACTAAACTATATTCTCGACTATTCCTGAACATATACGATGCTTTTGTTACAAGATGGGTCAGGTCAGTCTTAACACCTTCTGATTTCAAGTGGATTTGCTTCAAACGAAAAGAACCACCTCGTTATTGATTTTGATGTTCGGAGTTTGAACCTATGAAGGCGTAAACGGTTACCTTGATTACATTTAGTTTGTTGCTCCGAATCTGAGTACCTATACATTTTTAAATTCCGATTCTGAAATAGGAGAAAGTAGAATCTGTTGCCATCAATAAATTTTGCAGCTGAATTGAGTGTTTCGTATCGTAAATCTTTCTTTCTCGTCTTCTTCCTTGCACTTATTGCTAAGTGCACAGCCCTGCAGATGATGGCACAGTTCACAGTGATTTCTCACATACATCCTGTTTCTCATCCAATGCCACATGTGTGAGACAGAGACAGTTCGATTTAATAAATGAAGATCAGACAAAACATTTTAAATGTGGATCTGATAATCTATGAGCTTATGCAACCAAAACTCAAGCTTGCATCTTCTCCATGCAGGCGAATCCCACAACTCCTAAAATTCCAATGGAGTCCTCCATATTCATGCTCGGTATAACCACAAATAAGCACCTTCGCATAGGACGATCATGGTGAGGTCCATTGAAACAACTCCTTCCCAAAAACTTTTTTTATTTCGTGCCAAGAGCTACTCTACTCAAATGGGGATCTGATAATCTAGTAGTTTAATGCAACCAAAACTCAAGCTTGTATTTTTCTCCAGGTAGGCGTTTTCCACGATTCCTAATATTATGATGTCAATTCCTACTATTCCTATAAAGTCATTCATATCCATGATCGATATCACCACCAACAGCATGGGATGATCATGTGGGGTCCATTGCGAAAACCCTTTCACAAAAACTTTGTTTTCTATTCCGTGTCAAGTGCTACTTACATCCCAGCGCTTTTCATAATCTATAAAGCACAGCTTCTACCTGTTCTGGAGAACTGTTTACATGTTTGGAGTTTAGCTCCCAAACATACCTTGAAGCTCCAAGATTATATTCAGAAGAGAGCTATTCGTCTGATTGCTGATATCATTCTTACGAATCCATTGACCTTTCTAGAGTTTGTTATACCACCACGAGAGATTCCGGGTAGGCAGACTAGATGAGTTCAAGCCCTTCATTGTCAAGCTCTACTAGACCTGTCGAACTTCTCCCTACCAGATTTCATTTTTCTATCGAACAGCGAAGCTGTGGATCTGTTTGCCTATTGAGGTCTTTCTTCATGCCTACAACCTACAAACTTCCGAGTAAAATTCCAATGCTTTTCCCAACATTCCAGCGCTGGTTCACGATGTTCTGTCCTGTTCTAGAGTACTGTTCACATATTTGGAGTTCAGCTTCTAAATATACGCTGAAGCTCTCAGATTTTATTCTATTCGTTTGATCGGTTGGGTCACTTACGAATTCATTGTTCTCTGTAGAACATCGCAGAATAGCGGGCGATCTCTCTCTTCTCTATTCTAGATCGCGGTGAAAACAAACATCCAAAGGGTGTTGACATTGGGCATGAGATAATGGATCGAAATTAATCTGAACAGCACTCGTATATTTATATCAACGGAATATTTGAGAAGAATGACCTTCTAAAAGGAATCAAAATATTGTGTGTAGAATAACGATTGTGAGCAGTGTTTGAAGTTTAGGGGGATCCTTCATAAAATGCATCAGTTACTTTTAAACTGCCAGGAAATATAATTTCCTATTTGAATAGAGTTCGGGTATTGACTCCAATATAAAATTCTTTCAACTGCTATGCTGAAAGGAAACAATTTACAGACAAAAAGACGACCTAAAATATCATTGAAGTGTTGAATGTGTTATTACTAGGGACTGGATAATATGCCAAATGCTTATTTGTGTATAAATATTGTGCCCACTCGAAACAAAGTATATTTACTGTGTAGAATTTTGCGTTTGGGTGGTGTTTTAAAATAAGAAATAAAATTTCCGGAGCATATACAATGTATTGCTTGCAAACTAAACTGAGTACAAACGCAGTGTCCGTTATTACTATACCTACTTATATATCCTTCAAACATTTATTTTCTTTTCCCAGTTTGTAAAGTGATCCCAAACAATTCATATGGAGGATCATAATTGGTTTTGAATTCAAACCCTAATGGATACCAAAGAGCCGCCAACACACCACTGTCTCAATCTGAAATCTTGTTTATGCGACTGGTCTAAGATATTTCCAGGTTGGATATCACTCCCCAGAAACTTCAACTCTATGGGGAATTCTATAATTGGGATTGGATTTCTGCTCTTTGTGGATTATTGTTTTGATGGACTTTAGGCAGAACGCATTCTGTCATTATAGTTATACTAAAAGAAATTTAAGAACCGGTAATAATATAGATAATTCACTCGCATATGAAAGAGTGTATCCACGTATGGAACCAAAGCGAACATCGCAGACACAGGATCGATGTTAAGGGATGTAAGCGAAGCAAGAGATACTGAACTCCTAAAACTTAGTAGGCGGGAGATTGGGTAACTCACCAGTATTTGTACCCGACATGGACACTTGAAATACCACCGTGCGAAAATAGGTCACAATGTGGACCAAAAATGCAGGTCATGCGAGAAGGGGAAGGAAACCCCTGCCCATATTTTGATGGACTGCAAGTCTATAGCGAAGACTTTGGTGGGACTGCTTTGAAGAAGAAGATACCATAACAGGCTCATCTGTTCTCATGGTGCTAGGCTTTTGGAAGAGGACTGGTATCGTGGAGAGGAGCTAAGGGTTAAATGGAAACGGCAATCGCATGGACTTTATAGTCGAAAGGCCTTCGTTTTCTATTGATTTATTTTTTAAATCGACTTTTCATATAAAAGTGTGTGTTGGATAAATTGTGAAACGCGCTGTATAATAAAAATAATTATTGCAAGTTTGTGACTCTCAGGTACTGAAAATGTGTTGCTCAATGATCTCAAGGTCTGAGGAAGAAAGGCATAATGAATGTTCAAGTTCAAGTAGTGTGAACATTTTTTCAACATAAAATGACAACACTCATAAGATATAAGAAAATATCTGAAGTTGGAGATACAAAATAGTATAAACATTACATCTGTGTTCCTTATAGTGATTTATTTATCTGAAATACTTTCAAGTATCTTCCGATGAGGATAATCTGATTTCAGACTGAAATCATCATCAATATTTGATAAGGTGGGACCAAATCAGTTTTGCGTCATCCACTTATAGATCTTAACCAGTAGGTATTATCAGTAATTATTTGCTACTTACTGTAAAGTCTGATCGTTCCATCTGTTTCACCCCTGGGATTCTTGGCCACGCATTTGTACGTGCCGTAGTCGTTTTGCTGAATATTGTTGATAGTTAGCCGCATGTGGGTTTTGTAAGAAGGGGTTCCTACGATATTCTCAGCGTGGTATTTGCGAGATTCGTGAATCATCTGGCCATCTTCACGCGTCCAGTAGTTGAGGGAGCCGGGGTGGGCTTCCGTAAAACATTCCAAAGTCACCGAATAAGCTAAGGGAGCCCCTACCAACTGGTGCGGAATCCATAACATCGGTGGAACTGAAACAATACTTTCATCAAACGTTTTCCAACTATTGAGAATGGCGAGCAAATGAAACTTATCGATTCGATGGAGTTTAATTTATTTTTGAAACGTTGCAATATACATTATTATTTGCTGTATTGTTACATTGAGATATAAGAAATCAAGCAAACATTTCAAATATCATTTCAAACAGTTTCAACCTATTGTTCCATCATGTATTCCATTAACAATTATTCTTTAATTATGAGAATGATATAAAATTGTTGGGCATGTACTTTTATGGAAATATCTATTATGCTTATGCTGCATTTCAATATTTGAAATTTAATTCCTGGTTATATCGACAAAAAAACCTTGGATTGAGCACTTCGTGAAAAGTATAATGTATATTTATGAACTACATATAATGGTTACGCATCATTGTTATTTTCCTATTAAATAATATGTGCAAGGCATAAATTTGCTGTCAATCGGCGATTACTATATTATATTATTATTCATATTGGTTCACTATCAATCATATTTCTGTACTCGAGTTTAGATGTAGAATGGCGTATGCCGATGTGATGCAGTTATTATTCGAATTTTGAATAGCTGCAAGTATACATAAATCTTAAGGGTGTTTAAAATTAGAAAAATGTCCAATGAGGTAAAATTTTTGGATGAAGGAATCCACTAACAACGAAAACAACGTTGAGTTACTATGAAGAAAAGTGTAGGCGAAACGTGTGCTGTAGAAGCAGGAAGTAAAAACAATTCTCAACTAGGACTAGGATGGGAAGGTGTTCAGCAACACCAGAATATTAGATATTGAACGTGTCCGCCGGAACTTCTTTGTCTTTGATTTCATTTTCTTCTTTAAGTATTCCTAGAATTATACCTCTTCCAACTGTGTTCAATAATGATACTCAACATGAAAACCACTACTTCAAATAAAGTATGTGTTCTATATGACGTTTAGAGAATTTTATTTCACACTGCGATATGATGGACTTGTGTCATTTGAGGAGAAATAACTAGTTTCCGCAATAATTTGTTTCACAACACACTCTATCAAAATCGATTATGATTGATGCTGGAAATTGTTAGGTACGCATTTGCTAATGACGATTTGAATATTTTTCAAAACCTCTGAATCCGTTGGAATTCGAGAATGTAATAAAGTATACAGATTTGTGTTCCAACTGGAATATGAAAGTAATATTGATGTTCAGTGAAAACTAACTGTTTTCTGTATACAGGGTATCTCACGGTAGCCGTTCCTCAAAAGTTTTCGTAGTTATAGTTCTGAATATTTGGGATCCAGGGTTATTCAAGAGTTTCTTTCATTTAAAAATATTTCCAAGGTCATACCACTTCCGGTTGTACCGTAAGTCGCCATTAACTTCGTTAGTTTAGTTATTTTGGATTTCTGGGAAAACTCATCAGGTTCCATCGGGTTTCCCTGTACCTATTTTCGTTTTTTCTTAGATAACTTGATTTTTTTATAAATTTTGGAAGATGTAGCCTTATTTTGAACAGGAATGATACTTTCGAAATCCACTTTGACAATTGATTTATAGATAGGGTATCCAAAATTTGAGGACCAATTATATCATTTTCAAATTTGAAAAAGTTCGTTCTTTCAAATGTGACACCCTGTATTTATTGGATGAGCGGATGCAAGAATCAAATTCTGCATCCGACCATCCAATAAATACTGGGTCACATTTGAAAGAATGAACCTCTCAACTTTGAAAATGATGTAGTTGGTCATCATATTTTGGATAACCTGTATGCGATAAATCAATTGTCAAAGTGGATTACGAAAGTATCATTTCTGTGTTTCCGTCTACGCCAGAAACGCTTACCATCAGTCGAAAATGGGTTGGAAAAATAAAAATAGGTACAAAGAAACCTGACGGAACTTGTCATGAAATTTTCTCAGGAATCCAAAAATGAAATAATATACCGGGTATTCCATATAAAATGAGAAAGTTAATGGCGAATTACGGTACAACCGGAAGTGGTATGACCTTGAAACGAACGGCTACCGTGAGAAACCCTGTATACTACAATAAGTTTGAAAGATTCCCCCCTTCGTCTTCCAATTCAGTAAATCTATATAATATGTCACTGCTTCATGTTTTAATATCTCATGAAAACTAATTTAATTTCGAGATATTTTTCACCACTTGATTGATTTTAAGGTAAATAGTTATATCATGAACAAATTTTGAGAGATATACTTATTGAAATTAGATAAATCAGGCTCTTGGTCCGGTGAAAAAGTCAATATCAGGTTAAGAAATGAAGAAGTTAAGGTAATGAAAAGTTAAGTATTATAAATAAAATTGTAACTCTATTACAAAACTCGATCTGTATAGTAAGTTGAATCACAGTTAAGTATTGAAACTAACTTGCAAAAATGTTCCTTGTCAGAATAATCTAGGGTCAAGTTCGAGTGAACTTATTAACGCATTCTGTCATAAAGTTATAAATGCAACAAAAGGCCGGTATAATGGAAGGTATTGGGGTAATAGCGAAGGCGCTGAAATTGAGATTGATTGATGTCTATTAAAATTGTTTAAATGCAAAGCAGTATAGATGGTGTGAATTGTAAAAGAGGCTAAAAGGTAAGTAGCTAGCAAGAAAGATCACCAACATTCATCTTGTCGACGCTTCGAGTGAAAATAAAGAAAGAAACGGTCTGATTCGCAACCGCCCACCCGGTATATCTACCATGGTATAAATGTTACATTAGACTTGATCTCCAACTGTTTGAGTTTATCTCAAGGCAACAAAAACGAATTTGACCTAGAAGGGGCGCAATCTTCTGAATAAACGCTACATACAAATTTATTTGTTAGAATACATTTCTTATAATTAAGTCTTTCTTAAATGCCTTGAGCTACAAGAATATTGAAAAACGACTTCCATATATCTTATACAGGGTGTCCTCGAACTGCGTGGCCAAAATAAAAGCGAAGATTCTTTGATTCGAAAAAAAGTTGATGAGCCTTTTTACTTTTGCCTCAAGTGTCTTGTTTACCCGGTAGAGGGCTTCAAAATTGCAAAAATAATTTTGTTTTTTCGGTATAACTTGAGAACGTGATGAAGAACTTTTACAATATTTAGCAGGTGAGTTACTGTCAATAATGGCCATTTTTGAGAGTGGAGCACAGAGCCTTAGAGACCATAGAAATGGCTCAAATTTGAGGATGTAACGGGAAAAGTGTCCAGAACTTTTTTGTGGTCAATGTAATTCACTCGATATTTTTTATGTAGATAGCTTATCTAATTTGAAAACTTTTCTTACTCTTAGAAAATTTTGATAAAATCAACGGATTAGCTTGAAAAAATTAATTTTCGAGTCTCTGCAATTTTGGCTTACTAATTTTACTTGATTAAAATACCTTAGTTGCCTTTGCTTTTCTAATGTCATTTTGGCATTTGAAGAATTTATTCTCAAAACTGTCAGTTTTTACTTTGCTTTCCGTAAAAATTTTATAAAATTATGGCTCAAAATTTCACTAACACTGAAATGGTTGATATGTTATTGATTTATGGACTTTGTCGTTGCAATGGCCGGAGAAGGGAAAGATATCCGCAAATTTGAAGCAAATCGCAGAGAAACTGGACGCAGACGGACAAGAAGTACGTTAGAGCTCGAAGAAGCGATACTGGAAGCGGTTGAAACTGAACCTGGGATAAGCACACTACGTTTGGGACTTCGTATTGGAGCCTCAAAATCATTAGTTCATAATGTACTGAAAGAGGAACTGTTGTATCCCTATCATATTAAAACAGTTCAAGACTTATTACCCATGGATCCAGGTCATCGGCTAGATTTCTGTCGGCTTATTGTCCAAGGACAAAACGCAAACCCCAATTTTTGTAGAAGAATTCTGTTCACGGACGAAGATACTTTCACGAGATGTGGTCTTTTTAACCTCCATAATGAACATTTCTATGCTGATGAAAATCCTCATGAAACGGAAGTTACATATTTTCAGAATAAAACTAAAATCAATGTTTGGGTTGGAATTGTGGATAACTTTATTATTGGCCCTACCGTTATACCCGATCGATTGAATGGGGTGAACTACTTGAACTTTTTGGAACAAAGGCTACTTGAACTGTTGGAAGACTTGCCCTTACACATTCGTCGTGGCCTGGTTTATCCATGATGGTGCACCTCCTCATTTCACATTAGCTGTGAGGCGACATTTGAATGCGGAATATCCAGATCGCTGGATAGGTAGAGGACACGATGTACCAGTGAACTGGCCGGCCCGCTCCCCTGATTTGACGCCCTGCGACTTCTTTCTATGGGGCGCATTGAAGTCGAAAGTTTATGCAGCTCCAGTAAACACACGAGAGGAATTATTGCAACGAATTAATCATGAAGCGGATTTATTGAAGAATGATCCTGAAGTACTAGCCAGAGTTCAACCCAATTTCTTGAAACGAATTAATTTGTGTATTCAGGAAAATGGGCAACATTTCGAACAATTGATGCCTTAGCGATTTCCCAAAAAGTTTTGTTGTTTCTTTTAATTTAGCATTTGTTTTTCCTAAATAATCACATCGTTTCCCCATTTCTATTGTTTTTATTATTCGTGTTTTACCGAGATATTAACCATTTCAGTGTTAGTGAAATTTTGAGCCATAATTTTATGATATTTTTACGGAAAGCAAAGTAAAAACTGACAGTTTTGAGGATAAATTCTCCAAATGCCAAAATGACATTAGAAAAGCAAAGACAACTAAGGTATTTTAATCAAGTAAAATTAGTAAGCCAAAATTGCAGAGACTCGAAAATTAATTTTTTCAAGCTAATCCGTTGATTTTATCAAAATTTTCTAAGAGAAAGAAAAGTTTTCAAATTAGATAAGCTATCTACAAAAAAATATAGAGTGAATTACATTGACCACAAAAAAGTTCTGGACACTTTTCCCGTTACATCCTCAAGTTTGAGCCATTTCTATGGTCTCTAAGGCTCTATGCTCCGCTCTCAAAAACGGCTATTATTGACAGTAACTCACCTGCCAAATATTGTAAAAGTCCTCCATCAAGTTCTCAAGTTATACCGAAAAAACAAAATTATTTTTGCAACTTTGAAGCCCTCTACCGGCTAAACAAGACACTTGAGGCAAAAGTAAAAAGGCTCATCAAATTTTTTTCGAATCAAAGAATCTTCGGTTTTATTTTAGCCACGCAGTTCGAGGACACCCTGTATATCATTTTAACCGAAATTCGAATTCTCATGATATTTATATCTCTGTTATGTCATATATCATTTCCGAATGTATTTGGCTAAATCAAAAATCACTCAAGATTGTAATGTAATGTCATTCATGAGGCCTAAGATACATGGTATAGAATGCGTCAGGTTATGAATCAATTCAAAATAATTTAAGATGCATATTTATATGAAATTCAAATGATAACATAATAAAGGGTTGAGCCTCTAAACAATACTCAAAATTTTCTTGTAGGGAATAAAATCATCGTTCCGCCAATAACTGCTTGAGCCTACGTTTCAAAATCTTCAGGGAATCAATCGATTTAAGATCGGTTGGAAGTAGATCATAAAAACCTGCTTCCAGCATTTGATGGAGATTTTTTGCAAAACGAATGCCTATGTTTATCCAATATACAATTTTCTTAATTTTCCCATGTCTTAAGCTAGATTTTTCCCAAAGCTTAGAATTTATGTCAACAATTTGAAAATTACGCGCAATCTCAGTGGGCTGGTCCCAGCATTCAGAAATGTACCTGTGATAAGACAATTTTTTAGAGTTCTTCGTCAGAACCTTTTTATGATTTTACCTCATACAAAATTAATATGATCACTGCATGTCAGATAGCTGTCTAAAAATAATTTCAAAAAATTCAGTTGATGCCCACAAACCAATTTAATTATGGAATATAATTTTTTTAATTAGAGAATTCCAAACATACAGTTTTTTTAAATTGATAAAATTGATTCATGCGGTTTCGATAGCACCAATTACTAAATTCGGTTACATCGAAATTTATATTGTCATATAAATAAAATATTCAGTTTTGGAACCGAAATAATTATTATAACATCGTCTGCATAAATGCACGTGCAGTTGTTATATATTTTGGGAGATCATTGATAACAGTAATAAAACAAGCTATCAAACTCTAGTTTAAAAGCATCGGACTGAAATCACCGATTTTTACTTCCCTCACTAAAAGTAGCATATAGTGTGAGAGAAGGATCATGATACGGCCAAAATAGAATTTTCTAATTTTCGCAGATTTCGTTTTGAACATTTCTGAATCGATCTAGACTATTTTTGACATGATCTCTGTGTGTGTATATACATCCGTGTGCATGTGTATAAACCTGTGGAAACGATTGCGCCATTCCTATTGGTCGTATGGATGTGAAATTTTGTAGATCGATTTAAAGTGGTGAAAATCGGAAATGTATTCGTCTTAGGCGTTTTAAGTGATATTTTTGACATCTACCTTCAGTTTTTCGAATTGAATTATAGTATGTCATTGAACCGTACGTGTCTTTCTGGTTATCACACGGATATATTATATATCTGTAGAAGTGTCCGAAATTCTCATTTTAAGATACCCCGAACTTGATGGAGCTAACGAGTCTGCCTGCATCGCAGTTGTTGAAGCACTCGCTTTATATGCGACAGGTACCGGTATCGATGCCTGGCAGGTCCGCAGGTGTTTTGGATATTTTCTCGTTAACTGTCTATCTAATATTCAATTGAGTGATTGAGATTGTCATCATTTTGTTCAAAGAAGTTTTCTCTTATTAGAAATTACAGACAAATACCGATCTTGATGAAATGATGCACCCTCGACCACCAAAACAAGAGGAAAGTTACTGTTTACATGAGATTTCCCTTTTACCCCCTTGAAACAGACAACCTTGATGAAATTTTGCACACTTGACAGTCATCCCATTCTTCTTTCTCACCCTTTGAAGCAGATAAGTAGCGATCTTAGTGAAATTTTGGACACACTTGACCTCTAAAACAAGAGTAAAATCACAGTTTATATGAGATTTCGAAAAAAGTGCCCATCTATATTACGTACACTGTATAGCAGATAAGTAGCGATCTATATGGAATTTTGCACACTTGACTCTTAAAACAAGAGGAAAGTCACTTTCTTCATGAGATTTCGAAATAATACCGGTTTCTCTTCCCGAGCAAGCCCAGGAATTTCAGCAGGTAATACAAAGATCCTGAGACCCTTGTAAACACATACGTACATGGACAATTCGAATAAAATTATGAAAGATTATAATCTGACGTCTTACCACAAATTTATCTGTTTCTAATCATTTCCAACATATTTTTGGTTCCTAAGATTGGGAACTCAATTGATCACAGCCTTTTTTTATTAATTTTCTATTCTCGAGATAATATTTGATGAATAATCAAGTTAGCTATGTTACATGAAACAAATAAAGGAGATAGAGTGTGAAAAGCACTAGTCAGATCGAAATATATCTGTTACATATATACTCACTTCTGTCCATGTTGCTGTAAATATTTTACACAACATTAATTCCGCAGATTCCGGATGCATTAAAATACTTTGCGTCAAGATCATCAAGTTTTTTTTTATATACAAAATTTTCAATTATTCTAGAAAAACTTGGACAAAACGCACTTGGTAAAAATAAACAGATGTGAAAAGGAGGTAAGATAATGAATGAAGTAAAGGAAAGATCAACAGTGGAGGCAGTCAATAGGCAACAGGCACCAAGTAGTAATGCGACGGTTCATTCTATGACTATTTGGATGTTGCAGAGCGTTTACGTTTACGTTTGTAGATATGGAGTATATAATGCTATTTTCATTACGCCCAAAAAAGAAAAATTCAACGAAATGAAATGCTATATATGAATCATATTTGATTCAGATACAGCTATAGTTTCAAAGAGTGATGGTCTTGGTTAACTTTGCACAAATAAGTTATCTAAGACATCCACATGATTGTGCCAAGGTACACATCAAGAATATAGGCATTGAACGTGTAGAGTATAGCAAACCGATGAGAGCACAGTAATTCGGTTTTCCATTTAGATCATTTAGAAAATTGTTTCATCGGGTGAAATGCGTATAGAGAGATTTGAATTGAATAGTCGTCCAGATTTAGTCAAGACGGCGTGATCTTGGAGAGAAAGTAAGAAGTGTGTAATATTTTACAGTTCCCGGTGACAATAGAGCACTGAGTGACTGTCGCTTTACGCCGCGGAACCAAGCTGTTTGCATGATCATTTAGCCTTTGTAACCTCTTTAAATGCATAACATTTCCCCCGCTCAGTGCTTACTGCCGCACTTTCGGGAATTGCTTTCCTATTTTAAATCGTACGAATCAGAATTGCTTCCAGCTAATATTAATTTATCGTTGTCCCTGATTATATTTCTACACGACTAGGAATAAGATATTCCTTTCTCAATCCCTTTAGTATGAGCTTGAACGAGTTTCTTATACAATGTGAAATATTAATTAAAATCTTCAATATATTCGCCGTTTCGATATAATCTCGAGTTTGGGTAAATGGGTATTTTCAATCAATGCGTTTCAATCTGTAGTAAAGATGCTGGAGTCGATTCTGCAGTTTCTTACGAGAGCATTTCCGAATCTACTTCCATATAAACGAAATGCGGAATCCTATAGCGGAGCAAAAGAAAATTAGAATATTATCTAATCGGCAGTTCTGTGAACAATACTATGCTTTCGAATCTGCGATGCATATAGAAAAGACAGGTCTTTCAGAATGATTTTCCATGACAGACTCCTTCCATTCTATCGAAACTTAGACCAATCAATAAGCGCTTAAATAAAATTTGATTATACAATAAACACATATATCAAATATGGATGAGTCAATTAAAATTGGAACTCATGCTCTTTTTAGTTATTCTTTTGAAGTCGAAGAGAATTGGAGAGAGAATTCGCTCATGACAACTTCAACAATTGTATGAATAAGTAATAGCTATGACACCACTCGATTTATTATGGATTACATAAATAGCTAGTAGCTACGAGATAACAAACTCTTTTATAGAAGGAAATTAATTGGGTGAAGAATTGCGAACAGCCATAACTATTATCGTGGTGTTGAAATCGTATAACAAACACAATCTTAAAGTCATTTTACATAAAAAGACAAAGACTACAAAGATTTTTATCAATTCAACTTAAACCTAAGCACGCATCAAATATTATGTTTTCCAAGGTTTGATATTGACGAGAAGTTCATTCCACTCTAAACACTTGTATCGGCACAAGCGTTTGGCCTACACTAGATCCAAAATATTTTACATTATAAGCTATGTGTATGCAATTTGGTTTCAGGATTGAACGAGAAGGTATCTTTCAGATTCACATTAAATGAATTATTTGAATTATATTTATCTTCACTCAATTAAATTCTATTTTCAAGTAGTTTTGTAGTCAATATTGCATCACATGCTTTGCTAGTTTCTTCACGTTGACTCGTTCTACACCTGCTAATATTCTGAATGGACTATTCTATCTCCCTCTCGGTACTGATTTATGTATGCTGGTGAGCTATAGATCTTTTAAATATACTAATACCGTTTTCGATTCGATTACTCTGAGAGTGCTTCCAAAGCAGGTAATGACTTAATACTCTACTCTAGATTTCGTAGCTTTTGAATCCGGTGCAATTCTCATTCGAACATAAGTGATTCTTTTGTCAACATTTAACATTTAAGTTTCAGATGATAAAATCCATAACACCAACAATTTCATTATTTTTAGTATTTTTTTTACATAGGTAATCATAATAACTGTAGGCTATTATTCAGAAACCACCCCGCCTATCTATCTGTCAAAACATTGCTCTGACCATGCCCGCCAGAGCCATCGAGAGCGCTCTCAGAGTTCTGTAGTGTGAGTTGAACATGTGACGTTAAAAATCACCTCATTGACCTCAATGGAAAACACAGAATATGCTCTGAGAGTACTCGAGAGCAGCTATATGGTGGTGTTATACATCCCGAAGTATTTGCTTCTAGGAAGGGGTGTACCTCCGCAGTCAGAAATATATCGCTTCTGTGCAGAACCTACACGTCCCATCACTCACTAGGCCAATTTTTCTCATCCCAAAATGTTCATTTTTGTTTAACAGGTATGAGAACTATCTTTGAGCTAATTAGCATAGCTATGAGCCATGATGTCCATGTTTTTGGTTATTTTGTCCTTATTGAGTTGTGCCCAATGCGCGCGCATCTGTCCATTGTATGAATGAAAATTCGAATGGCCATCTCCTCTCCCAACATTCCACTGCTGGCCAACACTCAACACTATGTTTTTCAAACATTATAGGTTATGTAGCCAAAGTATAGAAAGAAAGAACCCGGACTTTAGTACCACATTATTTAAATTTGTATGTAACTCTGAATGAATAAAGCTTATATTCTACTTAATTCTATGTATCGCCAGATATTGATGTCGATATAAGGAGTCTTGATGCAATCATTAGGAAATTAACGAAAATGTAATAATGAAACCTACTCCTAGTGTAAGACTACGAATTAACGTTAAATGCTACACTTTATAAATAAACAAATACACTTTTATATTTTAAATGTAAAAATACAACATCGAGTCTTCTGTTTATTCAAAATACTTTCGTGCCTTCTTTTCGGCAAAAGAACAAATTATATTCTTCATAGTTTATGATATTATCGCTAAGTCACTGAACCGCTCCTGTGACATACTAGATATATAAGGTTACTTTCAATGATTTTCAATTTCGTAAAGCTTTCTGAAGCTACTGGCTCAGGTATAGTTAATAAAATTCTTGAAGCTATAGCAATGTTAGGGAGAGGTTCATCTACTTTATTGATTTTATCATATTTTAAGAGTTTTAAATGCTAATTAATGTTTTCTTTATTCACCTCAACTAATACACTTAAGGACAGCAACTCGTCCTCGAGTTCCAAACCATTAATATCTGTAGTTTTGCCGTCAGATAAATGAGAATGTAAATCCATGCAGGATTGTAAAAGAAGGTCTTCTTTTGAAAGTTTGGGAAGTAGAGAAAGATCATACAAAAAACAGAAGAATCCGGCATGGACTATCAGAAGATCAAATCTTTCCCTTGGGGATTGAAAGTATGTCTAAAACCCTAAAGAAAATGTCAACTTTAAATTTTTGTCCTGTCGGGCCGGTAAACACATAACGAAGTCGGAACAATCGGAATTAGATGTGTGGTTGTAGGGTTTATTTTATAATGATTTGATGCCGGACTTAGCAAAGATGTGTCGGTTTAGACGTAGTAAATTCTGAAACTGTAAATCCTCAACAATAGTACGCCTCAAACAAGTCTCCCGAAACAGCCCAATACTTATTGGATCGATTCGTTTGAATTGATAGTCGAAAGAACGCTTTCGTAAAATGAGTTGAGATTTAATTACTCAATACTATATAATATGTATAATAGTATCGATGGATGTTATTAAATAAAGACGTTACGAATCGAAATATGGCTTGACCATCAATTCTGGAGTACATAAACTAGCAAAAATATTACACATACATTTTTTATTATTATTATGCCTTGATATACAGCATTTGAGTTGATATGTGGGGGATTATTATAGATTTGTGTGCAATAAATTTTTGAATGTACACTCTAATAATCAATTAATAATAATAATAGTTATTATTAATGGAGATGATGATTAATATTTCACAATGAGAATATATCGCATTACAAATATGCCACAATACTGCATAAAACAATCTTTAATGAGTAGTAGCATATTATGTAACCTACAAATTGGGATACATACAGAACAATGCGCGGCAATATTTACTACCCGTGAATATTGACTATTATTATAGGCACATATCAAACATTAATCAACCGGTCTAATTACGATGTTTAATTAATTGCTTACAATATCGTCATATGATCACAATAATACTTCACAAACCTTTCATTACATAATCACGATTGTTATATGAGGAATTGTTTATAGCACGTCTAATACAATTATATCATTAACATTACTTGACATCCTATACTGACTCACTAATCATACATTTTTAATGAAACCCACAATAAATCTGTAATATGACCTAATAAATCTACAGTAATTATCAGCGAGATGTACAGCTTGTGTTCACCATCATAATGGCGACGGGTTACTGTTTAATTTTCATCCGATAATCATACAATTGACCCACCCGATTGCTAGATTGGAGTTCTTACACGAATATAACATAATATTCAACAGCACAATTAGGCGCATTCTGCTTGGTCTCAATACCAAAAAGTCTTTGGGGCCGGTTAGATAGTTTCGTCAGAAGTATGCTAAATACAGTGGATAAACAGTGATTCAATAGAAAAATTTGTAGTGATATATCAGAAAAATGTGATAAACATTTCTGTATAAAAGGAAACTAACAACTAAGTGTACAGGGTGGCTAAATTTCGATGTTTTATCAGGGAATCTCGATAAGTATGAGAGATACTAAAAAATTAAGATCTTCGATCTCTTTTTTGGAAAAATGTCATGAGCTATGAGAAATTACTTAAATGTGAAAAGGGACTAAGATTGAAGTAAATTCAGTCCTAAAATTATTGTTCAATGAACACACTAAAAGCAGCCTATTTTGATCCAACCAAATAAGCAACAGGATTCCATAATAAACAATGAACACGGTGGGAATAAAATGAATCCTGGTAATGCAACCGAAAAAATGAAGGGAGCAGTTTGTAGTTTTACATCAATTAACGAGACTAAACCAAGAAAACCAAGTCTCTCAAATATTACAAATATTACATACAAATGATGCAACAGAAGCCATTAGAAACCAACATGACTTCATTCAAAATACTGTATGAGTGTTATATAGTTAGCTATTTTAACTTTGTCGTTTACTATCAAATTGATAGATCACTGCATGTGGCGGTTGACGGAGTCTCCTTCGATACAATGGCTATTAACGCTACAGGGATAGTTTGGTACCAACTTTAGTTCTGATCCAAATCAAAGATATGTTGGAAGTGAACTCCTGTCTCGTCCATAGCTTTACACACGGTGATACACTTCATACCGCTCATATAATCCAATGGAGCCAGAGGAGAGAGACAGAGACAGGTCCACGCAATTAATGAAGATCCGGCAATGATTTTGAAATGGGGATCTGATATTCTAAGAGTTCAATGCAACCAAAACTCAAGCTTGTATTTTTTTAGGAAGGCGGTTCTCAGATTCCCTTATATGATACTACTTTACATCCAGCTTCTCATGATCTACAAGGCACAGATTCGACGTGCCATGGAGTACTGTTCACATGTTGCAATTCAGCTCCAAAACATACGCTAGAACTCTTGGATTCTGTTCAGAAGATAGCTATTCGTCTGATTGGTGATGTGACACTCACGAATTTATTGACCACTCTAGAACATCGTACAAAGTTGGATGATCTCTCCCTTTTCTATGGATCCATGGGCAGTCATCCGAAAACTCGTCTGTTATTTCACCACGAGATATTCCAGGTAGGCGGACTAGACGTACTCA
The DNA here is from genome assembly GCA_958510875.1 of Endomychus coccineus. Classification (NCBI taxonomy): domain Eukaryota; kingdom Metazoa; phylum Arthropoda; class Insecta; order Coleoptera; family Endomychidae; genus Endomychus; species Endomychus coccineus. The sequence goes on along the minus strand of OY294071.1, from coordinate 15,600,014 downwards.
ATCAAGCTAGTCTCGACTTCTTTTTTTCTATCGAACGGCGAAGTTGTGGAAAACTCATTGCCTAGTGAAATTTTTTTCGATGCCTCTCCCAACATTTCATAAGATGTTCTTCGAACATTATAGGATATCCTCCTTTGTCTTGAAAAGGTGCGAGTCAGACATTGTATTCTTTTACAAGATAGACATATGAAAGAAACGCTATGACGTATTCATAAGGTTGAACCTAGTCATGTTCATGAGCGAACTCACTTGCTTTGTACAAAGTTAGGCAGAATGGACTATCCTCCAATTCAAAAATTAAATCACTCCATAATAAAATGAGATATAAATTTAAATCAAGTCGCCTAGTTTTCGGGATAAATGGAATAATCAAGACATTTGTCAAAGCGTTTGCGAAAAATATCAATGTGGTTGTGAATATGGAGCGTTGGTCAAATATTCAACGTTTTTTTTCTGGAGCATTATAAATGTATAAATCAAGCTCATCATATCCTTTGTCGAATCTTTATAACACTAATTGAATCTCAATACATCAGTCTATTAAACTCAATTTCTTATGTCAAGATCTCCATTGACAGTTCGGTTAATTCCGTAATTAACGTTCAGGAAGCGATACATAATTTGACTTTTTTACGGAACTGTCGATAATTTTCTCCTATTGGACCACAATCATGCGACTTAGTGGTATAGGAAGTTTTTTAAGCTTCCAGTGCATAGATCAAATGGGAGAATGTGCATCCTCAATATATCTTGTTCAGTGACGAGACTTGAGTCATCAATTGGCTCACGGATCATAGCATGTGGAAGGAGGTTACAGTGATAGCTTTAAAATAACATTAGCATTTGAGCAGGTTCTCTAACTTGGATTCATCTTCTAATAATTAATTAATCCTAAACGTATTCTGGCGAGATAATCGTGAGTTAATTCGATCCAGCAGCAAATTTGGGTGCACAGCAATAACATTTCACTGGAGACTGACAAAAAGGTCAATTCCGCAGCGTAATTCTCTGGTAATATCCTTTAATGTGTATCACTAAACATCCCGTCAATAATTAATTGCAACAGGAGATTGTAATACGAGTGTCATATCCCCATAGTTGACAGCGTATACACCTAGTGATTAATTGATTCCATATTATGAGCACAATGTTGATTGTTTCAATAGGTATTGTAAAAACACCTTTCTACACCCTTCCACCCACGCTGGATAACGATTTACTTGTTCTACATTCTATAATAGAAAGAAGGCAATAAGGAGAAAGCAGAAAAATTTCTCCGCTTGACTCTTCTATTGATTGAATATTTTATTGTGTGAAGTTGAATCATATTTCAAATTCGAAAATAATGAAATTAGGTTTGTTATTGAATAATATAATATACTCTACAGTTTTTTAACATTTCGACTACACGAGAGAAAAAACATGATGTTCGTAGAAAATCGTGTGATCCAGCAATGGTAATTGGGAGAGAATTTTTCTTGGTTTGCTATTTCATAAGCATTAGGAAATACCCTTATTAGAAAGTATTTCCTTCCCTTTTTTTTGGAATTGGTTGGACTCTAGCTGTCCATTTGGATGGAACTACAAGCTTGTATGAAGAGGTAAACAGCCTGGCAGATAATTCTGATCCACATTTCTTGAGAACAATAGAAGGAATGACGTCTTGCCCCTTATCCTTTTAGGTATTGAAATCAAGCAGAATGCAGCTAATAGTGAGCTGACGAAAGACAATTTCAGGCATATGGTTATCATGGTAGGGATATTGAAGGGGCCCTTCCTTTGGAATTTCCTGCCAACATTCCAGACCAAATTTTAACTTTTTCTTGTGGTAATGCCATCATCTTCAGTTACAAAAGGGAACCACTGGGCATTCGATAAGCTTTGATCTTATCTTCCCCTTATATGCATTCTTTGATGTGTCTATTGTGTGATTGCAGATATCTCTGGCTTCAGCAGATCCAGTTCTGGTCTTCTCCACACACGATGAGTTGTTTGTTTTGTATCGACGGCCCTAGAACAGATTTTATTGAACCATCGCTCCCTAGATGATGGTAATTTATTGTATGAGGTATGTAACTTTCCAGTCCCAGTTTAATAATTTTTGAAATCGCTTCGGCCCATTGTGTAGTCTCCTCAGATTCAAAACATACTCTTTTCTAGAAAACTGTGAGAAGACCATCCCAGACTGAGTTGTAATTCCAAAATGTGCGTGGAGGTATTGGATTGGTTTATGGAGTGATATGGACACAGGTCGTGGAGATGAGTGTTAGGTCAGAGTTCCCCAATGGCGCATAGACTTTTACTTTTAAGGGAACTCGATGCCAAGTGATGAATAAGTCTATCTCATTGGCATAATGATGGTTGATATCAGGGATCCGTGTTGGTTCATTAATTAGTTGCTCGAAACTATTGTTAATTCCGAAGGTCTCAACCTGTCGTTCGTCTTGTTTGAGAACTTGATCCGGACGGAGTTGTGAATATTTCAGTAGCTGGATAGTTCTACTGAATTATGTTGAGTTTCAGACGAAGTTATCCAAAGAGGTCACCATGAGCTTGTTTGATTGGACCACATTACATCGAATTCTTGAGGTTCGAAATTCTCCTCTCGGTGGCATCAGAGTTCATTCCTGGAATAGAGCTAGATATCTCCTTTGAATCTGAAACGAGTGTGGAGTTCGTAGCGTAACGTATAGGTCGTGTATGTGGATGAGTTGGGGCACTATCTCTAGTTTGTCTCTCTGTAGGTAGTAATTGGAATCGTTTATTTTTTTGGTCAGACCTCGGATGTTCCAAAGGTCTATCAAGTTCGTATTTTTCTATGATCAAACCCCGCCGAGCACCCATCGCCCAGATATCCAGAAGGATGGGTATTTTTCCTCCGGAGTGTCTTACTCGAGGAGACTTCATCATCAGTATTTCCATGTATAACCTGGAAGCTGTGAAGCCCTTTGTCTAGTGAGGTCTTTACTGTTGCCTATAACCTCCAAAATTTTGAGAAAAATTCCAATGCCTATTCTTTCCCAACACCACCGCTGGCTCACACGATGTTCTACCAACATCATAGGTTTTTCTACCGTGTAGTCAAAAATGGATATAAAATAAAATTTCGTTTTTGAAATGTTAAGAAGAGGATCTAAGACTTCCCTGAAGTTGGCATCTGAAAGCATTGGAAAAATACCAGGATCCTTCTGTGAGATCTATCCGGCAACCAAAATTATTCAAAAATTATTCCGCGAATAACAGCTTTATTTCCAAGATTATTCTTTTCAAATTCGATGCATTCATGTTGAATCTAAACGTGGTCAAGTATTTAATATTTTCTTACAAAAGTTGAGATTGGAATAAAACTTACTACCCATCTCAGGAAAAGGCCACAACAACACACTTACATATCTAGAGTTTGTTGCAAGTTTATACTACTTTTGAGCATTTCCTTGACAGTTCAGGAATGGCCAGTTTTGCTTAATGGAACAAAAATCATGACTCCTCTACTACTTATCATATGTAGCTTCGTCTGTGTCTGCAGCTGCAGCCACGCGTCCCATCCATTTGGTATAAAAGCACATTTTCAAGCTCCAATGTATTACTTTTAATTTGGGCATGCATGGCTTTAATCCTCGTTCCCTAAAAGGAATCAGCCGCTTATGCTTATAATGATAGAAACTAGAATCGATAGCTATAAGAATGAAGCAGAAAGGCCTAATTAAGTGATACAGGAAGCTTGAATTACTTCGACTGTCGAAACAACTGAAAACCCATAATACGAATGGTGTGTATGTTTGAATATAATAATTCCCTTTGACGATAGTTCTGGAACCAAAACAAAGCATACTAATTAATCAAACTACATAATTGTAACCCATAACCCAAGAATTCAGTGATTATTCATAAAGGACGTACCGATAAGGGTTTGAAATATGAATCACTCTCCTACATAGAAGTAAATGTATCAAAGTGATAAAAGGATTTGATTATTTAATTTTCACAAATTTTCGTATACCTACGTGAAAATTTCAGAGGAATAAACAAAAAAAATTATGTTAGATAGGAGCAGAGATTTGACAATTAAAATAGAATCGTCTTTTAACATGCTAACTGACCACAACAAGCCGTTTGAACAGGGACAAATGACCGAATCTCTGCATTAGCTAGCCATTGTAACATTGCACACTGTATAATTTCGCCACATCCTTGCTCATTTCTATTGTGAAGCCTGACAGTTCGAATTGCGGACCAGTTCCTGCATTACAATGGTTACTAAATTATGTCCTAGACTGTACGTACTATTCAAATTTTCTACACTTTTAAACGTGCCTTGCTATATCATATTTATCGAACCATCAACAGACTGATTGAACGTGCAGAATTTCTTTCCTCACGCCGTATTGTTTCCACCATGTGGCTACCATTCAATGTATTCGAGACAAGTTATACACCAATTCAACTTTTAACCATGAAGGTTTCACATCAATAGAAAGGGGAGTTGTAAAATGAAATTTAAAAAATCCATGGTAGAAGCCGTTACTCCATGGTGATTTATCATTATGATTACATGAAAGAACAGTTACTTTGTCTTTATACCACTTTTAACAAAATAACATGAAAACGTTGCTATAGTTTTAACAAGTGCCATCATCAAAAAGATACAAAATTATGGAGTAAACAATTGTTAACATCATATCATATCTATCTGTCTCATAACGTTTTCATGTTATTATTAAAATTGGTATAAAAATAAAGTAATTGTTGTTTCATTTGATCAAAATGAAATTCAATATTTTGTTTCACGTCTTCTCATTTTGTGTAAGAATAACTAATAATCTGAAGAATTCAATTATTTGTCACAATCTGATATGAGAATTGATGATATTAATGAACATAGCAAACTGCATTGACTGCATTCATAGTTAACAGAAATTGAAAATTTTCCACGTACTCTTAGTATACAAAGCGATACAGATTTTACAAAATTTGTCGAACCGTCGAAAAAGTTCAAATCTGTTTATGTTTTTTTTTTTTTAATTCAATCAACACTTGAAATCGAGTCATACTCCACTCTTTGACACGAAAGTAATACAAGGATATAGGAACCGAATCCGCCTGGTGACGATAGAATCCAGTTTACATCCATCGCTAGTTGTAACGAAAACCTTTGTCGGAAGACAATTCGAGATACAATAGTACAAAAACCTTGGAGACAATGGTTCCAAAAAGCAGGACAGCTATAACAGGCTATTAATCATAAAAGCTTCCTAGCGCAATAGTCAAATTGAATAGATGATCAGACAAACTGGATTGGTAACCGAGCTCTGAAGGTAAAGAGGAGAATTTGAATAATCAGAAGCGAACATCTACAGATTAGGTTTGAAGAAAGATGAAACAGTGTTCAATATCATTCAAGAATGCGAGATCCTTGATCGAAAAGTTTCCCCCATTGGGGATCCCCAACTTATGTGAGATCTTTAGTAGCAAACCTTGTGAGCAACCTTTGAAAACTAATGTACAGAGTTTGATGATCCCTGGTTGAATAATGAAGATTGAACTCGCAGTCAACTAATCAATCATTACAAATTATGATTGAACCCCACCTCTTAGCGCTTTAATAAGTTTATTGTAATTTATAACTCGCTTTGAGTGTAGAGGAATAACATTAACAATTAGATTACAGCGTTAGCTGTTTGGTGAGAATTTGTATGATGTATATCATAATCTGCACCTGTTACATTTCAATCCAATTTGTTTGGGTTCATTGGTTATCGTTTTTATTTGAGTGAAAATCGACATTTCTGTTCCCTCTTTAGTTATCGATATTTCTTACCGAATGCACAGGATGGCAGAAGTTTCGGAAATTATCTCGAAAACTATGCAACTCCAACCATTAGAAATTAATCTATTATAGAATTCGTTGATCTATTATGGAACCCATTAATCTATCATAGCCAGTGGAGTGATATCGTGAAGAATAGTATATTCTACAAGTTTGGAATGGCTCATATCCCACGCAAGCGATAAGTTTGTTCGCAAGCCTGGAATATGCCGTTCCAAACGTGTTAGTAGACTATACTTTTTCTAACAAGCTTTTATTTCTTAATAATAATAGTTTTGTTAAGCTTACTGTTCCGCAAGCAGTGCAAACTTTCTAATAACTTTAGAAAATACTGCTACATCGGGTGAAAATCAATATATAACCACAGCAACCGGAACAAAGATCGCCAAATGAACGCTGTTATCAAATAAGGCGTGGACCAAGATGATTAATTATTTCAAGAAAGCAACCAAATCATTTCCGATTGGTCGAAAGTTGCTATAGAATATACATTCTAACAAAGTCTGTTGGAATGATATACGTTACTATCTAATTTTTAATGGTAGAATAGATAGTTTCTGAAAGCGTGTTAAGGAAAATATTATTTTCAATGCTATGTTCTTGAATCCAATCAAGAAAATTATCAGTATCTTTTTTGGAATATCTATTGGGTTGGTTGCGCACATGGGACATTAGGAAGTTACAATTTTATATATGTAGGTATACTATTATAGTGTCAATAATAAAATCAATAAGAAAACTTACAGTCTACGCTAACTTTGATTCTCTTGCTAACTGTAGGAGGAACTCCGTTGCTAGCGATGCATAAATAAGCCCCCATATCCAATCTTGATATTCGTAGTAAATCCAAAGTTTCGCCTTCCCATTCTGTGACTGCAATAAAAATTATAATGTTTCAGAACTTCAATCACTTCATGCCATAAAGAGATTTGGTTTACTTAACAAGTTATAATAGTACCAGGGTCGTTTAACCTCTTATATTAGGTACATATGATTGGACTGGAATTTTCGAATATATAAGATTCATGTTGATACAAAATTGCATGTCATATTGAAGGAGACTATAATAGACTTTGAGAGATGAGATAATTTATACATGCAGTGGCGTCGATACTGTTCATACTCATGTTGACTAATTTCGTATACAACTTCAATATAATTCTTGACATTTGTAAGAGATTTGTATGTGAAGACCAAGCTAATTTAAATTGACTCATGTACTGGGAATTTAGAGGTAACAAATAACAATTATTTGTAAATATGAGAACTATGTAGCTCATGAATTGATTTGTACTATCAGCTATTTTTCCTCCATCCAAAGTCGTGCTCATTTCTCATTGCGTCAACCGTGCACACATATAGCCCTCTGTATTTTGTAATTTAATAATAATTTTGAATGGCTGAAACAAACATTTTATTGTCGAGAAAATTTAAAATTTTGATATATCTGTTCTTTAAGAGTCGCACGATTAAATGGAATTCATCCAGATGCATTATGGAAGAAATTATATTTCTAATCATCCAAAGCTCAACTTCTGGACCTGAAACTGATTACTCCAGTTCAGTTTTTAGGCCAGTTTTGGAAAAGCTATTCCCATAAGTTTAATGCTTATCGTGATAATTGCATGACGAATTCATATTTTAATTCCATTAATCATAAACCATGAGTTCACATATAGTTGAATCCATTGTGTTGAGTTTTGATCTTGCATATCATCATTTATTGTGTATTGAGTCAAATATAAAGGTTCAACTAGGATACATAAGGCATATCAGGATTACTAGTGGAAATTTAGACATTTCAGTACTTCAAGTTCCGAGTGGCTCAAGAGTCGCTTATCCATTTGTTATTTATATAAGCTGATACGGATAACTCAGATTCAAACGAAATAATAGTGAAAGATGAAACTGGAAAGTAGGAATCGGTTCCGCTTGATATCTCTCTTACATTTCATAACAAACCACTCTGAAAATGTTAAAAAGCTCAATTTTTCGTTCGTCATTTACTTCAAGTCTACAGTTTTATTTCTCTCAAAATAATGATATGCGAATTCTGAGGATACGTCGTAATTCTCTAATATTGTAGTATTGTAGATACCATATTGGCTATCTACTTGAACGTAGTTGCACATGTATGCTGTCATTTTTTGAATATGAAAGAGATTCATTCTCCGTCTTCAAACGCTTCCAACTCTTCAAACAAATATGCCTACTCACACTTTGCCTCGACTAAATCGATCCGGAGTTACATAGTTTTAGTATGGATTTGGATCTAATATATGTATCCATAGATTATGTGAACCAGGTGGATCGTGCTTGTCAATCTACAAGATGCTCAAAGAGTAGGAGGATTCATCTCAGAATCACGTTTAGTCAAGATATGTCAGAGAGCTCGCGTGTTGTCATACTGAATTATAATTATGTTGTTTTTTATTATTGCCGTATAAAACTTATAATTGACACATTTTATTACTTTCTTTGGTTTCAATGCATGGTAAAAACGTTGAAATATTATAACATAGCTGAGCTGTAACACCAGCAATAAGCAGGAACAAGACCTTCAAGCTAGGATTAGAAAGCAAGATCTTGTAAGCATACCATGGAAACATTAAACTGCGTTGGGTAAAGAAAGAGAGATAACAGAAAGCAGAATAGAGCAGACTAGCTGCCCTGCGAAGGATCCACCAAATCCCAAAGAAGAATCAATAATCGCTCCATCACGCAAATGCATTGATGGCATTCTGTAAGACAATACCCTCAAAAAGCTCCAGCAAAGATGGGATGAGACCCCAAGTTGTAGACAGGCTAAGGAAGCGATAAACACATCTTGTCCAGAAGCAACCGAAAATTACTTGTGAATTTCTCGGAAGAACCTGCATCAACTTGAACAACACACTGTTCAATAAAAAACATGTACACTATGGGTCTAGTGATTGACCCGCTGTGTAGGGCATGTGAATATGAGACGTGACGTGCTGAGCATTAGAGTCCGTATTGGATAAAATCTGGACAATCATGGTCAGCTTGCGGGAGACCCCTCCGATAGCTGTGCTTCCCCCCAAAGCTAAGGTGGCTGGGCTGCTAGAAACACATTGGAGGTATGTCCCTTATGGAAGGGGTACAATGGTCATAATAAGGATGACCTACTCTGACCTAAGACACCCTCCTACCTCAATCCAGAATGGTGTTCATACAATATTCTCAATGATGGAGTTGTTTAAGCTATGATCATATCCTTAAGCTATTAACGGATGTTTTGTTGGTATCATTAAAGAGCTTGTGTTAGGTTCTCTCATAAAACATACATTCTAGCTACTATTATGTTCAAATGAAGCAGCATTCAAAAGGCAGCCAAAATTAAACAACCGGTGAGCTTCGTTTCTGCATAGGATCGTTGTACCCCATATCACCTAGTGCAGCAGTTCACTCTCAAAAGTGTTCACCAAGCTGCCGAGGTGGAGGAACAGCCACCTCCCAACACCTAGTCAAGACCGGGTGTCCGGATAAGTAGTTAGTGTCCTGAAGAGGTTTAGAATCGTTCTCATTTTTATTTTTTGGATATTCTCAGTGTCGCTTAGCTCTATGAAAAGTGTTCTGCATCTTGAGGAAATGAGTATTACGCACAAAATGTACATTGTCGTATCGTTCCCTAGTTTGCAACATTTACACAAGGATGAATCGCTCGGATTCATTTTGTGTCAGCAGTTTGGCAACTTGTAAGAAAATTTGAAGGATCAAGAACAATTTCATCATTCCCAAAACCGTACGCAGTAATTACTATTAAGGAAACTTTGGTTAATATTCTTCATCTTTCAATGCTTTTGTACCGGTTACGCTTTCAGAATTGAGAAAATGTAATAAAAATAAAACATGATCTAGAGATCATTACTCTTTGCAAATATTGACACCACTATATAGAGACATAATATGGATTTGAATGTTGTATACACTTCCAAAGTACAATTATCGTCCTCATTGAAAATTTGAGGTTGACATGCTTAGTAACAGCAGTCAAAAATTCACCCGAATTCGGGATGTTTCAAGTATTTTTGTACAATGGTCTTGCAGTTTCCTGTTCTTAGCAATATTTTTACAGTGAACTACAGTTTTCCTCCCAAACATACATAGTAAATTCAGTACTCTCTCATATATACGCATTAAGGAATCCGTATCGCTATAATGATGATGATCGGCATTAACAGAGTTCGAACTGTGTCACATTCTGTGTATTGATAATTTTTTAAGTCTTTCCATTCATCTGCAATTCCTTATCTTTGTTAATTGAGATGTTGTTGTGCAGAAATTACAACATATTTTCCCTCTGGAATGTTCATCCCGGTGTAATTTAATGTTGTCTATCATTCTCTGCTTGGAAATTTGAGTACATATTTGAAAAATTCTACTTCACGAATTACAATAAAGGATACTTGTCTATCACAACTACTGAAAAATTCAGATTTTCATTAGCTTCAAAGTTAGAATCTTTCTAATTAGTTTAAAGACAAATGTTCCTTGCCTACAAATGTTAATAATTACTACTAACAGAGAAAACTGGCTATGATCATCTATTGTTACCAACAAAGAATCAAAACGTACATAAAACTGTTTCCTATGAGGAAATTCACTGACATCTATCTCTGTTAGATTTGTTATTTCACCTCATTTTTTCCGAGAGTACACATTTCTTGTTAGTTACTAATAGGATAGAATTCTGAATAAGAACTTACTTACAAAGTTGGGAGAAGTATTCTGAAGACATGTGGAAGTTGGGGAATAACGTCTAAAAGCATCGACTAACCTGTAAGTGTCTTGTTTATGGAGATTTTAGAATTATCGTCTCTTTTCCATTTCACATTGGGCTGTGGAGATCCGGTAGCTTTACAAGTGAGTGTCTCATTCGCCCCTTCTCGAACAATTACATCACTGCTACTTAAGGAATCGTCGATATTGGGGGGAACTGGAACGAATAACATTAAATTAGAAACAAGTTGAAGTAGAGTAGAATGATTCGCTGAATTATTCATCCCTTTTTCATATATATACAGAGTGTATCACAGGATATGCCGAGGAAATTTGAACAAGTTGATCACAATATATTTTGTTACTGGCTGGCAAAATATTCAAAACTATTATGGAAAATTAGAATATTTCTGATATCATTCGGTTATTCTATTTCTGCTTGGATAAATTAGTAATTTTAGTGAATTGTTGTATCTGAGTGAAGACGGAATATGCACTAAGAAAAAAGGCCGTAGTAACGATGGACGGCAGTATGATGTATGGCATCATACTTTCTATTCGATTGGTCGCAGTGACCTCTACTTGGAATAACTTTTTTTTTGTTATGTAGTCAAATGAAGTTTCATGCATTAATTTCGTTGTTGTCTTAGGAACGTTTTCTAATAATGAATGAAAAATAAAAAAAACAAATTATGCTTCATACGATGGCACTTACATATCTATATAGTATTGAATAAATGCCGACCAAGAAAAACGATGAAAGTACTGATAAAGCATTAGCATTTGCTGCGTCAACGTGCATGTGTGTGTATACCGTAGAATGCTAGATAAGTTTGTTAACTTGCCATTAAGAGCTGTAATATTAAGAAAATATTTCACATTACAACCATGCTGCGATAGTAGAATTGGAGGAGCCGACTAGACCGGCAATATGGCTTTCATCAGCAGAAACAGGAGACCTGCTTGCACACGTAACACATGTATGGCAGAAATGTATTGAAAAAAAGTCTGGCACCAAAGCCATCTAGGGAAACTTCCGTTATATGGTTTGCTGCCTCAACTTTGTCGCTTACTATCGAGTTTTTTCTCAGGTAGAACATTCCATGTGATGGTTGACGGAGTATTCTCCGATACAATAGATATCAGCGCTGGTGTTCCACAGGGATGTTTCTTGGCACCAACTTTGTTTCTGCTCCATATAAACAATCTGCTGGAAGTAACCATCTGTCCCGTCCACAGTTTAGCAGATGATGGTGAACATCATACAGCTTCCCCATCTAGAGCCCCTATACCATCCAATATAGCCAGAGGAGCGAGACAGAGACAGGTTGACGCAATTAATGGAGATCTGGCAATGAGGATATGATAATCTAATAGACTTTAATGCAACCAAAACTAAAGCTTGAATCTTCTCCAGGAAGGCGGATCTCACAATCACTAATATGATGATGTCAGATACAACTATTCCTATGGAGTGTTTCATATCCATGCTCGGGATCACCATCAATAGCACCCTCTCATGAGATGACTATGTGAGGTCCATTGCACATAAATTAGGTTTTATATTCCGTGCCAAGAGCCACTTTACATCCCAGCAGATGCTCATAATCTACAAGGAACAGATTCGACCTGTCCTGGAGTACTGTTCATATGTTCGGCTCCCAAACATACGATGAAGCTCTTGGATCCTACCAAAAAGAGCTATTTGTCTGATTGATGATGTCCTACTTACGAATTTATTGACCTCTCTAGAACATCCTAGAAGGGTTTAGATATTTCCATGGGCGGTGTTCATCAGAAGTCTCGTATGTTGTTTTACCACGAGAGATTCCAGATAGGCGGACTAGACGGGCTCAAGCTAGTCACCCCTTCATTGTCAAGCTCGAGACCTGCCGAACTTCCTTCTACCAGACTTCATTTTTCTATCGAATGGCAAAATTGTGGAACTCGTTGCCTTATGAGATCTTTCCCTATGCCTTTAACCTCCATACCTTCAAGAAAACTCCAAATGCCTATCTCCTCTCCCAACATTCCACCGCTGGCTCACACTATGTTCTTCGAACATTATAGGTTTCCCTCTCGTGTAGTCAAAGTATAGAAAGTGCCGGCAAAACCTTTCACATCATTTCCTCAAGCATCACTTCAGTACACATTAGGATTCAGAATTTGATGATGTGTAAGCTTTTATACAGAAACACAAATTCTAACTGCTATAAATGTTTCTTGTAAAAGTGAATTAATATCTATTTTCTCTGAAAGAAAAATATATTGATTTCCATGATGACAGAGTAGGTGAGTGGAAACGTCATTTGGATAGCATTTCACCCAGATGGCTTCTAATAAAACAACTCATTAAGGTAATGACTCTATTTTTCTCCGTTTGAGAATGATATTGAAATTCATAAGAATAAAGTAAGCTTCTAGCAGCATATAATATTGTGCATGATTAATTCATGTTGTAAAAGATGTTACCTCCCGACTATCGTGTTATTCTAATACATTGATTTCATTGACATAAGTGAGGATTTACGAGTCTCTATTTCCAACGAATCCGTGCACAAAACAAACCCAGTCTATTTTATTGCAACGATACAATTCAACAAAATTACAATATTTACTACTAGTTTTGTTTCCTACATCTCCAAAGTTTAAGGTTCAGTTATTACAGTTCCGAAGAAACTTATTTATGTAAGAAGAACACCATTGTAAATAATCCCCCTTATATTGGCTCCAATAAAGCATCATATGCTATCAAAGCTGCTTTGTTGTATTATATCTTATTGAATTTATTAAAAAGCGTATATACGGGTCTTTCGACAAATCAGAATATCACTAACCCTCCCATTGTTGATAAAGCCGCATATATACATATTCCATATTGTCTATGCACCGGGAAGGTAAAATAGATAGTTTCCATTTAGTACAAATGACTACAATGGATACAAAATAGGGAATGACTTCAAATTCGATTCACATAGAGCTTGAAAGAACCATTAGATAGATAATACTGATAAAATGCACCAGTAGAACATATAAAGGAGAAAATACTTAATCAAACAGGATAATCAAATAGGATAATTGATTGAAGCATTTCAACTCATTGCTTTATTTTTCAATCACAGGAGTCTGCTACCATTTTTGAATTGTTGTCAGTGAAATAGTATTTCATCAAAATAATAATTGCTGCATAACAGCGAATCATCCCGAAGCATTTTAAATATAGATCGGAATGGTGAGGTGCCATTTGGTCATGCCATTAAAATATGAGTATAAATATTTAATGAAACTGGTTACCTATTAGAAATCCGGAAAACATCCAGGCTGTAAGAGAGGTTATGGCAAGAAGATCAGAACGTTCTGCACGGCGACATTCAATACAACGAAATACCTCGAAAACATTTTCGAGGTAAAGCTGCACCACTAGAACGGGTATAAAACGGATAAGAAACTAATTTGAATTTTTTTTTCAACTATATTGAAGATAACTTATTTATAAATTCTCAGGAAATAGGTCACACTAGCACATATGCTTATTATTTTCGTCTTTACGTAACTTTCGGTCTCACGACCATCATCAGAACCAAAAAGAATGTATGGTCATAAGTATATATTACTAGATACAAAACTTCCACCGCCCTTGCTGAACATTGATTCGATTCCGAAAATATTAATATTTTAAGTAAAGAAACCAATAATTATAAGAGATCTATTCTAGAGATGATAAAACGTGACTCCAAGTCTGTAAATCATAGAGCAGACGTTCAATCATTAAGTCAGATTTATACTAATTTAATTATAAAACCCTTGCAAATTCCTACATGCGTCTTTATGATGTTAAAAGTATATTTTAGGTATAATGCTTAACCAGCAATATTTCGAATAAAGTCTGACAACCTTTTTCTATTACCTCATACATCTCTGGTTCGAAAGTGGATACTTGACGGTTATATTTTTTAGTTGCAGTCGTATTCAAACATTGCTTGAAATGACTTCGTATTTTATAAAAACATTGCTAAGTAGTGGATTCTTGATACATATTCATATACTTAAAACATCAATTTCGATTACACGCGTTTCTGTTCGTTTCGGTGACGTAGGCATTTTTAATTGAAATTGGTGCGATAAGAACGCTTTGTGTTTATACAATTAGTATCAAGAGATCTCGTTTTAGATATTGATACGTCTTCTGATGATGGTCGTGAGACCGAAACGTACGTAAAAACGAAAATGATAAGCATATGGGTGTGACCAATTTCTCGAGAATTTATTCATTCCTGGGTCTAGAATCATTATTAATAGAAGATAACATTATCTTCAAATAACAAAATGTTTTTCTATATAGTTAAAAAAAATTGTTCCTATGGGGTGTGAAGACTGCTCATACACTTGATCATTCGACTGACATTGGAATAATCCGAGAGACTTATACGCAGATAGACTAAACCATAGTCAAAGTATAAAGGTCTGTTGGAGCCTCCCTTCTACTCTTTTTAAAATTCGAGTGCAAGCTGATTGGTCGTTTATTTCGTTTATTAGTTAATATGATGTTGTTACTTGCCGGCGACGAGCCGATGAGAGCAAGGCTGTGATTGGAGGAGACGGGTGACGTCACCCAGCGCGAGAAACGATGGTAGGGAGGCTCCAACAGACCTTTATACTTTGACTATAGATTGAACATAATAAACAAATATAAGTTTAACACATAAATACGGGAGTCATAGTTACATACAGCTTGAGGTTTACGAATGAGTATATACGAGAGTCTTGTGAGTTGAAGCGAACCAGAAGCATTGCATTTCTTCACAAGATAGACAAGTAAAACGTTCTTAACTGGTATATTGGAGAACCAATATCTTGGAATGGACTTCCTAATTAGGAGATTGAATTTGAGATATGCTTATTTTCCACTTGAAATTTGGTCACCACTCCAAGTATTTCTTATTCATATAAAATAACAAATCTTCACTCACTATTGGACTAACATAAACTCAACATTTTGAAGTTACCAGTCGGCAGCAGTTCTCATAACATAGATATACTACAGTGCTTCCGCTCAAAAAGCAGTTAGAGATAAATAATAGTAAAACAAAGAAGATGAAACTATACGTTTTTCCAGTAACATAATTTTAATTCTATCCTACGAGCAACGGGTTGAATAAATGCTGCGATTAACAAAGAGAGATAAAGTAATGTACACTAATTTCGAATTTTAGTAGTTTGGAGAAAATGCAATAAGTATAGTTTTATATCGCGAAATAGGAGAAGATGTGTTATTTTAATTAAGGTTTTAATTTATATGCAAATTCGAATGTAAAAGAGCACACCATAGCGCCCGGACAAGCTTACAAAAGTATAAAATATAATGGTAGGGCTAAGGGTGCAGTAGTTGTGCAAGGTGATCGGGTAACTTGTTAAATTATACGGTGTCATCGGAAAACCACATTTCTCTTTATGCACAGCACGTTTCAGATTAGCCTCGACGGCCAGCAACGCCAAGCCAGTCTTGTGAAGTTCGCTAAATTCACGACACCTTCTGTTAAAACACCAAGATGTAAGGTATCACAAGATAGCTCAACTGGGTTTTTATGTTCATCAAGCTGAGAGGAACTTTAACCATGTCATGATTATCATGATCCGATTAATTCATGTGCAGTGAAATGCGATTTTGCGACTGTATACCATATGTATGCGATAGTTGTTTGTAGTGCCATCGTTTCTCCATTTCTGAAACCATCAGAAAATTGGGTTGTTCAAGCTTTAGCAGCAAAAACACCTTGATTGTTTGCTACAGTTCTAATTTTGCAACTGTACATATAATTTTTCCTTTGGAACAATTGAATTGTCCACATCAGGATGACACTGAGCTGCCGCAAACAACTTTAGGAGACTTATGATGAGGTGTAAAAATGGTAAAATACCCAGATTAGAACATTTTGCATGTATGGTGACGATTTGGATCGGAGTTTGAAATAAGAAGCTTGCACACCACACTATTCTAGATGATGATTTTTATCCGTTGAACATTAATAAGAAACAGAGTAACCATTAATTCAGTTATTACTAATTAGTATTTGAAGTTATATCTGTTAATGTCATCAATACAATTATAAGCAGAATATGATTTTTTGCAATACCGGAGCACCAACTAGGTTACATGTTACTTTGACATATAATACTGAATATCAGATCAAAATATTACTAAGATAAGTCTTGAACATTGGTTGAAATTAGTGATGGTAATAATCGAGATAAGAAAATCGGTTTGCTCAATTGTTGAAATAACTCAAGATAATCGATAGTGATTTTGGATATTAATAGTACTAAAGTTCGTAGTGGTTTTCGTTATTCGTCACATGCGTATCATGATTTGGAATAAATTAGTACTTCGACTTACATTCTTTCCTAGGTGGTATCTACACGACACAACTAGTGGTGCTAATGATGAGGTTGATGTAGTGATGGGAAGAACTATTTAAATTGAACCATGAATTGTGGAAGTAGATAGAAAATAAAAAAGTTTAAAAAGAACATTGGATATTTCATTTTATGGTTCCAATTTGCAAACTTAGGTATAGGAATCATTTTGCTATATAAAACAGATGCACAAATACAACATCAATAATACGACATAAAGCATGTCGATATAATATTCGTAAAGCTTTGACGATAGGCGGGTCAGTCATTATCGAGATAACAAGTCATAAATCATGACGTGGTAAAAGAAACAAATGTAGACCTCTCTGCAATAAAAATTAAATACTTGTTGGGTATTGAAGAAATAGTGGTAGAAGATTAGAAGAAATGTTTCATCTATACTACTTAAATATCTAATTAATAATGATTCTTGACCCAGGTATGAATTATATATAAAGTCTTGGGAAATAGGTCACACTAACACATATGCTCATTATTTTCGTCTTTACGTACGTTTCGGTCTCACGACCATCATCAGAAGATCAATTTCTAAAACGGGATTTCTTAAAACTAATTGTATCAGCACAAAGCGTCCTTATCGCACCAATTTCAATTAAAAATGCCCGCGTCGCTGAAACGAACAGAAACACGGATAATCGAAACTGTAGCACATTAATGTTTTAAGTATATGTATGTTTATCATGAATCCACTGCTTAGCAATTTTCCTATAATATACGAACTCATGTCAACAAAGTCAGTATACGACTGAAACCAAGAAAATATAACGCTCAAGCTAAATTATACTTTGAACATTATAAAGACGCATGTAGGAATTTGCAAGGATTTTAATTAATTAAATTAATATAAATCTGACTTAATGACTGAATATCCGTTCTACGATTTACAGACTTGGGGTCACGTTTTATGTGTATCATCTTCAGAATAAATTTTTTGTAATAAGTGGTTTCCTTAGTTGAAATATTGAAATTTTTGTAATCGAATTGATGGTTATAATCAAAACAGTGTTTATCAAGGGCGGTAATTTTCTAAGTTTTTGTTTCTTGTACTATAATTATGCCCATATTTTCTCTTTTGTAAATATTGTTTAGAGATTCCTGTATAAGTCCCATCGCAATCTAAATAATTTAATTTGTATATTGTATGGGTTTGTTTATCTTTAGGTATTAAAGGTTTCAGATTTGAAAAATATTTACCAACACAGTTAGTAGGTTTATGCGCAACATTCACATCATATTTTTTTAAACATTTCTCGATTTTCTCTGATGTCTGAAATGTATGGTAATGTTATAAAATTATCTGTATTACCGTTTATGTTGTTTATATATGACGTTCCATTATATATTTTTTTTAAATTCTTTCTGTAATGGTGGGATTAAAAAATGTTTGTAGGTAGTCATTTATTTTCAGTGTATTACGAACAATTTTTAAATTTTTGGGATGGTCCTCTAGGAGGGACAATTTAACCGCGCGATCTGTAAGGCTGTTTATAACACTTTTTTTTATAACTTGTTGGTGCAAATTGAAATTGAAGTGAAGATAACGTTGAGACCAAACTTGTTTAGTAAACAACGAAGTTTTTATTTTTAATTTTTTTCTATTACCTCATAAATCTTTAACATCTGGATCGAAAGTTATATTTTTTGATTCCAGTCGTATACTGACTTTGTAGACATGATTTCGTATATTATGAGAAAATTGCTAAGCAGTGAATTCTTGATAAATATACATATACTCAAAACATTAATGTGTTACATTTTCGATTATTCGTGTTTCTGTTCGTTTTGGCAACGTTGGCATTTTTAATTGAAATTTATGCGATAAGGACGCTTTGTGCTGATTCAATCAGTTTCAAGAAATTTCGTTGAAGACATTGATACGTCTTCTGATGATGGTCGTGAGATCGAAACGTGAATATTTAATGTAGTTATCCAAATTCTACTTGAGTAGCAGGGATACTACTACTAATGTATAATTAGTAAATTAGTAGATTATTGGAATATGTCGATTACTAATAATCGATTACTGAAATATGTCGATTATTTCGACCACTAGTTGAAATAGTACTTGAAGATGCACCAAGGGGTTCCAAATAGGCCGAAAACTAAATCAGTCATAAGTGGTTGGACTTTACAAGGAGGAATATTTTTGCTTCAAATCATCGCTAGAATGATTGCATTGCGGATGAATGGATCAATCGTTTTTTGTATTAATCTTCATTGGCCAAATCGAGTTATTTTTAAATTTTGCTTGATATCAGTTACTCATAGGTAATGTATCTAGGGACATATTTTCAATGTTCTTAATACCATATTGTTGGGACAGTAATATCAAATTGATGTACTCTATTTCTGAAGGGACGTTAGTTAGGACACTCGAACGCTGCTCTGCGTGGTTTATTAATGAAATGGCGAATGTTCATAATTTGAACATTTCTTATTCTCGCTGAAACGAAGGAGGTCCCCCTGTTCGTTACGTTGTAAATGTGATTAATGTCAAGATCCATGTGGAGAATGTAAAGTCGTGGATGTAGGGCGGAGTGCTCGTGTTCGTAGATAGTTATCGGGTCGATCTGGGAGTTGTTAGCTATGTAGTCCGTCGGAACGGTGGCGGCAAAGTCACTGTGACTGCATAAATTCGACAAAGAAGGGTTAGGGTTTCGGGGGTGTCTATTGACAGGACACGGCCGCAGTCGGTCCATAATGCCGTGAAATCCACTTCGAATCATCTGCCCTACAAGAAGCCGTTTCCCAAGATCAAAGACTTTATTACCTTACCTGTTTCCTGATTAGGGGTTCGCATTATCGACGTTTATCCAAGAATATCTCATTGCTAATACTGCTACTGAATAAATCTATATTTATTACATTTTTATTCTCTTTTCAACCACTAAGCTGGCCTTTCGTCAAATATATCTTGACTTCCTGGTTCGTTCATTAAAGATGATGTGTGCTTATTTCCAACCCAAAGGAAGTTTTAGGAAGAATTGTATGAAAATTGGAGCTTATGCGAACCAATATTCCTAACCTCAGTATTGAGAAAATATGTTGGAATTGAGACACGAAAGTTTGTAATAAAATTTCAATTTGAAATTTTAATGCTGGTGCATGATCAAGTTCTATTCATTTCCTAAAAGTACAAAAATCCAGTCAATAATCATTTCATCACAGAAGGGTTTGAAAGAAATATCATATTTTTGAGTCCAACAGCTCAGGGGGGTCTGCATTGAAAAATATGCTGGAGAAAACTTGGAATAAACAGATAATTTGGAATGGGAGAGGAAATGGGGAAATCAAAATGAAAAGTTTGAATATATTCCACTTTGTCGAACAAGTTACTTCGGGTATCGTCTGAGAAATTGGTTGGGAATTTGTTGTTGTAGTATTCTGGAGTACAAATATTCCATATTCACCCAACAGATTCAGATATTGTTACTTGGAATTGAAAGTGACCGATATGGAACTAGTTATTATGCAAACGAAAAGACAAAGTTTTAGTTTTCCAGGTTGAACATCTAGGTTCTCCAAACATTTTATATTGTGGTAGTGATACCTGTGCCGGAGATCGTCTGGGGCGTTACACTGATGAGATCATGAGAAGAGTAAAACAGCTGTCTGGAACTAATAGACTTATTGTCACTGTTCAATCTGGAGAACCAAAACCGTGTTAGAATCAATAGACGAATCTATTGATTCTAACACGGAATGTGTTTGTATATAACTTTCTATATAAACATATATATAAAAACAAACCACCTATGTCATATTCTTCAATTGTAAAGTAATAGACGGAATGTGTTGTGAATAATGAATATTCCAATGAACTATTATTGTTTACGGAAAGCTGATAGAAAATGAGTTCGTAAATACCAATGTTTAATCGTTATCGGGGGAAATTATATGTTTGTTCAGTATTATCCTGAATAGGATAGCTGAATCTCACTTTGATTAGTGTTTTGGCCTGTTCTTGGTAATTATTAGTTCATATAGTAATCAATTATATAGCATGTTATAGATCAAATTCAAATTAAGTGCTGGTTAGAATTAGACGTTTATTGAATTACTATCCGCTGATTTAATAGACTATTTAAATTGGATTAGACACTCATGGCAACTAAATTCAATTTCAATCAGTTCGGACGCAAATGGACAAATGGATATTTACTTTCTGTGTGGAGAAAATAGACCATTCAACAGATGTTCAGGATTCCATTTTGTTTTACTGAAAGGACAAATTCGCTATCCATAAAGCACCAGCACAACAATTGAGTACTGGTTCGTACCTCAAAATTTAACGTTTTAATTAACAGAATTGCTAGGAAAATCATTATCCTAACTTTATGATGTATGTATGTCAAGAGTTCCAAATCAATAATTTATGGGGATTATTCAAGTACTTTGAAATAACATTATTTCATACTGTTCATAGAAAATAGAATGTTTTTTAAATCAACTTACAGAATAAGAGTACAATGAATTCTCCCAAACATTAACATTGTGAAAAATTTCAGGATCTGAGCAATAAATAAGAAAAATCACCTAAAACATGGGTTCATTTTAGAATGGATGGGATAGGGAACATCTATGATTGAACGCCACTGTTTCGATTTCTAACCCGTATCCCCTCGCGTTTCCAGTTTGTCGGTAATGCCAAAGTAAGGCAGGACAGGAGGCCCTTGTGGTTTGAAGATGAACTTTGACCCTCGGCCTCAGGCCATGCATTATTATTCGCTGCAGCAAACCCAATGTTCGGATGCTGCAAACTTTTTTAACTACTAGAATTCATTAAGAATTTCTCTACTGATAAAAGTAAGATGTTTCTACGTTTCATTTCACTTGAGGTATCTACGTTGTGCACATATTAAGCAGTATATTCTACACAAAACTTGCTGCTACGAATTCCTTAAGTGTGTTTCTTCTATTTTCAGAGAAATGTTCTAATCTGCAACTTATTGAGCGAACTGACCAAATTATAGATTTCTGGGTTTTACACAGCAATGATCTCAATCCAATTTATTTGTTACTTTCTAATTACCTATATTTGATGTTCTTTGTAAACAATCAGACTTATAGAGTTCATATCATGATGAATAATGTGTAGCTTTTGATGTTATAAAGAAGGTTCGTTATGGTGTGTTATTTTGTCAATTATTTGAGGGAAAAAATAACACTGCACCTACACGTGAATTCAATGATAGCCGTGGATCGTACTCGCCAGGCCCTAATTTTCTCATTGCAAACCATATATTAGGCCCAATAATATATGATAGTGCTTGTTTATGCTGAGGATAGTGCTTTATTAGATTCTTGAGCCCTCATGATATAATGCAATAAGAAAAGTTCTGGGAGGGCTATGACCAGTGCATTGTTCGAGACAATTTATTGTCATTCAACACTGATTTTTTAACTTTATCGAAAGTGTTTTCTAGGGATAATGAAGATGAACTGATGATTATGGTAGAAGGTAGTAGTGAGGTCCAACAGAGCTCTAATATTTTAGCAGAAGACTCCTCAAACGTATTTTATATTTTTCCTGTTCTTGAAGAATCAATGAATATTTCCTTCTTAGTCAAAATCTAAGCAAAACTCTATTTGATTTTAAAATACAGAAGAAATTAATTTTCTAGGAGTGAATGTCTGTTATGCTTATGACTTATAATGGAAAAATAATTACCTACAGAATAGATTATTATTCATTAAGTTCAAATATCGAGGGGAAATTTGAAGATGATATTTTCTCTTTAAGAATAAAGAATCCACAGTTGTGTAAAATTGTTGTGAAGTTAAACGAACTGACTGTATATTCCATCATATTAAAACCCCGTTTCCTCCCTTAGCTCCTAAGGGTTAGAGTATTTCGAATGGATGTGTAAGAAATCTCAGAGATCTTCCATCAGTGTCTTTCTGTTCTAAAAATTGAGTTATAAATAATCCATAAGTCAGTAAGTGAAAGAAACTTGCAGAAAATTATCCATAACTGAGTAAGGTGAAGTGAATGGTTGGCATCGAAGGAAAGACATAAAATGACTAGTAGTTTAGTTAACCGAGTTCTTCCCAAGCGCGGCACTGATTGCCCGACCGGAAAGGAATTGAAACAGGCCGTGTCCCTCACAATTTCTCGACGCATTAAAGGTCCACTTGATTGCGGCCGTATTTCTTCTCGGGGGGTCGAGCGCTTTCATTAAGCTCCCCCCAATGCGGTTAAATGTAAGCTATTGTCGAACCCCGAAACTTCCAATTGAGTCTTCGGCTATTTCTTAGTAACAGGTAATTCATTTGGCCTTGAGTATCTACAAATGTAATGAGATTTCTCTTATTTATTCAACATATACCATACGAGGTGCATCTATGAAATGAACCAATACTGCTTCGAAAACCCTTCTTTCATACAAGTCCCCCTTCAAATTTTGCGATATTATTTAGTCAATGAAATTATAGGCAAACATCACTTTCATGCCTAATGAACCGTCAGTTTTAAACTAGTCGAAGATAATACTCGCATGAGGTAATAAAGCAGATGGAAATTTCGGAAAATTGATCTTCAATTGTATTGAATTCTATTCAATTGTATTTATTTCACGAATTAGGTAGAAAGATCTGTAACAATATAACCACATAGATCCTCAAGGGACTATTGTATACCTCTCTCGGTACTGCTCACAGTATGCCGCTGAACTGCAGATCCTTCAAAAAGATTAGGATTTCGCCCTGTTCCGTAGTCAATGAGGAAATGTAATGGTGTTTCCTCCGAATTTCTGTAGTCTACATGTCATTATGATTACGCCAATTTTCCTCGTATGACCAATAATTTTGGATTGCCTCATCATGAATCATGTTGTAACTTAGGTTGTTCCTGCTTTTCCTCAAGCATTCCGAGATATCCCTTTTCCTGAATTTGTATAGGAGGATCTTGGACTGTCTACATCCCGGAAAGGAACTCCAGTGTTTAGTGCTGAGTTCTTCGTCTTCTGTTCTAAAGATTTCCTGTATAGTGTGTGATCCTATACCGCAGAATGGGTCCGGTTCGCCCATTAATTTCCCTCAATTTATTTATGACCTGAAACCCAGACTGTTTTGTACCCCTAAGATGTTTGAGGTCATTGTTTTTACGGCTGTGACACTATCGGACATGATTGTTGTCTTTTATTGTATCCTTTAACCATATTGAATTGTGCGGATATTGCACGAACTTCCGCTTGAAAGATATTGGTATATCTACGCATGAGTTTCGAGTATTTGGTTCTGGGCCTAAATACTCATGCCCTCGTACCTTTTGCGGTTCTAGATCCATGAAATTATTTTTTTCCTAACAGGGTGAACTTTCCTCTGTATCCACTCTTCTTTGCTTCCAAGGTGGGCTTGGGAGTTATGAACTTGAACATCCTGCCTACGTCGTCCTTTGGTACCACGAGTATTGGGATGGAGCAAGGATTCCCTTCCTCATTCTTTGCTTATGTTAAGCATGTTTTTTGCTTTCCTTTTGTATATGGATGGAGTTGGCCTCACTATTTTATCCATGGTGGCTTCAGGACAACATCTTTGTGTCCCATTTGAATCATACTCAATTCTCCGATAACCGCATAATATAGTTTCAGATTTTATTGGGATTGAAAAGTGAATAAACGGTTTCACTCATACTAATCACCATTACTCTTTTCAATTCACCAAGTTAGAAATCATATTCCCCCTAACTTAATTTTTTTCAAGGTATATGCTAACGTACGATTGATATTGAGCTTGAGTAATATAATTAATCCTAATCATATTCGTTCTTCAATAACGAAAAATACAGGAGTAAAGTGTCTTCTTGGTTGTAGTAATTATTGATTGTAGTAAAATTCCATGGATCGTTTCCGGAAAAATTAATAGCAGTTGAGGAAAGTATAATAGTGGAAAATAGACGTGGTCTCTTTGCAATCAATATTCAATCATCTCATAAAGTATTATAGGAAATGAAGGGAACATCGGTAGGACACCGAGTGGTTATCTACTATAGGTTTAGTTGGTATTATTGATGTAACAAGGTCCAATAAATAGTCTCTGCGAGAGCAATAGAGAATTAGAAAAATTATGTTACTTTTTGAACTGATACCGTATTTCCCTGGTCTTCAAGTGCATGATATGTTATGGAAAACAAAACATCACATTTTAATCCGAAATGATATAATTTACAATCATCAGTGAGCTATTTGACCCTGGCTGAATTCAAGAGTAAGCTGTATATGCGACTAATATGGTTTAAGCTGTAACGTGGATCTGTTATTAAGCTTTTTAAATTTATATTGTCATTGTTGATATTATGGTACGAGGGCTGAATTAATGTTTGAGATAAAAGGGATTCTAGATTCAGAGATAGAACACATAGTTGGGAAAATACTCCGACAGTCTCGTCAAGAACTATGAAGTCGAACCCTCCCCTATTTAAACATGACGTGATTCGGTTCAATTTCGTTATCAGACTTACCTTACAATATTTGAATATTTTGTATCCGTTTACTTGATACACCAGTTCTCCTTTCGAATTTATATGGTTTGAACTTCTTCGGATCTTTACGTAACCAAATCAAAGATACGAACGGAGCTATTTCTTCATACATTTATGTAGGTATATAGGATATTATGGAATATAGAAAAACCAATGTGCATTAAATATGACTCATAGTGACAACAACTTTCATATGGAAAGTCAAAAACTGAAACCGTTTTAATCTCATAACAGTTACTAAATTTCAAAAGGAATGTGCAAATTTTACAAATATAGTCTGAATATTTCGAAAACGCAACTTCCAATTTAAAATAACGAAGTTGATGTCGATAAGACTGGAGGCGCAACGATTTTAGAAATATTTTACTTGAGCAGCAAATAGCTGATTGTGGCTATTTACGAATTCCCAGATTGGTATCATTATCAGAGCTCAAAATACTTGTGCCTTTTAGAGGAACATACTGTATAACACTCGTCATCATCTGAAGTTCTGTCTGTATTCCTGTTTATATATCTGAATCAGTTAGCAATAAGTTCAACGTTCTCCATGTACAGAATTTAAATTAAAAATTAAACTAAACAACAATATCTAAACATACAGTCCTTTTCTTAAATAATCAAGAAATAAATAGTTCCAATTCATTTACTGACCTCACCTCATATCTGTGGAATTTTTACTGCACAAGGGGTGCTCTATAGTGGCAAAAAGTGTAGTGATTCTATTATTAGTTCCCCTATTGTTGAATTTGTTGCTATAACTGGATTTTTCCAGCTTATACTTATGATTATTCTAGATATCAAATTTGCCTCATTTATCAAATTCCCTGTGAACCTGATTGATGTTAACTAATTTAATAGCCATTCGATCAAGATGGTTTCGAATCTATATAAATCCATAATATCAGTAGTTTTAGAAAAATTAAAAATGAGATGAAGCTCATTAAACTTTGATATATTCATAAAACAGGTTTCATTGTACAATGACATTGTAAGAAGTATTTCTAACACAATAACCCTTTCTCAGAAATAAAAACAAGTTGCAATTCTACTACTCAAGTTAGTTATCCTGCATAATAGCTTGAAAGAGCTATTGTGTCGCAGCAAAACTAGTTGTGCCATACTTTAATAGAGGCTAAACTTTTTTTCTTAGATTAATTCAACATGGAGGTCATCTCTTATAGTCCAGGCTATGAACCGGAAAATAAAAAAAAAACATGTAAGTTCGAATCGATTTTTTTTTTGCATTAGCTTCAGGAGGTTCTCAGGATCATTCATACACCTTAAAACCTCTTGGGAACCTTACTCCTACCCATTGGGGGCGAAAATGGCCCGAAATCTCCGAATCTTGAATTGTATTTTCTACAAAAAAGGTATTTTGGCATTTCATGCGCACTTGGGAGGTTTTTTGGTTCGCTGAACACTAACCCGTAGCCAGATTTACTTGCAATCTATCGTAGGGGTGGTAAAATTGACGAAATTGGCCAATTTTTCACCCCTAACATGTTATTTTGCAATTTACGTGTTTTAGGCATTTCGAATGCACCGAGGAGGTTTTTTGGGTCGCTGAATACTATTCCGAAGCCAAATTTACTCGAATATCATCGTAGGGGTGGGACATTTACAAAACTGGTTGATTTGACACGCTTCTGAATTTTTATTATTTTTGCATTTTAAAAGTACTTCGGAGTAAATCTGGCTTCGGAATCGTATTCAGCGACCCAAAAAACCCTCTAGGTGCACTCGAAATGCCAAAATTCCTTTTTTTGTAGAAAATACAATTCAAGACTTGGAGATTTCGGACCATTTTCGCCCCCAACGGGTGGGGTTGGGGTTCCCAATAGGTTTTAAGGTATATGAATGATCCTGAGAACCTCCTGAAGCTAATGCAAAAAAATTTTTTGATTCGAACTTACATGTTTTTATTTTTTTATTATAGCTAAAATCCCGGTTCACAGCCTGGACTATAATGGCCGAATCCATTCAATATTATATTATCGTTGTTGTTTACAAATATTGTCATTTTTATTCAATTCTTTTTTTTTGTATTCGCAAATGAATTTGTTGATGTAGGTTGAGAATAAAAGAATATTCGGAGAGTCTGGGATTTCTATATTTATTTCAGCATTTGATGACATATTATCTACGCCGAAATTAATCTTTTGTTTCAAATGAGCTCTAATCACGAATGTAGATTCAACATTCCAGTCTGTGATATAATTTGAGAAAATGAAAGACACGTTTCATCAAAAATATGCCAATGTAACTTAATCAGCAAAGGTACGGGAATAATTTCATTATTTAGAAAATCAACACTTTACATGCTTGAAAGAACTCGACCTCTCTGTCTTTAACTCCAGGATATTTACTTTTAGCCAACTCCCAAGACAGCGGGAAAACGCAGGTAGGTACTTCTATTTTCAGGATCCTTCTAGGACTTTAATAATAAAAATGTTAACAAGTCGGCTTTAATTTTATTTATCATGTTAAATATTACTACCTTAAACGATACTTTTTACCCTTCGCAAAATCACGGACCATACTTGTCAACTTTCGCTCGAATGCGCTAAGAAATTGACGTTTTCACGTTTCATACATTATGATTGATTAATGAAGTTTGAATTTCAGAAGAGTAAGATTAATTTTTAAACAACAAATTTCTTACTTTCCTATAGTTCTCATTATTTCTGATCGTTCATCGAATGGAAAAGGGAAATAAATAGAAGGCACTCATTCTTCTCTAAAATAAATTATCCCATTGTAATAGAAGAAGTAGAATGAGCGAGCTTTTCACATGGTAACATTGGCACAATACAAATTATGGCCAAATAAACAATGCACTAATTATTTGTGGGATATCTATCTATTCTTAAATAGATGGCGTTAGAACATCTTGGTTTCTATAGACAGTTATCTACGCTATTTTATACCATAGATGATCAGATCACTAAGTCGTAAGATGGTGAGCCTGAGAGGGCGGAACAGCTGTCCAAAACAATTGGATTGTGTTGTCACTGGTCGATCTAGACAAATCTCGAATCTACTAATTAGTTCGTGAAACACACCACTGCCAAGTTTCAAATGATATTTCGTACATTGTGCTCTTGGAGTCGGATACTTAAACTCAATATTGCCATCGAGTGAATGGAATTTGAATTTCTCATTCGGATAAAATAACTTATAATCAGTTTGTCAGTTGTCAAACCTTGTCACATTATTGAAAGAGCTAATTGTATTGCGATAATATAACCCTTGTTTAATGTCTGAGATCTAGAATATCTTTCTCGGGCAGAGATATTTTGGGAAAATTATTGATAATCTTGTCATTCCAAGATTAAATACTGGAAATTTCGCTCCTACAGTAGTGAAGGGTAACCAAACTTAATGAGGACATACATTTGCGCAACCTATTTCTCAGACGATTCATAATTATCTTCAGTCTATCGTAGGTACCAATACCCATTGCAATTAGGTATCTCATTGGGTGTTGTGTGTAGCCTCGTCAGAGGATGACAGAGTAATGAGGAGACCTCTCGTGAATGATGGTTTCACGCAGCCTCATTCTTTTCTAGTGGATGTACATGACATTTCCCAAGGATGGTTTGTAGCAGTTGATCGTTATGGTCCACTTTGAGCATCCTGGGATCGCAGGTAAGGTCAAATGTGTCTCTGTATTTTTCGAGTATAGGTTCTGTGACGATTTGTTCGATCTGTAATTCCTTAGCTATCGCTCCAAAGATATGTTGAGCCTTGCACCTTCAGTTTCCTGGTTCTCTTTTCAAGTCTCTTACAAGGGCAAAAATCCAGGCTGAAATAGGTTAGCGTAGAGTTCCAGGCGAGTGGTAATATCCACCAGGCGAGGACTCAAGGCCTCCGATGGAAGCTCCGTTACACGACTACTCTATTTTTAAGCCATCGTTTGATCAGAAGTGGATGGATAATTAGTTATACCATTCTCCCATGAATTTAATCCAATACATATAGAATGGGGTAAATGCCTATGTCTAGAATAGGTATATATAAGAACTTCACCCCTCGTTCCAAATGATACTATTTCGTCGTGTACCTCCTCTATATTGGAGATCTAGGTATTGTATTTTTCGTTTCTTAAATGTATGTAGAATAGCGGAAGGTGTGGAAGTAATGGTAAGAGAACTGCTTTGCAATGTCTGCAACCTTGGCTGGTGGGTGCTGTATTGCTATCAGATACCTAGCTATCGCAATATATGTCTAAAAGATCTATTGAGGTCTAGTTCTCATTTGACCCCTATGTTCTTATATGGCGCATTGAATATACTGTGGCAAAATCTAATATATCGTATACTCGAAACTTTCATGAAACATACTGCAGCATCAGTTTATCAATTTTCTTTCATAGAATGTTTTGCACTATCCCAATTTTGAGCAAATTGTGGGCGTTATTACTCCCTCATACTGAAGAAGAATCAATTATTAAAGGATAAGTTTATTCACGGAAAAGTGAGAATGGTTTTCTTCATGGACTGTAGTGTGCTTTATTATTAACTCAAAAACAATTCATGTGTTCAGGTATGAGCTAACACTCACCAAACGGGGAACTTCAATAACACACAAAAGCAAATTCCGAGATTAACCACTGAGCGAAGTGCTGGCAAATGTTGTCGTCATCTCAGAGGAAGCTTTCGAAAGTGTTAATTGACATTGTTTGATTTTTGTTCCACTTCACATCATCAAGTTTGTA
This sequence comes from Endomychus coccineus, assembly GCA_958510875.1. Taxonomy (NCBI): domain Eukaryota; kingdom Metazoa; phylum Arthropoda; class Insecta; order Coleoptera; family Endomychidae; genus Endomychus; species Endomychus coccineus. Next base: position 15,569,813 of record OY294071.1, on the reverse strand, counting down.
ATTTGTTTGGTTTGGTGTTCAATATTTTATACGAACATGTCCCTCATTGTTCATATATGAGTCACGCATGCTGTTTCCTTCATGCTACAATACGATTGATATAAATAAATTTTGTAATAAATTTAAAAATTTCGAAATAATAAACAAATTTTTACATTGACAAAATCGAGAATCATACGCTAGCGGTAAGGAAAAAAGTCTTTTGCAAATACCTTCTTCAGACGGAACAATAGTCTGTCGTAATAATGCAACATGCTTACTTTCTCCCCTCAATTTAGATAGACAACAATTTGGAGTATCATTGTTTCAAGTGGTGAAAGTGCACGAAATATAATAATATACTATACCTCTCGACTATCTCCCAAACCGAAATTGGGTGAATATATTACCCTTATACCTCAATCGCAATTCGGGAAGCCTCTTATTACTTCCGGCCGGACGGAGGGGGTGGTGAGTGTTGAGTATAGACGCATCGGTTAAGGTTTTGACGGTTTTGACATTTGTGAGCTCGGAAAATTGCATGAAATCTTAAAGAGTTGAGCCTTTACACCCCGATCAAATACACGTGTTTCTGATTTCAGATTGATCGAAGATCAGGAGGAGGAAATAGAATAAGAATGGGAATTCTATGAGGATATTGGACATTGGAATGATACCCAAGATATTGATGACTGTACGTGGATTGTTTGTCATGAAAGAGACACCAATAATTTCATCTCCTAAAGAGAGGAGTATGTGGACGAATGAAATACCTATTTCCTATGAAGGAGGGAAGGATCATTACAAAGAGTTAATCGAGAAGCTTGCAATACAAGTATCTTGGAGGGTGGTTCAACTGCGAAAAGAACTATAGCACTGATGAATTATCTCAAAACAAGAATAATAATCTTGATTCCATTTATTCGTCCTGTTTTTTTAATTCTATTCTGTTGAAGAAAATTAAACATCAATAATTTTAAAGCTTCCTTTGTTGGAAGTGAGAAGTGTCAACTCGTAAATTCCTATAAATTGAGTCAATTAACTTATGCGGAGAGCACATTTGACAAAAATTGGATTCAATTTGTACCAGTAATTTATAATCGATCATCCGGCTTATCTATAAGTTGCATTCATCTGTGGAGCGATAGCTAATTGTAGATATAGACAAGTTACAAAATAGTTAAAATTATAATAATGCACTGCATGTTTTTACATCGTGAGGAGTGTACAAGCCTAAAATTTCTATAGCACTCAACCCACATAAGGCAAATGTAAAAGCAGTAAAATACGAATAAAAATCAAGTAGAGGAATCTGGGGAATTCTCGGAGATTCCATGTCTTTAAATAGTGGACAAACGGGCGGAGCTCCCAAGAGGCAATTCTGATCGCCCTCGGACAGACTCCAAATTGCATTATATTCAACCAAATTCGACCAGTTCACGTTGTCTTGTATTTAAATTTTACGAGTTCCTGTTTGATTTAAGTACCAATGAATTCTGATTTTCTTCACCGAATTTTATTACCAATCAGAATACTTTATTTACTTTATCAGATCGGGTTTGTTTTTTATTTTAGAAAATCGTAATACAAAACCCTCCATATTTCAGGCACGTTCTGTTCTTATTTATGCTTATAAATGAAAGTTCAGTTCGATAAACATATTCCGTAGAGAAGCAGATTTAGACATAAATTCGTTTCATTTCTGTCCCCGGTTTCTCCGGAAGCATCATAGCATCTAGTATTAATTTTTGGTCTCTTCTCTTAGCGTTCATTTAATGAAGACGAATTTGAATAGAATCAGCCATTACGTGATCAAAATCCATTTTGAACTGTTAAAAGTTCGAATTTCAATAGTTTAATAAATAAATGTGATTATAGTTTCGCTAATACAGTAGTTTCTTCAAGGAGTACTTTGTAATAGTATTTGTGAAAGTCGAACTTTTAATAGTTATTTTATTTAAGTATTGAAGAATTCCTCTCTTTTGTTGTTTGATTTTCGATCAAATTTTAGAAATCAATTTAGTTTAGCACTATCATGTCTGAATAAATTTAATATTAAATTCGGATGGAAAAGACTTTTGTGTTGGTTTGTGGTAATGTCCTCCAATAAATGCAATTATTGTTTAGTTATCCGAGGATAAGCAGGAACCGTCAGGCAATATTCAGGAACTTGCCAGCCTGGACATAAAATTGAAAAGAAACCTCACTGCTGTAGAGCATGCTCCACCAAGGCCGTAGCCAGAACATATTTCAGGGTGGGGAGGGGTTACTGTGGATTCAAATAATATTATAAAAGGCTATCTATGGTATTAAAAATTTGATAATTCTGATTCATCTAATTTTTCATAACTTTCTCAAGCTGCATTCATATATTTGTTTGGCAAAGTTTCAACTTTACAACTTAATGTTACAAGAGCACTTTTATTTGACGCGTTTTGGGTTTCAACTTCTTCTGACATTTATTTTTATTGATTAACCAATGTCTAATACTCCTTTTTTTAATCAATTGCACGTATATGAGTATAGGAATAAACTAAAATCCCTATACTCATATATGTTTAACAAGCTTAAAAAAATCTAATTTAGGTTTGAACAATGTAAAACAATAAAAATAAATTTCTGATGCAGGCGAAAGCAGAAACGCGTCAAATGAAAATTATTTCATTGAAAAGTTAACAATTGCTGAAAATTCCTAGAATACCTACTACATTTCAATTCATATATAATATACAGGCTGTCCTATTTCTAGCTTGATGTATTGGTAGCTCAGTAACTATAAGAGTTAGAGAGTAGGTTGAAAGGAGCAAGTTTTGCTGAATCAGCCGAGTTACTCTAGTTCCGTTAAAAATTTGTTTATTGTCTGCTAATTTTCAAGATATTCTGAAAAATGTAACAAATGCTAATTTCTTCACTTCCACCTGCTGCAATTGTTCGAAGAGTATAGAAGACCCACAAAATGACCAATATTTTTTGAATACGATGTATCGTAATTTTAGGCCCATCATCAAGTTATGTTTTTTAAATACAGACCTGCATTTCTTCTTATCAATTTTGATAGAAGTAATTATTGCATTCACAACTATGCCTCACTTGAATATTTTACAACGTTTTGGATATGTTATAAATCCGGGTCTGTAATTAAAATATTTAAAAGGGAATTTCACTCCATAACATCTAAACTTCATATGTACTTAATGGAAAAATTAAGAAAAAGCCTAGTTAAAATGTTCAATATTTCGGTCATTATTTTCTCATGATCTCCTCAAAACTGCCCATTTTTCCCCCTTTCCCTCTTTCAATCTGTAGCTCCAATGCCATTTCTTACTCTTTCTACAATGCTGGTGTTTTCTGAAGGCCCAGAGTTGTGAATTTAATTTTTTTAGGTATCCCCACAAATAAAAATCTAAGCAATTGAAATATCAATGTACTCAGTGTTGTCTAGTGGCGTTGATAGACAAATTTTCAATTAAGTAAAATCTAGGCCCTATGTGCTCATTAATTGTTGAATTTCGTACTTGTTGTTTACTGTGTTATTATCATAATGGGCCCAAACATTTACATTTTTCAAAATATCTTGAAAATTGAAAAAATTATTAATAAATCATCTAATTCCGCCAAACTTTTTAGCCAAGAGCTACCTTCTAATTCTTATAATTACCAAGATCTCAATACATCAAACTGAAGAATGGTACACACTGTATATAGAAATATTGAAGTTAGTAGAAAATTAAGATATTAGGTATTTAATCAACATAGAACAGGAAATTTAATCAATTTCATGATTCAAAACATCAAATCCTGTCATAACTGGTAATGTCGCCAACATTTCAAACCAACAGGATCTCCCTCACCTCGACCTACCGTATCTGAGATTTCTCAAAAATATCTTTGAAATCACTAACGATATTATAGTACTAGTATTCTTCCATGAAAGCACATATTATGACTAGGAGCAGCTGCAGAAGATATTTGACCAGGATCTGTTTTTGACATGGTAAATATTCAGTGCAGATTTCTGAAAAATATTCTGGTTTCATTTTGAATCTGCAATAGTCTAGTAATATTAAATGCCAGAATTAAGAGGAAAGATTATATGCATATCAAAAATTTTTGTAAGAGTGGATATTATGATCATGAATATCAGTGAATATCTGGATTCGGCATTCGTTTGATATAATCAATTTTTTTAATATGTTTAATAACGAAATAAAACCGAAATTTGAGTCTTGCAAAGTTTATTTGCTGATAGTTATCATTTCGCCGGGTTATAAGCACGCTTCAAAAATGTCACGGTCTGACGAAACAATTGTCAGCAATTAATTTTGCAGTCTTAATTTAAAGTTATGTTTGCCTCATTATTTTATTCAAAATGTTTTTTCAAATATTAATGAATATAGTAGATGGTCGATATGAGCAATTCTTGATTGATATAGTAATTATGTAAGTATGCAGATTTTTTAGATGGTTAACCCTTGTCCTATACTAAATTATTGCTCAAAAGTATGAATATTTCACTCATTCCATTTCTATTTTCTAAACATTATATAAAATAATCTATATGTAACTACTAATTTGGAGCACACACATAATACATTACAATAAAAAACATAACACCTTGTAATTCGACAATTCTATTGAAAACACAATCGCTAAAGCTTTTACTTATTGATTGGTACTCTTGGCGGAATAGAGAGAATAATGTGAGGCACCACAGCAGGGACGATGTAGGGAACAGCAAGATAGAATCAAGCTGGGATTCCCCTAATGTAATAATGCTTTAATCTGTGCCCGCCTCAGATCCTCGACAGCTTGTATGCCAATGTCCGCCGCCAAGCCAGACACGCGGTTCATCATCAATCATGGAGGCAATCAAGGAGTCCAAAAGGGAACGCATCGTCTTTATGTTCCTTCTTATGGTTCAATAATTAAAAATACAAGTTTCTCTTGTTCGAATTATTCAAAGCCGTAATTATATTCCACTAGTTTCACCTGTACCGACTCAATTCTTTCTAATCGTCAGTACTAGAGCTTAACGTATAAGCAAACAATATCAAACCATACTTGTTCTACTACAATCCGACTTTAATTCAATTCAGAATCAACCTTTCTCATTTAGACAAGGTTGAGAAAATCATTTTCAATCATATTACAGAATGATCTATACATTGGCAAGTTGAAACTATTTTACAGAAAATGATTTCAATATATACGACGCGTGAACTTTCGAATTTGGCAGGTATGTTTTGATGCAATAGATTCGTAATGATTATTCTCCTTGTTCAGCGAAAATCTCCTTCAATATTATATTCAGCAAAAAGTGCACTGAAGTTGTTCCTAGCAATCAAACCTTAATTGAATACCAATATTTTGTAACATTTCAGCTTCAGTGCTCCGGACTTTTGAATCGTGGAAAAGAAGTACTGAACTGAATGAAGTTGGTACTTGAGCGTTCTGGCTGAGAACGAAATTGGAAGAGAATTGGAAAAAATCACATACATTTTTAAATTTTATCGCTAAACATAAGAAGTAAGCCACTATGGAGCTCAAACAGGGCAAAACAACATTTCTGATGCACATTTTTGCCAAAAATGAAACGCACGTAACATTTTCACATCTTAA